>CP136063.1:270193581-271634852 GCA_032622095.1 Siphonodentalium dalli
GTATGTAAGATAGATAACCTGTATGTAAGATAGATAACCTGTATGTAAGATAGATAACCTGTATGTAAGATAGATAACCTGTATGTAAGATAGATAACCTGTATGTAAGATAGATAACCTGTATGTAAGATAGATAACCTGTATGTAAAGATAGATAACCTGTATGTAAGATAGATAACCTGTATGTAAGATAGATAACCTGTATGTAAGATAGATAACCTGTATGTAAGATAGATAACCTGTATGTAAGATAGATAACCTGTATGTAAGATAGATAACCTGTATGTAAGATAGATAACCTGTATGTAAGGATAGATAACCTGTATGTAAAGATAGATAACCTGTATGTAAGATAGATAACCTGTATGTAAAGATAGATAACCTGTATGTAAAGATAGATAACCTGTATGTAGAAGATAGATAACCTGTATGTAAAGATAGATAACCTGTATGTAAAGATAGATAACCTGTATGTAAAGATAGATAACCTGTATGTAAAGATAGATAACATGTATGTAAGATAGATAACCTGTATTTAAGATAGATAACATGTATGTAAGATAGATAACCTGTATTTAAGATAGATAACCTGTATGTAAGATAGATAACCTGTATGTAGAAGATAGATAACCTGTATGTAAAGATAGATAACCTGTATGTAAGATAGATAACCTGTATGTAAGATAGATAACCTGCATGTAAGATAGATAACCTGTATGTAAAGATAGATAACCTGTATGTAAAGATAGATAACCTGTATGTAAGATAGATAACCTGTATGTAAAGATAGATAACCTGTATGTAAGATAGATAACCTGTATGTAAAGATAGATAACCTGTATGTAAAGATAGATAACCTGTATGTAAAGATAGATAACCTGTATGTAAAGATAGATAACCTGTATGTAAAGATAGATAACCTGTATGTAAAGATAGATAACCTGTATGTAAAGATAGATAACATGTATGTAAAGATAGATAACCTGTATGTAAGATAGATAACCTGTATGTAAAGATAGATAACCTGTATGTAAAGATAGATAACCTGTATGTAAGATAGATAACCTGTATGTAAGATAGATAACCTGTATGTAAAGATAGATAACCTGTATGTAAAGATAGATAACCTGTATGTAAAGATAGATAACCTGTATGTAAAGATAGATAACCTGTATGTAAAGATAGATAACCTGTATGTAAGATAGATAACCTGTATGTAAAGATAGATAACCTGTATGTAAGATAGATAACCTGTATGTAAAGATAGATAACCTGTATGTAAAGATAGATAACCTGTATGTAAAGATAGATAACCTGTATGTAAGATAGATAACCTGTATGTAAAGATAGATAACCTGTATGTAAAGATAGATAACCTGTATGTAAAGATAGATAACCTGTATGTAAAGATAGATAACCTGTATGTAAAGATAGATAACCTGTATGTAAAGATAGATAACCTGTATGTAAAGATAGATAACCTGTATGTAAAGATAGATAACCTGTATGTAAAGATAGATAACCTGTATGTAAAGATAGATAACCTGTATGTAAAGATAGATAACATGTATGTAAAGATAGATAACCTGTATGTAAGATAGATAACCTGTATGTAAAGATAGATAACCTGTATGTAAAGATAGATAACCTGTATGTAAGATAGATAACCTGTATGTAAGATAGATAACCTGTATGTAAAGATAGATAACCTGTATGTAAAGATAGATAACCTGTATGTAAAGATAGATAACCTGTATGTAAAGATAGATAACCTGTATGTAAAGATAGATAACCTGTATGTAAGATAGATAACCTGTATGTAAAGATAGATAACCTGTATGTAAGATAGATAACCTGTATGTAAGATAGATAACCTGTATGTAAAGATAGATAACCTGTATGTAAAGATAGATAACCTGTATGTAAGATAGATAACCTGTATGTAAAGATAGATAACCTGTATGTAAAGATAGATAACCTGTATGTAAAGATAGATAACCTGTATGTAAAGATAGATAACCTGTATGTAGAAGATAGATAACCTGTATGTAAGATAGATAACCTGTATGTAAGATAGATAACCTGTATGTAAAGATAGATAACCTGTATGTAAAGATAGATAACCTGTATGTAAAGATAGATAACCTGTATGTAAAGATAGATAACCTGTATGTAAAGATAGATAACCTGTATGTAAGATAGATAACCTGTATGTAAAGATAGATAACCTGTATGTAAGATAGATAACCTGTATGTAAAGATAGATAACCTGTATGTAAAGATAGATAACCTGTATGTAAAGATAGATAACCTGTATGTAAAGATAGATAACCTGTATGTAAAGATAGATAACCTGTATGTAAAGATAGATAACCTGTATGTAAAGATAGATAACCTGTATGTAAAGATAGATAACCTGTATGTAAGATAGATAACCTGTATGTAAAGATAGATAACCTGTATGTAAGATAGATAACCTGTATGTAAGATAGATAACCTGTATGTAAAGATAGATAACCTGTATGTAAAGATAGATAACCTGTATGTAAAGATAGATAACCTGTATGTAAAGATAGATAACCTGTATGTAAAGATAGATAACCTGTATGTAAGATAGATAACCTGTATGTAAAGATAGATAACCTGTATGTAAGATAGATAACCTGTATGTAAAGATAGATATCCTGTATGTAAAGATAGATAACCTGTATGTAAGATAGATAACCTGTATGTAAAGATAGATAACCAGTATGTAAAGATAGATAACCAGTATGTAAAGATAGATAACCAGTATGTAAAGATAGATAACCAGTATGTAAAGATAGATAACCTGTATGTAAAGATAGATAACCTGTATGTAAAGATAGATAACCTGTATGTAAAGATAGATAACCTGTATGTAAGATAGATAACCTGTATGTAAAGATAGATAACCGGTATGTAAAGATAGATAACCTGTATGTAAAGATAGATAACCTGTATGTAAAGATAGATAACCTGTATGTAAAGATAGATAACCTGTATGTAAAGATAGATAACATGTATGTAAAGATAGATAACCAGTATGTAAAGATAGATAACCTGTATGTAAAGATAGATAACCTGTATGTAAGATAGATAACCTGTATGTAAATATAGATAACCTGTATGTAAGATAGATAACCTGTATGTAAAGATAGATAACCTGTATGTAAAGATAGATAACCTGTATGTAAAGATAGATAACCTGTATGTAAAGATAGATAACCTGTATGTAAAGATAGATAACCTGTATGTAAAGATAGATAACATGTATGTAAAGATAGATAACCAGTATGTAAAGATAGATAACCTGTATGTAAAGATAGATAACCTGTATGTAAAGATAGATAACCTGTATGTAAAGATAGATAACCTGTATGTAAATATAGATAACCTGTATGTAAGATAGATAACCTGTATGTAAAGATAGATAACCTGTATGTAAAGATAGATAACCTGTATGTAAAGATAGATAACCTGTATGTAAAGATAGATAACCTGTATGTAAAGATAGATAACCTGTATGTAAAGATAGATAACATGTATGTAAAGATAGATAACCAGTATGTAAAGATAGATAACCTGTATGTAAAGATAGATAACCTGTATGTAAAGATAGATAACCTGTATGTAAAGATAGATAACCTGTATGTAAAGATAGATAACCTGTATGTAAAGATAGATAACCTGTATGTAAAGATAGATAACATGTATGTAAAGATAGATATCCAGTATGTAAAGATAGATAACCTGTATGTAAAGATAGATAACCTGTATGTAAAGATAGATAACCTGTATGTAAAGATAGATAACCTGTATGTAAAGATAGATAACCTGTATGTAAAGATAGATAACCTGTATGTAAAGATAGATAACCAGTATGTAAAGATAGATAACCTGTATGTAAAGATAGATAACCTGTATGTAAAGATAGATAACCTGTATGTAAAGATAGATAACATGTATGTAAAGATAGATAACATGTATGTAAAGATAGATAACCTGTATGTAAAGATAGATAACCTGTATGTAAAGATAGATAACATGTATGTAAAGATAGATAACCAGTATGTAAAGATAGATAACCTGTATGTAAAGATAGATAACCTGTATGTAAAGATAGATAACCTGTATGTAAAGATAGATAACCTGTATGTAAAGATAGATAACCTGTATGTAAAGATAGATAACCTGTATGTAAAGATAGATAACATGTATGTAAAGATAGATAACCTGTATGTAAAGATAGATAACCTGTTTGTAAAGATAGATAACCTGTATGTAAAGATAGATAACCTGTATGTATAGATAGATAACCTGTATGTAAAGATAGATAACCTGTATGTAAAGATAGATAACATGTATGTAAAGATAGATAACCTGTATGTAAAGATAGATAACCTGTATGTAAAGATAGATAACCTGTATGTAAAGATAGATAACCAGTATGTAAAGATAGATAACCTGTATGTAAGATAGATAACCAGTATGTAAAGATAGATAACCAGTATGTAAAGATAGATAACCAGTATGTAAAGATAGATAACCAGTATGTAAAGATAGATAACCAGTATGTAAAGATAGATAACCAGTATGTAAAGATAGATAACCTGTATGTAAAGATAGATAACCAGTATGTAAAGATAGATAACCTGTATGTAAGATAGATAACCTGTATGTAAAGATAGATAACCTGTATGTAAAGATAGATAACCAGTATGTAAAGATAGATAACCAGTATGTAAAGATAGATAACCTGTATGTAAGATAGATAACCTGTATGTAAAGATAGATAACCTGTATGTAAGATAGATAACCTGTATGTAAAGATAGATAACCTGTATGTAAAGATAGATAACATGTATGTAAAGATAGATAACCTGTATGTAAAGATAGATAACCTGTATGTAAAGATAGATAACCTGTATGTAAAGATAGATAACCAGTATGTAAAGATAGATAACCTGTATGTAAGATAGATAACCAGTATGTAAAGATAGATAACCAGTATGTAAAGATAGATAACCAGTATGTAAAGATAGATAACCAGTATGTAAAGATAGATAACCAGTATGTAAAGATAGATAACCAGTATGTAAAGATAGATAACCTGTATGTAAAGATAGATAACCAGTATGTAAAGATAGATAACCTGTATGTAAGATAGATAACCAGTATGTAAAGATAGATAACCTGTATGTAAGATAGATAACCAGTATGTAAAGATAGATAACCTGTATGTAAAGATAGATAACCAGTATGTAAAGATAGATAACCAGTATGTAAAGATAGATAACCTGTATGTAAAGATAGATAACCAGTATGTAAAGATAGATAACCTGTATGTAAAGATAGATAACCAGTATGTAAAGATAGATAACCAGTATGTAAAGATAGATAACCTGTATGTAAGATAGATAACCTGTATGTAAAGATAGATAACCTGTATGTAAAGATAGATAACCAGTATGTAAAGATAGATAACCTGTATGTAAAGATAGATAACCAGTATGTAAAGATAGATAACCTGTATGTAAAGATAGATAACCTGTATGTAAAGATAGATAATATGTATGTAAAGATAGATAACCAGTATGTAAAGATAGATAACCTGTATGTAAAGATAGATAACCTGTATGTAAAGATAGATAACCAGTATGTAAAGATAGATAACCTGTATGTAAAGATAGATAACCTGTATGTATAGATAGATAACCTGTATGTAAAGATAGATAACCTGTATGTAAAGATAGATAACCAGTATGTAAAGATAGATAACCTGCATGTAAAGATAGATAACCTGTATGTAAAGATAGATAACCTGTATGTAAAGATAGATAACCTGTATGTAAAGATAGATAACCAGTATGTAAAGATAGATAACCTGTATGTAAAGATAGATAACCTGTATGTAAAGATAGATAACCTGTATGTAAAGATAGATAACCTGTATGTAAAGATAGATAACCTGTATGTAAAGATAGATAACCTGTATGTAAAGATAGATAACCTGTATGTAAGATAGATAACATGTATGTAAAGATAGATAACCTGTATGTAAAGATAGATAACCTGTATGTAAAGATAGATAACCTGTATGTAAAGATAGATAACCTGTATGTAAAGATAGATAACCTGTATGTAAAGATAGATAACCTGTATGTAAGATAGATAACCTGTATGTAAAGATAGATAACCTGTATGTAAAGATAGATAACATGTATGTAAAGATAGATAACCTGTATGTAAAGATAGATAACCTGTATGTAAAGATAGATAACCTGTATGTAAAGATAGATAACCTGTATGTAAAGATAGATAACCGGTATGTAAAGATAGATAACATGTATGTAAAGATAGATAACCTGTATGTAAAGATAGATAACATGTGTGTAAAGATAGATAACCTGTATGTAAGATAGATAACCTGTATGTAAAGATAGATAACCTGTATGTATAGATAGATAACCAGTATGTAAAGATAGATAACCTGTATGTAAAGATAGATAACCAGTATGTAAAGATAGATAACCTGTATGTAAAGATAGATAACCTGTATGTAAAGATAGATAACCTGTATGTAAAGATAGATAACATGTATGTAAAGATAGATAACCTGTATGTAAAGATAGATAACCTGTATGTAAAGATAGATAACCTGTATGTAAAGATAGATAACCTGTATGTAAAGATAGATAACATGTATGTAAAGATAGATAACCAGTATGTAAAGATAGATAACCTGTATGTAAAGATAGATAACCTGTATGTAAAGATAGATAACCAGTATGTAAAGATAGATAACCTGTATGTAAAGATAGATAACCTGTATGTAAAGATAGATAACATGTATGTAAAGATAGATAACCTGTATGTAAAGATAGATAACATGTGTGTAAAGATAGATAACCTGTATGTAAGATAGATAACCTGTATGTAATGATAGATAACCTGTATGTAAAGATAGATAACCAGTATGTAAAGATAGATAACCTGTATGTAAAGATAGATAACATGTATGTAAAGATAGATAACCAGTATGTAAAGATAGATAACATGTATGTAAAGATAGATAACCTGTATGTAAAGATAGATAACCTGTATGTAAAGATAGATAACCAGTATGTAAAGATAGATAACCAGTATGTAAAGATAGATAACCTGTATGTAAAGATAGATAACCAGTATGTAAAGATAGATAACATGTATGTAAAGATAGATAACCTGTATGTAAAGATAGATAACCTGTATGTAAAGATAGATAACCTGTATGTAAAGATAGATAACCTGTATGTAAAGATAGATAACCTGTATGTAAAGATAGATAACCTGTATGTAAAGATAGATAACCTGTATGTAAAGATAGATAACCTGTATGTAAAGATAGATAACCTGTATGTAAAGATAGATAACCAGTATGTAAAGATAGATAACATGTATGTAAAGATAGATAACCTGTATGTAAAGATAGATAACATGTGTGTAAAGATAGATAACCTGTATGTAAGATAGATAACCTGTATGTAAAGATAGATAACCTGTATGTAAAGATAGATAACCAGTATGTAAAGATAGATAACCTGTATGTAAAGATAGATAACCTGTATGTAAAGATAGATAACCTGTATGTAAAGATAGATAACCTGTATGTAAAGATAGATAACCTGTATGTAAAGATAGATAACCTGTATGTAAGATAGATAACCTGTATGTAAAGATAGATAACCTGTATGTAAAGATAGATAACCTGTATGTAAAGATAGATAACCTGTATGTAAAGATAGATAACCTGTATGTAAAGATAGATAACCTGTATGTAAAGATAGATAACCTGTATGTAAAGATAGATAACCTGTATGTAAGATAGATAACCTGTATGTAAAGATAGATAACCTGTATGTAAAGATAGATAACCTGTATGTAAAGATAGATAACCTGTATGTAAAGATAGATAACCTGTATGTAAAGATAGATAACCTGTATGTAAAGATAGATAACCTGTATGTATACCAGTGTGTATTCATGCAACATAAAATACCCAAACTCGCTTGATTATATTATATGACTATATATGATGAATATGACGCCAGTGTTGATAATAGTACTCACCAAAGTTGTATTTTTGATCCCAAAAATGTACGTCCAATCGCTCTTTGAACGTGCTGAGGTCCTTGGCTTCCACCACGGATTCCGATAGGTTATTCCACTGTTTAAATGTACTCAATCCGATTCGATGGTCCCCATATCATCATATTCCAACAACAACAATTTGTTTTAAATGCCCTCTTATCAGAATCATTAATTGCCCACAAATAATGCAAACCACAGTCAACTATAGTATAAAGTTGCCGAAAACCTGTTATTTATCAACATTTTGGTCATCGAAATTTTGCCGATTTGTCAAATACCTGACACAAAAGCACCACGTGCTTTTAGAGTTATCCATCTTCATCCGCAATGTGGTCAGAGACATTCCTCTCGTCGACTGTTTACTGGGCCATTTAAAATTAAAATAATAGATTTCAAACATGGATATCTGATGACCCTTGAGCTTTGATGGGTGGGTTCCTCGACTCGAATCAAATATTTTTGACCCCCGAAGCCAAGGAAATAGTAATTTGCTAGCGTTATTTCGGATTGAGTACCCTTAAGAACGCGCTCTGAAGAAATATAGCAACACCTCTCTATTGCATATGTCAATTTGCATTTTAAATTGTTGACACATCGTCCTGTCATCTTGTTTTCCTTTCAAGTAAACCACTGTTGTGGTATTATGGTATATGCTCGCTGCTTTGTTTTAGTGTGAATTTCAGTAGGATATTTATTTCATCACCTCCATCAAGAGTATTTACAGAAGAGTATTATTTACAAAGTTTCGCTTTATGTACATGAATCTAACGGTGAAAATGTGATGTACATACATGTATAGAAGGAACGCTGAGGAATATAGGATAATCTCGTACTGACATTCGATGACTTCATGTGGGTGCGAACAATCGTCTCCTCCCAATAGGAATGCCGATAGTGCTTCACCGTTCAGAAAGGATACCTTAATAGTTGGAGTTATCATCTGAAGCCAAACAAATAAATGTTCTAATTCATAAACGCTCATAACTATGGCGAAATTCATTGGACACATCCTTGATTCATTGAACACATCCTTGATTCATTGGACACATCCTTGATTCATTGGACACATCCTTGATTCATTGGACACATCCTTGATTCATTGGACACATCCTTGATTCATTGGACACATCCTTGATTCATTGGACACATCCTTGATTCAAACACGGCTTGAAATTCATTGGACACATCCTTGATTAAAACACGGCTTGAATTTTGAGCCTATTCAGCAATACGTAAAGTTATGTGGTTATTCTAGCTAGAATTACTATCGACACTCACGTAAAATCGTCCTGAAAGGTCAACAACTCTGTCATAATGGGCGGACGCAACACAAAATAAAAAAATACTGATATTTTATAGGTTTTAAACCTTAAATTTGCGGGACAAATCTCATTCTGTTCAATCATCATCGACTTCAGTTATCACAAGGGGAAACGAAAATTAAGCTCAAATTTAAACAAAGGGCATTCCTTGCACATCTACGGCTGGTCCCTATATTTAACACGTGTGGGTGACTGTTGTAGGTTTGAAAATACAGCTACTAAGCTCACATCCCGAGCGATGATGCATTATAAATAATTAGAAAGTAAATGGTCATCTGTCATTCTATGCAACATTAGAACATCTAGGTCAAATGAAGAAAGAGACGATAACAGATAGTGTTTTAAGTGTAATCAATACTCCAGGTACGATTTACATGTACTATAATTTCCCAAAACTAATTTCTTGTATCGATTAGTATCTGGCGTGTCGTGAATCACATATGCTGAGGAGTAACTCTATATTGCCTGAGAAAAGTGACACTGTTATCGTCTCATTTTACGAATGCATGAAATCACCAAATTCTTGTTCGCTTATAATGATAAAAAAGTTACCAAGTAGTAAACAAAAAGCTAACCAAATTCACGAATGTGCCTCATAGTAGTAATTGTTGAAGGGAATTGATCGCTTACATTGAAAACACCGCCGTATATGCTGCTGATCAGAAGGTGTGCCATCGAAATTTACAACAAGTAACATGTTCGCCCCAACCAGCAGCAAGTCTTGGTGACTACTATATCCAATAATAAATAACTCTATATCCAATAATAAATAACTCTATATCCAATAATAAACAACTCTGTATCCAATAATAAACAACTCTATATCCAATAATAAACAACTCTATATCCAATAATAAACAACTCTATATCCAATAATAAATAACTCTATATCCAATAATAAATAACTCTATATCCAATAATAAACAACTCTGTATCCAATAATAAACAACTCTATATCCAATAATAAACAACTCTATATCCAATAATAAACAACTCTATATCCAATAATAAACAACTCTATATCCAATAATAAACAACTCTATATCCAATAATAAACAACTCTATATCCAATAATAAACAACTCTATATCCAATAATAAACAACTCTATATCCAATAATAAACAACTCTGTATCCAATAATAAACAACTCTATATCCAATAATAAACAACTCTATATCCAATAATAAACAACTCTATATCCAATAATAAACAACTATGTATCCAATAATAAACAACTATGTATCCAATAATAAACAACTCTATATCCAATAATAAACAACTCTATATCCAATAATAAACAACTATGTAACCAATAATAAACAACTATGTATCCAATGATAAACAACTATGTATCCAATAATAAACAACTATGTATCCAATAATAAACAACTATGTATCCAATAATAAACAACTATGTATCCAATAATAAACAACTATGTATCCAATAATAAACAACTCTATATCCAATAATAAACAACTCTATATCCAATAATAAACAACTATGTATCCAATAATAAACAACTATGTATCCAATAATAAACAACTCTATATCCAATAATAAACAACTCTATATCCAATAATAAACAACTATGTATCCAATAATAAACAACTCTATATCCAATAATAAACAACTCAATATCCAATAATAAACAACTTTATATCCAATAATAAACAACTCTATATCCAATAATAAACAACTCTATATCCAATAATAAACAACTCTGTATCCAATAATAAACAACTCTATATCCAATAATAAACAACTCTATATCCAATAATAAACAACTCTATATCCAATAATAAACAACTCTATATCCAATAATAAACAACTCTATATCCAATAATAAACAACTCTATATCCAATAATAAACAACTCTATATCCAATAATAAACAACTCTATATCCAATAATAAACAACTATATATCCAATAATAAACAATTCTATATCCAATAATAAACAACTCTATATCCTGCATGCCCGGATAAATTCCTTATTATACAGGGTGTGTGCACATATGTGACCCGCCATATCAAATCCAGTCGTAAGTCGGGATTTTTTTACCCTGTGCCAATGCATTCTCTTATATATGCGAGTCGACAATAGGTCGCCTCGCATATATAAGAGAATGCATTGGCCTAACAATTTTTTATAATTTTAATAATTTTTTCTTGTATTCTTTAACAATTTTATAATTTCACCCATACAGAGCCCCAGACAAACATGAGCAGACGACACTCTTCTATATGCTTCTATATATGTGTGGGGCTCCCTGCAGAGTAATGGATGTTTTTTATTTTATGTCCTAAAAATTGTAAGAAACATTTATTTAAAAAAAATGATAAAAAATTGTTAGGCCAATGCATTCTCTTATATATGCGAGGCGACCTATGGTCGACTCGCATATATAAGAGAATGCATTGGCACAGGGTAAATGTCCAGTAACTCGAGATTACCGACGCTTTACCTAAAACAAAGTGATACTGTCGTGAAGAGAAAACAAGGAAAATTAAAAAACACAACAAGATATGAAGAATATAAATTAATAGAAAGACACACCACTAGAGCTAACCAACCCCGTTTTCGATGATAAGTAGACAACCGGGACCCCTCCCCAACGCCATACTGGCACCCATGATACCATCTTCCCTATCAACAATCGTATGTATTTCTACTTTCGGTAAAATGTTTGGACTGAAATTTCAAGGACATGGTGTATTCTGCTGAAACTCGTTAACGGTTGGAACACTTGAGGTACAAATTGGAAATTCCAACCAGCATAGAAAGCAACATTGAAGACCCTGTGCCAATGTATTCTCTTATATATGCCAGTCGACCATAGGTCGCCTCGCATATATTAGAGAATCCATAGGCCTAACAAATAATCATTTTTTAAAATAATTTTTTTTACACTCTATAACAAATTTTAGAATGTTTTTAAATATTTTATTCTTACATTTTATAACAATGTGTAATTAGTTAAATTGTGTTTTAACGTCGTTTCAGCCGCGGGGCCATATCAGGGCGAGAAGACACGGGATACAAATCAGCGGCATATAGTAACAGACAGTTAGTGGAAGAAGTCGATTCCCAGATAAAAGGAACAAAACATAGCAATGCCCAAATATGGTTGGATGCATTTATTTCGTTGAGAAATCCTGCGATGGAAATGCCATCGTAATACATCTTCGGAAGCGAAATAATTCCCCCTAGCATTTGTAGATTTTCCGCACGAAGTAAAAATGTGTTTCATTGATAAAGGGAGATACCCCGACACTCACATACATTGTGCGTACATGTAAGCAGTGAGTGTCCAATATTGTGAGAATAGCATATTCCTTTCGTCAACTGAGATGATGTTGAATTTCACCGACATCTGATTGAGTCTCATAATTTATTTGAATGCATGTACAGTGTACTAGTATCCCACCTTAACTGCCATATGCATTTCACATATTTATTAACACATGTGCTTTTATAGGGGCACAGTACACTACATATGGCCATTTATGGGATCATTTGTTATTATACTTAACAGAATATATGAAACAGATGAATGAATTTAAGTCATTGACTCATTTTCATTACAATTACCATGTTGTTTACATAATTCATAGAGCAACTGGGTGTATTTTGTTCTCATACATGGCCTGTTGTATATGCAATCTATGGATCTATGACTAACTTAATGTGAAATGTAGGTTTTCACTGAGAAAATAGGTAGTGACATCGTTTCGCAGCTCTTACCAAATCGGCTTTGGAAATTTTGTCCAATTTTGCAATCATGGTCGATTAGTAAAGGTGTCCTGTCATATTTTACACCTTAAAGGCGAAGTTCGTTCAGAAATATTCATATTTGTTCAAATCGCCATCAACGGAAGGAATATTAAAATATATAAAGTTTTGTTCATATGTCAAACATAATCAACGCGTAAATAGTATATTTTCGTCAAGGCATACGATGGTGTACGTAAACAAGAATCTTCTCGTGTTACAGAAGTTTTGCTTATGTTTACATAACAACAGCGCATTTCTATTGGTTAATCACACACATATGATATAAACGCTCTTTATTATTTCCATGTCAGGAAAACAGTAACAAATAACGCTCTTTATGTTTACCATATCCGGATCTAAACAAAAGCCAGGTTCTGTAACGTTTTTTTGCTTTTGTTTACATAACAAAGGAAAAACATTTTGACAATAACATACTGTTTATGCCATATTTCTTATTGGCATCAGAACAAAGTCTGTCTATATTTTACCATTCCTTCTGACTATGGCGGTTTTTGACGGAGCTGAATATTTTAACAGCATAACCACCGCCAACGCCGCCCGTATCTTTAAAACTGTTCTACATCATACATCAAGTAGATCGTATAACCATGAGTGTGCAGCCGGTTCTCCCGAAAACCGCATATTGCCTGCTTATATCATAACTAGTAGGTAGATAATCTGCTTAGAATCGCCTCATTTTGAGTCGATAATGTGCTGGAAATAATTTAGCTAAAGGTCCCCACAGCTCGCTTATATAATGACCAATCATATTGGGGAAGCAAGTGCCATGATATTATACAGCATCGATGTTACATGGTGATTAAGTTGAAACCTGATTGCGTTGAAAGTCAGTCCACAATTAGCATCACTATCAGATTCGGTTGTCAAGTTGTCAGCCCCCACGTCAGCCAAATTATGAGAAATATATCGCTAACGCTGCACAGACCGAGCGTGATGCTCGTTTCGGGACCTCGTATAGCTAAACGCGTCGAGACGACATGTCAGTAGCGCATAACATGATTACATACACCCGAATGTCGAGAGCGAAACAAGATATTGGATATGGCAATCGATATTGTTATTATCTGTTTATGTATCTCAAAAACATCTACGCTGAAAGATTTTTTTGGGTTGAATTTTGTTTGGGTATGCTTAAGCATGCTATAGCAAATTTAAAAACAAACTGGATAAAACCTTAGGGGCATGTTATAACTCAAAACTATCACCAAGTATTCATAGTAATAATTTTGATGCCCATGAAAAACGTAAGATTCCCTGGCACTAAACCTACAAAATAAGTCTGTTAAAGAATATAAGAAATAATTATTAAAATTGCAAAACATTGTAAAAAAATAATAACAAATGATGAAAAATTGTTAGGCCAATGCATTCTCTTATATATGCGAGGCGACCTATGGTCGACTCGCATATATAAGATAATGCATTGGCACAGGGTATATGGGTTGATACAAAAATCGGACCTGGCACTGAAAGGGTTAAAACTTCCGAACAAATTCGTCGATATAGCGCTTAAAACACGTGTTTTGTTTCTTTTATTTTTCAATAAATTTTAGATCATTTCGTTTGTACCGGTTAAAATGATTCAATCAGATTGCAGCTGTATTCCATGGGAAGAAAATCTGGAGCTGTTATCGCTCTGAAACGTTTACGGCACTACATACATATGATTGAAGCAAAAACAACGAATAGTAGTATGTGACGGCCACAAGAACGCAAAAATCCTGGCAAATATTGCAAGAGATTTTCAATAAGAACACTCTCTGGATCGATCCGGCGAACACTTGAAATTCACGTTTCATCATATTCATTCTATATGGAATCTGAAAAAAATATTAAGAGAAAATCAAAACAAAACCACTTGGTTTGCACTCCAAAATACACCTAATAATATCTCCCGGTATCGAAATATGTCGATAAATACTTGATCTACCTTTCTACGAACATTATATATGTCCCAGAAAGACGCAATGAAGCAAATAACAAAATCGACTTGAACACGAACACGATTGCACGATTCGTCATCTCCGGTTAAAAACCTCCGAGTTTAAACCCCCCATTGGCGGTGCAGCCAAACCGGGTCTAAGTGGGCGTTTTTGTCGTTTAGTGGCCAGCTGATTGACAACTGCAGTCCGTGATATGAGCATGCAGTCAAACTACCATTGTTACCAAGCGGAACAAAAGGCAGGCTGATGTAATACTTACTGACACGTCCTCAATTATCGCGTGCGAATGAATCAACTGTGACACGATAACACCAGTCTGCAGTCGCCACTTAGATACGCCCTCACTCGAGATTATTTACAGCTCCACCATTTGACTGATGGTTTGATAATTCTAAACCGCGATGAAGAAAAGACGGATTCGTCATCTCAGGTTTAGCCTCGGTAAAGATGGCTTATCAGGACCGCCGAATTAGAAAGTTTAGTTGACGGTTTAAGCTTATAAAACACAAAAACAATATCGAAATTGACAAAAACTTATCTCCACACACTTTATAGGTGTGACTGCTTCTCGCATATAAATTTCCAATCAAAATATGCTCGCTGTCGTTATTATTGATTTTCGCAATCAGAAAAACGAGGCGGTCCGCATTAGGAAAGTACGATTAATTATCTCGACGATACAGAGACACTACCTCCAAACCGCTGGTATGGCTGGACCAGGTTTAAACCAGAGATGACGAATGCGTCACTTAGACCTGCGGTCTCGGGTTTAAACCACGGATTTAGCTGACTCACGGCGGTTTAAACCTAGATGTTTACGTATACTAGGTTTAAACCTGAGATGACGAATCCGGCCGATATGTTTAGGTCCCAAACAAAAACAGCCATTTGCACAGCATGGAAAAGAAAAGCGCTGTGAACGTGCTTTCGCTAAGGGCGACATCAGATGGGGTGACAGTGAGGACTTCTTATAACTACATGGACCAGCAGTACAACGCATATATAGACTCTAATAGCATCAATGTCAGTGGTGTGTCTTTTGTGCACAAGCGATAACTCTAATTTAATTGATGAAGTGAGATGTAACATATCCGTTCTCACTTCCAATTAAGCAGACAGCTTGTAGAATCAATAGATGCATTTGGTATCAGTGAACATTGGTTACATGAACATAATGTGTCATTCTTCAAATCTGGAACACAATTGTAACTTTACAATCACAATTTCCTCTATATATTTCAAGTATATCCCCCGTCAACAAAATACTTGGTAGAGATCTAAAAGGACTATCTGTAGAAATATATATATAGCAATACATGGAATTACACTTTTTATTCTGTCGACTATATCCATAACCACGTATGTTTAATTGCTAACCTCTTCACTCAATATACAACATGATTATTGAGACAGTTGACATATATAAATGGTAAAAATATGAACATTAAACATGATTGTATATCAGTATTGGAACCATTGTTCAGACTTGTACTCATCCCAACTCTCGGTTAGAGGGATTCATGTCAAGGCTGTCCCTGTAACCGAGGTGGTTAGGTCGTGAACACGATCATCGCGCTCAGGGCTAGATGAGGTTGGCGGGGATTCTAAAATCTGTAATGATAGTATCCTTTGCACGGTACGTTTCGCGTCCCATCGGCAACTAATTAGATCCCTGTGTTACTTTGCACGGACTTCGTTTGGAAATAAACCATAGCTGGTTGACTACTGGATGATACTGTCCCGCCTCGGATGATACTGTCCCGCCTCGGATGATACTGTCCCGCCTCGGATGATACTGTCCCGCCTCGGATGATACTGTCCCGCCTCGGATGATACTGTCCCGCCTCGGATGATACTGTCCCGCCTCGGATAGATGATACTGTCCCGCCTCGGATGATACTGTCCCGCCTCGGATGATACTGTCCCGCCTCGGATAGATGATACTGTCCCGCCTCGGATGATACTGTCCCGCCTCGGATGATACTGTCCCGCCTCGGATGATACTGTCCCGCCTCGGATGATACTGTCCCGCCTCGGATGATACTGTCCCGCCTCGGATGATACTGTCCCGCCTCGGATGATACTGTCCCGCCTCGGATGATACTGTCCCGCCTCGGATGATACTGTCCCGCCTCGGATGATACTGTCCCGCCTCGGATGATACTGTCCCGCCTCGGATGATACTGTCCCGCCTCGGATGATACTGTCCCGCCTCGGATGATACTGTCCCGCCTCGGATGATACTGTCCCGCCTCGGATGATACTGTCCCGCCTCGGATGATACTGTCCCGCCTCGGATGATACTGTCCCGCCTCGGACGATACTGTCCCGCCTCGGATGATACTGTCCCGCCTCGGATGATACTGTCCCGCCTCGGATGATACTGTCCCGCCTCGGATGATACTGTCCCGCCTCGGATGATACTGTCCCGCCTCGGATGATACTGTCCCGCCTCGGATAGATGATACTGTCCCGCCTCGGATGATACACATACAACACGAAGAACAGTAATGTAACTGAAACCAGCATACATATTGTGACGTAATGAGCATTTCGTGCATAACATCAAGATGTATAGCGCTACCATGCAGGTATGTTGAAACGTTGGAATGTCGATCATGAACCCCATGCAGCTATGAATTGTATGATGTGTTCCATATAAATTAAGTTGTTAATTTTCAAAACACTTCATGTATTTCAGAAATTACTGATTAACTTTGTGTAGCGACTTTCAGTTTTCGCTACACTCTATGGACACACCTATTTTCGTACATTTCGTCAATAACTTATTGAGCATCATGTGGTGGAAATTTACCTTATTCCATATGTGCTTTATCTGCATTGTAAAATTAGTCGCAGTCATTAGCTATGTGTTATATTTTCAATTTTGGTAATTATGCACGTAAAATATCCAGGTTAAAATCTCCAACATTTTGGTGTACCTTGGAGCCGAAATAGAGAGATAAATCGAGTATTCTGAATGGTCTACGTATTTTCGACAGTAACTCTATCCTGGACGAATCTGACAGGCAGAGATATGTTATGTCCAAAACTAACCAATGAATGCACGATTGACTCAGTTATGGCTATATAAGTTAACATTTCGGGTTCAGTCGGTATTTTCCCTTGCTTTTACCAGGCCTGTGGCAAACAAAGCCATACTGTCGGGTATGATATTTACTGTCCCGGCAAACAGAGCCCTACTGTCGGGTATGATATTTACTGTCCCGGCAAACAGAGCCCTACTGTCGGGTATGATATTTACCTTCGGGTATGATATTTACTGTCGGGTATGATATTTACTGTCGGGTATGATATTTACTGTCCCGGCAAACAGAGCCCTACTGTCGGGTATGATATTTACTGTCGGGTATGATATTTACTGTCGGGTATGATATTTACTGTCGGGTGTGATATTTACTGTCGGGTATGATATTTACTGTCCCGGCAAACAGAGTCCTACTGTCGGGTATGATATTTACTGTCGGGTATGATATTTACTGTCGGGTATGATATTTACTGTCGGGTATGATATTTACTGTCCCGGCAAACAGAGCCCTACTGTCGGGTATGATATTTACTGTCGGGTATGATATTTACTGTCGGGTATGATATTTACTGTCCCGGCAAACAGAGCCCTACTGTCGGGTATGATATTTACTGTCGGGTATGATATTTACTGTCCCGGCAAACAGAGCCCTACTGTCGGGTATGATATTTACTGTACCGGCAAACAGAGTCCTACTGTCGGGTATGATATTTACTGTCCCGGCAAACAGAGTCCTACTGTCGGGTATGATATTTACTGTACCGACAAACAGAGCCCTACTGTCGGGTATGATATTTACTGTCCCGGCAAACAGAGCCCTACTGTCGGGTATGATATTTACTGTACCGGCAAACAGAGCCCTACTGTCGGGTATGATATTTACTGTCGGGTATGATATTTACTGTCGGGTATGATATTTACTGTCCCGGCAAACAGAGTCCCACTGTCGGGTATGATATTTACTGTCGGGTATGATATTTAATGTCGGGTATGATATTTACTGTCCCGGCAAACAGAGCCCTACTGTCGGGTATGATATTTACTGTCGGGTATGATATTTACTGTCGGGTATGATATTTACTGTCGGGTATGATATTTACTGTCGGGTATGATATTTAATGTCGGGTATGATATTTACTGTCGGGTATGATATTTAATGTCGGGTATGATATTTACTGTCCCGGCAAACAGAGTCCTACTGTCGGGTATGATATTTACTGTCCCGGCAAACAGAGTCCTACTGTCGGGTATGATATTTACTGTCGGGTATGATATTTACTGTCGGGTATGATATTTAATGTCGGGTATGATATTTAATGTCGGGTATGATATTTACTGTCGGGTATGATATTTAATGTCGGGTATGATATTTACTGTCCCGGCAAACAGAGCCCTACTGTCGGGTATGATATTTACTGTCGGGTATGATATTTACTGTCGGGTATGATATTTACTGTCGGGTATGATATTTACTGTACCGGCAAACAGAGCCCTACTGTCGGGTATGATATTTACTGTCCCGGCAAACACAGTCCTACTGTCGGGTATAATATTTACTGTCGGGTATGATATTTACTGTCGGGTATGATATTTACTGTCCCGGCAAACAGAGCCCTACTGTCGGGTATGATATTTACTGTCGGGTATGATATTTACTGTCGGGTATGATATTTACTGTCGGGTATGATATTTACTGTCCCGGCAAACAGAGTCCTACTGTCGGGTATGATATTTACTGTACCGGCAAACAGAGTCCTACTGTCGGGTATGATATTTACTGTCGGGTATGATATTTAATGTCGGGTATGATATTTAATGTCGGGTATAATATTTACTGTCGGGTATGATATTTACTGTCGGGTATGATATTTACTGTCCCGGCAAACAGAGCCCTACTGTCGGGTATGATATTTACTGTCGGGTATGATATTTACTGTCGGGTATGATATTTACTGTCGGGTATGATATTTACTGTCGGGTATGATATTTACTGTCCCGGCAAACAGAGTCCTACTGTCGGGTATGATATTTACTGTACCGGCAAACAGAGTCCTACTGTCGGGTATGATATTTACTGTCCCGGCAAACAGAGCCCAACTGTCGGGTATGATATTTACTGTCCCGGCAAACAGAGCCCTACTGTCGGGTATGATATTTACTGTCGGGTATGATATTTACTGTCGGGTATGATATTTACTGTCGGGTATGATATTTACTGTCCCGGCAAACAGAGTCCTACTGTCGGGTATGATATTTACTGTCCCGGCAAACAGAGTCCTACTGTCGGGTATGATATTTACTGTACCGGCAAACAGAGCCCTACTGTCGGGTATGATATTTACTGTCCCGGCAAACAGAGCCCAACTGTCGGGTATGATATTTACTGTCCCGGCAAACAGAGCCCTACTGTCGGGTATGATATTTACTGTCCCGGCAAACAGAGTCCTACTGTCGGGTATGATATTTACTGTACCGGCAAACAGAGCCCTACTGTCGGGTATGATATTTACTGTACCGGCAAACAGAGTCCTACTGTCGGGTATGATATTTACTGTCCCGGCAAACAGAGTCCTACTGTCGGGTATGATATTTACTGTACCGGCAAACAGAGCCCTACTGTCGGGTATGATATTTACTGTCCCGGCAAACAGAGCCCAACTGTCGGGTATGATATTTACTGTCCCGGCAAACAGAGCCCTACTGTCGGGTATGATATTTACTGTCCCGGCAAACAGAGTCCTACTGTCGGGTATGATATTTACTGTACCGGCAAACAGAGCCCTACTGTCGGGTATGATATTTACTGTACCGGCAAACAGAGCCCTACTGTCGGGTATGATATTTACTGTCCCGGCAAACAGAGTCCTACTGTCGGGTATGATATTTACTGTACCGGCAAACAGAGTCCTACTGTCGGGTATGATATTTACTGTACCGGCAAACAGAGCCCTACTGTCGGGTATGATATTTACTGTCCCGGCAAACAGAGCCCTACTGTCGGTATGATATTTACTGTCCCGGCAAACAGAGTCCTACTGTCGGGTATGATATTTACTGTCGGGTATGATATTTACTGTCGGGTATGATATTTACTGTCGGGTATGATATTTACTGTCCCGGCAAACAGAGTCCTACTGTCGGGTATGATATTTACTGTCGGGTATGATATTTACTGTCGGGTATGATATTTACTGTCGGGTATGATATTTACTGTCGGGTATGATATTTACTGTCGGGTATGATATTTACTGTCGGGTCTGGTATGATATTTACTGTCGGGTATGATATTTACTGTCCCGGAAAACTTATAACTCATGACTGAGTATTATGTATATTGAAATAGCAAATTTATTTAACGGTCTGATCAGTAAGTTAGAAGAGAATACATTGGCCTAACAATATTTACATTAACCCTGTAAGCCAGTGCATTCTCTTATATATGCGGGCCTTCATATGGGAGACTCCCATATATAAGATGGAGACTCTATTATATAATATAATGCACTAACATAGATCTTTAATGCTGCACCCGTCATTACTTGTAATATCGTATATAGAGGATATGAAATGAGTGTTTCTCTCATATGATATTTATGAAACGAGTTTAAGAATTTTCAGTTTTCTCGAGCCTCCGGCGAGAGAAAACTGAATATTCGTGACGAGTTTCATAAATATCATATGAGAGAAACACGAATTACAAAATCTATTTATCATTATGACACATATAAATTGATTATGATGTCCAAAACGCACACAAATCACTAAATAGCTATATGACATCGGCAGCAAAAGGTTAATGTGACGCCACTTCATTGCACCGGAAGCCCAATTACACCTGGTGAACTAGCAGAAATAATATGCACGCGAAGATATAGTGCGCTATTCTGTTCTCAGTTTGTGACATTATATCGTATGTTTATTAGATAAATACGAATTACATATTCTATTTATCGTATAACAATGTCCAAAACTATATATTTCAAGATTATAATTGCGAGAATTTCGGCATCGCGTTGATTGACGCGCACGAATTTGACCTGCATTTAGTTAGAGACACGGTTCGGCCCCGGCTGCCATTCAGCCAATCAGAACACACGTTTTGTCAACAAACCAATCAAATTATCGGAAGGTGATATGAACTAGTATTTCATATGAAATTGATTTATGACATACTTTCCAAAGTAAATAATTATTGAGTCATATGAAAAATATATATATAAACAATTTAAGTTAATAAGCACAATTCAATTTAGGAAATTGTTGCTGTTGTCGGACCCGTTTATCCGTCGGACTGCCATGCGATCACGCGGAGGTCACTAATTTGATACCGGTCCATGACTCCATGATTGTTACGCTAGACGTCTGTTATATATTGCTGTGTGTTAAATCTACATTCCTCAGAACTACTGATCGTTTATGTCAACCCGGAAAACAGTTCTACTACACTGACATGACTTACGAAGTGCCACACACTCATGGATATCGAACGAATTAATGATGGTCAGCTATAAGAAACGATAACGAACTACAGTTAGGGCACAGTTCTGAAACAACAGCAAGCGCGATCCATATGGTGTGACGTTTGATCAGAAGCAAGGTCAGATTCCCAACCAGTGTATAATCTCACACAGCAGCAGATCCGTCGAAAAGAGAGAGAGAGAGAGAGAGAGAGAGAGAGAGAGAGAGAGAGAGAGAGAGAGAGAGAGAGAGAGAGCGAGAGAGAGATGAGAGAGAGCGAGAGAGATAGAAAGAGAGAGAAGATATATACATCATTAAATTGTCATGTGTCCTTGTTCGTCTATTTTGTATTTTTCTGTTTGGACACAATTAAATAGGCTGTGCCTGAGTTTTGGGTCCAATTCATTCAAGAGTATTGAATAAATGTATTTAAAAAAAATGGCGGTGCCGTTCTCCCCCGTGGAGTGTCCATAAACAACAAACGGGTAATTCATTGCGCTCGTTCGCTCACATGATAAAATTATCCACTGAGGATTCCGGTCCATTTCCATGATCAATATTGTCTCGGCTCATTGACAAACAAGCAGTGATAAATCATATTGTTATCCTCCATCCCATTTCATCCTCTTCTGATTGGCTGAGAGTGCGTCACATGGCGGGCCGTAAATCACCATATTACCCTCGAGGGTAACATTTCCTCAGTTATTGACCGCTCAGCTGGTACCTGTAAACATAGAACTACGAAGACCTCAACGCGCAGAGATTCTCTGACAGCTCTCTAACAATTTCTAAAAACACTGTTTTTATAAACCCCACTGTTTCATAACACCCGCGAACTGTGGTGTTTGCTAATTTGCATAATTGTGTGTTTTGTTATTTGCAATTAAAGCACGCTATGTATAAATGGTGTTATCACAGACACAAACCCGTTATAAGGCGTAAAGTTCCTATTGGACCTTTTTATATCAATAATAAAGACCGTGGGACAAATAGATAAACCTTAATATGCAGTTGGTATGTGCTGCAGACAATTGCACATACGATGTACATACTTTACAACTACGTGTATGTGCTAGATCAAATAGCCACTCTTTGCTGTTTATCAATTGACTATTTCTTTTCTTCAATACATTCCTCAGACTTCAGAAGTTCAGAGAATACCCGTATGTTGCGTAACGATCTGTGACATATGTCAACTTTTTTTTGCACGACTACAACGTGTTAGTTTCACATTTTAGAATTCTGGAAATTAACACGTCTGTCGGCGTCTTCACGCTCATTTGAAACGAAACCAAAAATGTCGCTGCATGGTTACTCAACTTCGAAATTGCTTTACTCCTCTTTCCGTGAACCGATTTCCACCATGCAACCAGCAAAATGACCGGAGAATAGCTGCGCAAATGACGGGTCTGTTAATTGATCCAGATTATGAATGTTTTATTTTCTAAATAGCGATGATTCCAACAGAAAATTAACTTTTCGAAATGGATTAAAGAATATATGCGCGCGTTTATGCCTGCTATTAAGGTTCGTGTGTACTCCTTTGTCAGATAACAAAACAGTTATCACCCTTGTTTTCGTGAGACACGGGGATTTGTCGCCGCTCTCGACCTGGAATGTCACCCTCGGGCCTGGCGGCCCTCGGGTGACATTCCAGGTCTCGAGCGGGCGACAAATCCCCGTGTCTCACTCAATCGCGGGCGATAACTGTATATTATCGCAGCGATTGCCGGAGACAGACAAGATGACCAACGCATTGGGCTGTCTGGATAACTACGATGCAAAGTCATCGTTCTCTACATGGTCCAACGACATTTAAAGGACTCCCATGGTTACGTGATAGGGGAAATAATTATATAATGGACAGATTATTCGTACCATCGATGTCTGTAATGGTACAATACCCATTAACCATCTGACAGCCAAGGACGTGCGTGTGACAGGGATTGGGACCACCAAATTTGTGGGTTATGCATAGTCAACAGTGGGACATTTCTTGCCTGACATAAAAATTCAGACTAACATGGGTTGAAATTGTTCTAATAGTTTGATTTTCCAAACAGCATGTAGCATGATTTGGCTTTTTTTGCCAATGTTTTGGACAGAAAGTTTGAACTATTGCAAACCAATATGGTTTTAGTACCAGTTGGAAATGCACGTTTGACGACAAAAAGACAGCAATTGCAGTTGACGCAAAGCTGCTAACCCGATGTCGCCTGCTTGGATCTTAATAGTGTATGGAGACCAACACAAAATATTGCCAGACGCCTCCTGTCAATGTTGGTATCATGCTCCCCATTTGGCTGTCCAAAAACATCAAACAGGTAATTCATCGCGCTGGTTCACTCCAATGATATAATTAGCCACTACGGATTCCAATCCATATTCGTGATCAATATTGTCTCAGCTCAGTGGAAAACAGAGTGATCATTCACTATCTCAACGATTGCCGGAAACTGACTGATGACCAACACACTGTGTTGTCTGTATAACTATGCTGACTGATGACCAACATACTGTGTTGTCTGTATAACTATGATGACTGATGACCAACACACTGTGTTGTCTGTATAACTATGCTGACTGATGACCAACACACTGTGTTGTCTGTATAACTATGATGACTGATGACCAACACACTGTATGGTCTGTATAACTATGCTGACTGATGACCAACACACTGTGTTGTCTGTATAACTATGATGACTGATGACCAACACACTGTGTTGTCTGTATAACTATGCTGACTGATGACCAACACACTGTGTTGTCTGTATAACTATGATGACTGATGACCAACACACTGTGTTGTCTGTATAACTATGCTGACTGATGACCAACACACTGTGTTGTCTGTATAACTATGATGACTGATGACCAACACACTGTGTTGTCTGTATAACTATGCTGACTGATGACCAACACACTGTGTGTCTGTATAACTATGATGACTGATGACCAACACACTGTGTTGTCTGTATAACTATGCTGACTGATGACCAACACACTGTGTTGTCTGTATAACTATGATGACTGATGACCAACACACTGTGTTGTCTGTATAACTATGCTGACTGATGACCAACACACTGTGTTGTCTGTATAACTATGATGACTGATGACCAACACACTGTGTTGTCTGTATAACTATGCTGACTGATGACCAACACACTGTGTTGTCTATAACTATGATGACTGATGACCAACACACTGTGTTGTCTGTATAACTATGATGACTGATGACCAACACACTGTGTTGTCTGTATAACTATGCTGACTGATGACCAACACACTGTGTTGTCTGTATAACTATGATGACTGATGACCAACACACTGTGTTGTCTGTATAACTATGCTGACTGATGACCAACACACTGTGTTGTCTGTATAACTATGCTGACTGATGACCAACACACTGTGTTGTCTGTATAACTATGATGACTGATGACCAACACACTGTGTTGTCTGTATAACTATGCTGACTGATGACCAACACACTGTGTTGTCTGTATAACTATGCTGACTGATGACCAACACACTGTGTTGTCTGTATAACTATGATGACTGATGACCAACACACTGTGTTGTCTGTATAACTATGCTGACTGATGACCAACACACTGTGTTGTCTGTATAACTATGATGACTGATGACCAACACACTGTGTTGTCTGTATAACTATGCTGACTGATGACCAACACACTGTGTTGTCTGTATAACTATGATGACTGATGACCAACACACTGTGTTGTCTGTATAACTATGCTGACTGATGACCAACACACTGTGTTGTCTGTATAACTATGATGACTGATGACCAACACACTGTGTTGTCTGTATAACTATGATGACTGATGACCAACACACTGTGTTGTCTGTATAACTATGCTGACTGATGACCAACACACTGTGTTGTCTGTATAACTATGATAACTGATGACCAACACACTGTGTTGTCTGTATAACTATGCTGACTGATGACCAACACACTGTGTTGTCTGTATAACTATGCTGACTGATGACCAACACACTGTGTTGTCTGTATAACTATGATGACTGATGACCAACACACTGTGTTGTCTGTATAACTATGCTGACTGATGACCAACACACTGTGTTGTCTGTATAACTATGCTGACTGATAACCAACACACTGTGTTGTCTGTATAACTATGATGACTGATGACCAACACACTGTGTTGTCTGTATAACTATGATGAGAAGTCATTGTTCTCTACATGGGCGAAAGTGATATTAAAAGAGAGAGAAAAAAAACCCACGGTACTCCCATATCATGTTTCATAGGTGAAGAGGGAAATAATTATGTGGATAGATCACTCGTACAATCGATGTCGAAAATCGTACGATGCTGATCATTATGACAACAGTGATTGAGAGCCCGACGTTGTTTTAAATATTTTCAAGTGGGAAATTTCTGCCTGACACATCAGTTGAAAGAAAAGTTCAGACCAAATTTGGTTGAAATTGTTCTAATACATGTAGTCTGATTAAAAAAAAAGTATTTCGTAGTTGTTCTTCTTTTGTTCCGTATTTGTTTGACTGACAGCTGGACAATTGCAAACCACAGGGGCTGTTAGGCTGGAAGTTTTGCAACACGTGGAAAGCCTGAGTACCAGTTTCGGCAGATATGAAATGTTCAACTGTTGTACATTTTGGCGGTGAGGTCAGTTGGAATTTAGCTGAACACGTTCAACGCAAAAACAACCAGAATAAATCGCAGTTGACGCGATACTGCTGACCCGATGTAGTATGTAGATAAGGACCTTTAATACAACCCCACGCACAAACGCAGGCCGTGCGTGGTTGTCTACACTTTAGGCGCAGGTGAAAGGCGTCATATTATTTGTTCTATATCGATCACTGATATTTTAAGATTGCGGGTGTCAATTTTGTAGAGAATATCACGTGACTTCCGGTTAAAAATAAAATTGGTTACTTCACAACTTAATTTAATTAAGAATTTTCATGTGATTTAGACCAAGTTCGTTGGTTAGCTTAAATAAAACCAGTGAAGATGTCATGGCACGGTTCATGGCGTCATTTACGTCTTTTTGGCTTTGCGGGCCGGAATCCAGACAAGATTGGACAATCCATGACAAGGCTTGTCATGTCGTCTCCACCGGGGCCACTGCATGATGTAACATGAATTATTCTTATCGTTAAGATAAGAAGCAAATTCGAGGCTCATCGTGTGTGGTTTCTCAACCACATCTCACGTACGATTCATATTAGTGCATGGAGACCAACACGAACTGTTGTCAGCCTCCACCTGTTAATGTCCGTACCGTTCTCCCTCTTTGATAATTGCCTGTCTAGAAAATATCGTACAGGTAATTCAGTATAGGATAATTATTTCAGAGAATCGATCGATCAGGGCCGCAGGATGCACGAGTTCGTTCCGTTCGCTGAAATAATTTACAGTTTCAAGCCATTATCAGGTTTGAAACATGGCGTGCCCAAACAGAATGGGTCAACTCGAAATTGGATCAAGACACATGAGTTGAACAATTGGGCCGGTCTGTCCACCCGTTCATTTGCTGCACGGATGGCTTGACATCCTAACCCATTGTCAACTTAATGGACTGGTTGTATACCTCTTTGCTTTTCCAATCGTTGGCTGGAATGGGCGTACCGACAATGAGCTCCTTCTGCGATAAAATTAACCTAAGAGTTTTTCTCTTATATTTCGGCAATTGTTTTTTATTAAATTATTCATCGCGGCGTTTTTCGGAGAATTGTAAATTTAATGGCTGATTGGTGCGCCTACTTGGTTGATTGGTATGCCTACTGCGAAATTCTGCAATTTTATAGGTTGAGATATATGTATACAGTTACTATATTTCTTTAGGTTTTGCCATGAGGGGTTTACAACCTGTAACCCTGGAATGGACATTGATTCGGGAAATTTTAACAGTTGAAAATTAAATGTCGGCTTGAAACAACATGCCTCAAATGCCTGAAAAATTTAGATACCTCACACGTGAAGAGTCTCGGTATGTATATACCATGTTATATACCCCACACGTGAAGAGTCTCAGTATGTATATACCATGTTAGATACCCCACACGTGAAGAGTCTCAGTATGTATATACCATGTTAGATACCCCACACGCGAAGAGTCTCAGTATGTATATACCATGTTAGATACCCCACACGTGAAGAGTCTCAGTTTGTATATACCATGTTTTATGTTTCTAGTTATCAGTTAGAGCGCCACTATACTTGGAAGTCGTTGTATAGATAGCTACTTAATAAATAGAGTATGGCGTGGGGTTGACTACGCGGGTATATTGCCCAGTGGGGTGGGTATAGTTCACGACACGAAGCAGAGTGAGAAATATAATACCCTACACACGGGGCACTATATACCCGCATAGTCAACGACAAGGCATGCTCTATTGATAATAGTTCACGGAACAATTCGAACATGTATATAGCCTGCATACTACATAACCGTATCCTACCAACATGCACCAACTGCTGGAGTGCTAAATTCCCTGCATAAGACGTTAAAAGAAATCATGTACAACTCGTTTTATTGAGAACAAATACACTCAATAACTATATCAACTTGCCGATAAACAGTTTAAGAGAAACATAACCGATGCAAGAATGTGCTGAAATCTAATTCAATAAACTGAAACGCGCATAGTAGTTATGTTTTGTTTTGAATGTACGAAAACCCGATATGTTCAACAATTATATCGCTGACAGCCCCGCATGTTCCTATGGAAATCTAGCTGAAAACACATATCATTATTGTTTCATGTGTCCATTGTAACAACGAGTGCGCTCGCTAGTCTTTGAGAAACTAACCCAAGGAAATCTCAAAATAGCAATATTCAGAACTCATGTGTGGAATACCTTATACCTCGTCCGAAAAAAATATGAAACTATTTTCCATCACACAGCAATATATTGCCGCGACTAAGCGTTTCGGCCCTAAAGGTTACAGTGAAGTAATTATTTCCCATAGGCCTCAGTGTTAACATATAATGGCCTGCAGCCCTGACTATCCAAAAATTGTGACAAATGAGTACACGGTCACCGGAATTGGCATCTGCGCAAAGTTTCTGCATGAAAAAAATCATATCGTCGAGCATGGAATGTACCTTTAAATTTGGGATTTATAATCGAGAGTCAGAATTGCATGAAAACAATATTGACATTTTTTACCTCACACCAACAAAATAAAATCTAGGAACCACGTGCTTTACAATGTGCCAATGTTTTGTTTGGAGTCTGAAATTTCAAGAGGAGTGATTGCATGTATTTTATATGTTTAAATATCGAAACTACTATTAACCAACCAGAGCCCAGAATTTTTTTAATTCTCTCCTGCATCTTGGTCCAAAATCCGTCGGAGGGCGCTACCAATCGAATTACTTCACTGTAACCTAAAGTGACAACAACGTCAATGACATGCCATCTGAAAATGACACAAATCGGTCACTGGACTCTTCACATTTGAAAATAAAATACAAAATCTCTATCCATGACTTTGTTTTCGTCTTATTAACACTTTCCTGACCCCACCCCTGTTTACAATTGCAACACAAAATATCTTAAAATTAACACGAAAAGTCACCATGTGAGGTCCATGTCGATAAAGTAAACGATGGTAGCATATATACCCATCATTGGTGTGAAAGCTGACCGATTTCTCTCTGAGAAAATATGGACGATGGTTTGCCTGATAAACATGGACACGCTGGAGCTTGAATTGGGCGCACATGACAAATTTTGAGTCCTGGTAAACGAAATTTTGGCAAAAACTGAAGTTTTGAGTGCAGCAGAATGATTATGTGCCTACATGTATGTGCATGGAAACAGCCACATCACTCAAACACACCACCGTGTTATACTTTTTGTCGACAAGCCACCTCATGCAGACTAATTGGCTGCCATTTAACACTGCACTGGTCGTGTTTTACATCAAATTTTAGAGACCTGCCACATATAGCTATGTAGATTGCTCTCGTGGCTAGTCGAAAAGCCTTTATTTCAGTTGTGTACTGACCCTCGATGTTCAGTGCGTGATTTGTTACCATGACATTCATTAAAGGTACACATATGGGTTCATAACGGACAAAAAAGGGTGATTTTCGAGGTGAAAATTTGAAGCAAAAATTGTCCCAGATGGGTTAATATTGGCTTCTCATTGATTACCACCGACTCAAATAATATAAGATGCCACGTGCTACAAGTTCCCTAATTGTTTGTTGGTCGATGTTTATAGGAAACCCACCACTGGGCCCAAATGAGAAAAAGGATCATTTTTGTGCTTTAGGTTACAGTGAAGTAATTATTTCCCATAGGCCTCAGTGTTAACATATAATGGCCTGCAGCCCTGACTATCCAAAAATTGTGACAAATGAGTACACGGTCACCGGAATTGGCATCTGCGCAAAGTTTCTGCATGAAAAAAATCATATCGTCGAGCATGGAATGTACCTTTAAATTTGGGATTTATAATCGAGAGTCAGAATTGCATGAAAACAATATTGACATTTTTTACCTCACACCAACAAAATAAAATCTAGGAACCACGTGCTTTACAATGTGCCAATGTTTTGTTTGGAGTCTGAAATTTCAAGAGGAGTGATTGCATGTATTTTATATGTTTAAATATCGAAACTACTATTAACCAACCAGAGCCCAGAATTTTTTTAATTCTCTCCTGCATCTTGGTCCAAAATCCGTCGGAGGGCGCTACCAATCGAATTACTTCACTGTAACCTAAAGTGACAACAACGTCAATGACATGCCATCTGAAAATGACACAAATCGGTCACTGGACTCTTCACATTTGAAAATAAAATACAAAATCTCTATCCATGACTTTGTTTTCGTCTTATTAACACTTTCCTGACCCCACCCCTGTTTACAATTGCAACACAAAATATCTTAAAATTAACACGAAAAGTCACCATGTGAGGTCCATGTCGATAAAGTAAACGATGGTAGCATATATACCCATCATTGGTGTGAAAGCTGACCGATTTCTCTCTGAGAAAATATGGACGATGGTTTGCCTGATAAACATGGACACGCTGGAGCTTGAATTGGGCGCACATGACAAATTTTGAGTCCTGGTAAACGAAATTTTGGCAAAAACTGAAGTTTTGAGTGCAGCAGAATGATTATGTGCCTACATGTATGTGCATGGAAACAGCCACATCACTCAAACACACCACCGTGTTATACTTTTTGTCGACAAGCCACCTCATGCAGACTAATTGGCTGCCATTTAACACTGCACTGGTCGTGTTTTACATCAAATTTTAGAGACCTGCCACATATAGCTATGTAGATTGCTCTCATGGCTAGTCGAAAAGCCTTTATTTCAGTTGTGTACTGACCCTCGATGTTCAGTGCGTGATTTGTTACCATGACATTCATTAAAGGTACACATATGGGTTCATAACGGACAAAAAAGGGTGATTTTCGAGGTGAAAATTTGAAGCAAAAATTGTCCCAGATGGGTTAATATTGGCTTCTCATTGATTACCACCGACTCAAATAATATAAGATGCCACGTGCTACAAGTTCCCTAATTGTTTGTTGGTCGATGTTTATAGGAAACCCACCACTGGGCCCAAATGAGAAAAAGGATCATTTTTGTGCTTTAGGTTACAGTGAAGTAATTATTTCCCATAGGCCTCAGTGTTAACATATAATGGCCTGCAGCCCTGACTATCCAAAAATTGTGACAAATGAGTACACGGTCACCGGAATTGGCATCTGCGCAAAGTTTCTGCATGAAAAAAATCATATCGTCGAGCATGGAATGTACCTTTAAATTTGGGATTTATAATCGAGAGTCAGAATTGCATGAAAACAATATTGACATTTTTTACCTCACACCAACAAAATAAAATCTAGGAACCACGTGCTTTACAATGTGCCAATGTTTTGTTTGGAGTCTGAAATTTCAAGAGGAGTGATTGCATGTATTTTATATGTTTAAATATCGAAACTACTATTAACCAACCAGAGCCCAGAATTTTTTTAATTCTCTCCTGCATCTTGGTCCAAAATCCGTCGGAGGGCGCTACCAATCGAATTACTTCACTGTAACCTAAAGTGACAACAACGTCAATGACATGCCATCTGAAAATGACACAAATCGGTCACTGGACTCTTCACATTTGAAAATAAAATACAAAATCTCTATCCATGACTTTGTTTTCGTCTTATTAACACTTTCCTGACCCCACCCCTGTTTACAATTGCAACACAAAATATCTTAAAATTAACACGAAAAGTCACCATGTGAGGTCCATGTCGATAAAGTAAACGATGGTAGCATATATACCCATCATTGGTGTGAAAGCTGACCGATTTCTCTCTGAGAAAATATGGACGATGGTTTGCCTGATAAACATGGACACGCTGGAGCTTGAATTGGGCGCACATGACAAATTTTGAGTCCTGGTAAACGAAATTTTGGCAAAAACTGAAGTTTTGAGTGCAGCAGAATGATTATGTGCCTACATGTATGTGCATGGAAACAGCCACATCACTCAAACACACCACCGTGTTATACTTTTTGTCGACAAGCCACCTCATGCAGACTAATTGGCTGCCATTTAACACTGCACTGGTCGTGTTTTACATCAAATTTTAGAGACCTGCCACATATAGCTATGTAGATTGCTCTCATGGCTAGTCGAAAAGCCTTTATTTCAGTTGTGTACTGACCCTCGATGTTCAGTGCGTGATTTGTTACCATGACATTCATTAAAGGTACACATATGGGTTCATAACGGACAAAAAAGGGTGATTTTCGAGGTGAAAATTTGAAGCAAAAATTGTCCCAGATGGGTTAATATTGGCTTCTCATTGATTACCACCGACTCAAATAATATAAGATGCCACGTGCTACAAGTTCCCTAATTGTTTGTTGGTCGATGTTTATAGGAAACCCACCACTGGGCCCAAATGAGAAAAAGGATCATTTTTGTGCTTTAGGTTACAGTGAAGTAATTATTTCCCATAGGCCTCAGTGTTAACATATAATGGCCTGCAGCCCTGACTATCCAAAAATTGTGACAAATGAGTACACGGTCACCGGAATTGGCATCTGCGCAAAGTTTCTGCATGAAAAAAATCATATCGTCGAGCATGGAATGTACCTTTAAATTTGGGATTTATAATCGAGAGTCAGAATTGCATGAAAACAATATTGACATTTTTTACCTCACACCAACAAAATAAAATCTAGGAACCACGTGCTTTACAATGTGCCAATGTTTTGTTTGGAGTCTGAAATTTCAAGAGGAGTGATTGCATGTATTTTATATGTTTAAATATCGAAACTACTATTAACCAACCAGAGCCCAGAATTTTTTTAATTCTCTCCTGCATCTTGGTCCAAAATCCGTCGGAGGGCGCTACCAATCGAATTACTTCACTGTAACCTAAAGTGACAACAACGTCAATGACATGCCATCTGAAAATGACACAAATCGGTCACTGGACTCTTCACATTTGAAAATAAAATACAAAATCTCTATCCATGACTTTGTTTTCGTCTTATTAACACTTTCCTGACCCCACCCCTGTTTACAATTGCAACACAAAATATCTTAAAATTAACACGAAAAGTCACCATGTGAGGTCCATGTCGATAAAGTAAACGATGGTAGCATATATACCCATCATTGGTGTGAAAGCTGACCGATTTCTCTCTGAGAAAATATGGACGATGGTTTGCCTGATAAACATGGACACGCTGGAGCTTGAATTGGGCGCACATGACAAATTTTGAGTCCTGGTAAACGAAATTTTGGCAAAAACTGAAGTTTTGAGTGCAGCAGAATGATTATGTGCCTACATGTATGTGCATGGAAACAGCCACATCACTCAAACACACCACCGTGTTATACTTTTTGTCGACAAGCCACCTCATGCAGACTAATTGGCTGCCATTTAACACTGCACTGGTCGTGTTTTACATCAAATTTTAGAGACCTGCCACATATAGCTATGTAGATTGCTCTCATGGCTAGTCGAAAAGCCTTTATTTCAGTTGTGTACTGACCCTCGATGTTCAGTGCGTGATTTGTTACCATGACATTCATTAAAGGTACACATATGGGTTCATAACGGACAAAAAAGGGTGATTTTCGAGGTGAAAATTTGAAGCAAAAATTGTCCCAGATGGGTTAATATTGGCTTCTCATTGATTACCACCGACTCAAATAATATAAGATGCCACGTGCTACAAGTTCCCTAATTGTTTGTTGGTCGATGTTTATAGGAAACCCACCACTGGGCCCAAATGAGAAAAAGGATCATTTTTGTGCTTTAGGTTACAGTGAAGTAATTATTTCCCATAGGCCTCAGTGTTAACATATAATGGCCTGCAGCCCTGACTATCCAAAAATTGTGACAAATGAGTACACGGTCACCGGAATTGGCATCTGCGCAAAGTTTCTGCATGAAAAAAATCATATCGTCGAGCATGGAATGTACCTTTAAATTTGGGATTTATAATCGAGAGTCAGAATTGCATGAAAACAATATTGACATTTTTTACCTCACACCAACAAAATAAAATCTAGGAACCACGTGCTTTACAATGTGCCAATGTTTTGTTTGGAGTCTGAAATTTCAAGAGGAGTGATTGCATGTATTTTATATGTTTAAATATCGAAACTACTATTAACCAACCAGAGCCCAGAATTTTTTTAATTCTCTCCTGCATCTTGGTCCAAAATCCGTCGGAGGGCGCTACCAATCGAATTACTTCACTGTAACCTAAAGTGACAACAACGTCAATGACATGCCATCTGAAAATGACACAAATCGGTCACTGGACTCTTCACATTTGAAAATAAAATACAAAATCTCTATCCATGACTTTGTTTTCGTCTTATTAACACTTTCCTGACCCCACCCCTGTTTACAATTGCAACACAAAATATCTTAAAATTAACACGAAAAGTCACCATGTGAGGTCCATGTCGATAAAGTAAACGATGGTAGCATATATACCCATCATTGGTGTGAAAGCTGACCGATTTCTCTCTGAGAAAATATGGACGATGGTTTGCCTGATAAACATGGACACGCTGGAGCTTGAATTGGGCGCACATGACAAATTTTGAGTCCTGGTAAACGAAATTTTGGCAAAAACTGAAGTTTTGAGTGCAGCAGAATGATTATGTGCCTACATGTATGTGCATGGAAACAGCCACATCACTCAAACACACCACCGTGTTATACTTTTTGTCGACAAGCCACCTCATGCAGACTAATTGGCTGCCATTTAACACTGCACTGGTCGTGTTTTACATCAAATTTTAGAGACCTGCCACATATAGCTATGTAGATTGCTCTCATGGCTAGTCGAAAAGCCTTTATTTCAGTTGTGTACTGACCCTCGATGTTCAGTGCGTGATTTGTTACCATGACATTCATTAAAGGTACACATATGGGTTCATAACGGACAAAAAAGGGTGATTTTCGAGGTGAAAATTTGAAGCAAAAATTGTCCCAGATGGGTTAATATTGGCTTCTCATTGATTACCACCGACTCAAATAATATAAGATGCCACGTGCTACAAGTTCCCTAATTGTTTGTTGGTCGATGTTTATAGGAAACCCACCACTGGGCCCAAATGAGAAAAAGGATCATTTTTGTGCTTTAGGTTACAGTGAAGTAATTATTTCCCATAGGCCTCAGTGTTAACATATAATGGCCTGCAGCCCTGACTATCCAAAAATTGTGACAAATGAGTACACGGTCACCGGAATTGGCATCTGCGCAAAGTTTCTGCATGAAAAAAATCATATCGTCGAGCATGGAATGTACCTTTAAATTTGGGATTTATAATCGAGAGTCAGAATTGCATGAAAACAATATTGACATTTTTTACCTCACACCAACAAAATAAAATCTAGGAACCACGTGCTTTACAATGTGCCAATGTTTTGTTTGGAGTCTGAAATTTCAAGAGGAGTGATTGCATGTATTTTATATGTTTAAATATCGAAACTACTATTAACCAACCAGAGCCCAGAATTTTTTTAATTCTCTCCTGCATCTTGGTCCAAAATCCGTCGGAGGGCGCTACCAATCGAATTACTTCACTGTAACCTAAAGTGACAACAACGTCAATGACATGCCATCTGAAAATGACACAAATCGGTCACTGGACTCTTCACATTTGAAAATAAAATACAAAATCTCTATCCATGACTTTGTTTTCGTCTTATTAACACTTTCCTGACCCCACCCCTGTTTACAATTGCAACACAAAATATCTTAAAATTAACACGAAAAGTCACCATGTGAGGTCCATGTCGATAAAGTAAACGATGGTAGCATATATACCCATCATTGGTGTGAAAGCTGACCGATTTCTCTCTGAGAAAATATGGACGATGGTTTGCCTGATAAACATGGACACGCTGGAGCTTGAATTGGGCGCACATGACAAATTTTGAGTCCTGGTAAACGAAATTTTGGCAAAAACTGAAGTTTTGAGTGCAGCAGAATGATTATGTGCCTACATGTATGTGCATGGAAACAGCCACATCACTCAAACACACCACCGTGTTATACTTTTTGTCGACAAGCCACCTCATGCAGACTAATTGGCTGCCATTTAACACTGCACTGGTCGTGTTTTACATCAAATTTTAGAGACCTGCCACATATAGCTATGTAGATTGCTCTCATGGCTAGTCGAAAAGCCTTTATTTCAGTTGTGTACTGACCCTCGATGTTCAGTGCGTGATTTGTTACCATGACATTCATTAAAGGTACACATATGGGTTCATAACGGACAAAAAAGGGTGATTTTCGAGGTGAAAATTTGAAGCAAAAATTGTCCCAGATGGGTTAATATTGGCTTCTCATTGATTACCACCGACTCAAATAATATAAGATGCCACGTGCTACAAGTTCCCTAATTGTTTGTTGGTCGATGTTTATAGGAAACCCACCACTGGGCCCAAATGAGAAAAAGGATCATTTTTGTGCTTAAAGTGACAACAACGTCAATGACATGCCATCTGAAAATGACACAAATCGGTCACTGGACTCTTCACATTTGAAAATAAAATACAAAATCTCTATCCATGACTTTGTTTTCGTCTTATTAACACTTTCCTGACCCCACCCCTGTTTACAATTGCAACACAAAATATCTTAAAATTAACACGAAAAGTCACCATGTGAGGTCCATGTCGATAAAGTAAACGATGGTAGCATATATACCCATCATTGGTGTGAAAGCTGACCGATTTCTCTCTGAGAAAATATGGACGATGGTTTGCCTGATAAACATGGACACGCTGGAGCTTGAATTGGGCGCACATGACAAATTTTGAGTCCTGGTAAACGAAATTTTGGCAAAAACTGAAGTTTTGAGTGCAGCAGAATGATTATGTGCCTACATGTATGTGCATGGAAACAGCCACATCACTCAAACACACCACCGTGTTATACTTTTTGTCGACAAGCCACCTCATGCAGACTAATTGGCTGCCATTTAACACTGCACTGGTCGTGTTTTACATCAAATTTTAGAGACCTGCCACATATAGCTATGTAGATTGCTCTCATGGCTAGTCGAAAAGCCTTTATTTCAGTTGTGTACTGACCCTCGATGTTCAGTGCGTGATTTGTTACCATGACATTCATTAAAGGTACACATATGGGTTCATAACGGACAAAAAAGGGTGATTTTCGAGGTGAAAATTTGAAGCAAAAATTGTCCCAGATGGGTTAATATTGGCTTCTCATTGATTACCACCGACTCAAATAATATAAGATGCCACGTGCTACAAGTTCCCTAATTGTTTGTTGGTCGATGTTTATAGGAAACCCACCACTGGGCCCAAATGAGAAAAAGGATCATTTTTGTGCTTTAGGTTACAGTGAAGTAATTATTTCCCATAGGCCTCAGTGTTAACATATAATGGCCTGCAGCCCTGACTATCCAAAAATTGTGACAAATGAGTACACGGTCACCGGAATTGGCATCTGCGCAAAGTTTCTGCATGAAAAAAATCATATCGTCGAGCATGGAATGTACCTTTAAATTTGGGATTTATAATCGAGAGTCAGAATTGCATGAAAACAATATTGACATTTTTTACCTCACACCAACAAAATAAAATCTAGGAACCACGTGCTTTACAATGTGCCAATGTTTTGTTTGGAGTCTGAAATTTCAAGAGGAGTGATTGCATGTATTTTATATGTTTAAATATCGAAACTACTATTAACCAACCAGAGCCCAGAATTTTTTTAATTCTCTCCTGCATCTTGGTCCAAAATCCGTCGGAGGGCGCTACCAATCGAATTACTTCACTGTAACCTAAAGTGACAACAACGTCAATGACATGCCATCTGAAAATGACACAAATCGGTCACTGGACTCTTCACATTTGAAAATAAAATACAAAATCTCTATCCATGACTTTGTTTTCGTCTTATTAACACTTTCCTGACCCCACCCCTGTTTACAATTGCAACACAAAATATCTTAAAATTAACACGAAAAGTCACCATGTGAGGTCCATGTCGATAAAGTAAACGATGGTAGCATATATACCCATCATTGGTGTGAAAGCTGACCGATTTCTCTCTGAGAAAATATGGACGATGGTTTGCCTGATAAACATGGACACGCTGGAGCTTGAATTGGGCGCACATGACAAATTTTGAGTTCTGGTAAACGAAATTTTGGCAAAAACTGAAGTTTTGAGTGCAGCAGAATGATTATGTGCCTACATGTATGTGCATGGAAACAGCCACATCACTCAAACACACCACCGTGTTATACTTTTTGTCGACAAGCCACCTCATGCAGACTAATTGGCTGCCATTTAACACTGCACTGGTCGTGTTTTACATCAAATTTTAGAGACCTGCCACATATAGCTATGTAGATTGCTCTCATGGCTAGTCGAAAAGCCTTTATTACGCCACCGTAGTGTGGTGTTTCTAGCTTTTGGTTTTTTGATATCGCATGGTCGATCGATAATTCACTGGGTGATTGTACATTCGGCAAACCTCGTCAGATTCCGTCACCGTTTCATCGTACCGATAATTACGAGAGTACAACTAAGATTGGCACATGTGTTTACGTCACCGGTGTAATTGTGGGGACATGCTTCTATTATGAAGGTTTGCTATCCCGAAGGTCCGCTATTCCGAAGGTTCTCTATTCCGAAGGTTTTTGTTATTTTTAGGTTAATTCTATATTTTAAAGTATTGAGACTAATTTGAGAGGGTTCATTTTCACAAAGATTCTTTATATGGAGTGTGCGCTCACATCCGAACTGATCATGCGCGCACACCGATACAGATACAGGAGGAAATAACTTAACTTAGAACATTAAATGTGATTTTGTTTTGTTTTCGCTGGTTTTCTTGAGATTTTATGTCATTACGTGGGCCCATACCTTTGAATTCTTGGTATATACTATGAATGTTGTGGTATATATGGACCCTCCCGCATTGGGACATGACATAGGTTCAGTTGACTTAAGTGGTGTTCTGTGTGTGCTCCAATTTGGAGTTCAATATTTTAAGGGCCAAGTTTAGAATTTTATGGGTCCATACCTTTGAACTCTGGGCATATAATATGAATATTGGGGGGCATGTCTCTATTCCGAATGTTCACTATCCCGAAGGTCCACTATTCCGAAATTTCTCTGAATGTTCGCTATTCCGAAGGTTCACCAATCCGAAGGTTCGTTATTCCGAAGGTTCTGTGTTCCAAAGATTTTTTTTATTTTAAGGTTAATTCTATATTCTAAAGTAACGAGAGGGTTCATTATCACGAAGATTCTTTTTATGAAGGAAATAACGTAAAACATTAAATGTGATTTTGTTTTGTTTTCGAGGGTTTTCTTGAGTTTAATGTCATTACGTATGACCTTATTTCTCATTACATATTCACGCCAAGGAGCCCACACAATTGCTATGTTACGATGCGATTTAATGTGATTATGTGTGACCTAATATCTCAATAATCTGAGGCAAGAGTACGCCTGCTAAAGGCGAATTATAACAGTTGGGGGTATAACGCTCAATAAATACTGGAGGCTATAACAAACTGCGCAGTAGAATATCGCTGAATGGACGAGTATGAGATGAGCCTAAATGCAATTGTGACTTTGTTTAAAGGCCCACTTAATTTTCGAGTCATTAATTTTTTATAGTATATACGGTTTTAATAACAATTTATGCCATAAAATTTGAATAAACTACTATAATTCATCACCATTTGAAAGGCAGAATACTTCTATCTCCTAGTTTGAAACACCTTCAAAATACCGCGTCGTATATCTAGCAATAAGCAACCAACATGTCCTCCTCGGCTTTCCATAGATTTCAACGTAATTTGATACTTATGGGTATTTGTGTCCGGGAAGTGTTTTGAACGGGTCAAATCGTGACCCCGACCTGACCTTGACCTTTAAAACTGTCAATGCAAGGTCAATTTGGGTAAAACGGACAAATTTCGGCGAAATTTTATACCTAGGGATACTTTGGTCCGAGGAGAGTTTTGAACGGGTCAAATCGTGACCTCGGCCTGACCTTGACCTTCAATATGGCCAATCAAAGGTCAACTCGGATAAAACGGATAGATTTCGACGAAATTTGATACCTATGGTTACTTTTGTCGGGGGGGGGGGGTGTTTTGGACGGGTCAAATCATGACTCTGACCTTACCTTGACCTTCAAAATTGTTAATTAAAGTTCAAGTTGGGTAAAACGGACGGATTTCGACGAAATATGATACCTATGGGTAGTTTTCTACGGGTGGGGGTGTTTTGGACTGGACAAATCATGACCCTGACCTGACCTTGACTTTCGAAATAGTCAATTGAAGGTCAAATCGCACCTTTCACCGGAAAGCAGATGGGAAACAGCCCGGGTGAAGTCGGGCCTATCAGCTTGTGTAATAAAGAAGACAGTTTGATGAAAGTAATGTATGCCACGAGAAACGGGAAAACTTGAAATATGGAAGTACGCAAATTTCCCGCATAAAATTTGAAAGCTAGTTTATAGAATAATTGTATTATTATTTATATTTATGGCTAATAATACGATCTTGGTGGCGTTACCATTTCTGACTATGGTTTTCTTGTTTCAGTTGTGTACTGACCCTCGATGTTCAGTGCGTGATTTGTTACCATGACATTCATTAAAGGTACACATATGGGTTCATAACGGACAAAAAAGGGTGATTTTCGAGGTGAAAATTTGAAGCAAAAATTGTCCCAGATGGGTTAATATTGGCTTCTCATTGATTACCACCGACTCAAATAATATAAGATGCCACGTGCTACAAGTTCCCTAATTGTTTGTTGGTCGATGTTTATAGGAAACCCACCACTGGGCCCAAATGAGAAAAAGGATCATTTTTGTGCTTTAGGTTACAGTGAAGTAATTATTTCCCATAGGCCTCAGTGTTAACATATAATGGCCTGCAGCCCTGACTATCCAAAAATTGTGACAAATGAGTACACGGTCACCGGAATTGGCATCTGCGCAAAGTTTCTGCATGAAAAAAATCATATCGTCGAGCATGGAATGTACCTTTAAATTTGGGATTTATAATCGAGAGTCAGAATTGCATGAAAACAATATTGACATTTTTTACCTCACACCAACAAAATAAAATCTAGGAACCACGTGCTTTACAATGTGCCAATGTTTTGTTTGGAGTCTGAAATTTCAAGAGGAGTGATTGCATGTATTTTATATGTTTAAATATCGAAACTACTATTAACCAACCAGAGCCCAGAATTTTTTTAATTCTCTCCTGCATCTTGGTCCAAAATCCGTCGGAGGGCGCTACCAATCGAATTACTTCACTGTAACCTAAATGATTATTTTTATTTTACTTGCGAATCTATACTTAAAATTGATTCCGGAATATCAACTTGCTATGTGGCAATTACCTCAGAAGACAGAATTGGACAAACCTCCCATTCAAACATCTCATTATGATTTATTATATGTATTTCCTTTCAGAGGACGGCAAAAACCAAAATAGAAAAGAAATCAAGTGTACCATTATATTTTACTGCCAACATACAAACGCTAAGAATAGACAATATATTAGCACTTGTCAATCATACCAAACATTCATGTAGTGACACTTTTTAAATACGCGCTGTCTCTCAGCCAAGAAACAACCTCAAGTCTGATCATCTCTGGAAGGCACTACACTTTATATCTCTCAAAACTTATCACTTATCTTGATTACATGTGTGTTATTATATTGTCTTGGGATAGGGGCTACATAAGTTGCACAAACTTGTGCCCCATCAATCCCTTTGGTATATTATGCAAATAAAATATGTTTCAAGTCAAGTTATCTATGTTTTAATCGCGCAGGTTCACTCGGATGATATATTACTTTATTGAAGTTCAACGAAGAATTACTTGGAGAGCAGGGTGTTAATGGAAAATATTAGATCAACTGGGGTTAAATCGATGGAGCGTATCTGGGTGATTGGCGATATCTGGGTGATTGGCGATAGTAGTTCATGCCTGATAAGCGTTGATTGATCTTGACTCGATTCAGCACGAGTTTCTCGATTGTTCTAAAGTGTGCTTGAACGCAAACAAGATTTTAGCGCTCATTCCACGTTTAGCTTCTTATGTGCACGGTTGGGCCCACCCTCCCACCAACATTTCGTAATGAAGATAATTATTCGATTTTATTGGCTTTTGAAAAAGTTGATCATCAATACATCCGAGAACATAGACTGCAAACGTTCATTTCATTGCATGATACATGTTTATAATGACAAGTCTTGTGATTATTTAATGATAACTATATATATGATAGCCGATGGGCCCGACGTTGTCCGGGCTATTCAAAAACCAAATTTCAAGTCGATAGCTCTACCCAACCCGACGTTGTCCGGGCTATTCAAAAAACCAAATTTCAAGTCGATAGCTCTACCCGTTTCCGAGATCTGGTCTGCGCATGCGCGAAGCTGGCGTCGCACGGGCTCGGCGACCCGATAAAATTGGTATCCGGGGCAAGATACATTCACATACCAAATTTCAAAGTCGATAGCTCCACCCGTTTCCGAGATCTCGTCTGCGCATGCGCGAAGCTGGCATCGCACGGGCTCGGCGACCCGATAAAATTCGTATCCGGGGCAAGATACATTCACATACCAAATTTCAAGTCGATAGCTCCACCCGTTGCCGAGATCTGGTCTGCGCATGCGCGAAGCTGGCGTCGCACGGGCTCGGCGACCCGATAAAATTCGTATCCGGGGCAAGATGCATTCACATACCAAATTTCAAGTCGATAGCTCGACCCGTTTCCGAGATCTCGTCTGCGCATGCGCGAAGCTGGCGTCGCCGATGTGCCCGACGTTGTCCGGGCTATTCAAAAACCAAATTTCAAGTCGATAGCTCTACCCGTTTCCGAGATCTGGTCCGCGCATGCGCAAAGCTGGCGTCGCACGGGCTCGGCGACCCGATAAAATTCGTATCCGGTGCAAGATACATTGACATACCAAATTTCAAGTCGATAGCTCCACCCGTTTCCGAGATCTCGTCTGCGCATGCGCGAAGCTGCCGTCGCACGGGCTCGGCGACCCGATAAAATTCCTATCCGGGGCAAGATACATTCACATAGCAAATTTCAAGTCGATAGTTCCACCCGTTTCCGAGATCTCGTCTGCGCATGCGCGAAGCGGGCGCCGCACGGGCACGCCAATACGACAGCGTCCACCGCCTGGTCAAACTACACACACGTACCAAGTTTCGTCCCGATCGGTCGAGAATCGTAGATTTGTATAAATGACAAACATACCGACAAACAGACAAACAGAGGTCTTCAAAATATATATGAGACTAGCCGATGAGCCCGACGTTGTCAGGGCTTTACAAAAACAGCCCGACGTTGTCCGGGCTATTCAAAAACTAAATTTCAAGTCGATAGCTCTACCCGTTTCCGAGATCTGGTCTGCGCATGCGCGAAGCTGGCGTCGTACGGGCTCGACGACCCGATAAAATTCGTATCCGGGGCAAGATACATTCACATACCAAATTTCAAGTCGATAGCTCTACCCGTTTCCGAGATCTCGTCTGCGCATGTGCGAAGCTGGCATCGCACGGGCTCGGCGACCCGATAAAATTCGTATCCGGGGCAAGATACATTCACATACCAAATTTCAAGTCGATAGCTCCACCCGTTTCCGAGATCTCGTCTGCGCATGCGCGAAGCTGGAGTCGCACGGGCTCGGCGACCCGATAAAATTCGTATCCGGGGCAAGATACATTGACATAGCAAATTTCAAGTCGATAGCTCCACCCTTTTCCGAGATCTCGTCTGCGCATGCGCGAAGTGGGCGCCGCACGGGCACGCCTACGTCCACCGCCTGGTCAAACTACACACACGTACCAAGTTTCGTCCCGATCGGTCGAGAATCGTAGATTTGTATAAATGACAAACAGACAGACAAACAGACAGACAGACAGACAGAGGTCTTCAAAATATATATGAGACTAGCCGATGAGCCCGACGTTGTCCGGGCTATTCAAAAACCAAATTTCAAGTCGATAACTCTACCCGTTTCCGAGATCTGGTCTGCGCATGCGCGAAGCTGGCGTAGCACGGGCTCGGCGACCCGATAAAATTCGTATCCGGGCAAGTCGATAGCTCCACCCGTTTCCGATATCTCGTCTGCGCATGCGCGAAGCTGGCGTCTCACGGGCTCGGCGACCCGATAAAATTCGTACTCGGGGCAAGATACATTCACATACCAAATTTCATGTCGATAGCTCCACCCGTTTCCGAGATCTCGTCTGCGCATGCGCTGCACGGGCGTCGCACGGGCTCGCCAATACGATAACGTCCACCGCCTGGTCAAACTACACACAAGTTTCGTCCCGATCGGTCGAGAATCGTAGATTTGTATAAATGACAAACATACAGACAAACATGCAAACATACAGACAGACAGAGGTCTTCAAAATATATATATGAGATGTGCACAGTTCATTTGAAGCAAATCGTTAACCTGAATTTCTAGATTAAAACTTCGTTGATATAATTCGTAGTTGTTATTCTATATATCATTTATGTTTGTTCGAGTGAAACGAGTTAAAATATAAAATTAGCCACTGATGATTCATGTCCATCTCTCTGATCAAAATTGTCTCGGCTCAATGGAAAACAAGCAGTGATCAATCATATTATCGCAGCGATTGCCGGAACTGACAAGATGACAACGCAGCGGGCTGTCTGGTTAACTGCGACGGCAAGTCATGTTCTCTGCACAGTCTCAGATTCGAAGCCAACAGGGTCCTATAAAACCATGTTGGTTTCTGTCGGCACCCACATAATTCAGTCAGGGTTAATGGACGAGCTATAATGGATACTGGATACTTCTTATTATTTTTATTAAGAACCCATCCACATGAATAACAAGAAAACCACAGTCAGAAATGGTAACGCGCTCAAGATCATATATTATATACCCACGATTGTAATTATAGAATATAAAATATATTGGTTTCGCGAATGACCAACTCAGAATTTTGTTAAAATAACAATAACAACCAGCACCCAATTAACGAACCGGCGGCCGACTCAGCCGTCTCCGATCACAACCCCCATGAAGTGGGCTGCAGAACGAAAAATTTCTATGAAAGTTGAAGTATAAGACTTACAAATTATCTTTTTCATTTCTTTTATTTGTTATTGGCATAGCTTATCACAAACCAAAAATCAACATTATTGACATAATGTTAACGACAATAAACGAAATTGAAATTCCCAATTACACCTTTTACCGGAATCGGCCTCCGATTCGCAGTTCGACTTTTATTCCTCCCAAAAAATTCCAAGTTCTATAAATAAAACCCCTATGCGCCCAGGCGAAACGAGAATCTCTACATTATTATACACGCGGCGCGCGTAATAAGACCATTCCAGTGTATACGTTTTTATCTCAGTGGGAAAATCCATTTAGAATAGAAAGGGTTGATTGAAAATACAAGGAATTGATGTTGATTTTGTTGCGTTCCATGGCGTGTGGGGTGCAGATTTGTGTGTCTCATGTTTATATTCCACAAGAACTGTGAGACAAACTTGCATACAAGCAAATCAACAGTCACTGTCTTAAATTAATGAGCCAAAAATACTTAGGCAAAGAAGTTACTATGTTCTGATATCTTTGGACCAGAAACCAGTCTATTCTACAATAGACATTGACAGGAGAATAGGAACGACAATGTCAGATGACAGCTTATATAGCAACTTTCACTGAATAATTGTTCGTATTTAATATGACATGAAACTGTGTTATTCAAACGCATTCATTCCTCAAAATATTAACCAACACAATTGCCTAAATTCCCCAATTTGACCGGTCCTTGTCCAAATTGAACCAGCCGCCGGATTCTTAGTAGTAGCTGAACCAGCCGCCGGATTCTTAGTACTAGCTGGAACCAGCCGCCGGATTCTTAGTACTAGCTGGAACCAGCCGCCGGATTCTTAGTACTAACTGCATGGAACCAGCCGCCGGATTCTTAGTACTAGCTGGAACCAGCCGCCGGATTCTTATTAGTAGCTGAACCAGCCGCCGGATTCTTAGTACTAGCTGGAACCAGCCGCCGGATTCTTAGTACTAGTTGGAACCAGCCGCCGGATTCTTAGTACTAGCTGGAACCAGCCGCCGGATTCTTAGTACTAACTGCATGGAACCAGCCGCCGGATTCTTAGTATACTAGCTGGAACCAGCCGCCGGATTCTTATTAGTAGCTGAACCAGCCGCCGGATTCTTAGTTGTAGCTGGACAGTTTTTTGCGGCACTCAAACGGCGTAGAATATCAATGAAAGCATACATTGGAAAGGTTTATTAATGTGTGGGTGTTTGAAACTGATAAATTAGTATTCAGGCGCTATGCCAATTGGAGGAAGGTAACATTCTACTAACGCCGCCAAAAATCCGAAGCAAATCGACCGTACCACTCCATATAAATAAATCGTCTGAAGTACACTCAATTGTAAATATTCAGTACTCGATTCGGCACGCATCTATTGGCGATAAAGTAACGAAAACGATTTCACCATCGAGCGTCACTGCATTTAATCAATATATAAGAATGACGGTGTGTGTTGTCAATTTAGATATAATATTTGTAAAATAACTACTTTGAACAAGATAATTCTCCATTTCTATTTGATCACCCCACCGGAGTGTTTCACATAACTTTACGGATATATGAGCAGACGACAGCCAGACGAAAAGGTAAGAAGAATTCATATCCAAATGTTTAGATAACAAGTTCAATAAATTTTCAACGTAACGGAACTACTCATCAATGAATATTTAGTATAGAGAAAGGGTCAATACGTGTTATTTCATTGTATACCTCCTTGTAGGACACATATTAATTTATGCGAGCAGCTGCTTCCTTGTTCGGAGTTATTTCCGATCTGTAACTCCTCGTCAGTTGTTTCTTTAGATTGGGTTGCCGGTGCGGCATACGTAAGGGTTTCGTGAGTACGTTGCGCAGGTTCGGGTCGCTTTCAAGTGTGCCTATAGGAGTTCTAGGACGATGTACATGTACTTAATCCTATTCAGAGTGGGGATAATATTTGTCATCAGATGTATTCAAGAGAATCGAGACATTGTGAGCTCATTAATTCTGTACTTCAATAGTTTGCTCCAATAAAAACGCCACAGTGCACGGTTGTCGAGAATGTGTCTGTGGGTTTTCGATTAACAATTCTAGTTACGATTTCTTTTAAGAAATTGATGCAGTTTCGTGCGTTTTTTTATCTGAGTCATAATGCGCTGTGGTCGCTTATGGAGTAAGATGAATTATTCTATCGACCTCATTTAGGTCAACAATTATATAACATCGGATTGTCTTATCGAGGTATAACACGTATGACCCAATTTGCAATTGACCAACCAACATGATTTAGTATACAAACACGGGGTATATCAATATGTATAGCGTTAGAAATATTTTCGTTAAAGTTAATGAATTTTGCTTATATATTTTATGGATTTTAATCGGTTTGTTAATATCAGGGTGTTATTAGTGGTCCATAGGCATCATAGGGCTTTTAAAGTTTATGTTCGCTATATGACTACATTGAACACATATCGTAGTAGTTGCTATTAAGCATATTCAATTTCCAGTTGCTGTCCTTTTTGATTTCCTCAGTATCAGGGTTCGCGCTGCCACTTGCCAAATTTGCCAATGGCAAAAAATAATTCACATTTGGCAAATCATATTTTTGTTTGGCAAAAGTTTTGGCAGGTCACTTTTTAATTCCTGAAGAAAGTTGGAAAATATTGGTCCATCAATACCATTCATTTCAGGAAACTCTTATACAATATAATTATATTAGCGGTGTTTTATATGGTTTAGGAACAGTTAACACCTCTATTAAGATGAAGTTAATATGATAGCATTGGTATTGATGGGTGGAGGGATTACCCGTATTTTATGTGGTGGTGGTGTTTACATAGCTAATCATCTTGCAATGTGATGCGCCCTTCTGATGAAGCGACCCTTCTATCATATTATTGTTCGGTGATTGATTTATTGTTGTATGATAAACCACGAAAGAGATGCGAGTATATTATTAACTAAATGCTTTGTTATCGATATCAACGTCGTTCAAACCGCGAGTGTCGAAACATAAGATCCAATCAAGTTTACAGAAAATGATACTATCAGAGATAATATTTGGCAAATTCTAAAAGAATTTGGCAAAAAATATTTTCATTTGGCAAAAGTAAATTTCGGTCCAGCACGGACCCTGCTCAGTATATAACATATAGCGACTGAACCCTCTCTTTACTAGATGGATACCCCCACTCAGTTACACAAATATTTATTGGAATGGTCGAATATTCATTTGGAGAGATGCTCAGGAAATGCAATTAGATGACAGAATGAGCCACACTTGATCAGTTGTGTTTTATATAAAAAGTTTGGTGTCGGTGACGTTGCATGGAGCAATGCTGAGGTATATATACGTTGCGCACCGAAGTACGTGTACAGTAAATAATTGTTTATTTAAAGTGGATTTTTTTAAACATACAAACAAAAGTCTGTGAGCCCAGATAACTTCTTTCTCAGATATAGTTTAAACAGATAAGTTAATAATACATTAATAAATATATTATTATATGATCATAAACTTTCTTTTAAAAGTTACATACTAAATCGTACGGAAAGGAATTGATAAATCACGATATATAAATTGGATTTTCTTATAAATTAAAAAAAAAACATTGTTGTGCAATTGATGGACTAATATTGATGGACTTATGGGTCAGTAATTAGTTCAGGCCTAATGGGCTTGGTCCTATTGGTTGATCATATACTAAAACACTGCTTGGTTTCGAGAGTGACGTGACGTCACGTGAGGATTTATCAACCCGAGGAAGTTAATAGTCTGCGCTAGACTAAGTACAAATACAAAGACAACACATTTGTAGCAGATAGCCGCTGGCTTTATTGGTGACAAGGTGAAAAACAGACATTCCAGCAACGGCCGTCAGAAACATTTGGAAGCAGAAACTTTTTAATTTCAGTGCCAATAGCATGGCTAGTAATTTCATACTGTCTTATATGCTAATGCAGTATACTCATACAGTTGGTAAATATCTTCTCAAACCAAGATTTTCAAACAACTTGATTGAACTGACAACCGTTTGCAGAAGGCATTCAGGCATTAAAACAGAGATAAAACCACTGTGTGGAGAAAACAACTCTGAAAGCTTTGAATACTCTTGCCTGCATACATGCAGAAAACCAAACATATGCAATTGATGCATTATATGCATATATAAACATGATCAATATGAATCCTACGCGATTAGTTTCAATTCGTAATAATTTGATTCCAGCAAAGCACTGAATTCCAAAATTCAGAAAAAAAATCTACACAATACGTGAGCTCCATTTATTTGAAATATCCACATGTTCTTTTAATTTAAATTAAAATTTGATACGTGCACCTTGCGAGACCAGACCGGCTAAAGTGACCAGAACATTAGCTGACCCGGTAAGCCCGACCACGGCTTACACTCAATCACTCATTAACACTAACCACATGCCTTTAGCATGAGATCCACAATGACAACGACTCAGTTGTACTCATACGTTACGCTTCAGACAAAAGTTTTGTACTATACTGCTCTACGTATCTCATGTTAAGTAACGCTGGTATGTATGCCGGTGGCATAACGCCCCTCAGTTCAAATACTTTGTACAACACTGTAGTTTTACCCAAAGGCCTATATGGGTCTGAATTCCTTTGCGGCATATCTTTGACAAATCAAAACTCACTGGAAAAAGTTCACAGATTTTGCTTAAAACAAATTCAAGGACTCCCTTATAGGGCGCGCACAGATGTGGTACAAGGCTTGCTAGGACTATCCTCTCTATCAGCAGTTATTGACAAGAGAAAACTTAGTCTGCTTGGATGTCTTTGCAGGACGGCACATGAAAAGACACCGAAAACGATTTTCATGTTCCGTCTTAAGAGTCACATTCAACAACCTAATTGTAATGCATCGTTTATTTCAGAAATCATGAGAATTCTTGACAACTATAACCTCACACCCTATCTAACATCATTTCTAGAAGAAGGACACTTCCCATCCAAGGAGACATGGAAATCCCTCATAGTAACAAAATTCAAACAATCAAACGAGCAGTCATGGCAGACAAGATTACGAAATGAACATTCCCTAGTCCCATTCGCAAATAATCATAGTTCACTGTCAATTTCACCTCTTTGGCTAGCATGTAGAAGCTATCCTCAACATAAGCTTGAATTTCTAGAAATAGCCAAAATCCTGGCCCGGGCCTTGTCCCCAGTACACGGGAAGTGTCAGATATGTCATAAACTTTTTGAAAACGAAATCGAGCATGCAATTCTCTTGTGTCCCGCCTTAGCCGAAACAAGAATTGAAATATGGTTCAACGTCATAGAGGATTTCGGTATACCATGTTTCTTATATATTGACAACTTGAACCCCATAGATCAGTTGATGATATTTCTTGCATGTATCCCGCCATCCATACGCGACTTCGTAAATGATATTAAGCAATTCGCCTTGTTTCTTGCTCGCAATGCATTCAAGCTGTGGAACATATATTCGGATCTGTTGCGGCTAGAATATGTGGACTAAATGGATCACCTATAAACAGCTCACGAACCGCTCTGATCGGAGACAGAAAACAAGATATACATGAATAATTTGTATTTAGTCGGAGTGGCATCTAACTAAACGTGATAATAACTCAACAACTCTATAACGCAAATAAAGCTATATCGCAGACAACTCCGTCTTTCTCCATCAGACAGATACTTTATCCAGGTGAAGTGTTCCGCGAAATTATAAATACACGAGGCCAACAGTTGCAATGCACTTATCTCAATGAATTTGTATTGCGCATATTGTGTGTATAAAACCATGTGATAAATTGATGTTTATTTTTGTCACCAATATGTTGAAACTCTAAACTTGTGTATGATGTATAATGTTAAACTCTCCGTTGCGGAGGAAATAAAGGTATATATATATATATATATATATGCATTGGCACAGGGTTTTCGAAAACAAAAAATGTATAATGTTAAACTCTCCGTTGCGGAGGAAATAAAGGTATATATATATATATATATATATGCATTGGCACAGGGTTTTCGAAAACAAAAAATATCAGTAAACTGCAGTCATGAAAGGGTTAACTTCCTCGGGTTGATAAATCATCATGTCAACCTCGAAATATTGCAATAAATATAATATATAATAGTACAGGTATACAATAATTATAAATAAATATAATATATAATAGTACAGGTATACAATAATTATAAATAAATATAATATATAATAGTACAGGTATACAATAATTATAAATAAATATAATACATAATAGTACAGGTATACAATAATTATAAATAAATATAATATATAATAGTACAGGTATACAATAATTATAAATAAATATAATATATAATAGTACAGGTATACAATAATTATAAATAAATATAATATATAATAGTACAGGTATACAATAATTATAAATAAATATAATATATAATAGTACAGGTATACAATAATTATAAATAAATATAATATATAATAGTACAGGTATACAATAATTATAAATAAATATAATATATAATAGTACAGGTATACGATAATTATAAAGAAATATAATATATAATAGTACAGGTATAAATAATTATAAATAAATATAATATATAATAGTACAGGTATACAATAATTATAAATAAATATAATATATAATAGTACAGGTATACAATAATTATAAATAAATATAATATATAATAGTACAGGTATACAATAATTATAAATAAATATAATATATAATAGTACAGGTATACAATAATTATAAATAAATATAATATATAATAGTACAGGTATACAATAATTATAAATAAATATAATATATAATAGTACAGGTATACAATAATTATAAATAAATATAATATATAATAGTACAGGTATACAATAATTATAAATAAATATAATATATAATAGTACAGGTATACAATAATTATAAATAAATATAATATATAATAGTACAGGTATACAATACTTATAAATAAATATATATTCGACATAAACAGTGCATGAGTTATACACGTAATTTGACGTAAATGTAAAAATATATAATACATATGGAAAGTACATTGGTGAGATTTTATTTTTAATCACTGAAGAATGGCAATGCCCCGGTGTGGAGATGTTTAATTGTTTGTCTGTGTGCATTCGACAAACTATCGCCCGCGTAAACGAGAGGAGAAATGGCTAAACGAAGATACAAAATTAATGAAATGTATTGACCGGCGATCAGCACCTAAATCACTTGCGAACGAAGTTATAATTGTAGTGGCAGCTTCCCCCGGCGAGACGGATCACTCCGCGTAATTTCTCTATAGATATCCTTCTCCAGATGTCTCGCTTGCGTTCACCTATCATCAGCCTGGTCGTTAATGGAACGCGCCCAGAGGGAGAAATGGCGAATCGCCCCAAGATTGATTCAATCACGCATACCAATTCTGCGCTAGTCCCATAAGTATCACTATTAATCCAGTCAATGCTATTTCCTTTTAAGCATGTGGTCCCCGAAATGACAAAAAAATCAACACATAGTATTCGATTGTAAGATGCAAGTAGTAACAATGTAGGGTATATTCTATTTAGGTATATACACGTACTATGTTTATATAGTTGGATATTCGGGGATTCGCGTATGGGAACAGTTTGTGAGCATGCCGGGCTTATGGGAACAGTTTGTGAGCATACCGGGCGTAATGGGAACAGTTTGTGAGCATGCCGGTCGTATGTGAACAGTTTGTGAGCATGCCGGGCGTATGGGAACAGTTTGTGAGCTTGCCGGGCGTATGGGAACAGTTTGTGAGCATACCGGCTTGCCCACGAGTTCACAAAGTTTTTCATCCTCGCGTGCTCGAATGTGCAATGAAACAGGGTACGTTTAAATATCTGCATTGTAATTCAATCCAACAGAAACTTCACGAAATGTGTTTTTTTTTATCGGCATTACATGCTACATAGTGAGATATTATATTTCCGGTAATCACATATCTGGATAGGTTTCATACCCAAATGTGCATCAAAACTTTAAACCACACCACTATAATGATGGGATGCCTCACGTCTATCTAATTTTAGTAAAATTTGGTTATAAAATGTTGTATCCCGGCATTCTGGTGCCATTGCATCCCTCCCCAAACCCTGGCCCAAATGACGCCGCCTTTAAGACCACACCAGTAGATTCCATACATGATGATGGTCATGTAAGTTAGGTGAAAATCAGCGACAAATATTTATTCATGAGAACTTGTTCACGCTCACTGACTTTTGAAGCACATTTGAAAGAACACTCATACCGAGTCCGCACCTCCACAAATCTGATATATATATATATATATATATATATATATATATATATATATATATATATATATATATATATACGCTAGTTCCAGTAATCGTGCCCTCTGTCCTTCTGCATTTTTATCTGTTCCAATGTATACTTTAAAGGTACTCAATCCGATTCGATAGTCCCCATATTATCAGATTTCAACAACAACAACAACAACAACAACAACAAACAAACAAACAAACAACAACAACAACAACAACAACATCTTTTGAAATGCCGCTTCAGTTACCATAATCGATTAATTTCCCAAAAATTATTCTAACCACAGTCAACTATAGTATAAAATTGCCCAAAACCTGTTATTTATCAACATTTTGTTCAACGAAATTTTGCCGGTTTGTTAAATATCTGACACAAAAAAGCAGCTTGATTTTAAAGTTATCCATCTTTATCCGTAATTTGGTCCGACACCGCCTTTTTGTCGACTTTTACTGGTCCACTAAAAATTATCGGTATTGAAAAATAATATATTTTAAAAATCGATATCTCGATCACTCTGAGGTTTGATGGGTGGGTTTCCCGACTCGAATCATCTATTGTTTTTACCCCCGAAGCCAAAGAAATAGTAATTTGCGAGCGTTAATTCGGATTATGCATCTTTAATAACTCAATGGGAGAATCCATTTAGTACAAAAGATATTAATATTTCATGTGCCAGGTCTATTTTTGTATCAACCCATATACCCTGTGCCAATGCATTCTCTTATATACAATTTTTTTTTACAATTTTAATAATTTATTCTTATATTCTTTAACAGACTCATTTTGTAGGTTTAGGGCCGATGAGATCGGCCCCTGGCACTCAAATGGTTAATATTTCATGTACATGTAGACCTTGGATGTTACTCGAATCGTTCAGTTGGAAATTTTAATTTGTGAACAGAATCGGTCTGCCTCACAAAAATCATAGCAAAAGAGCAAGACCTACCGACATCACAGCAAATTAGCAGGATCACTTGACCAGTGGTGTTATTTATCGAATGGTGAGTATTCCGTTTTAATACCCTGTTGATTTCATGTCATCTGTGAAATTGTGTTTGGATTACACCCACAAAGTTCCATTTGGACACGTTAAGGCCGTGTGTAATTATCGCAGATATAATAAGGGATGGAGCTTATTATCGTGGAATTCAGTCCGCCGTTTCCCACGCGTTGTCGTCACAATCGGCCGGCTTCCAATCACTGCCCGCACACCCCGGTAATACGTCGATGCGTTCGATTGGGGAACTGATTTATATTGACGCGCATTGGAACATAACGCCACACCGAACGGACGATACGAACGCAGGTATGTGTAAATACGATTTTGTCAAGAAATTATGGGGTATATGGTTGCCGTATATGTACTGGGCTATTGCATTTAAAGCGGCACATAGTGCATGGTCAAATGACAAATTAAAGTCACATGGATATTCAGAAATTTACTTCAAAAACATAGAAAAATAGATAAACGTTGTTCTGATATTAAGTATTGATAGATCTCCCATCACGAAATTTCATGTGTACAACACATTGTTATGTAAACATAATTTTTACAGTGATTTGTCATCAAATATCACTAACCGTGTACTTAGTAAGTTAAGATATTTTATCTAAATATGATTTTTAGAATATTTGTTTCAATGCTTTGACATTTTCCAATATTTATCATCAAGTTTTGATTAAGCTTATTTGACTTAGATTGGTAATGCCACTGTAACAGTAATGTTTACATAACAATGCTTTATATTTTCGAAAACGCGTTATTTTACAGTTATTAATAACGCAAATAAGAATAAAGTCAATCGATTTTAAATGTATTGAATTGGATTGTTTATTATCACAAATTATAATACATAATACAAAAACATAATAATATGGCCTGAAAATTTGCATAGGAGCGGCTTGTCCTTCCTGTCGCCTCTTATACACGATAGCGAACAAGTAGATGGTGACAATATTGTTGTGTGACAATCGAGATGTTGTATGAAGGTCAGCTATGGTTGAGAAGATTTGTTATACTTTTGGTGGTTGTGTTATATTTACCAATTTTGTTCGTGCAGCTTTGCTTAAATATGTGTCTATAACATTATGTGTCCATGGATTTATGCCCTTAAATGATGAATATCTCACTTATAATTTTAGTGTAAACAATATATAATCCATATAATTAATAACAAAGTAATTACAATATAATAAACAGATACGGTATGGATGGGATTCGACAAGCTAATAGCTTATGTGTCGTCTCAGATTATTATAATTTTCGTGAGACAAAAATGGGCTTAATTTCGTGGCTAACATTGAACGATATTTCATTGGTTGTATTCAGTTCAACTTATTATTATTATGCTCATCAAAAAAATATGTGGGTTCTGAAAAGTGAAACCCATTTCAGTACATTTGGTCTCTTATATATATATATGGTTTGACATACTTTCTCTTAGTTCTCAGAGTTTATCGCAGCGTACTATTGTCCATATAGCTGTGCAGACGAACTCTTTCACTTGTTTTAGGAGAGCCTGGAGAGGTTACTATGGAAACCGTAGACAGTCCCTATTTGGCATGCCCTCTTGATGGATTTCACTTCAAGATGTCATACACATAGTTTGGTTACGTAGCGTTTTTCCGAAGACCCATAACTCCGAAGGTCCGATTCTCCGAAGGTCAGATTCTCCGACGCCCCGATTCTCCGAAAGCCCATAACTCCGAAGTCCCGATTCTCCGAAATCCCATAACTCCGAAGACCCATAACTCCGAAAGCCCATAACTCCGAAGGCCTATAACTCCGAACGCCCATAACTCCGAAAGTCTATAACTCCGAAGGTCTATAACTCCGAAGGGCCGATTCTCCGAAGGTCCGATTCTCCGAAGATCATGTTTTATCGCTTATTAAATAGTGTACAGTCCAGTGGCGGGGTCAATGGGGCCCTAGGGAAGACCGCCCCCCAAAAACATGTCAAATATCATGTAAACGTCAAGAAATCCCTCCTAGGCATTCAAATATTCACAGTGTTCCTGCCCAGGGGAGCCCCCGGACCAACGATTGGGGGCGACCCCTCCCATGTATGCGCTCCCCAAATCAGGCCTTCGTGATATGCTTTCGGCATATCATATGCATGATATATCCCCCACATATCCCCCACATGTGCACCGGGTATATTATAACGAAACGCTGCAAGAATGTCAGAGTAGCCTAACATGCACAGGCGCGACAAGTTTTTCCCCGTTCACCCCTGTACATTTTACTCTGGCATCTCATGGGCCAGCGTAACGTTATAGTATCTGGTGTATAGTCAGTGGCGGGCCAGGATTCCCATTTAGGTGGGGGCAGTAGGAAAAGTTTGAATATTTTGATGCCCCATGAACGATTTCCGGGCGTTTACATGACATTGGACATGTTTTGGTAGGGGCCCATATTGTCTGAAATAGCAAGTAGAGGTTTAATGGGGCCAGTGGGAATTTTGGGACCCCTTGGCTTCGCCACTGGACTGTACACTATTTAGTAAACGATAATACCCCGATAAAACAAAATCTTCGGAGAATCGGACCTTCGGAGAATCGGACCTTCGGAGTTATGGGCCGTCGGAGAATCGGGCCTTCGGAGTTATAGATCTTCGGAGAATCGGCCCTTCGGAGTTATAGGTCTTCGGAGTTATAGGTCTTCGGAGAATCGGCTCTTCGGAGTTATAGGCCGTCGGAGAATCGGGTCTTCGGAGTTGTGGGCCGTCGGAGAATCGGGTCTTCGGAGTTGTGGGCCTTCGTAGTAATAGGTCTTCGGAAAACCGGTTTGACACCCATAGTTTGGACTCTTTCCCGAAATAGGCAGACAATCCTTCAAATATGTAGCATTGATGACGACATCGATTTTGCTGAAATTGTATTGAAGCCACAATAAATATCACTTTGGAGGGGAAAATGGGTCAGTAATTCCTCTTCATGTATATCATATCACACACGACAAGGATAGTTAAAGGCACGGGTGGCGTTCGTTGCAGAAATATTCATATTTGTTCAAATCGCCATCAACAGAAGTAACACCAAAATATATACAGTTCCGCTCATATGCCAAACATAATCAGCGCGTGAATATTATATTGTCGTCAAGACGTACGACGCTGTAATTAAACAGGAGCCTGCTTCTGTTTACATAACACAGCTCAATTATATTGGTTAATCACACAAACATGATATAAACGCTCTTTATTATTTCCATATCAGGAAAACAGTAACAAATAACGCTCTTTATGTTTACCATATCCGGATCTAAACAAAAGCCAGGAAACGTAACGTTTTTTTGCTTTTGTTTACATAACAAAGGGGAAAAAATTGACAATAAACATACTGTTTATGCCATATTTCTGATTAGCATGAGAACAAAGTATGTCTATATCTTACTATTTCTTCCGTTTATGGCGGTTGTTGGCGGAGGTGAATATTTTAACAGCATACCCACCGCCAACGCCGCCGTATCTTTAACCAACGCCCGTTCACGACGAAGTGTAAGAAACAAGACATGTGTTTGTTCTATATTGATTAGCCCGGCCGGCAACATTGCGTAAGAAACAAGACATTTGTTTGTTCTATATTGATTAGCCCGGCCGGCAACATTGCGTAAGAAACAAGACATTTGTTTGTTCTATATTGATTAGCCCGGCCGGCAACATTGCGAATATAGGTATGCTTCAGAATAGAAAGGTTTCGCAAACTCGCGGTTATAGAAGTTACGAATGCAGTTGACATAGTATCAATTTCTTCGATTTGTACTTACATGTTCATTTCAATTAGAAAAACCGGGCGGAAACAGAGACCAGATCATATATAGCTCACATATAGCTCATATATAGATCATATATGGATAATGGTAATGGTATCGAGACACTTACTAAAGGTAAACTGTGAAGATTGAATTGCCATCTCGTTCACGGCCGGCTTCATTAACCCATTAAATGACGATATGCGCCAGAAGAGCACAGGAGAGCCCACGCAAACCCGGGCAGCCCCATGGACCCGTGGACAACACAATACGAGTCCTCGTGACACCGGTATACATACTAAGTATAGGTTACGAACGTTTATTTGCTGTATCATCCACCAATTTCGATATTGGCTAAAAGAAGACGGGACTCGGGGAGAGCCCAGGCGGACCCAGAGACCGGATCACACTATATATTGATGACTAATGGTAGCAAGACACTTATAAAACGTAAACTGTGAAGATTGACTCGCTCGTATATAGGTGGTACCCACCCACCATCCCATCCCGCCACCCATAGTATCTTATGCGCCGCAGGCGCTCGTATATAGGTAGTACCCACCCATCATCCCATCTCGCCACCCATAGTATCTTATGCGCTGCAGGCGCTCGTATATATGTAGTACCCAACACCACCCCATCTCGTTTATGGCCGGGTTCACTAACCCCGTAAATGACGGTATAGATTAGAAGATCACGAGATAAATGCGTCAGAAGTTATACATGCATAGCTATATAGCAGAACGTGTTTTGATCTATAGTAATGTCGTGTTATACATATAGTAGAGTACACAAAATATATCCAATATATATTATTAGTGTAGTAGGCTATTGACGATCTAGCTAATAATTTACGCCATATTTGATAGAACGTCAGTGCACTCTGGAATACTTCTTGGCTCAACTGCATGCAAGCGACTATTTGCTGATTTATTAAAGACCTGGATGTCACAACAAGTCATGGAGGTTGAAGTGAGTTCCGAGTCATGACGCTGATTTTAATGAGCATTGTCAGGCTCGGTTTAATATGTTTGTTGACATCATCTGGTAATGTGAACAATGACAGTTTGTTCGCAATGAAATAACCTGCAATTTGTTGGAGTAAATTTTCCGATAAATTGCGATTTTACATGTAGAACAATGGGTCCTATTATAAGGTTTATATCAAAATAACCAGAAAGGACTATTCTATTCATATCAAGAGACGAAAACATTGGATCGTTGGTTATATCACAAGAACAGCTGTCATGTGCGACACGCTGTTTCTGACACTGGGAGTTATATGAGCGATATCTGACTATATACCATAATCGGTATACATGTATGTATATATTCAGAGGGAAAATAGGACTACTCTCGTCGTTGTTTAATGCAGCCCTCGATGGGTCAATATCGTAAATTGGTCAACAATCTGAAACATATTTTAGAACGGGGATCGTGGACTTGAAACTCTGGATCAAATAATAAATCGAGTTAATATAATGCTCGGGTTTTCCCGAGTTCTTTTAGCTACTTTCGGCATTAAATGGGCCAATAACACCGGCATGGCACAGCAAGTATTTTTTTCACAACATATGTATTCTATTATACCACAAGGCATCATATATTATACTGTCCCCATGGGTCCGCCCGGTTTATACACGCTCTCGCGATTTTCTGGACCATGTCGTCATTTAAGGGGCAAATGAACCCGGCCATGAACGAGATGTCGAGTCAATCTTCACAGTTTACGTTTAGTAAGGGTCTCGCTACCATTATTCATCGATATATAGCTTGATCCGGTCTCTGTCTGATTCTATTAGCCAATATAGGCAATTAAAGGGTTAATAAAACCGCCGGTGGATGACGCAGCAAGTAATTTTTCACAATATATGCTTAGTGTGTCCTATTACCATAAGTCATCATAGGGCCCATGGGGCTGCCCTGGCTCTTCCGTGCTCTCTTCTGGCCCATATCGTAGTTTAAGGGGTTAATGAAAACGACCGTGAACGAGACGGTGAGTCAATCTTCACCGTTTACGTTTATAGGTGTCTGGCTACAATTAGTCATCGATATTTAGTGTGATCGGGACTTTGGGTCTGCCCGGGGTCTCCGATGTTCTTTTTGTCAATATCGGCATTTAAAGGGTTAATTAACCCGCCGGTGGATGACACATCAAGTCAATTTTCACAATATATGCTTTGTATGTATCCTACTACCATAGGATATCATATTATACTGCTCATGGGCTTATGGGGCCGCCCGGGCCTGTCCAGGCAGTAAATAGTCACACCGCACAATAGTACACCTCTGCGAAATTGCTATGGAAACAGTGGAAAGAAGTATCGTGAGTTACTCATATCGGCGTCATAGCAAGAGCTTTCACTATTTGTTAGCGCGCGCCGCGTGTATACTGTTCTCCAAATTCTAGACAGCTGTGGTCCGCTGGGCATTTTATTTATAGATAATGGGTTTTTCCGGTTTAAAAGTCGAACTGCGCGACCAGGAGGCCGAGTCCGGTAAAAGGTGTAGTTGGGAATTTCAATTTCGTTTATTGTCCTTTACAATATTATATCAATAATGTTGATTATTGGTTTGTGACAAGCTATGTCAATTACCAATACAAGAAATTTAAAAGATAATTTGTAAGTCTTATATTTCAACTTTTATAGATATTGTTCGTTCTGCAGCCCACTGATAATTGTGGTCGGAGACGGCCGAGTCGGCCGCCGGTTCGTTAATTAGGTGCTGGTTGTTATTGTTATTTTAACGGAATTCTGAGTTGGTCATTCGCGAAACCAATATATTTTATATTCTATAATTACAATCATGGGTATATAATATATGATCTTGAGCGCGTTACAATTTCTGACTATGGTTTTCTTGTTTATTGTTGGGTAGCGTTAAAATGGTGTGGACAGCGAAACTCTCCGGTTGCGTGATAAAATAGAAATAGTGAATAATAGCAACCACCAAGGGTGCTTATACCTAAGGCAGGTGAATGACGTCATATAATTTATTTCTATATCCATCAGTGATATTTCAAGATTGCGGGTATAGATTTTGGAGAAATTGTCACGTGACTTCCGGTTAGCAACCGTGTTGAGATTGCAAAAACAAAATGCGGAATTGGAGATGAAGCGTCGCGATAAAAATGAAAGTAACTACTTTGACACAACTTACGAAGAATTCACATGTGATGTAAGTCTATTAATTTCATTTAGACTAATTTCGTTAGTCAGCTTAATGAAAATGAAGAAGTCATGACGATAATCCAGACAAGATTTTACAATCCACGACACGTCTTGTCAATTTGGCATGTCGTCACCGTCGTGACCACTGCATGATGTTACATAAATTATCCTTAGCGTTATGTCGCCGAAAAAATGCAAATTTTAGGCCATCATGTGTGATTGCTCCACTACGTGTCACGTACGATTCATATTATTCCTCACAGTAGTTATTTTTTTCTAAATATAATATATCCCAACTGACAACACAAAACGTCATTCTTATATATTAATGCAATGTAGTGTCCGTCCCTGGTGTATAACATATATCCCAACTGACAACACAAAACGTCATTATATATTAATGCAATGTAGTGTCCGTCCCTGGTGTATATAATATATCCCAACTGACAACACAAAACGTCATTCTTATATATTAATGCAATGTAGTGTCCGTCCCTGGTGTATAACATATATCCCAACTGACAACACAAAACGTCATTCTTATATATTAATGCAATGTAGTGTCCGTCCTTGGTGTATATAATATATCCCAACTGACAACACAAAACGTCATTCTTATATATTAATGCAATGTAGTGGCTCTCGATGGCGAATCGTTTTCGTTGCTTTATCGACGATAGTTGTGTCCCGATTCGAGAAGTAAATATTTACAATTGAGCATAGTTTGGACGATGTTTCCTATGAGGTGGTACGGTCGATTTGCTGGAGATTTTCGGCCATGTTAGCAGAATGCTACATTCCTCCAGTTGGCAGAGCGCCTGAATACTGGCTCATCAGTTTCACGTATCCGAACAAGTCCATAATATGTCTTTAACCATGCACTCTTACACAATTTGGCATAAAACATAAAACAAAATTATCATATCCCACAAATTGGGCTACTAGTATAGAAGATTATCGTGAACAGGGTGCTTCATATGGTTGATCGACCGAAGCGAAAATTTCACTGCGCACGATTTTAGTCATGCGCTGCATGTCGAGTTGAATAATCTGCACGTGTCATCATTTTGTGAAATGAAATTTTGACCCGATATAAACTTTACGACGACGAATATCTACAAGTATAGTCGTTACTACTAAACATGATTCTGCGAAACTTGTATATATTTTTTAGAATCTTGGTTTATGAGCCTTCGATATACACGCGGCTGTCTCGTGGAATCGATGCTGGAGTAAGAGATCGCTAGGTCGCGATAACCGACATAGAAGTAAACAATTGTGCAATTATGCTGCCTTGTGAAATGGTGACCTAGTAAATATCATTGTTGTTGTTTTGGAGAATAATCTAGAAAGTTCGGGGATTTTACATACGAGTTGCATCATGAAACACTGAACCAATCGCTGTGAAGTTCGAGGGCGAGCCCCCAAGTCACATGATTCGACTTTCATGGACCCTTAATTTCCATGCGGAATTTCTAAAATTAACATTCAGTGTCGACCAAGGAAATAAGAATCATACATAGGGAATTATATTAAAGTCGCCTCAGTCGTCATCATATTTGAGCAGAAGCCAGTCGTACCTTTATATCTTTCGTCGTAGTTGATAACTCTTGCACAAGTTGTACTGTATTGCACAAAACGGAAGCTTCGGTCCTAAAACAAAACCGAAACTTCGGTCCTAAATCAAAACAGAAACGTCGGTTCTAATATATGGTTATACATAGCCTAAAATATGGTTATACATAGCCTAATATATGGTTATACATAGCCTAATATATGGTTATACATAGCCTAATATATGGTTATACATAGCCTAATATATGGTTATACATAGCCTAATATATGGTTATACATAGCCTAATATATGGTTATACATAGCCTAATATATGGTTATACATAGCCTAATATATGGTTATACATAGCCTAATATATGGTTATACATAGCCTAATATATGGTTATACATAGCCTAATATATGGTTATACATAGCCTAATATATGGTTATACATAGCCTAATATATGGTTATACATAGCCTAATATATGGTTATACATAGCCTAATATATGGTTATACATAGCCTAATATATGGTTATACATAGCCTAATATATGGTTATACATAGCCTAATATATGGTTATACATAGCCTAATATATGGTTATACATAGCCTAATATATGGTTATACATAGCCTAATATATGGTTATACATAGCCTGCCATAATTATGGATTACAACTCCTCGAATGTACATATCTAATATGTTGACTTTCTTTGATTATAGTTGATACTATGCATCAGACCGGTACAGGTGATACTATGCATCATACCGGTGCAGGTGATACTATGCATCAGACCGGTACAGGTGATACTATGCATCATGCCGGTACATGTGATGCTATACATCAGGCCGGTGCAGGTGATACTATGCATCAGGCTGGTACAGGTGATACTATGCATCATACCGGTACAGGTGATACTATGCATCAGACAGGTACAGGTGATACTATGCATCAGACCGGTACAGGTGATACTATGCATCAGACCGGTACAGGTGATACTATGCATCAGACCGGTACAGGTGATATTATGCATCAGACCGGTACAGGTGATACTATGCATCAGACCGGTACATGTGATACTATGCATTAGACCGGTACAGGTGATACTATGCATCAGACCGGTACAGGTGATATTATGCATCAGACCGGTACATGTGATACTATGCATCATACCGGTACAGGTGATACTATGCATCAGACCGGTACAGGTGATACTATGCATCAGACCGGTACATGTGATACTATGCATCAGACCGGTACAGGTGATACTATGCATCAGACCGGTACAGGTGATACTATGCATCAGACCGGTACATGTGATACTATGCATCAGACCGGTACAGGTGATACTATGCATCAGGTCGGTACAGGTGATACTATGCATCAGACCGGTACAGGTGATACTATGCATCAGACCGGTACAGGTGATACTATGCATCAGACCGGTACAGGTGATACTATGCATCAGACCGGTACATGTGATACTATGCATCATACCGGTACAGGTGATACTATGCATCAGGTCGGTACAGGTGATACTATGCATCAGACCGGTACAGGTGATACTATGCATCAGACCGGTACAGGTGATACTATGCATCAGACCGGTACATGTGATACTATGCATCATACCGGTACAGGTGATACTATGCATCAGGTCGGTACAGGTGATACTATGCATCAGACCGGTACAGGTGATACTATGCATCAGACCGGTACATGTGATACTATGCATCATACCGGTACAGGTGATATTATGCATCAGACCGGTACATGTGATACTATGCATCAGACCGGTACAGGTGATATTATGCATCAGACCGGTACATGTGATACTATGCATCATACCGGTACAGGTGATACTATGCATCAGACCGGTACAGGTGATACTATGCATCAGACCGGTACATGTGATACTATGCATCAGACCGGTACAGGTGATACTATGCATCAGACCGGTACAGGTGATACTATGCATCAGACCGGTACATGTGATACTATGCATCAGACCGGTACAGGTGATACTATGCATCAGGTCGGTACAGGTGATACCTTGCATCAGACCGGTACAGGTGATACTATGCATCAGACCGGTACAGGTGATACTATGCATCAGACCGGTACAGGTGATACTATGCATCAGACCGGTACATGTGATACTATGCATCATACCGGTACAGGTGATACTATGCATCAGGTCGGTACAGGTGATACTATGCATCAGGTCGGTACAGGTGATACTATGCATCAGACCGGTACAGGTGATACTATGCATCAGACCGGTACATGTGATACTATGCATCAGACCGGTACAGGTGATACTATGTATCAGATCGGTACAGGTGATACTATGCATCAGGTCGGTACAGGTAGCATTTTTTGCCACTTTCGGGACCAGCCTCCCAAGGTTTCTACAATTTTATATTTATTTATTGAATGTTTTCGAATACCGACCCTTTTATTATTTTTGTTCTCATTTACCAACGCCGTCTTCGAAGAATATTAGCTAATACCTGCATACAGAATATAGTCATCCAATGTGTCACATGTTTTGCATTTATGCCAAGCCTCATAACAATCATGATTTATTATATTTCCATCAACTTTTCGTCAAAATATGATTCATATCCCCACTACCAGAAGACCGAGATGTTATCCTACTCTCGGCACTACGTCATGTCGTAAATGTTTGCGTCATTTGATCATTTGGTCATTTGGTATCCGTGCGCGTTATTTTAACATAGATGGCTGGTGATGATGCAGCTATAAGAACGTATTAGGTCTAAACATGTGTTTCATTGTGGCCTATGTCGTAACAAACTGGTAGACAAAATATAATAAACACAACTACGCTACTCAGAACAGTTTATAGCATATATATTACGCAGTGAACTCCGCTGAGACTCGACTCAAAAATTATGTTAGACACTGCATACAGTGGCAATGAATAGACCTTTAATGAAGTCAGTTTGTGATATATATATCTTTTAGTTTTATTTGTTATTTTTTGTCAGATAATATTCCTTTGAGATATCAGGCAGATATAACAAAAAAATGTGATATGCACTATAGACAGTGTCAACTGTGTTTTTGGTTACTCCTTATATTTTATTTATATTTTATTTCAATATATACTAGATATGGATATATTATTAAAATTCTTCTATCAGAACTGGCATACCTTCTAGGGTCGTGGACACCAGCTTTCTGTATTTCCCTTATACACCCGGTAACATTTATGGTACCTAGTATAACTAGGCATAACAGTAATCGCTGTATGTGGACAACCATTGTAATGTGGTGATTGTGTACATAATGTTTTGTTATAATCTGCTATATCGAGAAGTCACTGGTGAAATTGTTGCCTGCTGTTCTATGTTTTGGGTTGTGGCAATCACAAATAGTGTGGTGGATTCTATGACTCCATTTGAAGGGTCCAAAGTTAGACTCAGAAACCACACCAATGTACTACATCACCCTATTATGCCACAGACATTAGTTTTTTTTATCAGTGAACCTGAAGCGAACCTCTTCGGGAGCTGGAAGCAAACAAAATAAATCTAATAGCTATTGTTACTTTTTATAATCATCATACATGTAGCTCACATCACTGTTTGGTTTCTTCAAATTACTCAAGGCTTCCCGTTGGCGTTCAATTTATTTAAATTGATTTCTGATCTCAGAGAGCTTTACAATGACATGAATCGCTTGAATTAAGATGCGCGTGGGTAGTGTTGTAGGGATGTACGACGTTTCTGTCTCCGATTCAGCGTTGTTGTGATAAATTGTTTGACATAGTCAGGGAAATTCATCTTTAATGCATATTACAACAATTTATGCTCAATAATACTGGACGTCACATATACAGTATAATAATATGCCCCACGTGGACGCGCGGTAGCGGTATATCATTCCATTTTTACATACATGTATAATAACAAATGCCCCCACGGAGAGTGCATCCGGTGAGGTGCGGTGTAGGATACGTGGCGGAGTGGCGGTAGTAAGCGTTCGTATCACGCGATGCCTCGCAGCCTCGGCCTGTGGGTACGAGCTTAGCTCATGGTCCACTTCAGTTCTACATTTTTCCAAGACGGGTTGATGAGTTGACCCGGCTCAATCAGTCGGCTAGTTACGCCTCTACACGCCTCTTCAGAGATTAAATTTCTGTTATTTATTGTATCATTTTTGCAATTATCTGTCCCGTGCAGGGGGGGGGGGGGGGGGGTCGAAAAAAAATTACAGGATACAAGGACCGGGTGGGTGTGTGTCCCCGAGCCCGGAATGCAGATTTTTTCTGATGTCATGCAATTTTTTTCCAAAATCATTTCTAAGACAAATAACAGCTTCAAAATGAATTGAAACAATCAGGTTTAATTTTTTGTCCACAATTTCTCCCTTTAACAGTTGAAACCATGGGGTGGGTCCGGTTTTGGTCGAGGAAAAAAATTGCAATGAAAAAAAATCCATTCTCATCTTTTCTAATAGTTTATCATGGCTTTTAAAACTTATTATACATAGAGGATACCTGCGTGTTTTGAGTGAATACCGGAAGTATCTCATGAGTGGTCACAGTGAGATACTGGAATCATCACGAGTGGCCTTAAGGCCACGAGTGATGATTCCAGTATCTCACTGTGACCACGAATGAGGTAATTCCGGTATTCACTCAAAACACGAAGGTTTTCTTTTTATTATATGCGCTATTTACTAAAATAGATCGAGGAATTAATTCAAAATCGAACTGATTCCGATTCACATCGGCAATACAATTTCTGCACAATAAACAGAGAGACCACGTGGTTCAATAAAATACTCTCGATAACTCAGAATACACATGCTTCAAATGTGCGTAACATATCAGATAACTTTTTTTCAAATATACCAACTTACTTGCTTGTGTACTAACCGAAACCGTTGGCCTCATTTGTTTATATTAATGATATCAGTCAAGATATTAAATAAACGATAAATACAGTGACCACGTGGTCGAAGTACATGGTCGATGTCGATACATGACTACACTGACTTAAGTCACATAATAACGTGTTGTTCACTGATTGGAGCATTAAAAGGCTCCAGATTCAATCTCAGAGCATCTAATTTTCGAAATTTTCAGGGGGAAGCCCCCTGATCCCCTCCCGTACTCTCCCCCATCGGCATCTCCTGCTGGGATACTACTCACCTCGACATTTTGTAGGAGAGCTACTCGCCTAGAATGATTTTAAGGGGAGCTCATCATTGCCCAGTGATTTCCCACATGGAGAGGACTGGAACTGTGTTTATTTAATCAAATTGATGGTGTTTTTACTTTACACATGCACATATTTTAACCTATTGCTAATAAGGGACACAACTATCCTGTTAAAGTGGGTATTTTACCTTTATAACCATAAATATTTGGGTTTTTAAAGGTTTTGTCACTGGTTTTGTTGGCATATTTTACAGCCATGTGCTTTGTTTGTTTATTTTTTGTGGGTGTACTTGATCAGCGTTCTCTCAGTTCCGGTGCAGACACAATGAGAGACCCTTACCCTGCCAACAACACATTATCTAGTAGAATTTACAAAATTTTCATCAATTTTGGGGGTGGTAAAAAAAAACTTACGGTCCCGGGTGGGTGTCCCAGACCTGGGTGGAAAAAACTTACGCTCCCGGGGTGGTGGGTCCCCAAAACTGAAAAACAAAAATTTCCACCTTGTATCCGAAAGTTTTTTCCTGACCCCCCCCCCCTGTCCCGTGTGTTGTTTATATCGTCTCATGCATGTTTGTTTGCATTTCGCTGCTGATTGTTGAATGTTTTAATCTCGTACTCTGCACGCTTGTCTCACTGTGTAGAAGTACCGGGGATACTGATATATACAGTGACTAAACGTGTCACTTGTTCAGCTATGTACCAGTCTTTGGCCGACCATAATTCGAGTGTAGTCCGAGGCGGCTGCTGTGCTAGTTGTCCATTATTTGCTTTTCATATGACAAATACAAGTAAAAACCAACGCTTTGGACGTTTTAAAAATTTTGGTCGTCTGTTAAGCAACATTTTGTGTTTGTATTAACTCTTCCATGACTGGAGCTTGCTGTAATTTAGTGAAAACAATGTGCCAATGCAATATCTTATATATGCGAGTCGCCCATAGGGCCCCTCGCATATATAAGGGAATGGATTGGCCTAACAAATTTTATAATATTTTTTATAATTGTTAAAAAATGTAAGAAAAAATTCTAAAAAATTGTTAATGAATGTAAGAAATAATGATTATAAAAATTGTTAAAAAATCACATGTATATTATAGTATGAGAGTGTTGCAGTGGTGTCACACACAGTTTAACCCTTCCATGATTGAAGCTGCCTGAAATTTTGCGAAAGCCCTGTGCCAATCGCGTGCCAATCGCATCACATCGCTTATATAGGAGAATGTATTGGCCTAACAATAATGACCTTGATCTTGTAAGCCAGTCCATACATTTATATTTGCGAGACTCCCCATGGAAGACTCGTATATATAAGAGAATGAATTGGCACATGATCGTTAATGCTACACAAGCGCAGTTCCCACAATGAAATGGTTGCTGGGACAATTGAAATATGTCAAGCCAATCAGGCCATGTAACGGGATCTCTCCTGATTCTAACGCTCTTCTTCGATTAAGATTCCATGCACAAACACCCGTGATGTTTCCTCCTCACACAACCTTGAATGGCAGTAGGGATGTGTTGGGAACTAGTGGTATATCTGATTCTTCTGAATCTGAGATATTAACTGAGCTGGATCCACAGGGAGTCACACATGGTTATAACATGTCCAAAACATTTGATGGAAACAAAATACTACTGACAGCTATGTATTGACTTTCAATCGGTATCAAAACACACCCACGTTGAATATTGGATACATGCAACTTTTAGTGAACACATTTGGAGCATTCCATTTGTGGTGTTTTAAATGTCAAATGTAGGGAAATGTATGGCCAAGATAATTAAAAGAACAAAGACACCATATATGCACGGTGTTCTGTCCAGACCATGAACACACGAATTACTCACAATCACATCAAATGTTCAAACTGTCTCGGTGCATGCACACAGAGCAATGGGCCGTTAATATCCCATTTGTGAACATGACGTTACTCGGTGAATGCACACACATCAGTGGACCGTTAAGATCCCATTTGTGAACATGACGTTACTCGGTGCATGCACACACAGCAGTGGACCGTTAATATCCCATTTGTGAACATGACGTTACTCGGTGCATGCACACACAGCAGTGGATCGTTAATATCCCATTTGTGAACATGACGTTACTCGGTGCATGCACACACAGCAGTGGAGCGTAAATATCCCATTTGTGAACATGACGTTACTCGGTGCATGCACACAGCAATGGACCGTTAATATCCCATTTGTGAACATGGCGTTACTCGGTGCATGAACACACATCAGTGGGTCGTTAATATCCCATTTGTGAACATGACGTTACTCGGTGCATGCACACACAGCAGTGGAACATTAATATCCCATTTGTGAACACGACGTTAAAGTACAGAAAATCAAAGCTGAGAAAAAGCAAGCTTTTAAAGGTCCACTAAATTTTCGAATCACCAGATCACATTATATACAACATATTCCATGTTATATACCATTTGAAAGAGGAAGCTCCAAAACATTGTATTATTAACTAATCCGGTCGAATAAACTGGGAACATGTTGTTTTTGTCGATGTACCAATGTATGTCCTGTGTTTAAATTTGATCGGACTGTACTATAAAGTATATTATACTCAATGGAAGGAGAATAACTCTATCTCTTAGTTTGAATTCTGATGCATTCTGGGTTAACAAGGTGGGAAGTCGTGGAATGAATCTATATCGCTTGGTGGACAGTCCTAGGCCACAGCTGCCTCGTATTCTGGTGGAATATATATTTTTTTGGTTCCTCTTCCAAATGGTATATAATATGGAATAATGTTATCTGGGCATTCGAAAATTAAGTGGGCCTTTAATTGTACATAGTTTGTTGTTTTAGTCTCATATATTGTCTGCTTTGTATATACAGTTGCATCTCTACGATATTTTTCACTAGCTGATTCTGTTCTTAGCCGTAGCATGGCATAGAGCCTGAGCTGACGTCATAACGTTATTGGATCGCTGGCTTTTGTTTAGAAATAAAAACAAATGATTCTGGGAACAATCAATGAATCAAACTTTGCTTCCAACTGTCCAGTTAACATATTTGATTATACATCAGAATAAAGAGAGATGGCTGTCTGGGACGTTTGGGACGTTTGGGACGTATTCACCAGCTTGGTTTATACATAGTCCATGGGTCGTATTCACTAGCTTGGTTTATACATGGTATATGTGTCGTATTCACCAGCTTGGTTTATACATGTACATAGTCCATGTAGTTTACACGAGCGGACGCTCAATGCGAAGCTCTCGCTGGACGTCGATGGGAAGACATCGCCGCGCGATATACCAACCAAGGTGATTGGGGGGACAATCATAGATTGACCACTGGTTACATGCATAAAACATGATGCGCATAGCAGACTAGCAGTACACGTTTGGTTCATTTCAATCATAAGTAACACAGGGACAGAATGGGTGCGAAGTACACAACCGATGAACGCAACACTTTTTGAGTATATAGTGCATTCAATAATCAAAAGCCTTGAAAATAAAGAGACCGGAACCATCCATCCGTGCCGGAAACAATTTCTTAGAAAATGATAGGGAAATTTCCGAATAGATCATGCCTAGAATTTTCCAGCAAATATTACAGATAGGGTCAATCAAATAATCGACAGCGTGTGTCGTTAACGTTATACCCAAATACTATTCAAGTTATCATCGTGACAACAGGTCGTTTGGTAAAGTTATTGTCTGAACATTTCCCACCAATGAATATGAATCATTCTGCTCTTGTATTGTCTGTTTATTTCTGCCTGTTATCAGCTTTTATAACCTGAACACCCCTATAAAAGTCTATACTGTTATTACTGGATGGTATAATCTAAAAAGTGTAGAAAAGGGCTAATAACACAGATAGTTCGAAAAAGTCACTTGAGACTCACACTGCCATCATAATTTGTATTGCGGAACAAGCCAGACGTATTTTGGTTCAAATATTAATTGATTATAAGTGGATACTCATATATGTCACAAACAACGCTAATGATTAGTCATATACATTCATACTTCTTTTAGTATAAGAAAGAGTCGATCGTTGTTTTGAAATGTACTATGTAAGTAAGAATCTACGTATTGATGAAACGACCATGTTTGGAATATGATACGACATGCAACATTTGAGCTACTTTTTTGCAAATAGCAAGTGCTTGTCTGCGTTTGGATACGACTGGTGATATTTTGGACTGACCATTTTTGAACAGTGCCACCACTTCCCCAAAGTACAGCATCGATATAATAATGTTTATTGTTCGATGGTGTATACATAAAACTAATGTCAAATACAAGTGGGGTATTTTAGTGTTTCCATAAACTGCTTATGCTTCTAAATTCAGCTCGTCAAAAATAATATCTTGATCACCGATGCTACGTTTATAGACAGATAAACAACATGAATATTACAACATCAAAATTGGTCGATGAAATATACAATCTCAGTCACTGCGATCCATCGATATTGTCCGCACATTAACCATATCTAATTATTATACCTCATATTAAAAGCCTATATTAATTTCCCATAGGGTGTGATTTTACAATTTGCAATGTTTTCCGCCCATGAAACATTGCCGGTCACAATTTTTTTGCAATGTTTACCGCTCCGACCGAAAGAGCCCGAACATGTTCACGGAAGCACCCGAACGAAATTGTATGACGTATTTTGACCGTGACGTTCAAACCGGAAACCCCAAATTGTCACGATTCAGACGATTTCCGCATTCTTCAAAGTAAACATCATGGATGCCGGTGTCAAATCGAAGCGATTCGCGGATGTTTCACCCGATGGTATGACATGGTTATTCGGTATAATAAAAACAATGGTGACTGGATCGAGGGCAACATTGTGGATAGTCTCCCCTTGGAACCAATGTCACACTCGGCTCCGCCTCGGGAGACATTGGTTCCTCTGGGAGACAATCCGCAATGTTGCCATCGAGCCACGTCACCATTTTTATAATATGTTACCCCAGCTAGATATAACAAAATATATACTGGAATGGTCTATTATTGATTAGGATGGATCTTCTGGAAAATTTGGCAGACAACAGACACGAAAACATGCTATTTGTTTTAATAAGTGGCAAATGTTCATATCGCCGTTTTTTTAAATTGCCATTATAGATATATATATATATATACTATATGGCAACTACTCGTCGATGAGTATTTAGTAAAGAGAGGGTTAAAGATTTGCCTTCCACGTAATAACTGGCAATAAATTACTTTTATGGACAAACACAAACAATTATTGAGGAGTTTCAACAAAACAAAGGGTGTGTTATCGGAAATTTTGAAAACAATCGGTGGTCGATGTCTTATCTAATGTCGAATGAATGTCATTAGTTTATTCTCGATATAATACAGCTCTGCATTCACGCAGTTATGAGTTTTATTTTTGGTAAGATTCTTATCGATAATGCGCGGCTTTCACTATATTAACAACCATCAGAAGCTGGACCAAATATGCAATAACCAGGTCAGGTATTCAATTTATTGGCATCCGGGTTTGACATATGATATTGTGTGTCTGAATGACACGGCACGATCCGGAAAGGACACTAATTAATTAACGATTAGTTATATCGATATTCACCTGTCTATAATGATTAGTATTGAATGGCAATCTGGCTGAAACAAATGGGCCACGAACACAACACTTTGATCAAGTTTAGTGATAGCCAACGTTGGTAAACGTAAAGGCACGGGCGGCGTTCGTTGCATAAATATTCATATCTATTCAAATCGCCATCAATAGAAGGAATATTAAAATATATATAGTTTTGTTCATATGCCAAACATAATCAGCGCGTAAATAGCATATTGTCGTCAAGACGTACGATGGTGTACGTAAACAAGAGCCTGCTCGTGTTACAGAAGTTTTGCTTCTGTTTACATAACACAGCGCATTTCTATTGGTTAATCACACACAAATGATAAAAACGCTCTTTATTATTTTCATATCAGGAAAACAGTAACAAATAACGCTCATTATGTTTACCTTATCCGGATCTAAACAAAAGCCAGGTTCTGTAACGTTTTTTTTTATTTTGATTACATAACAAAGGAAAAACATTTGACAATAACATACTGTTTATGCCATATTTCTGATTGGTATAAGAACAAAATCTGTCTATATTTTACTATTATTTCTGTTTATGGCGGTTTTTGCCGGAGGTGAATATTTTAACAGCATACCCACCGCCAACGCCGCCCGTATCTTTAAAGGAACCCATTTCACTCGCAGTGGGTAAAGTGAAAAAATGATAAAAGTCCGTAAAAAATCACCACAAAGAAGAACAGGAAGAAATAATAAACTTCAATATAGTATTAATTACTGATAGGTCTCCAATAACGAAAATGTGCGCGTTGAAACCAATGTTATGAACACACAACTGTTACATCGATTTGTCAACAAACATTGCTGATCGCGTTGTAAGTTAAAATATTTCAGTTTAAATGTGATTTTCAGAATTCTTTTCCATTTTTTGACCTTTTCCAATGTTTATGGTAAACTTTTGATAAACTCTGACTTACAATTATGTTTATATCACTGTAACAGTTATGTTTATATCACTGTAACAGTTATGTTTATATCACTGTAACAGTTACGTTTATATCACTGTAACAGTTACGTTTATATCACTGTAACAGTTATGTTTATATCACTGTAACAGTTATGTTTATATCACTGTAACAGTTATGTTTATATCACTGTAACAGTTATGTTTATATCACTGTAACATTTATGTTTATATCACTGTAACAGTTATGTTTATATCACTGTAACAGTTATGTTTATATCACTGTAACAGTTATGTTTATATCACTGTAACAGTTATGTTTATATCAATGTAACAGTTATGTTTATATAAATGTAACAGTTATGTTTATATCACTGTAACAGTTATGTTTATATCACTGTAACAGTTATGTTTATATCACTGTAACAGTTATGTTTATATCACAATGGTTTCAATGTGCGAAATCTCGTTATTGGCGAGTTATAAATAACTACAATAAGAACGAAATATGTTTAATTTTACATGCACTTGTTGGTGGTAGTTCGTTAAACTATCACCACCAGGGTTCACGCAGTCAGAGGCGAAGTTGGCCAATGGCCATTTTTTTTAGAAAATGGCAAAAAACAATTTCATTTGGCCAAAGTTTTTTTCACCTCAAAATCTGAAATCTAATTAAAACAAACAAGTTGATTTCGCAACGAGAGCGACATGAGAATCAAATTATAGTATGACCATCTGCTAATTAATTAGGTCATATAGCTCAAGGAGTAACAAAAGGCACTCATGAAAGTGCACAATCAAACAATGTAATAAAACAGTAATGAGGATTAACACCAATGAATCGTTTGTCTGTCATAAGACGGAATGGTAGATGGTGGATAGTCACCCGATAGTGGTATATTGTCATGTAATAGTGGTGGAATTAAAGAAATCTAGACACGATATCTGAAGGTATGGACATAATTATATAGAATGTTGGATTTAAATAAAACATAAATATTAATTAATTGTGAGACCAGTAAATGAGGATTTAATTTGGCCAAATAATTAACTTTTTGGCGCAGCATACCCCTCATGTCACGTTTATGTTGCTTGCTCATCAATGGTAGATATATCTAATTCATGCTAAAATGATAGTTTGAGTACTATGTATTATCGGGAATGTAGTATGTGTGAACGCATGTAGGGTCCCAGAAATAATGTCCATATTGTCCGGGTACAAGCTACACGCTGTTATTGAAATAGCACCCCCAACCGACCAGTTGCAAACATATGGCATACATATACATACATTATACAAATAGAGTAATATGAATTCAAAAGTGATCCAACTCAGTCAAAGGTTAACTTCTATTCGTGTTGATATGTTTGCGAGTGGCCTGGTCCATTTAACCCTTTACCCAACAAACCGGCCAAAACCGGCCAAATAAAGCTTCAACAGCCTAAAATATCAATAGAACCATACAAATATGGATATCATTGGAACCGGCTCATTGACCACATTGTGATGGTTACAGTTATGCCCTGTGCCAATGCATTCTCTTATATATGCGAGTCGACCATAGGTCGCCTCGCATATATAAGAGAATGCATTGGCCTAAAAAAAAAAAATATTTTTCTACATTCTTTGACAATTTTATAATTTTTAATATGTTAAGCCAATGCATTCTCATATATATGCGAGGCGACCTATGGTCGACTCTCATATATAAGAGAATGCATTGGCACAGGGCCGTTCTGTTGGGTAAAGGGTTAAGTATAAACAGTAACCATATATATTTACATGGCCCGCCTGTGTTACACAAAATCCTAATTGGCGATTGGTCAACTGTTATGTATTTAGTTCACCCGTTCCTTACCCCAATAACACACAGACCGTAACTCGAACACAACGTCACAACTTGTTGACCTAATAACAAAAAAGCGGTCAGCAGAATAATTGGGCGTGCTTTTCAAAGTTCAGCCGAATTGCACCTGAAGCCAGTTATTTATATCGAGCACATTTGCTAAGTGCTGGGAAATCTTATACCGAGCTGACGTGATGTGCGTCACGGGCTACTCTCAAGTTATCGGCAGATTTTGTGACAATAAATAAGTATAAACTCAACTTTTTTATGGGAATAAATCATCGAAAAGCTTCGTGGTTCACACAAAGTACCCTAACGACCACAATAACACACACACCAAATATATTAATTAACGACCACAGCGCCGTATCCCACGATAACACACACAAACCCAATACATTGGCCGCGGACACACGTATCACAGTGGCGATGGCATAGTAGGTGCGACACTTTATTATGGAGGAGTTTGGTGATAATTGGTCGTCTTAATTAATATGCCATAGCCAGCCATGTTGCCCGCTGAGTTTCCGCACACTGAGTCGACTGGACCAATTAACCCATTGCGTTTCACCAAGGTTGATATCTACTCATTTACGTTTTGCTAAATTGTATTCGCCACGATATATATAATTGCACGATCGATCGTCCAGAATTATGTTTGACCGTGGACTTGTGGCAATTCCTCATTGACTCACATATCAGGCACATGGTACGTTTTTATATGATTTAAATGCATGCTTGTTTATCTACTTATATTAATTTCATGAGTATTAAGACAGTTCCCTAATTGCGTATTAAAACAGTTCCCCAATTGCGTTTTTTTATTTTGCGACGTTTAGTTCTACGCATAAGGTTTGACTCACTTACATTTGCTGATAAATTACACGGGCGATTTGTTCTTAGTAAGAACAATCATGGCTGTTGACAGAAATGGGTTATTCATTAAGTTATCAAGTGGACTTGTGTGTTAGCATGCAAAATATAACACTGAGTAAAGATCAACAGCGACAAAACATTCAGGTAGATACATCCTGGAGAGATCGACCGTCGCTAGTAGAGTTTGGTAGACTCATTGTGCGAATTTGCAGAGGGCGACATGGCTTGCTATGGCATATCAATTATGACGACCAATTGTCACCAAACTCCACCATAATAAATTGTTACACCTACTATGCCATCGCTACTGTGATACGTGTGTCCGCAGCCATTAATTTCTTAAATCACGTGTATGATGCTTGCTTGTCAATGATATAGAGATCGAATTTATGCTGAAATGATATTTTGATTAGTATGTAGTACATATGTTCGGAAAAGTAGTATATTAGTACAGGGGCTCCAGAAATAATGTCCATATTGCCCAGGTACATGCAGGTCCATCTCGCCAGCACAGCACGTACCACGTTTGGGATTCCGGCGACAACAGGTTGTGCGCGACGAGATAACTTGGCGCAGTTGATCGTACAATCTAAATTGGAACTGCATACTATAGTTTGAAGAACAAGGGGCACGCGAATGTATGTATATGGCTGCAACACCTATGCATGACTCTATCATCACATTTAATATTATCGTGGTGATTTTCTCATATTTCTCAGTATTTGTTTCATACGGCCTGTCTCAGATTAAATGACATCTTTAACCCCAACTGACTATATGTGTGAATTACCAAATCTGTGTCGACTGTCAATGATAGCGACTTCGACACAAACAAACAAGGAAAAAAACAAAAAAACAAACAAACTTATAACGAAATTTGCCAAAATAACATCTCAGAAAATGGGAAATATGCTATTCATAGACAAGCGCAGCCACTACAGTGTCATCACCCCAGTAGTATTGGTAAATACTACTCACCCCCTGATTATGAAAATACCAACTAATCTCGTTACCTAAAAAAATCGTGAAATCGGGTCTCAGCTCTCGGACAAGGAAGTGTTTACATCAAACACATCTATGACGACAACCTTGCTTTGTCAGCAATTATTCACAATTGTTATCCCCAATTTGACCTAGATGTTATTAGAGATGCCCTTTCCTTACATTAGTGAATGTATTGCACACAAAATATAGAAGGAGCAATATTTTGCGCTAAATGTAATAATTTTTAGAGAAATATTAAGCGCGAGATATCGCAATATTAAGCGCGAAATATTGCAATAATGGTGAGACATTGTCCCTGAACCTTTAGACCATGAACATACAGAAAATTGTGTAGAGAGTAATCGACAGAGGAAGCTAGTATACATATATATTTGTATGACATGTATGTTTTATATATGTATGTTATTTAATAAACAAATAGTTTAAACAGGCACCATCACAACCAAATGTTTTGCTTCACGTGCATGCATGTGCGTCGCGATGCCAGTCTTCAATCTACAAATGGACCTTCAGGAACGATCAATATCTGAATAAACTTTGAGGGGAAATATTTGGTCAGGTTTGCATTTGCACAACATAGTACCCATATTCAAAGTTAGCGAATTCGACACTGAGACTGAGTGCCGTGCGAATTTAAAGGGAGAATCCACATCAATTTCAATACATTCCTAGAAAAACGATATATATATTGTATCGATAATATATTAAAAATAATTAATCTGAGTCGAAGATATCCACAATACGTATTAACAGGCGCTATCTGCAATTACTTAACGGATGTGGATTATGTTACATTTATCACACATTGTGAAAAACTATATGGCGAAACACCCGCTGACAATATAGAATACAACTAATAAATTTCTGAGACAAGTATGCATATAAGGTAATATTTTATTTGATACAATTGACTGGAAATTGTTACGAGGATATTTCGATGACGAACGTTTATTCGTTGCATTCCGGTTTTTCTGGCATCCGTAAAATAGTTTTATTCCCGTCGATTCGTACTCAATCCCGCTGTACTCACGCAGTAAATCCCGCTGTACTCATGCAGTAAATCCCACTGTACTCATGCAGTAAATCCCGCTGTACTCATGCAGTAAATCCCACTGTACTCATGCAGTAAATCCCGCTCTACTCATGCAGTCACTCCCGCTGTACTCATGCAGTAAATCCCACTGTACTCATGCAGTAAATCCCGCTGTACTCATGCAGTAAATCCCGCTGTACTCATGCAGTAAATCCAGCTGTACTCATGCATTCAATCCCGCTCTACTCATGCAGTCACTCCCGCTGTACTCATGCAGTAAAGTGAAAGTTTTCAGATTTTGGTCCATTAACAGGTTTTATTCCAGAGCGATATCCATTTCCATTGGTACTGACACTGGGAATTCTGGTTCATGTTCTTGTTGTTACTTCAGGCTAAACAAATTAAATACAAAACATTTGAAAACTCTCAAATCAAAACGCAACGCTGGTCCGAATAACTACGATAATCATTTTTTTTCCAGAATGAGTTCAACATTACTGTATATAGCTGTCTTTTTGGCAATAGCGGCTGTTGCAGCAAGCTTCGAAATTATCGGGGACCTTGAACCAGCGGATGTTGGAAGCAAATTCGTAGAGGAAGAGAAACGGTCGTATCTTTCGTCAGAATGTCGATGTTGTGTGATGACGTATGATGATGTGTGTTGTGGGCGGTGTCTATCGCGGCCAAATTCGCCATCCATATTCTACACTGGCAAACGCAGCGGATATGGTGCCCAGTTCACGCGACAAACGAGATTCTCGACATGCAGCTGCTGTTTTGCGAGTAGGTTTGCCAACGGCTGGTGTTGCGGGATGTGCCGAAGTGCCCAAAAAAAGCGATACGGGAAAAGGTCCACTGCACAGGAGCCGGTATATTCCTACGAGGATTCAAATGATATCCGAAATGGAGAGGAAGAGAGTTGTCACTGTTGTGTTTTCACGAATTCTGAAGACTGTTGTGAGAAGTGCTACCTCTCGAAGTGACCTATCCTTCTGTTTACACGTTGGGCGTGACTTTGGGAAGCGAGGCATTTAGAATGACTTGTACATATCTCAAGGTATCTAATCTTGAAAACTTTTGTCTGGTTTATATATTATATAACTGTTGTCGGACAACGGAGAACAGATACGCGACGCGTCAAATGGAAATACAGATAAGACTCATTACAATATGTGACAAGCATGTGTTTATACATTACTCGACTCGAAATGCACTGACATAAAATAGTTTTTACCGTTGGAGAATTCGCAAACACTAAGTAGAAACCACCAGAATATGTCTAGATAGTACAATAACATTAATATTTCTGATGTATCGATTATTCGAACTTCGTTTTTCAGAATGATATAAAAAAGAGACAGATTTTCAGATATTTGTTTGTGACTTCCAATTTAAGATATTCCAGGGCACCGAATTCGAATTCAGAAAACGTAAACTCTTCAAAATATTATAATGTTTTAACTCGTAAACTTGTTAATGCCATTTTAAGTTACCCACAGAACGGCCCTGTGCCAATGCATTCTCTCATATATGCGAGTCGGCCATAGGTCGCCTCGCATATATAAGAGAATGCATTGGCTTAACACATATTAAAAATGATAAAATTGTCAAAGAATGTAGCAAAATATTATAAAAATTGTTAAAAAATGTAAGGCAAAATTATAAAATTGTTAAAGAATGTAAGAAAAAATGGTAAAAAGTGTTAGGCCAATGCATTCTCTTATACATGCGAGGCGACCTATGGTCGACTCGCATATATAAGAGAATGCATTGGCAAAGGGCATAACTGTAACCATCACAATGTGGTCAATGAACCGGTTCCAATGATATCCATATGTGTATGGTTCTATTGAGACAGACGGAAGATATTTTAGGCTGTTGAAGCTTTATTTGGGCGTTTTTGGCCGTTTTGTTGGGTAAAGGGTTAACTACACACTCCTTATGAAAAACTATTCAAACAGATGTACCCGTCAGTTTCATGTACATGTGAGATAATCCAAATACGCGAGCCAATTCCATACAATAAACAGTGGGTTACTACCACATTCGGGTTACTAATTCTTCTGAGTGCTAAGGCTTGGACTCCGCCTTGTGGGACAATATGTATATGTCGAATAACTTAGAGTGGCCTGAATCCACCGTGAGATAGTATAGTGAGATAGTATAATTGGATGGTTCGCAATAAAATTGCTCTGCAATTGGCGAGAATTCGCAAGTAGTGCATTTCTTGCTGTGTCTTATAATTTCGTATAATATATCTTATTAACATCAATATTATGATCTATGAATTTAACTACATCCCCTATACCACTCACATACATACATATAGACATTCCCGTAACATATCTGGTTAACAAGTTCGGTCTAGAGATGGTTGTGAAAGCTCCTTATATCATGCACATATGAATGGACTATGCTGACGCTTGTTCAAGTTATCGCGCTAACCGCATCAAATGTTAAACAATAGACACAATAAGAGCCATTACTCCGGGTACCCACCACCCCTATTCGTGTAAAATAAAATAGTTTTTCCCCGCCCAGGTTTTGGGACCAACCGTCAAACTCGCATTTCAATTGACTTTACCAAGCTTTTGCAGACTGTTCATATACTGTCCCCTCACTCCTATTTAATCTATACCCACTATCCATTCTCATCCTGCCTAGATACAGTTATAAATCAGCAGCAGGAAGTTCAAAGTTCAACATGACTAAAAAATAAAATCACAGCATGCACATGTCCATTATCCTACCAAATTCAGCGTGATTGAATATTAACTTCTCTCATTTTTTGGTATGCACACATGCAGCATACACAGTACCTTTCTAATATAATCATGAATATACGAATATACCTGAATATACCAGAATATAACATAAATAAATGTGATGATGGTTTGCAGAGATGATTGTCCTAGCCAAAGATTATTGTTTTTGAATGTTGTTGTTCACCAGGTCCAGCACATCTACTGAATGGGCTGAATGTCTCAATCGTGATAAATGTGCCCGAGCGACGTAATGAAACATAAACAACCACGCATATATGCTAATAGGGAATGCTCCGACAAAAATATATTACGGCGAAATGGGTACAATAAATAAAGTTTGTTACACAGCCAATAACCAACTTGCTGCTAATTAAAAAATAAATGACGTTGCTCACCTCTGAGTTTCCCATGCTACGAAGTCGGGGTCGATATATCGGTCTGCCGCGATCAACCGGGAATCATTAATATCATCCTGTCGCTGTAAATGTGTTCGGAAATACGTTGACGCTAAAATTGCAAAAAAATGCAAATGTTTTAACATCGTTCACTAAAACTCGACTCGAATCGACTTTAGTGGACTCGGTTAATAAATTTCGATTAGAATTGCGACCCATTAGAGATCCTTGATAACCTAAATTTCTTGATAACTTACGGCGACAGAAATGACAGCAAGATCGAGAGATATGGCCACACCTGTATACCGCACGCCTATATACCGCACACCTATATACCGCACGCCTATATACCACACACCTCTATACCGCACACCTCTATACCGCACGCCTATATACCGCACACCTATATACCACACACCTCTATACCACACACCTATATACCGCACACCTCTATACCGCACACATATATACCGCACGCCTATAAATATACATGCAAAGTATTCAATATTTTCTGCGATTTAAATGGGTATTTCGACATTGCATCATAATTCATCCGAATAGGACTGCCCTGTATACAGTATAATGCTAACCAGCGCAAATGCACCTAGATAAATCAACAAGACTAGTGCTAACATTTCCCAAGATATTAACAACTTAATGTTATGTACAGCCTAAATATATCATGAACACGTGCTATTGCGTAGACATTGGACACTACCCTATCAAAAACTATAAATATTGATGACGCAACTTGATCTATCGATAATTTGAAATCTGAATGACAGCGTTGTTTCAACTGTATGTGTCTTACTTCTACTTTCTAATTATGGTGGTTGTCCTGTGAAATGACGGATTAGATTAGAAGAAATAACTCTTGTTTCGAATAATTAAAAAATCTCATCTCACACAACAATGCAATTACAAAATAGCTTATTGTATTGGGTCTATGAGAGGAGTCTCCATTTTTATCATATTGTTGAGTTAAATTATTAATTGCATAAAATAACATCATACCCCTTATATTATAATGAAGAATAAAGCAGCCACAAATATTCCAGCCCAATGAAAACAAAATGTTGATATACAGTGTCGTCCACTCAAGCAGGGGGCAAACAACTGGAATTAGGACACAATGGCTGCGGACACACGTACCACAGTAGCGATGGCATAGTAGGTGTGACAATGTATTATGGTGGAGTTTGGCGACAACTGGGCGTCATAATTAATATGCCATATCCAGCCATGTTGCCCGCTGAGTTTATGCACAATGAGTCGACTGACCAATTAACCCATTTCCACCAATGTTGATCTCTACTCATTACGTTTTGCTAAATTGAATTCGCCACGATATATATAATTGCACGATCGATCGTCCAGAATTGTGTTTGACCGTGGTCTGGTGGCAATTCCTCATTCACTCACATATAATGCATGTGGTACGTTTTGTTTATATGATCTCAATGCATGTTTATCTACTTATTTTAATTTCATGAGTATTAAGACAGTTCCCCAATTGCGTTTTTTATTTTGCGACGTTTAGTTCTACGCATAAGGTTTGACTCACTTACATTTGCTGATAAATTACACGGGCGATTTGTTCTTAGTAAGAACAATCATGGCTGTTGACAGAAATGGGTTATTCATTAAGTTATCAAGTGGACTTGTGTGTTAGCATGCAAAATATTACACGGAGTAAAGATCAACAGCGACAAAAACATTATTTGTCATGACATAAAGGTAAAGAAAATGAGGTTATAAACTCCAACAGGTTGATGGCTCTTAACATTGTGTCACAATAATCCCTTATACCAAATATCAAAAATAAGTTCCTAACGGATTTTGAGAAAATCTAACTTGAAAATACTAGACCAATTATAACCTTTTCTGAACTAAATCGATTCTGACACTCATTTATTGCAGTATACATTGGTATGGTCTATTATTGATCTAGAGGTATGTTCAGAAAATTTAAGCAGACGATAGACGAACGGATCATGCAAGATCAGTCGGATGCGTATTCATTGTAGGGAAATGTTCAGAAAATAAGTTTAAACAAAACGGTCAATAACGGCTTGTGATTGATTGTTGGACTTATTTTATGTCCCAATAGAACTACTCATCAATATGTCCCAAGAGAACTACTCATCAATATGTCCCAATAGAACTACTCATCAATATTTCCCAAGAGAACTACTCATCAATATGTCTCACGAGGACTACTCATCAATATGTCCCAAGAGAACTACTCATCAATATGTCCATAGAGAACTACTCATCAATATGTCACAAGAGAACTACTCATCAATATGTCACAAGAGAACTACTCATCAATATGTCCCTAGAGAACTACTCATCAATAAGTCCCAAGAGAAATAGTCATCAATGTGTCCCAAGAGAACTACTCATCAATATGTCCCAAGAGAACTACTCACCAATGTGTCCCAAGAGAACTACTCATCAATATGTCCCACGAGAACTACTCATCAATATGTCTCAAGAGGACTACTCATCAATATGTCACAAGAGAACTACTCATCGATATGTCTCAAGAGAACTACTCACCAATGTGTCCCAAGAGAACTACTCATCAATATGTCCCACGCGAACTACTCATCAATATGTCTCAAGAGGACTACTCATCAATGTGTCACAAGAGAACTACTCATCGATATGTCTCAAGAGAACTACTCATCAATATGTCTCAAGAGAACTACTCATCAATATGTCACAAGAGAACTACTCATCAATATGTCACAAGAGAACTACTCATCAATATGTCACAAGAGAACTACTCATCAATATGTCACAAGAGAACTACTCATCAATATGTCACAAGAGAACTACTCATCGATATGTATCAAGAGAACTACTCATCAATATGTCACAAGAGAACTACTCATCAATATGTCACAAGAGAACTACTCATCAATATGTCACAAGAGAACTACTCATCGATATGTCTCAAGAGAACTACTCATCAATATGTCACAAGAGAACTACTCATCAATATGTCACAAGAGAACTACTCATCAATATGTCACAAGAGAACTACTCATCAATATGTCTCAAGAGGACTACTCATCAATATGTCTCAAGAGAAATAGTCATCAATGTGTCTCAAGAGAACTACTCATCAATATGTCTCAAGAGAAATAGTCATCAATGTGTCTCAAGAGAACTACTCATCAATATGTCCCAAGAGAACTACTCATCAATATGTCCCTAGAGAACTACTCATCAATATGTCCCAAGAGAACTACTCATCAATGTGTCCCAAGAGAACTACTCATCAATATGTCCCAAGAGAACTAGTCATCAATGTGTCCCAAGAGAACTACTCATCAATATGTCCCAAGAGAACTACTCATCAATGGGACCCAAGAGAACTACTCATCAATATGTCCCAAGAGAACTACTCATCAATATGTCTCAAGAGGACTACTCATCAATATGTCACAAGAGAACTACTCATCAATATGTCACAAGAGAACTACTCATCAATATGTCCCAAGAGAACTACTCATCAATATGTCCCTAGAGAACTACTCATCAATATATCCCAAGAGAACTACTCATCAATGTGTCCCAAGAGAACTACTCATCAATGTGTCCCAAGAGAACTACTCATCAATATGTCCCAAGAGAACTACTCATCAATGTGTCCCAAGAGAACTACTCATCAATATGTCCCAAGAGAACTACTCATCAATGTGCACCAAGAGGACTACTCATCAATATGTCTAAAGAGAACTACTCATCAATATGTCTCAAGAGAACTACTCATTAATATGTCTCAAGAGAACTACTCATCAATATGTCTAAAGAGAACTACTCATCAATATGTCCCAAGAGAACTACTCATCAATATGTCTACAGAGAACTACTCATCAATATGTCTAAAGAGAACTAGTCATCAATATGTCACAAGAGGACTACTCATCAATATGTCTCAATAGAACTACTCATCAATATGTCCCAAGGGAACTACTCATCAATATGTCCCAAGAGAACTACTCATCAATATGTCCCAAGAGAACTACTCATCAATATGGCACAAGAGAACTACTCATTAATATGTCTAAAGAGAACTACTCATCAATATGTCTCAAGAGAACTACTCATTAATATGTCTCAAGAGAACTACTCATCAATATGTCCCAAGGGAACTACTCATCAATATGTCCCAAGAGAACTACTCATCAATATGTCCCAAGAGGACTACTCACCAGTATGTCACAAGAGAACTACTCATCAATATGTCCCAAGGGAACTACTCATCAATATGTCCCAAGAGGACTACTCACCAGTATGTCACAAGCGAACTACTCATCAATATGTCTCAAGAGAACTACTCATCAATATGTCCCAAGAGAACTACTCATCAATATGTCTACAGAGAACTACTCATCAATATGTCTAAAGAGAACTACTCATCAATATGTCACAAGAGGACTACTCATCAATATGTCTCAATAGAACTACTCATCAATATGTCCCAAGGGAACTACTCATCAATATGTCCCAAGAGAACTACTCATCAATATGTCCCAAGAGAACTACTCATCAATATGTCACAAGAGAACTACTCATTAATATGTCTAAAGAGAACTACTCATCAATATGTCTCAAGAGAACTACTCATTAATATGTCTCAAGAGAACTACTCATCAATATGTCCCGAGGGAACTACTCATCAATATGTCCCAAGAGAACTACTCATCAATATGTCCCAAGAGGACTACTCACCAGTATGTCACAAGAGAACTACTCATCAATATGTCCCAAGGGAACTACTCATCAATATGTCACAAGAGAACTACTCATCAATATGTCACAAGAGAACTACTCATCAATATGTCCCAAGAGAACTACTCATCAATATGTCCCTAGAGAACTACTCATCAATATGTCCCAAGAGAACTACTCATCAATGTGTCCCAATAGAACTACTCATCAATGTGTCCCAAGAGAACTACTCATCAATATGTCCCAAGAGAACTACTCATCAATGTGTCCCAAGAGAACTACTCATCAATATGTCACAAGAGAACTACTCATCAATATGTCCCAAGAGAACTACTCATCAATGTGTCCCAAGAGAACTACTCATCAATATGTCCCAAGAGAACTACTCATCAATATGTCCCAAGAGAACTACTCATCAATATGTCCCAAGAGAACTACTCATCAATATGTCTCAAGAGGACTACTCATCAATATGTCCCAAGAGGACTACTCATCAATATGTCTCAAGAGGACTACTCATCAATATGTCTCAAGAGAACTACTCATTAATATGTCTAAAGAGAACTACTCATTAATATGTCTAAAGAGAACTACTCATCAATATGTCTCAAGAGGACTACTCATCAATGTGTCTCAATAGAACTACTCATCAATATGTCCCAAGGGAACTACTCATCAATATGTCTCAAGAGGACTACTCATCAATATGTCCCAAGAGGACTCCTCATCAATATGTCTCAAGAGGACTACTCATCAATATGTCTCAAGAGAACTACTCATCAATATGTCTCAAGAGAACTACTCATCAATATGTCTCAAGAGAACTACTCATCAATATGTCTAAAGAGGACTACTCATCAATATGTCTCAAGAGGACTACTCATTAATATGTCTAAAGAGAACTACTCATTAATATGTCTAAAGAGAACTACTCATCAATATGTCCCAAGAGAACTACTCATCAATATGTCCCAAGAGAACTACTCATCAATATGTCCCAAGAGAACTACTCATCAATATGTCTCAAGAGAACTACTCATCAATATGTCTCAAGAGGACTACTCATCAATATGTCACAAGAGGACTACTCATCAATATGTCTCAAGAGAACTACTCATCAATATGTCTCAAGAGAACTACTCATCAATATGTCTCAAGAGAACTACTCATCAATATGTCTCAAGAGAACTACTCATCAATATGTCTCAAGAGAACTACTCATTAATATGTCTAAAGAGAACTACTCATTAATATGTCTAAAGAGAACTACTCATCAATATGTCTCAAGAGGACTACTCATCAATGTGTCTCAATAGAACTACTCATCAATATGTCCCAAGGGAACTACTCATCAATATGTCCCAAGAGAACTACTCATCAATATGTCACAAGATAACTACTCATTAATATGTCTAAAGAGAACTACTCATCAATATGTCTAAAGAGAACTACTCATCAATATGTCTAAAGAGAACTACTCATCAATATGTCTAAAGAGAACTACTCATTAATATGTCTAAAGAGAACTACTCATCAATATGTCTAAAGAGAACTACTCATCAATGTGTCCCAAGAGAACTACTCATCAATATGTCCCAAGAGAACTACTCATCAATATGTCCCAAGAGAACTACTCATCAATGTGTCCCAAGAGAACTACTCATCAATATGTCTCAAGAGAACTACTCATCAATATGTCACAAGAGGACTACTCATCAATGTGTCCCAAGAGAACTACTCATCAATATGTCCCAAGAGGACTACTCATTAATATGTCTCAAGAGAACTACTCATCAATATGTCTCAAGAGGACTACTCATCAATATGTCTCAAGAGGACTACTCATCAATATGTCTCAAGAGGACTACTCATCAATATGTCTAAAGAGAACTACTCATCAATGTGTCCCAAGAGAACTACTCATCAATATGTCCCAAGAGAACTACTCATCAATATGTCCCAAGAGAACTACTCATCAATATGTCTAAAGAGAACTACTCATCAATGTGTCCCAAGAGAACTACTCATCAATATGTCTAAAGAGAACTACTCATCAATGTGTCCCAAGAGAACTACTCATCAATATGTCCCAAGAGAACTACTCATCAATATGTCCCAAGAGAACTACTCATCAATATGTCTCAAGAGAACTACTCATCAATGTGTCCCAAGAGAACTACTCATCAATATGTCTAAAGAGAACTACTCATCAATGTGTCCCAAGAGAACTACTCATCAATATGTCTAAAGAGAACTACTCATCAATGTGTCCCAAGAGAACTACTCATCAATATGTCCCAAGAGAACTACTCATCAATGTGTCCCAAGAGAACTACTCATCAATATGTCTCAAGAGAACTACTCATCAATATGTCACAAGAGGACTACTCATCAATGTGTCCCAAGAGAACTACTCATCAATATGTCCCAAGAGGACTACTCATTAATATGTCTCAAGAGAACTACTCATCAATATGTCTCAAGAGGACTACTCATCAGTATGTCTCAAGAGGACTACTCATCAATATGTCTCAAGAGGACTACTCATCAATATGTCCCAAGAGAACTACTCATCAATATGTCTCAAGAGGACTACTCATCAATATGTCCCAAGAGAACTACTCATCAATATGTCCCAAGAGGACTACTCATCAATATGTCACAAGAGGACTACTCATCAATATGTCTCAAGAGGACTACTCATCAATATGTCTCAAGAGGACTACTCATCAGTATGTCTCAAGAGGACTACTCATCAATATGTCTCAAGAGGACTACTCATCAATATGTCCCAAGAGAACTACTCATCAATATGTCTCAAGAGGACTACTCATCAATATGTCCCAAGAGAACTACTCATCAATATTTCCCAAGAGGACTACTCATTAATATGTCTAAAGAGAACTACTCATTAATATGTCTCAAGAGGACTACTCATCAATATGTCTCAAGAGAACTACTCATTAATATGTCTCAAGAGGACTACTCATCAATATGTCTCAAGAGAACTACTCATCAATATGTCACAAGAGGACTACTCATCAATATGTCTCAAGAGGACTACTCATCAATATGTCCCATGAGAACTACTCATCAATATGTCTCAAGAGGACTACTCATCAATATGTCCCAAGAGAACTACTCATCAATATGTCCCAAGAGGACTACTCATCAATATGTCTCAAGAGGACTACTCATCAGTATGTCTCAAGAGGACTACTCATCAATATGTCTCAAGAGGACTACTCATCAATATGTCCCAAGAGAACTACTCATCAATATGTCTCAAGAGGACTACTCATCAATATGTCCCAAGAGAACTAGTCATCAATATGTCCCAAGAGGACTACTCATCAATATGTCACAAGAGGACTACTCATCAATATGTCTCAAGAGGACTACTCATCAATATGTCCCAAGAGGACTCCTCATCAATATGTCTCAAGAGGACTACTCATCAATATGTCCCAAGAGGACTACTCATCAATATGTCCCAAGAGAACTACTCATCAATATGTCCCAAGAGGACTACTCATCAATATGTCCCAAGAGAACTACTCATCAATATGTCCCAAGAGGACTACTCATCAATATGTCACAAGAGGACTACTCATCAATATGTCTCAAGAGGACTACTCATCAATATGTCTCAAGAGGACTACTCATCAATATGTCCCAAGAGAACTACTCATCAATATGTCCCAAGAGGACTACTCATCAATATGTCACAAGAGGACTACTCATCAATATGTCTCAAGAGGACTACTCATCAATATGTCTCAAGAGGACTACTCATCAATATGTCCCAAGAGAACTACTCATCAATATATCTCAAGAGGACTACTCATCAATATGTCTCAAGAGGACTACTCATCAGTATGTCTCAAGAGGACTACTCATCAATATGTCTCAAGAGGACTACTCATCAATATGTCCCAAGAGAACTACTCATCAATATGTCTCAAGAGGACTACTCATCAATATGTCCCAAGACAACTACTCATCAATATGTCCCAAGAGGACTACTCATCAATATGTCACAAGAGGACTACTCATCAATATGTCTCAAGAGGACTACTCATCAATATGTCCCAAGAGAACTACTCATCAATATGTCCCAAGAGAACTACTCATCAATATGTCCCAAGAGGACTACTCATCAATATGTCCCAAGAGGACTACTCATCAATATGTCTCAAGAGGACTACTCATCAATATGTCCCAAGAGGACTACTCATCAATATGTCTCAAGAGGACTACTCATCAATATGTCTCAAGAGGACTACTCATCAATATGTCTCAAGAGGACTACTCATCAATATGTCTCAAGAGGACTACTCATCAATATGTCCCAAGAGGACTACTCATCAATATGTCTCAAGAGGACTACTCATCAATATGTCCCAAGAGAACTACTCATCAATATGTCCCAAGAGAACTACTCATCAATATGTCCCAAGAGAACTACTCATCAATATGTCCCAAGAGGACTACTCACCAATATGTCTCAAGAGGACTACTCATCAATATGTCCCAAGAGAACTACTCATCAATATGTCCCAAGAGGACTACTCATCAATATGTCCGAAGAGAACTACTCATCAATATGTCCCAAGAGAACTACTCATTAATATGTCTCAAGAGAACTACTCATCAATATGTCTCAAGAGGACTACTCATCAATATGTCTCAAGAGGACTACTCATCAATGTGTCCCAAGAGAACTACTCATCAATATGTCTCAAGAGAACTACTCATCAATATGTCTAAAGAGAACTACTCATCAATATGTCTCAATAGAACTACTCATCAATATGTCCCAAGGGAACTACTCATCAATATGTCCCAAGAGAACTACTCATCAATATGTCACAAGAGAACTACTCATTAATATGTCTAAAGCGAACTACTCATCAATATGTCTAAAGAGAACTACTCATCAATATGTCTAAAGAGAACTACTCATCAATATGTCTAAAGAGAACTACTCATTAATATGTCTAAAGAGAACTACTCATCAATATGTCTAAAGAGAACTACTCATCAATATGTCTCAAGAGAACTACTCATTAATATGTCTCAAGAGAACTACTCATCAATATGTCACAAGAGAACTACTCATCAATATGTCCCAAGAGAACTACTCATCAATATGTCACAAGAGAACTACTCATCAATATGTCCCAAGAGAACTACTCATCAATATGTCCCAAGAGAACTACTCATCAATATGTCCCAAGAGAACTACTCATCAATATGTCTAAAGAGAACTACTCATTAATATGTCTCAAGAGAACTACTCATTAATATGTCTCAAGAGAACTACTCATTAATATGTCCCAAGAGAACTACTCATCAATATGTCCCAAGAGAACTACTCATCAATATGTCCCAAGAGAACTACTCATCAATATGTCTAAAGAGAACTACTCATCAATATGTCTCAAGAGAACTACTCATTAATATGTCTCAAGAGAACTACTCATCAATATGTCTAAAGAGAACTACTCATCAATATGTTACAAGGGAACTACTCATCAATATGTCCCAAGAGAACTACTCATCAATATGTCCCAAGAGAACTACTCATCAATATGTCTAAAGAGAACTACTTATCAATATGTCACCAGGGAACTACTCATCAATATGTCCCAAGAGAACTACTCATCAATATGTCTCAAGAGAACTACTCATCAATATGTCTCAAGAGAACTACTCATCAATATGTCCCAAGAGAACTACTCATCAATATGTCCCAAGAGAACTACTCATCAATATGTCCCAAGAGAACTACTCATCAATATGTCTCAAGAGAACTACTCATTAATATGTCTATAGAGAACTACTCATCAATATGTCCCTAGATAACTACTCATCAATATGTCCCTAGATAACTACTCATCAATATGTCTCAAGAGAACTACTCATCAATATGTCACAAGAGAACTACTCATCAATATGTCCCAAGAGAACTACTCATTAATATGTCTCAAGAGAACTACTCATCAATATGTCTAAAGAGAACTACTCATCAATATGTCCCAAGAGAACTACTCATCAATATGTCTACAGAGAACTACTCATCAATATGTCTAAAGAGAACTAGTCATCAATATGTCACAAGAGGACTACTCATCAATATGTCTCAATAGAACTACTCATCAATATGTCCCAAGGGAACTACTCATCAATATGTCCCAAGAGAACTACTCATCAATATGTCCCAAGAGAACTACTCATCAATATGTCACAAGAGAACTACTCATTAATATGTCTAAAGAGAACTACTCATCAATATGTCTCAAGAGAACTACTCATTAATATGTCTCAAGAGAACTACTCATCAATATGTCCCAAGGGAACTACTCATCAATATGTCCCAAGAGAACTACTCATCAATATGTCCCAAGAGGACTACTCACCAGTATGTCACAAGAGAACTACTCATCAATATGTCCCAAGGGAACTACTCATCAATATGTCCCAAGAGGACTACTCACCAGTATGTCACAAGCGAACTACTCATCAATATGTCTCAAGAGAACTACTCATCAATATGTCCCAAGAGAACTACTCATCAATATGTCTACAGAGAACTACTCATCAATATGTCTAAAGAGAACTAGTCATCAATATGTCACAAGAGGACTACTCATCAATATGTCTCAATAGAACTACTCATCAATATGTCCCAAGGGAACTACTCATCAATATGTCCCAAGAGAACTACTCATCAATATGTCCCAAGAGAACTACTCATCAATATGTCACAAGAGAACTACTCATTAATATGTCTAAAGAGAACTACTCATCAATATGTCTCAAGAGAACTACTCATTAATATGTCTCAAGAGAACTACTCATCAATATGTCCCGAGGGAACTACTCATCAATATGTCCCAAGAGAACTACTCATCAATATGTCCCAAGAGGACTACTCACCAGTATGTCACAAGAGAACTACTCATCAATATGTCCCAAGGGAACTACTCATCAATATGTCACAAGAGAACTACTCATCAATATGTCACAAGAGAACTACTCATCAATATGTCCCAAGAGAACTACTCATCAATATGTCCCTAGAGAACTACTCATCAATATGTCCCAAGAGAACTACTCATCAATGTGTCCCAATAGAACTACTCATCAATGTGTCCCAAGAGAACTACTCATCAATATGTCCCAAGAGAACTACTCATCAATGTGTCCCAAGAGAACTACTCATCAATATGTCACAAGAGAACTACTCATCAATATGTCCCAAGAGAACTACTCATCAATGTGTCCCAAGAGAACTACTCATCAATATGTCCCAAGAGAACTACTCATCAATATGTCCCAAGAGAACTACTCATCAATATGTCCCAAGAGAACTACTCATCAATATGTCTCAAGAGGACTACTCATCAATATGTCCCAAGAGGACTACTCATCAATATGTCTCAAGAGGACTACTCATCAATATGTCTCAAGAGAACTACTCATTAATATGTCTAAAGAGAACTACTCATTAATATGTCTAAAGAGAACTACTCATCAATATGTCTCAAGAGGACTACTCATCAATGTGTCTCAATAGAACTACTCATCAATATGTCCCAAGGGAACTACTCATCAATATGTCTCAAGAGGACTACTCATCAATATGTCCCAAGAGGACTCCTCATCAATATGTCTCAAGAGGACTACTCATCAATATGTCTCAAGAGAACTACTCATCAATATGTCTCAAGAGAACTACTCATCAATATGTCTCAAGAGAACTACTCATCAATATGTCTAAAGAGGACTACTCATCAATATGTCTCAAGAGGACTACTCATTAATATGTCTAAAGAGAACTACTCATTGATATGTCTAAAGAGAACTACTCATCAATATGTCCCAAGAGAACTACTCATCAATATGTCCCAAGAGAACTACTCATCAATATTTCCCAAGAGAACTACTCATCAATATGTCTCAAGAGAACTACTCATCAATATGTCTCAAGAGGACTACTCATCAATATGTCACAAGAGGACTACTCATCAATATGTCTCAAGAGAACTACTCATCAATATGTCTCAAGAGAACTACTCATCAATATGTCTCAAGAGAACTACTCATCAATATGTCTCAAGAGAACTACTCATCAATATGTCTCAAGAGAACTACTCATTAATATGTCTAAAGAGAACTACTCATTAATATGTCTAAAGAGAACTACTCATCAATATGTCTCAAGAGGACTACTCATCAATGTGTCTCAATAGAACTACTCATCAATATGTCCCAAGGGAACTACTCATCAATATGTCACAAGAGAACTACTCATCAATATGTCACAAGATAACTACTCATTAATATGTCTAAAGAGAACTACTCATCAATATGTCTAAAGAGAACTACTCATCAATATGTCTAAAGAGAACTACTCATCAATATGTCTAAAGAGAACTACTCATTAATATGTCTAAAGAGAACTACTCATCAATATGTCTAAAGAGAACTACTCATCAATGTGTCCCAAGAGAACTACTCATCAATATGTCCCAAGAGAACTACTCATCAATATGTCCCAAGAGAACTACTCATCAATGTGTCCCAAGAGAACTACTCATCAATATGTCTCAAGAGAACTACTCATCAATATGTCACAAGAGGACTACTCATCAATGTGTCCCAAGAGAACTACTCATCAATATGTCCCAAGAGGACTACTCATTAATATGTCTCAAGAGAACTACTCATCAATATGTCTCAAGAGGACTACTCATCAATATGTCTCAAGAGGACTACTCATCAATATGTCTCAAGAGGACTACTCATCAATATGTCTAAAGAGAACTACTCATCAATGTGTCCCAAGAGAACTACTCATCAATATGTCCCAAGAGAACTACTCATCAATATGTCCCAAGAGAACTACTCATCAATATGTCTAAAGAGAACTACTCATCAATGTGTCCCAAGAGAACTACTCATCAATATGTCTAAAGAGAACTACTCATCAATGTGTCCCAAGAGAACTACTCATCAATATGTCCCAAGAGAACTACTCATCAATATGTCCCAAGAGAACTACTCATCATTATGTCTCAAGAGAACTACTCATCAATGTGTCCCAAGAGAACTACTCATCAATATGTCTAAAGAGAACTACTCATCAATGTGTCCCAAGAGAACTACTCATCAATATGTCTAAAGAGAACTACTCATCAATGTGTCCCAAGAGAACTACTCATCAATATGTCCCAAGAGAACTACTCATCAATGTGTCCCAAGAGAACTACTCATCAATATGTCTCAAGAGAACTACTCATCAATATGTCACAAGAGGACTACTCATCAATGTGTCCCAAGAGAACTACTCATCAATATGTCCCAAGAGGACTACTCATTAATATGTCTCAAGAGAACTACTCATCAATATGTCTCAAGAGGACTACTCATCAGTATGTCTCAAGAGGACTACTCATCAATATGTCTCAAGAGGACTACTCATCAATATGTCCCAAGAGAACTACTCATCAATATGTCTCAAGAGGACTACTCATCAATATGTCCCAAGAGAACTACTCATCAATATGTCCCAAGAGGACTACTCATCAATATGTCACAAGAGGACTACTCATCAATATGTCTCAAGAGGACTACTCATCAATATGTCTCAAGAGGACTACTCATCAGTATGTCTCAAGAGGACTACTCATCAATATGTCTCAAGAGGACTACTCATCAATATGTCCCAAGAGAACTACTCATCAATATGTCTCAAGAGGACTACTCATCAATATGTCCCAAGAGAACTACTCATCAATATTTCCCAAGAGGACTACTCATTAATATGTCTAAAGAGAACTACTCATTAATATGTCTCAAGAGGACTACTCATCAATATGTCTCAAGAGAACTACTCACTAATATGTCTCAAGAGGACTACTCATCAATATGTCTCAAGAGAACTACTCATCAATATGTCACAAGAGGACTACTCATCAATATGTCTCAAGAGGACTACTCATCAATATGTCCCATGAGAACTACTCATCAATATGTCTCAAGAGGACTACTCATCAATATGTCCCAAGAGAACTACTCATCAATATGTCCCAAGAGGACTACTCATCAATATGTCTCAAGAGGACTACTCATCAGTATGTCTCAAGAGGACTACTCATCAATATGTCTCAAGAGGACTACTCATCAATATGTCCCAAGAGAACTACTCATCAATATGTCTCAAGAGGACTACTCATCAATATGTCCCAAGAGAACTAGTCATCAATATGTCCCAAGAGGACTACTCATCAATATGTCACAAGAGGACTACTCATCAATATGTCTCAAGAGGACTACTCATCAATATGTCCCAAGAGGACTCCTCATCAATATGTCTCAAGAGGACTACTCATCAATATGTCCCAAGAGGACTACTCATCAATATGTCCCAAGAGAACTACTCATCAATATGTCCCAAGAGGACTACTCATCAATATGTCCCAAGAGAACTACTCATCAATATGTCCCAAGAGGACTACTCATCAATATGTCACAAGAGGACTACTCATCAATATGTCTCAAGAGGACTACTCATCAATATGTCTCAAGAGGACTACTCATCAATATGTCCCAAGAGAACTACTCATCAATATGTCCCAAGAGGACTACTCATCAATATGTCACAAGAGGACTACTCATCAATATGTCTCAAGAGGACTACTCATCAATATGTCTCAAGAGGACTACTCATCAATATGTCCCAAGAGAACTACTCATCAATATATCTCAAGAGGACTACTCATCAATATGTCTCAAGAGGACTACTCATCAGTATGTCTCAAGAGGACTACTCATCAATATGTCTCAAGAGGACTACTCATCAATATGTCCCAAGAGAACTACTCATCAATATGTCTCAAGAGGACTACTCATCAATATGTCCCAAGAGAACTACTCATCAATATGTCCCAAGAGGACTACTCATCAATATGTCACAAGAGGACTACTCATCAATATGTCTCAAGAGGACTACTCATCAATATGTCCCAAGAGAACTACTCATCAATATGTCCCAAGAGAACTACTCATCAATATGTCCCAAGAGGACTACTCATCAATATGTCCCAAGAGGACTACTCATCAATATGTCTCAAGAGGACTACTCATCAATATGTCCCAAGAGGACTACTCATCAATATGTCTCAAGAGGACTACTCATCAATATGTCTCAAGAGGACTACTCATCAATATGTCTCAAGAGGACTACTCATCAATATGTCTCAAGAGGACTACTCATCAATATGTCCCAAGAGGACTACTCATCAATATGTCTCAAGAGGACTACTCATCAATATGTCCCAAGAGAACTACTCATCAATATGTCCCAAGAGAACTACTCATCAATATGTCCCAAGAGAACTACTCATCAATATGTCCCAAGAGGACTACTCATCAATATGTCTCAAGAGGACTACTCATCAATATGTCCCAAGAGAACTACTCATCAATATGTCCCAAGAGGACTACTCATCAATATGTCCGAAGAGAACTACTCATCAATATGTCCCAAGAGAACTACTCATTAATATGTCTCAAGAGAACTACTCATCAATATGTCTCAAGAGGACTACTCATCAATATGTCTCAAGAGGACTACTCATCAATGTGTCCCAAGAGAACTACTCATCAATATGTCTCAAGAGAACTACTCATCAATATGTCTAAAGAGAACTACTCATCAATATGTCTCAATAGAACTACTCATCAATATGTCCCAAGGGAACTACTCATCAATATGTCCCAAGAGAACTACTCATCAATATGTCACAAGAGAACTACTCATTAATATGTCTAAAGCGAACTACTCATCAATATGTCTAAAGAGAACTACTCATCAATATGTCTAAAGAGAACTACTCATCAATATGTCTAAAGAGAACTACTCATTAATATGTCTAAAGAGAACTACTCATCAATATGTCTAAAGAGAACTACTCATCAATATGTCTCAAGAGAACTACTCATTAATATGTCTCAAGAGAACTACTCATCAATATGTCACAAGAGAACTACTCATCAATATGTCCCAAGAGAACTACTCATCAATATGTCACAAGAGAACTACTCATCAATATGTCCCAAGAGAACTACTCATCAATATGTCCCAAGAGAACTACTCATCAATATGTCCCAAGAGAACTACTCATCAATATGTCTAAAGAGAACTACTCATTAATATGTCTCAAGAGAACTACTCATTAATATGTCTCAAGAGAACTACTCATTAATATGTCCCAAGAGAACTACTCATCAATATGTCCCAAGAGAACTACTCATCAATATGTCCCAAGAGAACTACTCATCAATATGTCTAAAGAGAACTACTCATCAATATGTCTCAAGAGAACTACTCATTAATATGTCTCAAGAGAACTACTCATCAATATGTCTAAAGAGAACTACTCATCAATATGTTACAAGGGAACTACTCATCAATATGTCCCAAGAGAACTACTCATCAATATGTCCCAAGAGAACTACTCATCAATATGTCTAAAGAGAACTACTTATCAATATGTCACCAGGGAACTACTCATCAATATGTCCCAAGAGAACTACTCATCAATATGTCTCAAGAGAACTACTCATCAATATGTCTCAAGAGAACTACTCATCAATATGTCCCAAGAGAACTACTCATCAATATGTCCCAAGAGAACTACTCATCAATATGTCCCAAGAGAACTACTCATCAATATGTCTCAAGAGAACTACTCATTAATATGTCTAAAGAGAACTACTCATCAATATGTCCCTAGATAACTACTCATCAATATGTCCCTAGATAACTACTCATCAATATGTCTCAAGAGAACTACTCATCAATATGTCACAAGAGAACTACTCATCAATATGTCCCAAGAGAACTACTCATCAATATGTCCCAAGAGAACTACTCATCAATATGTCTAAAGAGAACTACTCATCAATATGTCCCTAGATAACTACTCATCAATATGTCTCAAGAGAACTACTCATCAATATGTCACAAGAGAACTACTCATCAATATGTCCCAAGAGAACTACTCATCAATATGTCTCAAGAGAACTACTCATTAATATGTCTAAAGAGAACTACTCATCAATATGTCCCTAGATAACTACTCATCAATATGTCTCAAGACGACTACTCATCAATGTGTCCCTAGATAACTACTCATCAATATGTCTCAAGAGGACTACTCATCAATATGTCTCAAGAGAACTACTCATCAATATGTCACAAGAGAACTACTCATCAATATGTCTAAAGAGAACTACTCATCAATATGTCTAAAGAGAACTACTCATCAATATGTCTCAATAGAACTACTCATCAATATGTCTCAAGAGAACTACTCATCAATATGTCTCAAGAGAACTACTCATCAATATGTCTCAAGAGAACTACTCATCAATATGTCTAAAGAGAACTACTCATCAATATGTCACAAGGGAACTACTCATCAATATGTCCCAAGAGAACTACTCATCAATATGTCCCAAGGGAACTACTCATCAATATGCCCCAATATAACTACTCATCAATATGTCACAAGGGAACTACTCATCAATATGTCACAAGAGAACTACTAATCAATATGTCACAAGAGAACTACTGATCAATATGTCCGAAGAGAACTACTCATCAATGATTATTTAGTAAAGAACTGGTCCAAACCACTTGGATATGCGGATCCCCAAATTAATGATAACTTACGTGAAATTTCAGTCTTGTCCGAGGATCAAAATATAACGACAAATGCGTGAAATACGCGGAATTTATTTTTCAGAAAAATTGATTGGGAGAGAGGCCGGTGTGAGTTGTCAAACATATGGGCTCCGACCCCTCTTGCAATATTATATTACAACTAGCTGATTTGTCCGACTTCGTCCGGGCTTTTTAGGGATTTCTTTGTGATCGCCTCCGTCTGAGGAGAAAGAAAAAAACTATTGTTTGATCGGTCTAGAAACATGCCTATATGAGGTCAAGGTCAAGGACACGGTCTCACATGAAATTGGAACCGCCCATATTGTTCCCAGACTCAAAGTAGGCCTACATGCCAAATTTGAGTCGGATCGGTCAAGCAGTTTTCGAGTCTATATACCAAACATACAGCCACAAAGACAGACAGAAGTTCCAAAAATATATAGGAGATAAAGTATATTTAAAGGCACTTGGCGGTTTGAATAACCAAATGAAGTGATCAAATTAAGAAAGTTCGGGTCCAGACCCCGTTCTTCGGCATGGGCCAATACAGCGCGTTCCTTGTTATTCTATTCCCGATAAGGTAGAAATAAAGAGCATTTCTTTCACTTATGTGTAATTGAAAAATACAGGAAAAATAGCTGATGCATTGGTATGTATTTTTCAGTGCATATGACGCCGGATAGCAATATTTATATATCAGCATGTATCAGCATATCTTATACCTTCTTAAAATTACGTCGATAAAATGAATAAGTTCGTATGGGCCGCGTCTTCAGTCCGAAACAATAAAGAGCGTTTATGCTCAGCTTTATGGCGTTTGTCTCGCTTATGTGCGAAAAACGTAATTAGAACCCGACTGAAATGTTTAGACTGGACGATTTGGACCCAGATTATAACCTGATTGGGTTTAGACTGGGCGGTTTGGACCCAGATTATAACCTGATTGGGTTTAGACTGGGCGGTTTGAACCCAGATTATAACCTGATTGGGTTTAGACTGGGCGGTTTGGACCCAGATTATAACCTGATTGGGTTTAGACTGGGCGGTTTGGACCCAGATTATAACCTGATTGGGTTTAGACTGGACGGTTTGGACATAGACTATAACCTGATTGGGTTTAGACTGGGCGGTTTGGAACCAGATTAGAACCCGACTGGGACGTTCTCATATGTACCCGATGTCCAGTTTTCTTACCAGTCTGCCAATAATTTATTAGTATTCAATTCACCAATCGACGACCCTCCTGACGAGTGATACCGCTCATTACGCCATATACTATGGGTTTTTACTGCTACGCTGATCTGGCCTTGCCAGTGGAACGATGAGAATATCTGACAGGACAGCACATTTCGGGTTTCACGCGATGTGAGTTATTTTAGGAAATTGTAGTAAGGCAGATCTGACCGTGTCAATGGAGCTATAGAGGATATCTCGCAGGACAGCACATTTCGGGTTTACGCGGATGTATCTTCATTGTTGCATTGTAACTTTTATCACAGTGTTAATTGCTTTCGATGTTTACATATGGACAATGGGGCCACTCTTGAAGATTTTATTGCGGGAGCACAATGCATAACATAACAGCTAACATTGCTGATGACGTATGTCTCAGCAGTAACGTAGAATAAAGGTCGTATTGCGAAGTATCGGGCGTGTATTTAATCCCATTAGAATATTTTTGGTCCGCATTTAGAGGCTTTCTGGTGTGGTGAATGAGAAAACTGTATTAAGCAGTATTTTGTTATAATTTAAAGGATTAGTTGCCTAATAATATGATCTTGAGGGCTTACCACTTATGACTATACGGTTTTCTTGTTTATATAGACCCGTGTGCCAGTAATCTGACTGGGGAAAATGGAGTAAGCATTCGGGATTCAATTAGAGATATTTTGATGCCATAAATTAGAATAATTATGTAAAATGTATTCTCTCGTACGATAAATTTATATGACTTGCTTAGTGTTATTTAAATGATTCAGGCAACACGGTAATGGAAAGGACTTCAAGCACTTAGCGCCAATATAGAACAACCGATATACATGATGGTTTAAGTCGGGGGGAGCCTGGACTAGGGAACCATATTTGAGCTTCATCCAATCAATGGTAGAGGCTCCGACACTAATATAAATCAATTAAATTCCATTTTGAAGTTACAAACGGAATTATGGAAAGACAGAGCGCATTTTACCACGACAATATGTGACCCGCCATATCAAATCCAGTCGTAAATCGGGATTTTTTTTTACCCTGTGCCAATGCATTCTCTTATATATGCGAGTCGACCATAGGTCGCCTCGCATATATAAGAGAATGCATTGGCCTAACAATTTTTTACAATTTTAATAATTTTTTCTTGTATTCTTTAACAATTTTATAATTTCACCCATACAGAGCCCCAGACAAACATGAGCAGACGACACTCTTCTATATGCTTCTATATATGCGTGGGTCTCCATGCAGGGTAATGGATGTTTTTTATTTTATGTCCTAAAAATTATAAGAAACATTTATTTAAAAAATGTTAGGCCAATGTATTCTCTTATATATGCGAGGCGACCTATTGGCACAGGGTAAAAAAATCCCGACTTACGACTGGATTTGATATGGCGGGTCACATATAGAGTCGGCTATATAACATCGACCCGAATGAAAACATACACGTCTATATGACGTCGTTCCCGTGACAGTGTTCAGTGCGTAAAATAATGCAAATATACCCAAATATACCCAAATATACCCAAATATACCCAAATATACCCAAATATACCCAAATATACCCAAATATACCCAAATATGAAAATCTGAAAGACTGACATTTGGGCTAACTTTTTTATGCAAAAAAAAAATCATATATCATGCAGGGATTTCTTTTAAATCGCGTGCGTTTTCGATACTATGGTCAAAACCGGATTAAAAGAATACTGTAATTTTTCAGACCACAGCACATAAACTTCACTACTAAGGGATACCTTCTGTGGCAGCGGCTCTTTTGCATATGGGAATTTATAGGGACGATGTGTGGTCTATTGTTATGTATAAGATTTTGTTTACCCTGTGCCAATGCATTCTCTTATATATGCGAGTCGACCATAGGTCGCCTCGTATATATAAGAGAATGCATTGGCCTAACAATTTTTTAATAATTTGTTCTTGTATTCTTTAACAATTTTATAATTTCACTCATACAGAGCCCCAGACAAACATGAGCAGACGACACTCTTCTATATGCTTCAATATATGCATGGGGCTCCCTGCAGGGTAATGGATGTTTTTTTAATTTTATGTCCTAAAAATTGTAAGAAACATTTATTTAAAAAACATGATAAAAAATTGTTAAGCCAATGCATTCTCTTATATATGCGAGGCGACCTATGGTCGACTCGCATATATAAGAGAATGCATTGGCACAGGGTAAAAAAATAATTGTGAACACACACCAGTGTTCAAACAAGGCTCAAACTCTATTGGTTATCTCCTAGAGTTTCCTCTCGCTTCAGCGGGGGCGCTCCGAGCCCAGCCAATACGCCAAGGATTATATAGAAACTATATGTAATCGGGTTATCGGGGTTCACGATTAGATGGCAAGTGACATCTAATCGCGAGCACAGGTGGCACGTGGTGTTCGATTGAATATCAGAATGTTGGATATCATATAATCCCATATCCCATAATATGTCAAATATAGCGAATTATGAAATACAACGAGAAAGCGAAATAGAAAAATAGAGCGAAATAGAGCGAAATAGCGCGAAATAGGAAAATACAGCGAAATAGCGCGAAATATAGAGGGAAATATAGAAATAGGAAATTATGTTTATAAACGAAATAACGGAGATATTTGAAGAAGTGTTTTTTGACGAAATAACGGACATATTTGAAGAAGTGTTTTGACGAAATAACGGACATATTTGAAGAAGTGTTTTAAAGAGCGTAACCCAAACCTCCAAAAGCACACCCACCCAATAGAAGAATTTGACTTATATTTCACCAAAGTTGATCTATTGTGGTGTTGCAAATTGCAATTTCTAATATACAAATCGCCGTTATTTCATTCTTTATAGAGTTATTACCCTTCAGATTAAATATGATATTCAATCGAAGCCATGCGTGCTTCCCGTGGTCGCGATTATATGCCAATAGCCATCTAATCTGAGCATCCCGGTACAATGGTCCTGCGTAGTTGCCTTGATGCTGGTGGGTCCTACTAAATCATAACGATGTTTGTGTGTTAAATTTATGCTCTTTATACAATGCACCATTATTGTTTTCTAAAGTTGTCTGTTTTCCAGGTGTTTGGCTAATCCGAACGATTTGAGAAAAAGCCAGTGTATATACACCAGGCATTCATGAACATATATATTTAAAAATATTTTAATAGTGACTGCTCTACTGTCGCAAAATGACACGAAAAGCCATCTTAATTGCTGTATGGTCGCTTTGCAACAACCAAAAATACCGTTATTAACAATTTTACAAAATACCTGTATATGTTTTTGAATGTTCTATTCACATAATACTTCATGGGTTTCCTTGAATTCGTTAAAATTAGGCAATACCGGCGGCATCATCCTTAACAGTATCATCATCCTTAACCCTTTACCCAACAGAAGGCCCTGTGCCAGTGCATTCTCTTATATATGCGAGTCGACCATAGGTCGCCTCGCATATATAAGAGAATGCATTAGCTTAACACATTAAAAATTATAAAATTGTTAAAGAATGTAAGAAAAAATGTTAAAAAAAGATTTTTTTTAGGCCAATGCATTCTCTTATATATGCGAGGCGACCTATGGTCGACTCGCATATATAAGAGAATGCATTGGCACAGGGCATACTGTAACTATCACAATGTGGTCAAGGAGCCGGTTCCAATGATATCCATATTTGTATGGTTTTATTGAGACAGACCGAAGATATTTTAGGCTGTTGAAGCTTTATTTGGCCGGTTTTGGCCGGTTTGTTGGGTAAAGGGTTAACAGCATCATTTTGTCCCACCAGAACATTCAAAGTGCGCGAATCAAAACTAAGCGAAAAATAGTACGAGTAATATATCGAACGCCAGGATATTCAACAGACCGGGTTCGTTCAGACGGACTCTTTCCTGGTACAAATTGTATCATAGATATTACCATGTTGTTGGTTACACACGTGTATGATGACGATGCATACATTTGTTTCGTAGATATGCTTTATCTGATTATGTGACATCACCGATTGTTTTAGATAATACGACAACGGTAAATTGAATTTAGGAGTCCACTTGTGTAGCAAAGTAGAACGGTGGGATAAATGCATTAATGTCGTAACAGGAAAATCTGTTTACTGTCTCTTTTAATCACTAGTATTCCACATGGGTGGAATTATGCCTATTGAATTGTAAGTTCATTCGTAGTTGCGTGTGGTTTGCCTCTTATTGAAACAAATATATATGACCTATCATAAAAGTAAACACATCATTGTTTAGTGTATATTGATAAGGGCAAGTAGGCCTATGCTAAATTTCTAACGGTATACTGCGTCAAATTCTCAGAACCTCGGAGTCTGAGACAAAGGCGGATATTTTTAGATAACACTTGATACTTGTCTGTTGAACAATTTATCTAGAAAGTTTAATTTTCAGGAAACGGGTTATGTCCCAAATATAAATATGGTTATTGACATCAAATAAAACTTGACCGACATTTCTACTGTAGCCCCACAAGAACACACTTGATTGAGATTTGTTTCTGTGAAGGTGCCATATGCAAATCCAGTCGTAAGTCGGGATTTTGTGTTACCCTGTACCAATGCATTCTCTTATATATGCGAGTCGACCATAGGTCGCCTCGCATATATAAGAGAATGCATTGGCCTAACAATTTTTTACAATTTTAATAATTGTTTTCTTGTATTCTTTAATAATTTTATAATTTCACCCATACAGAGCCCCAGACAAACATGAGCAGACAACAGAGCCCCATCATCATGACAGCCACAACACGATCTGTGAAGGTGCCATATGCCTTATGTCCCTTATCATGACAGCCACAAAACGACCTACATGCACCATAAAGCTTTATTTTCTAATTAATGCTCAGAACTTGGTAGAGACTATTGTGCGAAATGAAAACATATATTGAATATGGAATTAATTGTTATCATAAGGCTACATAGCACATACATGCAACTGATAATCCATAGACACCGTAATATTTTCTTGATTTGAAAGGAAACACATAATTATGAACAAAGATACATTCAAGTTGAGGGGAATTCTGACAGTGGGGAAAGCTAATTGTTCGTCGACTTTCGACATGCTTCTCCGGCTAGTATCTCAAACGGAGATATCTTATCTGGCAGGGGTAAATTTCAGCGATGTCATAGTAGATGTGACAATTATTTATGGTGGAGTTTGGTGACAATTGGTTGTCATAATTAATATGCCATAGGTAGTCATGTCGTCCGCTGCATATCCGTATAATGAGTCATCCAAAGTTCGTTATAATCAAACTTTTTCTGGTTTTTGGTTCTTGTATAGTTCGCTTTGTTTATTCCAGATACTTTATCGCAGCTGCATTTCCTCCAACAGTTCCGACACAGCTTTATTGGGCCACATGATAATATTAGCGGAATTATGCGGAGAACTAAACGTCGCAAAATAAAAAAACGCAATTGGGGAACTGTCTTAATACGCATGCAATTTATATAAGTGGATAAACATGAATTGCGATGACATCAACAAAACTTACTACATGCATGATATGTGAGTGAATGAGGGATTGTGACGGTCAAACACAGTTCTGGACGATCGATCGTGCAATTATATATCGTAGTGAATACAATATAGAAAAACTTAATGAGTAGAGATCAACATGGGTGAAACGCAATGTGTTAATTGGTCGAGTTCACTCATTGTGCGGAAACTCAGCGCGCAACATGGCTAGCTATGGCACAGAAATATGATGACCAATTGTCACCAAACTGCACCATAATAGATTGTCACAGCTACTATGCCATCGCTACTGCGTTAGTTGTGTCCGCAGCCATTCCCCTATCGAAAAAATAGAACTACTTTCTTCACTTTTGATTGCATTGATGTTGATAGTTTATATTCTTTAATAATTTGTAACAAATGAACATATTCTTATATGTATATATTTTATTGGGGTTTAAAACCGCGAGGCGATGCATTCGTTTGCTTCACATTATGAATCTTGGATTTCTCAGATACTGGGTGTACGATTGCCCTAATATATACACGAACTTACGATTATTGTCCATTATTTCGACGAACAATTGCATGGGTACGGAAGGGAATGTAATTAACAATAACCACCCAAGAGATAAGGGTTATAAACGTGAATAATAGTTGCTGGGAATCTATAAACATACTTTGATCAGATTTGTTTTGAAGCCGCAGCTACCATTATGCGAGTGGTTTAGCTTTGGTTCGTTAACTACGCTAGCGCATATTCGTATTAGTCATATCGTCAATTCGACGGCAACATAACCTATGCAAATATAAACAATAAAATAACGTTATACCGCAGCCCTGAACAACATATGATTGTTGACTAATGGAACGCTGATATGCCCGATGTCATGATACCCAAATAACGACAATACGAGCTGATGTTCGTAATCACACAGGGAGATTAATTTCTCAGACAAAGGATATCAGAACTAATATTACATGAGTATGATGTATGACGCCATTTATCATACCCAGCGCGGCTCAAATCCCATACAGCGACGCATCCACAACGGATATCCAGATGAATTTACGATACGATTCTGTTAACCCTTTACCCAACAAACCGGCCAAAAACGGCCAAATAAAGCTGCAACAGCCTAAATTATCTTGGGTCTGTCTCAATAAAACCATACAAATATGGATATCATTGGAACCGGCTCATTGACCACATTGTGATGGTTACAGTTATGCCCTGTGCCAATGCATTCTCTTATATATGCGAGTCGACCATAGGTCGCCTCGCATATATAAGAGAATGCATTGGCCTAATCTTTTTTTAACACTTTTTACCATTTTTTCTTACATTCTTTAACAATTTTTAATGTGTTAAGGCAATGCATTCTCTTATATATGCGAGCCTCCATATTCGACGAAATCATCAAATTGGCAAAATCTGGAAGATTTTTGACATTAATCTGAACTCCTCCCTCAAGCAAAGGCGAGTCAACCGAGAAATGTCAGCTGACAGGGAAACAACGCTTGCGGTGAAATATTCCCACGATATTTATCAAATGATGTTGTGCATTCTGGATGAGAAACCCGACCATATGTCAGAGTTGTTAACAGCGCCTAAAGTTATGATCAGCAACCAACATGACATACCTGAGTATTCTGAAATCTCCAATTCACCAAAGGATATATTGGAAAATATTTCCAACTCGACTCAATTTGGACCAGTTCACAGCTTATCAGATTTATATAAAACTGTTTCGGAAATGAAGGAGCAAAATAAAACATATTCTGCCAAACTAGCCAAAGCAATGAATACTCTCATGGACAGACTGAACAATAATGACACACTCTTAAACCAGTTATCCGAGAGAATTGATAAAATGGAGGAACAAATTGAGGTGAATCAGCTTGACATCGAGCGTACGGCCGATGAAAGATGCTCAGGTGTTTCGAAACTGAAAAGCGATATACGAGATATTAAAATGGACAAGGAATCAATGCACGATGAAATACAGTCGCTGACAAGATCTGTTAATTCCAACACAGGGTATATAGGAACAATGAAAGGCAAAAATAAACAAAAACAACAAAAACCTCCAAAACAGAATGTGAAAACCTGTGACACAAACAAGGTAGCCACTGATTCTAAAATAAATTCTGACGAAAATTCAAATTCCTTACATGATGATGTTAACTCGCCACTCGAAGAAAGTGTTAATGCGACGGCGGAACCTGAGTCAAAACCAACTGAAACTGATAACCGCATAGAGTCAAAGTGTATGGACAAACTGAATATAAAACTAAACAAATTCTCACGAGAGATTGCCGGTCTTTTCCAGGACTTCACCACTCATACTATGAATGGAATTAATAATAGATTAAACCACATGTACAACCAACAGCAGATGTTTAATCAACAGTTACTAACTGCTAGTCCCAACAAAGTTGTTACCAGCTGCCCAATCAACCAGGACACTAAGTCCTATAACTCTATTCCAGTTGACGACTTCGAGGAGTCGTACATCGACCGCACATATGCTGAGGTCACTCGAAATGTAAATACAGGACAAGGCAATAATTCGAGAGAGAGAAATAACACAAACACTAATAATCAAAAGAGACCACCAACGACTTATGAAAATGACGACAATCTCCAACAACGTCGCCCTAACGTTCAACACCACAGGAGACACAGGTCGCCACCAAGTGATAGTCAGACGGAAAATTCAATGCGCAGCAAACACAACACGCCGATAAATACAATCCGAGTATACGCTATTTCGCTGTTCCGAAATGGGTGATCATTCGATCGCTTCTCGGCCTTTTGGCTCGAGCCCGTGCTGTGAGATACGTCCCCGACGATGGCTGGCCATCGGACGGGACTTCCACGGTGTGGGTTCGCAGCCTGAGGAGGACGAGTGGTCGTGACTGACTGACGGACTTCCGCTTTAGCGGGGACTGACCCGACCGGCAATTTGACCATCTCGTAAGGGTGGGTCGCCTCTTTCGGGGTGCTCCAGCCGATATGAGTGGTCCGCAATAGCCCCGGGCTAAAAAAAAAAAAAAAAAAAAAAAAATTTGTCGGTAACTTGCTCGACAGTGTTACTCCAGAAGCAATTCAGGACTATCTCACCGACGCCGGCGTTCGCTTCTCAATTGTTCGCATGATGCATAGTAGAAAAGAACATACTGTTTCTGCCAGAATAAATATACACGAAGATGACATGACAAAAGTAATCAATAAGAACTTCTGGCCGCGTCAAGTATTCTGTCGACTCTGGCTGTCTCAAAATGATTTCGATAGACGACAAACCCAGTATAATGGGAATTGAACATATAATTATGTCATATGTGTTATGCTACTCTGGCTTCTTTTTCTTGTTATACCTCATTGTACTCATGTTGTATATCTTACTGTAATTGACAATGTCACATGCACAGATAGCTATAGCCACTTGGAATTGTACTGGTCTTTCGGCATCAGCTGATTCCATATCCGGTGCCTACTTAAATGACATGATTCACGAGAGGAACATAGATATATGTGGTATCAGTGAACATTGGCTGCACGAACACAACTCTCATATACTCGAACCTATGCTAGTCAACTACAAATATCACATTGTGTGTGATTTCTCTCAAATGCTACCCCATCAGCGGGGGAGACATAAAGGTGGCGTGGCCCTTATATGGAAAGAAGTTCTAGACCCCTATGTATCAACCATACAAATTGATGACGATAGAATTTGTGGTATCCAAGTTGAATTACCTGATGCAGATTACCTATACATATTCCAAGTGTATCTACCGTCAACCAACTATACAGACGAATTTCATTTACAATATACACAAGCACTCGGTGATATCATAGATACTTACTTTTCTCTTGGTCATGTTATTATCATGGGCGATTTCAACTGTACTCTTTCAAGATCACGTCCGCGAGACAACTCTCTCCGCAGAGTACTCGAACCAAAACAGTTTGTACCAGTAAATGAAAGTAACCTTTGCGCTGGCAGAAAATCAACTTTTGTTCCTGCCACTGGTGGTGAGGGCACGTCTATTGATTATGTGTTGTATTCACAGAGAGACATTTATATGACTCTCGTGCATGCTGAAATTATTGATGATGACGTTACTGATATTTCTAACCATAGACCAATTGTATGTTTATTCAGATGTGACATTCAAGCCGACAGTTCCAAACGGGGATCTAACTCTACCCCCTTGTATAACTGGAAGAAATTTAGATCCTCACCAAACTTAATGAGTCAGTATAAATATACTCTAGCATCGCTTCTTCCACAAAGCTATAACATAAATAGCAGAGGCGATGTAGACGCTCTTTATAATAATATTATTTCAGCTATTCAGCGAGCGTCGTGTGAAATAATACCACAAAAAACATTCAAAAGCCACCTCAAACCGTTTTGGAACAGTCACTTGAAGGACTTGCACGCTCATATGACAACAAGCAGACGGAATTGGATCACTGCTGGTAGACCTCGGGAAGTTGATAATGCTTTATATGTAGAATATAAGTCTAGAAAATGCGCCTTCAGACGGGAGTTTAGGCAATGCTGCAATCAACATTTGAGTGATCGTAGCAATGAGCTAGACACCGCTGCTGAAGTAGATCAAGGGTCATTCTTTAAAATAATAAATTCTAGGCGAAATTATGAGAATAGACCAAACAAGATTTTTGAATACAACGGGGCAACTTTAAGAAATTCCTCAGAAATATCAGATGGGTGGGCCGACTACTTTGAGTCACTATACAAACCCTTGGTACACGATAGCTTTGACGAGAACCACCTTCAAATTGTGAACGACACCGTCGCAGACCTCGCCAATGGTCAATACTGTAAAACGGGGAGTAACTCTAAATATGTCACTGAACCTGTACTTGAAGATGAAGTCGAGAACACGCTCAAAACACTCAACTTGAACAAAGCTTCGGGGTGGGATAATGTTTATAATGAACACTTGGTCCTTGGTGGTACAGCATTGATCAAATGCCTAACTGCACTATTGACGGGTATCATGATGTTTTCTCATATACCAGAACCGGCTAAGATTGGGATAATCGTTCCTCTGTACAAAGGAGGCAACAAACCCCGAAAGTTATTTGACAGCTATCGGGCGATAACCCTGCTCCCTGCCATTTACAAATTGCTCGAAAAAATAATTTTATTAAGACTAGAGTATCGTGTTCCTGATATGATCAAAGTACACGCATTGCAACACGGCTTCCAGAAGGGCATCAACTGTCTCATGGACTCGTTTCTTATATACGAATCTAAAGAATTTGCATCAGAAAACGACAGTAAGTTGTTCACATGTTTCCTTGATGTCCAGAAGGCATTTGATACCGTATGGATAAATGGTCTTCTCTATAAACTTCATCTCCTCGGTTTTGATGAGAAAATATGGCTACTGTTTCATCAAATGCTTACAGGTACTTCTTGTCATGTAAAATATGGGAATTGTCAGTCCAGAAAATTTCAGATAGAGCAGGGAACAAAACAAGGGGGCGTCATTTCACCTCTGTTCTACATGCTCTTCGTTGATCAGCTCTTAACAGAGCTTGCAAATTCGGGAGCAGGACTAAATATGTTCTCTATAAATTGTTCATGCCCGACACAAGCCGATGATATGACATTGATCTCTGTTTCGGAAAATGGCCTACAGCATTTAATGAATATATGCACAAACTACAGTCGCAAATGGAGATATAAATATAATGAACAAAAGACAGTAGTTATTGTCTTCAATGAAAGCAAGAACGAGCACACTAAGGCTAGTTGTAATAGGGCATGGACTCTTTGTGGAAAACAACTGTCTGAGGTAGAGAGTTTGGTTCACTTAGGCGTCCCTATACACAAGTTCAATCACAAAGGTAACGCCATAGACGTAATAAAAACAAAACTCAGATCTAGCTATTTCTCACTGTCGAACATAGGTATGTATGCAGGTGGTATAACCCCAACAAGCAGTAGGAAATTATACACATCCATCGTTTTACCAAGGGGCCTCTTCGGATGCGAACTTCTGTGTGGTATGACTGATTCAGATATTTTGTCTCTGGAAAGAACGCACCGATTTTGTCTTAAAAAGATTCAAGGTCTTCATTATCAAACACGTACCAACATCGCAGAAGGGTTAATGGGTATCGGAAACGCTCAAAGTTTTATTGACAAAAAGAAGCTCCTATTTTTCAGCAGTTTGTGTACTCTCAGTACAGAGAAGGCAGCCAAATCTGTATTCTTGCTAAGGCTGCACTCTTTCTTCATAACTGGTGTTTCTAAGTATTCATTCATTGCCGACATTGTAGATATCATTGAGAGCCACCAGTTGATGCCATACCTTACCAATTATGTATCTCATAGTGATTTCCCAACAAAGCAGATTTGGAAAGGTATAGTGCGCAAGGCAATTTCCGATTATACAGAATCCGAATGGGAAAGCGCGGCGAGCGACAAATCACTCCATCGCTTTCATAACATACACCCAAAGTTAACTGTCTCTCACCTGTGGCGCTGCTGTCGAAAATTCCCAAGACACAAAATAGCATACCTGACTGTGGCTGGAATCATAGCTTGTACTGGGTCCGTATCACTAACTTGTAGCAAGTGTGGTGGGGATTACGATGATCTCCCCTTACATGTTATTATGAACTGCCCAGCGATTGCGAAATACCGTAATGATATATGGTATGAACTGATGAATAAATTCGATATTCCATGTATTCTAAAACTTGATAGCCTCAGTCCAGATATCCAATTAAATGTTTTCCTCACTGCACGGCCAAGAGAATTGTTCGATATCGTTCGTGAAGCTGACAAGTTCACAGACTTCATGGTCTGTAGCACATATTGCCTGTGGCATGCTTATCACACAATTCAGACAAGTCTAATCGACAACGCGGACGTTAAGTTATAAGAACAACAGCTAAGAAACTCAACATAACCTTGATTGCATAGTACAAAATCTAATACATGTGTCTAAATACTATTTCATGTTCATGAACCATACATTGAATATGCATATATGCATCTGTATACATACAGTCAATTAGTATAACTGTATACCTGTATGTGTGTCAGTAGACTCCAGTATTCAAGCTGTGTATATGTGCTTGTGTTTATACGCTTATAGCCTGCGGGTGGTCTGCTGTGTGTATGTGTGTGTGGCGATGGGCCATGCGTCTGTGCGATGTATGTTTGTCTGCGCGCTGTGTGTGTGTATACTTATATGTATAAATATATATATGTGTGTATGTATGTGTGTATGTATGTGTATATGTATGTATATATATATGTATGTATGTGCATGTATATGTGTGTATATATGTATATGTATATGTATATGTATATGTATATATATATAGCACCGTGGCATGTGAGCACATGTTTATGTATTACTTGTATGTTTTATGCATGTGTGAATATCTGTCTGTGTGAGTATGGATATGTATGTGTGCATGCGTGCACATTGAATGTATTAGTGTGGGATTTGCATGTATGGGGGCGTGCGATTATGTACGATGGGTGTCTGTAAGTATCAATATATACATGGGTGTATGTATGTGTGCGTATGCTTGCTGAGCTCTTATCGACTATTCTTTGTTGTTATGTCCACTGTATATATGTTTACTGTTCTTGTATTATTTGAATTTCCTTTTGTCAATTTATATTATTCATAACTCTCCGTGAATGGAGGAAATAAAGATATATATATATATGCGAGTAGACCTATGGTCGACTAGCATATATAAGAGAATGCATTGGCACAGGGCCGTTCTGTTGGGTAAAGGGTTAATGTTATAGCATGAATGGACTGTGGTTGCAAGTTCGGTGTGGTATACATCGGACACAAAACGTCCGAACTGTTTGGCCCAAACTACAGGCTTGGTTTATATCCCTTGATGATTCGATAAGACCGCTACCACCGGCGACATTTTGTCCACATTTTGGTTGACATCAACTATATTAATATATATACTAATCGAACAAAACCACATGTCGACCTTACACTGCAAAATATTTTGGTTTCTAGTGGTCCCATATTGTATCAAATTTTTTCATATTGGTTCAGGATAGGACCAAGCACATATTTTGGTACCGTTTCGTTTCAATATGGCTATTCAATAGCCATATTGAAACCAAACGGTACCAAAATATGTGCTTGGTCCCTACTGAACCAAAATGAAAAATTTAGTCAAAATGACAATGAAAACAAAAATAAGTATAAGTAGATATATATAGCTATGCCCACATATAACAATATAATTCAATCATTGCGATTAATCGCAAACGTTTGTGATAAATCGCCAAGTATGGTAGTTGGCGATTTATCAGAAATATGTTTTCGATTTATCGCAAAGTTGTTTTAACTTTGAATGTTCTTAGTGAATAATATTATATTATGATGTTGTCTTGATCGGAACTAATTTTGTTTTGTTTTTGAAGTATACGTTGATCGATAATAATAGAACCGTTTAGAGTTACTCCCCTTATCCCAGATACATGATACAAGGTACATGCTGGCTGTGAAAGAATGATTGGTCTATTTTAACCTCATCGGCTATTGTGATAAATCTCAAACATCTTTGCGATAAACGTATAATCACCAAGTAGTTAATTGAGAGTTATTGTAAAGATGTTTGAGATTTATCGCAAAGGTTTGGCAATTTATCGCAAAGTTGTTTTAATTTTGAATATTCTCAGTAAAAAATCTCCAAAAGAGATCAGAATTAATTTTTGTTTCAAGTATTGGTTTGCTTCTTTTGTATGCTGGCTGTGAAAGACCGATCATTCTATGTTAGCCCGACCATGCTATCATAGATCGATTTGTAGTTCATCCAAACCTGTTTAAGATGTCTGATTTATTATTTTTATACCGTTCAAGCCCATTAGTGCCAACATGAACACATAGCAAAGGTCTGCGAGATATTGCAAAGGTGTTTGTGAATTTTCACAAAGTCGTTTTGTGATTTATCACAAAGATTTGCTCCCCTCATCACACATGCATTCTGGCTGTAAATGACCAAACGGTCGGTCTATCTTAGCCTGACCATGCTATTATAGAGCGATTGGAGTTCACCCAGACCTGTATGATTTATTATTATACAGTTAAAGCAAATTGATTTTATTAATAGCAAACATTTGTTATGAATCGAAAACCTTTGCACTAAATCGCATACATGTACTAGTATATTTATTGTATAGAAGTTTGCGATTTATCGCGAATTAGTTTTTTTATATTACACACAAATTAAGAATTACGGCCCATTATTTTAGACATTCAGACACATTTTACTCCATGTGAAGGGAACAGGCCATGTCGGTTTGCTTCCCGTGCATTTTTTGGTTTGGTTATGATATGGGACCAAATTTGGTTTCTAATTTGGTTCAACTATTGTACCAAAAATAGGACCACTTTAAATTGGTTCTAAATTTGGTCCCTATTTTGGTACTCCCACAGCGACAAGGGTCCGGACCAATTTTGGTACCATATGGGACCAATTTTGGTTTCTAATTTGGTTCACTATTGTACCAAAAATAGGACCACTTTAAATTGGTTCTAAATTTGGTCCCTATTTTGGTACTCCCACAGCGACAAGGGCCCGGACCAATTTTGGTACCATATGGGACCAATTTTGGTTTCTAATTTGGTTCACTATTGTACCAAAAATAGGATAACTTTTAATTGGTTCTAAATTTGGTCCCTATTTTGGTACTCCCACAACGACAAGGTTCAGGACCAATATTGGTTCCATATGGTACCAAAACGTTTTGCAGTGTACCAAGTACACAACATATAGAAAACAGTTTGTGCAAGTTCGTAAATTAAGTTTGAAAGTCACACTCTAACCAACTATATCTATTTGGTTTTCCTATTATTTTATCAACACAAAAGTCTAAATGAATCACTGAACCAACTGGTTTCTTATATAGTTTCAGCCAATTTTACAGAATTGAATCCTGCATTATGTGACATAACTACACTTGCCCCATTATATTCCCATAACTTCATTCAAGGACATATATACGCCAAACTCGAATATCCGTGGTCGGTTCCTTAAGGAAAGAAACCTCACACGTCTTACTCCCTAACAAGACCTACATACCAGGGTTGGGGTAATCGATTACTTTAAAAAGTACCTGTAATCATGATTACATTTTGATTACTTTTTGATTACTTTTATTAAAATATCTATGAATGGATACCCATAGTCCCATAGTATAGTATTGTGTAGTATGCACAAATACAAGCCAACATAAGAGAGTTAACACAATTTCACCATGTGTTATATTAGTGGTGCATTGTGAAGTGATATGCCTTGATGTAACACAAAGGCTCTTATTGATAATTGTTTGTTTTACTGGAATAACAAGTCTATGTTGAATAGCAGTTATGTGTTGAAGTTTGTTCACTTTGAACTCATTGTTATGCAAACAGTGTTTTCATTGAGTGTGAAGCCAGCTCAGTGAGCTCACACTGTGAAACCATCTCACTGTGAATATACAGGTGTGACCATGTTTAGATAAACAAAACACAAGTCACATATATAAATCCCACACATTTGCTTCAAACCATATCATCAGTGTTCAGAACTGCAATCATGTCTTGAATTTCGCGTTTTGAATCACTTCCACGTGCCAGCCACTCCATCTGGTACTACTATGAAAGTACAGTGTAAACATTGTCCAAGCTATATTTCCGGGGCAAGCAAAAGCACTTCCAACTTTGTGACACATATCAAGGTATGTATTGATTTGTATGTTAATTTATCAACTTTTATTCCAGTAGGTTACTCTAAATAGTTTTACCAGTGGCTATAAATGCAGTTATAATGTGCATGCATTCTACATAATTTCCTAGTATACACCCACTGGGGGATATCAGTAAAAAGACTAAATTATGCCTATTGTATTGTAAAGCAAACTAATTAATCCCTATTGTGTTTTACCCAGCCATTGCTAGCCTTAATGCACTGAGGGCTGATATCAGTGAAAAGATTAAATTATGCATATTGTATTGTAAATCAAGCTAATGAATCCCTATTGTGTTTTACCCAGCCATTGGTAGCCTTACTGCCTGGTCACTGATTAATCTTTGGGTGTCAAACATGTGTTAAGTTGTTTCCCACCATGACCATAAATATGCACCATTAGCATGTATATATATTATATGTTGTTACCTCAGTACTTTATTGGATTTTGTTTATTATTACAGCGAAAGCATAGAGATTTCTATTTGACAATTCTGTCAAAGCCAACAGCAAAAACCAGCACACCTGATTCAAGCCAACACTAGATAGTAACCTTCGCCAAGTCATCAGACCAGACAGATTCCGACTCAAGGATACCACCTTGGAAGACTTCATGATGGTCAAGTGCAATGGCAGAGTTTAAGACCATTTCAACTTGCTGAATGTATTTATTGCTTGCTTGTTTTATCCGTTGCTTGTTATATGTTATATAGTGATGTTTTTATTCAATAAAATTTGATATTTTAATTTAATTCATTTCATTATTTATTACTGTGGGATCGAAATGTTTGGAAACTAGCAATTGTAATCAAATGTAATCAAAAAGTAATCGATTACATTTACTAAAGTAATTGTAATCGTAATCGATTACATTGAAAAAAATGTAATCAGTAATCGTAATCGTAATCATGTAAATAAAAAGTAATTGTAATCGTAATCGATTATATTGGCATGTAATCGCCCCAACTCTGATTCACCCAAATGGTATATACGTAAATACAATTCCCCAAGATATCATGCTTTTCCTATTCCACTTCCGAGCCTCTAATACGTAGAGGCTCGACTATTCTAACACTAGGATCATCGATTGCCACATTTTTATACACTGCTTGTATCTTATTCAGACGTAATAAAGACTTGTACCTATATATATCTATGTGTCCATTACCTCACAATTACACTCCAGTGATGTTTACCCAGCTAGATTGACACCAAATGATCCAGAAATGCAAGAAAAAACATAAGGCATGTGTTTACTTTTAAAAATAAATCCTCAAGTGAACGACAGGGCTATATCGCAGCAAAATGTTACCGGTAAAAACCCAGAAGTACCGCAGCTAGTTAAATAAATTTCATACTCACAAAAATCCATTCCCCCCATAAATCCAGCCAAAAATGGAAATATATTTTCAACAAAGAATTCCTCTGGATCTATCGGGCGAATTTTTTTTAAATTTCACATTTCTGCACTGAATATAGAATCTGAGAAATTATTAAGAGACGACAAAAAACAATGGATTTTAATACATTTGAGAGGTTGAACTAAACAGTATTTTCATTTTTGTCCTTTTAGTCTAGTCGATAAAAGGTTTGACCTAGAAAAAATTTGGACTAAGTTGGTTTGTATACCATTTTGAAGAGGAGTATATCCTCTATAACATATCCAAACTCCGCTATTTTGTGTGATCGGAAGGGGTGTGGACACAAAGAACAGCATATTTCATTGCTCAAATGGTCAGTTAACATGTTAAATACAAAATAAAGTCAAAATTCTCAACCAGTTCCAAACCACAGAAACTTATCTTAAAGGTATTTGTAAAAAACGTAAAAATATCCACTTCCGGTCGCCATTTTGGCGGCCATCTTGGACGGGGAGTTCCAATTTTGACACATAAAGGTGACGTTATGTCTTAGCTTTACAAAATGTATACATGTGTATACATATGACAAGATATTCTCACTATAATTGCATCATGCTGACTTATAGGAAAATGGCAGCCATCTTGGACGCCATCTTGAATTACAGAAAATGCTCAAAAACGGATTTTAGCGGATTTTGGATATGCTATAGAGGAGAGCTTCCTCTTCAAAATGGTATAAAAACCAACTTAGTCCGAAATTGTTCTAGGTTGACCCTAAAATTTGAGTTTATCGACCAAACTATTTCGGCTCAAGAAATTCCAGAATATTTTATAATTTCACACAACACTCCAATCACCAAATAGCTTACTGTCTTGGTTCTACGAGAGGAGGCTTCAACCAACTGGAATCGGGCCGCCGTGTTAAGAGATATGATGGTCAGCTTTAACTTTGTTATGAACCCATGACCCAAAACTCATTCTCAGCCCAATTTTTCATTGAGCAATAGGCAAAACATGAGAATTCTCAAATATAGAAACTGATTTACGAGTGGTTGACCTGCTAAATGAAAATGATCATTACATTTCACGAATCAAGAATAAATAAGTCTCTCTTTATGTTTTTCAAATATAATATTATGGATATAATTAATTTTATGTAAACGTCACGCCTTTTCCATTAAATGTCTAGATTTACGGATCACGTAAATTTCCATAAAGTTGAAATATACGAGGGATTTACGTGGGATATACGTGGGATACACGTGGGATATACGTGGGATATACGTGGCATTTACGTGGGATATGCGTGGATATACGTGGAATATACTTGGGATTTACGTGGGATTTATATGGGATATACGTGGGATATACGTGGGATTTACGTGGGATATACGTGGGATTTACGTGGGATTTACGTGGGATATAAGTGGGATATACGTGGGATATACGTGGGATTTACGTGGGATATACGTGGGATATACGTGGGATATACGTGGGATATGCGTGGGATTTACGTGGGATATACGTGGGGTTTACGTAGGATATACGTGGGATATACGTGGGATTTACGTGGGATATACGTGGGGTTTACGTGGGATATTCGTGGGATATACGTGGGGTATATATGGGATAAATGTGGAATATACGTGGGATATACGTGGGGTATACGTGGGATATACGTGGGATATCGTGGGATAAACGTGGCATTTACGTGGGATATACGTGGATATACGTGAAATATACGTGGGATATGCGTGGGATTTACGTGGGATATACGTGGGATGTACGTGGGATTTACGTGGGATATACGTGGGATTTACATGGGGTATACGTGGGATATACATGGGATATATCGTAATATACGTGGGATTTACGTCGGATATACATGGGACATACGTGGGATATACGTGGGATATACGTGGGATTTACGTGGGATTTACGTGCGATATACGTGGGATATACGAGGGATAAAAGTGGCATTTACGTGGGATATACGTGGATATACGTGTGATATGCGTGGGATTTACGTGGGATATACGTGGGATGTAAGTGGGATATAAGTGGGATATACATGGGATTTAAGTGGGATATACGTGGGATATACGTGGGATATACGTGGGATATACGTGGGATTTACGTGGGATATGCGTGGGATATACGTGGGATATACGTGGGATATACGTGGGGTTTACGTGGGGTTTACGTGGGATATGCGTGGGATATACGTGGGATATACGTGGGATATACGTGGGATATACGTGGGATTTACGTGGGATATACGTGGGATATAAGTGGGATTTACGTATGATATACGTATGATATACGTGGGATATACGTGGGATATACCTGGGATATACCTGGGATTTACGTGGGATTTACGTGTGATATTCTAGGGATATACGTGGGGTATACGTGGGATATACGTGGGATATACGTGGGATTTACGTGGGATTTACGTGGGATATAAGAGGGATATACGTGGGATATACGTGGGATTTACGTGGGATATACGTGGGATATACGTGGGATATGAGTGGGATATACGTGGGATTTACGTGGGATATGCGTGGGATATACGTGGGGTTTACGTAGGATATACGTAGGATATACGTGGGATATACGTGGGATTTATGTGGGATATACGTGGGGTTTACGTGGGATATTCGTGGGATATACGTGGGGTATATATGGGATAAATGTGGAATATACGTGGGATATACGTGGGGTATACGTGGGATATACGTGGGATATCGTGGGATAAACGTGGCATTTACGTGGGATATACGTGGATATACGTGGAATATACGTGGGATATGCGTGGGATTTACGTGGGATATACGTGGGATGTACGTGGGATTTACGTGGGATATACGTGGGATTTACATGGGATATACGTGGGATATACATGGGATATATCGTAATATATGTGGGATTTACGTCGGATCTACATGGGACATACGTGGGATATACGTGGGATATACGTGGGATTTACGTGGGATTTACGTGCGATATACGTGGGATATACGATGGATAAACGTGGCATTTACGTGGGATATACGTGGATATACGTGGAATATACGTGTGATATGCGTGGGATTTACGTGGGATATACGTGGGATGTAAGTGGGATATAAGTGGGATATACATGGGATTTACATGGGATATACGTGGGATATACGTGGGATATGAGTGGGATATACGTGGGATTTACGTGGGATATGCGTGGGATATACGTGGGATATACGTGGGATATACGTGGGGTTTACGTGGGGTTTACGTGGGATATGCGTGGGATATGCGTGGGATATACGTGGGATTTACGTGGGATATATGTGGGATATAAGTGGGATTGACGTATGATATACGTATGATATACGTATGATATACGTGGGATATACGTGGGATATACCTGGGATTTAAGTGGGATTTACGTGTGATATTCGTGGGATATACGTGGGGTATACGTCGGATATACGTGGAATATACGTGGGATATACGTGGGGTATACGTGGGATATACGTGGGATATACGTGGGATAAACGTGGCATTTACGTGGGATATACGTGGATATACGTGGAATATACATGGGATATGCGTGGGATTTACGTGGGATATACGTGGGATGTACGTGGGATTTATATGGGATATACGTGGGATATACATGGGATATATCGTAATATACGTGGGATTCACGTGGGATATACATGGGATATACGTGGGATATACGTGGGATTTACGTGGGATTTACGTTCGATATTCGTGGGATATACGTGGGATATACGTGGGATAAACGTGGCATTTACATAGGATATACGTGGATATACGTGGAATATACGTGGGATATGCGTGGGATATACGTGGGATATACGTGGGATTTACGTGGGATTTACGTGGGATTTACGTGTGATATACGTGGGATTTACGTGGGATACACGTGGGATATACGTGGGATATACGTGGGATATAAGTGGGGTTTACGTGGGATATACGTGGGGTTTACGTGGGATATACGTGGGATATACGTGGGATACACGTGGGATATACGTGGGATATACGTGGGATATACGTGGGATTTACGAAGGATATACGTAGTATATAAGTGGGGTTTACGTGGGATATACGTGGGATATACGTGGAATATACGTGGGGTTTACGTGGGGTAAACGTGGGATATGCGTGGGATATACGTGGGATATACGTGGAATATACGTGGAATATACGTGTGTTATACGTGGGATATACGTGGGATATGCGTGGGATTTACGTGGAATATACGTGGGATATACGTTGGATTTACGAGGGATATAAGTGGGACAACCGTGGAATATACGTGGGATTAACGTGGGGTATACGTGGGATATATGTGGGATATACGTGGGATTTACGTGGGATATACGTGGGATATACGTGGGATATACGTGGGATAAACGTGGGATTTATATGGGATGGGATATAAGTGGAATAAACGTGGGATTTACATGGGATATACGTGGGATTTACGTGGGATATACGTGGGATAAACGTGGGATATACGTGGGATTTACATGGGATATACGTGGGATATACATGGGATATATCGTAATATACGTGGGATTTACGTGGGATATGCATGGGATATACGTGGGATATACGTGGGATATTCGTGGGATATACGTGGGATATACGTGGGATTTACGTGCGATATACGTGGGATATGCGTGGGATATACATGGAATATACATGGAATATACATGGCATATGCGTGGGGTTTACGTGGGATATACATGGGATATACGTGGGATATACGTGGGATATACGTGGGATATACGTGGGATATACGTGGGATATGCGTGGGGTTTACGTGGGATATACGTGGGATATATCTGGGATTTAAGTGGGATATACGTGGGATATACGTGGGATTTACGTGGGATATGCGTGGGATATGCGTGGATATACGTGGGATATACGTGGGATTTACGTGAGATATACGTGGGATATACGTGGGATTTACGTAGGATATCCGTAGTATATACGTGGGATATACGTGGGATATACGTGGGATTTACGTAGGATATACGTAGTATATACGTGGGATATACGTGGGATATACGTGGGGTTTACGTGGGATATACGTGGGATATACGTGGAATATACGTGGGATATACGTGGGGTATACGTGGGATATGCGTGGGATATACGTGGGATATACATGGGATATACGTGGGATTTACGTGGGATATACGTGGGGTATACATGGGATATACGTGGGATATACGTGGGGTTTACGTGGGATATACGTGGGATATACGAGGAATATACGTGGGATATACGTGGGGTATACGTGGGATATGCGTGGGATATACGTGGGATATACATGGGATTTACCTGGGATTTACGTGGGATTTACGTTGATATACATGGTATATACGTGTGATATACGTGGGATATGCGTGAGATATACGTGGGATATACGTGGGATATACGTGGGATATACATGGGATTTACGTGGGATATACATGGGATTTACGTGGGATATACATGGGATATACGTGGGATTTACGTGTGATATACGTGGGGTATAATTGGGATATACGTGGGGTATAGATGGGATTTACGTGGGATATACGTGGGATATACGTGGGGTATACGTGGGATTTACGTTGATATACATGGTATATATGTGGGATATATGTTGGATATGCGTGGGATATACGTGGGGTATACATGGGATATACGTGGGATATACGTGGGATTTACGTGGGATATACGTGGGATTTACGTGGGATATACGTGGGAAATACATGGGATATACGAGGGATTTACGTGGGATATATGTGGGGTATACTTGGGATATACGTGGGGTATACATGGGATTTACGTGGGATATACGTGGGATATACGTGGGATTTACGTTGATATACATGGTATATACGTGGGATATGCGTGGGATATGCGTGGGATATGCGTGGGATATACGTGGGATATATGTGGGATATACGTGGGATATGTGTGGGATATACGTGGGATATACGTGGTTATACGTGGGATATACGTGGGATATACGTGGGATTTACGTGGGATTTGCGTGGGATTTACGTGGGATATACGTGGGATATACGGACACGTACATGTATTCTACGACATTTACGTTAGATTTACGTGCAGGTTCAATTAAAACAAATACGTGCAATTTACGACAATTTCGTTTCGAAATAACACATTTATGGATGCATTCAATTTCATATACACGTGCAATTTATACTTGAGTTGTATTCGAAATAACACGTTATGGATGCGTTAATTTTCAAATATACGTGCAATTTACGTGCATTTATATTCGAAATAACACATTTAGGGAGGCTTGTTTTTAATTACTGATGACTCATTACTTGTATTTTTTGAAAACTATCTTCATGACATTAGTAAATGTCTGCCCATCACTTTCGTGTTTTTTCAAATGACTTTGCTATACTACTATAACGGATTCGCAATCAGAGATAATTTTGCCATAGTTATGAAAACACAAGTCCCAATAATTCCTTTTTTATGCGACATCCACGTCTAGACTATAAGATATTGATCTGAAAATAGAGGGAATATGTGAAGTTGGCTCGATAAAATCATAACCAATGTTCAAAAATAGTGGACATTGGCTGGAAAATATAGAAAATATATAGCCATGTCAGTATCTGATTACACGTCCGTATATATAAGGTGTGATGTGCAGTGGCACTATATATACATACACGGAATAACACAAACTTTATACCCGGGTTTTAGCACATATAAAAGACTATACAATGTCTTACAAGACAATGTACACACATCATTTACCTCTAAACTTCGCATATAATATCGACCTGCTTCTGTCCATGCAACAACGATAAATTACGAACATGACATTTTTAACTTATTCCCTATTCCTTATTTTCAAAAATGTCGCTTTCGGCCGATTTGACGGCATGGGTGGGTGGCCCGCCCCAAATACCCCCTACAAACACCCCCCCCACCATCACCCCCGTGGTGGGGGTGCCACCGAGGGCGTGAAAATGGGGTATGGCCCATTTTAGAGAACGGTAAGGATTTCGAACGATTTGATGGCATGGGTGGGTGACCCGCCCCAAATACCCATAGAAACACCCCGACCCCCACCTATCACCCCCGGGGTGCCACACAGAGGGGGTGAAACTGGGCTATGGACCATTTTCGAGAACGGTAAAGATTTCGACCGATTTGACGGCATGGGTGAGTGGCCCGCCCCAAATACTCCATAGAAACATCCCGACCCTCCACCCATCACCCCCGGGGGGGGGGGGTGCCACCCCGAGGGGTGAAAATAGGGTATGGACCATTTTCGAGAACGGTAAGGATTTCGACCGATTTTACGGCATGGGTGGGTGACCCGCCCCAAATACCACAGAAACACCCCGACCCCCACACATCACCCCCGGGTGTGCCACCCCAAGGGGGTGAAAATGGGGTATGGACCATTTTCTAAAACGAAAAAAATACAATTAAATGTAGATTGTCTGGAAATTAGAGATATAAAATATAAATTATAAACATGTTAATAAAGACGATGACATACATCTTCTGGTTAACCACACCAGTTGAACAAACTCTCTAATAATGTGTGTCAATTAAATCAGTGACGTTGACACAGCTTACTCAGACCTAATTGGCGCTCTGCTGTCTGCTGATCAAAAGGCAAGCCCCATACCATATGGATTCAGGGCGGCCCACATATTTTAACAACGTAACGTAGTGGGTCTACAGAGATAAAAACGTCAGTTCCATAGAGCCCATCGCTTAGCTGTAAAATCATATTTGAAGGAATCTGTATACGTCTTGCAGCTTCCGATCATAAAGCCTTCTGGAAATCCGTCCGCAACAAAACTGGTAGCAGTGTGCGCCCATGATAAGAAGATAGGATTGATGAGTCCGTTGGGAAACTAAAACTAAACAAAGCAGGGAGAATCGAAAGTTTGTCCAGCGAACACATTACTAATGCACAATTTGTTGTACGCACTGCTTTATGTTTGTTATTTTCAGCCATGTATAAGCTTGCACACATCCCATCTGACATGAAGAAAGATCTTGTTTTACCAATCTACAAAGGAGATCCGAAAACTATTCAACAACCAGACAGTTACCGCAATCACATTTCTTCCTCTGTTGTATAAGATTTATGAGAATATAATTCTGCAAAGATTTAAGCAGAGCATTATTTTCAAGCATTTTCCGAATACCCTTCAAAATGGATTCCAGAAAGGTGTTGGTTGCTCGGTAACTGCCTTCGATCTTCAAGAAGGCACAACCTATGACAAATCGAATGGATATGTCTGTCTGTATGTGCTTATGTGTGCTATAGACTCGAAAACTACTCGACCGATCCGACTCGAATTTGGTATGTAGGCCTACTTTGATCCCTGGAACAATATGGGCGGGTCCAATTTCACGGGCGACATTGTCCCTGATCTTGACCATGAGTTCACTCATATTCGCTCATATAGGCATGTTTCTGGACCGATCGAACGATAGTTTTATTCTTTCTCCTAATACTTTTCAAAGTTGTTCTCTAATTAGCCCGGACGAAGTTGGGCACATCAGCTAGTATTACATAATTATGAACCCGATCAATGTGCTTTTGTCGTGACTATATTTGATTTTAAAATGTAAATATCATATACCATATTTATTGATTTACTAGAAGGGTTACCTGGCGTTGCACAGGTTTAAGTGATGTGAAACGCTCTGCATGCTGTATATATTTGTTGGGAATAGAGAATACTCTTGCTCAAAGTGTTACACGTATTCTCATCAATTGTATATTCAAATATCATCACAAAACATGATTATTACACAGTCATGTAATATAAGTAGTGGTTCACCTTGTCGATTGTCATTTGTTTATCGCGATTAATCCGTTCCACAAATAATGAAGTATTTATTTATTTACAACTGCGTATACTTCAGACGTTATACTATGATACATCATACATGGACATCATAAACACATTAGTTCGCAAAAATAAAAGACGACAATTGGGTTTTACATATAGATATGTATCAATCAATCTAGTGGATTGGACTAAGATCTTGAGGATACCTGGCTATCATATCTCCATGAAGATACAGATGTTTTAAAGAAATTTCCAGGTGCTCCTATGTTCATGGTGATATATATTGGCTAAATATTCTCAGTTTAAAAAAAATGTTGCTGCGCATGTATATCAGCTACACGTGCCAGACACAGAGCGAGATTTTGAGTTGTTTGTTTATGTCAGTCGATGAGTCTGTTCTAAAATTCCGCTGTATCGGGCAGATATACCCTTATGAGATGTCAGTATTGGAGGATCCCGAAAAGTCATGTGCTACTGACTACGTTTACTTTTATATCAGAAGAAAATATATTTGACTGCACACTGTGACAACTATTTTTGAACAGGCCTTCGATACATTTCCATACCTCTTGACAAATTGTATCTTTTTTTGTGGAAACTGTATTGAATGGAACAGACTCAATTGTATTATAATATATATGCAATCATCTGACGGTTCGAGGTCTCTCAGTTTGCAAGAATATATGTATCTCTTAAATAGAATGATAAATATAATTTTAATGCTTCTTCTATGTATGTCTTTTTGCTAGGTCATTATATGAATGCCCTGATTGCCATCCCCATATACATATGACAGTTGAGAAGATATAATTATTCAAGTGACTTAATTGGGTCACCATGTGTCGAGATTGTGAAATTTGAACGCCCAAAACTCCTTAAAATTATATGGAGATGGCCTGGGTGACTATATATAACTTATAGGCGGATATCAGCGAATAGCAATCTTATCAATGATAGTGCAAATCCTCTGGCCATCCGACACGACACCAAGTGTGATTTAATTAATCGTATCATTAGAGAAGACCGTGTGTGAATTTGGTGGAAATTAGTGCTAAATATATTTGTTCCATTAGATGTCCCATTCGTGAAAATGCGGAATGTGTTCACCTGGGTGTTCTTCAAACAAAATTCAACTGCGCCAGAGCTAGGGCGGATTTGATATCTCAGAAGCTCAGACGGACATATTTTTCTATAGCAGGCCGAAATGCAGTGCGGGAGTGTACGCCTATCACCATGTCAAAACTTGTTAAATCAATTGTACTCCCGAAATCTCTATATGGATGCGAACTATTCCCATTATATAACGGTACAGCTATGGCTACCATAGAGAAAAGTTACCGGTTATGCATCAAGCAGTTACAGTCGATTCTTTCACGGACGCGAACTCATGTCGCCCTCAGTCTCTTGTACCTAATTCACCTTCCGATCGGACATCAGACTGCGTTAGAAATGCTTCTCGTGAAGGCCTATCAGATCATTCTGTTTAATAGACAATGTACTGGTTATGTACAAGAGGTGACTCTACCCTTGGAGACATACGGTTTGATGTCCTTCTTGGTGGACTATTTGGACACAGGATACTTTCCCAAAAAGGATACCTGGAAAAACATTGTAAAATCGAAGGTGCGCGATGCCTACACATCCGAATGGAATGGTGCAGTTTCCAGTGACAGTACACAGTATACTCCAGTTATTCTGGAAATGTCACAAAGAACCGCTGTGCCCATGGCCGATATGGACAATATTATCCAACAACCGTCGCCATTCGAAGTCACTCATACACCTAGCACTCATCCTTAACAAATCCACATATGATAATAGACTTTGTTGTTTTCTATGTGGGTTAGTCTACAGTGATGAATTAACACACGCGATGTTTCTATGCAAAGCAAAAATTCTGGTGCATTTCCGTAATGTCTTTTGGGAAAGAATAATCGACGTATACGGAATTCACGTGTATAACTTCTTGGATATGCTGGCAATAGAAGACTGTCTCTCGTTCCTCTTTGGGAGTTCAACTTACTGCAGGGAGCCGAACATCGCCTTGATCCGGGACTCTATTCTGATTGACTTTGCTAAAATTTCTTTTCCACATATGTAATCTCATTTGGGGTTCTCGCTTGTGACAAGTTAACAATACATGTGTAAACTGACATTTCATCCGGCAACAATTAAATCACACCCTTGTGGTCAATCACCAAATGTACAGCTCTAATCGGTGATAAAGTTCTGCGAAGATCACGCTTCTGTTCCCGTTAGCATACTCGTTCTCAGTATACCTACAACTTACATATAATTTGCAAATATATACTTGTTTTGGGCTACATCAAGATAAACAATACCTGTCAAATACATTGACTGTTAGACATTCAATTTCACTATAAGATGTCTTTTTGTTTCTCTCTACTTTCAATGCGAACAGTTGTATGTAAGTTACCGACAAATTACCTTGTCGCTTGGACAATCATTTCATGTCTCTTAGTGTATATATTGACTTAATTGGATTTTGTATATATCATGACATACATGCATGTACAGTTTGTGTAACATATTGATACTCTCCAGAATGGAGGAATAAAAGTTATATATTGATAAGAACGTGTATCAATTTGGTGGAAATTGGCGCTAAAAATATTGTGTATCAATTTTGGTGCCCCTCTCCCTTTCAGTGCACCCCTGACTCGAATGAGGCCATATTTGACAGATTTAAGCCAGACTCCTCATACCATGGGGATGATTTTGTATAAGTGTGGTGGCAATCGGCGACTAAACCCATTCTTATCAAATTTAGTGCCCACCCCCTCCTCCCCGCCAATCTCTCACCCAAACGATAACAATTTGGCGTTGTTACATCGCACAATTATATTCATTGTACCATGAACAAGAATATATATATATATCAATTTGGTGGAAATCGGCGCTATAATTAGTGTTATCAATTTTGGTGCCCCTCTCCCCTTCCGTACACCCCTGACTCGAACGACGCCACTTTTGACATATTTCAACAACACCGTTAGATTCTTCATATCATGGGGATGATTATATGTAAGTTTCGTGGCAATCGGCGACAAAACAAATTCTGCCCCTCCCCATTTTCTGCCCCTGACAACAACGGCGTCACTTTAGAAAATTCTAACCCCACCATTATCTTTCTCGTAAAAAGTTACCCATAGTAGACCCCTTTGGTATCATCTAGATGGTCCCCTGTGAATTTATATAGAACACAAACAGACAGACAGATAGACATTCGCAAATATAGATATAGATTGACATTAAAAAAATTAATTGAACATTTCGATCTTAATACTAGGCCATTAAATTGGAAAAACAAATCGGGCACGCCGTTTGTTTCCATAGTTGTATTGTTATTTCCAAGCTACGCCTGACATCTCACAGCGACGGGCGCATCAACGACGTAAACGACATGTATATGTATATCATTGTTTACAATCAGCTCCAACGAACTTATATGTATATTAACTGCAACATGGAGCGTTTATACAGCGTCGGGTGGGTCTGGGACATATGGCCCCGTTGTGCGTTCGCAGCCTGGGGCCCCTGTATGCGCGTTGCGCTTCTGGCAGACAGATCCTGTTCTTTTATATATAGAGAAATATTATTTGATTCTGGAATAAACCTATCGTGGACTTACACACGTTGGATGGCTCGGTCCACATGATTCTGAATAGGCCAATAATGAGCTTATTTAAAAAAACATTGTTAATTTATTTAATTAAAATTTTGAAAAAACTAACGCCGTTATAACCTCCTCCAGGGTACACCAAGTCATCACACCAAATTTGGTTCAAATCGGACCAGCAGTCTGGGAGAAAATCCGGACAGATGGACCGACATACAGATCCTAAATATACCATTGTATCCAATCAGCTCCAACTGGATTACATCCTCACTTTCCCCACCCAGTCTCACGGTCTCTCCCTCTCTCTATCTCTCTCTCTCTCTCTCTCTTGAGCTTTCTTCTGCCACTCACGACATCATCATTGCTATTATTATAATATTTTCATTCTTCCCGTCCGACCCCATCTCCACTTCACGACGAATGGGCGCGAAACAAAATCAAACTTAACAAAAGACCTTGGGCTTGTTGTTTAATCCCCATTCCAATCAATCCATCTACACTATTCGATTTATTACTGACAAAACTTTTGTTAAATGTTCATATATGTGACCCGCCATATCAAATCCAGTCGTAAGTCGGGATTTTTTTTACCCTGTGCCAATGCATTCTCTTATATATGCGAGTCGACCATAGGTCGCCTCGCATATATAAGAGAATGCATTAGCCTAACAATTTTTTACAATTTTAATAATTTTTTCTTGTATTCTTTAACAATTTTATAATTTCACCCATATAGAGCCCCAGACAAACATGAGCAGACGGCACTCTTCTATATGCTTCTATATATATGTGGGGCTCCCTGCAGGGTATAATGGATGTTTTTTATTTTATGTCCTAAAATTTGTAAGAAACATTTATTTAAAAAAAATGATAAAAAATTGTTAGGCCAATGCATTCTCTTATATATGCGAGGCGACCTATGGTCGACTCGCATATATAAGAGAATGCATTGGCACAGGGTAAAAAAAATCCCAACTTACGACTGGATTTGATATGGCGGGTCACATATGTTATTAGGATTGAAATGCAATATTTTTACACAAAGCTACTGTTCAGAAGGCTGCTGTCCTTGCCGCTGAAATAACTCAATCGTATTTATCGGTATGTTCATACGCTGGCCAATTTGCACTGCAAATTGCAAACATTAGAAATGGTTAAAATAACTTGCCAAATGTCGATATAAATGGGTAAAAGCATTCCCCGCTGGTATAGATAGACATATTACATAGCAGACAGTGGCGTTGACCTCACATCGTCTTGTCACGGATCTAATTTCCATGAATGCAGATAATTGCAGTTGCACAAAAGACAGTCACCCGACTGCAACTTGAAGGCGCGTGTGATTAAGGGGAGACGCACGTTGTGCATAAATCCAGACAAAAATGGAAAGAGATTTTCAACAAAGAATTTCTCTGGATATATCTGGCGAAAAATCTTGAATTTCACATATCACCATCTTCATTGTATCTGAGCATGTATTAAGAGACACATAACAATGGATTTTAATTCATTTGAGAGGTTGAACATATTAGTTTCTTTTTCGTCCTTTTCGGTACCGAGAACTGCTAGAATAATTAATAATTTCACACAACAATGCAATCACCAAATAGCTTATTGTCTTAGCTCTAAGAAAGGAGGTTTCATTTGTATCATAATGTTAAGATTTTTAATTGCATAATATAGCGTCATACTCCCTAATATTATAATGAAAACAAATGTTGCACTCAAGCAGAGAGGAATCAACTCGAATTAGGCCACAATGTTAAGAGATATGGTGGAAAGCTTTAACTTGATTATGAACCCATGACCCAGAACTCATCTCAGTCAAATTTTGCATTGTCCAACAGCATGACATGAACATTCTCAAAATTTAGAAAATTATTTATGGATAGATGCCTTAATGCCTTTCTAATGAAACTGTTTACTTTTATGATTGAAAACAATCATTACATTTCACGAATCAAGAAAAATTAAGTCTCCCCTCATAATCTTCAGATATGATATAATGGATATGTAAACTGAACTTTTGAAAACAATATATTTTGAGAGAAGTTCTTGGTAGCGGAAAACAGTGAAATTTTAAAGATTTTTCGTGTCATTAAAGTAAATGAGGTTATAATATCTAATGGTTCGATCGCTCGTACATATTGTGTCACATTTAACAAAGAAATTCCTGATATAGTTTCATCCATTTTGAAATACCAGAACATGCGACTGAACCTTAAGTCGTTGTATATACTTTGGTGTCCATTTCGTATTATTTTCAGCCATCAATACCATAGCTCGACGGAAATTAAATATGTGTCTTCCACATAGTGGCTATATCGTTTGAGGGTACTATACAATCTATTGTCGACAATTATTCAAGCTTGCTGACTGTCTTTTACGAGAACGATTGTGCGGTGTCTACGATAAATTGCATCGTATAAGTTTATGTATATGTTGCAAACTACATGTGCGATATCCCATAATGAATGCGCTATATTGAGGAAGATATTTCATTGTTATATAGTATAAGTTTTACTGGTAATGAACCATTTATAGTAAGAGGGACAATATTAAAAATAAATTCAAATTTGTGCTATTAAATGTCGATTACATCCTATTAATAACCATGGGTGTGATAAAGTATTGGTTGAAAGTGGTAAATATGAATTGTAATAGATATTGTAAAATGTTATATATGTTAGCGCTTAAACTCAGTAATGTCGCATCCTCTAATTTTACATGGATGAACAAAGTTAAGCAAACGTTAAAGTGATGTGAAACACTCCGGTATGGTGATCAAATAGAAATGGAAAATAATATTGCTCAAAGTGGTAATGTTTACAAATATTATATCCAAATTGACAACAAACACCGTCAACCTTATATTTTAATTAAATACAGTGACTCTCGATGGCGAAATAATTTTCGTTAGCTTATCGCAGATACTTGCGTCCCGAATCGAGAAATAAATATTTACAATTGCGCGTGGTTCAGACAATGTTTTCTATGGAGTGGTAAGGTCAATTTGTTTTAAATTTTTGGCGATGCTACTAGAATGCTACATTCCTCCAGTTGGCATAGTGCCTGAATACTAACCTTATTAGTTTCACACACCCGAATAAGTACATAATATGTCTTTAACAGAATGCGGTCAGCTTTACTTAATGAACATAGATACAATTCAATTTACTGAACGATTACCCTCATACATTGAGTGGAGCCTTATTTGTAGATTCCATGATAAATCGAAGACTGATATAGACACCTCGCGTAGTAGGGGAATTAAATACAAAATGTTCAAATATGATATCCATTTTGAAGATTACTTGAATGTTCTTGACACCCGAAACCGGTTAAAATTATATAGAATCTTGTAACTATCAGCTACCTATATATAGAGACAAGCCGATGGAATAATATTGATCTAGCTGTCCAAAGTGTCACAAAAGCAGTCTTGGTGATGAAGTTCACTATTTATTGGAATGTGAGTTCTTTTAACTTCTTTATGGATGTAAGAAAACGCCTTTTTACAACCAAAATATATTAGAAGAAAAGATGCTACTGCGATGAATGAAATTCTTAATATGAAGAATAACACATTACTCCGCAATATATGTTCTTTCATTAGGATCATCACGAACGTTTTCTCAGTTCACAATTAATGCATGTAAATATATAGGAGAGTAACACTATATGGATTCCCATTCATTCACCAATGCGGATGGTCAGATGCGGTGTTCGACAGAAAGTCTTGGGGGAAAGTAACTAAATATCTGCCAATGAGCGCAGTGAGTATCCAGGCATATTCAGTTATAATTGATTATTTATATATTCATGTTATGATACTCGCACTTGGCTTCTATGTTAGTATATTAAAATATATATGCATGTTTCCCGGAATCAATCATACAATATAGTAACAACGGGTGAGCGAAATGAAAATCAACGGTGTAAAGTTGTAAAAATATACCCCAATTATCAAAGTAAAATAATAAATTGAGTGCTCACCTTTGTAAGGCTTTGTAGCTTGCTGATATTGAATCCACATCAGCTCGACTTAATTCAGATGTTAATTTGAGTCTGGTATACATAATTGTTCAGTATAAGTACTAAAATTGACGATATATGAACCTATCATTTGTAGCTAAAACTAAACACACGGGTGTGAAGAAAACAACGTTTCGATCGATTAGGTTACTCCACTCAACAAGGTTTCACGCGCGAGTATGACATGTTTACTCCATCCAACAAGGTTTCACACGTTAGTATGACATGTTTACTCCATCCAACAAGGTTTCACACGTTAGTATGACATGTTTACTCCACTCAACAAGGTTTCACACGAGAGTACGACGTGTTTACTCCATCCAACAAGGTTTCACGCGGGAGTACGACATGTTTACTCCATCCAACAAGGTTTCACACGAGAGTACGACATGTTTACTCCATCCAACAAGGTTTCACACGAGAGTACGACATGTTTACTCCATCCAACAAGGTTTCACGCGGGAGTAGGACGTGTTTACTCCATCCAACAAGGTTTCACACGAGAGTACGACATGTTTACTCCATCCAACAAGGTTTCACGCGCGAGTACGACATGTTTACTCCATCCAACAAGATTTCACACGAGAGTACGACATGTTTACTTCCGACGACAATAAGCTAGTAGCGGTGTCAGAATTAAACTGCGATTATATTCATCGAATTTTAACATACCATCGACCGGAACCATATGTACATATCTATTATATAATTATATAGCTATATGTCTATTTTATATATACTTCTAGTTATATATCTCAATATCCTTTATGTATATACTACATAATGTATGTAATGTATTTACTTGAATGAGAGAATAAAGCTTTCGACCACGGAAAAAGTAGCTTAAAATTTGGCTAAAAATAATCTTGAAATGGCTAAACGTTTTTGGCTACAAGCTGTTTGGGCCACCGCGAACACTGCAAATATGCCAAAAAGCGGATTAATTTCTTCCAGCTGTCGCCAAATCAGCGTTACTGGTGATCAATCTACGACAGCGGTTTTGTGTTATTAACGCCACTGGTGTATACTGTTGGGCAATTGTTAGAAATCTGTGGACCTGTGTAGATAATTGGTTTTTCCGGTTATTTTGGGACGCGTTAAAGTTGTACTGCGACCCCGAGTCCTGTAAAAGCTGTAGTTGGAATGTCCAAGTTCGTGAAAGTTCTATTGACTATGCCGATGATTTGAGAAGCTTTATTGTTTTAGGATATTGTAGAAAGGCTAATCTGGCCGTGTCAAATTGAGCTATAGCGATGGGATATCTCGCAGGGCAACACATTTCGGGTTTTCGTGGGTGTGTATTCGCTGGATGTCTTATAGTTGCAGTATATATGTAACTATTATGATCGCGTTAATTGCGTTCGATGTTTAGGTATGAACAATGGCTGGGCCATGCACACTTGAAGATTTTATGGCGGGAACCAAATTTTTTATCCGCATTTAGAAGCTTTCTGGTTTGGTGAATGAAAAACCTGCAGTAATTAGCCGTAGTTTTTGTAACAATTTGAAGGATTAGTTGTTTTAACGGAATTCTGAGGAATGCACCATTCATGTAACCAATATATTTTATATTATAATCTATATTTCACTGGGGGAAAACTGTTTCACCAGGATCGATTCTATCGCCCGTTTGTTCCGTCTCTATTGGCGTTGAGATCCGACTCCATTTCGACTTTTTTATTTTTTCTAGAAAGTTTTTGGCGCCATTTTCACAAAAAGATGACACAAAGTTAAGTTTTAAACTATTATTATTGATGTATGAAAGGCTTATAGCCATTCAGTAATAATATTTATGCTATCGATGTTGTGTTACGTGCATATATCCACATATGTAGACCATACAACTCGATCGTGTGCATTTCCTATGTAAAATCAATGTATCATTCAACGCTGCAAATTTGGTCTATTCGCCTGTAAATCCAGTCGGAAATGATCAGGGCGTATACCAGGATGGTGGCAGAGTATAATGAAACCATCTCTCAAGATTCCCGCAGCAGAATAATAATCTAAATGAACCGTCAAAAATAGTGAAAAATGTTCCGACTCATTTGTGATTTTCATGTTCTATAGATCGATTATATCGTCCTTCTAAAGACGCAGTTTCTACTCGATCGACGGTTGTTTTATCAGGCTGCTCAGCCTTATTTTGCCAGTTATGACACACAATTACAGCACAGAACGGGTAACATAAATGGCCACCAATGTATATTGAATAGCCGCGATGAGATTATGGTCCTTTTGGATGTCTATGGCTTTTGAATTCATATCATAAAGGTTGCCTCTAAATCGTTTGAATTTTTTTCCCTTCAGAATTGATCCTGCAATCGGTGGCGCGATGTTGAGCCTGGAGTACTCGGTGTTCTTACTTGATTTATCCGTCGACCTGATGGGATGGAGTTCGGCGATGAACTTAATTCAGGAAACACCTTCATCACACCGGCTGCAATCAGCACGCCCGCCAAAGTTGTGCCCGAATAAATCAACCTCTCGAAGCTGTGTCCCAAAGCCCATTGCAATCTTTTCCCCGTCCAAACAAATGTTATACGCGCGAGACATCGTTTGTGGCTGCACTTTTGAAATGTTCTATATTTTGACCAATGATTCCGGATTTGTTGCATTCACTCTCTGAAGAATTTAATTCTGTCCTAAGTGTTTTTAAACTGGGGCACACAAAATTAATTCGGTCATCTTTTGTATCAGCACATTTCGGCCCGCCCATAAACCGAATGAATTCGGATTGAAATAGTCTGTTGCAAGAACGGCATGCTTGTTGCACCCTCTGATTCAAGAAATCGTACATCTAGAAATAGCTGAAAAGAGACATTATTTATCGGGAATGTCCCCGAGGCTAATTGTCGAAGAAAAGACATGTCCAGTCTGGAAACCTATCTGCGTCGTTTAAATTGTGTATTGTTTCTGGTAAGAGGCCAGTTATCTCGTCCAATGTCGCAGATATCACTTTAACTGAATCGCAGTAATCTATATCCATATTGGAGTCAATCGTGTCGGTAAAGAATGACCTCCCGGCATGAACATCATTCACTGGCGTGTTCTTTTTTGAAACGTTGGCACATGCATGGAGTTAGTAATAGATGAAATTCTGCCGCAGACAACTTCAAGCGACATATTTTCTTCGTTCAGCACGAATTCTGCATCGCCCTGTCTCAGTTTCTTCCATTGCACCCAAAAAAATTACGATTTTGTATCTATGGTTTCTACCCAACGACTCAACGTCATCTTCTCCCACTACAAAATAACAACAGGTTTATCATCAGGATGTGAATCTACAAAATATCTCAACGGCAAACTTCTTCTTGCAATAGTAGCATCTGATTCTCTGGATAAATAGAGAGATATACGTGTGTCACTATAGACAATATCTGCAAATGATGATCTTATGGTTGAAATTTAACTGTATAAATGTTTGACGCAAATAGTCAAGAAACATAAATAAACTTCAACGGAGTCCAAAATAAGATTTGAAGCTATACATGTCCATTACTATTGCATTACTCTGTCTCAAAATCAGAGAAATTTCGTGTCAATTGAACTGGCAATCGAACCGGAACCTATCAATTTGGTGTGAGAAAGAGGCGGAACCAAAAATTATCGAGTCGGAACCCACGTGTTACTTTACAATTACGCGTTTTACTGATTGATTTTTACTTTTTCAAATAGTTTGATGTGTCAAGATTTAACTTATATGATCAAATATTATATAAATCGTATTGAAACAGGCGAGATCCTCTCTTGTTTCATACTATTTCGAAGGTTAAGATGAAGTTTTGCAAAATTATCAAAACAATATGACTGATCATCACGTAAAATTAACATTAATATGTGATATGGAGAGTGTTTCCATCCTGGAACATTGAAATGAATGTTTCCTGGATCTAGATCCATTGACATATGTGTGGATAACTATTTTAAAACTATATACTTACAATTTTCCTGAATGTTGTCCTTATTTTTCACATTTTTGTCATTCAAAATGGTTGAAAAATCAGTAAATGTAGCGATAGGGTCGGAACGGAAATAGCGATAGAATCGATTCTGGTGAAACAGTTTCCCCCCAGTGTATTTATGGCTAATAATATGTTCTTGGCGGCGTTACCGTTTCTGACTATGGTTTTCTTGTTCATGATATCGCGGAGATATTGACATGTATAATAAACTAAGAACAGCGTGAGTGTTGACATTTTAGACAAGTCAAAATAATGTCACTTGATGCATTGGAGTATGCGTTCGACATCGGAATTAACGCTCGTACACTTACTATTTACTAGGCTTCGGTGGTCAAAAATATTTGATTCGAGTCGAGGAACACACCCATCAAAGTTCATAGTGTTCAAATAGCGATTTTTGAAATCTATTATTTTTTACCACCGATAAGTTTTACTGGCCCAGTAAAAGGTCGACGAGAAGAGGGTCTCGGACCAAATTGCGGATGAAGATGGATAACTCTAAAATCAAGTGGCTTTTTGTGTCAAATAATTCACAAACCAGCAAAATTTCGTTGAACAACATGTTGATAAATAACAGGTTTTGGGCAAATTTGAACTATATTTGACTGGTTTATTTTTGGGCAATTAAACGAATCTGATAACTGGAGCAGCATTTAAACACATTGTTTTTGTTGTTGGAATCTAATTATATGGGGACCATCGAATCGGATTGAGTACCTTTAAGCTCAATTATTTATTAAATGTCAATTGACTTCCCATATACATGTACATGCACATGTATGTTTGGTCTTTTTAATAAAGTACCTCAAGATATTATAGGGAAATAAAAAAAAACATCGCATCAAAATCAACACCATAGTACACGTGGTTGTTTGTAGATCTGTTTTAGTATAATATACTAATTCGTTGTACTTAGTTAATCATAATAGGACAATTTACAGTCATGTAGAACCGCCGTGAAGCAACTAATTGGATTACAGTAAACATTTATCCATGTCAGGAATCGGAACGCTGAAAATGTGCGTGTCGTGAATCGGAACACTCAGAAAACAGAATCGGAACGTATGGTAGTGTTACATTTAGGCAATATATGTCAAGCTAAAATCGCGTATTTTAATCAACTGTATTTTTAAAGTAACGATGGGTTGTTTGTGGACACACGTAAGCAATTTGTTCTACAAAACATTATCTTTTTCGTTCGAAATTCACATTTGTACACCATAATTTTCTTCTGTGTGTGTGGATTTGAGTGAGCAACCCTTGTAATCTAGTTCAACGTGCTATATATCGGACTAAAGAATAAGTAATTGAAGAGTAGAATACCTTAGAAACAAATCCTAACATTTGAATGTGTCATCCCATGAGTTGCTAACTCGATATACACCAATTAGTAAACATGGTCGTTGAAAATCGAGCAAAACGTTCGCGGAATCGGATCTTATACCGCTCGGAATGGGAATTTTGCTCGGGCGGAATGATATTTCGAGGAGCATATCCTCCACAGTGATCAGGAGTAGTCTAACTACAAACACTCTTCAAATTGTTATAAAGTTCTCCATTCGTTTTTCATTCCAGGAGATGTACGGTCCGCGATGTGCTTAGAATGACAGAACAAGGCGACTTTTGTGCTGCAACAGTCTACATCACTCATCCGCATGGCAACCGTGCAGATGGGAATAATATATGCTTTAATTACGTATTACGTATAACATAGAACGAGTTTGAGATACCTTTTATCACATGCTCAAATAAACGCGAAGTATTCATCGAAAACAAGAATCATAAACTTCAGTGACCGCAAGTCATTTAAATAATGGCGTGACGTCATCGCACGCGCTAATATTATACGTGTGTCTTACCAATAATTATGAAGCTGTTTTTGTGGATTAAATGTTGACTTCCAAGAGCTGACAATTCCTCGTGTCAACCAAGAAACAATGCGATAACTGTTTTAGTATATGAAACGCGCTTTGATTGGACAAGCCGTTGTGGCGTTGAATGTCGCTGGGAAAACCCGATCTATTTTAGGTATGATAATAATAGTTATGTTCCCTTGAAGTATTTGATGTCAGTCAGAACTGTTATTGACCCGTTGTTTCATTAATGAGGAGAACATCGTTAGCTATCTCGATGTTTTTCCCTTGCGTTTTAACATAGGAATTGGGGAAAGAAAATTATGATCATTTAATAAATATAATTATCATGTCAGGAACAAAGTTAGTCAATATGACTAACTTATGTTAGTTAAACGTTTTCCCACATGATGACTAACTTAGTTTAGTCAAAACTACTAAGGCAGAACATTAGTCATTACGACTCGGGTGATGTTGACGGCTAAGAAATTGTTAGTCAAAACGAATAATTTGGCCATTAGATTGAGTCATTTTGACTATACCTTTCCCTTAGTCACTGGGAAGTGGAAATTTTATGCACAAAATTCTGATACTTAACCATATGCTATATTACCCAGAATCAAACACCGAATTGGAAGCAAGACAAACCTCATTCCAGATTCTAATACTGGTCTGTTGAGAAGTATATCAATATATTGGGTATAAGTCTGTTTAAATGAATGATTTTTCCGTGATCTGATTTTTCTGTGATGTCTTTGAAATCTACTGCTATCTGGACATGCGAAAAGTTTAATTAAGCGAGGGTCAAGTTGGATCAACAAATTACGGGGTTTAATCGTTGACATATTTCATTCCACAATCCAAACCCCCTGTAATAAATACTTTCACTTGTACTAGTTCACTTCAGAAGTCCAAACTAGTATTAATAGCTATTTTATTTTTATAACATGTACACATAATACTACACATCCCCATACGCGGGCATGAATAGCACAGTTCTTGATGAGACCAAATGTGATTCCATGCTGTATGATCCTGCGTTATCTAATTAAAATAGTTGAAATGAACATAAATTTACCATGCGTATGCATAGCGTCCCTTATAAAGGACGGTCCCCTGTCTGGGTGAAAATTTGGGAAAATGCCCTTTACTTTGCCGTCCAATGTTGAGTTTGCCATTTAGTAACCCGAAACTATATCTAATATCATAAAGAGAAATAAGAAAACAATCGGCAATAAAATATAACGTCCCTATTGGGACATGTCAGCCAAGTACGTCTCTGTTTGTGGATGTCCAACTTATAATTTCAAATTAACCAACCCCTTATATAGCACACCGAAGTAATTCGAAAAATTCCATAAGCACTCGTTGCCCAATGTGTCTATAAAATGGTACTAGAAACTTTCAAACTGTCGCCGGAAATTCCTATCCTAAACCTTATGGCTGGACATTCAGTAAATCATTAATTACCATTCCATGCATTCACCCCTTTGTATCAAACATAAATGTCCAAATTGCATATTTTTAATTGCATTGGGTCGGTACTTACGGTATGGTATCTCAAAATTCCAGCTATTGGCAATTCCTACAGATTATCCTTTCTGTCCAAAAATGTTATAAAAACAACAAATATCACACCTAATATAGTTTAAAATATGTACCAAATTATTGGAATCAACGTCTAGTCGGAAATGTTCAACTAATGTGTATGTGAGTCATACAATGTCACCCCACCGGACACATTTCTAGTCCCTGGTGGTAAAGTATTGCCTTGATTGAAATCAGATTATTAAAATACTGGAGTATATCCATTTAGATCAATAACAGTGTTACCCTCCCTGTGTGGGAACTACTCCTGGCGATTTGGTTTTCTACCGAGCTTTATATTTACATTTTCTACCGAGCAAAGTTTCCGATTCTTTGCAATTCTGCTCATTTTCGTGACATCATCATACTCAAAGCAATTGTTCTGCCACATGTTACCTCGCATCATTCCGACAGAAAGAGCAATGGACACACAAGTGTTATTGGGAAATTACTCGGTAATTGTCAGTTGGTGAGGAATATTCTTCATTTCCACTACATTTTCACAAATTAACACTTGTAAAACTTCGTCGTAACTTTGAAAATATGGCGACCGTCACATCCACTGGGGGATGTTAAAACAAATCAACTTTTACTCGCATTTTGTTTGAGAAAAGAAGCTATAATGAAAATCTAGTGGATGTTCAGGTTCTCTATTGAGGGCTCCGATTGTTTGCAATTTAATCGCGGTGGCTCCGGTTCTCTACATATAGGCGGAGTAGTTTTGACATGTCCACATCTAAAACCAAAATCATGCTCGAACAATTATTGAGCTAAAACAAGATATTGTATATAGGGTTCACATTACCTAAATGCATTTATCTGTTCCCAATTAGAATATCTCTTTCTCACAAAGTTACGACATGCAAACAATTACTGAGCACATATATACGCTACTATATTATTGTTTCTTACGGACATTATTTATCTTCGCGTGACCCAAAATTTACATATCTCGTTTCAGAAGTGTATGTTTGATTGGGAGGTATAGCATAAGAAGTTTCAGCCAGAGTGATAATACATTTAGCCTATATCACTGGGCAATAGTTGTTTTGTTTTATTTTAGTATAAAATGTGACAGGTGTTGTGACTATTATTAGAACTGTATAACATTTTTGACAGCAATTTTATTTTATGATACTTTTTGTTGAATTATATGTGACGGTATGGGTTTCTCGTGTGTATTTAGTCCAGTGAAGCAAATAGGTCTGCCAACGAGTTTAGTATTTGTTTTCTTTTTGTTGTTGTTGCTGTTATGTCGCTCCTTCGGATTGGTTCATATAACCCGCCAGTTCTTCTAAAAGAAGCCAATCTTCTAATGATGATAACATGCCATTTCTGGACGCAACTTCCATCTCCGTCTTGTGATTTGACAAAAAACTTTTCTGTAATATAATGACTTCCGGCTCTATCCTCGTGATGACATAACAATGTGGTCATTAATATTAGGGGCCATGATAGGACGCTATACAGAGCGAGGCACTTGGTGTAACTTTTGTATATCACTGGGCAATAGTTGTTTTGTTTTATTTTAGTATAAAATGTGACAGGTATTGTGACTATTATTAGAACTGTATAACATTTTTGACAGCAATGTTATTTTATGATATTTTGTGTTGAATTATATCTGACGGTATGGGTTTCTCGTGTGTATTTAGTCCAGTGAAGCAAATAGGTCTGCCAACGAGTTTAGTATTTGTTTTCTTTTTGTTGTTGTTGCTGTTTTGTCGCTCCTTCGGATTGGTTAAAATAACCCGCCAGTTCTTCTAAAAGAAGCCAATCTTCCAATGATGATAACATGCCATTTCTGGACGCAACTTCCATCTCCGTCTTGTGATTTGACAAAAAACTTTTCGGTAATATAATGACTTCCGGCTCTATCCTCGTGATGACATAAAAATATGGCCATTAATATTAGGGGCCATGGTAGGACGCTATACAGAGCGATGCACTTGGTGTAACTTTTGTAATTGCAATTAATTGCTCTTTGGCCCAAATGCATTATATTGGACGTGCCAATGGATCTGAATACCCATGGCAATGCACATGGCCGCTCATCATGTGTCAGGTTTTTTATAACTAATTATGTAGTCATATTGGTAGTAATCATGCGGACGGCATATACTAATTTATTCACGGTGTAGGAACTGTTACATCGGAAGTCGTTCTATCGCCGGTATTGTGATGGTTCTTGACTGATTTGTTACGGTTCCTTGTGATTAAAAATTATAAGTTTCGGGACAAAATCACGCATAATTAGATCTATTTTAAATACATTAAACTTTCTTGAACGAACAGAGGCTGCATAAGTGCCGTTTTACCGAAACGTGAACTTTAGATCACGATTAACTCGGATATAGCGAGTTAACGTGTAATTATCAACATGTAATCACTGAAAACCAAGCCTTGTAAACGTAATTTCTTTGTTTGTGTTCGGTGGCATACCGACTGTGGAACACATTCTGAAGATGAACACTGAGTATAACTTGTACATGTGTTATTCTTCTGTAAAATAGCTGAGGAAATATCCCGATGTGTGTCGATAATTTGGAGCATTAGCCTCCTAATCACAACTTATGATTGTTACGGTTCTATTACAAGGTAATCACGGCTGTGACGGTTCTTTACATGATATTTATTGGAACGATTTTGGATCATTTAGTTGTGTGTAACAAACGTTTTAAACCCGATCATGGTTGCTGCGGATGTTACCTACATAATTCAACAAGTGTATTAACTCTTTACTCCCCATAGGCGTCCCTGGACGCTTTGCACTATTTCACCTTAAGCGCATGTGGACGCCTCGCAGAATATTCACAGAAGCGCATAAGAGCACGTTACCAGACTTCCCCACAAGCGCTACAGAGAGCCACACTAGGCACAGACTGTACTAATGAGTTCGCCCATATGCCCCTGCTAGTTTCTAATCGAGATCGCCTGGTTATGTCAACTCGTTATTTGTCTATCTAATAACAACAAGAAAACCATAGTCAGAAATGGTAACGCCACCAAGATCGTATTATTAGCCATAAATATAAATAATAATACAATTATTCTATAAACTAGCTTTCAAATTTTATGCGGGAAATTTGCGTACTTCCATATTTCAAGTTTTCCCGTTTCTCGTGGCATACATTACTTTCATCAAACTGTCTTCTTTATTACACAAGCTGATGGGCCCGACTTCACCCGGGCTGTTTCACATCTGCTTTCCGGTGAAAGGTGCGATTTGACCTTCAATTGACTATTTCGAAAGTCAAGGTCAGGTCAGGGTCATGATTTGTCCAGTCCAAAACACCCCCACCCGTAGAAAACTACCCATAGGTATCAAATTTCGTCGAAATCCGTCCGTTTTACCCAACTTGACCTTTAATTAACAATTTTGAAGGTCAAGGTAAGGTCAGAGTCATGAATTGACCCGTCCAAAACACCCCCCCCCCCGACAAAAGTACCCATAGGTATCAAATTTCGTCGAAATCTATCCGTTTTATCCGAGTTGACCTTTGATTGGCCATATTGAAGGTCAAGGTCAGGCCGAGGTCACGATTTGACCCGTTCAAAACTCTCCTCAGACCAAAGTATCCCTAGTATCAAATTTCGCCGAAATTTGTCCGTTTTACCCAAATTGACCTTGCATTGACAGTTTTAAAGGTCAAGGTCAGGTCGGGGTCACGATTTGACCCGTTCAAAACACTTCCCGGACACAAATACCCATAGGTATCAAATTACGTTGAAATCTATGGAAAGCCGAGGAGGACATGTTGGTTGCTAATTGCTAGATATACGACGCGGTATTTTGAAGGTGTTTCAAACTAGGAGATAGAAGTATTCTGCCTTTCAAATGGTGATGAATTATAGTAGTTTATTCAAATTTTATGGCATAAATTGTTATTAAAACCGTATATACTATAAAAAATTAATGACTCGAAAATTAAGTGGGCCTTTAAACAAAGTCACAATTGCATTTAGGCTCATCTCATACTCGTCCATTCAGCGATATTCTACTGCGCAGTTTGTTATAGCCTCCAGTATTTATTGAGCGTTATACCCCCAACTGTTATAATTCGCCTTTAGCAGGCGTACTCTTGCCTCAGATTATTGAGATATTAGGTCACACATAATCACATTAAATCGCATCGTAACATAGCAATTGTGTGGGCTCCTTGGCGTGAATATGTAATGAGAAATAAGGTCATACGTAATGACATTAAACTCAAGAAAACCCTCGAAAACAAAACAAAATCACATTTAATGTTTTACGTTATTTCCTTCATCAAAAGAATCTTCGTGATAATGAACCCTCTCGTTACTTTAGAATATAGAATTAACCTTAAAATAAAAAAAATCTTTGGAACACAGAACCTTCGGAATAACGAACCTTCGGATTGGTGAACCTTCGGAATAGCGAACATTCAGAGAAATTTCGGAATAGTGGACCTTCGGGATAGTGAACCTTCGGAATAGAGCCATGCCCCCCAATATTCATATTATATGCCCAGAGTTCAAAGGTATGGACCCATAAAATTCTAAACTTGGCCCTTAAAATAATGAACTCCAAATTGGAGCACACACAGAACACCACTTAAGTCAACTGAACCTATGTCATGTCCCAATGCGGGAGGGTCCATATATACCACAACATTCATAGTATATGCCAAGAATTCAAAGGTATGGGCCCACGTAATGACATAAAATCTCAAGAAAACCAGCGAAAACAAAACAAAATCACATTTAATGTTCTAAGTTAAGTTATTTCCTCCTGTATCTGTATCGGTGTGCGCGCATGATCAGTTCGGATGTGAGCGCACACTCCATATAAAGAATCTTTGTGAAAATGAACCCTCTCAAATTAGTCTCAATACTTTAAAATATAGAATTAACCTAAAAATAACAAAAACCTTCGGAATAGAGAACCTTCGGAATAGCGGACCTTCGGGATAGCAAACCTTCATAATAGAAGCATGTCCCCACAATTACACCGGTGACGTAAACACATGTGCCAATCTTAGTTGTACTCTCGTAATTATCGGTACGATGAAACGGTGACGGAATCTGACGAGGTTTGCCGAATGTACAATCACCCAGTGAATTATCGATCGCCCATGCGATACAAAAAAAACAAAAGCAATAAACACCACACTACGGTGGCGTAATAAACGTGACACCGTGGGCATCGCGCGCGACACATGCTGTGTTACTTGGGGTTTATATTGGGGACAAACATCAGTGGTACCATTCTAAGTATTGACGAACAACATGGCTGCAACATTTTCGAAACAGCACGTGATCGACATGTTAATGGGAGATGATAGCGATTTTACCGGAGATTGCGGTACCTCGTCATCAAAAGATTCAGACGACGATTACTCTCCCCCTGCTACCAGCGACAATGTGACGCCCAGTGCCGATAGCAGCTTGAATACTAACCCGATTGGCTGGTCAAATAAACTTCGAAAGGTATCACTTCAGCCATTTATCCAAAGGACAGGGCCAGCTATAGCAGATGAATTCGATACTGATACAGCAACAGCTTTGGACTATTTCAATTTCATGTTCTCGCCATCGAAGTATGCCGAAATAGCCAGACATACCAACAACTATGCCAAGTGGAAAATTGAAGAAAAGGGCGGGACTGATAAATATTGGACTGATATTTCGGAACCAGAGCTTCGTGAGTACATCGGTATGAACATCATGATGGGTGTGAATGACCTTCCCTCATACAAGCAGTACTGGTCACATGATGAGTTCATCGGAAACGCCGGCATCAGCAAAATTATGAATCGGCAAGCAGATTTGAAAAGATCACAGAATACTTCCACGACAGTGACCGAGAGAACGAACCTGCTAAAGGGACATCTTCATACGACCCACTATATAAGGTGCGCGACATCATCGACTCATCACTAACATAATTGAAATCATATTACTTGCCTTCGCAATATATTTCTGTCGACGAAGGAATGATAAAATGGACGGGACGTCTCTCCTACAAGCAATACATGCCTGCAAAACCAATAAAACGAGGGATCAAAATATGGATGATGTGCGATGCCACCAATGCATACCTGTTAAACTTTGAAGTGTACCACGGAAAGCATTGTTCCAAACCGTCTGGCAAAGGTCTCGGGTATGCTGTGGTTACGTCATTGTCATCGGATTTGTGTGACAAAAATTACTGTTTGTTCTCTGACAACTATTTTACGAGTGCCTCATGCAGGACTTACTAAACGATGGGTTTTACTCGTGTGGCACCGTTAAGCAGAACAGGTCCTTTCCCGAAGGATTTACAGCGACTGAAGAAAATGAAACGAGGTGACAATAAAACTAGGCAGGATGGCGAATTTCTCACGGCAACGGTATGGCAGGACAAGAAACAAGTGTTCACCCTTAGCACGATGACTGACCCAACGACAGATATTATGGCTAATCGGCGCCAGGGAAAACAATTCTTGAAGTGACTCAGCCGATGAGCATATTCATGTACAAGTACATGAATGGTGTTGACAAACATGACCAGTTGAGGATGACGTATCTCCTCGGCCGCGAAGGGAAAACAGCATGGAAATAATCTTCTGGTTTGTCGCCAATTCATCAATCGTTAACAGTTTCATCTTGTTCAAAGAAACATCAAAGAGACATAATTCTAAGAAGGTATTTACGCACATGAATTTTAGGATTTAACTGGCTCATCAACTGATTGCAGGATACTCTTCTAGAAAACGCAAAGCATCAGAGTCACGTGCCTTCAATATATCACCAGAAAACTCAAACGGGCACGTCTCCACACACATGCATGGGACGCAAGAACCGATGTCGGGTTCATCTGAACTCAAAAAAAAGAAAAGAAACTGCATTTGGTTGCAAACTGTGAAATGTTCATCTGTGTAGGGACGGTTGCCATTTCAAGTATCATTGTAGTTGAACGTTCTGAACAATTAACTGGATTATTTTTATGAGATAATATAGTGCATGCACATCATAGAGAACCCAATGTGTATCGACTGTATATGGATATTAGTCCGAGAGCCCATAAGGTTTTATTGTCGTCACTCTGACCAAAAGACCCACTCTGCTCATTTTGTGGCAAATTATATGTAGTTTACGGAAACTAATTTCTTGCGAGTGGGAAACGCGGCGTTTGGGAGATATTTAACATAGAATGATGCCTGGTGAGAGCGAAAAATGTTACTTAAGTGTTGGGGAGGGTTAGTAATTTCGAATGTATGCAACATGTGTAATGTCAGCTAACACGTTATATACACTGTTTTGTCGGCAATAAGTCATTCTATCTAGTGAATAAACACAGAATTAGAATTTTAGCCACTGACCTCGAGTACGAGAGGTCAAAGGTCAAATATATTTTGAAACGCCATTTTTTTTTAAATGTCAAATTGGAAAGTTAGCTTAAGAAATTTTATAATCATCTGTTGGAATCCGTTCTAGTATAATTTTGAACTTTACTGTATACCAGATTCGGATATGTGGAAAGAAAATTAACACAGTCGTAATTGCAACCATTCAAGATGTCAGCCAAAATGCGTGCCGAAATAGCCAAAAACAGTAAAAATTCATAAGGTCTCTCTGATCGCCGTTATAGTAAAGATGATGTCACATGCGGTCATGTTGTCCGTTCGATACGTTATGGTAATATACAACCCTTACAAATCAGCCAAAAATCCGACACAAAAATCCAATATGGCGGCCAAGATGGCCGCCGAAATGTGAAAATTTGCTATTTTTCGGACATTTCACCACCTTTCGTTTGTCTCTGTTGGAAAATATTTGCTCCTTGACGCGATTTTATACATTTATCGTATAAAAGCATTATTGGTGAACACATGGGGATACTAATATACATTCCTTGCTGGAAATGTTTGTCCGATATTACGTTTTCCCGAATGCCGGTATAATGCCGATAATGGCCGTAACCGTAGGTGCGCCGAATAGTCATATTAGAACAATTACCTGATAACGGATTATGATTTGCCACGTTCTTAATGATCTGGACCAGTTTCCATTTCTTTGCCTGATCAATCTAGGTCGCTCACACCGGCAAAGTATTCAACACTTCCTGGGAGTACGGTCCCTCTTATCATAACGTTTCAAGCAATTAATTTTCAGGTGTAAAGCTTAAGATTTTAAATACCTGCGAAATATGGGATTTGGTCGTCATCTTGAACTAGAAAGGCATATGGTCTATAAGTATACAAGCTTACAGGCCATCTCCATGTATGTCTTTCTCATATCCCATATGGACAGCCACATGTACACCTGGCGAACTTCCCAGCTAACTAGTCATTTCTCTATAGATGGTTCAACTCACAAACGTAGCGAACGTATTGGCATACGTGGACAACTTCGGCAGTGTTTCAAATGTAGCTAGCTGTCTCATTCCCTTGGACACATGCATATCTGCTACAGAGAAGACCATAATGTACCGACTACCCACACTTCTTGATCATGATCCTAAGCAACTTTATAACGTCCCGCATTCGTCTCGTTAGCAGAGAAGAACAATACTCGCGGTGCTAGTTTGTAGACAAGCGCCATGACAGTGGGAATGAAATGGGCCACGGCATACACCCCCACATCAGGTGTATGTTTCAGATTTAGAATGTCATGTGTTGGTGCTTTTGGTGTGGTAATATTTGTGTTTCCACATCCGTTTCAAGGCCGCTCTTAATCAACTTGACCAGACATGTAATTTTGTCTGGATAATACTATCCTATCCTCCCCAGAAGAGTCGGATGGGCTAAATGATGTCTTTATGGAATGAAGGTATGCGTTGTTGTTATCCTCTCTCAAGACTAGTGTCAGTATGTGGGCGGTATTTTCCAAGGAACTGTGATGCATTTGTGAGAACAATTTATATATCGATGGGAATGGATGATGACATTGGTGAATTTGACCGTTATGGTCATATAGCTTTATAATATATAACTTTAGAATATAGTAGTTAATATGTCTCATGCAGGACAATGGCTTTGAATGGCGATGTTACCAAGAAATAAATTGGTGTATCCAACGTAGGTTAAACTTAATGCAAGGTCTCAACAATCCCCTAGATGTTTTTCGAATTAATTTTTTTACCCTTGTGGTGATGGCATTGTACTTTCTTGAACCACACCGAGCATCACCCATCGTGAGTATGACATCAACTATCAAATGCATCGTCCTCAAGACTACGTCCCGTTCTGGGTGGGGTTTATATAGTAGTAGCCAATGGTACAAGCCTGGTCTAATTGATTAAGAACGGCTTCCAGGCGGACTGGAAGATACAATCTTAGCATATAAGGGAAGTAAAGCTACACGAGATCATGTCTAAATCTAAAACATACCCAAAGAAGGGGCAGTGCAGTCGTGGTTCAATTTCATTTCCACTATCATGACACTGGCCCACAAACTAGCACCGTGTGTATTGTTATTATCTGCTGTGATATGTACCGTGAGGCGATTGCTGGACGCCACCGTGACTGTGCATTGTTATTATCTGCTTGGATCTGTACGGTGAGACGATTGCTGGAAGCCACAAGGACTGTTCTTATGATCACGGTCAAGAAGTGAAAGTATATTATGCATTATGGTCTTCTACGCCTTAGCAGAAAGGCACCCGTCAAATGTTAGGCTTTCAGAAATTCGAAGCCATATACAGAAGATATCCGGCTACGTTAGTATGTGAATATGTGAATTGATGAACCATATATTGAAAAGTGGCTGGATGGGTAGATCACCAAGTTACCAAATCTGAAAAATACGCAGATAGAGACGTCATTCTGAAAGCTATTGTACGCATCGACCGCATAACTTTCTAGTTTATCACACAATATGACGATCAGACCCCATATGTAGTGTCTGAATTATACCATAAGCTACCACGAATGAAGCTCGTCAAGAATAAGGATAAGAATTCCCATCTTTCGAGACAAACGCGTGAGCTTGACACCGGCATATGTGTTGTTTGAAACATTTCGATTAGTGGGACCCTTCTGCCCAGAATTGTAGAAAACTATGTTGGTGTCAACGACATAGATTAATGTGACGAAGAAACGAATGCTGGCCCATATAATGCTGAACATGGCAAATCAGAATAAGCTCAGATACTGTTGTTTTGATTCTTGAAAGTCATAATATGACTATTCGGTGCACCCATATACGATTACGACCAGTATGGGCGCTTAGTGGAAAATGGATTTCGAAATGCCACATCACGATTATTGTGGGGTTTCATCCTTCCAGAAGGCGACGACCTATGTTGGAACTAATAGTTGGCTTATGTACCGTTTCGTTCAATCCATACATATTGATATTATGACGAAAAGTTGAAATTAGTGTGTGATAATTTAGACTTCTTTTCAATTTCTGGCCACCAGTTTGGCAGCAATCTTGATTGTGAGAGTTGACCGAACTCAAATAGATAATTCATATCAATTTTCCATATGAATATTTAAGTGTGTGTAGAATTCTCACAACAATGACGCATAGTATGAAAGTAAAGGAATGTAAGCTTGTTTTCAAATCTCGGACGCCATTTTGGCCGCCATCTTAGATTTGGAAAGAAAGTCCTTCATCAAATCCAAGATAATTACTTTATCACCGTATTTCCAACTCGGCTGTAATCATGGGTAGAGTTGTCTCGTCAATAATGCCCAATGATGTGAATTTGAGAGATTTTCTGTGATTTTCTAAATATGTTCATCATTGTGGTCGCCATTTTGAATTTGGGCAACTTTTATTTGGATGAAATATAAGCACAGTTCTTCGACTCAGTGTACCCAACTCACAATAGTAAGCAGGTGTGGAGTTGTCTTGACAATAACTGTCACTGATGTTCAAATCAGCGATATTCGGCAATATTTCTATTTCTGGTGGCCATTTTAGCCGCCATCTTGGATTTGGGTAAATATTTCTCAACTCAGGTATAAGAGGAATCCTAGCTCGAGTATCTCCTGCACATATATACGCGTGGGTTTTGTTGTGATAGCAATAACATTCATTGATTCGAAACAGTCATTGCGTTATTAGCGTCGTTTTGGCTTTGACCGGATTATACCGGCATTTGAGAAAACGCCATATCGTACAAAATTTTTCCAGCAAGGAATGTATATTATTATCCCCATGTGTCCGCCAATGACTCTTCTACAATATAAATGTATAAAATCGCGTCAAGGAGCCAATATTTTCCAACAGAGATAAACGAAAGGTGGTGAAATGTCAAAAAATAGCAAAATTTCACATTTCGGCAGCCATCTTAGCCGCCATATTGGATTCTTGTATCGGATTTTTGGCTAATTTGTAAGGCTTGTATATTACCATAACGTATAGACGGACAACATGACCGCGTGTGACATCATCTTTACTATAACGGCGATCAAAGAGACCTTATTAATTTTTACTGTTTTTGGCTATTTCGGCACACATTTTGGCTGACATCTTGAATGGTTGCAATTACGGCTGTGTTAATTTTCTTTCCACATTTCCGAATCTGGTATACAGTAAAGTTCAAAATTATACTCGAACGGATTCCAACAGATGATTATAAAATTTCTTAAGTTAACTTTCCAATTTGACATTTAAAAGAAAATGGCGTTTCAAAATATATTTGACCTTTGACCTCTCGTACTCGAGGTCAGTGGCTGAAATTCTAATTCTGTGTTTATTCACTAGATAGAATGACTTATTGCCGACAAAATGGTATATATAACGTGTTAGCTGACATCACATATGTTGCTTACATTCGAAATTACTAACCCTCCCCCAACACTTAAGTAACATTTTTCGCTCTCACCAGGCGTCATTCTATGATAAATATCTCTCAAACGCCGCGTTTTCCACTCGCAAGAAATTTGTTTCCGTAAACTACATATAATTTTCCACAAAATGAGCAGAGTGGATCTTTTGGTCAGAGTGACGACAATAAAACCTGATGGGCTCTCGGACTATATAATCAATTAACATTCCAACTATCCAACTGTATTAATTGTTCACACAATACATTTCATGATATAATTTCAAATTTGGTGTATTGCACGATTTGACTCATTTATAATTTCAAACCAAAGAATTGTCGACACCACCTGGTCAAATGGTCATGCTAATGCGGTTGGGTCCTGCGGAATTGATATGATGCTGTTAGGGCAAACTGATGCTGTTAACAAAAAGTACCGTTATATTTTTTTAATTTGTCTCAATCGCGGTGTTCCGATAATCTGAAAATCCATTATGCGTATCAAGTTATAACATTCAAAAATAAATTTATTACGAAATATTTTTAATAATGGTTGTATTAGTTGTTGAAAATCGACTATAATTAAAATGGCTATTCGCGTCGTTTTAGAAACACCAGCGCATTTATTATTATATATTTTCCAAAAAATATATGTTCTTGAATGTTTGTTTCATACACTGTTTTTTTTTTTTTTATCAAATCTCTCTTGTTATCCAATCACCGCGAAAATTACAACTTTAGAAAAATAACGGTACCTTTTCATAACGGAATCAGTTTGCCCTACCCGCATCATAGCAATTCAACACGACCACCGGCATCATAGCATATTGGCATGATTACACGACATCTCAGCTACAATTATGTATTAATGTTTCAAACCGCTGAACATTCAAATGGCTGGTGTTACATGCATGTTTCAGTCGGACGGTATGTTACAATTTGCTTGATCGAAGAGTTCACAAACTATTTTCTCAATAATGTTTTGTTTCTTGAGTAAAAGGAACGATCTATATCAGCACAATGTGTACATTGTGCGCTCCTTTTTCTGATAATGTTGGTATATGTTCTGGTGTTTCTGACGTATGTGATAAAATAATGTGTATTCGCACACCTATATACCGGTATATGGATTGTTTTCAAATTTCTCTTATATTCTATAACGCTAAATTTTAAATGGTGATGCCATACAGTGTTTGCACGAAGATGAACTTCCGCACTTAGCAAGACGTGATATATAATAGGTGTTTTTGAAGTCGAAAAGCAAAGTTGATATTGAATAATTAGACAACGCGCCATAATACCAATGACATACATGTATACCTATATTCTAGCCTGCACCAGTATATAGGACGATTAGATTATCATTGATTTGTGCTTATAAATCAGAAGCCGTTCGATATAATTATACACGTAAGCATTACGCACTCTGGAAGCGGAACATATCTATGTATGCACAGCGAATTACCAATGAATAATAATTATAATTTAATTATATGTGTATATTCTATATTATTACTGCTGATAAATGTTACATTTGCATGTTAGTTTATAGTAATAAACATTCGCAAACATCACCGTTCTGAAAATATATTTAAAAACCTTACTTGAATAGTGCGACATCGCCTTATTTGGCTAAACGAAATAGAGGATATTTAGCGTTCTGAATTGATACCGGACAAATATATTTATTTATTTTCGCGAGCGACTAGCTGCACTTTTCGCCAGCGGAAATACATTATTTCTGGCAGTAGCAACAGAAACTCATTATCGCCAGAAACAATGTACTTTCGGTCACGACAAATTGGTCGCGAAATTTAGTCCTTGAGACACAGTATGAGATATTTCTGGTATCCACTTAAAATATTATAGATATCCTCTCTTGAATTGTCTTCTAGATTAGAAGAAAACAGAACACATTTGCTTTGAATTGTTTACAAAATACTTTTGGGAGTTGGTGACATTTTTCAAATAAGACGGGTCTAAATCCTGAGCAAATATGGTTTGTGTAAGACATATTTTATTGTCACAATGTGACATTCGTGTGCATACACGTCGTGGTCACTTCACCTCATGTAATCTGAGTAAACAATGACATTTTGTATGGAATATTAAAAGCAACTTTTCAGAGCTGACGAAACGCACAATACATATAGTTTGATATACTGATATTGAACTAATCCCAATGAAAAAGTCGAAGATACTTGCTTGCCAAGGGCTCTTATACTCAGGTGTCGATTTTTCTCATATTACGACACACGTCTCGGCTTACGCTTATTATCCCCAGTTGGAGCTGTCACTCCAACAGATTACCCTCACTGCGTTAACACAGTAACAGGTTACCACCATTTATGGAGCAACGGGATACTTTCTGACAAGCCAAATACTTCTGGGGAAATAGCGTCTGGTACTTAATATGTGCCCGGGAACACACCGTCGGTATTATGTTATAGCTGGAGGGAGATGACGGGGTGGCTTATACAGCTAGTGTCGGAACTAAAGAGTTAAGAAATAAGAGTATAGCTATCTATTATAACAGAAGATTAAGTGACATTACCTTCACTTCGAGTGGCAGATACAACATATTGAAAGTCACGTTGGGTATAGGATCATATATAATCGTGCACGCCCGCATAATTGAGCCAATGAAATTAGACATCTACTGTCATGATATTCTGTTAATTTAAATGGGCATGGCTCATTTGAGCTTCCAAATTTTGTCTAAGTAATTTCTAAGGATGTATTAGATTGGTTGCAAATACAAGAAATGTTGATAAGTATATATACCGGCCTCATATTCTCTGAGAAATACATACTGTGGTCAGAGCTTTTTCCAGCTGTTTTGTTTGTAAAGAAGTGAAACAAATTCTCTTTATTTCTATCATATCAAGAATAGACTAACATGGAACGCTCTTTTCTGTTCCATGTCGTGCAAATTGCTGTTTTTGTTTGGAGCCCAAACATCGGGTTCAAAGTTGTATTTTTCATTCTCCAATGTGTCTTTCTGTGACATTATTATACTGCTCATAAAATGGTATTTCAAGTGTTTATCGAGCTATTGTTATATCGGAAACACTTAACCCTTTACCCAACCAAACGGCCAAAAACGCTCAAATAAAGCTTCAACAGCCTAAAATATCTTCGGTCTGTCTCAATAACACCATACACATATGGATATCATTGGAACTGGTTCACTGACCACGTTGTGGTGGTTACAGTTATGCCCTGTGCCAATGCATTCTCTTATATATGCGAGTCGACCATAGGTCGCCTCGCATATATAAGAGAATGCATTGGCCTAAAAAATTTATAATTTTTTCTTACATTTTTTATAAATCTTTATAATATTTTTCTATATTCTATGACAATTTTATCATTTTTAATATGTTAAGCCAGTGCGTTCTCTTATATATGCGAGGCGACCTATGGTCGACTCGCATATATAAGAGAATGCATTAGCAAAGGGCCGTTCTGTTGGGTAAAGGATTAAATAACGACTATTATTAAACGCATTTTGGAGCGCAAACCACCAAGTGGCTTTAATTGATAAATGAAGGGCTGTGGTTGAATGCTCCAGGTGGGGCTGGGGCGATTACATGCCAATATAATCGATTACGATTACAATTACTTTTGATTTACATGATTACGATTATTGATTACTTTTTTCTTCAAATGTAATTGATTACGATTACAAATACTTTAGTAAAATGTAACTGAATATTTTTCGATTACATCGGATTACAATTTTTAATTTCCAACCATTTTGATCCCATAGGAATAAATAATGAAATAAATCATATTAAAATATCAAATGTTATTTAATAACAAATAAAACATATATAATACGTAAACAATGAACGACTGAACAAATAAAACAACAACGCAATAAGCACATAATCTATTTACATTAATTTGTGATGTTTTGTCATGGAGTTGTGCACCAACATATTGAGAATAGACCATGTTTTATGTGTATTTTTTAAAATTTTCTTAAATATAGTTTTCATTTCGCTCGAACCATCCAAAATATCATCGAGTGAAATGTTAATACGCTCGTATAGGTTTAGCTGCTAATTTGTATATGAAGCATTTATATAAATAACACAAATTGCACAAGTAAGCCCAAAATGGAGTTAAAACGAACTTAATTACAAACTATTACTGTACACGGACTGGCTAAATCGACTCGGACTCACTTAATCGTTCATACTGCCTCAATGTGAAATGACAACAGTTACTGCGGACAAAATGAAATTAAAACCTGTGTCCACAAGACACCATAATATTTATTTATTGCCTCCATATGCGGAGAGTAATATATAGTAATATACATGTGCCAAGTTTTATGTACACAAGTATCCACAGAGTAGTCCACGTGTATTATACATCTATGTCCATTTCGATAGACGACTAGGGTCCGCATTCCTCGCTCATACATTACATGTAGCGCTTTCGCCTCTTATGAGAGTGCAACTGATGAAGAGGAAAGTGGCTGTGTCTATGATTATGTTGGTTCTGTTTGACTCAACATCGTTTGTGATAACAATATTGTTTCCACCTAGTACGAACACTTGCATAGCGCCGTCGTTCAGTTGATACAGGAATAAAAATGTATCAACGCCATATGCATCAATAATTCGTTCCCAATATATGTTTCGGAGATTATATATTGACAGAGAGTTACATTTAGTCAGTGCGTGAAAGAGTTCATTTTCATACAGTTTCCCACAAGCACAACATACCAGTCCATTTGGGTATGTTGTCTTGTTTAATAGAAGAGCAGATTATTAAGTCGTGCCGAATATTCTGGCCGCGCTTTCAGCAGATGCCATATTGACCAGCATGAGAGAGGACTGCTGTGAATCTCCCGAGATAAAGCCAACGATTCGTTGCTGTAAACATCGCTAATCCATTCTGATGCGTACACATGTTCCACCGCTGATTTCACAAGCCTTTTCCATGCTTGCTTGCAAGGAAATATACCTGTGTTCAGAAACGTCTCCAGATGGTCATTGAGACCATATATGTCAAGGATACGGACAATTTCACTCACAAATCCAGTTGAGGGTCGTTCAAAAAGTCTGAATCGAAAGAGTTTGTAAAGAAACAGTTTGATTGGTAGTTGGTGGCCTTCTTGCAGGTGAAGTAGATCGCCAAGGAATTTGAGCTTCTTGGAACTGATTTTATGCTCGAGAGGCATAAGTCGCAGGAGACTAAGCGAAACATTAGTACTGGTACGCTTTGGAATGGATTGCATATGATTAACACATGTGCTGGGGCGTCTGGGGGGGGGGGGGGGGGCAACTTACAGCACCCTTTGTTTGACCTTAATATATAAAGGAACAGAGAAATGGCATGGGTCACCTACATGTATATGAACCCCTCTGCATGGGTGGCGGCCATGTTCGAATAAGGAATGGAAGTCCCGTGGTTCGTATAAGTTTAATACAAGTTTATAAGTGCGACTTATTGAATAAACAGTAGGGGCCATTTAAAACATAAGTGGCGGCCATTTTGAATCAGTCGACTATTATGATTGGTTTGTTGGGGAAAAATCTTTCTTCGCAGTTCACATTGACCATTCATGTCAAATTTCATGCTTTGCGTCACAATAAAGTGAACGATTCTGTTACTACTGTTGACACATCTCATATATATTTGGAAGACCTCTGTCTGTTTGTTTGTCTGTATGTTTGTATGTTTGTCTGTATGTTTGTCATTTATACAAATCTACGATTCTCGACCGATCGGGACCAAACTTGGTACGTGTGTGTAGTTTGACCAGGCGGTGGATGTTGTCGTATTGGAAATCCCGTGCGGCGCTCGCTTCGCGCATGCGCAGACGAGATCTCGGAAACGGGTGGAGCTATCGACTTGAAATTTGGTATGTGAATGTATCTTGCCCCGGATACGAATTTTATCGGGTCGCCGAGCCTGTGCGACGCCAGCTTCGCGCATGCGCAGACGAGATCTCGGAAACGGGTGGAGCTATCGACGTGAAATTTGCTATGTGAATGTATCTTGCTCCGGATACGAATTTTATCGGGTCGCCGAGCCCGTGCGGCGCCAGCTTCGCGCATGCGCAGACCAGATCTCGGAAACGGGTAGAGCTATCGACTTTAAATTTGGAACGTCGTGCTGGGTAGAGCCATCGGCTTGAAATTTGGTTTTTGAATAGCCCGGACAACGTCGGGCCTCAGCTTCGCGCATGCGCAGACCAGATCTCGGAAACGGGTGGAGCTATCGACTTGAAATTTGGTTTTTGTATAGCTATCGACTTGAAATTTGGTTTTGAATAGCCCGGACAACGTCGGGCCCATCGGCTACTAATTATATATAAGGCAGTGTAACTCACCGAAATTGATCATAAGTGGTGTAAATTCAACATAATTGATATTTCGTTGTGTTCACTTGGTTATTTTCACGTATCCTTCCAAATAAAATAGCCATCGTATTTCCCGGACAGAACCGATTAAATTGGGAGAGAACCGACTCAATCGGGAGAGCACCGATCGAGATATCATAATTCGCAGTTTTCGTCGTTGTTATTACTCGCACAATAGGATTTTCATTATGTTTACGTTATTTGGGACCATAGATTATGAGGGGAATGAAAAACTAATCGAATTATCACCTAGATGGTTCAAAAATAGCGATTTAACTGTCAAAAACTCGCGAAAATGTATAATTTGGATCATAAGGAACCGTCACAAATCAGTTAAGAACCATCACACATCGGCGATTGAACGACTTCCGATGTAACAGTTGCTACACAGTGACTTTATCTAAAACAGAGAATCGAGTTATTCGCAGAGAGCCGAGCGCTCGGTAGAGAATCGGAGTCCTCAGCTGAGAATCGGAAACGGAAAATAAAAAAGTCAATTTCTGAGCATTTCGGGATTAGTTTTTAACTTTTTTTTACACACACTGAAGGCCAGTGACTATAATTTCACGACAGCGCTAAGAAACCCACGAAACAATATTCTAATGCTGATGTTTTTTTTACGTTTCATGCGGCGATTGCTCGATAGAGAATCGGAATCTTCGCTAAAAATGCTCACGAAACTCGGTAGAGAACCAATCTCTAGGAGTAGTTCCCCCACAGTGATTACCCGGCGTTGTCCGAGTTAAAGTAATGTGTTGTGCTTTCTGACAGTTACCAAATATAAGATTGGCTGAATAGTTGTGAATATCATTTAGCAAAGACAAACCATTATCCCTGCTGTAAAGCCCCACAGTGGCACGAGTATCGTCACTATTTGAACAATGTCACAACTCTGCACAAAAAAAAAAACAATTTGACGAAACCCGTTCCATGTAGACATCCTTTCCCCCATGCTGGGCCAGGCGCACCTCATAGATAATTCAAAATCCTAAACATGCTGACTGTTATAACGCCCCAAGCTGTATCGGAGTCGCTGTCCTCTGGTGGATTACCAACGACAATGAAGCACCAGGTTTTACACGATTCTTGTCAATTCATGAAAGCGCTTTAGGATACGAGTTTTGAAAAAATCTAAATTAAACGGTCACGGTCGTAATAGTCTAACAGAATCGTATATATATATATCACAGCCCGTAAGTGATAAATTCCCTAAGTAAATACCATAAAGTCCCTTTTGTGAACGACCCCACAAATAAGACACGCGTTCAGTTCAGTAACCGATGCTGCGCCATTAACCTGTTTTACTGCGTGACGCATGTCCTGCGCATTACTTCAGTAATTAATTTAACCCTTTCGTGACGGGAGCTGCGCTGGCGCAACATTAAAAACCAGGTCGCATCGCATATATAAGAGAATGCATTGGCATAACAATTTCTTATAATTTTTCATAAATTTTTCTTATATTCATCAACATTTTTTATAATTTTTTTATCATCTTTTATCATTTTTTCTTACACTCTTTAACCATTTTTTATATCATTTTTTTTATAATTTTTTCTTACATTCCTTAACAACTTATACCATTTGCTATCATTATTTCTTACATTCGTTAACATTTTTTTTATCATTTTTTTCATTTATTAACAATTGTAAAAAAAATTATATAAAATTTGTTAGGCCTATGCATTCTCTTATATATGCGAGGCGACCTGTGGTCGACTCGTATATATAATAGGTCGCATCACATATATAAGAGAATGCATTGGCACAGGTTTTCGCAAATATTCAGGAAGCTCCCGCCATGAAAGGGTTAAAAGGCAACCAGAGACAATACTGTTTTAATCAGTCATGTAACATAAATTAACATCTCTGAAAGAAATTGAGTTTGTGGTGACCAGCTGAGCCGAATGTAGGCTTAAAGTGATGTGAAACACTCCGGTAGGGTGAACCAATAGAAATGGAGAATAATCTTGCCCAAAGTTTTTTTTTTTTTTACGAATATTAATCCAAATTGCCCACACACATCGTCATTCTGATATATTAATTAAATGCACCGACTCTGGATGGCGAAATCATTTTGTATGTTAGTCGCCGATTGTTGCGTCCCGAATGCAGATGTAAATATTTACAACTCAGCGTAGTTTTGACGATGTTTTCTATTGAGTGGTATGGTCGATTTCGTTGAAATTTTCGACGATGTTAGTAGAATGCTACATTCTCCAGGTTGGCATAACGCCTGAATACTAACTTATAAGTTTCAAGAACTCGAACATATCCATAATATTGGTGGCCATTTTGAAATAATATTCATTATTAATGCGGTCATTTGATTATGTTTTATTAACTTAAATTAATAATCTGAGAACAATTTAGACATACAAAATTGGCCTTATGGTGGCCATTTTGAATTTTAGCAGTCATTTTGAAATAACATTCATCCTTTTTTGGTCAATTTATTAGTTTTTTTTATCAATTCATCATCTAAGAACAATGAAGACATACATACATCAATGTTTAATGCTGCTAAGACTAACTGTCAGTCCCAGCAACATAACACATGATGGGACAATTGACCACATGGCGTCCGTTTTGGATTTTAGCTGCCATTTTGAAATAACATTCATCGTTTAGTTTTTTTTTTCAATTTATCATCTAATAACAATTTAGATATACAACATCAATGTTTCACGATGATAAGACTGACTTCCAGTCGCAGCAACATTTCACAGGATTAAAAAAATTGGCCATATGGCGGCCATTTTGGACTTTGGCGGCCATTTTGAAATAACATCAATCCTTAATGTGGTCAATTTATTAGTTGTTTTATAATTTCATCATTTAAGAAAAATTTAAACATACATACATCAATGTTTCATGCGCTAAGACTAACATTCAGTCCCAGCAACATAACAAATGATAGGAAAATTGACTATATGGCGTCCATTTTGGATTTTGTCGGCCATTTTGAAATAACATTCATCCTATTTGTGGTCAATTTATGAGTTGTTTTCATTAATTCATCATCTAAGAACCATTAATACATACATATTTACATCAATGTTTCATGCTGCTAAGACTAATTTTAGTTGCAGAAACATTACACATGATTGAAAAATTGACCATATGGTGGCCATTTTGTATTTTGGCGGCCATTTTGAAATAACATCCAACCTTAATTTGGTCAAGTTATTAGTTATTTTATTAACTGATCATTTAAGAACAATTAAGACATACATACATAAATGTTTTATGCTGATAAGACTAACTTTCAGTCCCAGCAACATTATACATGATAGGAAAATTGGCCTTATGGCGGCCATTTTGGATATTGGTGGCCATTTTGGATCAAAATCATCATCAATATGGTTGGTCTGTTAGTGTTTTTATCAAGACATCACCTGACAACAGTTTAGTCATGCATATATCAAGGTTTCATGATGATAAAACTAAACTTCAACAACATCAATGCGACTCATGATAAGAAAATTGGCCATTTTGGATTTTGACGGCCATCTTGGATTCAAGGACATTTTCAAGGTGGCTCATTTTTTTATTTTGAATGTAATGATCATTCTATGCAAAAACGTTCTCAAAAGTTTGACACTAAATTTTTTTTAGATTTTCTCTGGCATGCACCTGTCTATAATATGTCTTTAACATATTCCACTGACTATATATTGGAACATGGGTAATTGTGCGGCTCCTCCTTGCGTTGGAGCTGTCCAACTGTTGGACATTAATTTTCCAACCTGACCCCCAAATTTCCAACCGATTGCAATTTCAGACTAAATCTGGACTAAATATAGAAGAAAAAAAAATAGGCTAAGGTTGGTCTAAACAAAACACATTCTCACTAATTATTGCTTGTAAAATAAAACAATGGAAAAAAATTCAACCAATATGGGGTATAACATTTCCAACAGATATTCGATACATTAAAGGTACTCAATCCAATTAGATGGTCCCAATATCATCATATTCAAACAACAACATTTTTTTTTTAAATGCTGCTTCAGTTATCAGAATCGATTAATTGCCAGAAATAATGCTAACCACAGTCAGCTATAGTATAAAATTGCCCAAAACCTGTTATTTATCAACATTTTGTTCAACGAAATTTGCCGGTTTGTCAGATATCTGACACAAAAAAGCCACTTGATTTTAGGGTTATCCAACTTCATCCGTAATTTGGTCCGAGTCCGTCTTCTCGTTGACTTTTTACTGGACCACAATAAGAAGTATCGGTGGTGAAAAATCATAGATTTCAAAAATCGATATCTGATCCCTCTGATATTTAATGGGTGGGTTCATCAACTCGAATCAAATATTTGTTACCACCCGAAGCCAAGGAAATAGTAATTAGCGATGTTAATTCGGATTATGCATCTTTAAATCTGGTCATGGCACAGTTGACATCGAATAAGTTGATACATTGTGGTATACTAACTTCTTTTTGGCGGGCGTGTTCAACTTCTTTATTTTGGATGCTCAGGCATAAACAGAACCATGCAGCGGGTGGCTGTGTGCACGATATACTCTCATGTACGCTCAGGCACAAACAGAACGAACGGGTGGCTGTATGCACGCTATACTCTCATGTACGCTCAGGCACAAACAGAACCAGCGGGTGGCTGTATACACGCTATACTCTCGTGTACGCTCAGGCACAAACGGTTGAAATTGTTCTAATAGTTATCATGATTTTCCTGCCAATATTTACTGAGCAATGTGTAATGTTTTGGACCAACAGTCACATATCTTTACATCCCCTCCCGACCATATTTACATCCCCTCCCGACCCTATTTACATCCCCTCCCGACCCTATTTACATCCCCTCCCGACCCTATTTACATCCCCTCCCGACCCTATTTACATCCCCTCCCGACCATATTTACATCCCCTCCCGACCATATTTACATCCCCTCCCGACCCTATTTACATCCCCTCCCGACCCTATTTACATCCCCTCACGACCATATTTACATCCCCTCCCGACCATATTTACATCCCCTCCCGACCATATTTACATCCCCTCCCGACCCTATTTACATCCCCTCCCGACCATATTTACATCCCCTCCCGACCCTATTTACATCCCCTACCGACCATATTTACATCCCCTCCCGACCCTATTTACATCCCCTCCCGACCCTATTTACATCCCCACCCGACCATATTTACATCCCCTCCCGACCATATTTTCAGTCCCCTCCTCGATGTTTTTATTTGCATATCTTTTATGCTATTTTTTTACTCATGCCATGATGGGAGCTGCGCTGGTGAAGCATTAAAGACCCTGTGCCAGTGCAATATCTTATCTGCAATATCTATGAGTTGCCCATATGCAGCCTCGCATATATAAGATGATAATGCACTGACATTGAATGTAAATATTGTTACATGTAGGCCATTGCTTTTTTCTTATATATACGAGGCGCCCTATGGGAGACTCGCATATTTTAAGATAATGCATTGGCACAGGGTTTTCGCAAAAAATCAGGAAGCTCCACTCATGGAAGGGTTAATCATCTAATTACATTTCAATGATCTATATATTAATCAGTCTATTTCGATCAAATGGAACAATCTAAATCACCATGTAATATATAAGATAGGACACTGCTTCAATATCTAGAACTTTCCATGACCATCTATGTTAGGAAGATTATAATATAAAAAATAAAATTCGCAATTTATTTATATTGGCCTCAGGAGGATTTCACTTTGGACAATTCGATTGATTGGGAATCTTCCGGTACCAGCTGGACAATTATAATCCAATTGGGGGGGGGGGGGGGGGCGGGCGGAGGGTATACACGTGACAGGGATTTTGCCTCATTGAAGACTTCCCAATGTGTACTATGGTTAAAGGGATAATCACGCCGAATTGAGTTTGAATGATAACATAATGTTGTATTGTAATATATGTATAGTTGTATAGTATGTAACACCAAACTGTAATATATTCACTAATGCTCTCCGACAAGGGAGGTCAATAAAAGTATATGGCGTATAGCTACGTACCTGTATATTGTACTTTGATAATTGCATGGCGGTAACATAACGCTTGTATATATGACGTCTGTCATAATGAATTGCATGGGAACTATCGGGTGACATGTTCGTGTTTAATGCGCGTTCTATTCGCCTTCTGCTGCTCCCATGTCTGCTGACGGATGCAAGCAAGAACATAAATATATATATTTCGTTAACCGCATGCCCAAAGCTATATATATGGAGACTAGCTTGTTGATAAAACTTGTGATTATACTATGTTGTCATGCATATGGCTTGTAAATAAATGTGCATGTGAACAATGAAATTGTATTTTGACGGACAGCATTAAGCCTCCGGCTGGGGAGGCTGACACTTTTGATATATAGCGCTGCTGTATTTTGGGGAAACAATTACGAAGCAACATTGTGTCCGCTATTTGTCCTGCGTTTCTGCCCATGTCTCAGTAACAGCGTAATGTACCTGGATAACCACTGCTTAGTTTTATTTCTGTCAATTCTCTCATTATTACAGGTGAGTGTCTTTACCATTTCTTTGCTGAATGTATTTCAGTCAGGGGGTGGTGAAAAAAAGTTCCGGACACGTTGGCGCTTTTTTCATTTTGACATATCTTGGCACCCACCACCCCCATTTAAAAAACTCTATTTGCAGAGACCCACCACCTTTTTCGAAGATTTGTGACAAATATCTACTCGATATGATAACCATTCAATGTATCACACAGACGTTTTCATTATTAATAATCTGCAATGCTTTGTTACACAGTTGGAGGCACGCTCAACAATGTTTTTTTTATATTTTTTAAATGCATGTTTTTATTTATTTTTATGTTTCATTTTTGTCAACTTGTTTGATACTTCGATAAAGGCCACATTTCTTTTCCTACTGGTCCTGACTCGAACCTGCTGTTATAAACAATGCAAATCCAGAAATGTACTTTGGTCACATTTTAAAATGTTCTTAATGTCCCTAATTGTCTTACCAAATCGTCAAGTCACGCAAAACACATCCTTTGAGTACAATATAATGAAATGTAACTGTTGACTAATATACATGTACACATGTATGGACACAGCCTTTGATATGAATTTGAGTACCCTTGTATGGCCTTTTTCTGTGCATAGTGAGGGTGATTATAAATGAAGATGCGGTAGAAACAAGTTGATATAATTTAATACATGAGTCTGTTATCCATATGCCGGGCAGTGGCAGGCAATGTTTTAGTTTCCAGTTTTCATTTCGACCAGCATATTAATGTGATATTATGTACCTAGATTTATTTTTATTTAAAAATTTCTTTTTATGCAAATTTGGTTTTTTATGATTCGCAACACGCAGGTCGTGCCAAATATTTGTTCGGGTCACAGTCTGGAACAATGATGAATTCTATGCATCCAGCAGATGTGTTTAGTATGGGTTCTGAAGAGATAACCCACTCCTATATTACTGCTATACACACTGTTTAATTCCATTTATGGGTCAAAATTGATGATATATTTTGTATATAGTTTATAGCGAGGTGTTTTGTCGTGTTATCTCCCTTGGTTTACGGTTTATGAGGTGTCATGTCGTGTTATCTCCCTTGGCTTATGGTTTATAGCGAGGTTTTGTTTCGTGTTATCTCCCTTGTTTTACGGTGTATAGCGAGGTGTTGTGTCGTGCTATCTCCCTCGGTTTACGGTTTATAGCGAGGAGTTGTGTCGTGTTTACTCCCTTGGTTTACGGTTTATAGCGAGGTGTTGTGTCGTGTTATCTCCCTTGGTTTACGGTTTATAGCGAGTTGTTGTGTCGTGTTATCTCCGTTTGTTTACGGTTTATAGCGAGGTGTTATGTCGTGTTATCTCCCTTGGTTTATGGTTTATAGCGAGGTGTTGTGTCGCGTTATCTCCCTTGGTTTACGGTTTATAGCGAGGTGTTGTGTCGTGTTATCTCCCTTGGTTTACGGTTTATAGCGAGGTGTTATGTCGTGTTATCTCCCTTGGTTTACTGTTTATAGCGAGATGTTGTGTCGTGTTATCTCCGTTTGTTTACGGTTTATAGCGAGGTGTTGTGTCGTGTTATCTCCCTTGGTTTACGGTTTATAGCGAGGTATTGTGTCGTGTTATCTCCCTTGGTTTATGGTTTATGAGGTGTTGTGTCGTGTTATCTCCCTTGGTTTACGGTTTATAGCGAGTTGATGTGTCGTGTTATCTACCTTGGTTTGCGGTTTATAGCGAGTTGTGTGTCGTGTTATCTCCGTTGGTTTACGTTTATAGCGAGGTGGTGTGTCGTGTTATCTCCGTTGGTTTACGTTTATAGCGAGGTGTTGTGTCGTGTTATCTCCCTTGGTTTACAGTTTATAGCGAGTTGTTGTGTCGTGTTATCTCCCTTGGTCTATGGTTTATAGCGATGTGTTGTGTCGTGTTATTTCCCTTGGTTTATGGTTTATAGCGAGTTGTTGTGTCGTGTTATCTCCCTTGGTTTACGGTTTATAGCGCGAGTTGTTGTTCGTGTTTTCTCCGTTGGTTTACGGTTTATTGCGAGGTGTTGTGTCCTGTTATCTCCGTTGCTTTACGGTTTATGTAAACTGTAAAATCTAAAAGGAATGCGATTCGATGCGGCCATTTTTTATCAATGTGATATCAATGTGCACCACGTGATCGCCGCATCCAATCAGCTAACATGCACTATAGAGTGATTGAGGTGGACGTCATTTATGCAATGTGACGTCAATGGGATGCGTATGAAGCATGCGGATTTATAAATATGGAAAAACAGGAACATTGTAGTTCCAAGAAGAAGTGTGTAATGAATAGACAGAACACAAGGCGAATCTTAATCGAGAATCTTTTATCGAATTAGTTGCGGATGGCGCAAGGATATATTTCGCGAGAGCGTAGCTCGATCGAAATATAACTATCCGCCGTCCGCAACGAGTTCGATAACAAATTCGAGATAATGATGCATGTTGTGTTCTGTTTTTATTCTATACCGCGTGTCAGATAAATTAAATCCATTACTGTCACCTTCATTGATACTATTGTGATTTAACTCTGATGAATAACCAGTAATGTTCGCGGCATCACCGAAGCGGATCGTTGACGTAATGTCCGGCATCTTTCTTGGCGACAACGTCAAGAAGAATAGTTCCGACTTGTATTCCACTAGATGTATACGCATATATGTATTCGATGGTGGGATCCCGTTGAATACATGTGCCTCACTTCAAATGTGTGGAATACAATACAAGTACAGAGGGATTCCATAGGAATTATTTTAAGAACGCTCTTTTTCGAAGATCATTAACTATCACTAACTATTAAATTTATATGTTCAGATAATAAGTTTAACCCTTTCAGTGCCAGGGGCCGATCTAATCGGCCATAATTTACGGTCTGTAAAATCGGCTCTTAAAAATAAGAAGAAAAAAAGGAAAAATAGTTTTTTTTAGATTTTTTTGGGTTGAATTTTTTTTGGGTATGCTTAAGCATGCTATAGCGAATTTAAAAACAAACTGGATAAAATTAGGGCATGTTATAACTCAAAACTATCACCAAGTATTCATAGTAATAATTTTGATGCCCATGAAAAACGTAAGATTCCCTGGCACTAAACCTACAAAATAAGTCTGTTAAAGAATATAAGAAAAAACTATTAAAATTGTAAAAAAAATTGTAAAAAATAATAACAAATGATGAAAAATTGTTAGGCCAATGCATTCTTTCATATATGCGAGGCGACCTATGGTCGACTCGCTTATATAAGAGAATGCATCGGCACAGGGTATATGGGTTGATACAAAAATCGGACCTGGCACTGAAAGGGTTAACAAGCGGTCGTTTTGTTGGACTTAATATCCAAACATTTCCCACCAACTAATATTAATCCTTCTGTAGTTGTATGATATGTTGGTATATGGTACGTCTGTCGTCTGCTTATATTTACAGAACATGCCTCAAATGAGTAATATACCATTTCAATACATTATATAAATATTGCACGACCTGGAGGTGACTATGCGGATAGTGGTCCGATGGGAGGAATAGTATTAAATAAATTAATAGTAATAGTAGGCTACTATTCCTCGACCACTATTTCGACATAGTCACCGACAAGCCGTGCAATATTTATTAAATTTTATCGAATGTTCTTCATGCTGTCCCAGATCCCATATTTAATGTATGTCCTTTTCATCGTAGAAAGCTTTTAGAATTTTCAGTGCGAATTGTGTTGTCTTTTGTTTTTTGCGGTCAAATTCTGATCACTAAATTTATTACTTCTAACTATGCAAATCTTAAATCTTCTTCATGGGTCATTGTTGCCATTTTGACTTATTTCGAAAGCAATGGAAAGCAGGTGTCGTTGACGTCAAATCAAAAAAATAGACTTTTTTTTTTTTACCGAAAAAGAAGATTCGTTTAGAAAAATTAGTAGTGCGAACTTAGGAAATTGACGAAAACCTCAAAGCGATATTGGGATTAGCGGAGAAAGAAACATAATACATCGTCACACCAAACATGGTGAAAATATCACACATAACATAATGTATCGTCACACCAAACACTGGGAAAATATCACACATAACATAATGTATCGTCAAACCAAACATGGGGAAAATATCACACATAACATAATGTATCGTCAAACCAAACATGGGGAAAATATCACACATAACATTATACATCGTCACATCAAACATGTGGAAAATATCACAAATAGCATAAATAACATAATACGTCGTCACACCAAACATGGGGAAAATATCACAAATAAGGTAATACATCGTCACACCAAACATGGGAAACTATCCCAAATAACGTAATACACCGTCACACCAAACATGGGAAAATATCATAAATAATATAATACATCGTCATACCAAACATGGTGAAAATATCACAAATAACATAATACATGATCACACCAAACATGGGGAAAATGTCACAAATAACATAAATAACATAATACATCGTCACACCAAACACGGGGAAAATATCATAAATAACATAATACATCGTCACACCAAACACGGGGAAAATATCACAATTAACATAATACATCGTCACACCAAACACGGGGAAAATATCCCAAATAACATAAGTAACATAATACATCGTCACACCAAACATGGTGAAAATATCACAATTAACATAATACATCGTCACACCAAACACGGGGAAAATATCCCAAATATCATAAATAACATAATACATCGTCATACCAAACATGGTGAAAATATCACAATTAACATAATACATCGTCACACCAAACACGGGGAAAATATCCCAAATATCATAAGTAACATAATACATCGTCACACCAAACACGGGGAAAATATCCCAAATAACATAAGTAACATAATACATCGTCACACCAAACATGGGGAAAATATCACAAATAACGTAATACACCGTCACACCAAACATGGGGAAAATATCACAAATAAGGTAATACATCGTCACACCAAACATGGGGAAAATATCATACATAACATAATACATCGTCACACCAAACGGAGAAAATATCACAAATAACAGAATACATCGTCATACCAAACATGGTGAAAATATCACAATTAACATAATACATCGTCACACCAAACACGGGGAAAATATCCCAAATAACATAAGTAACATAATACATCGTCACACCAAACACGGGGAAAATATCACAAATAACATAAGTAACATAATACATGATCACACCAAACACGGGGAAAATATCACAAATAACATAAGTAACATAATACATCGTCACACCAAACACGGGGAAAATATCACAAATAACATAAGTAACATAATACATGATCACACCAAACACGGGGAAAATATCACAAATAACATAAGTAACATAATACATCGTCACACCAAACATGGGGAAAATATCACAAATAACATAATACATGATCACACCAAACACGGGGAAAATATCACAAATAACATAAATAACATAATACATCGTCACACCAAACACGGGGAAAATATCACAAATAACATAAGTAACATAATACATCGTCACACCAAACACGGGGAAAATATCACAAATAACATAATACATCGTCACACCAAACATGGGGAAAATATCACAAATAACATAATACATCGTCACACCAAACACGGGGAAAATATCACAAATAACATAAATAACATAATACATCGTCACACCAAACATGGGGAAAATATCACAAATAACATAATACATCGTCACACCAAACACGGGGAAAATATCACAAATAACATAAATAACATAATACATCGTCACACCAAACACGGGGGAAATATCACACATAACATAATACATCGTCACACCAAACATGGGGAAAATATCACAATTAACATAAATAACATAATACGTCGTCACACCAAACATGGGGAAAATATCACACATAACATAATACATCGCACACCAAACATGGGGAAAATGTCACAATTAACATAATACATCGTCACACCAAACATGGGGAAAATATCACAAATAACATAAATAACATAATACGTCGTCACACCAAACATGGGGAAAATATCACACATAACATAATACATCGTCACACCAAACACGGGGAAAATATCACAAATAACATAAATAACATAATACGTCGTCACACCAAACATGGGGAAAATATCACACATAACATAATACATCGTCACACCAAACATGGGGAAAATATCACAAATAACATAATACATCGTCACACCAAACATGGGGAAAATATCACAATTAACATAATACATCGTCACACCAAACATGGGGAAAATGTCACAATTAACATAATACATCGTCACACCAAACATGGGGAAAATATCACAAATAACATAAAACATCGTCACACCAAACATGGGGAAAATATCACAAATAACATAATACATCGTCACACCAAACATGGGGAAAATGTCACAATTAACATAATACATCGTCACACCAAACATGGGGAAAATGTCACAATTAACATAATACATCGTCACACCAAACATGGGGAAAATGTCACAATTAACATAATACATCGTCACATCAAACATGGTGAAAATATCACAAATAACATAATACATGATCACACCAAACATGGGGAAAATATCATAAATAACATAATACATCGTCACACCAAACATGGGGAAAATATCACACATAACATAATACATCGTCACACCAAACACGGGGAAAATATCACAAATAAGATAATACATCGTCACACCAAACGGAGAAAATATTACAAATAACATAATACATGATCACACCAAACATGGGGAAAATATCATAAATAACATATTACATCGCACACCAAACATGGGGAAAATATCACACATAACATAATACATCGTCACACCAAACACGGGGAAAATATCACAAATAACATAAATAATTTGCTTGCGACCATTTATTGTGCTCTAGTTAGTTGTCGATTACAAAGACATTTCGGACAAAAAAAATTGAAATTTTGCTACGAGGCGGAGATGACTTTCAAAGAACCTCCACGAAAAGTGAGCATAAAATATATTTCTGAATTTTTCATGCGATAGGGGGTGTGCTAAAATTTGGAAGCCCACTATCGTGTTATAAGCTTAGTTAGTCACGTGAGATAAATTTATACTTTGAAAAATGATTATTGTAAAGAATGGGTTAAAATTCTGTAAATCTCGTATATTGGTATTACTGTCATGACATTTTCCCCGAATGAATAGGAATCCTTCAGCACTTATATTACATTTTCGTTTGTCTGTCGATCATCTGTTTATATTTTGTACTAGCAGGGTTACCCGGCGTAGCCCAGTTTAAAATTATCTGAAAACATCTGCTGTTGACATTCGGTGGGAATAGAAACTACTTTGGTTCAAAGTGTTACATATATTCTCAAAATTGTATATCCAAATAGGACCACAAAACGTCATTCTTACACATAGATTATAAGTATAGTGGCTCACCATGTCGGAGTGATTGTCATTTTGTTTATCGCGACTAATTCGTCCCACGAATACAGAAGAATTTATTTATCTACAACTGAGCGTACTTCAGACGTTATCATTTTTTAACCCTTTACCCAACAGAACGGCCCTGTGCCAATGCATTCTCTTATATATGCGAGTCGACCATAGGTCGCCTCGCATATATAAGAGAATGCATTGGCTTAACACATTAAAAATTATAAAATTGTTAAAGAATGTAAGAAAAAATGGTAAAAAGTGTTAAAAAAAGATTTGTTTTTAGGCCAATGCATTCTCTTATATATGCGAGGCGACCTATGGTCGACTCGCATATATAAGAGAATGCATTGACACAGGGCATAACTGTAACTATCACAATGTGGTCAAGGAGCCGGTTCCAATGATATCCATATTTGTATGGTTCTATTGAGACAGACCGAAGATATTTTAGGCTGTTGAAGCTTTATTTGGCCGGTTTTGGCCGGTTTGTTGGGTAAAGGGTTAAGTCGACGTGGTTGAAATTGATGTTTTTTCTGTGATTGGTTTAAAATATTTTTAATGGGATCAAAACATGAACGTTCGTTTAAAATACGATAATTAGGTTTTACATAGGCCTAGATATGTATAAATCCATCTAGTGGCTTGGACTAATATTTTGATGACACCTGGTTATCATATATCCATGTAGATACAGATGTTTTAAAGAAATGTCCAGGTGCGCCTCTGTTCATGGTGCTATACTGGCTAATTATTCTCAGATTAAAATAAATAAAAAGAAATAACTAATTCGTGGCCACGAAATAACTAATCGTGATATGCGATCGTCAGTCATTGTTGTAATGGAAGTTGATAGAGATGATCTGGTTGTAGTTGTCCACCATCTTGGCATGAGCCACAGCAATAACTCATCTGGGGCGGCCATTTTGGATCGCGAAGGGTGAAAGCGGGTGAATATTTAGTTTGTCTCAGGGGTCACCCTACAACACACTTTACCCTACAACACACTTTATTCGACCTAAAATGGGGGGGGGGATGTCATGGGTACCATATATGGACCCCTCTGATCAGTTATCATTTTCGCTCGAGGTGGGCTGAAGGTGTGAAAAATTAACTTGCGTTGCGAGCCACTGTACAACACCCTTTATTTGATCTATATCGGTCAAGTGGCCGAGCAATAATGTGTACCCTATTTGACTTCTTCTGAGCGACGACCATTTTGGATCGGGTATGGTTGAAAGGGGTGAATATTTATAAGTTTGTTTTGGGGGCCACCCTGAAAAACCCCTTATTTGACTTAAATCGGTCAATAGGCCGAGAGAAATGTGATTCCCATTCGACCCTTTTATTTGTGGAAAAAAATAATGAATATTCAGTTTGTCTTGGAGCCACTACTGTGGCTGGTTTAGGAAATGGGAAATTTTGTTTTTATTTCGTGGCCACGAAATACTAATTCGTGGCCACATAAGACATTAAATTTTGTGTGCCGAATATGACCGACAATGGCATTGGTGTAACGGACGCAGATAGATATGATTTATTTGCATATATAAACACTTAATATATCAAAAATGGCACCTTTGTCTGGGCCATTCGGACTACGTTTCTTCGATATATCTTTGATAATGCCAAGTACATGTAACATGCTATTGTTGGTTATATGGTTGTGTCGCTCACTATGGACAATCCGTGTATATCAATCACACACGTTTGTCAGATATATGGTGACATAACTACAGCGTTTCGCCCCTCCCTATTCCGAACAGTTGTAAAGTGTCAGGAGTTGAGTTCCCAAGATAGTTTGACAAACGCTAGGCCTACCGTATGTGTCGGCGGAAGTGGAATGGGACACCCACATATTGCCATGTCACTGCATGTGCATGATATTGCCAGCTGATTCAACAATGAACAAGGGGGTGAAGCTACCAGACACATTGTCGTCCTGTCCATGCGTATTAAAGATGATTATGTTTCATTCGACATCGATCAAAAATGGCCGCCGTCCAGATGGGTTCAAATATAGGGCACCCATGCCACTTCTCGTCCCATTGACCAATTTAGGTCAAACAAATGGTGTTGTAGAGTGGCCCGCCAGCCAGTCTAGATATTCACACATTTCAGCCCACCCAGATTCATAATGGCCGCCGTACGGAGCGGCTCAAATAGGGTACCCATGCCATTTCTCGCCCCCCCCCCTCGACCAATTTAGATCAAAGAAAGGGTGTTGTATGGCCCCCAAGTCAATCTAACTATTCACCTATTCACAACGATTTAGTTTACCCTGCAACACCCTTTGTTTGACCTAAATCGGTCAAATGGTCGAGTAATATTTTAGGCCCATTTAATGTTCCCTTGAACTGTGTGTCAGAAACCGGTTCTTGCGTATGACAAGTAGCCGTCTATTCGATATAGCCTATACCAGATACTATATGCCTTTGTATGAAGTGTATCTGACTGAATGGGGATAAAATAGTTATTTCGTAGCCATGAATTAGTTATTTCGTGGTCACGAATGAGATATTTCGTGGGCACGAAATAAAAAAAATTTATACATGTCCTAAAACAGTTACCGTAGTTTTCTTTTATCTCAGAAGAAACTAAATTTGACTGCACAATGTGGTCACTATTTGTTAACAGGCCTATACATGTCCATCTCTCTTGGCAAATTGTATCTTTTTTGGACAATATCTTGAACGCGAAAGTCTCAATTTTATTATAATACATGAACCATTCTAACATGCCACCGCCCCATCACCCAACAAAAACGGCACCAATTTGGCGCCATTAAATCACACGATTAGAGTCATTGTATTATGGGGAAGATTGTGTATCAATTTTATGGAAATCGGTGCTAAAAATATTTTATCAGTTTTGGACCCCTCTCCCCTTCCGTAACCCCTGACTCAAACGGCGCCACTTTTAACAGCTTTAAGCCACACAAATTAACTCCCGATATAATGGAAATGATTATGTATAAGTTTGGCGGTAATCTGACTAAACAAATTCTTATCAAATGTAATGCCCCCACCACACACCCGCATCTTTCACTCAAACGGCACCAATTTGGCGTCATTAAACCACACGATTAGATTCCTTGTATCGTGGGGAAGAATGTGTATCAATTTGATGGAAATTGATGCTCAAAATATTTTTTGTCAGTTTTGACACCCCTTTCCCCTCCCGTACTCCCTTGCCTCGAACGGCGCTACTTTTGACATCTTTAAGCCACACCAATCGATTCGTCATATCATGGATATCATAATGTATAAGTTTGGTGGATATCGGCGATAAAATATTTTCCGCCCCTCTTTCATTTTTGCCCCTGACAACGACAGCGACACTTTAGAAAATTCTAACCCGCACCATTATCTTTCTCGGAAAAAGTTACCCCTGTTAGACTCATTTGGTGCCGTCTACATGGTATTCTGTGAATTTCTATAGAACAGACAGAATACAGAATAGAATACAGACATTCGCAAATATAGATACAGATACCAATCCAGACGACTAACAGACGATATGCATTCCAATGTATATTTAAACCACCAACTGGGACAATACATTTATTATATGGGTTACCTTGTATTCAGGTGCGCGACCGTGGCACATCGCGTGCGGCAGCTTTTCGAACGCGGAATATCACATTTCAGCATATTTATATTAATTCTCTCATTATACTGTCAGGGCCATGAACCTAGGTCAATAATTTATACTATAATTCTTTATGCTATTGTGTATCAGCATATATTTTTAAAATTTCATCTTTACACACTACTGTGGGTATACAGCTTCCTACTGTGGGTGTAAATGTCTACTGAGGTGTTAATGTTCAAACGTAATTCAATGTGTTAAACAAACGTTTATACATATAAAGTAGAAATACACCTTAGTTAGTAAAATATTTCTTATGTTACATTCTTCTAAAATTGGAAGTTGTCATAATTTAAATTACATATGAAGAAAATTGCCTGCATTTCAATCAACTCTAGCTGGTTATACCGTTATATGAACTAGGAATCAATGCATTACAAGTACTTATTAGGAGTACAGTAATGCTCTAATTTATCGACCTCTTAACCACAGCATAATTATTGGTAACTTTTCAGGATTTAGTCAGAAATATGGCTTGTTGCCATTCATCGGAAAGCTCTCCCCTGAAAAGTTACCCATAATTCTGCTGTGGTTAAGAGGTCGATTAATTAGCAGTTTAAGAGAGGGTTGATAAATACCCACATCTGTCTACTGGGTCGGCAATAATATTCCATGTACCACCTTAGACCGCTATATATATAGTCAAAGAATAATATCTTTATGTGTTTCGATCTGTTTGTTATACTAGGATTAAGTATCTAGTATTGTACGCAAGATCATCATCAGAGGCGAGCGTTTCATTCTAAAATAAATGTTAAATTAAATCTGTTGACCAACTCTTGTGGATGGTGCGAGTGTAGTAGACGTGTATATTAGCCTATATATCACTATAATATTAGTATGGTGTTATTTGGTAAAAAATTTCGGCATATTAGAGTGCATATTATCCCACCCTAGCTTTTTAATAACCTAGTTTCAGTGGAATAGTTTCGAATTAATTCGATTTTTTCTAGGACCACATTCTTCTGTGTCTATCGTTTTTAATTAGATTTAAATTCAGTTGAAAACCAACGCTTAGGGCTGGTGTGTCCTTCTCTGTTAGGCGTTTATGACCTTCGGATAGCATTTTCAAATTAGATTCAAACTTAATTTGAGAACCAACTCTTAAGGCTGGTTGCACTTCTCGTGTTGGCCATGTAGAGCCTTCTGATATTCGTTATCGAATTTGCAGTAAATCAGATGCATGCACTTTAAGTGCATAGTGTCGCATACTGGAGTTGTGTGGCTATGGACAGACAAGTTCCGACGATAACTTTCTGTTGGCAGCATTTCTCGGTAAATGCAAATGGGATGGCTAGCTTGCTTATTTTAATGCGAAAGTAGTTGGTAACAAAGCACGTGCGTGTGTACGCCCACATGTTCGCTAGGATTTTCAAGAGAGGGTTGATAAATACCCACATCTGCCTACTAGGTCGGCAATAATATTCCATGTAACACCTTACACCGCTATATATATAGTCAAAGAATAATATCTTTATGTGTTTCGATCTGTTTGTTATACTAGGATTAAGTATCTAGTATTGTACGCAAGATCATCATCAGAGGCGAGCGTTTCATTCTAAAATAAATGTTAAATTAAATCTGTTGACCAACTCTTGTGGATGGTGCGAGTGTAGTAGACGTGTATATTAGCCTATATATCACTATAATATTAGTATGGTGTTATTTGGTAAAACTTTTCTGCATATTAGAGTGCATATTATCCCACCCTAGCTTTTTAATAAACTAGTTTCAGTGGAATAGTTTCGAATTAATTCGATTTTGTCTAGGCCCACATTCTGCTGTGTCTATCTTTTTTAATTAGATTTAAATTCAGTTGAAAATTAACGCTTTGGGCTGGATTGTCCTTCTCTGTTAGGCGTTAATGGCCTTCGGATAGCATTTTCAAATTAGATTTAAACTTAATTTGAGAACCAACTCTTAAGGCTGGTTGCACTTCTCGTGTTGGCCACGTAGAGCCTTCTGATATTCGTTATCGAATTTGCAGTAAATCAGATGCATGCACTTTAAGTGCATAGTGTCGCATACTGGAGTTGTGTGGCTATGGACAGACAAGTTCCGACGATAACTTTCTGTTGGCAGCATTTCTCGGTAAATGCAAATGGGATGGCTAGCTTGCTTATTTTAATGCGAAAGTAGTTGGTAACAAAGCACGTGCGTGTGTACGCCCACATGTTCGCTAGGATTTTCAAGAGAGGGTTGATAAATACCCACATCTGCCTACTAGGTCGGCAATAATATTCCATGTAACACCTTACATCGCTATATATATAGTCAAAGAATAATATCTTTATGTGTTTCGATCTGTTTGTTATACTAGAATTAAGTATCTAGTATTGTACGCAAGATCATCATCAGAGGCGAGCGTTTCATTCTAAAATAAATGTTAAATTAAATCTGTTGAACAACTCTTGTGGATGGTGCGAGTGTAGTAGACGTGTATATTAGCCTATATATCACTATAATATTAGTATGGTGTTATTTGGTAAAACTTTTCTGCATATTAGAGTGCATATTATCCCACCCTAGCTTTTTAATAAACTAGTTTCAGTGGAATAGTTTCAAATTAATTCGATTTTGTCTAGGACCACATTCGCTCGAGGCTGATATTAGCACTATCAGGACCTATAGGTTCCCAGCCATATAGAGATTAAATGTGTCATTCATGGTCAACGGACCTATGGAATTACAGGAAAGCATCCTGGTGAACATGTGGGCGTACACACGCACGTGCTTTGTTACCAACTACTTTCGCATTAAAATAAGGAAGCTAGCCATCCCATTTGCATTTCCCGAGAAATGCTGCCAACAGCAAGTTATCGTCGGAACTTGTCTGTCCATAGACACACAACTCCAGTAGCCACTAGCGGTGTAAGGTGTTACATGGAATATTATTGTCGACCTAGTAGGCAGATGTGGGTATTTATCAACCCTCTCTTGAAAATGCATTACTGTAGTTGAATTCGCGGAACAATTCAAACTTTATAATCATGACATACATAATATACACCGAGACTAGCGGAGAGTACAAAGTTGTCACCAGTCGTAATATTGTGGTTTTAACCACTCGCCAAAAGGGTTGTGGTTAAACCACAATTCCACTCGTGGTGAAACGTTGGTATTCTCGGCTGATATGTGTGTATTTTATATGCAATCTCCAAAAACGTCGCTTCAGACGATTGGATAGCTACTTTCTGGAACTCATGCAGTTGATGACCTAGATATTTGTTACAGTAGTTATTGTACTTACACGAGTGGAAGGGATAATGTGATTTATTTGTATTTGGAATTTCGAACATTTCCCCCTTTAACTGATAGATAGATTTATTAGCATAAAGACGCTCATGAGAGCCGTATGCATGTATACAAAATGGTGACACAATAATATGTAAAATAACACATTTTAACACAAGACATATATACATCTATACAATAATGTTTTGGTTGGTATTAAGTCAATAGTGCCAGTTGGTGTTTGAAAGTTTGAGTATTATCTAACTTCAGCTGTTAGTAGTCTCGCGAGCTATGAAAAAGTTGCTCATAGCTTTGCTGATCACATCACTGGATTGCTCCTCATCGTTTCGCATGATATATATAAATTTCTCAAAGTCACTAGCTTCTGTGAACATAACGTTTATCGATGCTAGTTTCTGGAAAAGGTCTTTTCTCAATTCGACATATTTTTGACAATAAAGAACGAAATGTTTTTCATCTTCAACGGACCCTGAATCACAATATTTGCATACTCGTTCATTAGCAGGCGTTGGGGCCGCTTATGTCAGCCTTTTTCAATTGCCAGTGCATGAGAGCTAATTCGCAATCTACAAAATTGTTCTCGTTCTTTTATTGACTTTATATTTAGTAGATACGGTTCAATTCGGAATACGGTTTTGAAACTTTGGTACGTTCTCAATTTGCTGTGTGGATTGTCCACGCTAGTGATATATGTGTTATGTATTCATCTTTCATTCTTTCCGTGATTTCATTAATATAATCATTTGAGATATATATACTACTTCCGTTCGGTGCATTTAATGATGCAATGTAATTTTCCTTCAACCCTATATGAAATTTAATGGGTTTTGTTGTCTTTTGGTACTTCCTATAGTCCTGCTTAGAGAAGGACACATACAATGGGCTCGACATTTATATTTACCAGAGTTACGACCCTTGTTAGAAATTTATGAATAATTATTGTCAATCAGCACATACATTTTGCTTTGTATCTCCAGTTTTAATGGATATACAATTAAATACTATAGTTGGATACATGATTTCGTCACATAAATGTTGGTCAAAGTTACATGTATTATCATTGCCGTTGCCTGACTTGGGAAATAGTAAGATGTTCTATTTAATCAATACATATTAGCCCTTTTACATAAGTACCATATTTGAATATATTTTGGTTTACATTTGATCATACCATAAATATCTACTCTGGCTCCGCCCGTAGATATCATATTCCACCATTTCAAAACAGAACTTTTTGAAGATCTGACGAGGAACTTTACAGCATGTAAATAATGACACAGATAATATATTTCTTGTTCAATACCTATTCATTACTAATGTATTTCAGTGTATAATCGACGGACCCAGTTCGAGAATTGCATGATTTAAGCGCGTTTTGTGAGCCCATTTCACGATGAACTTTGAATTGATTATCGGCGGAAATATCATATTATTGTAAGCGACGCAGAGCGAAATAGGCTTATACAAGTTCCCTAAATCTTGCAATATCGAACTTGGACTTTCACATAATGTGAGTTACATTATTAAGGAAAGGTATTAACCCTTTACCCAACAGAATGGCCCTGTGCCAATGCATTCTCTTATATATGCGAGTCGACCATAGGTCGCCTCGCATATATAAGAGAATGCATTGGCTTAACACATTTTTTTTAGGCCAATGCATTCTCTTATATATGCGAGGCGACCTATGGTCGACTCGCATATATAAGAGAATGCATTGGCACAGGGCATAACTGTAACTATCACAATGTGGTCAAGGAGCCGGTTCCAATGATATCCATATTTGTATGGTTCTATTGAGACAGACCGAAGATATTTTAGGCTGTTGAAGCTTTATTTGGCCGGTTTTGGCCGTTTTGTTGGGTAAAGGGTTAAAGGGGGAGTGTACTCAAATTTCCTGTATTTAAGGGAACTGTTTAGCCTGAAATAATACAAAGAACTTTAGCAATATGCAAATTGTGAGTAATTGTGGAAATGGACATCGCTCTGAAATAAAACATGTTAGTCTACCAAACTGTGTCAACTTTCTCTGCATTGAATACGATACGACGGGAATACGAATCGATGGGAATACAAATCTTTTACGGATGGCAGCAAAACCTGAATGCAACATTGTCATCGAAATATTCTCGAACAATTTTCAGGCATATGCATCAAATAAAATGTTACTTTATATGCACACTTGTCCCAGAAATTTATTAATTTTACTCAAAAGTCAGCGAGGGTCTTGAGTTGACTCCCGGTCTCGACATAGATTATATATTACACGACGTGTGTTAAATGTTACCCAATCCACATCCGTTAATTAATTGTGGTTACGCCGTGTACGGAAATTCGTAAGTTATTCATGACTCCAGCCAGAAACAAATCTTCATTCATAAAAGAGTAGGACCTGTCTGTCTATCTGTCTGTCTGTTTTTCTGTTCGGATATTTCTCCCAGACCCATTGACCGATTTCACCCAAATTTGGTGTGATTATTCGGGGTATCCTGGTAGAGGTTAAAACGGCGTTAGTTTTTCAAAATTTTAATTAAGAAAAAAAGTTAATTAAATAAATAAAAAAAAATAAAATAAGCTCACTATGGGCTTATTCCAGAATTAAATAAGTATAATGTGAACATTTATGTCCAATAAGAACCTATTTGCACGAGGAAGCGTTGCAGCACCAGATATGCTCTTTATAATGTGTTATCATTGTGGCCCGCGCCATCCCCAAATAGGTTCATATTGGACCTAAATATTGACATTGGTTTATATGAGACTTATTTGATTATGGCAGATTTGCAGTAGGGCACTGAACAACATTTTTCGACAAACCACGCACAAATCCAAGATGGTCGCCATTTTCAACAGAATCAATAATCTATTTTATCAATGTAAAACTTAAATAAGAACTCTTATATTATTTTCGCAGAGAAAATGATTGTTAGTACATATTTTGAGCATTGTAAAGCATTATGTTGTTGAAAAATAGCTGCTTAATTAAAAATGGCGGCCATTATTAAGTTATTTAATTAACGCTCTATAACATATTTATTGCAGCACATTACACAATTGTTTTCCAAAGTATTAGCCATATGATTAAAACATATCTACAAATAATTTCACAACTGACAGTATTTGGCCTCATTGCATGGACGTAAGTAACGAGTGTTCTTCAACCAATTTCATATAGTATTCGGTTATGATAAACTCTCAATGCTTGCCACCCATTTATATGTCAACCCAGAATGCTACTCTTGACGCACCAGTGCAGAATGGTGAATTTCCCCATCTCAAGTCAACACCAAGGCGGTAATTAGACTATTATAGTGACTGAGAGACTGCTCATTCAAAGTCTACAAGTTACTCCACATGTACATCGACTGTTTTCTTAATTATTATCTCCACGATAAATATAGCGTGCTATGATTCACTTTAATGCATACATATAGCTGACAATTTCACAAAGAAAACAATGTGTATTTAATAATCTTTTACTCAAAATCATAAGTTCAAACCTTGAAGAACACCACTCAACCGTCGCCTAAACATAACCAATAAATCCGTGGTATGAACTTCCATAATAACGAACCAAAGTCGGACGCTTTGGGTCGTATATAGTATATATCTGATTTTGTGACGTCACCAATTATTATCTAATACGACGCTGTTGTTTTGAATTTCGCGAGCGCGAATGTCGCACAGTATATGGGTGGACTTAAAGCATTAATGTCGTAATCGGCTGCCAAGAGGCCAACCTAAATCAGTCGACATGCAACATTCTCCTATTTATATAAACGTAATAAAATCATTTATTTGTTCTTATTTATAAGGGAAAGTAGGTCCATAATAAATTTCTAACGGGTCTACTCCGGCACTCTACTGGATCAAATCATCGGACCCAAGGAAGTTTTAATATTTCTTTAAATAAACTAAAATCACCACAACTCAACACGATCTACGTGTATCTCAAAGCTTTATTTTCAACTGATGCACAGCAGTTGATCAAAACTGCATGGTTCTGTAAAGACTATACACTTCGAAAGGAAATAAAATAATATTTAATATGGATTTGATTGTTATCATAAGTCTGCATATACTGACATGCATCTGATAATCCATATATATCCTATTTTCTTGAATAGAATGAAAACACATACTTACGAACAAAGCAGAAGATACATTCAGTTCCACGCGAATTCGGTCAATGGTGAAAGTTACATGATGACGTTGTTTGTCGAATATCGTTGAAATCGACATGATGACATGTTATGGATGAAATGAACATCCTGAGTATCTGAAGCGGAGAGCTCCCCCAGCACGCCAAGTAATATAATGGTTATAGTTTCAGTTCCATGCACTCTCGACAACATATAAAACTATTTATAATTACCCCACCAAACATAAGCCTTATGCATGTGAATCTTATTTGGTGGGAATATATAAATTGATTTTGACAAGAATTGTTTTAAACGCTACATGCATAAACCCAAATGTGATTGTTTTAGCTTTGGTTCGTTAATTACGCTTGCGCATGATCATATTATCATTGGAATATCAAGCGATATCATGTTCTCCAAAGTTTACGTATATAGAACACAAAGTTAGGACTAAGCGATTTAATATTAGATATAATTGATTAATCGCAGTAAATGTGTAGTACAAGGAAAGTGATAACAGTCACCTATCTATAATGCCATAACATCTAACATAACATATAAACTGTGAAAATAATAATCCACGTCAATCTTGAATTGAAAAGTTGAATGCTCAAATTGTTCAAACTTTTTCAATGTTATAAAGTTCCCGCCAGAAAAGGTCTAAAAATAAAAAAAGTTCTCATGATTGGAATGGGTGGGATATGATCTCTACGCGTATATAGGAAGTGTGGACATTATTGGCACGATCTGCATGGGGTAAAAACTTCAAATAAAATGGTCAAAGAACTACACAATATCATCACCATGAACATGTACATTACCATCGCCGCCGCCATCATCATCATCGTCATCGTCATCGTCGTCGTCGTCGTCATCGCCATCGTCGTCGTCGTCGTAGTCGTCGTCGTCGCCGCCGCCGCCGCAGTCGTCATCATCCTTGTCGTGATCATTATAATCATCATCATCAGCATTACCAAGGTCATCATTATTACATGTAAATGAGGGAGAACATTCTCCACTCAACGAATTTCATCCATTGATTGTCACCAAAGTTACGAACCCACCCCATGAACTCAGAAAAAGGTATTTTATAGTCGATGCATGAGAAATTGCACACACCGTAGGTATATATATATATTAGCCCCGCATTGATAATTTATATCAGAAAATGAGCACGACCGTTTAGTGTGTGAAATATGAAATTAGTTCACACATTTCAAGGAACGCTCCATAGATATCGTTCGCTGATTTCACAAATTTCCTTAAATAATTGGTAGTTGAATCTTTCTCTTTTATTGTGTGTATATTCAGGGTCCTTGGCGACTCAGCGGCACTGTGCATAGCGTATCAGACGGTCATACATTGTCCCATGATGGCGAAGATGGTTCGAGTATCGATGTCATTCACACAAAGGGGCGGTTAAAGGCCCACTTAATTTTCGAACCCACAGTTCACATTATATAAAATATATGCCATATTATATACCCAGATCACATTATATAAACTATATGCCATGTTATATACCCAGTTCACATTATATAAAATATATGCCATATTATATACCCAGATCACATTATATAAAATATATGCCATATTATATACCCAGATCACATTATATAAAATATATGCCATATTATATACCCAGTTCACATTATATAAATTATATGCCATATTATATACCCAGATCACATCATATAAAATATATACCATATTATATACCCAGTTCACATTATATAAAATATATGCCATATTATATACCCAGATCACATTATATAAAATATATGCCATATTATATACCCAGTTCACATTATATAAATTATATGCCACATTATATACCCAGATCACATCATATAAAATTTATACCATATTATATACCCAGATCATATTATATGAAATACATGCCATATTATATACCCAGATCACATTATATAAAATATATGCCATATCATATACCCAGTTCATATTATATGAAATATATGCCATATTATATACCCATATCACATTATCTAATATATATTTTGGGACTTCTGTTTGTTTGTTTGTTTGTTTGTCTGTTAGCATATATATATATATATATATATATATAACTTTTATAAAGGTCAATTCAAGGTCAAATCGGGTAAAACGGGACGGATTTCGACGAAATTTGATACCTACAGATACTTTTGTCCGGGGAGTCTTTTGGACGGGTCAAATCGTTACCCCGAACTGACCTTGACCTTCAAACAGGTCAATTCAAGGTCAAATCTGGTAAAACGGACGGATTTCGACGAAATTTTATACCATGGGTACTTTTGTCCGGGGAGTGCTTTGGACGGGTCAAATCGTCACCTTATATGAAATGTATGCCATAGTATATACCCATATCACATTATATAAAATATATGCCATATTATATACAGTTTGACAAAAGAAGCTCCAAAACATTGTATTATCAACTTATCCGGTGTAATAAACTGTGAACATGTTGTTTTGTTGAGGTACCGATGTGTTTTCTGTGCTTAAGTTTCATCTGGCATGTACTGTCTTATTATTTTCAATGGACTGGCAAAAACTCGATATCTTAGTTTGAATTATGTTGCATTCTGGGAGCCAAACGGGGGAAATGTTCCTAAGATGATGAATTCTATGGTGATGAATTATAGAATGCTAATCATATATTATGTAATAGCTTGTTATTAACACCGTATATCAAGGCACTATAAAAAATAATCGGTAACTCGAAAATTAAATGGGCCTTTAACCTAATTCCTAATGTATGTATCTAGGAACATCAGTCGCTTACAGGGGTCGTTAGTATCCTCATCGTACTGGAATGATTTCCCCAGAAAAATTAACCGCCAATGATCTGACATCGGCGTGATATGATCTAGCTGCTGAAACGAATATAAACTAAAACAATCAAACAACACACCATACGTAATTTACATTCACAATTATAAACATACATTGTTCGAATTTTCCAGGTTCTGTATGGACTAATAACTCCGGATAATGATTGTGGTCTGAACAAAGGCTGCTTTCATGACTGTTCCTCGTCGAGCTGTTCATTTCTAATAACATGGAAGGCTTCCTCGACACAAATTCATTTACGGATGGCGGCGAAGGCATACCATGCCGAAGAGTGCTGGATTGGTCTCGGATTTTCGACAGACAAAAAGATGGTGAGTTGCGAGTAGCTTAGAGAAAACTCCGCGGTTCAGTGATTAGCGTATATGCCGTTTACCTGAGCACGATTTTTGACAGGGTTCGCTTGATCCTCACTGAGTACGCAGGATTTACTTGATGCGATGGGGCCTATTAGCAACGATGCCTCTGTCAGTTTATTTGTAGCCACGCTTTATCCTAAACATCACTATTCGAATACACATACAACTTCGACTTCAAGTTATAGGATGATTAAAACATACCATGCAGACTTTGTCCAAACGATATATTTTTTCAAATTCAAACTTCAGTCTGTAGCTCATGTGCCCTATCGTCTCAAGTCAACATTTATACATTTATGTATAAAATTATGCAAGTCACAATGACAGTATTCCCGTGTGAATAACGCGATTGTGTCAACTAAATAGATAGTCTATATAGCGAGAAACGCGGGCATCTTGAGTCAAATGTTAATAATGCCTTTGTCCCAAGATGTCGGCATTTCTCAATTTAGCAAATCTGCTTATTGAAGTTGATGCAGATGATACAATATTACATACATGTACTGTATGTACATGTGATTTATGTACTGTACTACAATAATAGTACATGGTGCAAGGTTTTATTAAATTGTAGATCACTGTTTTGTCATGATGTTTATTATTGAAAACAATGGCAAGAATATACACATTAAATTGGCAATATGGAACAAATAACAAGCTTATATTTGTACTATGCAAATACAGTAATACCCAAAGTAATTGACCAATTAACCACAGCAGAATTATGGGTAATTTTTCAGGATTTAGTTGGAAATATGGCTTGTTGTCATGCATCGAGATCTTTCGGATGAATGGCAACAAGCCATATTTCCGACTACATCCTGAAAAAATTCTGCTGTGGTTAAGTGGTCAATTACTTTGGGCATTACTGTACATCTACAGATGTCTGTTAATAACTTTTCATAACTGGTTGTGTCACATGAAAGTTAATTTTGTTTCTCGATTAGTTCAAAATAAAACTGTTATTACTGAAGTGGATATGTAGTTGTTTCTTGTTTAATAAATAGAGGATCTCACATGAGTTTCTATTTTATACGAAATTTATCAACCGAGTTCACTAAATTCGATTTGAGTCGAGGTTTACCGAGGCTCAAATAGAATTTAGTGGACGAGGTTGATAAATTACGTATAAAATAGAACGAGTTTGAGATACTTTTTATCACATGGTCATATAATCGCTTTTATTCCACACCCATTGACGTGAGGCACATGTATTCAACGGAATCCCGGCCATTGAATACATATTAGTGTATACCTCTAGTGGAATACAAGCCGGAACTATTCTTGTTGACGTTGTCGCCAAGAAAGATAACGTACGTTACGTCGATCACCCGCTTCCGGTGATCCCCCCATAATTACTGGTTATTTGTCAGACTTAAATCACAATAAAGGTAGCTATAATAACAATGGAGGTGACATTCGTGGATTGAACTTATTTGACTGAACGGTGTAGAATAAATACAGAACACAACTTCCATCATAATCTCGAATATTTTATCGAACTCGTTGCGGACGGCGCAAAGTTATATTTCGCTCGAGCTACGCTCTCGCGAAATATATCATTGCGCTATCCGCAACTCATTCGATAAAAGATTATCGATTAAGATGCGCGTTGTGTTCTGTCTATAAATTTTTATCGAAAACAACAATAATTAACAGACAGAGACAGCAGCGTGACGTCATTGCACGCAACGATATTACACGTCTCTATTACGCTCGAATATTACATAGGAAAATAGTGCCAATCATGTGATAAATACATGTAATCCCATTGGTTCTGTGCTAAGGTCTATATAAACTCACACAAAGAGTGTATTTCAAATTTTATCAATTTTCAAGGGTGATAATATACAGTTATCGCCCGCGATTGAGTGAGACACGGGGATTTGTCGCCCGCTCGAGACCTGGAATGTCACACGAGGGCCGTCAGGCCCGAGGGTGACATTCCAGGTCGAGAGCGGTGACAAATCCCAAAACAAGGGTGATAACTGTTTTGTTATCTGACAATGGAGTACACACGAACCTCCTTAATAGCAGGCATAAATGCGCGCATATATTATTTAATCCAGTTCGAAAAGTTAATTCTATGTTGGAATCATCGCTATTTAGAAAATAAAACATTCATAATCTGGATTAATTAACAGACCCGTCTTGCGCAGATATTCTCCGGTCAGTTTGCTGGTTGCATTGTGGAAATCGGTTCACGGAAAGAGGAGTAAAGCAATTTCGAAGTTGAGTAGCCATACAGCGAAATGTTCGGTTTCGTTTCAAATGAGCGTGAAGACGCCGACAGACGTGTTAATTTCCAGAATGCTAAAATGTGGAACTAACACGTTGTAGTAGTGCAAAAAGAAATTGACATGTCACAGATCGTTACGCAACATACGGGTATTCTCTGAAGTCTGATGAATGTATTGAAGAAAAGAAATAATCAATTGATAAACAGCAAAGATTGGCCATTTGATCTATAGTACATAAACGTAGTTGTAACGTATGTACATCGTATGTGCAATTGTCTGCAGCATACCAACTGTATAGTAAGGTTTATCTATTTGTCCCACGGTCTTTATTATTGATATAAAAAGGTCCAATATGAATATTACACCTTATAACAGATATGTGTCTATGATAACACCATTATACATAGCGTGCTTTAATTGCAAATAAAAAAACACACAATTATGCAAATTAGCAAACACCACAGTTCGCGGTTGTTATGAAACAGTGGGGTTTATAAAAACAGTGTTTTTCGAAACTATCAGAGAGCTGTCAGAGAATCTCTGCGCGGTGAGTTCTTCGTAGTTCTATGTTTACTGGTAACAGCTGAGCGGTCAATAACTGAGACAATGTTACCCTCGAGGGTAATATGGTGATTTATCGCCCGCCATGTGACGCACTCGCAGCCAATCAGAAGAGAGGGAAATGGGATGAAGGATAACAATTGAAATTATTACACATACTGGTATATAATCATACGTGCATACTAGTATATGCATGTATAAGTACATGTACATGTATAAAGCCACTGGTGACTGGATTTACATTAGATCATGCCATGAATCTCTACTAATGCTAACGCCCGTAACGTTACGGGCGTTAGCATTAGTAGAGATTCATGGCATGATCTAGATTTACATGTACATCACATAAGCTTGTATACTGTATAGCGCTTGTGATTGACCAACAGAATCCTGAGCTTTATCTAGGAATTCTCATTCATTCATTTCTAGGGATGTTTAGATACAAAGTTCAACAGTGTTAGGCTGTACCATGTTGAACATGTACATTTATGTTGAACTTATTATCAAAACATTTATTTAGAATGAAGTGGAATCCCACGCCTTACACGTTCTGAAAATAATTCAGGCAACAACCCATCTACATAAAACATCCTAAGTTTGACCAAAACATCTTCCAAAATACATTATCAAAGAATATCCTTTCAATTGATATGCCTTTGAATGTCCATACAACAAAATCACACCACTTTCTGTCAGCAATTGCCAATTGACCCTGATTGACCCTGAATTTGGTAATAGTATATATGTTCTTTTTTCAATGTTGGCTTGTTGTTTACCAAATTACAACAAAAGGATGATGTTTTTGAAGCCTCTTGAGGCATAACGTCTCTGAATGCATAAGGGCATTTGATTTCTAACAACCCTTTTTTATGTTCACAATGAGCGCATCCAACTAACCAATCAGGACTGGCTCCTAGATAAGGGAATTTAGGACTTATTACAAATCCACATTCCTCAACTAACAGTGGTGGATGGGTATCTCTAGATACCAAAACATAACAGTCCCTGGCTGCACCTTCATATCGCAGGCCATGTTCTATGGCATTCCCTGTATCATCGGGAACATAACCGAGCAGATACTTGACAAGATTATCAGGTTCAGTGGTCGACAATCTCCTTGATGTTCAACCAAATGTTGATGACGTTAATCTACCTTTATGCAACAAACCGGCCAAAACCGGCCAAATAAAGCTTCAACAGCCTAAAATATCTTCGGTCTGTCTCAATAACACCATACAAATATGGATATCATTGGAATCGGCTCCTTGACCACATTGTGATAGTTACAGTTATGCCCTGTGCCAATGCATTCTCTTATATATGCGAGTCGACCAAAGGTCGCCTCGCATATATAAGAGAATGCATTGGGCTAAAAAAAATATTTTTTTAACACTTTTTACCATTTTTTCTTACATTCTTTAACAATTTTATAATTTTTAATGTGTTAAGCCAATGCATTCTCTTATATATGCGAGGCGACCTATGGTCGACTCGCATATATAAGAGAATGCATTGGCACAGGGCCCTTCTGTTGGGTAAAGGGTTAATCTACCTTTACGCACTGATGACGTTAATCTACCTTTACGCACATGATGACGTTAATCTACCTTTACGCACATGATGACGTTAATCTACCTTTACGCACATGATGACGTTAATCTACCTTTACGCACATGATGACGTTAATCTACCTTTACGCACATGATGCCAAATTTTGTTGGATGTCTGACCACATGTTGCTTCAGCTATTTTAGTGCAGTCATCAGCTGTCAATGTTAAAGAATCCATGTAATTCAGTCATCAGCTGTCAATGTTAAAGAATCCATGTAATTCAGTCATCAGCTGTCAATGTTAAAGAATCCATGTAATTCAGTCATCAGCTGTCAATGTTAAAGAATCCATGTAATTCAGTCATCAGCTGTCAATGTTAAAGAAACCATGTAATTCTGCAGTCATCAGCTGTCAATGTTAAAGAATCCATGTAATTCTGCAGTCATCAGCTGTCAATGTTAAAGAATCCATGTAATTCTGCAGTCATCAGCTGTCAATTTAAAGAATCCATGTAATTCTGCAGTCATCAGCTGTCAATGTTAAAGAATCCATGTAATTCTTGAACGCAATGACACAGTCGGAACTCCTCAGATCAATGTGGTCTGCATAGAAAAAAGGTACATGGTGCAGTTCTGGTAACAACACATCTGAAGTTTTCTAACATTCAGTATCATTCCCGGACGTTTTGAAATTTCGCAGCCATGCCGCCTTTGAATTAAAGGAAATAAGCGTTTGTCGGAAATGTTCCTTTCGCATATTTTGAATAGCAATCTCTTTTGCTGACTCTTTGGATTCTGACACAGTTGTCGCCTTTTTTAACTTCTTGGAAATATATTGGGCTTTTTGAGGGGATAGACTTCTCTTCCTTGGTTTTATCCATGAGCAGGCTGCTGATGTGGGAGCTAATTTTCCTGTTGACCGTTTCTCACTCAAATCGACCAATGCGAAGAGTAATGCTGCAACATGGTTACAGCATTCAGCGTTGCTGCAATAAAAGTTAATTTTGTATAAAAAAACTGCATGTGCATATGTATATCACAACAATATCTGCAAATTTAATAATAAATCCACTTTCAATGCATTGAGATTTCCATTTCAGAAAGAGATTTTATTTCCAGATAGAAATGAATATTAGGTTCGAACCCCCACCTTCCCCTCTGCTTCCAATATATTTTGTCTTTCCCAAAATTAAAGATGGAATATTCTATTATTATTGTATACATGTAGAGACGTTAATATAATATACGCAGACAACATGCAGACAAAACGCCCTTGAAAGTTTTCTATGGAATCTCATTCATTCATTTGTAGGAATGTACAGACATGATACTGTAGGTTAAAAAAAACAGCTTACGGTATTGTCTGAACATCCCAACAAATGAATGCATGGGATGAAGTAACTACTCATCAATGATTATCCGGTCATCAAATGGTTTGTATATAAAATGGTGAATGTATTATTTCTTGTTTATGTCAACGACAAAACTATGAGTACCAGTACATGGCCCTGTATTTATTTTTGGCGACATCGCTTAAAGGTAAATACATGTACATGTACATATAAACAACCTGTAAATTAGAATTATACAGACACTACAACGGTAAACACTTGCAACCTGATAAATTATTCATTTTAATTTAAAAAATGTACTATTGAACTTAACATGAGAGTAATGTAAACTCATCCAGCAACACAATTACAGCAAGCTGAACTAACTTGTCCAGTATATTTTGACAGGCAGACCCAGATCTTGTAAGCTGGATTTTTCTTTGCATTTTTTGTTGGAATTGATGGCAGACAATCATACGTTATGAAACAGTGGGTACAGTTCTCAGAGACCGGGTGAATGCCACATTCTGCACATGTCCATCATCGTAGAACACTTTTGCTCGCATTTCATTTTTGGCTTTTAATTCCTGGTAATCAAAGGTCCGTTGACGATTAAAAACTAGATAATTGTACAGTTCCGTTTGTGTAAACACGGGAAAATTGTTGCAGTCGGATTCCCAGTCATTAACCAGTGCACCAGGGTCCGGTAGATTCTCACCAAGAGGCGTCAACAAACGATCGGTAACCCGTCGTAGGTTATTTTCGTCTTCGGTCTTTTATCCGTTCAATCAAGTCCGATTTATTTCCGAATGTTGGAAGTCCTATTCCTTTTAAATAACTTCTTAAATCCGCGTTCTTCATCGTTGCCAAATCGTCCTTTTTATCCATAATATCATTCGCTTTCTTAATACCAACCAGAAGTTATTTCGCGAAGTACGTCACGGTAGATAACTCATTTTAATACTTAAGTCCGGCAATATATGGGAGGCGCGGTTATCTCCGCTGGGCGGTACGATCAATTATCGGATCATCCGCTGTTGAAATCTCGTGCAAAGTTGTTACGCTTGAGCAATGTTGATCATACTGCTTCGAATCACTCATCCGTTAAAGGCACGGGCGGCGTTCGTTGCAGAAATATTCAAATTTGTTCAAATCGCCATCAACAGAAGGAATATTAAAAAATATATAGTTTTGTTCATATGCCAAACATAATCAGCGCGTAAATAGTATATTGTCGTCAAGACGTACGATGGTGTACGTAAACAAGAGCGTGCCCGTGTTACAGAAGTTGTGCTTCTGTTTACATTAACACAGCGCAATTCTATTGGTTAAAAAACACAGTAAAGATATAAACGCTCTTTATTATTTCCATATCAGGAAAACAGTAACAAATAATGCTCTTTATGTTTACCATATCTGGATCTAAACAAAAGCCAGGTTATGTAACGTTTTTTGCTTTTGTTTACACAACAAAGGAAAAACATTTGACAATAACATACTGTTTATGCCATAGTTCTGATTGGTATAAGAACAAGGTATGTCTATATTTTACTATTATTTCTGTTTATGGCGGTTTTTAACGGAGGTGAATATTTTAACAGCGTACCCACCGCCAACGCCGCCCGTATCTTTAAGGGAGTACTCGGATCGGTATCGATATAAATTTACATATGCTACCCTTGATATGCGCACGTATTTGTTGCAGTTGCCTCGTCGGAGGATGGGCGTGGCAATGGTGTCCTCCGACCGAGATAATACTTGATGTAAAGTGCATTGAAACTCACTGTATATTGCGCTACATAAATTGATCGATTATTATTACTAAAATTAACAGAAATAGCAATTTTAACCCTTCCTTTTCTGTGGATTATTCAATTCAGTTAAAGTGATGTGAAACACTCCGGTATGGTGATCAAATGCAAATGGAAAATAAACTTGTTCAAAGTAGTATTTTTACAAATAGTATATTCAAATTGACAACACACATCGTCATTTTTAAATATTAATTAAATGAAGTGACTCTCGATGGCGAAATCGTTTTCGCTAGTTTATCGCCGATTGATGCCTCCCGAATCGAGTAGTAGATATTTACGATTGAGCGTAGTTCTGACGATGTTTTCTATGTCGTATGGTCGATTTGCTTCAAATTTTCGGCGGTGTTAGTAAAATGTTATAATAGCGCCTGAATACTAACTTATCAGTTTCACGCACCCGAAATTAACAACTTCAGGAAAATAACGGTGCACCTTTTCTTAACAACATCCGTTTGCCCTGTCGGCACCATGGCAATTCGGCAGAACACACCAACATCATACTGGAAGTCATGGGTATACATTGCGAACACACAATGAGGGGTAACTCTATATATACACAAAATAATTCTAGCAGTGATACTCATGGCAGACAATATTTGGTGTGCAAACATAATTCAGATTTATTTATGGTAATGGGATTGAGGGGCGTTTGGTGGTATTATTTTAACCCTGTCATGACGGGAGCTGCGCTGGTGCAGCATTAAAATCCATTTGCCAATACATTCTCTTATATATATTCTCTCTCACATAGGGAGCCCCTCATATATAAGAGAATACACTCGCTTTCAATGGCAAGGTAAATAGTGTTAGGTCAATGCATTCTCTTATATATGTGAGGCGCCCTATGGGTGACTCGCATATAAAAGAGAATGCATTGACACAGGGTTTTTGCAAAATTTCATTAAGCTCCAACATGGACGGGTTAAAGACGAATCATTCGCTGATCCGCCGTGCAAAAAACGATACCATTCAGAGAAATCGACTAACGTTGATAGTTTTTCGAGCGATGGCCAATCGAGATAATTTCTGCCGTTTCCATTGTCTCTCTGTATGACGGTGGGGATCACGTGGTTTCGAGGTTGGTGAGTACCGGGGCGAGAGCAAATGTATACAAAAAATACTATATGAGGAACTGACACAAACCGTAGCATTTTGACTGTTATTCGAGTATGTGCTTGTTTATTTTTAAAACAAGTTGATATCTTATTTGTTCCGAAATACGAAGTTTTCTATAACATTCTGACCAAAGTGACAACTTTGGTCAGAATGTTAGAGCGAACAACTATCAGTTTTGACACAAATGAGGCAGCAGCTTGTTTGAAAATAATAAATTGAATTTGTATTGATTTTTTTATTGCAAAAGTCACATAACAGTGAAACAAGCAAAACGTATATACACCATGTGCACAAATTTGGATATCACATTCATCATTGTTCATTTCATATACACATGCATGTTTATATATACAGCAGTAATTAAGTTAGATTACACAATAATATGCGATAAACTTAACAAGTATGATAATTACATGTGTTCACCCATAACAATAAATAATTTCGCTCATCTATATATATAAAACCCGCCGTCTGTGTGTGTATGTATCTGTGTATCTGTGTGTGTGTGTATAACTCGGTCACGCTTTTGGCGCGTTTATAACTTTTTAACCATGAATCCAATGTGGCCTAAATTTGTACTACGGACTATAGTGTGGCATAAAAGGTGACTCACCAAATTTCACGCCGATTGGTCCAAGCAAACCTGAGATCTAACATTGTCCCCAAATGCAATATCTGCACTCAAGTAGACACTATTTCTTATGACGTTTTTCCAAATGACGTCATTGACGTCGAACGCAAACCAACACTTGCTTTGCTATTGTAGGCGAAACTTCCATGCGCTCAACCAAAGCGTTGTTGGAAATAAGCGCTAAATTAACGTGTCAGTTCAGGTTCATTGTGAATTTAGATAACGAATGTTGATTTTGTCGCGGAAGTGCATGTATAGTGGGGTGTAGTCAAGACTCGAACGTTCTACCGTCGTCGGGAATGGGTGGATGTAGTGGGGTGCAGAGTCAAGACTCGAACGTTCGTCGTTGGGCATGTGTGCTATTAATATGGTATTTTAATTCGCCAGTTGGGTTTGAACATAAGTAAATAATGCTGTCTTTGATACGAAAGTTGTGCATTGAGTGTGGTATCGAAGGGGTACCGGTAGGCCTATACACGGAAGATGGCGAATGGACAGTCTGACCTCCCGCCAGTGGGTACCGTGAACTCGCCAAAATCAGTTAGAAAAATCACATGCACGGGACAGGCCTAATAATATATAGGGCCTGCAGTGTAAACAATACTGCCGAAGCTAATTAATGTTCTTTTAATCTTTCGGTTGAGTGCAAATCTGATAAAAGAATAAATGTTTAAAAGATCACAATGTGCGCGAAGCGCACGCAGTTTAAATTAATATAATGTGCGCGAAGCTCACTAAGGGGCTGCAGGCCCCCCCGCTAAAAAAGGTTCCGAATAGAGCCTGCTTCAGTTAGTAGGCCCAATAGATAAAGTAAAATATCTTGATTGTTGCGTTCCATATGTGCCTGCATATATGTGGGTTGGGGAGATGATGGTGGGGGCAGAAATATAGTTTTATTGAAATAAAGTGTTCATACAAATGGGCCGCGCAGTGCAGGGCGTGTGCTCATTATAGGCTGCATGCTGAATACAGTTTCCAAAGGGAGTCCGTTTAAAATGTGCTGCAAGCTCCCTATATGTGCGCGAAGCTCACGCAGTTTACGATCAAATAATGTGCGCGAAGCGCAGGAAGGGGCCATAGGCCCCTCCCCTCTAAATAAAGATTCCGAATTGAGCCTGTTTCAGTAATAGTATAGATAAAGTAAAATATTTTGATTGTTGCATTCCATATGTGCATGCATATACATGGGTTGGGGAGATGGGGTGGGGGTAAAAATACAGTTTTATTGAAATAAAGTGTTCATACAAACGGGCCGCGCAGTGCAGGTGATTATTAGGCGGCATGCTGAATACAGGTTCCAAGGGGGGGGGGGGGGGGGGGGGTCCGTTCAAAATGTGCAGCAAGCTCCCAAATGAAGGCTCCTGAATTGAGTATGTTTCAGTTGAACTTGGTGCATAGTATTTAAATAATATACTGATTTTGTTTCGTTCAATATGTGCATGCGCATATGTGGACTGGGTGTGTAGAAATACAGTTTTAGTGAAATAAAGTGTTCGAACGCGCATCCAGTAACAAAAAGGAGAAGCATGACCATTCCATGTGTCCATGAACGCGGACACTAGAAAATAACAAAGAACATTTATATACCCGTCATTTTGTGACGGGCAACCCCCTAGTCTATATATATAAAACCCGTCGTCTGTGTGTGTGTGTATCTGTGTATCTGTGTGTGTGTGTATAACTCGGTCACGCTTTTGGCGCGTTTATAACTTTTCTACCGTGCGTCCAATGTGGCCCAAATTTGTACCACGACCTATAGTGTGTCATAAAAGGTGACTCACCAAATTTCACGCCGATTGGTCAAAGCAAACCTGAGATATAACATGGTCCCCAAATGCAGCATTTGCACTCAAGTAGACACTATTTCTTATGACGTTTGTCAAAATGACGTCATTGACGTCGAACGCAAACCAACACGTGCTTTGCCATTGTAGGCGAAACATCCAGCGCTCTACCAAAGCGTTGTTGGACATAGGCGCTAAATTAATGTGTCAGTTCAGGTTCAATGTGAATTTAGGTAACGAATGTTGATTTTGTTGCGGAAGTGCATGTATAGTGGGGTGTAGAGTCAAGATTCGAACGTTCTACCGTCGTTGGGAATGGGTGGATGTATAGTGGGGTGCAGAGTCAAGACGCGAACGTTCGTCGTTGGGAATTGGTGCTAATATGGTATATTTTAATTTGCCAGTTGGGTTTGAACATAAGTAAAGAAAGCTGTCTTTGATACGAAAGTTGTGCATTGAGTGTGGAATCGACGGAGTACCGGTATACACGGAAGATGGCGAATGGACACAGTCTGACCTCCCGCCAGTGGGTACCGTGAACTCAGTAAATTCGCCGGAACCCAGTTGAAAAAAGCACATTCCCGGGACAGGCATAATAATAGGGCCTATACAGTGTAAACACTATACTGCCGACGCTAATTAATGCTCTTTTAATCTTTCGGTTGAGTGCAAATCTGATACAAGAATAAATGTTTAAAAGATCACAATGCGCAAAGCGCACGCAGTTTAAATTCATATAATGTGCGCGAAGCTCACAAAGGGGCTGCAGGCCCCTCCCCTGCTAAATAAAGGTTCCGAATTGAGCCTGTTTCAGTTAGTATAGATTAAGTAAAATATCTTGATTGTTGCGTTCCATATGCGCGCGTGCATGCATATACGTGGGTTAGGGAGATGGTGGTGGGGGCAAAAATACAGTTTTATTGAAATAAAGTGTTCATACAAATGGGCCACGCCTAATAATAGGGCCTACAGTGTAAACACTATACTGCCGACGCTAATTAATGCTCTTTTAATCTTTCGGTTGAGTGCAAATCTGATACAAGAATAAATGTTTAAAATATCACAATGCGCAAAGCGCACGCAGTTTAAATTCATATAATGTGCGCGAAGCTCACAAAGGGGCTGCAGGCCCCTCCACTGCTAAATAAAGGTTCCGAATTGAGCCTGTTTCAGTTAGTACCGGTATACCGGTATAGATTAAGTAAAATATCTTGATTGTTGCGTTCCATATATGTGCATGCATATACGTGGGTTGGGGAGATGATGGTGGGGGCAAAAATACAGTTTTATTGAAATAAAGTGTTCATACAAATGGGCCACGCAGTGCAGGGCGTGTGATCAATAGGCTGCATGTTGAATACAGGGTCCGTTTAAAATGTGCTGCAAGCTCCCTATATATGTGCGCGAAGCTCACGCAGTTTAAGATCATATAATGTGCGCGAAGCGCAGAAAGGGGCTGTAGGCCGCTCTCCCTCTAAATAAAGATTCCGAATTGAGACTGTTTCAGTTAGTATAGATAAAGTAAAATATTTTGATTGTTGCGTTCCATATGTGCATGCATATACATGGGTTGGGGAGATGGGGGTGGGGGTAAAAATACAGTTTTATTGAAATAAAGTGTTCAAACAAACGGGCCGTGCAGTGCAGGCGTGTGATCATTAGGCGGCATGCTGAATACAGGTTCCAAATGGGGTCCGTTCAAAATGTGCAGCAAGCTCCCGAATGTAGGCTCCTGAATTGAGTATGTTTCAGTTGGTGCATAGTATTTAAATAATATACTGATTTTGTTTCGTTCAATATGTGCATGCGCATATATGTACTGGGTGTGTAGAAATACAGTTTTAGTGAAATAAAGTGTTCCAACGCGCATCCAGTAACAAAAAGGAGAAGCATGACCATTCCATGTGTCCATGAACGCGGACACTAGAAAATAACAAAGAAAAGTTATATACCCGTCATTTTGTGACGGGCAACCCCCTAGTATAGAATAAGACACATTCTTAAAGGCACACCTTATGAATATGCATTTTTTTTTTATGAGGATTATATTTTGAAGAGATAGAAGACCATGGAATTTTTCTCTCGTAGGGTTCTTCCAAAAGTATTCAGGGATATAGTGTTTTCTGATTTCATCCTAATGACTGCATATAATATCCACATATGGTGCATATCCTATTGTCATTACCATTCGGAGATTTCTATAGACAGTTTATGATTTGCAGTTCTGAGCTTCAGCAGGTATATTGACAGATTAGACGGCAAAATCTTCAAGTAATTTGGATAACCGTAGTAAGTTTTAATAAAACTATAAAATTGGGCCCTCGATGAAGCAGATGTGTTCATGTCAACGATGAGTGCGTCCCAATGACGTTGTTTGAGAACAGTTTGTGCATTTCTCAGTTCAATAGCGGTCAGGCCCGTCTGGGTGATCCATTTGATTGCAATTTCAAATCATAAAGAGTATTTTTGACAAAAGATAACAATTTGGAGTTATTTTTGTCTGCTGTCTTTGAGTTCATCTCTTGAGTCTGATAAATTAAGGTATAAATATTCTTAGCTAACTCAGAGCCGTCACTCGATACGAGCTTTGGCCAATATGTCAGAGCTCGGCATGTTATTTCTATAGAGACGGGGAGTCGTGCGAATTCTGCATATATATACTATGTAATTAGGGGTACTCATTTTGATGGACGCAACCATCTTACACAATTTTAGATGTAGTGTCTCTACACTTTGAGTACGTTCAAAGCACCAGATCTCGCTTCCATACAGTAAAATATGTGAAATCATCTTATCGAATAAATCAAGCATTATATCAATGGGTAGGTTCAGTTTTCGGACCTTATTAAGCAGTCCGTACACGGCTCTCGTTGCAGAATTAACTGTGTTCTTTATGTTATGGCAGAAGCGACCATTATAAAATAATTTAACCCCTAAATAAATGAACTCTTAACTATTTCTAGGCTACAGCCAGGCTATAGCCTCTATACATGAATGTGGGCAGATGTTTCGACCATTTCTTCGTGAAAATCATTAATTTGGTCTTTTTTGTATTGACTTGAAGTTTCCAAGCTTCTGCATAATCGGCAAAGGCGAGGAGAGTCATATGCATATTATTCTCGTCGTCAGAAAATAGAACTGTATCGTATGTTCGTAGCTACTAAAATACTATGCAATATGTCATATCCTAGTTTATTACCTTTTTCTTGTTTCTGGTTGGCATTTGTGATCCCCTCTGCCGCTTTGAATGTGTGATACTCATCAATTCGAAACCACGTGATTCCCCACCGTGTTATACAATAATATTATTATGACACATATCAGACGCGTTCATTATAGGGACGACATAATGTAAGTGTGGTGGTGTGGTGGAGTATAGTTGCGAAACGCGTTACAAGCCGCTGTGATTTATCAAACAAATTATTTCCTCATGATTTAAACCTGGTTTGTAGTAACTTATCATTACCAGAATGTGAACATAACGTACTGAGTATTTTGGCACTGCAAATTGTCCGTGGGCTTCTAAAAGGTCGTACCTGCCATTTCGGAGCGAAACATTTTATTGCATTTTCGGAATCTACGGGTTCGATTTATAAGTTAATCAGATAACGTTGTCAATAATTGTGCAGGTATAAATGTCATTTATCGGTTTTTTTTATAGAGAAATTCGTGCTCTAAAATGCCGTATCGTTAATTCTAAAATGTAGTAATTTTTATTGTCGAAACCGAAATCCTTATCCCGAGGGACAGAGACCAACGAAGCCGCGGAAATCGTCCAAACTAAAATGTCATATCTCAGTATAATGTCACAGATTTCTATTTTCCCTTCTGAAGCGTCGTAAAATGTATGCGAATTTACGCACTAAAACGATACGACAATAACGCATGTATGTGTACCTGCCACATGCGTGACGAATCATTTCTCCAAGAAATTCTTCAGCGATGAGTCTTCGACAAGACTTTAGTACTGAATAGATTTTCCTCCTCTTGGTTTACAAGCACCGTCGTTAGAGAAAGAATAATGTGGGAGCATCCTATTGTTAACCCTTTACCCAACAAACCGGCCAAAACCGGCCAAATAAAGCTTCAACAGCCTAAAATATCTTCGGTCTGTCTCAATAGAACCATACAAATATGGATATCATTGGAACCGGTTCAATGACCACATTGTGATGGTTACAGTTATGCCCTGTGCCAATGCATTCTATTATATATGCGAGTCGACCATAGGTCGCCTCGCATATATAAGAGAATGCATTGGCCTAAAAAATCAAAAAAAATCTTTTTTTAACACTTTTTACCATTTTTTCTTACATTCTTTAACAATTTTATAATTTTTAATGTGTTAATCCAATGCATTCTCTTATATATGCGAGGCGACCTATGGTCGACTCGCATATATAAGAGAATGCATTGGCACAGGGCCGTTCTGTTGGGTAAAGGGTTAAGAAACGGAAAGAGCAATGGGCCTTTCATAACCTGATTATCAGGGATCTATCTGTATGATGACGAAGAACACTTTTAGAGTACTTCAGATTGAACAGAGAACAATTTGCCCAGGTGCTTCATCTCATTGCACCAGTCATAACGAGAAGCCGAACACATGTGAGAGAAGTCTTATGTCCCCAACAAAGGCTGGTCATAAAGATTATGTATAAGATAAGTTTATATTTTGAGAATTAATTGATTTTATTTACAAACAATTTCAACAAACAATCATGAACAGCCTTTTAACCGGGTGTGAAAACTTCTAAAATGTTTTTAAAAAGCTTTCATTTGAAGCTTCAACCTAATCTAATAAAAACAATACCTGTATATGGAACTTATTCAAACTAATTATTCAAAGGAATTATGTTTTTTCGACCCGTCAGTTATAAGCATCGATTCGGTAATCAAATCTTGTGTCGTAGGTTCACTGGGGCTTTGTAACATAGAGCGCTCATGCGATCCCATATTATATGGCGAATGTGGTATTGGAATCGAAACAGCACTGCATCTGCGGTTGCTGTTGCATCTGTGGTTACTGGTGAGCAGGGAGAGGCATGCCAAATATTACGTCATAATAAGAAATTCTTGATTATTCGAAACAAAATTTGGTAGTATGCGTTATTCGCATCCGATTGTCGTATCAATAATCGTTGTCGCAGGTATGTGTCCTTGTCAATTGAAAATCATATGTTGGTAGTCGACGAAAACGGATGCGACTTTATACGCATACGTAAATCGGATTCGTTTCACGCAGGTATGTGTGCTCAGCTTTAATGTGAAATTTAAATTAGCATGCGTGATATGTACCACGAACCATGTCTATTGTGAGTCCGATAACTATTGTCTAAATCGGATGAAAATAAGAATTATGTTCTTAAATTTAAATGTATGATCAAAAGGGCGCATTAATTTGGTCATGATTCATACAAACATTATCCCCTGACGCACGAAAGCGCCGCCAGATGTATATTAAGTGGTTAAATACTGAGGTTTAAACTGGGTATGACGAATCAGGCCACGGAGTGTATGCCCTCTGTTTGTACTGAGTTCTGAATATATCGCTCAGTATTATTTTCACACCCATTGGTTGATATGGGAAGTACCAATTTATTTTATGGATGTGAACGCACATGTCTAGAACACTATAGATCTTGTCCATCAAGATATAGCTTACATGTATGTACAAACGTGATGGCGTTTGTGATATGCAACTTGTAGACCGTATTAATATTATAGTTTACCGTTATTTCAGGGGGATGACAGCGTCATAGAATGCTTGTATCAAAATGGGCGTGTCCAAGTGTCCCACTCACACAACGTTGGCTTAGAAAATATTCGGCTCATGAGTGTAAGTATTATCATCTTAAGTATAATATACGACCGCGCAGCGTTGCACACTTCTTGTTTTACCCTTTGTTGTGGAAACCGCGCTTTGACCACAGTCAGAGTAATCAAATACACGTGGTTACCGACGTAATGTAATTGTCTCACTAACATGAACGTGGCCAAAGGGTCTTGAAATTTTGAACAAAGTCGAGGCTGAAACACGACAAATACCACATCCCTGATAATTATAAATGAAGATAACTTCGATCTCGAATGGGAAAAACAATTCTCTAGCTACGTCATACTTAGTTCCAACTGAAACGGCATTTTCCCTATATTAGCGGGCTTATGTTGCCGATCGAACATTTGTCGGGTTAATCCTCTCCCCCATTCCGATATAACAGCGGTCTAGTGTTGCCGATCGGACGTTTGTCGATTTAATCCTCTCTCCCGTTCCGATAGAAGAAAACCATAATCAGAAATGGTAACGCCCTCAAGATTATATTATTACGCATAAATATAAATTATAAAAAAAATGTAAAATATATTGGTTACATGAATGCACCGCCCCAGAATTACGTTAAATCAACTAATCATTCAAATTATTACAAAAAAATACGGCTTATTACTGCAAGTTTCTCATTCACCACACCAGAAGTCTCTAAATGCGGATCAAAAATCGGAGTCATTGTGTTCCCGCCATAAAATCTTCAACAGTGGTCCAGCCATTGTTGATATCTAAACACTGAAAGCAATTAATGCGGTCATAATAGTTACATACTGCAACTATCAATCCAGCGAATATGATATGATTGATAGAAAAAACCACTATTATGATGATCGTGTCGTTATCTGTTTAAAATAGGTATCAATTGACATATACGCACCCGTTACCTCATTAAAATCAACATATTTCGACCATTTTAGGGGACCTCCGCGAATTTGGGGACCTCCGCAAATAGGGACCTACTGCGAATTGTCACAACAGGCTATCAGTTGGTTGAATACTATTTCCCTTTTTACTAAAGTAAACAAGTAAATATCGAATGACGATACATATATTTCTAAACAAGCATTGCAAATAATGTTATTGGGACGAAAAGTCGCAAGACTTGTTCCGTATTATGATGATGGTGATGATATGATTGATAGAACAAACCACTCTTATGATGATCGTGTCGTTATTTGTTTAAAACATGTATCAATTGACATATACGCACCCGTTCCCTCGTTAAAATCAACATATTTCGACAATTTTAGGGGAACACCGCGAATTCGGGGATCTCCGCAAATATATCTCCACAAATAGGGACCTACTGCGAATTGTCAAAACCGGAAAAAAAACGATTATCTATTTATAAAACGTCCACAGACACACAGCGATCTAAAATTTGCCCACCAGTATACACCCGATGGGCGTTAATAAAAGTATACATCGTTTATTATATGTTATTATTCATGGCAATCTCACACGAATTCCCCGTCGAGTAAATTTTGGGCTAACGTTTGTTAGAATGTACCAAGTACATATCCATAGCAATACCATAGTAACACATGCTATAAGGCACACGTACATGTACGGGTGACTAACCCTGCCTATTATAAAACTTCATGGGGAAATCGTGGTGAAGATCGATATTTGCCGGGCGTTAATGTTGGGAATTTGAGATATATCGCTTGAACTACGATGTTAGTGTGTTAATGCGAGTCCGTGTTAAAACTAGAGTTATACCCCCTACAATGTAAGTGTGTCAGTGCGAGCTTGTGTTAAAACTAGAGTTATACCTCCTATGATGTAAGTGATATGTCTCAGTGACCAAAACAATTGGATGCTGTCGATAAATTTACAAATGTGAACAGGTAGAAGAATATCATACAAAGCTGTCGCAATAATTCAAAGACCCCCAGAACCCCGTCAAATTTTACACAAGAGCGAACACACGGACCCCGACCCCCCAAAAGTATGCGAATACAGCATTGTAATATATATATATATATATACGACGAATCTGAGATTCATTTTATTACATAATCACATTTTAGCAAGGAAAACGATCTCGACACGGCTAATGTTAATACAAATTGATATTGTTTTCCATACCATTTCAAAAGAGGAAGTAAACTCACCGTCAAGAAAAAGTATAGTTCCATCTTAAATGTGTCTTTTCATATTGACAAAATTGTTCAATCAACCTTATCTCCCATGTTCATCTCACAGTCAGCACTAAATAGCAAAAAACATATTGAATACCATAATAATAAACTTCCGGCATGGACATCGATATCATTGCGATAAGCTATTTACGTCACTGCACGTTCCGATAATACACGTGTGTCTTACCGGATTTAGTGGTTAATCGTGTGATAAATTAAATATAGTAACAACGCTCTATTGGCGAAGGTAGCAGTACAGAGCACTGATTATTAAAACTTAGATTGAAATGTGCTAATCATTAGTGAAGTTAAAAGCCTCAAATTACGCTTGCTGTTTTGTTCATCCCTGTACAATTTCTTTGGTTAATATAGGTCAATATACTAAATTTAGTACTTTTTATATGGGCATCATACGCCACAATAAGATCTACCCATGCGCTAGAACTTAGAAAGACCAGGTGCAGACTTTTCTTCGTCCTGTAAGAATGAAGATCGTTCAGTGTTAGTCTATTCCTGGTATGTTACCACTACATATCGTTCATTGTTAGTCTATTCCTGGTATGTTACAAATAAAGATCGTTCATTGTTAGTCTTATTCCTGATATGTTACAAATAAAGAGCGTTCATTTTTAGTCTTATTCCTGGTATGTTACCAATAACGATCGTGCATTGTTAGTCTATTCATGGTATGTTACAAATAAAGATAGTTCATTGTTAGTCAACTCCTGGTATGTTACCAATAATGAGCATTCATTGTTAGTCTATTCATGGTATGTTACCAATAAAGAACATTAATTGTGAGTCTATTCATGGTATGTTACCAATAAAGAGCGTTCAGTGTTAGTATATCCCTGGTATGTTACCAATAAAGACCGTCCATTGTTAGTCTATTCCTGGTATATTACCAATAAAGATCATTTATTGTTAGTCTATTCATGGCATGTTAAAACAAAGAGCGTTCATTGGTAGTCTATTCATGGTATGTTACCATTACAGATAAGTCATTTAGTCTACTCCTGGTATGTTACCAATACAGAGAATTCATTGTTAGTCCATTCCTGCTATGTTACAAATAAAGATCGTTCACTGTTAGTCTCTTCATGGTATGTAACCAATAAAGAGCATTCATTGTTAGTCTATTCGTGGTATGTTACCAATAAAGAGCGTTCATTGTTAGTCTATTCGTGGTATGTTACCAATAAAGAGCATTCATTGTTAGTCTATTCGTGGTATGTTACCAATAAAGAGCGTTCATTGTTAGTCTATTCGTGGTATGTTACCAATAAAGAGCATTCATTGTTAGTCTATTCGTGGTATGTTACCAATAAAGAGCGTTCATTGTTAGTATATTAATGGATGTTACCAATAAAGAGCGTTCATTGTTAGCGCATGCATGTAGAGTAAGTATTTTGCATCCCATCTCAAACAATGGAGGGTTTCTCCTCTCTTTCTGGGATTCGAAGAACGGAAACGATTGATTTTCAAATTGTTTTCAGCTTTGTCATCTGCTTTATTCGTAGATTGTTTATTATAAACGTCATCACATTTACAAAATTCGTTAGGTCCCACTGATCACCCCCTTCCCCAATATAACAGCATGACATGTGTTAATCCACCAGCAAAATTAATGTCTAAAGCACTATGCATAATAAACTATTCAGCTGGCCACATACAACAAAATATTTGTAATATTACGCAATCGGTGTTAATTATAAGTCCCCGATCGTTGCCATTGCAACATTAACTTTTGGTGCCATTATAACTCTCTAGTATCGGACATGGTGCTTCAAAGCAGTTCATGGGTAGGACCCACGTTTGAACTTCACCCCCTCATTTTGTGACAATTATAAATTGAGATTTAGCAAATTCTAAGTCGAAAAAAGGATAGCTATCTCCCTCATAGATTGTCGTACCGGACCCAAATTCGAACTTGATCCACATTATCATGTATAATAATATAAGTAATGCATAAAATTATACCATATAAGAAAGAAAATAAATGCCTATAATTTGAGTTATCTTCCGGAATAATCTGTAACTTCTTAGTATAAAAGGTAACGACGCCGTCAGAAATGGCCGGGCCGGACCCAAATTCGAATTTGACCGGGACATTCTCATAGATAAGAAGACCATGCATGTTAACCACATTCATAAAATTATGTCAAGTTATTAGCCATGTTCAGCCACAAGTGACTGTAACATGTAAACGTGTGTTTCTATGGTAATGCTATGGCTATTCGCATGGCGGGGAACGTCATGTGATCTTACGGCGCCAAAGCTACACGTTTTGAGACATCGGCCCAACTTGTATGTAGCAGTATGGGTAAATAATAATCCGGTGGCAGAGACACGCGACATGTCCACAGTGCGAACACCGATATGCTTAATTGTCTTCAATCAAAACATAATCTTTCCGCGCGGACACATTGTAGTCTCCTATAGTCTCATACGGTCTAAACGGGGTTACCGTGTTCCTGGAGACGGAATGGTCACGTGAGTCATTTGACTTTTATTGGAGATGGCAAGGCACGTTACAAGTTACAGGTACGTTTGACTAAACCTGGCTATTGTCCCGACACGAACCGTTTCGGATTGATAGAACATGACTGGGATATTCATGCCCAGACGAGCAGAAAACACTATTTCCAGATGAAAGAATAATGTTCACTGTATATCACACGAAACCCCTATTAATTACACCATTACAAAAGTCAATAGATAGTTCCTTGTATCTCACTAGTGACGAATAGTCGTGCGCTTCGTGGGATATTTGGCATCGCGCCAACAAAATTACCGCGCGGATTAATACTATTGCGAAAAGTCGCGCATTAGTCCAGCATCAGACATTGCAAAAATGATTGCTTTGTTCATCAAAATTAAATTCTTGCCCAACTTCGTTGTGCTAACGAAAATAGGCACAAAAACAAAGAGGCAAATTTGGGGATTATATTTTTCGTCCCCAGTCAGAGCGCGCAATACTGTCGAATACGGTTGTTAATGTGAAGCGTCTCAACTTCTTTCAAATATTTTGATTTATTAAAAAGGCACAAGGCTCTCTTTTTTCACGTGATATAAAAGACATTCAACGAGTTATGTTATAAGATTATAAGATTTTATGAAACTGGTTTGATAAATTTGATTCACAAGGCGTCTACGACTCGTTGTGAATCAGATTTATCAAATTCGTTTAATAAAATCCTATATCCCAACATAATTCGTTTGGATGTCCTCTTTATAACGGAAAACGCGACCACTGTCATTGGGACCTCACTCCGATGCCGATTACATATACCGAATTTAATTCAAAATAGATACCCAAGACTGAGATACATACCCAGACGTTGTACACCCGTTCCCACCGAGGGTACCTTATGTGGTTTTTTCCTTATCTGGTTATTTTATTATGTGGTCAGTTCTTTAGTAGTTATAATTTTATGTTCAAAGTGGATACGGGTAGAACTTGAGGAAAATGTGTGAGAGGATATCATAACTGGTACAGTGCAAACATGACCATGTCTTAAATGGTTATTAATTTCCAACACCATATTATTGCTAAGGCCAAATGCTTGATATCAAATTTCGAATGACATCTGTGTGCACCAAACTTTATATTTAGCAACAGTATTGCATTTTTTCACCAGAATGTTATTGATCTGATATTCTGTCTGAAGCAAACTTATGTGGTCCATTTCTGAGTATTTATTTTAATAGTTCTAATAATATTGGTTTTGTGTGCCATATACATTGACTCATTGCAGCTGGAATTCTTCAAGTAATATGTATGTCTAATACTGGCCCATTTTCTGCGCAGTAGTAACCACACGAGATGGACCAAGTTCTGTCTATTTTGTACCACACAAGATGGACACCAAGTCCAAGTTCGGTATATATCGGACAAAATATGACGGTGGTATCAATTTTAGGCTACACACAAACCACATCGGGACATATTTGATGGGTCCATATTAAGTTGTAACCAAATTGCAAACACGTTTCACCTGCATTTATAAGCCCTCATTCGACACATAACATACCACATGATATAGCAATTGCAAGTGCGGACACACACATCGACCGACATGCGATTAGACAGGCAGACAACATACTTCCCATTTGAAGTGAACATTTAATTTGTTATAATAGAACTGCATGGGGAAATTAAATGTTGCTGAAATTCGATATTAGCTGGGTGTTAACTGTTAAGATTGGGAATTTGAGTTATGTCGCTTGAACTGCGATTCCGTTGTGTTACTGCGAGTCTGTGTTAACACTAGAGTTATGCCGCCTATGATGAAAACGAAATTGCTGCCTTTGCGACCAATACAATGGGTGGTTTCGAAAACTTACTATAACTGAACATGTAGAAGAATATGAGACAAAGCGTTGTCTGTTGTGATAATTTAAAGACTCATGTCCAATTTTTCACAAGCACGAACTAGTTGACTTTGCTTATGCCAATTTTCCGGTTACATTATTCTTATCAATAGCAGTTTGATTCGCGGAAATAAGTGTACCATGTTTTTAAATTTGGTCACGTGATAGCGGATAAATTGTCTTCAATTTCAGCATAGCGCAGGAATACTCCACCAAAATGGATCGTTTGAGGAAGGCGAACTTCGTTGTGAACTTGACCGTGAGATATCGGTTGAAGGTTTCAGTAAAATATATGACCTCACTCAACCATGGTATCTCATGTTCGCGAAAGGGCCATCATCGTCGGGTAAGTATTGACCACACTATAGCTCATGCCATGAATCTCTACCCCGGCTACGCCCATATAGAATCATATTCCACCAGTTCAAAACATGGGAACTGTCTGTGGTTCTGTATATATACCTGTTCTGACGCGGAACTTTATAACATTGAATAATAAACACAGGAAATGTATTTCTTTGTTAATAAATGTTCCTTAATGATATATGCCACAGCAGCGGTTGCCCCAACTCGAGATCGAATGATTGTTTTTTACTTTTGTGAGTAGATATCTCAATAAACATTGAATTGATTGACTTGAAACTTATTTTATTTGCATAATATACAAAAGGGATTGGGGCACACGTTTTTACATCTTACGAGCCCCTCTCCCGATACAATAATAATATACATGTAAGCAAGATGACGGTATAAACGTATTGAATTGATTAACAGGGAGAAATTCCATGATTGTAAGCTATGAAAAAATCAAAATCGACTGAACGTGTGCCACCTCAGCCAATACGCACAAGCTTGACTATCAAAAGATAACATATCGGGGTTCACGATATGATGGCTAGTGGCATCTAATCGCGAGCACGGGTGGCACGCGCTGTTCGATTGAATATCAGAATGTTGGTTATCATATAATCCCATATCCCATAATTTGTCAAATATAGCGAATTATCGAAATATGAAATACAACGAAAAAGCGAAATAGGAAAATACAGCGAATTAGAACGAAAAATCGAAATAGGAAAATACACCGAAATAGCGAAATACGGCGAAATATAGAGCGAAATATAGAAATAGGAAATTATTTTTATAAACGAAATAACGGAGATATTTGAAAAAGTGTCTTTGACGAAATAACGGACATATTTGGAGAAGTGTTTTAAAGAGCGTGAAACAACATTCTTTATAATACACATGAGTTGATACTTCAATTCGATTTAAACTTATTCTCCAATCTCACATAATTTGTGAACTGGTGTTTCATGCATGAAATTTCCAAATATTAAACAAATTGATAAACTATCAAAGTGCGATCTGAAGGACGCAAAAGGAATTCGGTCAGTGCCTATTACACTGTGGTACTGTGACATTCCGATCCTCACTGCTGGGAACAGTGATAATCAACTTGACTAGACTGAGTGTCCACTGGTTCTGTCAAATTATGAAAGCATATTTAAAACGACAAGCAACACGCGACCATTCTATGTGACACGTATCACAGCGGTAGAACATATGTTAAAACAGTTTTTATTTCTCATTAAATGGAACCCCGTTCGTAAAACAGTCGTGTTCGTGTGATTTTCAAAATAAATTGAAAATGATTCAGACAGAATAGGGTCAACGTGACATGTCTCGTGATATACCTCCCCATACGGTACTTTTACACAGCTGAAAATATTGTGCTTCAAATCTTCACAAATTTCGTGATAATTTGCTATTTTTCTCACACTTTTGAGTGACACATTTTAGAATTACAACAAAATCTATGCACAATATATGTACGTATAGAATACTACATGATTTCAAGATTCTTTATTGTTGTTCTAATTACATATGTAATACACGAACAAATCAATATATACTAAATAATAAATACACTACAGATGCCAAGCATCCGGATAGTTACCTATTGGGTATATGTTGATATTCTGGATAGTTACCTATTGAGTGTATGTTGATATTCTGGATAGTTTCCTATTGAGTGTATGTTGATATTCTGGATAGTTTCCTATTGAGTGTATGTTGATATTCTGGATAGTTTCCTATTGAGTGTATGTTGATATTCTGGATAGTTTCCTATTGAGTGTATGTTGATATTCTGGATAGTTTCATATTCAGTATATGTTGATATTCTGGATAGTTTCCTATTGAGTGTATGTTGATATTCTGGATAGTTTCCTATTGAGTGTATGTTGATATTCTGGATAGTTTCCTATTGAGTGTATGTTGATATTCTGGATAGTTTCATATTCAGTGTATGTTGATATTCTGGATAGTTTCCTATTGAGTGTATGTTGATATTCTGGCTAGTTTCATATTCAGTGTATGTTGATATGCTGCCTATATAGTTTCAACTGCAAACTGCAAAATTGACATGCCCGATGGCCGTTTAATTAGATGACATTTTCCGGCTACTGACTATCTACCGACTAGCTACCGACTAGCTCTTGCTCAGTTGTGGCAGGCTGCCATCAATCATAACAAGAATACCAATGTCAGAAATGGTAACGCGCTCAAGATCATATATTATATACACATGATTGTAATTATATAATATAACATATATTGTTTAGCGAATGACCAACTCAGATTTCCGTTAAAATAACAATAACAACCAGCACATAATTAACGAACCGGTGACCGACTCGGCCGTCTCCGACCACAACCCTCAACGGGCCGCAGAACGAAAAATGTCTATACAAGTTGAAATATAAGACTTACAAATTATCTTTTTCATTTCCTTTATTTGTAATTGACATAGCTTGTCACAAACACAAAAATCAGCATTATTGACATAATAATGTAAAGGCCAATAAACGAAATGGAAATTTCCAACTACACCTTTTACCGGACTCGGCCTCATGGTCGCGCAGTTCGACTTTTAAACCGGAAAAATCAATTATCTATAAATACAATGCCCATCGGACCACATCTTTCAATAATTTGCAGAACAGTATACACGCGGCGCGCTAATAATACCTTATGATAGTATGATACATGCAAAGCATAGGTTTTGAAAAATGACTTGCTGTGTCAACCACCGGTGGGTTTATTAACCCTTTAAATGCCGATATTGACTAAAAGAACCGAGAGATCCCGGGCAGACACAGAGACCAGATCACAGACATATCGATGACTAATTGTAGCCAAACACATAATAAACGATGTGGGCCAGAAGAGCACGGGCGATCCCACGCAAGCCCGGACAATGGTCCCGAGGACAGTGTAATACAAGAAAACTAAGATGCATGCATCAGGTTAGCCATGAACTATTTAGCATAGAATAATTCAGTTCGGTTGCAGTTTCACAACGTTACAACTGACATACGATTACACAAGACGAACCTTGAATGTAGAACTATGTAAGAGTGAATATTAATGTTCTAAATCCCATGTTTCACCTTTAGTGGTAGTGGGGTCGTACTTTATTAACACGCAAGTAGTGTAATTAAGTACGGGTAATTAGAAGTAACAAATCGTTTAGTTTCTATCGTATCGGCTAAAAGGGGTGAGCAGATTGCTGATGATGAATGCTCTCGTTAGCTGCCAATATAATGTGCATATTTGCCCCGTTACGTTTATACACTGTAGCATTGGCGGGCCAGAGTGTGTTGACATGTTAAGTGTTTGGTTCATTAATAACAGATCAGCAGGGATTTGTCGTGATAACGTATACGTGGAAATATGCTACCTAAACGGTTAAATTAACGGTTGATATATTACACCACCGTGTCCACTCGGTTTAAATATGTATATTATATAGGGACGTGTGCTCAATTTTGGTGCGGACCGATGATAAAAAAAAAATCAGAGGTAAATGTCGGCGGGCGGGAGGGCCATTTTTTCAATAATTTTTAAAGAAATTGAACAGTTGCAGCAGCAGCAAAACAAAGGGTGTACAATTGGCAAATGATGAGGGGCGGCGTGACGTGTAACTAGGATTGAAATTAGATATGCAATTTGGAGATTATTGGATGAGGGATGTTATATTAATTATATTAAAGGGACGAGGGGGCTTAGTTGTCGAAAATATTCATATTTGTTCCAAACACCGTAAACAGAAAAATATTAAAACGCATACATTTTGGTTCAAATATACGATCACTATCGCGTAAACATCATGCTCACATAAAGACCTACTAAATTTTACCTAAACAAGAGTCTGATTGTGTTATAGAAGGCAGCACAATGCTACTGGCTAATCACACACAAATGGTATAAACGCTCTTTATTATTTCCAAATAAGGAATTGAGCAACAAAGAACGCTCTTTATGTTTACCATCATAATATAAAGAAACACCAAGAAAGTAACTTTTTATGCTTTGTTTACATAACAATCGTCAAATTTGCGACAATAACATACTGTTTATGAGATATTTCTCATTTGTATATTAACAAAGTATGTCTATATTTGAATATTATTTTCGTTTGTAGCGGTTTTTGACAGGTGGAAATATGTTCACAGGATACCCACCAAGGCCTTCCGTACCTTTAAGGTATACTGCAACTTTTTTTCTTGTCAATAGCAGAATACATAATGCTATTAAGAAGTGACACAAAACACAGAACATTTTTTTTAATTATAAGTATTGAGCAGTGAGAAATATTTGAGTCGAGGAAACCAGTAACGAAAGGCGATATTAACATGATTTCTGTCAGCGAATAATTGTTTACGTTCCAATGAATATTAAATTGTACTGAAAACAAACTGCTAATGGGTGCCAGACTTTCATAAACACAAATTATGTATTAATGGTGTAACGACATATTTCGTTCTTAATTGTCTAAAAAAATAGGGGATGGGGATGTTTGGATCTCTAGTTTAACGACATTTTTCGGTCTTTGTAGTTTAACGACATTTTTCGGTCTTTAATAGTTTAATGACATTTTTCGGTCTTTATAATATCTCAAGATATAGGGGGTATTTGGATCTCTAGTTTAACGACATTTTTCGGTCTTTATAGTTTAACGACATTCTCGGTCTTTAATATTTCAAGATATAGGGGCCCTTAGTGGGTATTTGGATCTCTAGTTTAACGACATTTTTCGGTCTTTGATAGCAAAATGGATGAAGTACATCTTTGGAAAGATGTGGTGGCCCTAAAAAGGAAAGTTGTTTGGTGATCTTGAAATGCAGTTTTTCTGAACAGTCTTCCTTGATTAAAGTGATGTGAAACACTCCGGCAGACAACGGGCAGAGTGATCAAATAGAAATTAAGAATAATCTTTCTCAAAGTAGTTATTTGTTACGAATATTAATCTAAATAGATGATACACAACGTCATTCTTATATATTAGTTAAATGCAATGACTCTCGATGGCGAAATCATTTTTGTTTAATTATAGCCGATAGTTGCGCCCCGAATCGAGATGTAAATATTTACAATTTGGAGTAGTTCAGACGATGTTCTCTATCAAGTGGTGTGGTAGATTTTTTTGGAAATTTTCAGTGATGTTAGTAGAATGATAACATTCCCCAGGTTGGCAAAGTGCCTGAGCACTAACTTATCAATTTCTTGCACCCGAAAAAGTCCATAACAAGTCCATAATATGTCTTTAAGCATATATATAAATCTCCGAAAACCAAAATTCTAAAGCATTAAACGATTTCTTGAAATGCAGTTTTTCTGAACAGTCTTCCTTGATTAAAGTGATGTGAAACACTCCGGCAGACACCGGGCAGAGTGATCAAATAGAAATTAAGAATAATCTTTCTCAAAGTAGTTATTCGTTACGAATATTAATCCAAATGGATGATACACAACGTCATTCTTATATATTAGTTAAATGCAATGACTCTCGATGGCGAAATCATTTTTGTTTAATTATAGCCGATAGTTGCGCCCCGAATCGAGATGTAAATATTTACAATTTGGAGTAGTTCAGACGATGTTCTCTATGAAGTGGTGTGGTAGATTTTTTTGGAAATTTTCAGTGATGTTAGTAGAATGATAACATTCCCCAGGTTGGCAAAGTGCCTGAGCACTAACTTATCAATTTCTCGCACCCGAAAAAGTCCATAACAAGTCCATAATATGTCTTTAAGCATATATATAAATCTCCGAAAACAAAAATATTTCCAGGGCATATATTTCATCTGATTTTGCGAGAATCCATATATACTTTTTCACGAGAATCCAGGGTAATTTGCGAGAATATTTACGAGAATCTAGATTTGGATTCTCGCCGAAATATATAAAGCCCTGATTTCACTCTGAAGTGTGCCTAAATGGCATAAATTGTACCGTGGTTCCCATGTTCGCCAAAGTGGCATAAATTTATTTCAGGATAATACTAATTTTAGGCATTCATTTATATCACTGATATCAGGACAATAAATAGCCATTTCCATTGCATGGAACAAAGAGCGTTATTGTTTATCGGTGTTGTTTTTGGAAGTGCTGGTAGTTAAATTTTATACATTTCGACCCCCAATAAGTATTTCCGAACAAATGAATTATTAACAAGCGTGACATGACATCATTGACGAATATAATTAACACCGATCTACAAGCAATTAAAGTCTTAAAGTGAGCTAAAATTTAACATTTTCTTAAAATTGTTTACATTTTTATCTCTCGCGACATAATTGTCACCAATAAAAACAAATTTGATTCATCGTGGAAGTTAGTCGGTGACTATAAATAATGTCACCATTCAACTGAATGTTGTTGAGCATATTTCAACCAATTTTGGAAGTTTAAATGAATATTTTCTTCACACGCAAAGTAAAATTGACAAATTTCAGGATTTTAGCCTGCTTCGTTGGGACCAAAATTTGTTGTGCACACTCAAGAAACGTCTACCGACACTCGCTAGGCCAAATTATGCCAAATTATGCCATGACCATGCTATAAACTAGCTTGAAATTGGCAAAACAATGAATTTTTTTTGGTTGAAAAAATTTACATGGGAATCTCCAGTCCATAGGCATAGCAAACGAAAATAATGCGAAATGAAATTCGGCACTCGTCAGAATGGTGCAGAATAACATACGAGTCTTGTTATATGCGAAAATTTGACCTCATTCGATAAATTAGTCTCGTAATTAAGGAATCAATAGCGCTCGGACATGTGGAATTCCGTCGCACTGTTAGTGTTACTGTACATCAGGCTTGGGGCAATTACTTGTGAATGTAATTAATTACAATTACAATTACTTCAACATTTTTCAATTACAATTACAATTCCCATTACATCTATTTCACAATGTAATTAATTACAATTACTTTGAAATGTAATTCAATTACAATTACAATTACATTTCAGCTCATAATTGATGTAGGAACACTTTTTATTTATATAAACTTTATTTGATAACAAAACATAAATTTAATACAAGCAAGATGAAATACATGGTGAAGCACACTTGGTGCAGAGCAGCCAATGTACTGAGTCCAGTATAGGTGTTCGTAGAATTGAGCGAATCATGATTTATAGCTGGCAATTCCAGCGTGTTGCATTGGCAGCTTGTAGTCGGGGTTGATCTTCTAAAAATTGGAATGATATAAGACATTTATGAACTTTGCTAACTATCTTCAATGCTTTCGCATTCTTGACCGATGTATTTGCATACTGATTGATCCTAGTATGTTGTTGATCACTTGCTGATTATGCCTGTGTGACTGTTGATTCATAGACATCTTGATGCTTTGGCTATAAAATGAAAATAATAGAGTATTTTAGTAACACACATGTATCCATCATTTAATTATTAAGGGAATAACACTATCTCAGTAAGTCAGACACACAGTCAGGCCAATTGTAAAGGACAATGAGATAATCAACACTCTGATTGTTAATTAGAGTCATAATCTTAATTAGCCTTTGTGGCCACCAGTTTATTGGTAACACAATGCCTCCAATAGAGAGTGCTAATTGGGGGATTACTGAAGCAGATATTTGTCCCCTCTTTGTCATTCAGTTGCAAATTAGAAGGGACAAGATACAATGCATATACCAAATCAAATCAAATCAAATCAAATTGTTTATTCAGATAAACCACAATCGTGGTACAAATGGTGAAAAAGAATTACAAAAATAAATTTAATTACCAATACCACCATATGACTGAAGTTATATGTCAATGGAATTAAACAAAGCTAATACATAGAAATGGAAACTTACCTTCAGATGTGTCACAAAATTGGAGGTAACTTTTTTGGAACTGGATATTGTAGTTGGGCAAAGTTTGCACTTCGCTTTCATAGGACACGATGTGTCTTTCTGCAAATTAAAATGCTGCCAGATTTTTTGTAAACATGCTCATAGCATTAGCAATGGTTGGTATGAATTTCTACCATACCATATATACCATATCAGATGGAGATAATGAAACATTATCATAAGAGTGATATATTATAGTGATATATTGTCTATTATTTGAAGTTGGTTTCTCATTGTATTTATCAAAACAAGCCTACTAAAAGGTTAACCAATGCTTAAGCAAACAAACAGGAGGTGTCAACAGAATTCACCATTGAGATACAGTGGATAAAAACTCAGTGTTGTGACAACATAGTGATAGCCAGTCACCAGTCTTACACTTTGAAATTTTGGAAAAAAACCATTTGAAGAAACCATTGGGTGAATCATGAAAGAGAACTTTGAGAAGAAACAAGTACCTGTGATTTTGAAGTAATTGAAATTAAACCCTAATTACAATTACAATTACATCCTAACCAATTACAATTGCAGTTACATGTAATTGAGAATAAACTCAATTACCAATTACATGCAATTACTTGAAAAAATGTAATTAATTACAATCAATTACAATTACAAATTACAATTACCCCATCCCTGCTGTACATGGCAGACGCAATTTTGAAATGTAAACACGCATCAAACACGCATCAAATTTACCTTTTGTGAGAATAACAAAAGCGCAACCTTGATCAAAGTAATACAATACACAACAACACATAGAATAAAACTGATATAAACACGGTATAAGTGAGAATAAGACGCGTATTCAGACGTGGAATTTGACAACATTTCTTCGCTTCGACGCTATAAATATATCTGATCCAGATAACCGAGATGCAGCTATCTGATTTGAAACAAATACCAAGCAATAATCTTAACGTTTCATAATCGAACTGCGGATCTGATAATTATCGAAATATGTAGGCGAAATAATTTTTAATTAGTTAATCACATGATAGAGACATCAACACACTCTTAAAGACGCAGTACAGCGCCATTTAATGTCATTATTTAACTGGGTCGGTGTTTGTTGTTATCATTATTGCTTCGTTTTTAGTAAGACCATTGTATCTGTTTTGCGCACGTCACTTTCCATATTTGGAATTTCCATATATGGGATTTGTGTCAACCTCAATACCGATCAAGTTATCCTAGCATAAACATAAAATATATTGTAATTTATGCAACTACGACCCTGGTAACCCTGATAACTAATAAAATATACCGGCCAATTCATTTTAAGATCGTTATTTCACTTTGCTTTAGGCATAAATACACTCTTAAACGCACATAAACGACCAATTGGCGTTAAATTAAATAAACTCGGTATTTATTAATATTAGTTTTTTATTGCTCAGTACAGAGTTAGACCCTTGACACCTGTCAATATATTTGGGCTGAATTCATATGATGCGGTATTATTCCTCGAAATAAACAACAAAGCCGTCGTTACTTAGAAATGTCGTTTGGGCTAACATTTACACAAATCCTCCGTGTGTTCTCCTCAATTGACACACAGGTTCTCAGTCGACCCACAGGTTATCCCAGAAACACGTGTGAAATAAACAGCCAAGGTTTGGCTGAAATGATGCCCTATGGTAGTAGGATACATACAAAGCATAGGTTGTAATCAATTACTTGATGTGACAGCTGTGTCATCCACTTTATATGCTGATATTGGCTAATAATTGTAGCCAGACACATATTAAACGTAAACGGTGAAGAGTGACTCACCGTCTCGTTCAAGGTCTGGTTCATTAACCCCTTAAATGACGATATGTGCCAGACGAGAGCACGGGAGGCTCCATGGGTCCACAGGCAGTATACTATGATGCCTTATGGTAGTAGGATACATACTAAGCATATATTGTGAAAAATGACTTGCTATGTCATCCGCGGTTTTATTAACTCTTTAAATGCCGATATTGGGTAAACGAACCAGTGAGAGCCCGGGCAGACCCAGTAGTATGGGCTCTCATTACCCGAGGTGTCACCTGAAATGGGAATTTCAGCGACCACCATATTTATGTAGCCCAACTATTCTAATTTCGGGATCCGGTTGTTGCGGGGTCAATATAGGGCGCAAAATATGATTTTTTCATATTTTCCTCATGCTACCCAACCTTATTTTTATGCATTTTTCGGGTTAGTTCCTGTGATGTTCATCAGTCTAAGATTCTTAAGCTGTATTCAATTTATCTTTTTCTTCATTTGATATGGATGGCAGTTATGTGAGCGGTATTGAAAATGGTAAAAAGTTGCCAGATAATCGATTGACGTTTGAGCTCTGACGTATTTCGCTAATCGTGAACGTATTTTTTTCGTTGATTCAGCTAAATGTGTCGGTTTCAACTCCGTTTAACAAAAACTTATCGGATTTTGTCACCATAATTATGCATTTATGTGATCCGTGTCCTCTCTGCTATTGGATGGCTGTATTATTGGTGCCATATGTTGTACGTAGTGTGAATACAGGGCAAAAACTTACCCCTCCCCCAAAATGATATTTATTGACGCATTTAACAAATAGTCAGATTCCTAATGTTATATCACATTTGTTGCTTGCTAAAAGCGATCTGAAAACAAATGCTGTATGCCTATTAGGTATATTTTCTGGATTGACTTGTTTCCATTCTTAAATTTTGGAGTGTCGGACTAAAATGGGGTCAAAATAATTTAAAGAGCTTTTTGTTTTTATCGAAAATGATAGATGGTGCCATTTAGCGTATGGTGATCGGTGCTATTTGAAATATTATGACAACTGCTTAGTGTGAACCTCACGCATATATTTGAAAATTTGGATATGGTCCATGGGTTCTTGCTGGCTACAGTTGCGATCAAAATTTAACATTGAACCCTATGGAGATTCTCGTATTTGGGATAAATGGCGCCGTTTTGTGTATGATAATATGTGAATTGAAATTTCCCAAAAATACTATGTATGAAACCCAGGTGCAATTTAGAAAAAAATGGATGTGATCAGATTATTCCTACTGACTACAGTTGCGATCAAATCTTTGATAGTAATATCACTAAACGGTCAGCACGTGCTACTATATGAAGACAATACAATCGCGTCTGACCCACTGTAACTATCAGTAATATAATTCATGCAATAGTCGATATACTTATGCTTCTAGATACAGTACTTGGCAAACGTATGTGTATAATGGTTTGCAATGAACCCGATACCATACAGTCTGATGCATGTTGAGTCAATTGACAAGCCTATAGTTTTTTCGCGATGTGGCTATTTAGTAAATTATTGTTTTATTGATACCTGTTATCAACTGACCAGCGTTGAAGCCAAGTGTATATCATAACGAGTTGCAATGTAACAAATATACTTACAAATGATAGTCCATCATCATCGTTATCACAGTGATCACACATGCACCCAAGCAGTGTTCCTGTGTCGTCCCTTCTATATTGTTGTTCTACATGTATATGGTGTCCATTCACCTTTGTGTGATGTGCAAATCATTTATGACTATATAGGGTGTCCACCTGGTGAGTACTGTTCTTTATATGGTGTGCATTCATCTTTACATATTGTCCATTTACCTTTATATGGTCTGTTTTTACCTGTATATGGTGTCCGTTCACCATCAATATGATGTCATCTGTTCTCTATATGATATGCACACGTCTTTGTATGATGTGGTTCCACTTTTATATGGTGTCCATTCATCTTTATATGATTTTAAATTGTCGTCATATGGTGTGGAAATGTATTTATATGGCGTGAAAATATATTTATATGATGTCAATTCACCATCATGATGCTATACCATATCATACAGACATATATTCAGCATATAAAGTCGTATGCACATCATGTAAAGTCGTATACACATCAGATCAAGTTGTATGTTCATCATACAAAGAACAGCGGCCATCATCATAAATGGTCCCCATATACAGATAAAGGTAAATGGACACCATATAAAGGTAAATGGACACCATATAAAGGTAAAAACCACATTATATATATAGGTAAATCCACACCATATAAAGGTAAATATACACCATAATAAAGGTGAATGGAGACAATACAAGGTAAATGTACAAACAATACAGATGAATGAAAACTACATACAGGTGAATAGACACCATATAAAGGTGATGATTTGGGAACCATATAAAGGTAAAACACACCATGTAAATGTGAATTGAGTCCATACAAAGGAAACATCACATAATGGACACCATATACAGATGAATTGACATCACATAAAGACATTTGCACATCTTATAAAGGTGAATGGACATCACATAAAAACATTTGCACACCATATAAAGGTAAATTGACTCCATATAGCGGTGAATGGGCCCTATAGAAAGGTGAATAGACACCATATAAAGACATCTGCACACAATATAAATGTGAATGGACATCACGGGAAGACATTTGCACACCATATACAGGTAAATTACCACCATATAAAGACATTTACACACCATATGAAGGTTAATGGACACCATATAAAGATATTTGCACACCATAAAAAGGTGAATTGACACCATATACAGATATTTGCACATTATATACAGGTGAATGGACACAGTATAAAGACATTTGCACAGCATATAAAGGTGAATGGCCAGCATATAAATGTGCATGGACACAATATAAAGGTGAATTGAAACCACATAATGGTGATTGGACAACATAGAAGGCTCAAGAATACCATATAAAGGTGAATTGACACCATATATCGGTGAATGGCCCTATAGAAAGGTGAATGGACACGATATAAAGACATCTGCTCACCATATAAAGGTGAATGGGCAGCATGCAAATGTGAATGGAAACCATATAAAGGTGAATGGACACCATATAAAGACATTTGCACACCATATAAAGGTGAATGGCAGCATATAAATATGAATGGACACCATATAAAGGTGAATTGACACCACATAAAGGTGAATGGACCACATAGAAAGGCACATGAATACCATATAAAGGTGTAATGACACCATATATCGGTGAATGGGCCCTATAGAAAGGTGAATGGACACGATATAAAGACATCTGCACACAATATAAAGGTGAATGGATACCATGTAAAAACATGTGCACACCATGTAAGGGTAAATGGACACAATATAAATACATGTGCAAACCATACTAAGGTTAATGGACACCATATGAAGATATTTGCACACCATATAAAGGTGAATGGACACCATATAAAGATATTTGCACACCATATTCAGGTGAATGGACACCATATAAAGACATTTGCACATCATATAACGGTGAATGAACCCCATATAAAGATGTTTGCACACCATATAAAAGTGAATGGGCAGCATATAAAGGTGAATTGACACCACATAAAGGCGAATGGACAACATAGAAAGGCGAATGAATACCATATAAAGGTGAATTGACACCACATAAGGAACAGAGCTCACCATTATAAAGGTGAATGAACAACACAGGTGGGCATACATCATATACAAGTGAATAGACACCATGCAGATATGAATGGACGACATTTTCTTACCATATAAAGGATAATGAATGCCATATAAATGTGTATGGACACCACATAAAGATGAATGGACACCACATAACGACATATGCACATCATAAAGAGGTGAATGAATGAATGCTATATACAGTTGAATGGACACCATATAAAGGTGGAAGGATATTATAGACCACAACCCCATGAGACAGCTATTGACTTCCATATAAAACAATACTCTCCTGATGTATGTGTGATAGATTCTTGACAGCGATGATGACGGAGTATAATTTACCAGTGCATCTGTCACATTACAATTCATTATGATCTACAAGTTGGCTCCAATCAATAGTCTGTTACTAACACGTATAAACAAAACAATATAGTCACATTGTGAAACTGGTCATCATTTTTCATTTGACTCAACATAATTATGCAACAGACTGCAGGCTGCATATTCGCAGTGGCATTACAAAGCAGTGTGCACATACATTTGTCAAGTACTGTGTCTAGAAGCATAACTATATCGACTATATTGCATTAATTAGATTACTGATTGTTTCGGTGAATGTCTCATCCTCCTATAGTAGCACTTGGTGGCCGTATAGCGATGTTACTGTCAACGTTCGAGTAAAATAACACAATATTCTCCATAGGGTTAAATGTAAAATTTTGATCAAAACGGTAGCCAGTGAGAATAGTCTAGTCACATAACCTTTTCCTCAAGCTGGACCTGAATTTCATACATAGTATTTTTGAGAAATTTCAATTCATATATAATCATACGCAAAATGGTGCCATTTATCCAAAAATACAAGAATCTACATAAAGTTCAATGTTAAATTTTGATCGCAACTGTAGCCAGTAAGAACCCACTGATCATATCCAAATTTTCAGATATATCTTTGAGGTTCATACCTAGCAGTTTTTTGACAACATTTCAAATCGCACCGATCATAATACGCCAAATGGCACCATCTATCATTTTGGTGAGAAAAAAACGAAACGCTCTTTAAATTATGTTGACCCCATTTTAGGCCGACACTCCAAAATTCAAGAATGGTGACAACTCATCCTGAAAATAGACATACTAAGCATACCAATATGTTTTAAGATAGCTTTTAGCAAGCAAAAATGTGATATGACGTAAGAAATCTGACTAGTTGTCAAACCTGTCACTAAATATCGTTTTGGGGAGGGGTAAGTTTGTGCCCTGTATTCGCGCTGTGTACGCCACAACGCCATAATATGAGAACCATCCAATAGCATATATGCCAAGAATCACAAAAATATATACATAGGTGACAACATCCGACAAGTTTTTGTTAAACAGAGTTCAAACAGACACATTTAGCTGAATCAGCGAAAAACATACGTTCACGATTAGCGAGATACGTCACAGCTCAAACGTCAATCGATTATCTAGCAACGTTTTACCATTTTCAATACCGTTCACATAACTGCCATCCATATTAAATGAAGAAAAAGATAAATTGAATACAGCTTAAGAATCTTAGACTGATGAACATCACAGGAACTAACCCGAAAAATGCATAAAAATAAGGTTGGGTAGCATGATGAAAATGTGAAAAAATCATATTTTGCGTCCTATGTTGACCCCGCAACAACCGGATTCCGAAATTATAATAGTTGGGCTACATAGATATTGTGGTCGCTGAAATTCCCATTCCAGGTGACACCTCGGGTAATGAGAGCCCATACTACAGAGACCGGGTCTAGCTATATATCGATGACTAATGGTAGCGAGACACTTACTAAACGTAAACTGTGAAGATTGACTCGACATCTCGTTCACGGCCGGGTTCATTTGCCCCTTAAATGACGACATTATCCAGAAAATCACGAGAGCGTGTGTAAACCTGGCGGACCCATGGCGACAGTATAATATATGATACCTTGTGGTAGTAGAATGCAATATATGTTGTGAAAAACTACTTACTGTGTCATCAAACGCCGGTGTTATTAACCAATTTAATGCCGATATTGGCTAAAAGAACCCGGGAGAGCCCGAGCGTAATATGGGAATATCAACTCGATTTATGTATTTGATCTGTAGATCTAGTTTCAAGTACACGATCCCCGTGCTAAACTATGTTTCAGATTGTTGACCAATTTACGATATTGACCCGTCGAGGGCTGCATTAAACAGCGACGAGAGTAGTCCTATTTTCTATCAGAATATATACATACATGTACATGTATACCGATTATGGTATATAGTCAGATATCGCTCATATTACTCACAGAGTCAGAAACAGCGTGCCGCACATGACATCTGTTATTGTTATATAACCAACGATAAAATGTTCTTCGTCTCTTGTTATGAATAGAATAGTCATTTCTGGTTATTTTGATATAAACCTTTTGACCGAGTATTCTACATGTAACATCTGAATTTACTCCAACAACTTGCAAGTTATTGCATTACAAAAACAAAACCTGTCATTGTTCTCATTACGGGAGGATGTAAAAAAAGTATATTAAACCGAGTCTAGCTATGCCAGATAACTGATGACACATCGCTTCAAACTTTCCAGTACAAAATATTCCAAGATATACTTTACACAAATTAAATGCTATTCAAATGTAAAATATCTTAAACTGAGTTATATACATTCTGTCTACTGCGAATGTGATTTAACACTAACACTTTAACATTATATAGAACTAGGTTCACACTCAAGTAATATAATCCAAACAGTTTATATTTTCTTGTAAAACAAGAAATGGTAATAATCCCACTTTTCAATGGCTAATTGAGTACATTAACACCTATACCAACATGAAAATAGTGGCAGTAAGGATGTGTCCATAACGCTGGCAAGTTTGCACGATGTGTTTTGCATGCATTATCTCATAGAAACCCATATGGTGCCAGAATATGAAAGGCAGCATGTATATAGAATGCATATTTACCACAGCTAACGCCATGAGAAGCAAACTTTCGGTAGCTCCAAATGTACTTACATGTTGCCTTACATATACCTGTACGATTCATTCTTGCGAAATAGTTGCATGATATTTACAGGCAAATGTCGATAGTATCGATACAGGTAAAACTACACAGTTTTTACTTCACAGGTATAGTTTGTTAGCTGTGGTACAAAATCATTGTACAAGCATTTTTTTGCATTCTGTTTCTGTGATATTGTAGCTTACTCTACCGAAATGCCTACAAAAGAATAGCTGGCAAATGTGCGAGTGTATGAACGTACCCTAAATTACTTTTTATACACAAATAAAGTAAATTAAAGACACGCCGGGATGAACTAAAACCTTTACTAGATGCATTTTGAGACGCCCACAGCGGCTCCAATGTTTAATATGGTGAGTATATGTAGGCAGCCCACCGTGGTTCAATGAGTCTCAATATAAAGTCACTTTATTTTCGACATCACCCATATACCTTTGTATAACGAAAAAACATTTGAAAAAATATTGGAATTGTTATAATTTGTAATCACACTTTATACGACGAATGTTATATTATAATCAATGCGAAACATATATATCAAATATATCAGAATCTTGTCGATAAAAATTATTAAAAATATAAAGTTGATAATTGTAAACACGATAATCCTCAATCTTTTGATTAATTTCCAGGGAGATTGGTATTTTATAAAAGCAATTATCGGATTGGCTGTACTTGATTACTTTTAGAGATAACATTTTATCAAACAATATTATATCTAAGTTTGGTGGAAGAGCCGTTAAAGATAACATGACCATTATTATCGCTTTCAGCATGCCATCTCAAGCGATTGGTACTGTCGTTAACAGAACAATAAACGTCTTTTTAAATCTTAATCTTTACAGTTCGCAGCTAAATATATTTAAAAAATGTTGACCACTATGGTCCACCATACCAATGCATATAATAAGTTCATATTAATACGTCTGACAATTGTTCGCAGTGCTCAGAGTATTACTCCTCCGGGAATAAAACATAGTAATACATACCTATATCAAAATTCAAATCACACATACCATTAAAAATTTCGTCATTATAGCACCCCTCATGTTCACACGAGGGTATGTTCACACGCTGGCAACTTTACTGGCAATTCGTCAAACAGGGCTATATTGTGCAAATATATGAACGACGCACTACGTATACAATGTACATATACCCCACTGTTCACATATACGATGCTGTCAATGTAATTCAATGTACGTGACATTTGTTCCGAAATTAGCCTTCAATGATATGACAAGGCGGGGGAAACAGTATATATTATAACTGAGCAGGGATTAAGAAAGCTGTGTTGGCCTATTTCTTGAGCAAGAATAACATGACCTTAACCGATATTGTGTTATCAGTTGTGTATATCGTGACAGTGGCGCCATTTGCTTGCATAAAACATCTCATAACTATTCTCACAAAGGGCACACGTAATGATTTTAAAATTAGCCTCGAAGCTCCGATGTAATTTAGATCACACCATGAGATGAACATTTTGAGTACCAGAAAGTATTTAAATAAATTTATTGTTAAACCTCACACGATGCATACACAATTTCTCAGGGCAGTGATAAAATACGTACCATTACCATGAAAAATGTTATATCTTTTCAGAGCTTTATTATTGCTCAGGGGGTCTTAATAGTGCACCGTTCCCATAATTATGTTGTGAAGTCATATAATCTATTTTTCTAACATGTTCATCACTTAAACCGTGTGCAAGTCTAAATAATAGCTAGCCTCCAGTGGCTATTTCGGTAGAATCCATAAGTAAGTAATCTGGCCTCCATCAGCAACCCAGCCACAACAGCTATATAGGTCGATTCCAGATATGTGGTATTTTTGGACCGGGTATTGGTGACGGTGATATCCGATGCTGGAATTTCGGCAAGTTTGTTAGTTATTTACTGGGGATCATTGGGGTCGTTTGTGTACTATTATATACACAACATTTAGGTAGAAAATCCGCTCTATAACTGACATTCTGCTATAAAATTGTTCCGAAAAAACATAACAAAACAGAGGTTAACTGTTTTACTGTTTGTCATCCCAAGATCTAAGGTTAGTTAGATGTTGGTTTTGGTGGTTGGGAAAGAGAACATGTACTGATCACATTCTGAGACGAATCCGCGGCGTTGTCGATGTAGGTGCATTATTGACATGAACGTGCATGGCTCATGGTATCCGTTTGGGGGGGGGGGTTGCCCACTTCCAACAAAATTTCCAACAGTTCTACTCTTCTTGAATAAGAACATACTCCCGAGTTCGCAAAATAAAGCTTTCCAATTGTTGGAAATTTCCAATTTTACACTCCCTAAATTCCAGCTCGTGGAGTACAAAAACAAATATGAACATGTAACGTATGGAAACATGGGACTGATTTCCAAATAATTACTGGTGGGTAAATCAAACTAACAATTTAAAACTAATTGTGTTGTGAAATTTCCAACTAATGTTGTGCTAGGCTAAATATGGGGAGGGGATGAGGTGAGACACAACTAACCCCTACCCTGTTTGGATGTCATTGCTCACTGGGAACGGACACTACAGACTTTGACAGCGCAGCGAACGCACGCTTTCATGTCGCCTATACATGCATATAGCATCATACATTATGTTAGTACCGATCGAACCATTGTTGCTTTAAAGATACATGCACTGTCCGAGATTTGACATCCAGTTTGTCAAATACTTATTGTTCAGCTTACCATGTAGGCAAATATAGAAACAGAAACAAATATCACCATTAGTATGGATCAGGTATACAGCGAAAATCTACACAAAGCATCCATCAGTTTTACTTTGAAAACGAGTAAATAACTCACCGATAACGCTCTTTATTACATATCGCTTTTGGGCGACGGGAGCATGTACGTTCTTTATAAAACGCGATAATGAGAGTCTGGTTTGACAGGGACGACCACCAGTAAGTACTCTCATCGCCGTATAATATTTAGATCTGACAGATTTTCCAGATAGGAAGGAATATGATTAGGTTTTTAACAATAGCGAAAGAGGATGAAGATTTACGAGATGCACACAATAGCATTAATGTATTCAATACATATACTTTATCACGAGTTCAATCGGCTCATCCGAAAATTGCTCCGAGCAAATGAATTAAACTGATAATTGAATACCATGATGATGTTTAAGTAGCATACATGTTGTAATCTCCGCTATAGAAATAGGGCGTCGCTCTTAATACTTAATTATAAAATTGATGTCTCACTATAGTTAACCCTCTGAGTGGCAATTTCCCCACACCACAAAACGGGCCAAAAACCGAAGAAAAAAAAATACTAAACAGAAGAAACCGTTGCATTATAAAAGACATAATAGACGCGTGTGTTGTATTGTCATGCTCTTCTGTTAGTATTTTTTTCGGCCGCTTTTTTTAAACTAGGGCAGGTCTTGGCTCCCAAATTTATAAAACTTCACGGTTTTAGCCTCCCCCAATAAAACGATATCCAAACCCTCGTTTTAATTTTATTTGTTGTACACCATCATATTGGAAAATAATTTTTTCCACAATTGACAAAGGGGAACACCATTCTCGGAAACTAATGACCAGAAATGCATATATGCACCCTGTATTTACTGTATATATATTCGTGGCGTTTGGCTAATAATGTATGATATCTGTAGCGATGCGTTTTTTTAAAGTGGCACGCTAGTTTTAAATATAAATATTTTGTAATTTATATTTTACTAGTTTTAACCACACGCGCCCAAGAATTTCGAAATTATAGAAGCCGCACATGGAATGAAAAATGGAAAAAGTAATGGGAATGATAGTATCAAAAATGAACATATAAAGAGCACTATTGATATTTTACTCCCTGTATATACACAATGGTTCAATCTAATCCTAGACACATGTATAATACCAGATAATTGGTTAACTGGAATTGTTATTCCAGTCTACACAAATAAAGGGGACCCTTATCTCCCAGAACATTATCGACCTATTACAATTATGAGCTGTCTTGGGAAGATTTTTACTAGAATTTTAAACAACAGATTGAATGAATATGCAGTATCCGAAGAAATTATTGATAAGAATCAAGCCGGATTTAGGAAAGGATTTTCAACGATGGACCACATAATGTCTTTACATTTTCTCTTCGTGTTTGTACAAACAGTCCAAAAAGAAATTATTTTGCATGTTTATCGATTTTAAGCAGGCGTTTGACACGGTATGGAGACATGGACTATGGCAGAAATTGATAACTTCTGGCATAACAGGTCGATGTTTACAATTTATAATGAATATGTATAGTCGTGTCAAATCTTTGATTAAAATAGGTAGTAATATTTCAGACACCTTTAAGTGTCACTCTGGGGTTTTGCAGGGAGAGAACTTATCATTTTTTTTATTTTCGTTGTAAATCAACGACCTTGAAGCCAATAACGTCCAAGGACTCAGTACCATTCAAAAGGTATGCGGCTTATACGGACCGTGGCTCTTACGGACCCTGGCTCTTACGGACCCTGGCTCTTACGGACCCTGGCTTTTACGGACCACCGGCTGATACGGACCTGGCTTATACGGACCCCGGCTCATACGGACCTCAATTAAAATATGCAATTTTCAAACTTATATTTATGAATTTAATATATAATTATGATTGTCTTTTCACACATATATCTGTATTAATTGAGAATTTCGGTGATTTTTTTGGTGATTTTCAAACTTATATTTATGAATATAGCTGATTTTTTCAGTGATTTTCAAACTTATATTTATGAATTTAATATATAATTATGATTGTCATTTCACACATATATCTGTATTAATTGAGAATTTTGGTGATTGTTTTGGTGATTTTCAAACTTATATTTATGAATTTAACCGATTTTTTCGGTTTTGTTCAAACTTACATTTATGAATTTAATATATAATTATGATTGTATTTTCACACATATATCTGTATTAATTGAGAATTTCGGTGATGTTCTGGCTTGAAAAAGCATTTAGTGAATCGCGTTAATTAATCTCTTCATCGTTGTATAAACACGCGCGTGTGACCCCTGTATGTCGCTGTACAAACAGACATGCGGTGATAAATGGTCAGCGAATGGCGATCAGGATGAATCCACTGAGTTTGATTTGTTATGAAAACATGTTAGTAAAAACACAACTGGTATATATTCAACTGATTTATTTTTGACTGGCATAATTCCACAATGACTGCATTGAACTTGAATGTTCTACTTGATAGCACAACAGCTACTACTCGTCGGTGAGGATAACTGCCAGCAAACTACTGAAAGAAGCCGCCAAGCTGTACGCCCCCAATTTAGATAATGTTCGTCTGATGTAACGTTGTTCCATTTTTTTTATCATCAGATTTTTTGTTATCTCAGTATGTATGTTGTCAGTATTTAGATTTTATTTAAATAAACATAAAAAATAAAATTGTATGTTTTAATTGAGGTCTGTATGAGCCAGGGTCCGTATAAGCCGAGGGTCCGTATAAGCCAGGGTCCGTATCAGCCGGTGGTCCGTAAAAGCCAGGGTCCGTATGAGCCAGGGTCCATAAGAGCCAGGGTCCGTATCAGCCGGCATTCCTTCAAAATGCTCTTTCAACTGAACTTGATGTGTATACCAAATTACTTGTTTTATTATATGCAGATGACACCGTTATTCTTGCAGAATCAATGAAGGAAATGAGAAGAAACATGAAAATATTTTCGGATTATTGTTCATTATGGAGACTGACCATAAATACATCGAAAACCAAAATGATGGTGCTTGGGTCGGATAGGAAGCCTCGCACTCGACTAAATGTAAATGGACACGAAATCGAAATTGTAAATGAATACACATACCTCGGAATTCCTATTACCAAAGCTAATAATTTTAGTAAAGCCAGTAAATATATGCTCTCGAAGGCAAATCGGGCAATGTATAGTTTAATTTACAAATCGAGAGAATTTAGTAGACCTATACTACAGCAAATAGAACTTTTCTCCAAAACCGTTAAACCGATTCTCTTATATGTATGTGAGATTTGGGGGTAACCAAGACATACACGAACTTGAGAGACTTCAAATTAAATACCTGAAGTTTATTTTGAATTTGAAACCGAGCACACCAGATGTCATGGTATATGGAGAAACAGGCGTTTGTCCCCTCCGTGTTGATATTGATACTAGGATGATAACCTACTGGCAAATGTTGTTAACGCTGGAGAAAAAAAGATTAACGGAAATTTATATTCGTACTTACTACGCTTGTTTAGAAATATGTCATTTATGCACCCATGGATATTGCATGTTGAAAACATTTTACTGAAAACTGATCATTATTACCTGTGGGACATACACATGTCCGAGCGTATCGAATCATCTTGGTTGAGATAATCCGTTAAAAGTTCGTTAGTCACACATTATATAGCAGATTGGCACAAACGAGTAAATTCTATGAGTAAATGTTCTTTATATAAGGTTTTCAAAACCGATTTTAGAGCCGAACATTATTTAAATAGCACGTCTATGAAGGACGTCAAAACTATGGCTAGGTTCAGATGCGGAAGCCATCACTTACCCGTTGAGACTAGTACATGAATGAATCCAGAAACACTCAATTCTGTACAGTGGAGATAGAGTTGGAGACGAATACCACTATATAATGAATTGTGACGCAATATGTTCACTGAGAAGACGATTTATACCTTTGTCGTTAACAAGTTCCCCTAACTTGAAACAGTTTAAGATCATCATGGGAACAAAAGACGCTGTCTCAATACACAAAATGTGTGACTTTATCAGAAATATAGAACAGCTAACGGGTTCACCGCCAAGACAATAGAAATAAAATATAGTTATGTTTATACATGTATTGACCGCCATCGTCATATATTGATTATGTTATGATATTTGTGACTTCTCAGACGTGTCAATTTTTTTATTTATTGAGAGTGAATAAAGAATTGAATTGAATTGAATTGAAGGTAGTGGGTTCTAACTCATGTTCAGACTGATACGCTTTCTAACTCTCGGTGAATGGGCTTCCTGTTTAAAGATGTCCCCATAGCCGAGGTGGTTAGGTCGTGGATAAGATCACCACAGTCTGGGCTAGACGATGTTGGCGCGGGTTCGAACCCGCTTGGATGAAAATCGGGATCGATTTTCAAGTTTGATTTGGTTTGAGGGACATCTCATGGCCATTTCGATAAGAAATGCGAATTTGTTCGCGCGACCGAGTTAAGCAAATATGAAGCAATGAACACTCATACTAAGTCCGTGCCTCCATAACGCAGACATATATAATTATACAAACTAGTGGGATATGTCTGTCTATATATCTGTATTTTCGCGATATTTCTCCCAGACTCCTGAACAGATTCAACCATTTTGGCGTGGTTACTCTGAGTACACTGGCCGGATTATTTAAATGTTTTTATTCAGGAAATATATCATAACACAATATATATAGAACATGTTACAATTAGTACAACAAATTAAATATATATATATATATATATATATATATATATATATACCTACCTTACATCACAAAGAATTTTGTCTGTTTTTTATGTTTTTTTCTGGGGCGGGTGGGGATATACGAATTTCTTACATAGTTTCTAAACATTAATTTGATATCACGCATTTTATTATCTAGTTAAATTATTTGTTGCACATATACTATCGGGATTTAATACCAAAATAAGAAATAAGAAATACTGTCGGCTATGTATATGAAACATGATTTATCATCGCTTAAGATCAAAGATTCACAATGCATCATAGGAATATGCCATAAAACAGTAATCAGTGATGATTTAAGAGAAAATATGTTAACACTGACGATTTTGTCCGGCAATACAACTTGACTGATGCAGTATATGAGTACATCAGGTCTGGCGTATTTTTCTCGAAAGAGTCGTGGAAGGCGCTAACGAGAAATAATGTTCGAAACACAACCGAGTCAGATTGGAAAACTAGAACGGAAAATGACCCATCATTCAACTGGTTTCGGAATGTACATGACAACCTAAACATGTCTGATCTTTGGCGACTCTGTCGAAATTTTCACATAATAAACATTCCTATCTAACCAGAGCTCTTGTGATCGATACAACAACGTACTTAAACGAAGCACTAATCCAGTGTCCTAACTGCTATAAAATGTACCATGATAAAGTACAGCACGTTCTCATTGAATGCAGTTCCCTGACATCACTACGGAATAATATGTTTTTTTGATATTATTGATCGTTATGGCGTAGAATGTTTTATCAAGATTGATGATCTTTCAATGGACGAAATGATTTTGCTTCATTTGACTCATATTACTGGTGATATGTGGACAGCAGTTGATGATATAGACGTCTTTCTGGACTTCATGGTAACGATTACTGCCAAATTATGGATGTGGTACAATGCACTCTTGCAGAGAAATATTTCCTAGTCCATTGAATAATCCAAATCAGTCAGGCCATCATCATCATCATCATTGTCGTCGTCACCACCATCGACATAATCATCGTAATCATCATCGCCATCATCATCGCCGTCGTCAATGTCATCATCATAATCTTCATCGTCGTCATCACCACCGTCATCATTGACATTGACGTCATCGTCATAATCTAATTTCCTCATCTTCAACATCATCTTCATCATCATCTACATCATCATCATCGTCATCATCTAGCCATCTTCTTCCTCACGTTCAACATTAACATCGTCATCATTGATCAACGTCCTCGTTCTCAACATCATCCCAATCATCATCATTATCATCATCATCATTATTATCATCATCGTCATTATATCCACCATTGTAGAAATGTAAATACGTCTTGCTTATCATATTTATTTGTGTTGTTTCTATAAAATTTAATTATGATATCTATTCATTATGTTGTGCATAACAATGTTATATTCTTTGTAAAATCTTCAATATCTGGAGGAAATAAAGATATAATAATAATAATAACTAGAGGTCAGATTCCATGGAATCAGATATACTTCCATGGTATCCCATCCCATCCCATGTGAGTGTTATGCGTATATGTGTGTTCCTCTTTATGTGAATGCTTATTGGTGCCTTATGATCTGATGGTGCACTTGCCATTTCTAAATTTAATATATATTTTGGGACTTCTGTCTGTCTGTTTGTTTGTCTTTTAGCTATGACCGGGAAAACTGCTGGACGGATTTTTACAAAATTAGATAAATATGGATAATTTTATTTAGGGAGTGTTTTGGACGTGTCAAATCGTGACCCCAACCTGACCTTGACCTTCAAAAAAGTCAATCCAAGGTCAAATCGGGCAAAACAGATACCTAGGGGTACATTTGTCCGGGGAGTCTGTTGGGTGGGTCAAATTGTGGCCCCGACCTAACATTGACCTTCAAAGTGGTCATCAGTTTAAGGTCAAATCCGATAAAACGAACGGATTTCGACAAAATTTGATACCTAGGCAACTTTTGTCCGGGGAGTGTTTTGGACAGATCAAATCGTGACAACAGGTTACTTTTATAGTAGAGCGGACATACCTATATAGTATATCGGTGAGAATGTTCATGCATTTGCCTTGCTTCTTGACAAGTCCGTTTGAATTTGCGTCATGAAGAGAGGTTTTGAATTTGAGTAATATATATATCACCCGTTACAACGTTATACGCTACCAGGGTTAAACCGTTCAATCTAAATCTTTAAAAAGCGTACTAATCTTGCGTTTAGATACTACTTATCACATCCACTCGTCGAAAAGTTTTTATCTCAATATCTGATTTTCGGAGTAATTTTCCCCATTTGATTTTCGGTGGATTTGCCCAATCTGAACCCACCCCGACACAAACACCCCATTTCCTGCTAGATTTTGAAAAGGCATTTGACTCAGTATCATGGAAATTTATAAATAAATGCCTTGACCTTTTTAACTTTGGTGATGACATAAAAAAATGGATTTATACTTTCTACACAAATATCGACTCATCTATTCTGATAAATGGACATATATCTCAGAGTTTCCAACTAAACCGTGGCTGTCGGCAGGGTGACCCAATTTCGCCTTATATTTTTCTGATATGCGCAGAAATCTTAGCTATCATGATTAAATCTAATAAACGCATCAAAGGTATAAACCTCGGCAATTTTGAATACAAAATCACACAGTATGCAGACGACACAACCAGTGTTCGCGCTGGACCGAAAAAAACTTTAGCCAAAAGTTTAGCCAAATGAAAATTTTATTAGCCAAATGAAAAAAACTTTAGCCAAATGTTTTTTGGCCAAATTAAAAACAACTTTGGCCAAATTAAATCATCGTTTTCTGGTCGGTTCACAATTAATGACTAAAACGTAAAATATAACAGACAAAGGTAAAATACACAATAGTTTAAATAATTTTGATGAACTACAAGTATTTTTATATATATCATTTATTAAAAATTTATTAATCTTTATGTGAAAGAGTGATTTGGGGGGGGGGGGGGGGGGGGGGGTAACCCGGTATTGTCCTTCTTAATGTCATTATTTTTTTGTTTTATATCAATATCTATTTTTAAATCATTAAATAGTTATCCTTGCGAAAATATCTAAGTGACATCTGGAAACTAATAACTTAATATTGTTACGCCATTATCAAATTACAATCTGTCATAAAAGCATGCATATTATTTTGACTGTATCGGTATTGACGACAAATAGCCACAAAATATCTGTCGTGATTCACATTTGGCTGATTAAGCTATTGTCTTACACTTGGTTCTCATAAACCTCGACCGTCATAAATACAATGTCATCATAAACATGCATTGTGCAGGCGCGCCGTGAGTGACCAGACAGACAATGGGCTGACTGTGGGATTAGGGGATTAAATGTAAAAATTAATAATGACCTTTTGCTGCTTCGTGCAGAGTGACGTAATCTTTCTCCAGATTAAAACAGCCTGCACATGTTACGAACAAATTGCTTATATACCGGCGTCAATGCACTTTACAAAACATTGCTTTCTTCACATTGTCATAATTCAACCACGGTCGGTTTAATGTCCATGCGTCTGTGTTTGTCCGTCTTATGAAAACTAAAGATGATTGAATATCACTTTATGATCGCTTGGTTGATAGAGTTGTCGATCGGGTTCCCCTTTGTACGATATTTCATAAGTACGACAATAATGAAATACTTTCGTCACCTAACTTCGTCTTGAATGTCGATCTATTGAGCGCTTTTATTAATTAGCTTTCTGGCTCCATGCTATCAGTCTCCATTTGGGTTCAAAAAAAAGTTTAGCCAAAAGTTTAGCCAAATGAAATTTTTATTAGCCAAATTCGAAAAAGATTAGCCATTGGCTAATTTGGCTACCGACAGCGCGAACACTGGACACAACTCTCATTTTAGACGGCAGAGAAGAAAGCCTAAGGGAAGTATACAATGTATTAACACTGTTCGCAAATCTTTCCGGTTTAAAAATTAACCCTAGCAAGTGTCAGGCATCGTGGATAGGTAGTTATACTGGGCGTAGAGATGGTATATGCTCAGATCTTGGTATCAGATTTGATAGCTCATTTGATCTTCTAGGTATTCATTTTGATACACATCTTGACAAAATGAAAATCAACTACGATACAAAATTTGCTGATGTGAAACGACTGATTGAGACATGGAAACACCGATTACTGACACCTATTGGTCGAATAACTGTAATAAAATCACTTATACTCCCAAAATTAACACACCTTTTCGTGTCACTTCCTAATCCCGATAAAACATTTATGAAAAAATTGGACACTATGCTCTATAATTATCTATGGAATTCAAAACGTGATCGAGTGAAACGCAAAGTTGTATGCCAAGATTACAAAAACGGTGGCTTGAAAATGGTTAATGTCAATAATTTGATGCTGTCAATGAAAATAACTTGGGTGAGACGCCTCATAACAAAGAGCGCCAAGTGGATGCCCCTCACAGATATTCCATTATGCGAAGACCCGATGTTCCTTACATATGAGCATGGCTATTTAGAGAAACAGGCAAAGAAATTCACAAATCCATTCTGGCATGACGTTTTGTTATCATTTGTCAAATTTTTACAACAAAATGTGAACAATTGCAATATATCCACATGTACGCTGTGGAATAATTCAAATATAAAACAATATGGAAAGGTAATAAACTTCACTTCTTGGCGCGAAAAAGGGATTATGTATATAAATGATATGCTAGATAGTAAAGGTTCTTTTCTTTCACAAGAAGCCATACATAAGACATTTAATATACGCACAGACTTCATCACTGTAAACACTATACAGCAGCAAATAAAATCAACAGCAAAAAAGCTTGGCCAACAGATAACTCGAGTTTCTTACCCCATTCTACCCACTAACTTCATCACTTTGCTTAAAAATTCGCGGGGAGGACAAGATTTTTACAAAACTTTGAACGATTCTCAAATTATGACTAAAGCGCGCACAAAATGGCAATCACAGTTTCCTGATATGGGAAGTACATTATTTACATATGATAAACTACCCTTTCTCACGACGCCTGACACCAAGCTACAATGGCTACAATTCCGAATAAATTCTAGAATATTATCAACTAATAACTTTCTACACATTTCTAATATAAGACAAGATGGCAAATGTGATAGGTGTAAAAGTGAAAAGGAAGATATCAACCACATTTTTTGGGATTGTTGTCATGTGCAGACATTTATTAGAGATATCTGTAATTGGGGGTAAAAATAATGATATAAATCTTTATCCCACAAATATGACGATGATTCTTGGCACACCACCCATTAGTAAAAACTATACTACAAACTTGCTCTGGCTCCTAATTAAACAATATATATATCGGTCTAAATTTAAACCAATCACTTTGTCTGTTAATGTTTTCCTCAAAGAGTTGGCATATAGATACGATTGCGAAAAATATACAGCACGATGTCAATCGAAACTTTCAGAATTCTTGAAAAACTGGTTCCTTATAGAAAAAGCTTTAAACAAACAGGCGACTTAATAAAAATTTCGACAAAGTTAGTTTAATATTTGAGACTCCTATCGATTATCACGCAGTCAGTTAAAACATATACTATCTACCACCATCTCCACGATAGCCTCTATGTTGAGAGTTGAGTCCATCCGAAACATCCGACATATTTATAATACATTTACTATATATATACTAAGCATATGCATATATTTATGTATTGTATAACTTTATACCACTGGTGTGCGAATGCTGTGAGCCAGGCGAGTGCGTGCAGTAAGAAAGAGATATGTGTGAACGCGAGGAATGCCATATCTGTATACACTTATCAATGCTATTGAACATTCTGTATTTGACATTCCTCAATGTGATTGTTTCTTCAATAAACATTTAAAAAAAAAAAAAAAAAAAACACCCCATTGAGCGGGTTGCGTTTATAGTAGAGTGGTCAAATTTTGGAGGCGTACCTACAGTATACCACTTACATGCCACTGCATTAAACTCGCTCCTTCATTAGCACGTTTGGATTTGGGGCTAAAAATATGTTAGTGATATACTACTGAAGTATGCCTATTTATGTTATATAGCGTTGTCACGAGTAAACCGTTCCATCTGGAAAATAGAAAATCACACTGTAGATGCGCGTGAATACTACCCATCAGATGTATTGTCAAATTTTTTTTATCTCGATGTTTGAATTCCCCCCCCCCCTTTGCAATTTTCGTGGAATTTTCATAAAGTATCAACCCACCCCGACTCGCGTTCTGCGTTGGGCAGGTTACTGTTAAAGTATAGCGGTCAAACTGTTGGGACGTACATACAGTATGTCAATGTACCTGCTACGACATTATCTTGCTCTTTAATAAACCAGTTTGGATTTGGCGGGAAAAATAGGTTCAATATTTCGTTACCCCGTAACACGGAAAGTCCTGGGAAAAAACATTTTTACGCGGTATATTCGGGTCAGCATCACTCGTCCAATTCGGAATATGCAATAAAAAATTTAGAGCTCTGTACTTATAAAAAAAAAACAAAACAAAAAAAAAAACATTGGTTTATTCATCCTGGTGTATAGTGTGTCTCAATTTATGGGCGGTAACTCCTCAGGGAAAGCGCGGACACAAGTTTTGATGCCCGTGGGCAGTAGGGCATATCGACTATCGAGGCGTGCATACGGTCCAATTTTCGATGCTCTGCTCCTTATAATTTCCGAGATAATAAAATGACATGTTTTCATATAAAGGGAGATAACTCCGCGGGGTAAACGCGGAAAATATTCGTTGTATGCCGACCGGTTAGAACTCATTGACCCCAACATACGTACCAACCTTCAGTTTTCTAATCCTAATACTTTCAGAGATTTGGGCGTTTCAAAAGTGTTGAGTATAATAATAATAATAATAGTGAAAAATAATCGTAAAAGGGCCATAACTCCGCCAAGAAACATTGGACCGACATGCGGATGCCTTTATTTTTAGTAGACCTCAGATGCCTACATATTCACTACAGGTTTCGTGTTTCTAGTGCAATTACTTTTTGAGTATTTCCAAATAAACGGAAAACGGCACCAGTACAAAAACAATATACTTCCTTGGTTACACCATGGAAGTATAATAATTTAAAATTTAAAATTGGATAATACCTTTATGGCTGAGGATCTGACTGAGGATACTAAGAATACATATTCGGATATTAAGCCCCAATGTGTGAGTGCTGATGGGGAAAATATGTTAATTGAGATGAAAATCAATGAAAAAACAAATGATAACACATCCAAATTGATTGTGATATGGGAAGAATTTCAAGTGCCAGGCACGGGGGTACGAGAAACAGCCCCAATCCTTAAGACAAATCATTCCATCGCATTTATAAATGTATGCGGTATACAACACAAACTAAAATTTGACGAATTTGGTGATTTCATTAGGGAACAGGATATCGTCGGCTTCGCTGAAACGAAAGCCGACGATGCTGACGAAATAATTTTCCCAGGCTATGAAGTTCTTTGCAAAAACAGAAATCCATTAATGAGACATAAGTCGGGGGGCATTGTACTTGCGTTCAAACGGGAACTAAAACAGTACACGAAGGGGGTTGAAAGTTCATGTAAATATGTAATGTGGGTACAGATTGACAGGTCACTACTAAAATCCGAAAAAGAGTATCATGTTGGGCATTGTATACATACCACCCAAGGGAAGTGTATTTTACTCTAGTGACTGTTTTGAAATGTTAGATAGAGAAATATCGTTGATGAAACAATTACATAAAGACTCCAGTATATTATTATTATTTGGCGATTTCAACGCTCGTACGCAAACGATGCCTGACATTGACGTGGATACAATTGTTGAAACAGATATGGACGCACAAATTACACCGATTCATTTCAATGCAGATATCATAGACGAGCTTAATAAGAATGGGATTCCAATAGAAAGAGCATCTCTTGACAAAAAAAGTAACAGCATGGGACCGAAATTAATAGCAGCGTGTAAACAAAACGGGATACTCATATGGAACGGGAGAATGGGAAATGATAAAGGGGTTGGAAAACTGACTTGCAAAGATAGAAGTATAGTCGATTACGTCATATCGGCCCCAGATCTGATGGACCCAATACATCACTTTGAGATATGAGTTCTGCCCTCTATTATCCGATTGCCACTCAGCTCTGAGCCTGGTACTGAAAATAGGAACCACTGTCACAGCCTCAGACATACAGGATAATTCCCACCGGACGCCACTCAGAGTCAAACTATGGGAAGACACACAATCTGACCTATTTGTGGCTAATCTAAATAACGGCACAATAAACGAACTGTTAGATATGACACATGATGTTGAAGCAATCAGACCGGACGAAGTTGAAACAAAGCTAGCCGCCCTATTTGAAAATACCGCACGCATGACTTTTGGTGTTAGAAAACCAGACTTTGAGCATCAGCAGAACAAACCGTGGTTCGATAAAGAATGTCGAGAAGCGAAATATAAATTTAAAAACCCAAAAAAGTCACACAAGCGACATAAATCAGTCACCTCATCTTTGGAATTGCGAGAATCAAGTAAGCAATATATACAAACGAGCTATGGACACTTGTATACGGAAATACTCTTGAAATCTTTCTCGAAAATTGAGAGTAATGAAAAATAAACACCCGCGCGATTATTGGAGGATTTTAAATAGAAAAGCACAGTCAAAACTATTGGTGGATGTCAACTGTTTCGCGACTCATATGGAAAGGGTTGTTAATGACACTCGGGCGCAACACGATCTAGATATGATAGAATTGAACACAGGAGAATTTGAAAACATGGAATTAAATGGCACAATTACGGAAGACGAGGTACGCAACGCTTGCGCAAAAGTACTGATGGAATTTTAAATGAACATATAAAATCCTCTTTAAATATATTGATGCCAGTTTATCTTAACTTATTCAACCACATATTTGACACAGGGCATCTGCCTTCTGATTGGCTATTGTGACTAATTTGACCAATATACAAACAGAAGGGGGACCCTGCGTTACCAGAAAATTATCGCCCAATAACACTACTAAGTTGCTTGGGCAAGCTATTCACAAGAATACTAGATAGCAGACTAAGATTATTCACTGAGAGTAACCAATTCTGTCACAATGCCAGACTGGATTCCGGGCCGGACTTTCAACTTCTGATCATATATTTACATTGCATAACCTGATCAATCTGCTGAAAAAATATTTGGCGCATTCGTGGATTTCAAACAGGCGTTTGACTCTGTGTGGCGATCGGGATTGTGGTTTAAATTGATTATGGAATGTATAAATGGGAAATTTCTGAATTGTGTACATAACATGTATCAAGATGTGAGGTCGATGGTGAGGTGTGGGAGCGAATCGTCTAATCTGTTTTATAGTAATTTAGGACTGAGACAAGAAAATGTTTATCACCAATGCTATTTTGCATATATCTGAACGATCTTGAGACATATTTAGTCAACCATAACGTCAGGGGACTGGTGGTAATACCACCAGAATATGAGCAGAATATAGGCATTGCACTCAAGTTATTACTGCTCCTTTACGCGGACGACACGGTGTTGCTCACAGACTCCGCAGAAGATCTCCAACATGCTTTAAATATATTTTCTGTATACTGCAGTGACTGGAGACTCACGGTCAATACTTCAAAAACGAAAGTAGTCATTTTCGCGAAATCTCACCGAAAACAAGGAAAGTATAAATTCATAATTGGTGATACCGACATAGAAATTGTTAAGGAGTACAAATATCTGGGTATACCCTTCTTCCAATCGGGAACATTTTTATAAAGCTAGATGTTATCTAAGCAAAAGGGCAGAATCGGCCATGTATGGTGTGATTAGGAAGATAAGGGAACATGGACTGGCAATGGACTGCCAGTAGGAACTATTTGACCGAGTAGTTAGACCAATTTTGTTATATGGAGCTGATGTCTTCGGATACGAAAATACTTCAATGCTCGAAAGGCTGCATCTGAAATTTTAAAAATTCATCATGAAGATGAAACCATCCACTCCAAACTGTATAGTTTATGGGGAAACTGAAGCGTATCCAATAGCTGTTCAAATTGAAACTGCAATGATAAGATTATGGACTAAACTAGTCGGCAAGGGCACGGTGGCTTCCTCTGTTTACAAACTATTACTCGACTATTACCATGCCGAAGAGCACAAGACCCCATGGCTCTTGCGTGTAAAAGAAATTTTGACAAAATGCGGACTGGCCTATGTATGGAATGACCAATCAGTCGCAGATGGTGAATATCTCATTAGATATGTTGAGCAGACTTTAAAGGACATTTTTATTGCCGAGTGGACAGAAGACATCCGAGGGAAAAGTAAGTGTGAACTATACAGCGGTATTAAAGAATCGTTTGGGGTAGAAAGATATATACTAGATCTTCCCGATAAACTAAGAGAAACCATTACTCGAATGAGAACAAGAAACAACCGACTATCCATAGAAGTTGCAAGCTGGCAAAACTCAGAAACCTCGGCAATGTGTCATCTTTGTGGCAAACAAGAGACGGGAGACGAATATCATTATATACTTGTATGTAGTTCATTAGAAGCAGCACGCCGCACCCATCTTAGCCAATATTTTCACACACACCCAACAAGAGATAAACTGGTTGTATTATTCAACACAACAAACAAGACAAAACTTGTCAAATTAGCGAAATTATGCTCAATCATTTTTGCAACTGCTTCTCTGAGTACGTAGCACATTGATATGTAGATATATAACGCGATCACTCATATACCCTCCCACATACTCCAATGACCCGACATTTAAAAAAATATATTCTTGACTCATTACATTATATTATTTTTATGTTTACATCTATATTATATATATTATTTCTTGAAACCTCCAGTTCCAAGATATGGAAGGAGGGAAATAAAACATTGATTGATTGATTGTCATTGATTTACCGGAAAAAAGTCAGACAAAACCGTCAGTGTGTGCGCATAGCCTTTGTTGTACGTTCCATATACTATGCCGACAAATATACACAAGCATTTTGTAAGACATGGTTATGATATATGTATTGGATGTCATAACATCAGGCGATGTGCAGTGAAAGTTATACCAGTATGACATTTATGTACCTTTCATAGCTAACACAGATTAATCACTAGAGGGGTTATATATCAGTTTTTCGAGTTGCGACCATCGTTCACTGAACTGCTTATAACGCGGGAATGGCTATAATAGGAAACCCGTTCCGTGATAAAATGTGTGTGCAGTTCTCTCCCAGTTACAGCAACGTTTGGTAATGTGTTATTGAGCTTCGATTTGTAAATATGGTATCTCACGAATATCAGGAGGAAACGAATCCACGAGTGGAGAGTTGCGTCGATGGACACGCTGAATAGTGCCATCTCTGTTGTGATTTTAATCCGATAGTTTGTCCTATCAAAGACCCAGTTATTTACTTGTTTCCAAAACCGTTGTATGATAGGCATTCCCAGAATATGTGAATTATAGACTCAGTTTCAGATTTACAAAACGTGCATGTGGCATCATCTGAAAGTTTTATTTGTTTTAGGAACCGTTTCGTGCATATAATGCGCGAGTTAACTCTATATTGGAACCATTTTAGTTTTGTGTCTGAAACGTGAGAGAAGGGGCAACTGAACACCTTATTCCACCAGTCCTCAGCATATGTATGATTCAGTACATTTTACCTTTTGTTAATTTGCTTGCCCCGTCGTCCACGCGGTAGCATTGTTTTATATATAGACTTTGAGCTTTCTGGTGTGATTAATTCCTTCAGTTGATATGGAACAATGTGGTGCGGGGCTTCATCGCCGTGAAGTACAAGGCACTTTTCGCGCTATTTAATATAATGTGTTACTCCATGAAAGGTCAGCAAATCAATATTTATAGTATGATTGTCTTTAAATGTACGATATGACATAATATTCCCCGACGAATCAATGAAGTCCGAAATATACAGCAAATATTTTGTCTTAAATAGTCTCAAACGAGGTAATATTAACTTGGATGTGTCTGTAAAACCAATTAGAGGAAGGGAATGAAAGTCACAAGTATTTGTTGGTGTTATTTTGTCGTAATATAGCGTCCATGCGTTCAGTACATCTTTCCAAAAGTGGTTGTCGACTGACTTCGCTTGTTTTTTTAATATAGTTTGTGCCATGAAGGACCAAAAGTCTTCAAAAATGGAATCAGATTGTTCCAAAACGGTAACCCAGGCTGCCTTCTTTGTGATTGCTAGCTTTACCCATGAAATCTTCAAAGATTTGATAAATGTGGATATTTCACCCATTTTACATCCGCCTTCGGCAAATTCTTGGGTAATCTGTTTTCTGGTTATTCTGTCTGGACCATTTTTCCAAATGAAACCATACAGTATTTAATTCAGTTTCTTAATACATTCATCTGATGGATTTGGTAGTGTTTGGAAGAGATACACCAGTTTTGAAATCGCTAGTAATTTAACAACACTGATTCTACCAAGTACACTGAGATTACGTCTATTCCATGCCGCTAAGGTGTTCTTCAATTGGTTAATGCATTTTGAGAAGTTAATCTCAACCATACGATTAATATCATGATGAAAGTCAATTCCTAAAATTTTGAATGTTTCTGGGTTCCAGCTAAGTTTCCAACGGTCACATATTGTTTATGTGCAATCTGATTTTGTACCAATCCACTCTGCCTGTGTCTTATTGTAATTAATCTTTAATCCTGAAATATGCTTGTATTTGTCGAGTACATTCATCGCTGATTCCAGAGACTTTGGTGACCAATCGAGGAACAGAGAGGTGTCATCGGCATATTGCGACATTCTTATAATTTGACCCCCTACATTGATCCCCGTTATTCCCTTCGAGTTTCGCACCATGATTCCCAGAATTTCTGCGCATAATAACAAATATACGGGGATGTGGGATCGCCTTGCCTACAGCCACGTTGCAAATTGAACAACTTCGATATCTGTCCATTAATATTTATGCACGACGATGTGTCGTTGTATAAAGTCTTATTGTATTCAATAAAGATCTCGCTGAATCTAAAATACTTCAACATCTCAAATATGAATTTTCAAGAAATTGAGTCAAAAGCTTTTTCAAAGTCAATCATTAGTAACAGACCGGGCATTTTTCTTCGTTTAGTAAAAAACATCATATCCATAATCAGTCTTCTATTTTCACCTATATATCTTCCGGAGATAAAGCCGGTTTGATCAGTATGTATTAGATAATAATAATAGAGAACATTTATATAGCGCTTTTCCCAAAAGGCCCAAAGCGCTCGGCCACAACACAAGTTCACGCACAAATATGCAATATACAAGTGGGTCACGTAATAAACATATGCAGAACTAAGAGGCATCACTCTCAGGACGACGTTTCCATAGTAGAATTTGAAAAGTTCCGATTTAAGTAATGTTTTAAAAGTGTCCATGGTATCGGCTTTCTTTGTGTCGACCTGTAGCCCATTCCAGACGGACGGAGCATGATATTCAAATGATCGTCTTCCGTAGTTTTCCGAGTCACGTCTAGGAACAGCCATCAGATTTAGATCTTCTGATCGCAATTCGCGCGGCGGAGAGTACATATTGAGAATAGAGTCAATATAAACCGGCACAGGCTTTGTGATGTCATTTGAGAATTTCTTATAACAAAAAGTGGCACATTTATAATCAATTCGAGCTTCAATTGGAAGATAGTGTAGTTTCGCGAGAAGAGGTGTGACGTGGTCAAATTTATGTTTTCGTAGAGCAATGCGAGCCGAAATGTTAATTATTCTCTGCAGCTTTGCCAATTGATCTTGTGGCAGACCAGCGAATATAGCATTGCAATAATCCAGTCGTGAAAATACCAATGAAGAGATCAAAGTCTTCGTGGATACTACCGACAGATGTGATCGCATATGAGAAATACGCCGAAGTTCCAGAAATAAGGACTTGCACAGTGTGTTTATATGGGACTTCATGGACAGTCCTTTGTCTAAAATCACTCCTAAATTTTTGGCGTTATCTGAGAATTCGATGTCGGCGCTGCCAATGCGTAGGGAGGTAACCTTGATAGCTTTTAAACGCTGATCCGTACCACAAAACATTAGTTCAGTGTTGTTCTCGTTGATGTGAAGTTTGTTCACCTCCATCCACTGTTTGACTTGCATCACCCCTGACTGCAAATGTGCGAGTTTTAAGTCTATATCGCACTGCTTAAAAGAAATGAACATCTGGGTATCATCAGCATACATGTGGTAGCTGATACCGTTACCAGCTATTATGCTTCCGAGAGGTTGTGTGTATGCGGAATATAAAACGGGTCCCAGAACCAACCCTGTGGAACACCGTATCGAATAGATCGCGATTTCGAACACGCGTCACCAATAACCACAGTTTGCGTCCGACCAGTCAGATAAGAAGTGAACCAGGAGAGGACTGTGCCAGAAACTCCAAATGTATCTGACAAGCGTTGGGTGAGAATCTGATGGTCAATCGTATCGAATGCCGCTGAAAGGTCGAGGAATGCTATGGCGGAGACAAGGCCATCATCTGCGGCACACAGTAGATCGTTCGTGATGCGAATTAAAGCAGTTTCCGTACTGTGGTCCTTTCGATAAGCTGACTGAAATGGTTCGTTGAGATTGTTTTTATCCAGATGATTCCTTAATTGATACAGAACCATCCGCTCAAGAACTTTAGAGACGAATGGAAGGTTGGATACCGGTCTGTAATTTTTTAGGACATTTTGATCCATGTTCGCCTTCTTCAAAAGCGGTATGACAAGGGCCTCTTTAAAGTTTTGAGGCACGATGCCCTCCGTCATTGAAGAATTGATTAAATCCGCAATTGCCGGCGCTATTAAATCAATGTTTTGTATGAGGAGTTCGGTTGGAATAGGATCCAAAGCACACGTTGTGGGTGACATAGACTTCATAACTGTTATAACTTGCTCTGGTGTAACACTACTGAAACTATATAATCTCTCTCCAGTGAATTTAGCAAATTCGGCACACCCTGGTGTTTGATCTATGTCCTGCATTAGCTGAGAAACTTTATCCTCACAGAAAGAGGCGAAGATATCAGGCAGTTTATCAAGAGGTTGATCATTCGGGAGAACAGATTTATTCGTTTTGCCGACCATGGTATTTGTGATGCTGAATAATGCCTTTGTTGATTTACACTGTTGAATTTTGTCATTGTAATACTCTGATTTGGCCCGTTTTATGAGATCGATAACATGTTGGTTAGACTGTGAATACATTTCACGATGAACTGTTAGTTGACTTGTTCTCCATTTACGTTCAGTTTGCCTCCGTTCGCGTTTAGCTTCCACGATCTCCTCTGTGGGATGTGGGATAACTTTCTTTAATCGTTCCGATAGTACACCGGTAAGTATTTTGTAAGTAACATTTAGTAGGGAAATTGGCCTCCAGTTTTTTGAAGACTGCCTAGGTTTTTTTCCTTTGGCAAGAGTGTAATAATGTCCTGTCTTTGTGTGATCGATAATTTTCCTGTTTGTATGCCACAATTAAGAGACCTGACCTGGTAGATTCCTACGTCTCGCCAAAAAAACTTAAAGAATTCTACAGAAAATCCGTCGTTTCCAGGACTCTTATTATTTGTTATATATTTTTTTTAGATAATTAAGGGCTTCAATGTATGTAACATTTCCTTCTAAAAGACGATCCGTGTCAGGCCGGATGTTATAACGGCGCTAGATTTTCAACTTCGAGTTAAAAACAAAGTTAATTAAAATAATAAATTCAAAAATAAAATTTTGAATTTATTTTTATTATATCAAAATGTGTAAACAATCAGGAAATGTGCAGGAAACGCACAAATGGCGACAGTTGTCTAAGCCCCAGCCCCCTCCAGATGCTGAACAAAGGCTCCATTTGGGAGCCTGTTTCAGCTATTTGTAAAGTAATTTAATAACGACTGTGCTACTTATACTGTAAACAAGCCACAACCAAGATGTCTCTTCCAATCAGTTTGTAAACACCAGCGCAACTATTATTCAAATTTTGAAGATACACTGGATATTTCACACAGACACCAGAGTTGATTCAAATCGCCCGTATTAGCAAATCACGGCGTGAATGAAAACTTTAGAGAACAAAAATAGCTGTAATTGTTTATAAACTGTATCGGTTTCCCCCACCAGCATATCTGGAAGTCAGCATGACATACATGTATATCAACATCATATCAACTTGGCAGGACCCGCCATCATCACAGGAATTACCATGATTCACCAACATCATAGCGGCTAGCAGGGCCACTTACTCTGGGATGAATACGGTGTACTGTTTATTACAGGGAACTTGCTGCGACACAGCTTAGATGACGACTTGCGACCGGTTGTCACGGACGCACCCGTTGACCTCCAGACTGTCATCAGTATTGGTGGATCACAAGCAGACACCAGCCTGGTCAAAGTGCACGGTAACATCTCAGCCGTCACATAAAAAAAGGCTCGAACTTGGCCTTTTATCGCATAGATCTCTTTGTTTAGATCACGTCATGAATCTCTACTCTGGCGCTACGTACGCATATATTATATTCAATCAGTTCAAAACCTTGAAACGTTTTGAAGACCTACAATGGGGAATTTTATAAAACCAGAAAAAGTAACACGGAATATGATTAATATAATATAATATAGTACGTCAATACCTGTTCCTTAATTTCATTTTATATTTCATATTTGGTGAAGGTCAAAGTCGAGTTTACGTGGTTTAGGTTTAGATTTCGCTTTGCACACATTGCCTGCGACCATACAATTCCCATTCCAACGGTTAGATAATTCGTGTTTATCTCGTAAATGGCTCACATAAGTCGACTAAATCAGATAATCTCGCGAGCTGAGACCTTCACCTGCTGTGAACAGGTTTTGACTAATAAATCTATAATGTACCACCTGTATGTGTTATTTTTGTTATGTTATAAAGTTGCCAGTCAAAAGGTTTACGGTATTTGAACTGGTCGTATATGGTATCTATGGTCGTAACCAGAGTAGAGACTCATACGGTGCGATTAGGTACGTGGAGACAAAGGGGTCTCATACAAAACTCATTTCAATTTTCAACATGGATATTCCATGTCAAATACAAAGTTAGTAGGACATTTCTGGACAAATATGTTGACGTTTCACTGATAAGATTAAAAAAACCCAGTATTTAATGTCGCTCAATTGGTCAGATTCACAGTGTATTTTATCACTGATTTGTCAGGGATTTGTGATTCAAGCAGATCTGGGATAACCTGATTAATTTCAAACATAAATTTATACTTTACATGCTGGTTTTCGGTGAATTATACATACACTATTTTAAGTCAATTATCTCCTGTGTGGTATTCTTTATTAACAAATGTGAAATTTCTAACTTCCCGATATGACATAACTGCAAGAAACCAAACTATATTCAACATAAAAAACGACTGCGCATACAAACATGAAACGACGAATTACGATTCGTATTCCATTTCTCAGAGTCGAAATATTATTCCGCAACACGTGCGAGCTGAAGAGGCGGCGGATAATACAACTTCATTCCAGGCTGAGCTGTGTGTCACTAAGAAACAAGTTTAGTCAACACGAGCTGGGAAACAACAAAATAATTATATCTGTTTCATTCAGGTTGCCTCATGGTGGTTGCCTGGTTGTTCTTCTCAGCGATAGGTATCGTTGTCCCGAGATACTTTAGAAGTGTGAGGCGTGAGAAGACATTGTTTGGGGAAGAGGTTTGGTTTCAGGTATGTGCGCGGCAATTGAAAATGAATCGACAAACTGACAGGTGGCAATTTGAAGTGCATGGTAATGCATACATGGGTCAATGAATTATGATTTGATGGAAGTTATGGTCTTTGTTCATCTAACCGTTCGTCAATGTTACCAACCAGAATCCCACATTTTTACATGTTGTAGTACTCAGTCGGCAGTCGGATACACATGTGTACAATACACGCATCACTTTGTGAATATTTCCTGGATACACATTTGTATAATACATTAGCATCGCGCATCTCCTCGTGTGGATACCCCCTGCACGGACACGCATGTGTACAATACACGAGCTTCGTGTATCTCACCGTGTGTATATCTCCTGGATACACATGTGTATAATACACAAGCTTCGTGCATCTCACCGTGTGTTTATCTCATGGATACACATATGTACAATACACGAGCATCATGTACCTCATCGTGTTTATATCCCCTGCATGGACACACATCGTCCATCTCATCGTGTGTATATCTCCTGGATACACATGTGTAATTTGTGTATAATACACGAGCATCGTCTACCTCATCGTGTTTATACCCCCTGCATGGACACACATCGTCCATGTCACCAGGTGTATATATCCTGGATAGTGGATACACCTGTGTATAATACACGAGCGTCGTGTATCTCATCGTGTGTATATCTCCTGGATACACACGTGTACAACACACGCGCGTCATGCATATCACCATTTGTATATCTCCTGCATGGATACACATGTGTATAACACACGAGCTTCGTGCATCTCACCATGTGTATATCTCATGGATATACATGTGTATAATACACGATCTTCGTGCATCTCACCATTTGTATATCTCATGGACACACATGTGTATTATACACGAGCGTCGTGTATCTCATCGTGTGTATATCTCCTGGATACATATGTGTACAACACACGAGCATCATGCATATCACCATTTTTATATCTACTGCATGGATACACATGTGTATAATACACGAGCTTCGTGCATCTCAACATGTGTATATCTCATATCTTTGCAAAGACTACTTCGCATTGGGACGGTAATCTGACTAAATTACATGCATTCACATTTGTCTTTCTATTTACAGATACACAGACTTTGCATGGTCGCCACGATGGCAATCACAGTAACGGCGATGGTTATCATATTTATAGAAGTCGGCGGATATAGCAATGTAAGCGATATAAATTCTCGAAAATCGGCAAAGCAATGCCACACATTTAAAATGTATTTGTTTGCATTCTCTCGTATTCATTTTCGCCATACTCTATTTTAATATTTTGCAAATCCCCTGCAGTTGACTGCAGCTATGTAGTCAGTAGATGAGTGCAGTGTCCAGTCTACATTTACCTGAATATCAAAGTGCTATGAGCAATATTCGAACTCTAGCGGAATCACGCCTTGCACCCGGGTCTGTGCGTTGCGGTGGCTCTGTGTATATAGCGGGTCGTCGGTCGGAAGACAGCTTTCACCATCGCTCCCGGTTAGCGTAAGTTTTGTCCATAAACAAGTTGTATTGGAGAACGCTGTCTTTTTCTATGTTAACACCGAATGAAACAATACTTGATTCAATAACTGTTACAGACGTGTGTTCTTTAAAATTTCTGACGGGAAATGCGGGCTTGTCCCAAATATTATAAAATTTAAACAAGTTCCGCATATGCAATGCATGCAAGTTGTTGGCGATGTTCGAAATCCAATTTCTGTGACTGCTGTGTATGCGATATGTTTGGATCAAGTGTTCGAAAATAAAATTTCTGTCGATCTACTCGGCTGTATTTTGGGAACGTTTATAGCACTCTTGGAACGTGTTATGAGATGCTCCTAGAGAACAATGAACTGCGTGTAGCATAACCGGGAACTATGGTGAAACCTGTTTTCCAGCCGGTGAGCCGCTATACACAGACCACCACAACGCTCAGGTTCCGTTCAACAAATACGCAATAAATTAAAGTCGCAAAATACGGCGATATTTTTAAAAATCTGCTTACCGGTTTTAATCAAAATATTATAAAAGGACGATCGATCTACGTGCGAGAGAGATAGCGAAATTATACTCCAAATAATAATGTTTCCACGTGCACACAGCGAAGGACGGCAAGGTCAGAGGTTGGGATAGTATATTTATAATGTGGAGCCTTAATTAGTGTATATTAATTGGTTTTTATGACGTATGTATACACTGGCTGCGAAAATATGAAATAATTTAAATTCGTGTTGCAATGAACGAACGGTTTATAGTTGAGAGTTTTATATTTTTATGCGGATTATATTTTTGTCTACGATGGTGAATAGTTACAATTCGACTTGACCATTTTAACACCGACCACAGTCGGTGCTGACATGCTATTGTAAAATCTTTACGTATATAAACAAACGCTTGACTCACACAAAGTCTGTTCTGTGGAAAATATCCCCTTCATAATATCATTATTAGTATATTCTTGAGGAAATTTTATAATTTGGCAACTTTTATTTCTAAATTATGACCTACAACTAATGCCATCCGTGCCTTTGAAAGTTCCTCTCCCCGAGAGTCGATATTTGGTCATCAAAACCGCCCATCGATCACAAGCCCCTGAGTGAAAACTACTAAACTACCAATACAGACAATACCAGTGTAAAGGTTCCAACCTAAAACAACACCAACTATCAAAACCCTACTAAAATCTAGAATCGATGATTGCAGCCAATAAAACTCCCTTTCATTTGACATATAACTCGGCGAAATTGAACAAATCGAAGTCGAAATATCCTTTCGGAAACTAGCGAAATATACCGAATAAATCGGGTCGTCAATCTCCCTGTCCGCTCAGAGGCATTTGACCTAGTTATATAATCAATATTTTCGAGCAACAATTTGTCTATACTGGTATTTTAGTAATTTTTCCCGGGGGCCTGAGCCATCAACGCGTCCATCGGTCCGATATAATTTGTTCGACATTGCAAACAACCATAAGGTGATTTAATCGTCACATCTTACAGGGCATCTTTAAAAAACAGTAGCTTGCGCCGACATACAGTGGTGTACCTGTATTACTATCTGTCATCACACCAGGCAGGATATCTTTAAGAAATTAGCTATCGCCGACATATACAGTGGACTGTATTAGTCCCGGTCAAGAAATAGTGTCTATACTTGAGTACAAATTCAGCCCTTGGTGCGTTTTCTTTGACCAATTCGTGAAATTTGGTGAGTCTCTTTTGTGACATTTTAGACCGTGGTCTAAATTTGGCGTACATTGGACGTATGGTTGAAACGTTATAAACCCACTAAAAGCATGCCCGGTTTACACACACATATACACACACGCATAGCAGACGACGGGTATATACATGTATACATAGATACACCGAAGACATTGGATTATCTAATATATCAGATTGTAAGCAAAAAATACTTTGAATATATGTAACAGTTCTAATATTATTCGTTGTTGATAATTCAGCAGAGTATACTTTGATTATTTTGATTCCAGAATATTGGACAAACAGACAGGGTGTACCTGAAGGCGCATCCCATTCTCGGAATAGCCACTACTGTCATATGCATATCAAACGTGAGTAATCGACAGACTCGTGGCAATGGGTGGTGGAGCAACCCTGTACCAATATCAATGGGTGGTGGAGCAACCCTGTACCAATATCAATGGGTGGTGGAGCAACCCTGTACCAATATCAATGGGTGGTGGAGCAACCCTGTACCAATATCAAGTTTTTAAAATCACTAATCTGAATTTTTGTGGCAATTAGCTTGACAGGGCGACGTTGCATCGGATTTTGTAAGCAATTTTGAGCCAGGCCATAAACTCTACTTTCTCTTGTCAATCCGTGACGTCACAAAATATGGTGAGATATGGGACATGACGTTTTAACTGAAACGGGAAACCTATCTGAAAACGCTAAAACGTTGACGCGTTTGCGGGATATGTTTGCTGACCAAACCGGCGACCAAATAAATAAATTTTCAGCCAAATAATGAAACCATTGCGTGTCACCTTTAATAGGAAACGTTGCTACGGTTTGGAAATAGTCTTCGTATCAAGCTAGATAGTGGTCAATAAAACAACTTTCCATTTCTAAGTCGGAAATTATACTTCCCAAAGGTTATCAGTAGGTGACAATCACTTGGTGTAATTTGCAGAATAATCATTTATTTTCGGCAGTCGTCATCTTTTTGGTCTAGAAATAAGATGGCCGTATACGTTAGTTATGGGCACATAGAGGGTTTAGAATATCATTTTTGTAATTTGAAAGTTAAAAAAAAATTGTCGGTGTCCCTTCAAAACATCGAAATGATATAAACTGAATGAATAAAGAAATAGAGGATCTCCAATGAGTCGCAATTATATACGAAATTTATTAAAGATGGATTATCTCTTTGTAGACATGTGTTATATATTTACCGGGGTATAAAATATTAGATCTGAATCGAAGACTATTGTCCGGAAATGCTTATATCGATTAATATTAATTTTATTTCGAATATTTTCTGGTCTAAAAATGTGTGGTTGTTTAGCTAACGAACAATAGTGGTTACTGTTAACAGAGACTAGGAATTTGATTGTGTAATTTTGTCACAAATAAACGTTAAATATACTCATTATCGCTTATACATGTAACTATGGAATAAAACAATACAACCAATCAATCTGGGACATTTGACGTTCGGTACGTAGACATAGGAGCAGCCTAATGCTCTATATCGCTATATTGTACACCTGAATGATTCAAAAATAGACAAATAAAGGGTCCCAATAAAATATTCGAAATAAAATCACTATTAATTGATAGAAGCCTTTCCGAACAGGGGTCTTCAGTTAATATTTATTATTTTATACAACTATTTCAAATTTGTTATTTAAAGAGATAGTCCATCTTTAACCGTGTGTACTAAATTCGATTCGATCCGGACTTTAGCGAGGCTCGAATCAAATTTAGTTCACGAGATTAATACATTTCGTATAGAATGGCGACGAATTTGAGATTCATTTTATCACTTAAACACATTTTAGCAAGGAAATATATTCTCGAAACGGCTGGGGATAATACAAAATTAATATTTATTTCCTTATTATTAGATGAAGTAAAGACACCTTCAAGACAAAATATAATTCATTTTAAATGTGTTTTTTTCATGTTGACAACATTGTTCAACCACCCATGTTTATCTTACAAACAACATTAAATAGCCCTACACAAATCGTATATCATAGTTTCATTCTTATTAACATAATAATAATGTTCCGGCATTGATATCGACATCATTGCGCTAAGGTCTAACGTCATTGGGTGCGCCGATAATACACATGTGTCTTACTAACATATATGAGGCCGGGTGTTTAGGGGCTAATACGTGATAAAATCAATATAAAACATAGCATCTTTCATACATCAATTTTCAAAATGTTATTTCATACACTAAAAAAATAAAAGGTAAAATAAATTAACTAAAGATTATCGTATTAACGCTGGAACCCTGCTGGAACTATCTGGGGTGTTATAACGTAGGCTGTGATTTTTCAAAAGTTAGAAAGCTTGAGTTGGAAAATTCTAACTCATCTGGTGATTTAAAGTTATCAGAAGTGATGTGAGGGCATGGCGTATCAGAAGTGATGTGAGGCCATGGTGTAATAGAAATGATGTGAGGGGATGGTGTAATAGAAGTGATATGATGGCATGGTGTAATAGAAGTGATTTGAGGGCATAGTGTATCAGGGCTTTCGTCAGCGGTTGAGGAATGGGTTATTGTTATTATTAACAAACTGAAGGATTAAGTAATGTACTAAGTGTGTTGTCATTTGACACTGAATAATATTGGTTTTGTTGGTTCCGTAAATGTTGTTGCGAAACATTAAGTTAAATCCGCGATTGTTCGTAACGCTACGGACAACTATATACATGTAGAGGACACTGTTCGCGATTTATTTCTATGTCCGACTTCACTACAAAACTACGAATTAACTATTCCTGATCAACATTCTTGATCAAACGATATTTGACAATGTAACGCCGTAATCAGGCAGAATCAACCACGTGGTGTGAGGTAATGAACACATAGATATATTAGGTACAAGTCTTTATTACGTCGTGAATAAGATAAGCAGTGTATACACATATGATGATCAAGAGTCGCCGCGAAGTGAGGTCCCCGAATGGGTGATGCCTGGTGTGGGTGATGCCTGGAGAGGTATACTAACCTCGAGATGAGATGAGTCTAGTGAAAGCATGAAGTGATGGGGATGTGGTTGTTTCTTATATACTATTTGGGATGCATATTAGATGAGGCGTTTGGCAATACACATCGGGATTGGTTCCTCCGTTATGGTCATTTCCCTTGACCATATTTGGGAGCCATCTTCATTGTGTCTATGTCTTCGCTGGGAGTAAGACGTGTGAGGTTTCGTTAAGAACCGAACACGAATATCTGAGTTTGGGGTTTTATATATTGGGACATTCGTATAGTTTGAATCAAGTTGTGAGATTATAATGGGTCGTTATCTCACAGTGGCTATAAGCGATGTCCATCTTGATATCTCGAATAAGCCAATAAGTATCGAGGTGTGTAGCCCTGAAGTAAATATTGTTTTCCCTGAAATAATTCACAATATTGGTCAACTGTCCGATAGTATAGTTATTGTGATATGTGTTCCCGGGTCTAGGATACACTTCCTTTCCCCAGTGATTGTAATGATAGGGTTAATTGTATAGATAAGCACAGTACCTTGTAAATTAACAAGATCATATTCTCAATTAGTTATGACTGGTAGCAACCGTTGTACAATCGAGGTAGGATCAAACCAGTATCATTCTATTGTAAACAATAGTATGGTACTCGTCATAGACAATGGTATAATGGTATCTCAAACCTTATTTGGATGCATGATACACATACGTTGGAATAACTACTCGTGTCGAGGAATACAGAGACACTCCCGCTTAGACCACAGATCCACCAACTCCTCTGTTCATCTACCTATACTGTGCTTATCGACAGAGACTTACTTAAGCATATAAAAGTTAACAGAGACCAGGAATTTGATTGTGTAATTTTGTCACAAATAAATGTTAATTATACTCATTATCGCTTATAACTATGGAATAAAACAATACAACCAACCAATCTGGGACATTTGACGTTCGGTACGTAGACATAGGAACAGCCTAATGCTCTATATCACATTATGGTACAGCCGAATGGTCCAAACATAGACAAATAAAGGGTCCCAATAAAATATTCGAAATAAAATCAATATTAATTTATAGAAGCCTTTCCAAACAGGGGTCTTCAGTTCATATTTATTATTTTATACAACTATTTCAAATTTGTTATTTAAAGAGATAGTCCATCTTTAACCGTGTGTACTAAATTCGATTCGACCCGGACTTTAGCGAGGCTCGAATCGAATTTAGTTCACGAGATTAATACATTTCGGATAGAATGGCGACGAAATTGAGATTCATTTTATCACTTAATCACATTTTAGCAAGGAAATATTTTCTCGAAACGGCTGGGGATAATACAAAATTAATATTTATTTCCTTATTATTAGATGAAGTAAAGACACCTTCAAGAAAAAATATAGTTCATTTTAAATGTGTTTTTTCATGTTGACAACATTGTTCAACCACCCATGTTTATCTTACAAACAACATTAAATAGCCCTACACAAATCGAATATCATAGTTTCATTCTTATTAACATAATAATAATGTTCCGGCATTGATATCGACATCATTGCGCTAAGCTCTAACGTCATTGGGTGTGCCGATAATACACCTGTGTCTTACTAACATATATGAGGCCGGGTGTTTAGGGGCTAATACGTGATAAAAATCAATATAAAACATAGCATCTTTCATACATCAATTTTCAAAATGTTATTTCATACACTATAATCTAAATAAAAGGTAAAATAAGTTAACTAAAGATTATCGTATTAACGCTGGAACCCTGCTAGAACTATCTGGAGTGTTATAACGTAGGCTGTGATTTTTCAAAAGTTAGAAAGCTTGAGTTGGAAAATTCTAACTCATCTGGTGATTTAAAGTTATCAGAAGTGATGTGAGGGCATGGCGTATCAGAAGTGATGTGAGGCCATGGTGTAATAGAAATGATGTGAGGGGATGGTGTAATAGAAGTGGTGTTAGGGCATAGTGTATCAGGGCTTTCGTCAGCGGTTGGGGAATGGGTTATTGTTATTATTAACAAACTGAAGGATTAGGTAATGTACTAAGGGTGTTGTCATTTGACACTGAATAATATTGGTTTAGTTGGTTCCGTAAATGTTGTTGCGAAACATCAAGTTAAATCCGCGATTGTTCGTAACGCTACGGACAACTATATACATGTAGAGGACACTGTTCGAGATTTATTTCTATGTCCGACTTCACTACAAAACTACGAATTAACTATTCCTGATCAACATTCTTGAACAAACAATATTTGACAACGTAATGCCGTAATCAGGCAGAATCAACCACGTGGCTATAAGCGATGTCCATCTTGATATCTCGAATAAGCCAATAAGTATCGATGTGTGTAGCCCTGAAGTAAATATTGTTTTCCCTGAAATAATTCACAATATTGGTCAACTGTCCGATAGTATAGTTATTGTGATATGTGTTCCCGGGTCTAGGATACACTTCCTTTCCCCAGTGATTGTAATGATAGGGTTAATTGTATAGATAAGCACAGTACCTTGTAAATTAACAAGATCATATTCTCAATTAGTTATGACTGGTAGCAACCGTTGTATAAGCGAGGGAGGATCAAACCAGTATCATTCTATTGTAAACAATAGTATGGTACTCGTCATAGACAATGGTATAATGGTATCTCAGACCTTATTTGGACGCATGATACACCATACGTTGGAATAACTACTCGTGTCGAGGAATACAGAGACACTCCCGCTTAGACCACAGATCCACCAACTCCTCTGTTCATCTACCTATACTGTGCTTATCGACAGAGACATACTTAAGCATTTAAAAGTTATCGAATCTTCTGGACTCTTTATTGTTCGTGTACGCGGCAAACTGTAACTTCTCCACTGGACCACGGGACACAGCGCGTTATCGGGCAAATACAATTATCTTTCTTGGGAGATGCATTAACGCCGCGGTGTATACTGTGGGCCAAATTATAAAATTTCATGGTCCTATTTAGGTTTTATAAATAGACTGGGTCGCTTTAAAAGCTGTAGTGCTACCCCGAATGCGGTTATTTTAGGGACGCGTTAAAGTTGTACTGCAACCCAGACTCCGGTAAAAGCTGTAGTTGGAATGTCCAAGTTCGTGAAAGGTCTATTGACTATGCCAATGATTTGAGAAGCTTTATTGTTTTAGGATATTGTAGAAAGGCTAATCTGGCCGTGTCAAATTGAGCTATAGTGATGGGATATCTCGCAGGACAACACATTTCGAGTTTTCGTGGGGTGTGTATTCGCTGGATGTCTTATAGTTGCAGTATGTAACCATTATGACCGCATTCATTGCTTTCGACGTTTAGGTATAAACAATGGCTGGGCCATGCACTCTTGGCGGGAACACAATACCTCCGATTTTTTATCTGCATTTAGAAGCTTTCTAGTGTGGTGAATGAGACATCTGCAGTAAAATAAGTAATTTTTTGTAATAATTTGAAGGATTAGTTGTTTTAACGGAATTCTGAGGTAATTGTTTTAACGGAATTCTGAGGTAATTCTCATGTAACCAATATATTTTATATTATAATTTATATTTATGGCTAATAATATGATCATGGTGGCGTTATCATTTCTGACTATGGTTTTCTTGTATAGGTGGTTATAGGCATTACAATATGGATCGGGTATACGAATAGGTCGGAGGGGACATTTGGGCTAGAGGAAAGGGCCAACAACAGCGTATGTAATGGGAAAAGCGAATTGTGATAGTTCCAGATCTCTGACATTCCAGGGGTTCCTCGTGCACAGAAGGCCGGTATAAGTAGCGGACCGGGCGGAACCGATTACATAAAGTTTAGTCCATCGTCACCGCACACAAGCGCATGTGATACATCATTTTGAGGATTATTATACTGCGCACCAGATAGGTTCCGGTGTGAAATATACAAATGATGCAAAAGATTATTTTGGGAGGTTTAAGAGCCAAAATTCATCAAAAATCATTGTTTTTTTTTTAATTCGACAAAATAAGACATAAAATTAGAGAAACGCGATTTTTTTTATCTAACAATATTGTTATCTAAATACATCTAGATATGATAGTGTCAGATTTCGTTGATTGATAGCAAGATTACAGAGATTTATCGTAAAAATAGACAAAAGAGCGCATGATTTCATTTTTGTTACCTCTCTTAATGGGCGATAAATCAATATTATGATGACCTGGGATCACTTATATGGCATAGAACACTGCGGATATTTATATATACCACATACGTAAATAGGCCCTAATATGTCACTATCTATAACAAGTGTAAGCAAACGTCACTGTTTTGGGGAAATTCTGCGGGACTGAATAAAAAAGTACAGGAACTCGGGATATATTTGTGCTAAGATCTAGCAGTCTATATACTTATACATACAAAGTGTTCCAATGCCATGATTTTGTTGATAGATGTAAAAAATTCTTATATTTATGGGGGAAATGGACAAAAAAACAGTTCATTTTCAATTGTTTTGCCCCTCTGTATGGACAATTACTCAATATTGCTTTGATGAGGATCTCGTATATATATAATCTAGAAAATTGTGAAAATATATACCGCATATGATCATAGGCTAAAGATGTCACCATTTGTCATATGTGTTTTGTTGTGGAATATTGTGTCACACCTCACCCCAAAATTAAGAACAAAAGTCAGTTTTTATAAAATTCGGCATGACGTAATACAAAAACAAAAGAACTTCGGTTATTTTGTGCTATGATAGAGCGGTCTGCTTGCTTAGAGATACACATTATGATAACGCCGTGATATAATTGATAGATGGCAAGAGTTCTGAGTTTTATGGTTCTAGGCCATCGTACATTTAAAACGTGATGTTTTGCCCCACTACATGGTTGACGAGACATTTGTTGTGGTATGTTTTTGAACTAAAATTGGTGTTTCAACCATAAAGATGGCAGCCAAATCGGTACCATCAAATAAAACTATTGACAGTAGTTCACACACATGCACCATGCGGCTTTCTTGTTATTTGGAAAAAATATGACTGCCTGTAACTCACTAACGCCTTAGTTTAGATCTAGTTCCTTATCATTTTTAATGTTTGAAACATATGACATGACGTAATCCGGAGTTTGGATTAGCCTTCGACCAATTAGTTGAAACTAGATGGGCAGGAGCCTTGGTTCACGAATTGATTAATATATTATGTGCGACAGTTCTATAAAACGGGGACACCTATAATATAATTAAATGTGGGGCTGTTGCGAAGATGGCGACTATATACAAGAATCCCTAATGTGATCCGTCATTATGTTGTTTCTGGAATAATTTAACAGAATTATCTTATTTGTTCGCAGAAACACACCAATATCTGATACTAATATACAATGTTCAGAACAATTTTCTGAGTAAAATGATTCTGTGTATCCGGAATTTTAGAGGATTTAATCTTAGAAACCTTATGATAAACTGATTAGGATTCCGGTCATTTCTCTAAGGAAATAAGTGAAAACAGTAATACTATAAATTCGTTGTTGGGCCATAATACGACTTTTGTATATTCACATTCATATTAAGCGAAATCACTACTTTACTACAAAACTACCATACCTGCAACATTGGCGCCAATATTTTGGAAGTTGGCTAGTTGGGTGGTTTGTATGGGATAGAAGTCAATCCACTGACAGTATGATTGATGAAGTGAAGCCCTCATATCGAACTATTATTGGTTCATCTTGAATCACTCATCGCCGATAAGCACCTAGCAAACATACCCTCATACAATAATCAGACGGTCGTGATTTTGCACGGATAACAATCCGCGTTTGTAAGACATGTGTTTGCTTATCTGGCTTGTTTGACATAAACTATGAAAATAAACGTTGTTCGAGACAACAAACTGTTATCTAAGTGGAGCTGAATTAAGGCCAAGTTAATTGTAAGGTTTCTGAAATTTAATTATATAAAATGACTGATGCACGGAGCCGTTTTATCCAGACAATAATTGCTATCAAAATTGGATATGACTATCAGATACCAGTGTGTTTCTGCGAACAAAATGGATAGTTTAGCTAAATTGACGCAGCAACCGCATACTTTGAGGGATCACATTGGGGATTATTGTATACCATCTTCGCAGCAGACCAAGATTCAGTTGGATGATAGCATTCCCATTTTTATGGTCGTCCTTCCCTATCGTTTCAAATGTATAGGTAGAATGCAAAACGAGACATCGGCATACATAACGTCATATTTTTCCAAAAAATGATAATCAACGAAACGATTGTGTTAGTGAGTCAGTCACAGATAGTCATGTTTTCCAAATAACAAGAAAGCCGCGGGGGATGTGTGAACTATACTACCAATGGTTCTATTTTCTGGTACTGCTTTAGTGGCCATCTTTAATTGAAACACCAATTTTAGTTCAAAAATATACCACTGTGCCAATGCCATAGTAATAGATATGCTAAGATTTCATTTTGTTTTAAATCACACTCAAACGTAAAATGTCTATTCGGCAATTGGGTTGTATTTAGTTCGATGCATTGCCATGCATGACTACCATAAGTTATCAGTCGCGGTGTTGACTCGTATATAGTCGTCGATTCTGCAAAAAGGTTTTTGGACCATACAATAACAATTACGATTACAAGAAAATACTCGTAATGCTTAGTTCAGTATGCGAAAGGTGTTCATTATCCGTATTCATATTTTACTGCATGTTCTATCAATTTACACATAATAACCATCACTATATATGTTACGAATGGTGTCTATTTTCAGAATAGATCTCAGAAATATTGGCATCTACCAACGAAATCATGGCGTAATGCTATATATATCTTAGGACGAATATATTCCGCTATATTATGATTTTGTATTTCGTCCTGCAGAATTTCTATCAGTTTCCTAGATTATATGCAAGATCGGAGGTCAAAGCAATATTGACCTATCGCCCATTAAGAGAGGCAAACAAATGGAAAAATTGCGCTTTTTTGTTTTTCTTTACCATAAATCTCAGAAAATCTGGCTAACTTTCAATAAATCGAGACAATATGATATTATATATCTAGAAGTATGTACACTACAATATCTTGGCACAAAAAACGTGTTTCTCTACTTTTGTGTCTCATTTTGGCACAATTTCCAAAAAACGCCGATTTTTGCTGAATTTTGTCTCTTAAACCTCTCAAAATCTTCTTTCACATCGTTTATATATTTCACTCCTGCATGGTCTTGTCTGGTGCGCAATGTCATACCTTCAAAATGATGTACCACAAGCCCGTGTGTGGTGCGGATGGACTAAAATATTACTACCAGTGAGCTTTTTGAGTTCGTCTGCTCCACTAAAGTGCATCCTAATCGGGGATGCGCGTTCTGGAAGAATCCGATGAGTGGGCGAGTGTCCTCCCGTGGTTTGTTTGTTTCATTTGGCTCTCAAAAAAGAGCTGAACATGCAGAGATATTAGCAATATCGGACCTCACAGAAGATTATTTGTATCAGCTGAGCGCCTGTGGCACATATTGACTATATGTTACTTTTCTCTCTGCGGGTTTGGTTAATATAAATCTTATACTTTTCTACCTAGTGATCTCGATGATATTGACTATAACTTTATTCGCGGGGGCTGATAAACAACATGCACCCATTTGCGATATAAGATAGAAACGAATTCGAAGCATCGCCTCAGCCATATAACAGTCCTCCCTTAGATATATATAAGTGTTTGATCACAATAATAGTTTCTGTTAGGACATTTTTTGAATTGACAGTCTCATTTTGAAAATGGTTATGAGTTTTGAAGTAAATCCACCCAGTATTGAAGTACCGCACGAGTTTTGAAGATCAATCACCGACGTTTAAACTGAATGTTACAGTTTTGAAGTGAAAAGCAAGCATAATAGCGTATTTTACTGAAGTCAAAGTGCAATACATTCTGATGTAACTCATGTATTTTACTTCCGAAAAACGGTTGGACATTTTGGTCTTTCACCCCTGTCCTGGCATTGTTTGTCTTTATAATCTAAGATCGCGAGTCAATATACACGTAATTCATTTTGCGTCATTTGGTCTAAATCAAATATCCTTCCAACTAAAATGGCTGCAAAATAAAACTGAAAACAAGTCAAAAAAATTCCAACTTGTTTCACGTTAGTCGTGAACTTTCCAATTAAAAAAAATGTGACCAAACTTGGGAAGGCGGTGACTTATGATCAACGCCTCAATGGCGACTACTGATGGAAATTGCGTGGGGCTTTCACTCCATTATTTTCCCATTGGATAATGGTAAATCTCAATGTGTAAAGGTCAGCCTAACTGTCCACTGTTATATGTCATTCCGTTATTGTCTCCCTCTCGCGCTTTTTCCATTTTGTCTATATATCTATCCCTCGTTCTGTTTCCCTTCCCACTTTTTTTCTCTTTCTGATTCGCTCTCAATCTATGCTTCTCTCGATTGCCTGCATCATCTTGCTTTATCTCATCCAGCTTTCACTCTCCTATTTCGCTCTCCCGTCCTCTCTCGCTCTCTTATATCGGGCTATGACTGTCGGCTGAGGAATTACTAGTAGTCCCTCCGCATCCCGCCACAGAGATTCCGCTTCCAGTCGTAGCCCCGTGCATGAGACTGATACTTCACCACCAGCTCCTGCGCGGTTTGAAGTACAGCTGGATTCACCATCACCTACAGTGCCGGACCTGGCACAAGTGGAGAAGTATCCACCCTTCTCTACACCGGAGACGCCAATTTACAGCGAGTAGGTGTCCCCGGAGGAAAGTCGTGGTCAGGCGGAAAGTACAAGAACCTACAAAGACGAGCAGCTGATCCGAGCAATGGAAGCGTCCCTGAAATGTGTACCCCCAGGACCAACCTATGACAGCATAGCCGCCAACATAGAGACCGTTCGGGCTTTGACAGCCAACAACAACAGCAGTAACAACAACACCAAACCACTAAAAGAACCACCTGCAAAAAGGAGAATTTTTTTTGTAAAATGTGACATATATATATATATATATATATATATTTTATATCTGAATTAAAGGCATAAAACATGAGGGGTGAGGGAATAGACCTCTCAGTCTATTCGACCATCCCGGGGTTAGCCCCCCCCCAAGCACTACCTATGATACTTGTATCGTTACAACCCGCATTTGACACGGACGCTGAGTTGCGAATCCGATCTACGTCACGTTTGGACGGGCATCACAATAGTATCGCAATGGACCAGAAAGATTCGCGCTCGGTTTCGCTCGTCTTCACCAACATGATTTAGTTAAACAGCGCGGGAAGTTTATTTGGTAGTGATTTGCCACTTGCTAAATTTGCCAATTGGCAAAACAATATTTTCATTTGGCAAAGTTTTTGGAAGTCACTTTGCAATTCCTCAATAAAGTTGAAAAATATCGGTCAATCAATACCATTCATACTTTGGAATGATTGTTCGGGGTTATGACATTGTAAAACATAAACATAACGATGAAGGGGTGAAAAATGATCTAGACATATATTTTGTGTGTGATTATTTCTTCTTTTTCGCCTTCTTTTTTCTACGTTCTTCTGTTGTTGTTATTAGGGCGTCTGTAGCTATTGCAATATAATTATATTAGTGCTCTTGTATATGGTTTCAGAAAAGTTAACACCTCAGGATACAGTTAATCTGACAGCATAAGTACCGATGGTGGGGGGATTACCCGTATTTAGTGTGATGATGGTGCTTAGTTAACTAATCATCTTGTAATCTTCCCTTCGGACGAATAAACCCTTCTACCATTTTATTGTTCGGTGATTGGTTTATTATTGTATGATAAAGTGTGATAGAGATGCGAGTACAATTCATACTAACTGCTTTCCTATCGATATTAGGCGTCGTTCAAACCGCGAGTGTTGAAACGTAAGACTGAATCAAGTTTGCCGAAAATGATACTATCAGGGATATCAAATAATTTGGCAACTATTTGGCAAGAATTTGGCAACTATTAAAACTATTTTCATTTGGCAAATTATTTGGCAAAACTAAATTTCGGTCCAGCGCGGACCCTTCCGAAGGCACACGATAGCTTCGTTATATTACGACACACCCTATCGTTGATATGATTAACCAACATATCATATATGTACTAGCAGAGTGACCCGGCCTTATCCTAGTTAAAGTGGTGATTCCCATAAATTGTATATACCCAGTGGGGCGTCACACAGCGTCATTCTTAAACATTGATTATAAGCAGTGGTTCAACTTTCCGAATGAATTCCATTTTTTATCGCGATTAATTCGTCCCGAGTAAAGAAGTAAGCGTTTACAACTGCGTGAACTTCAGACGTCATATTTTGTTTTTAAATGGTATAATCGACGATACATTCATTTTCAGTAAACCTTAGATTCCTACATTTCTAAATTCACCAGAGATACATGTATCGCGTTCCTACTGCCATTAGTTTCTGAGTTTTTCAAATTAAAAAAAACGGAGCCAAAAGAATAACAATATACTTCCTTGTTTACATCATGGCAGTATCATACCATGACATCTGTTTATCATTTCTGAATGGCCGCTAATGGAACCGTAATGCCAACATGCCAAAATTCATGTTATTACTGTTATTACTACGACCAACATGTCCATGTCTAATTCATGTCATATGTTACTGAAACGTTTGTCAAATATTCCATCAAATCAATTTTATCAATTGTTGTTTACAGACGAAAAATTGAAGTTCGATCCAGACGCCGGATCGACCTACCTTTTGAGGAGATAATTTTAACTCGTCCGTGACTCCGTTAAAGTGACGGGCGGTGAGACGAAATTTTATTGTCTGCCCTCATTTTTAATCACAGGCCGTTATAACATTTCATTGTATCAGTAAAACTATGTTAATACTCCAGTGAACGTCCTGTACAGTGGTAATGCGATTAATATCTGAACATTACCTTCCACTGAATACGAAACCTCATGTACTTATATTATCTGTTCGCCAGGCTGTTGTCTGCTCAGTTTAACTCCTGTCCAAAATGAGTAAAAGACCATTCCCATATACACTTTTATAACTGGGTTGGGAATCATTATAGTAAAGAAATGGTACTAGGTCTAACATTGACACTTAAAGTGTAATATATCTTAAAATGAACGACATGTCTTTGGTCCACAGCATTACTATAATTCAGCTTATTTTAGGTAGTCGTTGGCTTCTCAAGGACACAACTAAAAGACAGAACAAGACGAGCCTTCACGTATGCCCACCGGGGAATTGGCATCCTGTCACAGATAGTTGCAGGTATGATGTTAGAGTCTATCAGAACCTCCATTCCTGGAATCCGCCTTAAACTGCCATAGGTAATATGGAATATGGAGCCATTTGGAAAACAATTAAAGGAATTCACAACACATGTGATATAGGCATGACATATAGGAGGAACACATCGTGGTTCAATTTCAACAGACAGTGTCGATGGCATTCGTCACTCTACATTGAATTGTAGTTTAATGGCTTTTCTACGAACTTATACCGACTCGGGAAGCATAACATTTGAAGGAAATATATGATTGAAAATGATTCAATTGTAAAATGTCGCTGGAGTCGGGATCCGATTATGCACTTGGAATCTGACGTACGGTATAGAGATATCCGAAGATACTCGAAAATTAAACAAAAATTAAAAAAACATTAAGTTTCTTTTAACCCTTTGCCCAACAAACCGGCCAAAACCGGCCAAATAAAGCTTCAACAGCCTAAAATATCTTCGGTCTGTCTCAATAGAACCATTCAAATATGGATATCATTGGAACCGGCTCATTGACCACATTGTGATGGTTACAGTTATGCCCTGTGCCAATGCATTCTCTAATATATGCGAGTCGACCATAGGTCGCCTCGCATATATAAGAGAATGCATTGGCCAAAAAAAAATCTTTTTTTAACACTTTTTACCATTTGTTCTTACATTCTAACAATTTTATAATTTGTAATGTGTTAAGCCAATGCATTCTCTTATATATGCGAGGCGACCTATGGTAGACTCGCATATATAAGAGAATGCATTGGCACAATGCCATTCTGTTGGGTAAAGGGTTAAGGAGCGTTTTGTGTTAAAAGAAATGACTAAATAACGGAGATATTCAGAACTGAATATTTTTGTTTAAATTAAAGAGCGTTTTATCTTTGAAGAGTGGTTTTAAAGAATGACCAAAAACATCGCCAAACCTTTATTATGGATTCGGGGGTAGGCCCCGCGAGGTTTTGGGAGGATTATCCACTCCCCTACAACCCAATTTGAAATTTTTGGAGGGTCTGTGACATGGTTTCACAGTGCAAATGAGATAATGTAGTGGTAAACAAATGATCTAGACATGTTTTTTTTATTTCCTCTTCTTTTTCAGTCTTTTCTTTGGTCTTTCTGTTCGTGATGTTTTTGTTGTTTGGTGTCGCTAGGCGCTTGTTGCTGTTGTCGTTGTTGCTTTTATTGTTGATGTGCTTCGTAATCTGCGCTCATATTTTTGTCAGCTATCTCCACCAGCACACCACTGATGATAGCTCGGATTTCAGCAGCAGAATGGGTGGATCCACTGCTGGTGTTGTCGTTTGTGGCGATGGAGGACACCGGCTCGTGATGGTATTCCGGTGTTTGTGATGGTAAGGTGTCCATCTCCACATCTCGGTCGGCGGCAGGGGTGGCTGGTGTGACGTCAGTCGCCCCTGGTCCGCTGACTTGTGGCGCTGCAATGGCTATAGCTGTTGGTCTTGCTCTGCGGCTAAGTGCGAAGGAGCTGGGCGTCTCTCGTCTCTGTTTTCACCTGGCCCTCGTGTCGGTGTCCCCTTTCCTTCGAGAGGGGATCTTTTCTACCTCCTCTCGCAGGTCTCACCGGCCCTGATAGGTCGATGATGAACTTAAGCAACCGGATTACGACTAACAGAGGGACCCGGTAAGAACCGGGTTGGTGTGACCCGGTATGTAATACACAGCTGAACGTGGCTTCCTGACCGATATATATTCCATGCCAGACAGGGATCCACGTTGAGTGAGATCAGCACTGACTGACCATTGAAATAACGTTCCACGTTTGAACTATGATCTGACCATCAGTATACTTAAACATAATACGGGCGATGCACACCATGCATTTTCAAGCATAAACGCAGGACAACACTTGGTCAAATGTCTCATATTTATTTATCAGTATCATTGTTCAGTGTTTCCGGAGTCAGAAACTAACCCAAAACATGATATGCGTTCTATCGATTAAACGATATAGACCAATCGAATGACACCAATAATCTATAATTTACATTGAACATGACACACTTGGTTCATGTACATAAGCATCATGAAGATGACAGTGAGTTTCGATGAAATAGTTGATTAAACTGTTATGGAACGGTATTGATGCCCCCCTAATTGTTACAGCGTAACCTTAGAAAGAGATAAGATGCAGCATTATCTTGCTTGTGACAACGATACCACAATGGCTCATTTTGGAGATCACATGTTAACGTATATAGCAGACAGACAGACAAACGGACATACATCCGCAAATTTTGATGTATATGTATTGGTCATATTTTGACTGTGCTATGGAAACCTAAAACGATAGCCGACGGCAATAAAACAGTTATATATCTTTGTATTTCAGTTGTCACCATATTGCTGGGTTTACAAATGCCACATATTCAAGCACCTGTGGCGGCAAGTGTGATCATCGGGGTGTATGTCCTGTACTTCGTGGCATTCGTGATCCTGCATAAACTGATACCAAAGATTTTAGATAACTACTTCAGTACAGCTGGTGAGTGTCACAATTTGTAATGCAAGGAGTCTGTCCTTCAGTCACAACAACAACAACACCACCACCACCACCACCACCACTATTATTCAATTATTTATAGAATTACTGCTGTCCCTCCAAATGACATAAACGAATAGAACACCATGTAAGATAGTGAACTTAGGCGCGTGGGTTTCCATCATATACTCTATAAACTCCATTTGGACCCCGCGTTTGGATTTAACAACTGCATGGTACCTGAAACTGTCTAAGTTTTGGATATTTTAACCTCAGGTCCTGTTGGAAATATTTGCAGCTAATGGTTGTTTCCACATGACAGGCCATATATTGGACATTCCTTTCCATGAGTTACTGCCATGTATTGTCGCCCATTGTGGTTGCGCGCGTCCGTCAACAATTGTGTTAGCGCACAACACATGCCACGTCCCTCAACCGATAGTCTCCAAACTGCATATGGATATTCAATGTGACCTCTACATATCTATTTTTCATCAAACTCACTAAATATCATGGCCGGCAACAGTCATTTTGGATTTCAGATTTAAATTCGTCGACACAGCCTGCAGCCCACATTATTTGGAGAATTGTTTTGAAACTTTACACACGCTACGAACAATTGGTGCACTGAGAAAAAAAAGTTGGTCAATATGACTAACTTGTGTTAGTCAACAGCTTGTCATGGAGATGACTAACTTAAGTTAGTCAAAATGACTACCTGGAAAAGGTAATCATCATGACTAGGTTATTGAGTCATATTGACTAATATTGCATGAGTCACAATGACTACTATGATTTGAGTCATAATGACTAATTCTATTTGAGTCATAATGACTTATTATATTTGAGTCAAAATGACTAAAGTAAGTTTAGTCAGCATGACTAGAACTGAGTATGGATATTCCCGGCCTGTTCCCTGCACGTGGAGTAAAATGTGTCTGAATGTCTAAATGTCTAATTATCCGAGATAAATGGAGTCACTCTAAACTGTTTTATTGTTATCTCTCAACCAATACGTAAACAAAATTAACTCTGATTTCTTTTGCAAGACACCAAATAATTATTTACTGTATACTGAGAATATTCAAAATAAACATACATGTACATATACATGTATACAGATATTCAAACAAACAGATTCAAATTGTCAATAAATTTAGAGTTCCCTCTCTTACAACAGTGAGCACTGTGCCAGGAAGAGTGATCGGTCTATTGTAGCCCGATCAGGCTATTGTAGTTAATCTGTGGTTCGTTCGGACGTTTCTTTATACCATCATAAATATCGCATAAATTGTATGCAAATGTTGTAGTTCCTACTATATGTACACTGCATTATGTGAACAAATCCAAATTCTGTTCGAGAACCTGTTGTAAAGTATGTAAATAGCATGCGATAAGCAAAATACTCAATGCAAAATATTGTTATAGCGCTCATTAGTCCTCGCCACAAGATTTTGGTGTTGAATGGGTCACCGGAATCACTCTCCCCAAAAAAATGCCACATTGTTGAGAGTTTTGCTTCTCATACACTTTTCTGTGTCGGTATACATATATGAACAAACAAACAAACAAACCTCACACAAAGAGAGTTTAATGTATTTAATATATGATCAATTTTGGTACAGCCATAGTGAATAAATTATTCTCGATTCGCAGCTATGCATCATCGAGTCAATGTCATTGCCTGATCACCAGAGCCATATAATGTAGATTTTCGTGAAATATGGTTTCCAATTATGGAAGAGGTTATTTCCTAGCAAAGCAGAAATCCGAATCGTTCTGAATGATAGCCACACATGTTTTGATAAGAACATGATGCATCTGGACATTGGATTAGTCTACATGTTCATGTACCTGTATACAGTAATGCCCAAAGTAATTGACCACTTAACCACAGCAGAAATATGGGTGACTTTTCAGGATTTAGTTGGAAATATAACCTGTTGCCATTTATCAGAAAGCTCTCAATGAATGGCAACAAGCCATATTTCCGACTAAATCCTGAAAAATTACCCATAATTCTGCTGTGGTTAAGTGGTCAATTACTTTGGGCATTACTGTATATGACACTGACACTGATATTACTGCGTTGTTGATGCTATTAACCATGATCAATCATACCATGGCCGACCTCTGTACCTTTTAAAGTCAGCATTATAAACCGGCACCACAGAGTGTATATTTCTGGCATGGCTGGACGCTGCATTGATGATGCAGTTGCGAATGTCGGTCAGTGACCAACTTCGAATGTTCATTAAACCGTAAGCAAATTATTAATTGAAATATTGTTTTGTGTATATATGTACCCCGCTCGACAAAACAAGTGTCCATTGACACCGCGGTGTATTTGCCGTTCGGTCGCAGTGTCAGAGTTTGTAACTGCGGTTGAGCACTGCGGCCGAACGGCAAGTACACTGCGGCCGAAGACAAGTACACCATGGTTAGATTTCTTGTTTGTATCATGGTTTTCAGTTTAATGAACGTACACCGCGGCAACTACACCATGGACGAATGGCAAGTACACTGAGGCCCAACTGTAGGTTAGCCGGTGGAGCCGCAGAGTTGTTGCATTTCGGCCGCGGTGGCAACACTAACCGCACTGAGGTTAAGTGGACACTTGTTTTGTCCAGCAGGGTAGTTAACACAGTGCATGGCGCTCACGAAAAGCTGGACTGGGTGTAAGGTGGCCATGTGAAAATGTAATGCACAGTACAGGAGTTGCAAAATATTAATAGTACTGTAGAAAAATATTTCTACAGTACTATTAATAATATGGTTTAATGGCGGTATGGTATAACCAGCGTCATTAATGATTAACGCCCTACGACCTTGTTAGAGGGGACGATTAATTAGAGCATACCTGTTGTACGTTACTACGGTACATGTAAAAGCTTGTGATGGATTCAGTGATAATGTGTGTCCAAGAATTGGGTCCGTATCTCCGAGATTATCCGTCATTTCATAAATATTTCACAACAATATCACATCATCACCGGCGTTTCGATCAAAAGAATAGCAGACTCCGTAACTGGGCGATGTGTCATGGAGACATGGTACTCAAATCACTTTTCGATGAAAATTGAAGAATAGCTGTAGTACGTTACTAAAAATTGCGATGGATTCAGTGATGATGTGTGTCCCAGAATTGGATCCGTATCTCTGATATTATCCGTCATTTCATAAATATTTCACAACAATATCACAGCGTTTCGATCGAAATAATAGCCAAATCTGTAACTGGGCGATATGTCATGGTGACATGGTTCTCAAATCACGTTTCGATGAAAATTGAAGAATATGATCCATTTTCCTTTGTACATATACTCGTAGCCTTGAACATGTAACAAACTTGTGACTGACTCATGAGTCATGACTGATCCGTGACGTCATAACTCTGACTAATTTCTACATAAATGTATGTTTCGTAATCCTAGTCACCAGTGGTTGACTCTTGTCAGACTTGTGAGTCAATTGGACGGTTTATAATTTTGTGAAACTTAAGTATCTGTCTTTCGAACTTCACAACATTGTCGTACATGTACATGTACGTGCATGTCATTGTCAAGTGTATTAAATCCCACTGGCAGTGGCACTGAATTCATTGACTTCGCCTGTTTTCGGAGGTTATAACCTCATGTCCCTTTCATATACAAACATAATCCAGACAGTGCTAACACTATTCCAGGTTATTAAGAAGAAAGTTAGGTCCAATTTATTTGCTAAAACAAGTTTGTAAACACGAACACACAACGCACACGCAACGTTCTTTCACCGGAAGCATATTTCTATTTTTCGTACTATAGACCTCGTACCATAAGTGCAGGGGTAAAATAATTATGCCACTTGAATGATAACGCTGTATAGTTTCTGGAACACTTTAATTGCGATAAGGTATGAGTTATAAAACGCAGCTTGTGTTCAGTAGCTATATATCTACTTATAATTATTATTTTTTTCATTGTCAAGTTGACTAACTCAAAATTAGTCACGATGACTCGTGGGACGGCACGGGTTAGTCAAAATGACTCCAAATATCCATGACTAACCCAAAGGTAGTCATATTGACCCGTTATTTTTCTCAGTGTGGGATGCATCGTGTTAGCTCGTAAATAGTGTAAATTGGGTAATATTCACCCAAAAGTGTAAGATATATTTCCGCTTGTATAGTCCGGAAACAGGGTAATACATATAATTTGTATTTTGTTACCAATTATACACTGGGTACAGTATCCACGTCATAGAGTTCTTCGTTCACTTTTTGACGTTGATCACTAAGATGGTGGACGAAAACATAATCGACTCTTCTCGTTTGTGTGCGTATGTGCCAAGGTTCATCGAAAGAGTGGGTCCTGTAGCTAGCAATTTCGTGTACAAACTAAGTCAATCATACATCAGGACATGCGATAAGTCAGATTCTCAATGCAAACAGACTTCAAACCTAAAAAAATAAATAAAAACCGTTCCTTTTGTACAAATTATTATAGAATATACAATACCAACATCAAACTGAAAGTATTCAAATGTCAATACTGAACTCAACCATTATATTATTGACGCTGTGTACGCAAACACATTGAGCTTGTCGATTTTATCATATTCATTTCATTCATAAAATGTCGATTTCAACGAAACTCGACGAACAACGTCATCGTGAAGCTTTCACCACCACCGAATTCGCGATAACCTCAATGTATCTTCTGCTTTGTTCATAAGTATGTGTTCTTATAGTCGATTCCTGAAAATAGAAGGCATCTAATGATTATCAGATTCACGTATGTACTCTATGTAATATTAGGATAAATTAAGCCCGATATAATAACGTATGCATGTATCATGAATTTCGATTTCGAGTCCAGTATTTTCTCCCGCCATGCCAGAGTGATTGGGATTGTCCCATTGCACGCGCGATTTATATTTTAGGACTCCATTGTAAATATTTGACAGTCCTTAATATGTCATATTCTCAATAAATTTAATGAACTTCACTGTGCATAATTCCGATAGTAACTCCCCTCATTTTGGAACGCCCGCAATTGAAAGACACACACGTTTATTTCCGATCTACTGTGCGACACAATTGGTCTCTAAAATTAAAAACACCAGTGACGTTAATAAGAACATACGCATAATTAACGAACCACACGCATATAACTTCATAGATGCGTATTCCCATCAAATAATATTAACTTAGGCCTTATATCATGGTGTGATTTTATTACTCTTCAGACATTCACAAGGGTTCATCGGCAGTGGGGCCTATAGCAATTTCGTGTATAAATTAGGTCAATCGTATCATACATCAAAGAATGTGAGAAATCAGAGATTCACAATGCAAACAGATTACCAGCTCACAGACTCAGACTTGAAACCTAAATGAAAAACTTTAAAAGCCATTTTAAGTATTTTACTGAAACGAATCATTATAGTATTGACGATGTGTGCGCAATCCAATTGTGATGTGTATTATACGAAGAAGCTTGTTGATTTCATCATGTTCACTTCATTCATAAAATGTCATCATGTCGATTTCAATGAAACGCGACGAGCAACGTCATCATGTAGCTTTCGCCATTGACCGAATAATCTGAATGAACATGTCTTCTGATTTGTTCATAATTATTTGTTTCTTGTCCGTTCTTGTGAAATTAGAAGGACATCTGAGGATTATCAGCATTTCCAGTATTGTCCCCAGCCCAGCCAGAGTGATTTGAGATTTTCCCATTGTACGCGACATTTATATTTTAGACCACTAATTGCAAATATTAGACAGTCCATAATATGTTATAATTATGTTCTCAATAAAATGTAAACCGCGTCTACGAATGAACTTCACTGTGCATAATTCCGATAGTAACTTCCCTCATTTTGGAAAGCCGGCCATTGAAAGACGCACACGTTTATTTCAGATTACGATATTAATGCTTTAAGCCCACCGATCTGTGGAAACATGTCAAAGTATTGATATATATTCTAACAATAATATTACACTAAGTTATTACTTACTTCACGATTAGCAATATTTGATGACAAATCACTGTAACAGTTTTGTTTACGTAACAATGGTTTCAATGTGCGTCATATTTGTTATTCGATAACTTTCAAAAGTGTCAAACCACCGTATACAAAAAGGCTTAGCCGTACGGGCACCCAAATTGTTCAGGGGGGCTGAGACTCTTTGCCCAAATTGTATTAAATGATGTATTCATGGTTGTTACACAGTTTTAGTAGAGTATACCTTGAATATACGATACGCAGAAGTTAAGAGATATTATAAGTTACACGGCATTGTTGAGGTGACATGGTGTGGTATGCCCCGGTAGAGGCCCTTATCCGAGGCGAGAGCCGAGGGGGATACGAGAGTCGGCCGGGGCATACCACACCGTATCCCCCCTCAACAAGCCGTGTAATGTATTCATCCCGGTCCATATTAAGAAGATGATCTCACAGACATACAGCGCGGAAACGAGCCATGAACAGTAACTCTATTTTGTTAGTCTGCTCATACGATGAATATGATTATATAGCTGTTTCCACAATTTGTCCATAAATACTTTCTGGCCTCGCTTACTTTTGGAAACTATCTGTTAGTGGATGTAAAATGGAGCAACATATTTCACAAAAGTAATGACACATAAGTCGGACATCCTAAATAAATGAGGCAAGAGTAACACAATAACCAGCACACCAGGAATTAACTTGGCTTTGCACGATGTACTTTCGGACGTTCAAACTTTTTGCGGGGTAATATCAGTTTTACAAGGGGCATACGAGATTGTTAAGATAAGATAAGATAATTTTAATGCCTGAAACACCCGTAATATAGGCGGTATGCATACAATGATTATCTAATATATATTTTGGGATTTTTGTTTGTTTGTTTGTTTGTCTGTTAGCTATGGCCGGGAAAACTGCTGGACAGATTGAGCCCAAACTTCCTATCTAAGGGTAGAATCCCAGATGGAGTGTCATCGCACCGCTTCTGAGAACGTCAGAGCACTCATTCTCCAATCCACCGCCACCGCAATTGTGACATAACGCCCCATTATAATCTCACAACTTGATTCAAACTATACGAATGTCCCAATAAATAGAACCCCAAACTCAAATATTCGTGTTCAGTTTCTTAACGAAACATCACACGTCTTACTCCCAGCGAAGACATACACACAATGAAGATGGCTCCCAAATATGGTCAAGGGAAATGACCATAACGGCGGAACCAATCCCGATGTGTATTGCCAAACGCCTCATCTAATATGCATCCCAAATAGTATATAAGAAACAGCCACATCCCATCACATCATGCTTTCACTAGACTCATCTCATCTCGAGGTTCATACACCTCTCCATGCATCACCCACACCAGGCATCACACATTCGGGGACCTTACTTCGCGGCGACTTGATTAGCACATTTGTATACACTGCTTGTATCTTATTCACGACGTAATAAAGACTTGTACCTATATATATCTATGTGTTCATTACCTCACATAGTATTAATGGTACCGTGAACAGTTCTACGTCTCACCACACAACTTGAAGTCTCGGCCACTAAACGATCACTACAAAGCAGAAACAATCTCAAACCGCTACTCAACCACGGGGATACAGCCTTACACACCAGCCACGGAGAGACAGCCTTACACACTAGACCACTGCATCGGACAATCACAACTCAACCCTCTGGGCACACAGGACCGCATACCATACTCATCTGATATCGACGACCCAACCCTTTGGACACACAGGACCGCATACCATACCTTTCTGATATAGACGAATGAACCTTTTGGACACATTGTTTTCCTACGACCAGCTCACATCGTGTATCCAGCTAGAAACATTACTCACGCCTTTTGCAAACCAGATCCAGCTACATATAACCATTAACATCCGATTTGGACACCCTTCTGTTTCCAACAAACACTACAAGAACATTCTGTACATCGCCTACCCATTCATCATCACAGATTCGTGCACATTATTCTTCTTGGAAATTGCTGAGTTACCATCTTTTCTTTCACATTTGCTGTCAAATTGCACACTACCTATTTTTTAGTATTTTTTTTACTCATAATGGAGTCACCACCTCCGCAGAGCAGCAATATTTTCATCCAAGCCAAAGTTATCAGCATCACCTTTAATTAAACCGGGAAACGGACCGATCAACCGCAAGACCCCCCCACACAGACATTACTAATGAAATGGGCAAAGATTCTCAAAACTTGCTATTGTCACGGCTTAACCATGAAATTAGCCATTTCACTAGTTCTATCCGCGATCAGACGGACAGTTTAAAAACTCAAACAACCATAACGGCACTTTTGACTATGAACTCCATTATTGAACCCTTCGATTGCAAACCTGACGCTTTTCCCCAATGGGTCCATTCGGTGGAAAAATACTCCCACGCGATTTCGGCACAAGATGAGACTATTATTAAAATTGCCGCTCAAACATGTAAATATCAAGTTTCTGAATTTATACAACGCTTCATAAATGAAAATAACACGGACGGAAAATTCACGTTCACCTGGGCCGATTTGAAATCACAATTACGTTCATTATTCAGTTCCATAACCGATTCGCCTCAGGCCCTTTCCACATTACGAGCCATTAGGCAGAGACATACTGAAACAATTGCAATGTTTGCAGAACGCATACTCACCCTCGCTAAACACGCTTTTATCGATGAAATTAATACAAGAGCAGTACAAACACAACTAGTAGCATTCTTTTCCGACGGCATTTGCGACTCTAGTATTAAATTCAGGCTTCTCAAAGAAGACCCCGTAATGCTTGATAGAGCTACTGATATTGCCCTACGCGAAATGAACCTTCGGCAGCGTTATCGCTTACGTTACGGTGAACATCACAATGACTATAACCAATTCCCACAGTTACAATCCCCTCAACCAATGGATATCGGCAATAACCAACGACACATTCCACGAGGGCCATCACAATCTACTTATACCCCCCGCCAATCCAAAGACAGACACCGAATCAATGATCACCCCCACAGGCGCCAACCTTCAAACTCTCACCACCCCTACTCTGCCCCAAGGGTCTCCCATCAAAAACCGCATCCAAACCATGGATGCAAGATATGCTACAACACCTCACCGACCCCTCTTCTGTACATACTGCAGATTAAATACTTATACAACAGACCAATGTAGACGTCGGGCGCAAAATAATAATCAATTTTTAAACAGATAAGGACTCATTCCTATACAAATTTAACCCCAAGTAGACACAAGGCAATGAGTCCAATTACGCATCAAATTAGCACCATTGACGGCCACAATCATAGATATGCCAGATCTCATCGGACATACGAATCTCAAAAGCATAGAGTCTATAATTCACAGCTGCAGCCCATTAGTCATTACCCCACGCTCCCATCACAGTGTCAAAGACAACGATATCTTAATTACCGCACGCGGCGTCCACTTAATCTTCCACGCTACAGGCCTGCCAAACATACCACCAACTGCAATAACAGGCGTCCTCCAATGAAACCCATGTTTCATAATATTCCCAATAAGCCTATTTTATCTCTTCTTGACTTAAAGTTTCCTTCTCAATTTAAAAACCGTGAATAGCCTTGAAAAACTAACGCGCCAACAAATTACTAATTCTCAATCATCATCAAAAAGAAATTCAACACACACCAATTCTCGCGAATCACATTCCAATATTGCAATTAACCCTGTAATGCCACCGTTAAAACCCATACGACATACAATACCAGTACTTAAATATCCAAGTGATATGACAGATGGTGCTCTAAACCAAACACCATGCTCAACTATCATTAAAATACACAAACAATGCATTCGTTCACTATTAGATTCGGGAGCAACCACCAGTTGCTTGAAATACGATATTTATAGATCCATACCAAATCGGCCACCTTTAATTAAAGAACATGTGTTACTCACATCAGCCGATGGAACACCAATGAAAGTTTTTGTATCCACACATCTCACATTTAGAATCGGAAAACTCATTCTTACACATAAATTTGTCATATGTGCAACTCTATCACGTCCGTGTATTCTAGGGCGCGACTTTATGAAACAACACAGTATTAGACTTTACTTTGATTTAGAAAAATTCAGAATTCAGAATCAATTATACCCAATGTTAACGGATGGTCACATTGCATCACTTATCCGATCAACAAATAACGTTTCATTATCACCCCGCTCATGCACAATCATAACAGGCAGACTCATAGGACCAAATAATATGTTTAACACACCTATAATCCGAATTGGCAAAGGTAACATCTCCATTTTTGAACAGGAACCCAATGTACATGTAACCGACATGATAGCAGATGCATCTAATCAAAATATTTGCGTCATGATAGAAAATCAATCCGCCTCACATATGTTGATTAGGAAAGGTCGTATAATAGCACAAGCATTTGGCATTCAAGAGCAAATGATATGCAGGACATCCGATGAGGAAAACATTAACTCATCTCCGCCAACCAACCACAGTATCAACACCATAGGTGACCGGCAAGACGTTAACCCTCCAATCACCAAGACTCAACCTATATCTATCGATGATATTGTAGCACCTCAACACCTTAAACAGCAAATATTGCAACTAGTATCACACTATCCTGATGTTTTTACAAATGACATAAACAAGATAGGATATTGTCCAAAAATTAAAATGAAAATCGACCTCAAACCAAATACTTTACCTATTTTTTGCAAAAAATACCCAACACCGCTTAACAAACAACGGATTATGGCTGCCGAGATTAAAAAATTATTAGATGCAGACATCATTAAACCCACTGCCCATTCCTCGTGGGGATTTCCCAGTCTCCTCATCCGCAAATCCACACACCAACCCTGACGGTACCCCTAATTACCGATTGTTGATCGATTTGAGAAAACTCAATGATGTTTCCATTCCATTAAAATGGTCCATGCCTAGTTTTACAGAAATATCGTCCAAGTTACTCGGCTCAACTATTTTCAGTATCTTTGATTTATCAAATGCCTACCATGTTATAGGAGTTGAACCCGAACATGTTCCCATCCTAACTATGAATACGTCGGAAGGTCAATACAGCTATCAAAGAGCTCCGATGGGATATGTCTCGAGCTCAGGGTATTTTTTAAAACTCATGAATATGGCCCTCCATGATCTCCCATTTGTAGAAGGTTTTGTTGATGATCTGATATGTCATAGTTCCGATCCTCAAATGGATATACAGCAGCTTACAAAACTATTTGACAGACTCGGGGAATACGGCTTAATAGTTAAACTATCAAGATCTAAATTTTGCCAACCACAAGTCAAATTTTTATGACATATTATTTCCGACAAGGTCACATCCCCTGATCCTGAAAAGATTTCAATTATCAAGTCTCTACCACCTCCGAAATCAGTTAAAGAAGTCCGCATATTACATGGAATTCTTAATTTTTACAGATCATATTCTCCTACTTTCGCATCCACGGCATTGCCTTTAATCAAACTCACAGCTAAATATGCTAAATTCGTGTGGGATGCGCCATGCCAAACAGCGTTTGACACACTTAAAGAAAGCTTAGCAACTGCCCCTATTTTAGTTATCCAAATCCCGACAAACTTTTCATTCTCACAGTTGATGCATCTATCCATAGTATCGGTGCAATCCTATCACAATATGCTAATAGCCAAGATGATAAACACGTTGAACTACCAATCGCATTGGCCAGTAAAAAACTTAACAAATCACAAAGGAATTATTCTGTCACGGAAAAAGAAGCATTCGCTATATACACGTTGGCAAGGCAATTTAAATTTTACTTACATGGCTCCCAAGTAGAGATTAAAACAGATCACTTACCCCTCATCCACATGTTTAAAAAACAGGATCTGATAAACACAAGCATTCAAAAATGTTTTTTGGAAATATCAGCATTGAACCCAAAAATTACTTATATTAAAGGAACAAACAATGTTACGGCCGATTTTTGCAGTCGTATAAACCCTGACACACACCCGTGCATCAATTCTTGCACAGATAGCGACCCAAATCCACCCACCAATCCCCTTGTACATGATGTTAATATCCTTGTCATGAAAGATATTCAAGAATTTTCAAAACGAAACAAACAAACCAAAAAGAAGACGAATACTGAATCAGAAGTTGATCTTGAGGACAGCCCGGTCCTTCCTCCCATAACTAACATAAGAAATGAACAATCAGCAGACCACACAATCACCGAGATTATCAAACAAATGCAATCAACAAATATACCCGAAAAATTAGCAAAAACCTTTATTCTTAAAGATGGTATCCTACACTATATATCAATATACAATGACATACCTAAATTAAGAATATACATAACGGACAAAATAGCACAAGAAGTCATCTCACAATATCACAGTCTCGGACATAGAGCGGTACAATCGCTCTATGCGACCATACGAAACAGATATTACACACCCCAGTTGTTTGCAAAATTTTTCACATACATAAACAATTGCCATACATGCCGACAACGAATGCTTACAATCCAAAAATCCCGCTTCAACCAATCACTGCCCCATCGAGACCAGGACAACTAATTGCCATCGATCTTATGGGACCATTTGCCCCCAAAACACAATCAGGAAATAGATTTATCTTAACTATTATTGATCAGTTTTCATTACATACTTTTGCATACGCATTACCTAACAAAATGGTTGATACAATTTTAGAAAGATTGAACTCAGAGTATTTCACTCTATTCGGCTATGCTTTATCAATTTTAACGGACAACGGCTCCGAATTTGCAAACTCAACCTTCACTGAATTTTGTAAATATTACCATATCCAACACCATCTCACAAGCTTCTATAATCCGCAGTCCAATGGAAAAAGTGAACGATCGCATAAAAGTTTAGCATCAATCATTTCAACAATCATCCAAGCAAATGTAGAAAATTGGGACCTATATCTAAATTATGCATAACAAGCAATGAACTTCTATTGTTCCAGTGTACATACACATTCACCATTTTTTCTGACTTTTTTAGAGAACCACAGATAAGCATAGACCGAATTTTAACACACAGAGAAAATTATTTAGGAGATGATTTTTTTAGCAACACGCTTCAAAATCAACACATTATTTTTAAAACTACAAAATCTCATCTCGAAACAGCCTCTCGCAACCACAAACAGAACAGAGGTGGATCTATTCCAACCTTTAAAATAGGCCAATCCGTCTATTACAAAATCGACCAACCAAATCACAAATTTTCATTTAAATATGAGCCGTTTTGGCGCATCTTAAAACAAACAGGCCCCATATCTTACATACTAAGACATGACCTGTCTGCAAAATTAACAAAATCACATGCTAAACACATCAAACCATCCCATGTTGATTGGCCAACACCTCAACGGCCCACTCATTTAAAGAATAAGCGACATAATCGATTTGCATTTCCACCGAGTGAAACCAATATTGATAGTAATAACTCTCAATCTACTTTAGAATCAGACGATGACCTCAAAACAACCGCAATTAAACGCGCTCAACTTGAGCCATCAAACACAGACGACAGCTCTTCAATACCATTGGCTGAATTGGCCAACAGACTCATGGCTTCGAAACATTTTAATAAGACAGACAGCCATTCACCTCCACAATTTTCGTCCAGCGACCATTCAAGTTCCCAATCACAGGAACCAAATATCATCAAACACAAAATAATTACGACAGAAGATTCTTACAATACTACATCAGACACAATGTCGAGTCGGGCATCCAAAAAATGCGGCCGGCATAATAAATTATATACACCGAACACCAACCATATGCCACAAGATTCATCGCTAGCTAATCTCCAATCTACCTCATCCAATAATTCCCACTCGTTTAGCAGCCGTTCAAATGATACAACGAATTGGTCAAACGAAAGTACGGAAACATATGATTTATATCAGATGACAACTGTTATCGAACATTCATAATCATGTATCAAAATACTTCTCAACAACATCACGTATTCAAAACTCACATACTCACCCATTATTCCCACAACTAATAACCATTAGTCAAGTATCTCATAACGCGCAGACCCCCCACATGCAAAAATGTCAAATATCCAACGAACCTACCGCTGCAGTAGCGCCCTTTATATATTAGGCGCAATCATGTGCTTAATATATTAAACACAATTATACGAGACTTTCATCATATACATATATCATCCCTATCACCACGAATTAGTTGCGTTATTATGCAAACTAATTTCAAAACACAACATTCGGCAAACATTTAGCCACCCATGAAACATAGCCGTATCATGCAGTTTGAATGCGATACGAGGCATAACATATCCAGATATAACTTATATGGTAACTTCAATACTTCACAATCACTAATGTTAGATAGTGTACATGATTGTTATTAGTATTATATAAAACATGTTTTATTTACAAAGGCAGACAAAACGACACCTCCCCCTACCCCCTTATATTTAGAGAGACACACTGTCATCTCACAATATGGGCTTGCCCAAGAGCGAAAATCTTGACCATGCCTGGCGCATGGTCAATTAGCATATAGATCCACCAGGGCACTATCTCGCTTCCCAAAATTAAATTCTCGATAACAGGTGTACGTTGAGTCATCATCGATTCAAGCCTCGAAGCAATTAAACCCAATTAGCATGTAATATAGATCCTTAGTATAACGACTGACAATCAGCGTCTTTGACCAGTCGATTACGCACGGCTCATGCCATTCTGTCAATCACTGCTTTTGGCATCTGCCACCTTCGCGTATGGAAATCAGGAACTCAGTTACGTCTTCATTGCTTCAAATATGATTGACTCAATAATATAATCAGCGACATAGCGCACACATATATATCAAGCACAATCCCGTATACATCTAGATGCCACATCGTATACATACCCCCCAACGCCGCAAGACACTATTATTACATAGTATGTGATACAATAATCACGGCATTTCTCCGTCAAACTCACTTCCCCCAAACCGCCAAAAACGCTCTTTATCATAAAGTGATTGGTACAGAAACCACGGCATTTCCACCATTATCAATACCTCTTCCATTTCCCACCTCATTCGTCACAGGCATTTGCCGACATTATTTGAAGCCATGAAACCCCGAAACAAACATATAACACTCTTTATTATAGAGCGTATATTATCTCAATCCCGACATCTCTCCCATATTCAATAAGTTCCCCTAAATTCTCCGGAACAACTAAAACCAAATTTATTTGAACGAACAAATGCTTTCAAGCAATATCTCTTCGTGCCATCTACACATAAAGTCCACTTATAAATTAACACACTAAACATCATTTAATAATCAGATTAATATAGTAACACGCATAGAAACAGAGACATGCAAAAAACTTGCTTCCCTCAACAAAAAAATAAATAAATAAATACAATAAAATTATGTTACACCAGGTATCATATCAATAAATAAGAATCTTGCTACATAAACTAATCAGTACTCACATAAATAAACCATTATCCAGCAAATTTATATCCGTCACAAAATAACCAAAATTATCCATAATTATTCACTAAATTCAATAGCCCTATCTAGATAAAACAATTAACCAAGATTCACAACCTTACAAGTGTAACATAATGTCAAACTCAATCGACCCACACAAACCAATTATTATGACATGAACACCGATAGGTGAACCTTCCATAGCGATTTAGTACGCCCACCACACCCCTCCCCCACACACCACATATCTAGTGAGATACAATTCCCAATCCAATTCCTATGACACCCGAACGCCCTTCCACAAGAAAATCTCCAAATATAATGTACATGTTAACGGCCAATCAAGGCCTAATTAACTTAACATGTAACCTATAACACACGACAAACGTGCATACACAGTTACCATAAAATCCTCATATACTATTCCACATCCATTTCCCATAACACACGAATGCCCTTCCACAAGAAAATCTCCAAATATAACGTACATGTTAATGGCCAATCAAGGCCTAATTAAATTAACATGTGACATACAAAACACGACAATCGTGTCACACAATTACCCATAACCCATCGTACACCCTACCCATGATAACCAAAGATGTACGCTAATGCACACAAGACTATGTTGTATACATACCCCCACCGACCGAGATAACCAAAGCCGCATGCTAGTGCGCGCTAATACATATACATGTGCAAGACTAAAATTAACCTGACTAGCATGTATGTGTAAATCACAATATATCCCCCAACACGACTACATCGTATACATACCCCCAACCCCCCCCCCCCCCCCCCACCCCCCCCCGCCCAAGATAACCAACGCTGCATGATAGTGCGCGCTGAAAATATTATCATCACACTGTAGAGAGAACCAGTATTTCACGCGTCAATTGCACTCCTCTAATACTATACAATCACCCATGTATTTAAAATAAATTACCATATTGTAGAATTCAAAATTTTTGATCTCCGCATCACATAACCATAACTGCCTACTGAAGATATTCACCAATGATACAAAAAATACCGCCATAAATTGCCCCATAGCCATTTATCCTCAATATAACTTACCATCTGCTATTAAACTCGCAGCATGTACATGGCTTATAACAACAACGAAAGCTCACACATTTACAGTAAACTGTCATCACAATCTTCTAAGAAAACGAACGTATAGAATCACAATATTACCCCCTGTCGCCATGATAACTTTACCATCAAGGTGCATAGCTACACCAGCCAGCATCAAATTAATTGCATTCACAACTTTGAACTTATCAAACATCACCATCAAGACACAAATAACTCAATTACAATCAACTATTGAATTACATAAATTACCACAATGGAAGCCATTATTTTCGCAAATTCATAACTTGCCCCCTCAAGTATCGATCCCAAACAAGTTACCCCACACGAAGCGACTGTCCTTATATAACTTTCTAGACTTTCTCCAAACAGTCACTTCCCTGCAACCCATCAAACAAAACAAAAACATGATTACTACCAAATCATTATTCCTGCTGTCGTTACATTCATATTAATTTTACTGATTGCCATTTCAAGTAGCAAATACATTATTCAGTGTATTACGAAAATTTCCCAATATCAGACTCAACGCAATCACAACACGAGACGAATTAAAATCGCTAAGCGACGCAATAAACTTAACCAAATGATAAACGAAACTGATATGCAACTTCGTCACAGACATACCCCACCATTACCCAATAAAGCTACGAAAGACATTCATTTATTTCCAGCTAAACAACCTCAGGTAGAAAGCACACAAGAACATTTTACATTTCCAAAAAAAAAAAAAAACCCGCAAGATGTTGATGATGAATTAGCCACATTACGACCTATGAAAATAATAAAAACTCACGCTTCCATCCATAACCCACCCCTCAATCTCTATTGATCATTTTATCAATAATACCATTTTTTTCTATAAGGGGCACAAACCCATAGACAAATTATAATTTCGTTACTGCACACACACCCCGACAGCTGTATATACTAACGCCATTATGACACGTGCCAACCCCAAGCATTAAGATAACTGACCATCGATTATCATCAATAAGATTGGTCAAGGATCTCGCCACCTATCAAACAGACACATTAATCACTGTCTACCCGTCCAAATCACAGCGCTCACATCATATGCCACATTCCAAGCAATATTTCACCCATTATGACACGTGCCAACCCCAATCATTAAGATAACTGACCATCGATTATCATCAATAAGATTGGTCAAGGATCTCGCCACCTATCAAACAGACACATTAATCACTGCCTCCCGGTCCAATTCACAGCGCTGACATCATATGCCACATTCCAAGCAATATTTCACCCATTATGACACGTGCCAACCCCAATCATTAAGATAACTGACCATCGATTATCATCAATAAGATTAGTCAAGGATCTCGCCACCTATCAAACAGACACATTAATCAATATCTCCCTGTCCAATTCATAGCTCTGACATCATATGCCACATTCCAAGCAATATTTCACCTCTGATATCACGATATCACGCTCTTACAAATTTACCTGTGCAATTGACGGCAGATGTGAAACAGTTGGTCTCTCATGACCACAATCACAAATGTATACATATCATCATGATTTTATTAACAATACAAGATGCATTTATATAACACATCACCTATGTACGTATATGTACCATAAGTTCATTTACAAAACATACCATGCACTATTACCGTTTTGTTATATTCATTACTTCTCACACTTGTATCTCTATATTCTATCATCACACCTTATCCTACATATCAATCTAGCACGCATTATGACTGCATGTACGATCATTTTATATACCAACCCATATATGCTTTTCCCACCATTTATTTCATAATCTCATAATATTGCGTATTATCATTTTAAAACAACTTTGTTCCACATGTATTAGTAATACCTTCACCCTAATCAATTTTACAATGTATCGATCGACTCACTATATTTTCGCCATCGTCATTACACTTCATTCAGCCTCATCCACATTACACGATCACAAATACCCCAGTTATGTCCATAATTTTGATATTACATCAGATTTGCCGCTGCGCTAAAAATCTTACATGGGTGGGGGGACATATGTGACATAACGCCCCATTATAATCTCACAACTTGATTCAAACTATACGAATGTCCCAATATATAGAACCCCAAACTCAAATATTCGTGTTCAGTTTCTTAACGAAACCTCACACGTCTTACTCCCAGCGAAGACATACACAGTGAAGATGCTCCCAAATATGGTCAAGGGAAATGACCATAACGGCGGAACCAATCCCGATGTGTATTGCCAAACGCCTCATCTAATATGCATCCCAAATAGTATATAAGAAACAGCCACATCCCACCGCATCATGCTTTCACTAGACTCATCTCATCTCGAGGTTCGTACACCTCTCCAGGCATCACCCACACCAGGCTTCACCCATTCGGGGACCTTACTTCGCGGCGACTTAATTATCACATTTGTATACACTGCTTGTATCTTATTCACGACGTAATAAAGACTTGTACCTATATATATATATATATATATCTATGTGTTCATTACCTCACATAGTGGGAAATCATGGGTTAATTTCGTGATAGTTAAAGAGCGTTCGTATCCGCAGTGTCGTTGATAAAGAGCGTCTATGTGTCCAGATATGAGCGTGTTGTGTCTGTGTACAGACATGAGCGTGTTGTGTATGTCTGTGTTCATACTTAGGGGTTCCTGTGAATGGGGGAGATTTTCATCGGGTCAGTTTTTCCGCCCGAGGTGACCTTCACCTTGAAACGGGTACCCACAAATGATCTAATATATATTTTGGGACTTCTGTTTGTTTGTCTGTTAGCTATGGCCGGGAAAATTGCTGGACGGATTTCGACGAAATTTGATACCTACAGGTAATTTTGTCCGCGGAGTGTTTTGGACGGGTCAAATAGTGACTCCGACCTGAACTTGACCTTCAAAATGATCAATTCAAGGTCACAGCCCGGACAAAGTCGGGTCACCTGCTAGTCTACTATATATTTTGAGAACTACGTATATATGTGTATATATATATATATATATATATATATATATATATGTATGTGTGTGTGTATATAATTTATAGAATCGAAAACGGCTGCACCGATCGAGACCAAACTTCCCATCTAAGTGCAAAAACCGACGGGAATGGTTGTCGCGGCGTTTTGGAGAATCTCCGAGCACCCGTTCTCCACTTCCAGTCACAATAACGGCACTGTGTGGTTAATAGCGTTGATAATTAAAGAGCGTTCGTATCCGCAGTGTCGTTGATAAAGAGCGTATGCGTGTAGTGTGATTCTTACGTCTGGGTCCAGACATGAGCGTGTTGTGTGATTCTTACGCACTTAGGGCTTCCTAGGAACAGGAGAGATTTCCATCTGGTCAGTTTTTCCGGCCAGGTACCCACAAATGATATATATGAGTGTGTCCTTTATAGACTCGAACCGATTGAGCTCAAACTTGCCACCTAGGGGTACTTTAGTGCGGGAAGTGTCATGGACGGGTTAAATTGTGACCCGACCTGACATTGACCTTGAAATTGATCAATTCAAGGTCAAATCGGGTAAAACTGGCGGATTTCGACGAAATTTTACACCTAGGGGCAGCATACGTATCTCGGAAGCTGTTGCAATTGCTTTTTTGAACAAAGCCATGAGACGAACCACGCCAGTGGCGGGCTAACCTGCTAGTTACCGATTGAGACCAAACTTCCTATCTAAGGGTAAAAGCACACGGGACGCGTCGTCGTCGTCGTCCGATCACCCCTTTTCCACACCCAGTCACCAAAATGCCCGTCCTCGGCACTGTGGAGTTAATCGCATTGATAGTTAAAGAGCGTCGTATCCGCAGTGTCATTGATAAAGAGCGTGTAGTGTTATTCTTATGTCTGGTTCGGGCGTGAGCGTGTCTGTATCCAGACATGAGCGTGTTGTGTGATTCTTATGTCTGTCTTCGTACTTAGGGGTTCCTAGGAATGGGGGAGATTTTCATCAGGTCAGTTTTTCCGCCCGATGTACCGTAAATCGTACCTCTTTTAGGGATGTGTACCATCACGGGACGGGTACCACCATTTCTCTGATTAAAAAGGCATAATTAACTCATTGAAAAACAAAAAAATAATTAAAAAAATTAAATTAAATTAAAAAATTAAAAAATTAAAAAAATTAATTAAAATGGCAGAATTAACCCAAAAAAATTAAGTCATGTTTCTGACGATTGCCGCCAGTTGCGGGCTAACCTGCTAGTGTGATATAAATGAAGAGTAATGTAGTATAAAACATGAAATGTATATATGAATTATCACGAACTTTTGTTTTGTAGAAATATTGTTCGCTTGTCGAAGTATTGACGGATCACGTTGCAGATCTTTCCACAGTTTTCGTTCTCGTTTGTCATAATTTTAATGAACTTACAGTTTTCATCCAATGAATGGAAGTTGTCACAATATTGTTTCATTAGCCAAATAATTTATCCCTTAAGTCTGAGTATAATGGACATTCCATAATTACATGTAGTTTATTTTCAACCTTTATTGGGAGTGGAGGGCAATATATGCATTTCCTATCATTTACATCTATTGTCGGTTGATGGTGGCGGCCTTTCTCAATGGACAGTTGGTAGTAACTAATTCTAAGATTTGTGAAACGCAAACTGTCTTCCGCGTTATGAGTACCATAAAGGTCGTTTTAAAGGCTTTGTTTTAGTTAAGTAGACACTTAACTCGTACATAGATTTAATTATGTTGTATATATTTCCAGAGAGACATATTTGTTCCAGTTTTTTCATCAAAAGTGGTCTGTTAACAGTATCAAAAGCATTCTTAAAATCAATGAATGCGACGTATATCGGTTTTTTCAAATTCTTGTATTTGTCAATTACCGTTTTTAGAATAAAAGCGCTGTCCCTTCTTCTTGTACTTCTTCCCTTTCTAAATCCGAATTAGTTGTTCCCAATGATATTATTCTCCTCTAGAAAACTTGTAACCCTATGGTTTATGACTTTATTAAATAATTTCCCTAATGCTGAACTCACTGCAATTGCTCTGTAGTTATTTGGATCGTTTCGGTCTCACTTTTTATAGATTAAACTTAAAATAGATTTACTCCAATTCTTAGGATACTGGTTGGTCAAGAAAACTTGATTGAATAACTTGACAAATTCGTCGACCATGAGAGGCACAACGGGTTTTAATAACCCGTTATTGATATTGTCTGATCGAGACGCCTTCCCTAGTTTCAGTTCGCGCAGTGCAGATATAATTTATGTTGCCCTTATCTGCGTATTGTCAATATTTATTTTCAAGGCGGGGGAGAATCTTTGTTCTGCAATTTCTGGTGTTAATACTTCAGTTTTATTTGTGTATAGTTCCGTAAAGTATTCAACCACTTTGTCGGCATCAAGAGCATTTGGTTGTTTAGTTTTCTGCCTTAATTTGCTAATAATTTCCCAATATGATTTTGGGTGTGTAGTTTCCATCTTCTCGAGTGTTGAATAAAGTTTTTGGAAAAATGTTAGTTTTTTAATTTTTATTCTTTTTTGTATGCCTTCTTTATTGAGAAATATTTAATTCTTAAGCTGTCGTTGAAGGGATTTGTCCTCATTGTACGAATGGCAGATTCCATGTCTTTTTTAAGTGTTTTGCATCGCTCGTCATACTATTTACGCTTCCTCTGTCTTTTCCGTCGTGCTGTAGTCATAGTGCATGCATGATTATTTGTGAAATTTAATGTTTTCATGAAAGCAGTCATAGCGGCGGACGTCCCTTCATGGTCGTTAGTGTAATTGGTCAGTTTAAATTTGTTGATACAATTGTGAACATCTGAATTGCTGATTATACTAATTGCCTTGACTTTGCTGTCGGTGGTCCATTTCAGTTTATCGTTATTAACATAATATGTGTGTTTCAAGCTACCTCTAAAATTTTTGTTGTTGATAGATTAAATGCATGACCAATTGAGTGATCAGAATGTTCAGTTGGTAATTTAACACAAAAATATTCTACGTCGCGTCGATACATTTCTGAGATTATTACGTAATCAACTGCACTTGCTCCACCATATTGATAGCTTGTGAAGTGCCCTAGTTTGTCACCAAGCGTACGTCCATTGATAATTCGCATTCCAGACTCTTTGCATAAAGTTAATAATTGCGTACAAAATGAGTTAACCTTAGTATCCATATTGAGTCTGGGTTTGTTGGTATCTATAATATAATTTGAAGGAAGAGGAATATATTTATCACTATCTGCTGCAACGTGATCCGCCCTGTCACTGGTCCTAGCATTGAGGTCACCCCCACAAAGGATTAAATATGATGGGTGGTAATGCCGTAATTGGTTTCTTATGTCAGAGAAAGTGTTAGCTTTATTACCCCCTTTCGTTTCCCAGTAGTTAGAGTTGTGCGGTGGAATATAAGTTGATATGAAGACAATTTTGTTTGACAGGTCTAACATTTTACCTCGAAATTCAACACTTAATGCAGTCACCTAGTCTTTTCACCGTTGACAGAAATGTTTTATATTGTGTTTTAAAATAAAAAGCTATTCCGCCTCTATCGCCATTTCCTCTTGGGAAATCAATGCACTCATAACCTGGAATGGTTAATTCTGATGAAATGTTGTGCCAGGTTTCAACTAAAGTAATGAAATCATGATTATTAATTTATTGTATGAAGTTTTCGTTTTCCAATTTAAGACCTTGTACATTCCACACTGTGTAAGTTATCCTTTCTGCTGCTTGAAGCATTGTGTTATTATCAGATGGCATTTCTGAAGTTTGAAAAAAATGGTTACTGGAGCTATTGGGTCAATTTCTAAAATGTATTTATTAAGACCAATGAATGTGAATTAACTACTATACCGGGCAGTCTGAACCTGACTAAAAAAAAATAATAAATAAATAAACAATGTCATACTATCACATAGACTGAAAAGTGAACGTTGTGTGACAATTTAGTGAGACCAATACACATAATACTTTTCACATTTTAGTTTAAACTTATTTAACATGATAATCAAGATAGGAAGTGCATTGTAAGCAAATTTCGATTTGACACCTGCTCAGTGTCGACTCTCAAGGTTAACATATTATTGTGATTTTAGTAACCATGTGATAAGATAAGATGTATATGATATCAATGTGGAAGCAATACATAAATTATTTCGGATTCAGCATGAATAGTATCTTGCATTGGTCTCAATAACATAACAACAGGGATATTTTTAATTGCTTGTCTCAATGCATGCCTTCACTCTGGCACGAAGATCAGCCATGTCCTGCCCCATGTCTAGCATATCAGTTACCGAGTGGTTACTGTTGAATTTCCTCGAGAATCATTTCGACACAATTGGAGACACGTGTTGTTGGTCCCAATGATGAGTTTGAGAGCTGACATCCCACTGAGATGGAGTAGCACCTGGCACTTGTCTACCAAGTCGAGTATTTTCTCCCAGGCGTTCAACACCTTTGTGATTAGGGTGCCAGCAATTATGGTATAACACGTCAATAACCCGACTTGTGCCACGATACACAAACTCCCCGGAATTATCAATAAAGTCACATCCCATTTTCGAGCACACTTCACGGTAGCATTCATTTGTTGACATGATACGCCTGTTTATCCCGGTTGTACTGGGCGATGGCAGTATCGATGATAACCGAATGGAGGCATATGGGTATAGGCCACGAATAGTATCAATCAAATCTTTAATATCACCGGGCTCGGTCTATGGCCCTTTCGGCAGGAATTGATGCCCAACGTGTATCGATACTTTGCTGACTGCCCCTCTCATCTTATTTTCCGAGTTTTTGAGCCATGTGGTCGCGCCATTAAGATTCAGACCTCCGATTGAGGCCTTTCTGACATACTCGTTCTCCATCGCAAGTTTGGGTGCACTAACAAACTTCAACACCGAGTCTCCTTACACTAGATTAATTTTGTTACCGTCCATGCGCACATTTGAACGTCCTTGAGAATAATCAATTTGATGGGATTTTGTTTGTGAAGCTGGTCGGTCGGGCTGGTTTGTATTGAACGCATCAAATCGGTTTGATGTGGCAATATTTGGAAGGACATCTTCAGAATTTCCAGAATTTGCAGAATCGCTGTTGTTCTCCTGGACCTTCAGTGATTGATCACTAACAGCTGATGTTATTGGCAATTTGGGCTCCGTTGCATGTTTCTTTTTCACCGATTTTTGAGTACTAGTTTTCATGATTATTGGGAAGTCTTTCGTGATTGTTGTGACATCATCACCACGAAGTCGTTTGTTTTCTGTTTTCAAGTTTTTAACATCGGTTTCCAGTTGACCTATGCGTGTGCAGAATGCATAAATTTTTTTGAGAATTTGACTGGATAATGTCTTGTAGCTCTGATATTGTCATTTTGATCGCCACATTTGACACTTTTTCAGTGAATTTAGTCGAATAAGAACGTGTGCTTGGTATGGAATTTAGTCGCTTCAGCATTGGGGTTATAAATTGTTTATTGAGACTATCTATTGTAAATCTGTGTGGTTGGCATGGTGCTGGTATAGGTGAGGGGTTAATAGTTTCATCAATGATTGAGTCAGACGACAGGATTCCGGTGGTATTTAATCCTGCATTTATCAGTGGGAATTCCTTGTCGAACCACCAATCAACATTTGATAATGAACCTTGAATCATTTATTGTCTGTAGTGTGATATACATGAATTGTCACTCTTCCCGATGTTGTGTTTTTATTTTTCAGTACTTGAACCTTTTCATCCACAATGTGAGTATTTCTATCCTGGCTAATAACCCAATTAGCTTTGTTTTTACCCTTTCCTGATTGTGAATTCCAGTAACGTTTGCGGAAGGCTTTGTAGTGTTTTAGAAAATTTGTGTGGTCGAACTGGATGGTTATGCACTTGCCACCGTCTTTGGTTTCTTTCAAACACATTTCCTCACCATCCGTATTAACTTTTTAGACAGTTTGTCTAAGTTTGTCTAGAAAATAGTCCTTTTTGTGGAATGTTATTTGACCATCTGGGGTGGTTGTTTCTGATAGGACATAATCAAATTCAGAGTCTTCGAAATCGTCAATGTCCATGTCCGAGAGATGTGTATCGGACATATGTGAATCATGGTCCATAACAGTTTCATGCACAGGTATATCCATTATTTGGTAACAGGTATTCATACCTAGGTAATCTTAAGTAATTACTGTATAATGTATTATCCAATTACAATACCTATATGACCTCAGTATTGTACAGAATAATAATCCCTCCAGCATCCAAACTAGTTCCGCTTCAATAACATCAGGAGAAATTTAAAAACACGTCTGATGCCAACGACTCAAAATATGACCCTTGTAAAACCTGTCTTCTCTATATAGAGACGACAATTTTTGCGGGGTAATATCACTTTTACAAAGGGCATACGAGATTGTTATAACCCTTGTAAAACCTGTCTTCTCTATATAGCGACGACAATTTTTGCGGGGTAATATCAGTTTTACAAGGGGCATACGATATTGTTATGACCCTTGTAAAATCTGTCTTCTCTATGTAGCGACGACAATTTTTGGGGGTAATATCAGTTTTACAAGGGGCATACGAGATTGTTATGACCATTGTAAAACCTGTCTTCTCTATATAGCGACGACTATGTTTGCGGGGAAATATTATTTTTACAAGGGGCATACGAGATTGTTATGACCCTTGTAAAACCTGTCTTCTATATAATTTTAGCGACGACAATTTTTGCGGGGTAATATCAGTTTTACAAAGGGCATACGAGATTGTTATGACCCTTGTAAAACCTGTCTTCTCTATATACCGACGACAATTTTTGCGGGGTAATATCAGTTTTACAAAGGGCATACGAGATTGTTATGACCCTTGTAAAACCTGTCTTCTCTATATACCGACGACAATTTTTGCGGGGTAATATCAGTTTTACAAGGGGCATACGAGATTGTTATGACCATTGTAAAACCTGTCTTCTCTATATAGCGACGACTATGTTTGCGGGGAAATATTATTTTTACAAGGGGCATACGAGATTGTTATGACCCTTGTAAAACCTGTCTTCTATATAATTTTATCGACGACAATTTTTGCGGGGTAATATCAGTTTTACAAAGGGCATACGAGATTGTTATGACCCTTGTAAAACCTGTCTTCTCTATATACCGACGACAATTTTTGCGGGGTAATATCAGTTTTACAAGGGACATACAAGATTGTTATTCCCCTTGTAAAACCTGTCTTCTCTATATAGCGACGACAATTTTTGCGGGGTAATATCAGTTTTACAAGGGACATACAAGATTGTTATTCCCCTTGTAAAACCTGTCTTCTCTATATAGCGACGACAATTTTTGCGGGGTAATATCAGTTTTACAAGGGACATACAAGATTGTTATTACCCTTGTAAAACCTGTCTTCTCTATATAGCGACGACAATTTTTGCGGGGTAATATCAGTTTTACAAGTGGCATACGAGATTGTTATTACCCTTGTAAAACATGTCTTCTCTATATAGCGACGACAATTTTTGCGGGGTAATATCAGTTTACAAGGGGCATACGAGATTGTTATTACCCTGGTAAAACCTGTCTTTTCTATATAGCGACGACACTTTTTGCGGGGTGATATCAGTTTTACAAGAGGCATACGATATTGTTATTACCCTGGTAAAACATGTCTTCTCTATATAGCGACGACAATGTTTGCGGGGTAATATCAGTTTTACAAGGGGCATACGATATTGTTATTACCCTTGTAAAACCTGTCTTCTCTATCTAGCGACGAATTTTTTTGCAGGGTAATACGAAATAATTGTTTCCTGTTTAGTTAACATGTATCGAACAAGAACACAGGGATACGGTGTGGTTTGGCCCTAGAGGAACACTGATGCGTAATAAGGCTTACAATTCTACAGAGGGGATAAAATATTGTATTCTTGTATTCCTTCTGTAGTTGTGATGTCATCTCACGAAATGGCTGCGCCGAGATCATCAACGTGCAGTTCACTCCCACTGAGCGAAGTAATCACTGTTAAGGTAAGATATAAAAATTCCCTTATTAAAGATACGGATGGCCTTCGCGATGGACAATGCTGTTTAAAAAGTCACACCCGTTAAAACGCCATAAACGAAACGAATATAAAAACATGGACAAATTGTCTTCTTATACCATTCATAGATATCGCATAAATAGCATTTTGTTGTGAATAACGTACGCTTGTTTGTAAACAAAAGCCATATAATGAATCAGTACAGAGCGCAAAGAGCGTGCGATACGGACAACACTCAACACCCGGGAGACCCACTACACTGTCGGATAATACCGTCGGTTTGACATCGTCGGACCATAGTAATCTGACGGTCCAATACCGTTTCATCAGTTCTACGACGAATCACCGTTGTTTTATGTAATCTGAAAATGGTCTAAATTAAAATTTTGCGTGAATCAAAGCTCATGCCGTCAAAACTCAACAGTATTATCGGTGACCAAATTATATACGCTCTAAATTGTGTTGGGGTAAAATTTTATCCAAATTTGACCCAAATTCTATCAATACGATTGTTCGGCCATGATAAATTTAAATAGCCCAGTTTGTTGAGAATATCAAAAGAACTGAATCCCTTCTGGATAGATCTGATATCCCCATACGTATTGATCGTTTCAGATCTCATAACTGTTGACGAGTATAAGAGTCAACCAATTTTCCATAATTCACACATAAAAATACAACATAAACCCATTTATTTCAGACAATGGATAGACAATCATGTTTTTGTTTGTTAATGAAATTGTGCGAGAGGATGGTACATTCATGAATACAGGAGAAATGTTGAGAAAATACGGGTTGAAAGTGAACTATCTGACTCTTCAAGCATTATACACTCTATCCATTGGAAACAATTATTAAAGCTTCGGAATATATAATGGAGGATCTTCAAAAAAGTGAACTTGTTGAACAAATCATGCAAAAGGAAAGGCTGAATAAATAACTCTATTGGAAATTCGTAAAATCGTTAGTCTGCAAGTTGGGTGGTGCATTAAGCTAAATCTCGATTTAATACGAATTGAATGAAAATCAATTTACGTAAGAGTTTCCAAGTTAAAAAAACACAAAATTGCAAGCCTTCCATTTCCAAATAAATCATAACACTTTTAGTGACAAATGTATTCCTAGAAAACATTACAGCATCAAATTATGCACTTTTTGTGAAACTGAAAGAGAAAGTATACAACATCTACTGGTTGCCTGTCCAAAGGTAAAACAAATATGTTACAAACGATCGGTACTGTTTGACTCAAATGTAAATTACAACTTCCTTCAAAAACAGAAGATATACTCTTTGGGATAAGTGCAGGAAAAAAACTACTTTGCAACCAATAGCAACATTATGTTGACAAAATGTATATATAAGTAACAAAATACGGCAAAAATAACTTAAGTATTTATTTAACCAAGAGTATTGGGAAATAAGCATCTAAATGTAATGTCTCGCTTAGAAATGCATTAGGGAAGAAATGATACAGTGTCCTTGATATGTTCCCTTCACCCGATCACTGAAAATTTTCTCCAACATAACTAAACACCAAACACAATATATTAATCCCAATCATAATATGATTGATATTTGTGACCAATCATGTTTAACAGACTATTTGCTAAATCCCCAAAACATAATATTCAAAGGACTACATAAAAGCCGGGCATCACTACAAAACTTTCAGCTTCTCTAAAACTAGCTTCCTCTGCAGTATCACAAGATATGGGACCAACACCATCATAATTGCAAAATGTCAAGGGCGACAGACAAATATATACATACGGTCATAATGTAAGAAACACATTACCAGTACTCTATATATGTATACATGTAATACACCATTGTTGGTAATAAATGAAAGTTGTACCAAACAGACGAATAGTGATAAAAACTATAGTATGCATGACAATGTATACATGAAAAATAAATTGACTTCATTATTCTTTTTATTATTAGTAACTCTCCAATAATACAATTTCGCATTTCAAAAACCATAGGTCTAGTTACATGTATGTAATCATTACTGTTGTGGAAATACCGATACAAGTCCAATTATCCCAAGAACACACCGACGTTTAACACAAACTCGACGGTAAACAATGGAAGAGAGCATTGAAACATATACTGAAAATCGTATGCAAACTAAAATATTTTAACTTACTACACATAAGCATGTTTGTTGACACATCGCTGTAACAGTCGTTTCAAACTGAGACTGCGACATTCACTGTGAACACTCTTGGAATAGGGATTGTCCTGTTTCTGGCTAGTCATGCTGAATATGTTCATATTCTCACGGAATACATACTAGATAGTCCACGATATATTTTGGTTATAAACACTCGTAGCTGTGTGCTTGTTTGTTTAATTACTTATTGACGGATGTAACCAATTAACAGCGGCGATTGACCCCTGACGCACGAAGAATACAATATACGAGCAGCATGTTTATAACGCAACAACTTAAGTATTGAAAACTGCTCACTACTGCCCTTCTAATATCGCATCCCCTTTCCATCTCTCCCTCTGTCTCCCTCTCCCTATTTATATCTCTTCCTCTCTCACCGTCTGTCTTCCTCTCTCTCCATATCTCCATCTCTCCCATTCCCCCTCTCTCTCCATGCTTCTCACGACATCATCATTACATATTCATTCATTCCCGTGCGACCCACCGTCTATAGTTAATAAAGAGCGGACGCGAAACAAAAGGGGAACAAAGTTAACAAAATCCGTTGGGCTTGTTGTTTAATCCCCTTTCCAATCAATCAATCATCTATATTACTCTATTTTACTGTGAAATGTTTGTCAGATGAATGATTGGAATAAATATGTTTACACCAAAATGAGAATGAATGACGTTATTGGAGAACTATCAATGATGAATATAAGAATAAAGTTAAAACAATTCTATTTCCCTATATTATTCTTAGTGATGTTGTCTTTACACATTTACTCACTGGGAGTTATTGAGTCCCCTTAACTGTACCGAAGTGAATGAAGTTGACATTACAATACTTGAGTGCTTACTGTGATGGTGCCACTCAATCTATATACAATTAAACAAGCTATGCGTTCTATAGCCTGAGACATTTCAGCACTCCCTCTTCCCATTACCACCGCTATAAATATCATTCCTGGACAAATACCGAAGTATGACGCAATGCGGCAATCAGCTCACCACGAACAAAGTATTATGATTGAAATATATCTACTTCGGTTTCGATTTCACGAATAACAATTATTGTGCTACATTTACGGTGTTGCAATTCTTGAAAATACTGAAATATATTTTGCTTGCTACATGTATTTATTCTTATTAAATTCTCACCATTTATGTATGCTTTATAGTGTTGAATTAATTTTCTTGACCTTAAACGCTGTTGACAGAAACTTTAAATAAAAGCTATGTGGCGTGATTCATTGGAATAATGGTCGCTGTGTAGGAATTTCGACTGACATCCGATTGGCTTCAGCGCATTACTGTGAATTGTTATGTTTGGCTGATTGGTTTCAGCGCTTTACTGTGAAATTTTGTGATTGGCTGATTGGTTTCAGCGCTTTACTGTGAAATGTTATGATTGGCTGATTAGCTTCAGCGCTTTACTGTGAAATGTTGTGATTGGCTGATTAGCTTCAGCGCTTTACTGTGAAATGTTGTGATTGGCTGATTGGCTTCAGCGCTTTACTGTGAAATGTTGTGATTGGCTTCATCGCTTTAATGTGAAATGTTGTGATTGGCTGATTGGCTTCAGCGCTTTGCTGATTGGCTTCAGCGCTTTTTACTGTGACATGTTGTGATTGGATGATTGGCTTCAGCGCTTTACTGTGAAATGTTGTGGTTGGCTGACCGTTGTTATGCTTCTGGAAAGTAATGGAATTCCATGCTTTTTTCAGGCTATAGCCTTTTTCAAATATCGGTATTTTGATTAGATTGGGCGCAACAGTGTTACGTGCCGAGTGACGACGAATATTTTTTATCAATACTTTACTCATTTATTATTTCAGCCGAGATATAGAAGTGTCAAGAAAAATATGTTTCTGATGGGACATGCAGTGATAGCTGTGACTGTTACGGTGACAATATGTGCCTTTTTGCTTTTAGAATAGTTTATCATCGAACCACCCTTGTGTTGTCCAGATGTACATTATTGTATTAATAAATATATTTATATTTGACTACTCTAAACTTCAATCTTGGGTTGCTAAATCTTCCGACGGTCAGCTGATGCGTGATTGCCAGCCGTTCCCGTTGTGTCGAAACTGATTTCGATTAATTACTCAGAGTTCATACCATAACTTATAACAAGTAGCAATCGCGATTATATTAACTGAAACATACTCAATTCGGGAGCCTTTATTCAGCGACGAAGGGGGCTTGCGGCACACTGTGATCTTAAACGGATTCATTGGGAGTGTGTACTCAGCATGCAGCCTAAGGACCACAGGCCCCTGAACTGCGGTCCATTTGTGGGAATTATTTATATCAGACTGTGTCCATTCGCCATCTTCCGGGCATACCATATAGGCAACCATTCCCAACATTGATAGAGCGTTCGATTCTCGACTCCCCACTACATTTACTTACACGACAAAATCAACATTCGTTACATATATTGACATTCAACATGAACTGACAAATTTAGCGCCTATTTCAAACAACGCTTTGGTAGAGCCCATGGAAGTTCGTTAACAATAGCAAATCAAGTGTGTGTTTGCATGCGACGTCACATGACGTCATTTCGACAATCGTCATAAGAAATAGCGTATATACTAGAGTGCAAATACACTGAAAAAAAATTCCGTATCACCAACATCGTAAGTGTGTCAGGTGACATATTTCCCCATAATATTCCGACACACTTAGCATATTTTATCACAATATTTGTTAATGTGTCAGATGACACGGCTCTTTTTTTCTCTTATTGGCTCATATGTGTCAACTGTTTTAGTAAAGCTCGCTAATGTGTCGTATCGCTCGATTCCGTGTCATCTGACCCATTCCAATTATGTCGAAGAACCACATCTTGATTGTGTGATATACAGAGAGAGAGATTGTTTATTCCTCCACGCACGGGAGACGTAGTGTACAACTTATATACAATTACATAATCAAAAACATTAAGAATAATAAGGCGTTACGTATATGTTATCAGAACAGACACGAATGCATCGTCTGAAATTAGAAGCAATTACTGTACTATATATACGTGTATATATAACGTCAATACTATCCCATATACACATGTATATATAATAAATTGCATGGCGATTGCAATCACAGAGGTCATATATCTACAAATTATAATTATACTTCAATGTCTATAATGGCATATAATAAATTAGATATCAATATATGGTGGCATTCCATATAATATACAGAGATGCGATGTTATCATTGATATTGTGATATTCGTATACTTTAGTATACTGTAGACAGTAATAATAAAATTGTATTGTTACATATGCTATTTTGTTTCCCGACAAATTTGGGATATTAAAGATCAGCAGTAAAATGATGCATGTATCTATATAGGATATATATAGGATATATAGGATATATAGTCGCCAAACAATCATATGTAACATAATACACTTATGAACGAGAAGCAGTCTGTGAATAAACTATTTTCACTGGGAATATCTGAGGGATCAAGTCCGCCCAGCGACTGGCATCCAAATGCATACATTAGAAATTCATTGCAAGACAATTGATCCATCGTGACAAAGATTGGGATACCGTGGACATTAATAATTCTATACCAGAAGCAGTTCTTCAGTTGAACTATATGTGGTGAGAAACAATGGAGAAACATGTGTTCAACCTGGTTATGGTACAAATGGCCACAGTGTTTGCAGATAGTATTATTATCATATGTCGTGCGGTTGAGAATGTTAGCCATTTGTACCGCTTTCTGTAGATAGTTAGGGTTGTGCCAACAGAGCGTCCATCCCCTCCAGGTAGACATATGGCAAGGTTTTACTCTGCGAAAAAACTCAAGGGAGTCCACTCGTTCAGGTTGATTTGGTTGTGACGTTGTGTGAGATATATTCTGTTTCACAATAGCTTTCCAATGTGATTGAATAGGGAAGAATCCTGTTTCAGCGAATGTTGTGAGATACTCATATAGGTTGTATTTTGTAAGAATAGGAATAATGTCTTCTGTGGAGCCAATTAGAGGGCGTTTAAATATTATATAACCGTGTAGATTGAATAGGAAAATGCGGAGAGCGACACGGTGGTTGCATGGTAAATTTATTAAGGTGCCCATGAATAAAAGTTTTTTCTTTTCAATTTCGAGTCTGAGTGGATTGACTCCGAACAGAGACAATGCAATTTCTGTGCTCGCCCTTGTCGGTAGACCTTGAATTGTTTTGATGCACATGCGGTAAGATCGCTCAAGTTGTAATATGTTGGCTTCTGATAGCCGGTTCCACATCTCACAGCCGTAGAGAACCACGTGTGTAAATATGGTCAGCTGTGAGATCGGCGAAAGACATTTCGTGGTAAATGACCTGCATGCACCAAAAAATGTTTTCCGCATTATCTCACATGACCTATCAATGTTCGTTTTACGATCTGATCTGCGGCTTTGTGGTATTCCGAGGTGCAATACACTCTCAACTTCTGCTAAGTTATTCTCACCAAGAATCCACTTTGTGTTGATACATTTATTTTTGTTAGTTCGTTTGTGATCAAAGATACTACTTGGCTTTTTGTAACCGAATACTCAAATTTCCAGGTGATGCTGTAGTTGTGACATATGGTGAGGAGCTTCTTTAAGCCTCCCTCGGAAAATGACAATAAGCACACATCTTCGGCAGTTGTGGGACAGGCACATGATACAGAGTCTACGTGAAGACCTTCTGGTGCTTCAGAAAGCGTATTAAGGAGATCGTCGATGTAGAGCAAGTACGGGAAAGGTGACATGATTGTCCCTTGTCTGGTTCCTTGTTCTACACAGAATTGATCGGAGTGAATATTATAGCACATTACTACACTCTTGATGTCAGTGTACATGCTAGCAATAACTCTCAGTATACGTCCACCGATACCTTTTCCATGTAACTTATATATTAGACCATCGTGCCACACACGATCAGACGCCTTTTGTGAATCTAGAAAGGCGGCGTATACCGTAGAGTTATTGCTGTGTCCGAATTCAACACTTTCTTGTAAACGAAAAGAAGTAGCACTACAATCGATACCCTTCTGGAAGTCATTTTGAAGGTAGTTTGGAAATTTTGAGAATAGTTCTGATTGTAACAACATTTCCAGAATAACTGATTCAAAGAGCTTATAAATAACTGGTAACAAAGTAACTTCCCTGCAACTATCTGGGTTGTCAATAGGCTTTGGATCGCCTTTATAAATTGGGACTATTACTCCGATCTTCATATCATTGGGTATAAACTCATGGTCTAACATTGAAGAGAATAGTTTCCCGAGTATATAATAAAGCTTGGTCGGACCGTGTATTAGGTGTTCGTTAACTACCCGTGTGAGGCCACCGGCCTTGTGTTTCTTAAGTTTTTGGATGGAAGTACGAACTTCACCATCCGACACAGGATAGGAAAAATCAACATATGATCCCCCTACATGCTCATTGGGGACCCGTAGTTTTCTGACAGTATCTTCCACATGAGCTTCGAAAATGGGATCCCGATGAATACCCCTTTTAAAAAGATTTCCGAAGTATACTTTCCAACCATCCACGATGTCCTCTGGGTCTCTGAGTGTGGATTTCCAAACTTCATTTCAGATCCTGCTCTAATGCCACACCTATTACTGGTTTTAATAGCCTTCCAGAAGGATGCCTGGTCATACTGTGCATACAGTTCAATAGTGCGTGTACGTTGTGATTTTAAAGTTGCCACTGATGCACGATGGCGTCGACGGAATTCTCGCTTGGAGTTTTTATAATCACGAAAATATTCATTGTCTAGGCCTGTGGGACGACCGACCGATATCCAGCGCATCCGATATTTTCTCATGTTCACATGGAGTGTCTTTAAATCGGTGTTCCAGTAAGATTTGATGTTGCGTTTGCGTTTTTTTGGAGGACTAGCTCTCTTGGAAGCACCGATGAGAATTTCAATCAAACTGGAGTATAAATGGGTTATGTCTGATGTGCTCGATAGCGGCATGTCCAACAGACCAAGTGCATGTGTTACTGATGATTTGTAAACATCCACATCTAGCTTAGACCATTGGATATTTGATTCGTTTTGACAATTTGGGACACTTGGTGCTTTTGTAATATCAAATGTAATATTGCATAATATTGGTCTGTGGTTAAAGGTATTCAAAGATTCGTCATCGAGGATTTCGATAGTGTTGAATGTTGTCAACTGTTTTAGTAAAGCACGCTAGTGTGTCGTATCGCTCGATTCCGTGTCATCTGACCCATTCCAATTATTTCGAAGAACAACATCTTGATTGTGTGATATACAGAGAGAACAGGTATATTTTATTATGGAAATGCACAACTGTTCCAAATAAAATATGTTTTGCAAGTGCGTGCAATGGGAATTTCCATTGAGTAACAAATATAACTTTTTGTTATATAATACCAGAATATAGTAGTAATTGAAGGCACGATTGCCTCACTGTTATTTAAATATAGTCTTAGTATATTTCAATATATATATTATGCGGGGGGGGCAAACATTTTTAGTACCGTATGCCTACTGGTATAAGTGTCGCAAAAAAGAAGAAGAAAGAATTATGTGCGCCGTATACATATATATGGCTATATGTTCATGTAAAATGACTTGCGACCATTGGAATGTGTCTTTATTTTTCAGAGTACCTATAAAATGTGTTTTTACATACTTTTAATTTCCTCTCTGAATTTGTATACAAAAAGCACGCATTGCATGTCACGCAACCATCAAAGGGGCATAGCCACCTTCATCAAAATTATACACCGCATGGAGAAATCAAAGCAGATGACATTATATGAAGTTGAGATAAAAACAAATGCAATGACAACAACGTCCAGATGGTGATTATTAGATCTGACCATATAGACAGGGAAACAATATTGCCATTAATGACCACAATTAACGTCCGGTTATTAACTGTGACAATATCTGTTTTCTTAATCCTCTTATAGACGATATACCGCGAGCATGCCTGTTTCGAACTGCATGACATGAAGTGTTAAACGGTGACGGTTGCTCTGTCGTTTATTGTAGTTTATATACTACACATATACGTGTGGTATAAGGCGTTTCCAAGCGCGTCAACACAGATACAAATTGGGATTTTGAATTTGCATTTTTCTCAAGTGGATTCAATGGAATTTGCAGATCTCATCTTGTATAGACCCTATGTAGGTGAGTATTTTTTCACGAACTATTGTTATAAGCTGAATACAATCCAAAATATATACAATATATGTGTACATACAATATATAGTCTATATATATGGCTCATGCAATGGAATTAATTTCCCAGGTTAATGTTCAGCTTACAAAGCAGGCAAAAGAAAAATAATAAACACTGCATTCAATGATTCGTATGATATCGAATCCTCCAACTATTGATCCCGATCTATTTTTATGGTATGGGCCCCTATATTGAATACGTAGTCCTATGTGTATATGTGATGGTTTTATATGATGTGAGTGCATCTTTAAAATGAACACGACTTTTGATATTTTTTACATCGGTTAACATTGAAAATATGCATTAATCATTGAATTCTTGAAGAATTGCTAAAACATATGTGTCTACGTAATTTTTAAGGAAGTATAAGATATATGTTGACAAATACAAGTTTATTATATACCCGCTTCATGTGCTCTAAAAAAATACTGTCCATGGTCACAGCCATTTTCCAGCTGTTTTTAATTGTTCGCACATAATTTAAGAAACCCTCTTTATTTCACCATATCAGGAATATACTAACGCGAAATTCTTGTTTTTTTTATTTGGGTCCCAAACATCGTGTTCAATTAAGTTGTTTTGTGTTATGACATCAATGCGTCTTTCTGTGACATATATTATAATGCTATGGAAGCTAGGCAGTTCATTTATTTATCGACCTTTATTTATCTCGATACCGGGCAAATCCAAAAGCGAATATTGTTATATAGGTGTATTTTGGAGCGCAAACCGTCAAGTGACTTTAATTACCGGATGCAAATAAAACTTTCAGAACAATTTCAACCTATTTTTGCCCTGATATTTCGATCAAATGTGTGATTTCGGGTATGCAACTTCCCATTTGACCAAATGTTGCTGCACATGCATGATAGGCCTGACATTTCACCTGCTGCAAATATGTACGTTCGTGCCAGTTATCCGATCGAATACACACCGCAAATTATTTTAATGATTTTATCTTACAGAAATATCTTGTTAACCCCTAATAAAAGAGAATGGGACTAGAATGAATTAAATATATATTCAGTTCTTATTGAGCATTTATCAAGCAGGCAGTCGATCGGGTAAATATTGAATGGAAGATGGAGTTCACACTGACACAGATTCTAATTTCACCATTTCGCCATTTCCGGGCCACACAAAACACCGTTTCACAAACAGCTGACAACTATTTTCCATTCAGAGGCTATCATGCCAATCAAAATCATTGGTGTCATGATACCATCTTAATAGTGCTAAGTACGGTGCCGATCTGTCACCGGATATTCGGTGTCGAACCGGTGCCTAAGTACAGTGCCGTACCGCCACCGTGCCATACCCTCTGATATTCTATCTATCTACTTGATACTCCATCGCCCTCAAATTGCTGATGATTATGTGGAGGTCCATGTGCTACCACGGCCGAGTAACTGTATAACCCTGTGGTGACTCCAGAAGCGTGTTTTAACGTGCACACACCGAGGCGTGTACACGGGTAAGCAATTAATGTCCGCGCCCGATCAGACATCGTACTGCACCCACGACAACATACCTGGACAAGTGTTGTAATGGGGGGAAGTCGGAATTTTCGCATTCGGATCTTTATTCAATGATCTCGAATGAGACTTTTCAGCCTGACAAATTTGGTATCTGACCGAGTTCTGATTTTTGTCAGAATACTCTGACCAGGTTGCGATCCCCGGTCCGATAGCACGAGAGGCCAGTACGCTACCTCTCGGCCACCGACGTCCCTAAGTGGAACCGGCAAGAAATTTTATTGCAGTGCTGTCTCAGTATCGTATTTTCGGTTCTTGCCAATTGTCGAAAAAACAATACCTAAAGGACTGAAAACAACCGTGTCAAGTTTTATCATGTTCTCTGCCAACGCCCATTCAATTACATCATACAAAGTATGAGATAACTCGTAGTGAGCAGTGAACGTGTTAAGGACATATAATCATGCAGTGGTAAGCATTTCATTACTTTTGTTAATTAATGACTACCCTGCATTGAAATTCCGATGCCGGTCAGGCATTGAGATTTTATCACCGAATCGGTGCCTTTCATACGGCACTATAACGGCACGGTGTCCTGAATTATGAAAGGTCGATTTTGATAATTTGCATCATTTAATTGCACCAATAAAAATTGATAAAAAATGTTTATGTACTATTGAGATATTATTACAATAACTTGGCTAAAGTTCACAACTCATATGTATAAACTCTTGGAAGTGTCGGCTTAGTGACAAATTTCCGGGATCGATACGACACCGTTATTCAGATGCTTGGATAATGGACATCTGATTTTTTGTTACACAGTATTGATCAGATACCAGTACTTGAAGGTGACATGAATGAAATTTCATAACTAAATTTGCAATATAAAAATATAATACTCAGCATCAGATTAGTACCGATCTGGTGCCGGGTATCTGGCTCAGGAAAAGTATTGGTCAAGTACCGGTTTGGTGCCGGTCCGGCGTCGGTATATCGGTACGGCACCAACCGGCACAAACCTGTACCAACCGGTACCTATCAGGCACCGTTCCGGCGCCTGCATGTTTGCTGGGTATATATGTGTACATATATAGGACCTTGAAATGAGATACTTTTAGCCCAGAATTTCCAATTGCTTCCAGCGGGTCCCAGTTTTGATTGATTTCGGACTACGAAATTTCCAACTAGATCAGAAGGGGGGATTTTGAAATTTTGTTCTGGCACGTATTGAGCACCAACAGAAATATGACGTTTATTGCTGACTCAATTGTTGTGATATATTATAGAATTACCAAATGCAATATATTATTGGGACTAAAGATTGAATGATTTTCTCATCACTAAATTGATATCGTAGGCCTACTAACTAATATTTTTCATTTTGTTAACAATTAAATTCAGATATATATTTTTTTTCATAAAAAAATTGAAAAAGTAACGCGGTATAACATTCGCCTGGTTACTCCGAGTCACCACACCAAATTTGGTTGCAATCGGTCCATGAGTCTGGGAGAAAAGTTACGGGGTGGGGCAATTTTGTTCTGGCACGTACATGTAGGCCTATCGAGCACCAACAGAAAAATGACGTTTATTGCTGACTTTCAATTGTGATATATTATAAAATTACCAAATGCAAAACCTTATTGGGACTAAAGATTGAATGACTTGCTCATCACTAAATTGATATCGTAGGCCCACTAATTAATAATTTTTAATTTTGTTAAAAATTAAATTCAAATATTTGTTATTATCAAAATTTGGAAAAAAGTAACTCGTTCTAACATTCGCCTGATTACTCCGAGTCACCACACCAAATTTGATTGTAATCGGTCCATGAGGCTATCTTTGTGATATTCAAAGGCTATCTTTGTGATATACAAAGGCTATTTTTGTGACAGAACTCAGGTCGTTGATATAAATGGAACCTACTCTGGTAAAACTGAGATTACATGTGGAGTCCCTCATTGCTAAATTCTAGGCCGCTAATGTATTTAATCTTCATGTACATGCATGATGCAAGCACAGCCGTTACATGTCGTCTCTAGCTATTTGCTGATGACTCATGTCTCATCTATTCCCATCGGGACCCTAAGATTATTGAGAAGGTACTCACTAAAGAGCTTAACCTCCTTAACAACTGGTTTATGAGATCAAATCTCTCTATTCACCCAGGTAAAACTGAATCCATCTTATTTGGAACCCGGAAGCGTCTGAAAGCAGTGGTCAACTTCTCAGAAAAATTAAATGACCACATTATTATACAGGTTGAGAAAGTCAAATATTTGGGAATCACACTAGACAACAATCTATCTGGTGAATTCATAGCAGTGTCAGTCCTTAACAAAGTGAACAATATATTGAAATTCTAGATTGAACAAGATAATTTCTTAACAAACACACTAAGAAATTACTTGTACGGTGTCATATGGATTATGTCAACTTATCATGGTATTTTGGTCTTGGTGCCACCTATAAAAACAAACTACAAGTAGCACAAAACAAAATGATTAGATTTATTTTGGATTTGAAAGCTCGTCACAGAATTACAGTAAAATAATTTAGAGAAGTAAAATGGTTACCGGTAAAATATAGAGTTGAAAATAGAATTTTGCTTCTTCTGCATAAAGCTAGAACAAGTGCCAATCCAACATATATGCTACAAGACTTCAATTCAGTAAATCAGATGCATACACACGATACAAGAATTAGCAGTGGAAATTACTTTTGCCAGATGCTAACCCCCAAATCAAGAAAACTTTCACGAACAACGCAATCAAAGCATGGAACAATCTAGATAAGGGGCACAAGTTTTTTGATGATTATCCCACATTTAAGACACTGATTAGCCTGCATATATTTCAAAGAATAGTAGATGAGGGAGACTGTGGTTTTATATACTACTGAAATTGTTCTTAGCCTTGTATATTGTTTTTAGGTTGAGATGACTGCTGTGTGGAAATCAAATGCTGTATTGCAGGGGTGTTTTAATTTATTCCATTTTTACTAGTTGTTTTACAAATTTCTATGATGTCCCAAGGGGGGGGGGGGGGGCTGTGGTTTCTGTGATGAAGTAAGTGAACACTAGTGTAGCAATATGCTTGCGTGTATTTGGCATATCAAACTCATAAAGCTGCTAAAACCTCACAGAACCCACTGACACTCCGGGGGATGGATAGGTATTTGGTCATAGGTATGGGTAAACAATAAGCATTGACTTATGGAAATTGTGTTATTAGCTTACTTTGATCCTCACTTGGCAGCCACATCTTACCATATATTATAGCTAGATATAGCTAGTATATAGCCACGCATACCATTTAAATTTTGCAATACTGCACAAATTAGCACATGTATACCAAAAATGACGACTCATAACTTATGCTGAAGCTTCTAAACTGGTATTCTTATACTCTCATGTTGTTAGGATTAAAATATAGTCATATAAAGCACACAACTGTTCATAGTAATGTGATACATATATATGTGAGCCTAATATTGGTTTTTGATCTATATCCAACTGACCATATCCTTTAAGACTGGACAGTCTTCGTAATTGAACCAATCATAAGTATTGGGGACCAATATGTCCTTCTTTAAGTGTTATCCCTGGTAATGATATATTTAATTACAGAGGCTGACCAGTATTAATAATAAAATTATTAATATTAACACCACTGACTAACCATATTAAAACCTTATTGATTAAATCTTTTTATGATTATAAATGCACATTTAGATAGTGAGCTCACAGAGATATGTTACTGTCGACCGCTTTTCCATCTAAAATTATTTACATTGCTTTTTCAATATGTATACACTTGACAACTTTGTATAAATTGTATAGATATATATCATTGCCATTAAATAATCTAAAAAAAAAGTCTGGGATAAAAGTTGCAAACTGAGGAGACACTTCTCTTCAAAAATAACTGTGCACCACACATGCAAACAGAAACTGTTTTATATCGCGTTATATACCTTTATTTAATCGCAATCTTATTCGTAATATGTTAAATGTAATATGCATTCTGTAGTATGTCATTCCAATATGGTTATTGATTAATATAATAACAATATCTGGAACCACCACAAAATTTCAAACATGCGAACACGCGTACGGCCGTAATAGATCAGGTACGTAAATTTAACTTCCGGTGAAAATTTCAAAACATTTCGGAGAGGACTGTTGGATGATCGGTTTGTATTTTTGATGAATATTTTCTTTATTATATCATTAATAAGGTTTAGGTTGTCGCAGTATCATTGTAGATGATGCATAACACACATATGTGATATATTTTTTGTTTCGATAACGTACTTGAGGCGGAGCTCAAGTAACGAATTTTGTAATTTTTTTGCATGGGGATTTCTATGCAAATCTGCCGAGCAAAAGTTGCACCAACTTCTGACTCTGAGTGTAATTTGATGTGGGTTTGGAAACAACAGGTATTTATATTGCGGGTCCACTTGCAACATTATAATGTTGGTATATTTATTTTTGAATTTTATATTGATTTTTCAAATGTAGGTCAAGTGGTGTGATTACATAAACAAAATTCTTGATCCGCCAAATAAATAACTGTTATTTCCAATAACATCAGGTCACACTCAGAAGTATGTGCAACTCTTTAACGTTGATTTGCATGGAAATCCCCATTCAAAATTGTTCACTTGAATTCCCCTTAAAGTTAAACAGACCGTTACTGCATTAAACACGCCGCACACGAAGTGATATATCGGTAAAGTGCGTTGCACACGATGTGATATTTGTTGCACGATATTTGTCGCAGACCCTTGCGACGTAAGATCCGTGTGCGCACATGGTACGATTTTATTCGTGCGACTTCTGTTTTTATCACTTATGATAGACCGCCGCACACGATGCGATCGGATCGTACGATCTGGTTGTTTACTTTCTCGTGAATGCAATGGGTTAGTTCTATAGACTAGTAGGCCATATAACTGATTTAATTCTCCACACAAATTCACAATCAAATATTATTTTGCTGGTGTCCAGTCCACCTGTTTCAATTGTAGTTGTATTGTAGAGGCATGAATGTATTACGCCGTCCAAAATATCCCGCTACTCTGACTTTGAAGGACACTGCATGGACGCCATGTTGTGAAATAAAACATGTGATCGACGCGTGTATTAATCGTAGAAAATCATAATTATTTGATTCCTTGCAGGGCAGATCATACGACAAAATGTCCTGCGATTTTCCACCGCACACGCTGCGATTTGACCCGTAACGGGTGCCCGATATTTGTCGTACATTATATATCGCATCGTGTGCGGCGGCCTTAATGCCTAATCATGGCGGTATATTGTACAACAAATATGGGGCAACGGTTATGGGTCAAATTGTAGCGTGTGCGGTGGAAAATTGCACAACAGTTTGTCGCACGATCACTGTCGATCAGACCTGCAAGAAATAAAATATTTTAGATTTTCTATCATGGAGTTGTGCAATTTATTCGAAGTAGCCAATCAGTTTCAACTTGATGTCCAGCGTGTATTTCAAGTCCAAGTTTATTAGCAAAGTCAGGGTATAACTTCAAACACTTGTTATTTGAATATTGTATTTATCTGCGATAAATAAACAAGACCTATACATACTGATATACATGTATAGCCTATCCATATTAATAATAACCCATTGCATTCATGAAAAAGTAAACAACCAGTTTAGTACGATCCGATCACATCGTGTGCAGTGGTCTACCATAAGTGACGAAAACAGAAGTCGCACGACCGTTTGCGCACACCGATCTTATAATCGCAAGGGTCTGTGACCGCGACTATTATCTTGCAACAAATATCGCCTCATTGACAGAGTTAGGGCAAAAACCAATGCAGGTGTTGGCTTCCATATTGTGCAAAACCTGTGTTTACACTTAATTATACACAGTTATCTTCTGATTTCTATTCTAAAATAAATTTTGTCAAAATCCTCACCCCGGGCCCCCACCACCAGCTTAACTTAGCTAGACAGATACAAATTTGAGCATTTATATTTACAGTTACAGAGTTTCATTCAGTATTATACATTGTATATACTAAGTACCGTATATGCACACTTCTACATGTTGAGTTGATGTTTGCCATATTTTCCAATTCAACATGTATGCCAATTTATGATTTATGGCTGTTTGAAATTAATTTTGATAGTATACATGGGTCATGTACATATACCTGAAACAAGCTCGTTTCGGGTGTCTACGACTCCAAGTTGTATCATCAATCTATATATACATATGTATATATACATTATTACATTGATGGTTATACATAATACTGTAATGTATACATCATCGGAGTCGGAGGGGTCGTCGGTCCATTACGGTATAAGGCTTTTGCAGTGGTGCCTATGGTTATCGCCCATTTCATGAACTTTGCGCACATTTTTATTTAAGAAACAAAATTAAATTAAACAAAATTATATTTTGATCAGATCAAATTTTATTTTAAATACATTATAATTCTGTTTTCAAACTAACATGGTACACATATTCACGCAGTGACATGCCTGTTCCAGCATGTGCATTAATTAATGTAATTACATACCAGTATTACTAACAATGTCTTTCACTAATACAGAGGTCAGAGCCAGTTTATTTGACATACATTTATATACGCCTAAATCATGTATGTATCATTGTTTACAGTGCATTGATATACAGACTAGTACATTTCTATACATGTTTATTCTTTCATTGATTTTCATTACAGAAACCATACCAGGTGCATACCGGTACATGTGCATGTATACAGATAGACAGGCGACGTCTGCCATGTACTGGTACCAATGCCAATGTTGCTATGTGTACATCATCATACACAGAAAGAAATGAGAAAAAACACTCTAGACATTGGACAATCTACAATATATGAAGTATTACATGTAAGTAATCCATCAAATAAGTTTCACATATATTTGCTAGCAGTGGTACTTTGTACAAGTAATTTGTCGCCCATGTACTACCGTATATGTACATGTACGATATATCGCAGCAAACAAACTTTAACAAAGTCAATGTTGTTTTTACAAGAGTCTGATAAAGTCTATGTTTTATAATTCTAATTTCCTATATCTTACAGTTACACAAAGATTTATCTGGCATTTGTAATATCTGATTAAAGTTGTACTTGTACATGTAGTACTTAGGGTCATTGTTTTCAACGCCAAACATGCCTGAAATATTTGGCCACTTCACATATTGAGGGGACTGAGGCCTTTGTCCAGTGTTTTTCCAGGATTGTTAAAAGATGATATATGTAGAATTTTCCTTGGATAAACACGAACGTGCACACTGTGCATGTACAGGTAGCTTAATTTATTAAAAATAACCTAAACTCTGCGTAATTCATGCTGAGATCTGAAAAATACTGTAATTTATCTCAATTTTGCCCGAAACATCAAAAGTTTTGGCGATCAGGTATCCAATATGTGCAAAAAAAATTCTAAATTTTTCTGAGCTTCAAAATGTTGGGGGAGGGGCTGTTTTTTTTTTTGCAATGTGATGAGCATTTAATGATTTTTTGGAATCATTACTAGTACACGTTCACATATACATGTAAAACTATTTAATACTGCATGTACCTGTATAGTCTGAACATACAATGTACATGTTCCTGAATTTATATACACAGCTGAATTGTAATATAATATAAGGTAATTCTATCATATATCGAGAATGATATATCTATCTCGCTTTGATTACAGTTATTTTAAGCACTACAATACAATATAAGAGAAAAGCCATCCAGTATATTTCCTAAAAATGTGGATGATTCTAGATTCACGGTGAATATCCATCTCAGACTTTCAGTTGTGGGGGGGGGGGGGGGGGGGTGGTAAATTTGTATTGCCGAGCCAATTATGAAGGCTGATGAGGTAATTTCTTTATTTTCAGGATAGTCAATGCCAGCCCTACCGTATATGGATGTTGGATTTCAGGATCAACATATGAATAACTGGCTGAATTATTTGTAGTTTGTCCAATGGTATGTACATCTTTTAATTTATGCAAACTATGTTTTGATGAAATGCAGATGCTGTGGTGTTTATACCATACACTTTTGTAGCCCCCTCCCTCGGTATAGTGCTAAATGTATTACGTCGTCAAAGGCTGTCCAAAACGAATTTGTGATCAACTCAGGGATGTGGCGACGGGGGGGGGGGGTCGATTTGGCAAATTTCATGTTCAGATTTTGGTTCAGATCTATAAAAATACCTGAATAATGGGTTGCCAAGTGGATTAGAGTATAGCTTATAGGCTACTTCCCAGGCCTGCGAGGGAAGAGTTCAATTTATAAGCACAAGAGGGGTTACAATGGAATTACGCAAACTTGTGAATTTGTTGATTCATGTGGGGGGGGGGGGTGGTGCTGATTGGAAATTCCAAAGGTGCCCCCCCCCAATGGATAATCTCTAGCCAGCTCCCTGTCAACACTAAGAGCTCGGTTAATCAGGGTTGTTTTATCTGGGCAAGTTTGTCAGTTGAATAATGGGGGGGGGGGGGTTAGTGGTTTATATATGCAGTGAAGTGATTTCTCAATGAAGTTTACCCTCTGCATGGTCTTTCCCCCATCCATCAGCCATGCTACTGAAGCGATGATCAACCTGATGGTATCACCCCACCTCCCACTGAATCCTGAATACCAGTTAATTTTGGGGGGCGAATCCTGAATATCAGTTAATTTTGGGGGTGAATCCTGAATACATGTTAAGAAATAATATGCGATAAATAGACACATACATAGACACATTATGATCCATTATACCTCACATGATACTGGAGTAGAGTATTTGTGATACTATATAATTTGACGAGATACATTGACAGGTTAATCATTTAAGGGCATGTTATTCTTAACGGTGTGTGATTATTTTTAATACATTTAATACATTTGACTCAATCTTGGACAGAATTCTGTTTCCTAGGCCCCAGGAAAAAAATGGACAGCATTTAGTCTCTAGGCGCTTGCCATGATATCTTGCCCCCACCCGTTCCCAAACAAAATCACCCCACCCCAGAAAAATTGGACATAATTCTGTATCCTAGCCCCCCCCCCCCCGCCGCCCCCCCCCCCCAGAAAAAAAATGGACAGCATTTTGTTTCCTAGGCGTTTGCCAGGATTTATTACCCGTTCCCCAAACAAAATATCGCGTTATGGGCGTTATAAGGCCGTTATGATACGACTAATGATACTTTATCATGGCATGGTGGTCGAATATGCCCAAGAAGCTATTCTACCCACTCAATCATACAGATAACTAGCACAAAATATTATTTTGCGCCATCAAAACCTGCGTCCAAGATGTTTTGCTTGAACCCGAATACCAGTTAATTCTGGGATATGAATCCCGCGTACCTGAATCCCGCGTACCGAAAGGGGGGGTGATACCCTCCAACCTGAACCAACCATACAGATTACAGATTTGCAAAAAAATTTGATTTACGCACATTTATCTAAACACTGCCACCCTTATCATCATGCTGCCACCTCTGGTCAATAAAGAATCATAATATTTATGGTTTGTCGATAAGTGCGATTGTATTCACATGTATGTGTTGCCTGTTGCAGCTCTAGTTGGAAAATTCAACCCTTTGGCTAGGGACATAGATAGCAAATTCATGTATGAATTTCTGTTGAGTGTGCCAAATGTGTGTAATAGGGTCTTAAAGATATGGGCGGCGTTGGCAGTGGGTATGCTGTTAAAATATTGAGCTCCGTCAAAAACCGCCATAAACAGGAAGAATAGTAAAATATAAACATACTGTGTTCTTATACCAATCAGAAATATGGCATAAACAGAATGTTATTGTCAAATGTTTTACTTTGTTATGTAAACAAAAGCAAAAAAAGTTATGTTTCCTGGCTTTTGGTTAGATCCGATATGGTAAACATAAAGAGCGTTATCCCCTCTGTAGAATTGTAAGCCTTCTTAGACACCATTGTTCTTCTAGGGCCATACCACGCCGTATCCAGGTGTTCCTGTTCGACATATGTTAACTAAACAGGAAACACTTATTTCGTATTACCCCGCAAAAATTGTCGTCGCCATATAGAGAAGACAGATTTTACACGGGTCATAACAATCTCGTATGCCCCGTGTAAAAGTGATATTACCCCGCAAAAATTGTCGTCGCTATATAGAGAAGACAGATTTTACAAGGTCATAACAATCTCGTATGCCCCGTGTAAAACTTATATTACCCCGCAAAAATTGTCGCCGCTATATAGAGAAGACAAATTTTACAAGGTCATAACAATCTCGTATGCCCCGTGTAAAACTGATATTACCCCGCAAAAATTGTCGTCGCTATATAGAGAAGACAGATTTAACAAGGTCATAACAATCTCGTATGCCCTTTGTAAAACTGATATTACCCCGCAAAAATTGTCGTCGCTATATAGAGAAGACAGATTTTACACGGGTCATAACAATCTCGTATGCCCCGTGTAAAAGTGATATTACCCCGCAAAAATTGTCGTCGCTATATAGAGAAGACAGATTTTACAAGGTCATAACAATCTCGTATGCCCCGTGTAAAACTTATATTACCCCGCAAAAATTGTCGTCGCTATATAGAGAAGACAGATTTTACAAGGTCATAACAATCTCGTATGCCCCGTGTAAAAGTGATATTACCCCGCAAAAATTGTCGTCGCTATATAGAGAAGACAGATTTTACAAGGTCATAACAATCTCGTATGCCCCGTGTAAAACTTATATTACCCCGCAAAAATTGTCGTCGCTATATAGAGAAGACAGATTTTACAAGGTCATAACAATCTCGTATGCCCCGTGTAAAACTGATATTACCCCGCAAAAATTGTCGTCGCTATATAGAGAAGACAGATTTTACACGGGTCATAACAATCTCGTATGCCCCGTGTAAAACTGATATTACCCCTCAAAAATTGTCGTGTCGCTATATAGAGAAGACAGATTTTACAAGGTCATAACAATCTCGTATGCCCCATATAAAATTGATATTACCCCGCAAAACTTGTCGTCGCTATATCAAGAAGACATATTTTACACGGGTCATAACAATTTCGTATGCCCCGTGTAAAACTGATATTACCCCGCAAAAATTGTCGTCGCTACATAGAGAAGACAGATTTTTACACAGGTCATAACAATCTCGTATGCCCCGTGTAAAACTGATATTACCCCGCAAAAATTGTCGTCGCTATATAGAGAAGACAGATTTTACACGGGTCATAACAATCTCGTATGCCCCGTGTAAAACTTATATTACCCCGCAAAAATTGTCGTCGCTATATAGAGAAGACATATTTTACAAGGTCATAACAATCTCGTATGCCCCGTGTAAAACTGATATTACCCCGCAAAAATTGTCGTCGCTATATAGAGAAGACAGATTTTACACGGGTCATAACAATCTCGTATTCCCCGCGTAAAACTGATATTACCCCGCAAAAATTGTCGTCGCAATATAGAGAAGACAGATTTTACACGGGTCATAACAATCTCGTATGCCCCGTGTAAAACTTATATTACCCCGCAAAAATTGTCGTCGCTATATAGAGAAGACAGATTTTACACGGGTCATAACAATCTCGTATGCCCCGTGTATAACTGATATTACCCCGCAAAAATTGTCGTCGCTATATAGAGAAGACAGATTTTAAACGGGTCATAACAATCTCGTATGCCCCGTGTAAAACTGATATTACCCCTCAAAAATTGTCGTCGCTATATAGAAAAGACCGATTTTACACGGGTCATAACAATCTCGTATGCCCCGTGTAAAAGTGATATTACCCCGCAAAGATTGTCGTCGCTATATAGAGAAGACAGATTTTACACGGGTCATAACAATCTCGTATGCCCTGTGTAAAACTTATATTACCCCTCAAAAATTGTCGTCGCTATATAGAGAAGACAGATTTTACACGGGTCATAACAATCTCGTATGCCCCGTGTAAAAGTGATATTACCCCGCAAAAATTGTCGTCGCTATATAGTGAAGACAGATTTTACACGGGTCATAACAATCTCGTATGCCCTGTGTAAAACTTATATTACCCCTCAAAAATTGTCGTCGCTATATAGAGAAGACATATTTTACAAGGACATAACAATCTCGTATGCCCTTTGTAAAACTGATATTACCCCGCAAAAATTGTCGTCGCTAAAATTATATAGAAGACAGGTTTTACAAGGGTCATAACAATCTCGTATGCCCCTTGTAAAAATAATATTTCCCCGCAAACATAGTCGTCGCTATATAGAGAAGACAGGTTTTACAATGGTCATAACAATCTCGTATTCCCCTTGTAAAACTGATATTACCCCCAAAAATTGTCGTCGCTACATAGAGAAGACAGATTTTACAAGGGTGATAACAATATCGTATGCCCCTTGTAAAACTGATATTACCCGGCAAAAACTGTCGTCGCTATATAGAGAAGACAGAATTAACAAGGTCATAACAATCTCGTATGCCCCTAGTACAATTTTTATGACCTGGCAAAAGTTTGAAGGTCTAATGTACATCTTTCAAAGCCACGTTGATTCCTGGTGTGATGTTATCTTGCTACTCTTGCTTCATTTATTTACGTTGTCTGACTCATTTACCATTACTATTTTTGAAGTGTATTGCTCTCTTTTATATCTTCTAACATATAGATTCCAAAAGTAAGCGAGGCCAGCAAGTATTTATGGACAAATTGTGGAAACAGCTCTATTATAAATATATTCATCGTATGAGCAGTCTAATCAAATAGAGTTACTGTTCGTTGCTCGTTTCCGCGCTTTATGTCTGTGGGAATATCTTGTTAATTTTGACCGGGGATAAATACATTACACGGCTTGTTGATGGGGGATACGGTGTGGTATGCCCCGGTCGACTCTCGTATCCCCCTCGGCTATCGCCTCGGGGGATACGAGCATCTACCGGGGCATACAACACCGTATCCCCCATCAACAAGCCGAGTAACTTATATTATTGGTTACTGGTTTCCTGATATGGAAATGATAAAGAGCGTTTATATCATTTGTAGTCGATTAACCAATATAATTGCGCTGTGTTATGTAAACAGAAGCAAAACTTCTGCAACACGAGCAGACTCTTGTTTACATACACCATCGTACGTCTTGACGACAATATACTATCTACACGCTAATTATGTTTGGCATATGAACAAAACTATATATATTTTAATATTCCTTCTGTTGATGGCGATTTGAACAAATATGAATATTTCTGCAACGAACGCCGCCCGTGCCTTTAATGAACTGGAACCTCATTAATGAACATGACTGATTTCACATGATTTGACAATATCGATTAATTTATAACTTGATACTGACATAAATATAATATTTGCTCTGACCCCCCCCCCCCCCCCCCATCCCACAATGAAATAAATGTTGTGAGAAGTAAATTTTATCCTGGAGACCGAACCACAAATTTGGACATGGCCAATTATTAATTGACAGTATCAATAAATTGGTTGATAATGCCATAAATATTTGTTCTGACTCGACCCCGCAATAAATTTTATCCTGGTGACCAAACAAACTTTGAGTGTACCAATAAATTTGATGATGATGACATACAAATTTGATCTGACCCCCCCCCCCAAAATAAATTTTATCCTGGTGGCTGAACAACTTTAGTGGACATGGGTCACATGACCAATTTGGTGTATCAATAGTGACATAAATGTGTTGAGAAGTAAATTTTTATCCTTGAGACCGAACCACATTAATAGACTTGGCCATGTATTTGACGTATCAATGGTTGATAATGACATAAATACATGTATTTGTCCCCCACCCCAAATATATGTTATCCTGGTGACCGAGTAACCTTAGTTGTCAAGACCACTTTGATGGTAACAATAAATTGGTTGATACTGACATAAATATTTGTTTTGACAATCCTCCCCCCCCCACTGTTATTATGGAGATATAAATTTTATCCTGGTGCCCGAAACACATTAATGCACTTGAGCGATTTGACAGTTTCCATAAATTGATTGATACTGACATATATATTTGTTCTCACTCCTACCTGCGCCTGTGACTGATTTGACTGTTTTAGTGTAAATTGGTTAAACTCGCCTGAACACAAATTAGATCAGGCTATGGAGTTGATACGGAATTTCTCCTACCACCCTCTATCTAATGATGAGATTATGGTTCTGGGCTTGGGCCTCACCCCACACCAACGTCTAAGATAAACAGAATTGGTATATTGCAAGACTGAACGTTTTTTGAGCGCAGTTTCCTTGCACAATAATCAAGGATATTGACACAGCCGATAATCCACTTTATGGGTGTCCAGACACTTATCAAACAGATTCGGGCGTACTCCTTTGTCACAGCAGGGCATTGTCCGATGCCGAGCGCTATGCGATTAGATTGCGCCCACACATATGGCGTCGATCGAGGGTGACCTAACACGGTAATTGATACCAAATGTCGCTACGATCAAACAAGCTTGATCATGGGACATCTTGACTGCCAGGGCACATCTATGCCGATATCACAGCCGTGCCATCAAATGCGCATCAATCATAGGAATTTTCCTATGTCTGGCTGTTGGCATATTTTGAGATCCAGCACATCAATGCGGTATTAATTGGTTCTTTGATTCCCTTACATAATACCCTGATGCCTATATCGCATATGTCTCCCCAGAATTAATTCTGGCTACCCGAGATTACGGTTTAACGCAGACTTAGCCAACCGTGGTTTATTTACATGGGTATCAAACATGTACACCTGCACATCTATACCAAGCTGTCTGCCGCACAAGGTCAACAATTGAACCATATCCTTGTTACATATACAGGCACAATGTGCACCAAGGCTGCATGCACTATTCTTCTGTGACGTTAAAGTCGAGCTAGTGTTGAAGTATCGGGCCTTCCTCACCTGAATAGCACGAGGCAGCATGTTCGAATGCACTCGCACTCACGCGTACACTTCCCCTACAGTGTATACAGACCCGATTGACCTGCATCCCTGATGAGACGAAGGTCATTAAACATATCTGTCAAACAATAAATGGACCCATGATAACACTTATGGTTATACATGTTCTGCTCGTTTGAATATTTGCCCTATATACGAGCTCAAAGCGATATGGCCATTTTATTGTCGGGTGCCGTCAGACAGTAGATAGAAAAGGATTTCATTTATACACACTGTTTAAGTATAAATTGGTTAAATTTACATACATATTCTGACCGCTTCCCCTAGTGTAAGAATTTATTTAAAGGGTTACCCCATGCAGGATCCATGCACAACATCCCTAATTACATGGTCATATATCATTTTGGGTCATGTTATTCTTTCTAAAAATGTAAAGTGAAGTGTTCAGCATGGCTCATTTATGAATTTTGCCCTACCCGGTATGCACACACTATGTAGTAGAGTCCTACATACATGTACAGTAATGCCCAAAGTAATTGACCGTTTAACCACAGCATAATTATGGGTAACCTTTCATGATTTAGTCGGAAATATCGGTTATTGCCTTTCATCGGAAAGTTCTCGCCGAGAGATTTCCGGTGAATGGCAACAAGCCATATTTCCGACTAAATCCTGAAAAAATACCCATACTTCTGCTGTGGTTAAGTGGTCAATTACTTTGGGCATTACTGTAACTCATCTGGAACACAAAAATCACAAAGCAAACATGTTTGACATACAATTGTACATCCGCGATTCTGCATAATGTTATCTCAAATCGATTAATGTGTTTCTTTTAGATTCAGCATTAAGCGTCATCGAGTATCCACTGTCAAGATTCAACATACATACATGTACATTTTCTGAAGATGTCATTATCTGGAGATGAACTGGACAACTCAATAACATGATTTCTGCTTTAACCCAGTCTGATTGTGAATTTTGCCAATACTCTCTACATGTGATTGTATTCCAAACAAGTTTTGTTCAGGACACCTATGTACTTTTACACCGCTTAATATAATACTTCACAGAAGAATATCAATATTTAGTACATTCCTAGCTGAGTGTTAGTCAAGAATAAATTACATAGGAAGAATAAATCTTGTTTTCCATACAGAAATGAAGTAAATTCAAGTAATTGAATACTTTGAATAAATATATATACTATTTTATAACAAACATGTATAATTATTCAGTTAATTTTAATAAACTTCATCTATATGCACTATGCTTTGAATTATCAAGTTGACTCAACCCATAATGCCCATCATGTTACTTTTATTGTACATGTGCCTATTCCAAAAACAGTCATATTTGAGATTTGGCGGCAAGGTGATCGGCTTGTGATGTCCATGTCACAGGTCTGACCCTCCTTGAAACCAAGTGTGTCAGTTTGATTCAGGGGGCTAGGACCATATGGACTTATATAATTTTTCACAAAACCAGAACAAGTGAAAGAATTTCTTTAAAAAGATCACTATCCCGCATCAGATATATTAAACTTCTCAAGTGTGATATACATGTATTCGATACTCAATTTTTGTTCCAATTAATTATTGTCAGCATTTCTGGGTTTTGGACAATCGATACATATAACAATATAATAAAACTGTCGACTAATGATAGGTAATCAAACAAAAACAAAAACGAATAATTATTTTGTCATAAACGGCTAATACACCTATAACATATATACGTAGCCACAAGTACATGTGATATCTCTGAATTGAGATAATTATGAAAATAGTTGTATGGCTTCTGATCGGAGTACTGATTACTTGGTATTATGTGGTGAATAAGCTTAAAAATAGTCTGTTGCCATATTTTGTAAAAAGCTATTGATGAATATTAGTTATTTCAAATAATTTTTGCTCTTGTCCATTGATTCTTTTATATAGCTACAAATCTCTCTTATGGCTGTGAGAGTATACGGGTTTAGAATATTGCTGACATCCAAGAATTCAGTTATGCTAAAAATATTGAATTTATTTCTTATTTCATTATAAAGAGGGCATTTATATAAGAAATGCATTTCATCTTCAATACTAGTTGGACAAAAGATACAGAATCTCTGGGATGCTTGGATAATTGGTCTTTTATATCTTCCAGTTTCAATATGGAGTGAATGGGCACTTACTCTCAGTTTTGTTAGTTCCTTTCTATATTCTTTTGGTATATTAAAATCTAGATACTTTTTTTTTGTAGCCTTGGTTAATTTTACTATAGAATCGCAGTTTTCTAACGTTCAAGTTCAAACATTTATTCAAATCAGTATCAACTTTTCCACATACTTTGATGTCATCAACTTTTTCAGTTCATTTTTGGATACTGAAGTAATCTGTGTTCCTATAAATATTTCAATGGGTTGAAATAATTTTGTCCATGATACATTTGGGTTTGAATTATTTATTATTAAGTCTTCCTTAAAGGCTGCTACCAGTAGTTTATGTTGATTTAGTGTGTTGTTCTCGTCATGTTTCAAGCATATTGGATTTTCATTAACTTCTGAGTAAACTGCTGTATTTGATGCTTTGCTGTTTACACCTAGGATGTCTGTCAGTATAGCTGAGTAAGTTATGTCCATACGGGATGTGAAAAATATATATATTGTCTTGAATTTAACATTCATATCTGCCAACCAAATTTCACATCCATAAGTTAAAATTGGACGAATAACTGCACTTACCAATTGTAACCAAGTTTTAATAGATAAATTGGGGTAATCTTTCAATTTACATTTCATTTCTTCGGGCTTTATCTGACAGATTGAATGCAGCAATATTCAGTTTCCGATTTTTATGAAATATTATTCCCAGATATTTATATTCCTCGACCACGTCAAGTTGTGTGTTCCTATAAAAAAATCGTTCTACTCCTATATCTTTCTTTTTATTGAAAATAATTGCTTTGGACATTACAAAATGAATATAAGTTGCTCAAGCAGCATTGTAGCCCTTCTGGTGTCTCTGGTAGTAATACCAAATCATCTGCATAAAGTAGATGGTTAAGTTTTGTATTATTTATCATAACTGGGTCTGAGATCATACAATCAATATATTCTCCAAAGTCATCAATAAATAAATTGAATAATATCGGGCTGAGACCGCGCAGTGCTTCACCCCTCTGTCGACTTTGAAAGGATCACTGTATCCATTATTAGTTTTACATGAGTATAAAGTTTATGAGTACATGTCCACTAAAATATTATAAATTTTACCCTTTATTCCATTTTTCCTCAATTTAAAAAAAAAAAGGGGTCTCTCTACACTGTCGAAGGCTTTCATGAGGTCAATGAAAGCAGTGTATAATGTTTTACCCTTGACCTCAAGATATTTAGTCATCAAGGTTTTCATTACAAAAACATGATGAGTTGTTCTGGATCCTGGGATGAAGCCTATTTGATTAACTGATAATTTTTGCTCTTCAATAAGAAATTTAACTAATCTTTTCTGTAAAATATTGGTGAAAAGTTTTCCTAAGTTACTGGAGATAATAATGCCTCTGTAATTATCGCAATTGGTTCGGTCACCTGATTTGTGAGAGAAGTGAGAATGGACAAGTTCCAACTCGTTGGGAAAATTCCGGTGTCAAAAATGTTGTTGAAAAGGTTTGTCAACGTGAGTAGCATACTGTCTTGACTATATTTCAGAAATTCGTTGAGAATAAGGTCTATCCCTTCCTTCTTGTTTTTCAAAGATTTGATCGATTGACGAACTTCAGCACAGGTAAACGGGTGGTATAGCGTATTACTTTCATCTTGTGATGAACTTTCATTTTGCTTTAATTCATCGACAGAGTTCTGGGAGCATAACAGAGTTGTATAGTGATTTAGCCATTCGGTATCATCAATTGGTGATGAGGCCTTGTTTTTGGATTTTTGTAAAGATTTAATAGGTTCCAGAAGGCTTTAGGATTGTTCTCTTCCAAACTGATGATATTGTTAGCTAAGGATTCTGTTGTAGATTGTTTCAGTGATTTTCGTAATTTGTTGTATCGACTTCTGGTGGAGCAAAACGACTGTCATAGCTCATAGTTGTCAGGAGACTTTTGTAATTTTTCCCCAAACGATTTTGCCTGATTTCTAAGTCTATAACAGTCTGGGATCATCCAGGGATGTTTGAATTTTGACTTTTTCCTCTGTGTGCTTTGTCTATAAGTGATGAATTTTACAGTTTTTCTAGCAGCCGAATGATAAATATCGATCAATTTTGAAATAAATACATCAATATCTTTACTGTTCTTATCAGAGAGCATTTCATTTAAACTTGATATCAAGTTAATTGTTTCAGCTGATTTGAACTCCTGCTTATAAATAGAGCATGTATCATCATTCCAAATAAATTTCACCTCTTGAAGGGTGTTCGTGAAGGAGTTTTCCTTATGATGTTTGGTGTCATGTTTCAGAATAACTGAGTTGGGTGAATGATCTGAATATTCATTTGGAGGGTGAACTCTAAATTGGAGTACTTTGTTAAAGATATCAAATGATGCTATCATATAATCAACCGTACTTCTATCATTGTTTTTGAAGAACGTGTTATATACCAATCAGTCTCCTAGAAATATAACATTTAAAATTATCAATTGTAAGTTCTTGCAAATATCAGTGAGAAATTTTCCATGAAGATTATTTTGTACATCTAATTGACTGCGATCTGTTTTGAAATATGTGATGTAGTTATCAATTAATTCATATTCTGACGATATGTGGGCTGATGAATCATGTTTAATGAATTCATCTAATCCATACGTTCGTGCATTAAAGTCTCCACATTGTAAGTAGACCAAAATACCCCATGAATTTCTTCCTCTTTTCTTTTTCCGTTTTGCTGCTGAAGACAAAGGTACTGTGAACCCCTGAATAGTGTTAGGAGACGCATTGGACATTGTTTCAGAGGGACAAACTATATCTTCTCTGTAAGATTTCTATAAAACTTGGATTTGACAATTTATCACCAATTCCATGTATATTCCAATAACCAATTTTAATCATTTTCGTATATACTGTTCTCGCGAGGAAGGATTAGTGGCCTATTTTCAATAACAATTCTGTGAGATTAGATATCAGATAATTTCAATCAATCTGACTGCATATTAAGCATGATAAGATGAAGGACATACTTAGAGGCTTATTTTGAAGCATTATGTATTTAGTTAAATATTTTAAGTTCACATTCTCCTTTTCTATAAATAATGAATGGTAAAAGAAGATACAATACCTGTATTTAAATATACCCCAGCCTCAAGCAGTCGCATATCATTGGTTTCGCATTGATCATCATTTTGTTTCAATATGATTGACAATAGATCAAATTTCTGAGAATAAAATTTGAAGCTTGTTAAGAGTTTGTTGATTTATGTAACAGAGTTTTAGAAATATCTTCTCATATTGTTCAGAAGACATTTTTAGAAATCATTTTTATAAATCATTTTTATAAAGAGTTTTAGAAATCTCTTCTCATATTGTTGAGAAGACTCATTAGTTCATGTCCTAGATTATGTGGACCCTGAAATCTCGGATAATGAGCTTGAAATAGTGATGAGTTTCTTCGGTTGGTCCTGGCAATGTTGTTTGCATGCTGGTTCCTGTTGTCGTTTATGGAATCCTATTAGGGCCACTTTCTAATGGCGCTTTCGGCGCGCGCCGAAAGCAACAAAAAGTGCGCCATTAGTAACGCGCCGAAAGCGCCGAAAGCGACAAAAAGTGCGCCGAAAGTGACAAAAAGTGCGCCGTTACGGCGCACTTTTTCTCGCTTTCGGCGTTTTCGGCGCGCGCCGAAACATACCCTAATGGCGCACTTTTTGTCGCTTCCGACGCGCGCCATTAGGGAGTGGACCTAATAGTATGCCTAATGGCGCTTTCAGCGCGCGCCGAAAGCGACAAAAAGTGCGCCATTAGTAACGCGCCGAAAGCGACGAAATGTGCGCCGTTACGGCGCACATTTTGTCGCTTTCGGCGCGCCGAAACATGCGCTAATATCGCACATTTTGACGGTTTCGTCGCGCGCGCCGAAAACGCCGAAAGCGACAAAAAGTGCGCCGAAAGCGACAAAAAGTGCGCCATTAGTAACGCGCCGAAACATGCGCTAATATCGCACATTTTGTCGCTTTCGGCGCGCGCGCCGAAAGCGCGGTAAGCGCCGAAATCGCCGAAAGCGCCGAAAGCGACAAAAAGTGCGCCGAAAGCGACAAATAGTGCGCCGTTACGGCGCATATTTTGTCGCTTTCGGCGCTTTCGGCGCGTTACTGATGGCGCACTTTTTGTTGCTTTCGGCGCGCGCCGAAAGCGCCATTAGGAAGTGGCCCTAATATGATTCCATAGTCGTTGTATGACTTCATGTATTCGGAATAGTTAGCTAGACCCAGCATTGGGTTTAAGTGTGTCTTCACCATCCCGACGAGTTCGATTGTCCCACTTCTATCTAGGTGAATGCCATCCCATATATAGAGATGATTTGATTTTGCGTTTATGATATCATTTTCAATTTTTGTCGAATTTTTGGATTTTTTGATGATTGAGTCAGTTTGTCCATTAAATTCATACATCTTTTGTTGTACTTCTCCTCTCCTATTCTCTCGAATGCCGGATTGATGTGCATCTAAATTTTCTCCTTTTCCACGTAGTTAACAAGATCCTCCAAATTGTTTTTTGCAGTTTCCACAGAATCTTGAGATAGATCGTTGCTTCCAACCCAAAGAACAATATGATTTGGTTGTTGTTTTAAAGATCTTATGAATTTACTGGCGCCCACGATGTTCTGATCTCTAGGTCCGAGTACCACAACTTCAACTTTTTGTTGTTGTAAATCCTTGTGGACTGAAGTTTATTTCCATGAGATTCCCTGATAATTTTTGTTGACTGACTTAGGTACTACCATTTTGTTACTTGTTTTTGGGATGGACTCCTTACTACTAGTACCGGTAACTGGTTCCTTGTACTTTTGATCTACCTGTTTCATTTGTAGTTCCTGGACTGTTAAGTTAAGTCTCTGAATTTCACTCTGAAGCTGATTGTTGTCTTTCTTTGTTTTCTCAAGTTCGTCCATCAGTTCAGTATTTTCATCGCTATGAGGTGCTCTCTCAATCTTTTAGTTTCATCCGCAAATATATTTCTTTCCTCTTCTATGAGTTTTCTATCCATGTTCTCATTTTGTCCTCCAATTGTTGGATAGTTTTGGTCATTTGGAAAATTTTATTCTCCATCATCTTCACAGACATTTTATAATCCGATAATTGAAATAAAGACATCTTTGGAAGGATAAAGTGGTTTCTATGTGTTACTTGGTCAGCCTCAGGTGTCGCAAAAGTTTCCTGACTGTTTATCGAATCATTTGCATTTGTAAAAGATTTAGATTGTGTTCCGTCTGCTTCTGTCGATAGATTGACTTTTGAGTTGTTGCACAGTGATGTGGAGTTATCATCAGAATACTTTGATATGAAGGCGTTAACTATACTTTTCAAATATGGGAACTCCTCAATTGCCCAGTCATTGAAATGAATTCCTTGTGCCGTAATTAGCTGTGTTGTTGGATAAATATCTATAGTTAAGATATTGTCTCTGCCCATATCTTGCTTTTCATTTTCATTTTATATTTGTGATTGATTTGTATTAGAATTTCTCCAATATTATCATCTCCGGCTTTCGTTTTATCTATTCATGAAATGTCATAAGTTTCTAGAGTTCCCATTTGGTCATGATATCGATAAGCGATGACTTTTATTCATGCTGATCAGCTTTTGGTGATTTGGTACTTTAAAACTGACCATCCTGGCGTTTGGTTCATATAAATCTGACTTTAGATCTTCACACAGGGCGAAGGCTGCTTTTCCTGATGGGTTTTTAGTGTCTTTTTTCTATAATCCTCCTTGAAATGTGCAATTTCCCCAACAACATAGTCATTATCATTCTGTGGAATTTTGTTGAAAATAGACATTTTGCTTTAGTTGAGTTTATCAGTTTTATCAGTTTGTTGAATTGTCCGTTAAAAATTAACTGACCTATTTTCGTGCTGGAAAAAAATTCGAAGTATTTTCCAGTTCTTTACGTCAATCAAGTTCCATTTTCCTCAAGTTGTGTTCATGTAGGCCACTTCTTCCTCCTTTTGAATTTGAATTTAAAGATCCATCTGCAAATATTCCATTAATAAATCAATATTTTCACTAATGTTTTGCGAGAAAAATAAAAACAGCTGCTGCTAACCATTATGTGTTCCATAATCACATATTGAATGAGCAGAACATTTCCAGTCAAGACCTTAAGAATATTGAGAATACTTTCAGAGTGGTGTTACGACATCGATAACTCGAGGTCATTTTTATCGGAATTTAATGAAGTTTGGTTATGAGACTTATTTGTATAATTTACCTCGTGAGCTATCTCATACTATTATTTGACTGAGATCTGCCAATCATAGACTAGGTCTTGAACTAGTAGTTGTGGTAAGACAGGAAAATATAGTAATATAGTATTTTTACAAGATGTAGAATTGTTGTTATTACTAGTACGTTGTTGCACTTCTGGGCATTTGAATAATTATTGCCTTTTTTGAGAATTGAAAACATGCGTCCACCCTGTACTTCTATTCCGCCGTCCACTACAGGTATTATTAATTTACACATGTATTTTGTAAGTTTCCACCCCGTACTTATACACGTATTCCGCCTTGCGCTTATATTTAGAACACGAGGGTATGGTACGGTAAATAATATGGTACGGTAAAAACTATGGTACCTGGTAACTTAAAATGACATACATGTACACATGTACTAGTACACGTAGGAGGAACTACCGGTATCCATATCAATACCATTCCCAGTGGAAACCGAGAGTACAGTGAAATTGCTTCCAAGTTCTTCACAAAGCACACAAGAATAAACATTGGTGGAATAATTGTTAATTTAGTAACACAACATCAACCTCGTATATATTTTGAAGACCTCTGTCTGTATGTCTGTCTGTATGTATGTATGTCATTTATACAAATCTACGATTCTCGACCGATCGGCACGAAACTTGGTACGTGTGTGTAGTTTGACCAGGCGGTCGTCGCTGTCGTATTGGCGAGCCCGTGCGGCCCCCGCTTCGCGCACGCGCAGACGAGATCTCGGAAACGAGTGGAGCTATCGACTTAAAATTTGCTATGTGAATGTATCTTGAATGATACGAATTTTATTGGGACGCCGAGCCCGTGCGACGCCAGCTTCGCGCATGCGCAGACGAGATCTCGGAAACGGGTGGAGCTATCGACTTGAAATTTGGTATGTGGATGTATCTTGCTCCGGATACGAATTTTATCGGGTCGCCGAGCCCGTGCGACGCCATCTTCGCGCATGCGCAGACCAGATCTCGGAAACGGGTGGAGCTATCGACTTGAAATTTGGTATGTGAATGTATCTTGCCCCGGATACGAATTGTATCGGGTCGCCGAGCCCGTGCGACACCAGCTTCGCGCATGCGCAGACCAGATCTCGGAAATGGTAGAGCTATCGACTTGAAATTTGGTTTTTGAATAGCCCGGACAACGTCGGGCTCATCGGCTAGTATGATATATTTACCTTTACATGTACCGGCATGTTGAGAGACATAAAGCTCGAGATCGGAGACGAACCACAACAAACCGATTGTAATCTAACACTGCTATTATGTAAACACCCGTACAGACATGCAAGGCTCAAAATATTTTTTTTCTACTGACTGTCAAAATGGCAGGCACCAAATGGATGGTGTTGGTCATTTCAAAATTGTGCCTGTCAAATTTTGAGATGTACTGAATGATACCGTATTTAAATTTCCAATCAACTTATTGTTCGTCAATGAGTGAGCATCCAATCGCCACCCAGGAAAAACCCAAGTTATTTTTGTTTTTAAAAGTTCAAAAACGATCCCGTTAATTAATACATACAAATGCACTTCACAAACGAGATAATTGCATCAACTCGGAATTGATCTGAAATTTAAAAAGATCTATTTTTTTGCTTTCAATGTCTGATTTGACCAGTAATGACTCCTTGTGTGTCCCCAAACAGATACAAAAATTTGCATTGGACATAATGTCCGACAGATACAGAAGTGCACTGGATATAAGCTATTTTTCTTTGGAGAATGACCGTGATCGGCCACTTATTTTGAGCCTTGCAGACATGCGTAATGACGCAAAGTTAAAGGCGCTGCTTTTTCTAACATGCAGTCCAACCAAGAATACAGTTCGCATAAATAGAGAATATCCGCATAGTGTAGCTGAATAAAGAATTTATTTTTGCGAGTATGTGGGCATCTATTTGGCGAGCCTCTAGGCGAGCCAAATAGATGCCCACATACGAGCAAAAATAAATTCTTTATTCAGCTACACTATGCGGATGTTCTGTTTATCCACCGAACTTTATTTAAACGTACTTTATTGCAGTTTTTGTCCAAAAAATCATCGCAAAATCAACTTTCCGTATAAGGAATCAATGACCTACTTAGCGATGTTTTCTGTATAGTAGAGACTAATTAATTATGCAACAGTTTTGTATTCATGCGCACTCGTAAAACAAAATAGTTCAATTTAGTATTGTGTCTGAACTCTTGATTTATTTGGTGGAATGTGTAGTATACAATTTCCAAATCTAGTTCCCATCAAACAATAACACAAAGCCGTATCGAATTATGATGGACTTGTGTTTTAAGACTAAACACACGAATCGCGGAAAGGCGGTCTTTTCGAACTTACGAAGAGAACGGTTGCACAGTTATGTGGAGTTATCATCAGAATACTTTGATATGAAGGCGTTAACTATACTTTTAAAATATGGGAACTCCTCAATTGCCCAGTCATTAAAATGAATTCCTTGTGCCGTAATTAGCTGTGTTGTTGGATAAATATGTGTAGTTAAGATATTGTCTCTGCCCATATCTTGCTTTTCATTTTCATTTTATATTTGTGATTGATTTGTATTAGAATTTCTCCAATATTATCATCTCCGGCTTTCGTTTTATCTATTCATGAAATGTCATAAGTTTCTAGAGTTCCCATTTGGTCATGATATCGATAGGCGATGACTTTTATCCATGGTGATCAGCTTTTGGTGATTTGGTACTTTAAAACTGACCATCCTGACGTTTGGTTCATATAAATCTGACTTTAGATCTTCACACAGGGCGAAGGCTGCTTTTCCTGATGGGTTTTTAGTGTCTTTTTTCTATAATCCTCTTTGAAATGTGCAATTTCTCCAACAACATAGTCAATATCATTCTGTGGAATTTTGTTGAAAATAGACATTTTGCTTTAGTTGAGTTTATCAGTTTGTTGAATTGTCCGTTAAAAATTAACTGACCTATTTTCGTGCTCGAAAATTGTTCGAAGTATTTTCCAGTTCTTTACGTCAATCAAGTTCCATTTCCTCAAGTTGTGTTCATGTAGGCCACTTCTCCCTCCTTTTGAATTTGAATTTAAAGATCCATCTGCAAATATTCCATTAATAAATCAATATTTTCACTAATGTTTTGCGAGAAAAATAAAAACAGCTGTTGCTAACCATTATGTGTTCCATAATCACATATTGAATGAGCAGAACATTTCCAGTCATGACATTAAGAACATTGAGAATACTTTCAGAGTGGTGTTACGACATCGATAACTCGAGGTCATTTTTATCGGAATTTAATGAAGTTTGGTTATGAGATTTATTTGTATAATTTACCTCGTGAGCTATCTCATACTATTATTCGACTGAGATCTGCCAATCATAGACTAGGTCTTGAACCTAGTAGTTGTGGTAAGACAGGAAAATATAGTAATGAAGTAGTCTTACAAGATGTAGAATTGTTGTTATTACTAGTACGTTGTTGCACTTCTGGGCATTTGAATAATTATTGCCTTTTTTGAGAATTGAAAACATGCGTCCACCCTGTACTTCTATTCCGCCGTCCACTACAGGTATTATTAATTTACACATGTATTTTGTAAGTTTCCACCCCGTACTTATACACGTATTCCGCCTTGCGCTTATATTTAGAACACGAGGGTATGGTACGGTAAATAATATGGTACGGTAAAAACTATGGTACCTGGTAACTTAAAATGACATACATGTACACATGTACTAGTACACGTAGGAGGAACTACCGGTATCCATATCAATACCATTCCCAGTGGAAACCGAGAGTACAGTGAAATTGCTTCCAAGTTCTTCACAAAGCACACAAGAATAAACATTGGTGGAATAATTGTTAATTTAGTAACACAACATCAACCTTGTATATATTTTGAAGACCTCTGTCTGTATGTCTGTCTGTATGTATGTATGTCATTTATACAAATCTACGATTCTCGTCCGATCGGGACGAAACTTGGTATGTGTGTGTAGTTTGACCAGGCGGTCGTCGTTGTCATATTGGCGAGCCCGTGCGGCGCCCGCTTCGCGCATGCCCAGACGAGATCTCGGAAACAGGTGGGGCTATCGACTTGAAATTTGGTATGTGAATGTATCTTGCCCCGGATACGAATTTTATCGGGTCGCCGAGCCCGTGCGACGCCATCTTCGCGCATGCGCAGACCAAATCTCGGAAACGGGTGGAGCTATCGACTTGAAATTTGGTTTTTGAATAGCCCGGACAACGTCGGGCTCATCGGCTAGTATGATATATTTACCTCTACATGTACCGGCATGTTGAGAGACATAAAGCTCGAGATCGGAGACGAACCACAACAAAACCGATTGTATGCTAACACTGCTATTATGTAAACACCCGTACAGACATGCAAGGCTCAAAATATTTTTTTTCTACTGACTGTCAAAATGACAGGCACCAAATGGATGGTGTTGGTCATTTCAAAATTGTGCCTGTCAAATTTTGAGATGTACTGAATGATACCGTATTTAAATTTCCAATCAACTTATTATTCGTCAATGAGTGAGCATCCAATCGCCACCCAGGAAAAACCCAAGTTATTTTTGTTTTTAAAAGTTTAAAAACGATCCCGTTAATTAATACATACAAATGCACTTCACAAACGAGATAATTGCATCAACTCGGAATTGATCTGAAATTAAAAAAGATCTATTGTTTTGCTTTCAATGTCTGATTTGACCAGTAATGACTCCTTGTATGTCCCCAAGCAGATACAAAAATTTGCATTGGACATAATGTCCGACAGATACAGAAGTGCACTGGATATAAGCTATTTTTCTTTGGAGAATGACCGTGATCGGCCACTTATTTTGAGCCTTGCACACATGCGTAATGACGCAAAGTTAAAGGCGCTGCTTTTTCTAACATGCAGTCCAACCAAGAATACAGTTATCATAAATAGAGAATATCCGCATAGTGTAGCTGAATAAAGAATTTATTTTTGCGAGTATGTGGGCATCTATTTGGCGAGCCTCTAGGCGAGCCAAATAGATGCCCACATACGAGCAAAAATAAATTCTTTATTCAGCTACACTATGCGGATGTTCTGTTTATCCACCGAACTTTATTTAAACGTACTTTATTGCAGTGTTTGTCCAACAAATCATCGCAAAATCAACTCTCCGTATAGGGAATCAATGACCTACTTAGCGATGTTTTCTGTATAGTAGAGACTAATTAATTATGCAACAGTTTTGTATTCATGCGCACTCGTAAAACAAAATAGTTCAATTTAGTATTGTGTCTGAACTCTTGATTTATTTGGTGGAATGTGTAGTATACAATTTCCAAATCTAGTTCCCATCAAACAATAACACAAAACCGTATCGAATTATGATGGACTTGTGTTTTAAGACTAAACACATGAATCGGGGAAAGGCAGTCTTTTCGAACTTACGAAGAGTACGGTTGCACTCGGTGCAATAAGTACATTGCCATCTATTTCGAGATAGGGGCGCATGCAATATTGGTGACTAATTTCACTAAAGATACCACGTCAACGAGATTCTAGTGATTATAATTTTAATCTCATGAAATAATAATATCGCCATATGTTATTGATTAATCGTCCGATTTAGTAATTAATCACAATTAAAACAGTAAACTCCAACAATAAAGTCAACTTCCCTCCAAGGATATGGCCTCGTCCAGAGTTAGGAATGTTCATCATGAAACCATAACAAAGTTTCAGTTCGGATTTTGAGGATTAATATACATGTTTTGTATGGTAATGGTGTTAGCATGGAATATGCTTTGAAGCATCGATTGCACGTTCTGCGGCATAGACAGGTTTGTACTTGAATTATTAGTGTTTATGGACATCGAATTGAGAACTGAATTTGATGATGCCGATTTTCGAGGGTCAATGGAAGTGTCATTGTTTTCAGCCTCCGGTAAACACACAGCAGTGCTTGGTGTTGACGTATTTGCATCACATGTTTTATCTGACTGGATAGATGATGTGGAATTGCTCAGTATCAGCGAGCAATGTTCTTTCTGTTGATCTGATATATATGAGTAATTGTTAATTGATGCCAGATTTTTGTGGCCACTGATGTGAGCTATATCTGTAGGTGCCACGTTATTTTTCCGCAGTTTTGACACCAAAAATTTCCGGGCACTGGTGTTGGTTAATATTTTTCCGTTATCAATGTTTGCATTAAGTGTCATCCTGTCCATAATTTCTGATAATTTGCGTTCACCAACACGTTGCTTTTTGTACCACATGTCTTTAGGTTTTGTGACGGGAACTGTTCTTGTCGCAATATAAAATGGGTCACTATCATTCTTATAATCAGCTGGCCTCTTTGATGCAAATAGTTTATATATATATATATATATATATATATATATATATATATATGGGATTTCGACCATTTTCTATTCCTGTGGAATACATTCGGGGAGATGATTCACGAACATTTCTTATGTCGGCCCCAGTTCTCATTTTTGTTTGTCTTTCATTGATTGTCATGTACTCCTTTCCATTCGAATATTTGTGTAGTGTCACATCACCCCAGCACAAATTGTAATGTTCTTTTACGACACGCAAACCAAAATGAATGCTATGGTTGAACCAAAGGGTGTGCAAAATACTTTCTGGTGTGCTAGATCCTAGTTGTCCAATCTCATACAAGTTTGTGATTTCGTGGTCAGATATGGGATCTGACCTATTCGGCTTGTTTCCTTTCCCAATCATCTTTAGTTGTTTCTGTTTTGCATCTAGAGTTCTTCTCGTTGTTATGAGGCAGTTGTCGTTTGATCCAATAATAGTTGTGCCATACTTATGGCGCCAGAGATGACGATCAACACTGGATATTATCCCCCGAAGCGAGGACGGTTCGTACTCCTCGCCATCTCTTCTTCTAACTGATAAGAGGAACGTTGATAGAAGATTAAGGTCCTCGGGTGGAATTTCGTGCAGTTCTCTTCTTTCGCCTTTTTGATTGCAAAATTATACAACAATTTTCAAATCATACGTAGATTTTTTCGCAGTGTTTTTATTTTCTTGTTCATTAATAAATCTATGTACATTGTCATCATCGATTTCAAGAAAATTCCGCACGGGTCCTTGATTTGTTGTCGTCATTACAGAATCAGATTCAGATGCATCAATGCCATCATCATCACATTCAGTGGTACTATTCATTCTGCGATTACTCGGTATAATGGGAGTGGTCATACTGCTCGTACTAGAGGTAAGGATAGCATTGTCCAATGGTAATGTTGTTAATTCTGAATCGGAATTCAATTGTTCATTAACGAAAAATGGTTTTATCTGGCTTTATATCTTCTTCTTCCTCGTCATATGGGACAGCAAACATTTCTTCCAAATCACCAAATTGCTCCATATTAATAAATTCATCAGAAATATCACTGCTCAAATTAAAAGACATTTTCGTAGACTTTGGCAGATTAGCAATCACTGCAGTATAGTGTACTGTAGCAGACGTACTTTGTACTGAAATTGCATTCACTTCAGACTTCACTCTCATAAAAATAAAATATAATAGGTTCAAAAAGTCAAGTATTTGCCTGCAATGAAACCGACGAGTGATTTAATTAACGTTCATTATCACTCGAACCTCGTATAATTGTTTTTAGATTTTTTTGTTTATTTTTCTCGGGATGATTTTTGATCCGCGAAAATCGGCGATTTGTTATTTTGAGTTCGAAGAACAAGCTATTTTGCGATCTCAAAATTTTATAATTTATTGGAATTAAATAAGTGTGGGACTTAATTTAATTTGTCATGTATGAGTGGTCATATCGTCTGCATAAAATATGAGATTTATTGGGGATGCAATGACATTTTATTCTCAGTAAACTGTTCATTTTATCGGGTTTCTAATGACGCTCTGTAGTTACTGAAGCGAAAGCATTGGTCAGTTAAATAACGTCAGAGCGAATTGTCGGAGGTCAACTCCCCAAAGTTCCGTGACCTTTCTCATTTGCATCATTTTCAGTTTATCTGTCTAGTGGAGATTGCTTTATGTATGCTTGTATGCTTTAATTGTTAACGCTGCAAATTAATGCAGAACATGGATATGTACATATATACAATGGGGTCACTTACATCGTCATCATCATCACCATCGTCAACATCCTCCTCAATATCATCATCATCATTATTCATCTGCATCATCATCATCATCATCATCATCATCGTCATCATCATCAACACCATCATCATCAACACCATCGTCATCACCATCATCATCATCATCATAATCGTCATCATCAACACCATCGTCATCATCCTAGTAGACGGATACAGGCTTGTTGTAACTGACAGGCGTTATACGTATAGTAGAGAGGGTGGGAGGTGGATAAAAACAAATACATGTACATTCCAGCCATTGTAGCGTTATTTTAACTTGAATTTGCCCATGCAAACCATTATATGTTTCTTCACAGCACTACTGTTAGAATAATCATGTCGACTGTCCGTACTTACATGCAAATTTCATGATTCCAATCGATAAAGAATATTTTACTTTCCATGCATTGAAACAAAATGACATCAACGTCGAAATAATGACGTTGCAAAAATGACCTTGCACATCGACACGTGATCGCTACATACTCCACGTTACTCTGTATTTGAGTAGTTATTAATTAATTGTACTCTTTTATTGTGTAATTAGTTGTCGCGCGCCATATGTCTTATGGCATTTCTACACAAATGGATGTTCAGATACCATCTCTACACAAGTATTGTGTACCCGTTTCTATTATTTATATTTCTCCGTGTAGACACGCCCTTATTCGAGATTATTTACAGCTCCACCATTTGACTGATTGATTTGACAATTCGAAACCACTATGGAGAAAAACGGATTCGTCATCTCAAGTTTAGACTCGATAAAGATGGTTTAGTTGCCGGTTTAAGCTTATACAACGCAAAAACAATATCGAAATTGACACAAACTAATTCCCACACGCTTTATATGTGTGACTACTTCTCAAATTTCCAATCAAAATATGACCGCTGTCGTAATTATTGATTTTCGCAATCAATAAAACGAGGCGGTTCACAATAGGAAAGTATGTTTATCTAGACGATACAGAGACACTACTGCTAAACCAGGTTTAAACGATAGATGACGAATGCGTCACTTAGACCTGTGGTCTCGGGTATAAATCACGGATTTTGCTGACTCACGGCGGTTTAAACCTAGAGGTATACGTAGAGCAGGTTTAAACCTGAGATGACGAATCCGGCCAATGTGTTTAGATTCAAAATGAGGCGATTCTAATCAGATTACGCGGGAAAAATTACACAGAGGAGTAGTAGAGTAGGGACTGTGCCTCCCCATTCTACCACTACAAGGGTCGATGCATGACCATGACCTTTACACGGTCCAATTATAATATGATCGTACGTGACACCCAGTTGATAATGAAATGTTGATATGATGGAATCAACGATGAATTTGCAATTTCCTTTAATGAAGAAAACAATGATGAAATTGGTTTACATGTAAATGTGAATTGACTGAAATGTATTTATGACACTGTAGCTCAATTTGGAATGGGAATAATTTCACGTGTTACAGTCAATGGAGCGATTAGGAATGTAGAAAGTTGAAAGGCCTAGTTATGCAAAGATTAAAATCCAAGATGGCCACGACAGCCATGTGTTTTTGCCAAATGAACCAAAAAGACTCCTTCCCATTTACATGTCATTGATAACATCCATTACAAATTTCATGATGATCCGACAAAAGATACGACCTGTAGCCTGTGTCAAAGGATTTAGTCATCTAAAGAGTCAAATACAAGATGGCTCGTTTCCCATCTGCATGTCAATTTTAACATCCATGACAATTTTAATGAAGATCCGACAAAAGATACGACCTGTAGCCCGTGCTAATGGATTGAATTATGAAATCCAAGATGACCGCTGGCGGCCATGTTTTTGGTCAAACGACCCCAAAATGTCTAATTCCGATCTACATGTCAATGTCAATAGCCATGACAAATTTCATATTTATCTGACCAAAGGTACGATCTGTAGCCTGTGCCAAAGGATTTAGTCATTGCAAAGAGTAAAACCCAAGATGGCTGTTGGCGGCCATGTTTTTGGCCGAATGACCCCAAAGGGACTCGTTCCCATCTAAATGTCATTGTTAACACCCATGACAAATTTCATGAAGATCCAACCAAAGCTATGACCTGTAGCTCGTGCCAGGGAACGTAAACAAAGGGAAGGTTGACTTACTTCACGACGCTATGAAATCCGACTGGAGCCGGGCCGCCATGTTTCTGGTGGGATCGTGGAATATAACGTCATAGCGTTACTGCATTTCCCCCATTGATAATAAGCGGTGTACCGCTTCCTTGCTATACGTTTTGGGTGATTATCCAATGTAGGCATAAACAATGTGACTTGTATTATTGTAATAAAGTATCAAAACCATCCATGTTATCTGGATATGACAGGTGTGGCATTTGCTGTGTTTGGGTATATACACATATTCCCACACTTACATATACCTTACACTTACATATATGTATGCACGATTACGCGGTGGCCGATATGGCTGCGATCGACTTGTGTGTGGTTATACATGTACGTGGGCTATATATACATGTTGAGTCAACTTGGGTGCGTGGTTTTAATGAAACATATATACATGTAGTACATATAAATAACGAACATATTCACAGTATGCTAGCTTCACAGCTTGTATCATTAGTATCTACACGGATGAATTCGTCAAATAAGATGATACATGTACACGATTTATTTGGTCTAAGGCACTGATGCTAAATACTGTAAGATAATAAACTGTTCAGCATATATAAATGTAGGCATATATAGGTCAAATATAAGACACAAGCAGGTGATACAATATAAGTATAGGCCCTACAGTTATTCCCACTGTGCATATGGTCGTGGTGCCTGAAACTTCATGTTTGTTGTAGTTTATAGCCTAAAATATAGGGCATATCAGTACTCATACCGGTATATAATCCATTTAGGCAGAAATGAAGTTCCGTTATATATTAACTTCTGACAAAGTGGTGTCCATAATTCCAACATATACCACAGTTGTCTGGGAATGATATTATGATATATTACATATATTACATGTCATTACATCACACATATATATACAAACACCAGATAATAGTATGGTACCAACTACTACCACGGGGTGGAATAATTCCCCAAATTGAATAAAAGTACAGATCTAAATAATAGTGTGGGCTGGACGGATTCTGTTCATGCTTTCCACAATCCACATGCAGAGTCATAATCAGACAAGACTGACAAGTGATTTGGCCAAGTTTTGACAGAAACTTGTACACTACCATTATGAGTCCCATACACTTGGTCCTGAGATCTTGCAGCTGAGGCTGGTGAGTAAAATTAAATAAACATAGTACACACCCAAAGGATCATAGTTAATACAGGGTGGATGTTTTGCTGAAAATTAATGGACATATGTACAGCCTATTTATGATATTCCTTTTATCTCGAGAGCATGTAATTTGACATTTGATCAAGAAATTCTAGTTCCAAAATATTTTGCATGGAAATAAATTACATTGGAATCAATTGTTGAATTTGATTTGTGAACAGAACCTGGTGTGAAATGTTACAATGAGAGTTACGAGCCGTTTCACCCTTTCAATATACAAACCGTTAATAGCACCATGCATACATGATAACATGGCATCAGTAACTCGAAGACGAGTATGACTCGCCACAAAATAGCACTTCAACCAGGCTCTGCCCATAATTAAATTTGTGATTCCAAAACAATTTACTATGACTAGGCCTAAAAAAAAATACATTTATTTCCGCTAACGAGCTGAAAAAAAATTAGGGTAGGTAGGTAGGCTTAACCGTTTTTTTTTTGTTAACTTTATTTTTTCAGTATGTTTAAAAATATCTGTATAATACTTGTCAATAACCCAAACTATGCACTTCTTAGCCCCAATCAGGTTAACCCAGATGACTGACAGGGGAACTAGAAACTCCAATTCAGTCTTACATATGCTTTAATATTTACATATATAATAGTCTATATACTAATATAGTCTTTGATAATCCTAATATTTCCCATATGGTCTGGCGACCACTGGGGTCAGTCGGGGACACCTGATTTTGGGCAATGATATGCCGAAGGCATATACTGAAGGCCTGAGTGGAGGAAGGTTTGGGAGGGGTGACCCCCTGCTGATGGTGGGGCTGATGTGGGGGCTCTCCCACTGGAAATGTTTTGAAAATCCATTGCATTTAGAGCTAATCTTGGGCACTTTGAGTCAGTATTTTGAATATTACTGAGAGGTCAATTTGATCAAGTTTCTCAAGCATAACTTTGGAAATTTGTATATATGTATGGATTGGAAATGCTTATAGCTGTAAGTCATTGTCAGATATCTTTTGGTTCAATGGATTATGCTTATCCTGCTTGAAATGAGACTTACTATTATCACTCTAATTCATATAATTGGCTATTTTATAAAATTCAAGTAAGACACATACATAATATACTACATGTAGTACAGAAACAATGTCTATTAAGTTAGTAATTACTATATATAGTACTAATCTCTATGTTAATTTTTCATTTGGTATTATGAGATCCCACCTGATAACCAGGTTGATTCGATCAAATTGTTAAGGCCAAACAAAAAAAGATTGTATGTTTCCGATAACGGAGTGAAAAAATTAGGGTACTAAGGTTGGTAGGGAAATAAAATGTTTTTTTTTTATTTTGATATTTTTTATCCAGCTGCATAAATATTGAATTACCTCGACCGAATTGACATAAAATGCCAACTTGTGTTGTGGGGAAAGTAGACATTAAGATTGTTCAAAGATCAAACTTACTTCATGCTTAAGTATGTTATTTATTATTCACATACCACATTTTCATAAATTTGCCTATAAACTTGGTACGAAATTGATGTCACTAACTTTTATAAGAATTTTACCCATAATACCGCCATTATACCTTACTTGTATTGTGACGACTACATCCCATTGTCTGGTGGTAGCCAGTACACCCAACCTAGCATGCCTGGTTTTTGGAAAAAGTAGCTGTACCCTAACATATTTGGTGATAACCTCTATACATTACATGTCTATACAGATATACACACCATGTCTGTTGATAGTGCTCCTACCGGTACTCTCGGGCTCCAAATAAAAGTGCAGGCCCAAATAATAGTGCAGGGGAAACATTCCATTGAAAGTTAATAATAGCACAGTGGAAACTGAGCAAAACATCAACTATAGTTAAAAAATTTATAGTACATGTAGATCAAGCATAGGAATCAACATAGTATGTGTCATGTAGTGTTTTATTCAATATTTAAATGTTCACATGTATGCCATATATTTGAATATGTACATGCATAAAGTTATAAGCTCATCAATTTGGTATCAGAATCATATAAAAATCTTGAGTTTGTGCTGATTTCAATTTTCATAGCCTCAAAATTAATAAACTTGCAGACTCAAATAAGCACTGTGCAGGGATGAAATTTCCCAAGAAAATAATAAATGTGCGTGTATGTTTATTTGGAACCCATGAGTATGTTCCATAAGTCCCAAGCAAAACATACCTGTAAAGCAGGCATGAGATCCACTCTCATGAAATTAAAATTGAAAAATTAATACCCATCAATCAACAACCCATCACACACCTGGGGCTTTTGAGACAACTGTCACTTCATGGTCACTTTTCACAGGCATATGTTCACACTGTCCAATCGGCTCGAGGAATACCAGTGTCAACGTCAGAATACCAGTGCTGTACAGGAGAATATCAGTGTTTTAAGCGATATGATGCTACAATAATTAGAACTGGACGGCTAAATATCAAGACAAAATACAATGGAAAGTTATATACGATCAATTTTGCATTTACCCAGTGGAGGGGTCACCTGGTGATGTTGAGTTCGACTCTGGGCGATCTGGTCTTTGTTTAAAGCAGAAAAATAGGGTGTACAAACTCGTAGGGGGAGGTAAAATTTTGCCCTAATCGGTATTCTAGTGCGTTTTGTTTAAATCTTGGGCATAACTTGTGGAATCTTTTATCAAATTCCGATAGCGGAATCTATTGGCAAAACGTGCACATCGAAATCACTAGCGTGTATCAGTTGGAAATACACGAAAATAAATCTAAACGAGGGGTGGTGATCACAGAAAATGGCACGGCGAACTACCAGTGCATGCCAACGAGGGCTACCAGTGCCAACTTGTCTTTATATGTTAAGTTATATCGGGTATATGTCGGGGGACGTTTTAGATTCAGTTTAAGCTACTAGGAATGTCTCACCCCTCATCAAATTTGGACACAATCGATCTAGAATGGTACATGTGTGGGTCTAATATATGAAAGTTCGAAATTTTAAGTATGGCGATACTCAACATTAGTGGAACATAAAGTAACAATTTAGTCGACAAGAGTTTAAATTTCCCTTTATTCGGTATTGGCACCGAGTTAGTTCCATGTCTATTGGATTCAAACTAATGTTCAACATTTGCAAATAAGTCTATCATTAAATAGGGAAGACGTTCTAATTCTAATGGAATGATCTTTCTAATTATCGCAGCAAATGTTGCATATATAGGGTGGACTTGTTCCCAAAATTTTGAAAGTAATTGATATTGGGCAAGCATATCTTGGCACTGAGTTAGTTCCATGTCAATAGGATTCAAACTGATGTTCAACAGTTGCAAATAAGTCCATCATTAAAAAGAGAAGACGTTCTAATTCTAATGGAATGGTCTTTCTAATTATCCCAGCAAATGTTTCATATATGGGGTGGACTTGTTCCCAAAATTTAGAAAGTAATTGATATTGGGGCATGCATATCTTTGCCTATATGTTGAGTTCTTCGTCGATTTTAAGGCGTTACCGTATGTATGCATGCAGGGATCTGTGTTTGTCATTATTTGATGGGTTGGATGTCTTAACTAAATATAAATGAGTTATATATATATCGATGGGTGGACTGGTGACAAATATATTTATTGTTGAATGCATGGATATATTTATGAGCTGGAGTGATGGGAGAATGAGTTGGATGGCTGTTCTGATGAATCAGTGAGTGAATGGCGAGCCGATGGTTGGCTGGATTATTTTTGGTGGATCGTTGCGTGGTGATTGGACGTATGTTGTGGATACGTGTACAAATAGATTGATATTTTTGTATGACTGCGTCTGGATATGGATAAATCTAGCGCGTACATCACCAACCAACTCAATATCGAAACCGATACAATGACTTCGGCGATCGGATTGCGACCCCAATTGTACTTTAGCCTTTACGTTCATACCCAGCGCAAAGCGAAACCGTCCCATTTTATTGAAAATTATAAGATATAAACAAGCTATATTGCTCACAAACCATATACATGGTTAACTAGTCATCTGACAAGGGTGTGAGATAGGGGCATTAATTGCACTTACGACTATGAATTACAATATGTGAATTTGCGTATCAGATAATCGTGCATGCATATAAACAAGGCAACATAACTGATAGATGTCGCAACCAATCACCACGGATTATATTTAAAACAATTGAATCATTCGCCACAGCGACGTTAATCATCAGGCCAAACAGATTGTGGCATTTTATAATGTAATTATTCAGCTATTGTACAAGTTCGGAAAATTGCATTTAAACCGACTTATCCCAATAGTTGTAAGAAAAATTCTACAAAAACGCCAAATTCTGACCTGGACATCATGAAATTTGTTCTATATTTTACACTAGCTTTGAGTATCGACGTATAGTTGAAGTTTCGTACTTCCTATTATAGATCCACATATTTACCCTTCTAGATAAACTTTGTCGTTATTTTTGGAAGGGTAAGGCATTTATGTATGAAGCGTTTATCGACAAATACCCGATATAACTTACCATATAAAGAAAATTTGACCCTCGTTGGCATGCACTGGTAGTTCGTCGTGCCATTTTCTGTGATCACCGCCCCTCGTTTCGAGTAATTTTCGTGTATTTCCAACTGATACACGCCAGTGATTTCGATGTGCACGTTTTGCCAATATATTCCGCTGTCGGAATTTGATGAAGGATTCCGCAAGTTATGCCCAGGAATTAAACAAAACTCACTAGAATACCGATTAGGGCAACATTTTACATCCCCCTACGAGTTTGTACACCCTATTTTTCTGCTTTAAACAAAGGCCAGATCGACCAGAGTCGAACTGCAAAATTGATCGTATATACCTTTCCATTGTCTTTTGTCTTGTTATTTAGCCGTCCAGTTCTAATTATGGTAGCATCATATCGCTTAAAACCACTGATATTCTCCGGTACAGCACTGGTATTCTGACGTTCACACTGGTATTCCGCGAGCCGATTGGACAGTGTGATGTTAGAAACCATGTGTTTTGCACGCTAATGTTAATCAATATTTATGAACATTAGTGGTAAAAACAGTGAAAAAAAATTGACTTTTTCTCAAAATATCAATAAAAAGATTAGGGTCGGCGGGTTATTTTTAGGGTCGGTCGATGTACGGGAACATAGCATCTTTTTGTTGGCCTAATGTTCCTGTACTTTATTTGATAGAAATACTGAAGTCTGAAGGCTGAATGATAACAAACCTGAACTGAAACTATTTGAGGTTTCCACAGATGAAAGCTAGATAAAGCCAAACATACTTTACAGTATAATTCCAACTGTTGAAATTAAATCTTTCTGTAAACTTAAATTTCTTATGTCAATATATATAAATCTTGTTATGATATAAATTGGGACCTAAATTAAAAAAAAGAATTGAAATAATTTTTTTTGTTTTTTGTTTTTTTTTGGTCCAATTTTTTTTGTTGCAATGGTAATAAAAAGTTTAGGGTCGGGGGTTTAAAATACGGTCGGTCGGGTTAGCGGAAACAAACGTTTTTTAGGCCTTACTCAAAACCAAATCCTATATAGTTGAAAATTTAATAAACCTAATCCTATATAGTTGGAATTGTTTTGGTCTCCCCCCCACCTAATTTGCAGAAAATAAAATGCATAATCGAGATGACTAATGCCCCAGTTGGAACCCCCTTGAAATGTGCCTGCCTGTGGCTCTTTACAGTACCAATCATACACTTTCCAAACGGTAGTTGTTCATCATGCAAAGGTGTCAATTAAGCTACAAGAATGTATATATAATGTTTCTCGATCATATGTAAGGTGCCGCATCGGTCTGAGAGTATTTTTCCCAGAAATCACACTCCAGTCCCACTCTCTGTCTAAAATGTAAACTAATACTAACTTATAGTGTACATGTACATGTATACACATGCACCTTCAAGTTGGTTTGAGACCCATCTACATGATATTGTTAACATCCATGATAAATTTCATGAAGATCCGACCAAAGCTACGACCTGTAGCCCGCGCCAAAGGATTTATTCATGCAAAGAGTAAAATCCAAGATGGCTGCTGGCGGCCATGCTTTTGGCCGAATAACCCCAAAATGACTCATCCCCAACTACATGTAAATGTCAACATTCATGACAAATTTCATAAAGATCAGACCAAAGGTACCGCTACGACCTGTAGCCCACGCCAAAGGATTTAGTCATGTAAATAGTAAAATACAAGATGGCTGCTGGCGACCATGTTTTTTGGGCGAATGACCCGAAAAGGAAATCGTTCCCATCTACATGTACATGTCAATATTAACATCTATGACAAATTTCATAATGATCAGACGAACAGTACGACCTGTAAACCGCGCCAATCTATTAATTTTGAAATCAAACATGGCCGCCAGCGGCCATGTTTTTTTGGTCGATGATTCCAAAAATAACTTGTTCCCAACTACATGTCATTGTTAACATCTATGACAAATTTCTTGACGATCCGACCAAAGCTATGACCTGTAGCCCGCGCCAAAGGATTTAGTCATGCAAAGAATAAAATCCAAGATGGCTGCTGGTGGCCATGTTTTTTGGCCTAACGACTCCAAAATAACTCGTTCCCATCTACATGCCAATATTAACATCTATGACAAATTTCATAATGATCAGACGAACAGTACGACCTGTAGACCGCACCAATATATTAATTTTGAAATCCAAGATGGCCGCCAGCGGCCATGTTTTTTGGCCAATGATTCCAAAAGAACTTGTTCCCAACTACATGTCATTGTTAACATCCATGACAAATTTCATGAAGATCTGACGAAAGCTACGACCTGTATCCCGCGTCAAAGGATTTAGTCATGCAAAGAGTAGAATCCAAGATGGCTGCTGGCGGCCATGTTTTTTGGCTGAATGACCCCAAAATGACTCGTTCCCACCTACATGTCATTGTTAAGACCCATGACAAATTTCATGAAGATCCAACTAAATGTACCACCTGTAGCCCGCGCCAAAGAATTTAGAATAATATCTCGGCGCATTTACCCAAAGCCCTTTCGTTTTCAATCCACGGTGGACGAAGTGTGCCAGAGCACGTATAGTGTTTGAGTCTGTCCTGGTCATTATTTGTTAAATAATCTCTCATTAGGGATGTTTAACATGATATGTTCTCGTAAAATAGGGCGCGCTTGTCTGACAGAGAAATACAATGTATCAAAAAAGTCGATATCAAAGTACCGTCCGCTTAGTATGTTGAAATATGCTAAATAGTAATTGCCGGAAAGAATCTGGAACCCATTCATTAATGGCAAGCACGTGTCCGTGTGTTGTAGCGAAGTCTTTTTCCTGCGAACGATGGATAAACGGCATCCCCCACTGTGTGGTGTCATCATCCGAGTCTTTAATGTCTTTAATGATAATATTTCATTCGTGACCACATTGTCACATAACACATGAGCACATATATATTACATTACATAAACATAATATGTGAATTAAACATATGAACATATAAACAGGAAATACACATATATAAATGTAGTTTGCGTAACACATACAAAGCTAAGCCTAGAAATCGGCAGAATATAGGAGATAAATATTTGACCCCCGCTGCGCTCTGTGCCAATTCATCAGGTTGTGGCACCTGTGAATCGGCGCCGTTTTCATGAGTGAGATGGATATATCTCATTACCCGTGGTGTGATGTCATTGTCGAATATTCCGACTAGATTGCTATATAATTGAGTGTCGAGTAATAAGTTAATCGCAGGCGATATCCCCGTAGATTATCAACAGTTTCTATCTAGGGTATTAAATAACATTAATTAAAGCCATATGGTAGTTCGCGCTTTAAAATGCATGTAATAATATTCGCTTTTGAATGTTTTGCCGGTATCGATATAGGTTGATAAAAACTCGAAATACTGTTCTAAGGGCATTTTATGCCACAGAAACGCGCATTGGAGTAACAAAAAATCAAATTTGAACACGGTGTTTGGGTCCCAATACAAACAACATCCATATGCACGTTTATTTTACTCATATGCAAAACGTTGAAAACAGAAGTAAAACTGCTGTGACCATGCCAAGTATTTTTCAGAGAATATGAAGCTGATATATAAACATTTCGTGTATTTGTCAATCTATTTTATACTCCTTCTTGTACCTAAATGTCCGACGAGCGCGCCATATTTCACGAGAAACTAATACCTGATCTCCTAACCACCCATAACGAGAGGTTATTCAATAAAATATTAACAAGCACAGACCCAACAACTCTACAGGCTCTGGCATATTTCGTCCACTGTGGACTGAAAAAGAAAGGTGTTTGGCAATCAAGTGACGAACTGGTTAATCGAGTACAACACAAAAGGAACACTGCCCTATCAGTCAAATGTACATTAACATATAATATCATTATTAAGTATTTGTTGATACTTATTTTGTTCCATATTCCACGTTCTTGTCCTGTTATTCTATGTTAATGTACATTTGACCATACATGGTGTAACGGACTAATAAACTTGATTGATTGAGTGATCTAAATTGCGTAAACAACGCTTGGAAGCTCGGGCGATCCATGTCCGTTTATACATGTATATATATTCACCAGCGAATATGGAACAATTAATATTGTATATCTTTGGAAGTGTTTTCGTCTCCCATTTGTATACAACGTCATATGGGCAAATAGTGTAATCTGATGGTACATGGGGTTTATAGCAGACAATTTCAATTGAATTTTAATGGTCAATGACTGAGCACTGGCACACCATGTGTTATCAATGCATTTGGGACAGTAATGTTGGCTGAAATATGTCAAACTGTGCAGCTTGGCAATCCACATTACATAATTATATAGTTAATGTGGGATATGAGAAAGACACTCACTACACATAGATTAGCTGCATGCATGATCACACTTAATGTTTGGTAACCGAAAATAACACAGATTATAACATACTGTTATATAAACTAGGCTGGAAACAAATCAAAGCGTATTAAACTTATTTCGAAAGTCGACATCTGCACTGCCAAAAATAATTTCTTAATAAGATAAAATATCTTGAAACAAGAAAAACTATTTCCTGAAACAGGAAAATAAATCTTATTTTGGGAAATATACCCCCCAAGTCTGCTACATCAAGAAAATTTAAGAAACTCATACCAGGCAAGAGATAGTTTTCTCAAAAAAGATAGATTTTAGTCTTGAAACAAGAAAAAATTTCCTTACTAAGAAAATGGCTTTAAAAATTAAATATATATTTCTTGTTTCAAGATTTTTTTTCTAAGTTAAGAAATACTTAAAGAAAATATTTCTAAACCAAGAATTAATTGTTATGTACAAATTACTGCTGTATTGGAATAACTGTAAAAGTCCAACGAGTCCAAACAAAATTTTATGTAAACATTGTAAAAGGTCCAACCTGTTGATTAAATATTCTGAAATTCATATTCATACTTAAATATTTGAACTACATGTAATACTACAGCTATAGGATTATATAATTGTTGACAAGTCACTCACTGTAACAGTTTTGTTTACATAACATTGGAAAAGGTGCAACCTGTTGATTAAATATTCTGAAAATGTTATTCATAGTTAAATATTTGAACTAATAATACAGCTAGAATTATATATTTGTTGACAAATCACTGTAACAGTTTTGTTTACATAACAATAGTTTCAACAGATGTAATTTTGTTATTGGCAATCTGTCAGTAAGTGTTTTTATCTATTTCTCAATGATCTTAGGGCATGCTTACCTTTATACAATTTTAATAACATTTTGTTTGCACAATATAGTGGGTCGCCATTGAGGAGGCCTCCCTTGAAATATCCAGTTGGCGGTTTGCCACACCATCCCGAACTAGACAAACCTCTCTGGTGACCCCTTGCATTGAACCTATTAATTAAACCGGTACTTCAAGCTGGTATATACCCCTCTTATATAAGGATGGAAGATGCTACCAATTTCAAACCGATGGTATTTCTTCAGAGTTGACTCTCTTGTATTATGAAAGCAAGCCCAATGAGGCCATGCACCTATTGCATGTGTATAGCACACAAAAGACTACATCTTAGCAGAATGCATGTCTCTGATGATACAAATAATAAAATATCCAATTTATCCATAGTTAAATTTCATTTGGCTATATAGGAAAGCATACAATGTGGCTTTTATGTAGTTTCCACAAAGTATTTTAAGTAAAATATCCATCAAGTGATGTATTCTGCCTTGTCCTATATATTAAAATGCATGCAATGGCCATGAGAAATGCTTAATTTATTGGTAGAGATGTCCATCTGATAAGAAATACTGACATTTAAGGTTTGATACACCATTTCAGCTGGCTTGGCATCTTTTAAATTTGAAACATAAGGGAATTTATTCAGCTTTGACTCTCTAAATTATGGAAGAAAACCCAAATGAAGCCACTATTTGCATGTTAATAACACGTATAAGGCTATATCCAAACATAATACATGTCTCTGATAAAATGCACAATAAAATATCCATAGTTCAATTGCATTTGGCTATAGAGGGATGCATACAATATTGCTTTTATGTAGTTTCCACAGACTATTTTAAGTAAAATATCCATCAAATGATGTTTTCTACATAGCCTTGTATATTAAAATGCATGTGATGACCATGGGAAATGTTTAATTCATTAGTTGATATGTCCATCTGATAAGAAATACTGACATTTGAGGTTTAAAATACCATTTCATGGGATTATGGGATCATACATATAAAACTAAGGGAATTTTTTCAGATTTGACTCTCTAAATAACGGAAGAAAGCCCAAATGAAGCCACTATTTGCATATTAATGACATGTATAAGGCTATATCTCAACAGAATACATGTCTCTGATAAAATACACAATAAAATATCCATAGTTTAATTGCATTTGGCTATAGAGGGATGCATACAATATTGCTGTTATGTAGTTTCCACAGACTATTTTAAGTAAGATATCCATCAAATAATGTTTTCTACCTTGCCCTATATATCATAATGCATGCAGTGACCATGAGAAATGTTTAATTTATTGGGAGAGATGTCCATCTGATAAGAAATACTGCCATTTAAGGTTTGATACACCATTTCAGCTGGCTTGGCATCTTACAAATTTAAAATAAGGGAATCTCTTCATGTTTGGCTCTCTAAATTATGGAAGCAAGCCCAAATGAAGCCACTATTTGCATGTTTATAACATATATAAGGCTATATTTCAACAGAATACATGTCTCTGATGAAATCAACAATAAAATATCCATTGTTTAATTTGTTTTGGCTATACAGGGATGCATACAACATGGCTTTTATGTTGTTTCCACAGACTATTTTAAGTAAAATATCCATCAAATGATGTTTTCTGCCTTGTCCTGTATATTAAAATGCATGCAATGACCATGAAAATGTTTAATTTATTGGTAGAGATGTCCATCTGATAAGAAATACGGCCATTTGAGGTTTGATACACCATTTCAGCTGGCTTGGCATCTTACAAATTTGAAATAAGGGAATTTATTCAGCTTTGACCCTCTAAATTATGGAAAAAAGCCTAAATGATGCCATTATTGGCATGTTTATAACATATATAAGGCTATATCTGAACAGAATACATGTCTCAGATGAAACAAACAATACAATATCCATGGTTTAATTTGATTTGGCTATACAGGGATGCATACAATATTGCTTTTATGTAGTTTCCACTGACTATTTTATTTAAAATATCCATCAAATGATGTTTTCTACATTGCCTTGTTTATTAAAATGCATGTAATGACCATGGGAAATGTTTAATTTATTAGTTGATATGTCCATCTGATAGGAAATACTGACATTTGAGGTTTTAAATACCATTTCATGGGATTATGGGATAATAAATATCAAATTAAGGGAATTTCTTCATATTTGACTCTTTAAATGATGGAAGAAAGGCCAAATGAAGCCACTATTTGCATGTTTATAACATGTATAAGGCCATATCTTTGCAGAATGCTTTTCTCTGATAATAAAACAAATAACATATATATATTTCATAGTTTAGTTGGCAAAACAGGGTGCATAACATGTGGTTTTAAGTAGTTTCACAGACTATTTTAACTAGAATATCAATTAAATGATGTAATCTAACTTGCCCTGTGTTTTAAAATGCATACACTGACCATGATAACTGTTTAATACAAACAGCGTCCTTAATGCTGCACCAGACTAACTCCCGTTATGAAAGGGTTAAATTAATAAACAAAGGTTACACAGACATCCCCCCTTCAACAGCGCGGTGAGTGTGTTTTTGTATGTAATATATGTCATACCCGGTATAAGACCCCCCCAATTTCGTACGCCGTACTCCATGCCCTGTTATGAGGTACGCCGTATTCCGGCCCCTCTGTAAAGGTTGTTCCACACCGGGCGCGAGCGAGCGATTATAACGGCCGTTTTCTAACGTCCGTAGCAGTTCAAAGCGCGCGATTTTTATGTCCACACCGCAAGCGACTGAAACGCTTCGTCGCGCGCGATAGTGAGGTTATTATTCTGTGTGTACGCTAATTTGCGGGGAGTCAGGTGGCTGCATGGGGGATACCACCACCCCACACACTTATGACTAATGTGTAGGGTTTCTACAAACAACGTGTAGCCCTGCTACACAACCATTATTCATTTTTTATCTTAAACATATTTTACACAATAAATGGGTCAATTTATACACATGTATACACACTGGTGTGCATAAAATCAACACATATGCCTTACACATGTTGTGTAAATTCTTACACATATATATCGTAGACAAGAATGTAAAGTTCAGTATTCCGAACTGTGGGTATGTAGTATTCATGGCAAATGGAGATTTATATGTTAAAACTTTCATGGCGTACAATGGTACGTAATATTTTGCTCTGTCATGCGTGAGTTTTCGTTTTAAATGAACAAACCATGGTCGTGGCGTGGTTGCACGTGATTAGTATTAACGTATTACAACAATCATGTAAACAAGAGTAAGAGCAGTATAATTTTTTCTTCATGAAAGTTTTAACAAATATATCCTCATATATCATTAATACAATACTCACAAGTCGGAATTCTGAACTTACATTCCTTGTCTACAATTTGTTCATTCTCGTCACTCAAAATTACATGTGTATTGAGACAGTAGTAAATTGTATTCCAAAACATATACTCAAACAATATCGTCGTCATGTAGCAGACTATGAAACTGACGGCACCCAATGCGCACGATCTACATTCTTACACAAGTGTGTGTAATAAAATGTACACATTATGTGTAGAACGGCACTTGGTCAATGTATTTGTATGTAAAACTACACATTGCTATGTGTATTAACCGTGTTTACACACTTGATGTGTAATCGTTTCTACACATTAGTTATAATAGTGCTCCCACCCGGTAATACGCGATTATTATTAGTTGATGAATGCATTGTCTCATGTTTACCACAACGTCTTTTGGAATGAACTAGCCTCGTTATATTCTTTATCATTTCCCCTGATTATACCAAAATATAATTCACCCGCCAATGGAGCAGATTATACGGTCCATGATTTTAGTTCTTTACAAGGAATAAACTGAATATAGTAATCTAAGGTGGAATTTCAGTCACGAAAAATAACAAAAATAAATGGTTTAATTATTTGGTCATAGAGACATACAGTCATACAGACACACATGGCATACATGCATACATACATACATACATACATACAGTCATACAGACACACACAGTCATACAGACACACATGTGCCATACAGACACACATGCGTTGTACTTCGATTATTAGCCTCTCGCTAAAGTCCTCCATTATCGCGGCGAAAAATCAGTGTGCTGTCATCAAATAGAAAAATAACGGTCGTATAAACATCTATTTGAGAGCCGTCCAATTATCTCGCTGGTTTGCAACAAAGCGACAATTCGACGAAACATAAAATCACTGCTATAATCGCCTCGTGGTCAGCGAGTCGGTCGCTTGCGGTGTTAACATAAAAATCGCGCGCTTTGAACTGCTACGGACGTTAGAAAACGGCCGTTATAATCGCTCGCTCGCGCCCTGTGTGGAACAACCTTTAGGAGGTATTAGGTATTCCAAAAATACCGGTATTCGTATACCAACCTTCCCAAAAAATGATCATAAGAATAATATAAATGCGATGTTTGTCACAATAAATGCACGGTTTGACATACAGATCGTCGATCATCAATTTATATCATTTTAGACATGGACATGATGACCGGCGTTCGTACGGCAATAGAGAATTTATCCATATGACTGTTAACTGGTATTTCGTATTCCACCCTCTGTGTTAAGTGGTATTATTCAGTGTTCCAGGGGGTGGGGTGCTCTTATATGGTGTGAAGTTTACAACTAATGTGGCAGTCATGAAATTTTTAATTATTAGAACTGTTTGGGACATATACACCCCAATCACCCTGTCTTCGCGCTCCTGTTGGTGGTGGCCTTATCAATCTATTGCTTCGTTGAACTTTTTTTATTACAAATTTGAGGTAATAGTTCTTGATGCGTGTAATTTCGTTCCACTTTACAACAGCGGCACAAGCATTACTATTGTTTTACCTACCGGCTCAGATCGAGGCCTCGTGGATCAATAGCGACGTCCATCTTACGTTTTCATAGGATACAAATTGATCGGATTTTAGGTAAGTGAAACTAATTAGTAATCAATTGAAGTGATTTCTCATTATGAACAGACTGTTACTAGTAAAATACTTAATCGACCTACAATTAAAAGTGCACGACTTATCGATTTTATTCAAATGAAATTTGATAGTAAATCGGCCTAAATTTTGTTTCCGTAAAATATTTCAGAAAATGAAATCCGTCATTGATAAATGAACATGTTTTTGGTCAAAATAGTAACTTCTGATGGACTATGATTATACGGCATTTATGATTCATATAATATGAACATAAGCTAGCTTAATTAACGAACCAAAGCTGACTAACATTGGTGCCCGTTTGGTGGGTTGGGGCAATTAACTGTTAGTGTGGTCATTCAACCAGTAAAACTGTTGTTGTGATATGGCATAGCAGCTGAAACGACGATAAACCTCTATCAACCGACCAACATGGATGTCCATGTGGCTTCAATCTCACATGATTGAATAATTTTACAACTGGTACTTCAAATTCATAAAGTTAGAAATATTCTAAATGTGGCCATTTGTTGGTCTAGTTACAACATATTTTACACTGAATACCAAAGTTAGGGGGGTCAATCCCAGAAACCCTCCCACCAATTATGTGGTTCTAAACCCAGCTCATAAATCAACCCGCAAGGTTAACAGTTCACATACGGTACATATGGGTAAATCTCATATTTCTGCCCCTATTTGAACCAAATATAAAACGAGAGGCCGATCACGATCGGCAGATGTTTAACCCATACCTTGGCGATAGCGATTAGCTATAACTGATAATTGGTCAAAGATATGATCACAGTAATACATATATCAGTACTTAAACATAAAATCAAAAGCTCATATTATATAATTTGTCTTAATAAGGGGTTAAAGTATTTGGGGTGGGTGAGTCGTTTTAAATCTCATAACTCTGTCCCTATTCACACAAGGACCTCTCACTGTGAGATACAATGGTTTAGCCATTAATCAATTTGACAGATAGGATAAATAATTATCCAGCCAGCAGGTTGTTTATCTTTACCTTTATACAACGGCAATACATGCAACTATTGAAATAAAATCTGCCTATTTTCAAAACAGGACATCACACCTAATTAATGATATACAATTAAAACAAATTAGTGTCAATGACATTTTTTTTTAATTAAATAATTTTGTTATTATTATAAAAGTTTTTTAATATTTTTGGCCTGTTAAATTGAGCGAGGAAATTCAAGATAAACATTTTTTTTAAAATTAAAATTTGGAATTAAAAAAAAGGGGTCATAACTCCTTTAAAATAAATCGGATCAAACCCATATTCGAACTTGATCTGTATTTTGGGCTGACAATCTCACATATCAAATTTGTTGTCAATCAGATAAAAAAAATGTGTGAGTTTTTGCAGCATGCGTGAATTCTAAGTAAAAAGGACCATAACTTTGTAAAAAAAATCTTGGATCAAACCCATATTCGAACTCGAACTGTATTTTGGGTTGTGAAACCTATATACCGGTATATACTGTACAAAATTTGGTTTCGATCAAATAGAAAATGTTAGAGTTATCACATTATGCCTAAAGTGTCTACGGAGGGACAGACAGACGTACCCGGTACAGATGGAAGGACGAACGACTAGTGGCCAAACATTGACACTAAGTGTACCTTAATATGGTATACATGTAGGTACCGGTACACATAAACTTTTTATCTCATGTAGAGTACAAGAAAAATATATCAAATCTGGTGTGCCCCTTTAATATTTCTATTTACAGTTGTAATCAATTGAAATCAATGTCGAAAAAGCTTTCCATTAATATATTAATAAAACAAACTAGACCTACAGTTCTAAAAGTGTTATGAACAATTATTTTGTTCTCATAGACTGATTAGACTGATACAGAGCGTTCAAGTTTAAAAAAATTTGAAAACCAAAGTTGTCTTCCCATGACCCATGCAACCAACAAAATTCCAAAAAATCTACTAAACACAATCACATTATTAACTGCCAATAGTAATGCTATTAAACAATAAAACCAGATTACATGTATGCCTTTAAGATGCACAACATATTGTCAATAACACTCACCAGTGGGTGCTAAATATACATGTAAGGTTACTGGCGTTTAAAGCCGTTATCTCAGCGTTGAAAACGCACCCAATGCTGCTGTTTGTTGTTATGTGTGCAGCAGATACAGTGTATGTGTAACATTAAAGGCATGTACTCAATCTGATCAGACCGTCATAAATTACTATTTCTTTGACTTCGGGGTTTACAAATAATTGATTCGAGTCGAGGAACCTACCCATCAACGCTCAGTTTGACCAGATATCATTTTTTGAAGTTTTGTTATATCTATTGTTTGTGGCCCAGAACACGCTGTCAAAAGGATTACCCAGTATATGTCTGCCCGAGTCGTCAATGATCCAGTCATTCGCACAGACATTTGTTTAATACAGTTCTTTATGCCAATTTTTAATTAGTTTATGAATAGAACCTGGTGTGAAATTGTCTACAATGGAGGTTACGAGCAGTTTACCTCATCAAAATACAAACCATTAATAGAACAATGCATATATGGCATCAGTACTGACAGTAGCTCGCAGACGAGTATGAATCGCCACACCGTAGCATTTCAACCAGGCTCTGCTCAATGCTCATAATTAATTTTATGACCCAATGTATATTTGTTTTTATTTGATAATTTATGCAATAAGAGCAAATACGTCTCTATAGAAATATGCATTTTTTCAAGACTGAGGACAATAATCGAATGGATCATCTGGACTTGTTACGTTGTAAGTTAAATACCATACCGAATCAACAGATATATATATATACATGTATATAGGCTTATCATTACATGTACATGTATTTATGTAGATTGTGTTATCAATCAGTTTATTGCCCAATATCGTGCATCTATCAATTCGGTCGATTTATCTTGATATACGGAGCGCGCAGACTCTCATTTCTTGTGCTTTTACTCAATGAGGTTAAATGATTTAGCCTTGAATCATTTCGTTTTCAAGTAGAGTAAATCTTGATTTTCAATTTAGTTCCATTGTTTACGAAAAATGTGCTATCAACACGCATGTCAGTGTTCATGTTAGTTAATGTCATCCTAACAAACCGCGGTCGAGGGGTGGAGCTTATTCAGCTTAATTTTATATCAAGATGCCCGCAGCTGTTGTCAGACGTCTATTGAAACAAGACAGCTGTCAATCAAGACTAGATTTTAAATGTATTCGCATATCAATTTCCAATGCAATTTACAATTTACAATGAAAATACATGTAATTGGTAGGGAATGCGATAAAAAATCTACCCAATGCTGCACCAGGACTGGGTACATCACACAAGTGTACTCTATAAACATGGCCATACGGTACCCGGTATGCTATATGGAGAGTCGTGCATGCAGATTAAATGTCCTGTGGCTTCACACCAGTGATACTAGTATGTCCTCAAAATATATGGCAGTGTCAACACTGCGGATTACCGGTACAAATGTACATGTACATGTTCAAAATACTACCGGTACTACATGTAATTGGTCAGCTAATATAATTATGCAGCTACATGCTTACAGCTAGTTCAATTTGGCAATAAATGGGCCCGGGGCCACCGGGTGGACCATATGCATTGGATACATATTTCAATTCAATCATGGCTTCAAAACATGCATTTGTGCTGACAAATTTGACACCACAGTTAGAATTGCTATATCTATGGTAATAGAAAAACTTTGGGCGCCTAAACCTTGACGCCCAGAAACAAAATGTCAACAGAATTATTGTGCTCTGCATGGCGAAAAGAGTCCACGTGGGGCGCGCACACATCACATGATGTTGTTTTCGCCCTTGCATGGATATGCATTCATCCACAGTTGAAATAACTGTACTTGAGTCAGATTAAGTAAACTGCTGTGTATATACATGTATATGCATGTACATGTTGTATGTTAGCAATATTAAGCGCAAGATCCGCCCTTGATAACTTGAACAAATAAGGTTCATTGGATACAATTGAACAACATTTTGTGTCTTTGTTTGAAAACAGATCACTGAGAACAGACTGTTACAGTACAAGCGTGACACCAAATATTTTGTTATGTTTGTGCAGAAATAGTAATGTTATCAAGAGAGTTAATAAGTCAGTGTAACATGTACATGTACTAGTATGTAAGACAAATCAGCAATGCATATATATATTCACTTCTATAAATTAAATTTGAAATCCAGTTGCCATGTATCTTCGAAAGGTTTGTGTAATGTCAGTCACAATAACATAAGTTGTCATGTTACTGTGCCGTATATTGGAATAAAATATATTAAATGCATTTTGCCTTTATATTTTCATGTAATGTCAGTCACTCAAACACTGAACTATTTGAACGATGCCATCTGATCGCTTGACTAAATTCGGAACAATACAATATTTGCACATTACATGTAGCAGTAAGATTTTATAAAAATAACTAATGTGCCAGGAGGCTAATTACATATTAGGATATTCATCAGATTGATCAATAACAGATCTACCGTACTACCGGTACATTACTAAACTGTCGGCCAGTAACGATTCATCGTGAATCCAGTGTACCGATATACATGTACATTTCAAATAATACATGTATCGTATTGCATCATATTTATCGCAATATGGGAAATAATATAAGTTCTGAAGATGGGCATGTGCATAAGAGCAACACCTGCAAATGCAGCAATGTTCTCTCAACTTCTCAAGTACTGTATACATGTTAAGAAGGCAACCTACAAGTTAATTAAAAAAAATTCTCATTTAGTAGACCGAGTACTGACCCTACCGAGTAGTTGGGATAACAAGCTCAGAGGCGGACTGGCCGATCGGGATACCAGAAAAATTCCTGACGGGCCCGAGGCCGTGGGGGAGGGGGTATATGTGGTTGGGCCGCAAATGAAACCGATGTGGGCCGCCACATGTGTTGTTTAACCAGCCTAATTGGCTAATAGTAATTTTGTCATTAAATGAACTTGTCAGCATCATATAACACCACGTAAAGACCCCGTTAATCTCGAGGTTTTTACGGCAACTCCCAGCTGTAAATACCGAAAAAAATTCACGCACACCTCATATTTATTGCAAATAAATAAAATAGCGTTTTTTCTAACGTTCAAAGTTTTCAATTATGGATATACTCCGACAAGGCACGAGTTTTGTCGAACCATCTTATTAGATTTGTCCAAATTCACTTAATCTACGCATGTGTGCCGGAAGTTAGTCATGGTATGAATGATCCGCTTTGCCCACAGCACATCTTTTTACAATCTGGGGCATTACGCGGGTGCCCTATCGAATTTAGCAAATTGTCATATTGTATTATTCCACACATGTATTGTGGAAATATATAAACTAACCCAACACGAAACGACCTTATTCTAAAATACCGATAAATAAGGAATAATTTGATAGTATTGAAATAACAAGAGATGGACTGTCGTCCGGTGCATACCCACTCGTGGCATACCGCCTAGTGTGGGCACATCTACATGTATAACTTATCATGGCTATATTCAGACATATGAACCCAGAAAGCAGCATTTTCATATAAACAAAGATGAATAACTATGGAACAAAAAAACAAAAAAAACATTTGAATGTGCCACTACATGTAAATGTCCTCATATTGGTGAACATCCATACAAAATTTCATTGAGATCCGAACATTACTGTTCAAGTTATGAGCTGAACAGACATCGGATGGACCAAACAGCCAACATTTCCAGATAAACAAAGATGAATAACTCTATAATGGAAAAGCGGAACAGAACAATGGAACGGAACCCCCTGTTGAATGTCCCCATAGCAGTGAACATCCATACCAAATTCCATTGAGATCCCAGCACAACTGTTGAAGTTACGACATGAACAGACACAAGATGGACCAATAAGCCACCATTTCCAGATGAACAAAGATGTATAACTCTAGAATGGAAAATCCGAACACAACGATGGAACCCTCTTTTTAATGTCCTCATAGTTGTAAACATCGATACCAAATTTCATTGAGATCCCAGCACAACTATTGAAATTACGATATGAATAGACACCAGACAGACCAAAAAGCCAACATTTCCAGATTAACAAAGATGAATAACTCTAGAATGGAAAATCCGAACAAAACGATGGAACACTCTATTGAATGCCCTGATAGTAGTGAACATCCATACAAAATTTCATTGAGATCCCAGCACGACTGTTCAAGTTATGCCATGAACAGACACCAGACGGACTAAAAATCCAACATTTCAAGATACTAGTATTAAAACAAAGATGAATAACTCTAGAATGGAAAATCCGAACATAACAATGGAACCCTCTATTTAATGTCCTCATACAGGGTAGTTGTGAACATCCACACCAAATTTGGTTGAGATCCCACCACAACTGTTGAAGTTACGATATGAACAGACACCAGACGGACCAAAAAGCCACTATTCCAGATAAACAAAGATGAATAACTCTAGAATGGTAAATCCGAACAAAACGATGGGACCCTCCATTTAATGTGCTCATAGTAGTGAACATCCAAACCTAATTTCATTGATATCCGAGCACTTCTGTTCAAGTTATGACATGAACAGACACAGGACGGACGTATGTACGGTACACACAGACGGACAGGTGCAAAACAGTATACCCCCCTTTTTTCTTAAAAGGGGGTATAATAAAGGTGATCGGCTTTGTCCGGGCAATCCGCTTTGCCCGGGTTTCCCCTACAGTTTTCAAAATTTTCTCACCCCGGGCCGAAACACCATGGACAGCCCGATGTGTCCTGGTCTATTGTCCGTAGCCGTGTGCATTTGTCTGGAGTTAGACCGCTAGATGTTATAATTTATGCAATTTTTCAGGTAAAAATAACTGAATGGTCTCATACAGGCAATATATAGAACCATGGTTTATGAATATATATGATATCAGGCCAGAGCACTGAGGTGCAAGGGGCTCCAAATGGAATTATGCAAAAACATGTATTTGGTCTGATTCTGATTCAAGGGATGGGGGGGGGGGGGGGGGGGGGGTGGTGCAGTTGGAATTTCCCAAGGTGGACACCCCCTGAACAGATTCTGATTCAAGGGTGCAGTTGGAGTTTCCCCAAGGTGGACATCCCCTGAACAGATTCTGATTAGAGGTGCCATGATTATTTATTTTGATAATCGATAATCAGTTGTCAATAATCGATTTATAATCGATTAATCGTACCTAATATCAACAGTGGATGTACCGTATTCCGTAATATGGCCTATTGGGTGGGTGTTGAATCTGTTGATTAAAATACTTGGCTGATGCAATTTTTATGATAATAATGTCCACCATAAACCACCGGTAATGACTAATGAGCACAATGTACATGTATTCAATACCAGCACATATCTTGGCGATGTCAAATTGTCAAGGTCATAATAAATAGTGAGTTTCATTTAGCAGTCACCACACGATAAGTGATAGACTGTACTAGTAATATCTAAGTACCAGAATGCTCATGTTGTCAGACTCTTTCTGATGAATGATCAAAGGTTGTTAAACTGTAAAACAAACACGGTATTCAATAATACCCAGCACGTCGTCAGAAATAAATAACAGATTATTCGACTATGGAAATGGTAATCGATTATCGGCTTTATACGATTAATCGTGGCACCCCTAATTCTGATTCCAGGGGGGGGGGGCGGTGCAGATGGGCCGGTATTATATTAATATCCCGGGCCGGTTTTTTGGCCCAGTCTGCCTCTGAATACGCTACATGTAGATAATGATGGATAATGCAATGTTCTTTTGCAAATACATCCCTTCAAACTATCTAGTGACCTACAATGTACATGTACTGGTATGGTACATGACAATTTTGTTTAACTTTTAGAAATTGACATTGTTTGAAAATTCATGGATTGGGCACATCCTTAATTACATGTACATGTAAGTGTATTTGACTCATCTAACATGTACATGTAGATAACTACATGTACATGTATACAACTGCATTTTAGTTTAACATGAACTCCATCTCCATCTCCAGTACATGTTGGTTCTGATATTTAGTGTACAGTGACATGTATCGACTAATCGTATTGTTGATCATGTTTCGCAAATTCATATTGTATCGCTGATCATGTTTCGCGTCTCATACATGTATCTTACCGTGTCCAAACCGTGTATTGTTAAAAAAGCCCCACTGTACTGCCCTGTCAGAGTAAATGACTCACTGAACCGGATTGGCACCCCACTGGGCCAGGTAGACTTTTGGTAAGGACTTTAAATGTGGCATGTGGCAAATGCAAGACAACCACTTAGAGGAGTGCATGGTTAAAACGCATGTAAACATCAACTGGTATGAAACAGTAACTTCCAGTACAAGTGCGACAAGCTGTACATGTATGTAACTGTATCAGCAGCCGTCAATGAATATAACCACGGTTTCTTTTAATACTGCATATAATGCAGTCACAGAACTGTTAATTATCATGGAGTTATGGTTTGACTGCAGTCATAAATTCACATTAAATAACCCCAGTTACTTGGTCAATTACTTACTGGTAGGGCAGTACAGTAGTATGTTTACTATTAACTTTACATAGTCTGAGCTGGTTGTTTGAATAGCTGTATGTACATCAATATAGTGAATATTCCATACATTCTTTTTGTGCTTTGTATAATACAGTTCTGTTATATACAGGTAATACTTCATGCTTAGACATATTACCAATATGTACTTGTTTGGGTGAGTGAAAGCTACCGTACATGATGACGTTCATCGAGTTTCGTTTAAATTGACATGACATTTCTCAATGAATATAACCAGGGTTCGTTATGGTTTGACTGCAGTCATAAACGCATATTAAATAATCCCAGTTACATGTACTTGGTTGATTACTTACATGCAGGGCAGTACAGTAGTACCGTATCTTTACTATTAACTTTACACAGTCTGAGCTAGTTCTTTGAAACTTTGAATGGCTTAGGGACCTGCGAATATACCGGTACGAGAATCGATTCGATTCGATGTCGATATCGGGCACCCGATTCAAGATCGACACCGAATCGACCCACTGATTCAGATATTTTTGAATCGGTATTTACTTTGGTGTAGTCTCGTTTTTTTGCGTCTCAATAACTAGTATCCACTTAACCACGGTGCGCTTAGCGTTGCCACCGCGGCCGAAATGCAACAACACTGCGTCTCCACTGGCTAACTACAGTTGGGCCGCAGTGTACTTGCCATTCAGCCATGGTGTAATTGCAGCGGTGTACGTTCATTAAAGGGGTACTGTACGCCAATTTCAATAAATTCCCGGTAACAATTGCGATCTAATATCAATATTATATTTTAAAATAACGTATTTGTGTCGACGATGTCTACTGAAAACGTTCCAGTTAACAGGCTATCATAAAAGTCAAATTGAATTATTTAATATAAATGAATTTATGGCTGGAGGCATAAAATGGCGAATTATGCCATTACGAGTTACCGTTCTTGAAATCTCACATGTTGGGTGTCTTTTATCGACGGCCGTTTACGACGAACATTATTGAGTTGCGAACAAAACATGTTACATGCAAAAGGAAGTCCCGCTATAACCAATTTGGAAAAAAAGAGAAGAAACAAGATTCATAAAGCGTCAAGTATTTTTATAGGGGGTGAGATTGTTCGATGGAAGAGATTGCAGGCATCAATTGAACTTCCGGTTCATCCTGCAACCTGCGTCTTCTCCGGTGAAGGTAAAAAACATGGCGCGTAGTTTGAAATCGTAATATTTTTATTTCCAAGATCAATATTTTCGTCGCTAAATTAGGTTTATACGAAACTCATATAACACGAACACAATCTAACTTGAAAGTTATGTCAATGGGAGTAAATAAAAAAATTGCCTATCTCTGTGTAAACTGAAAAAAGATGATACAAAACATAAATATAACCACGGTGTACATGCCATTTGGCCGCATTGTAGTTGCCTTTCAGCCATGGTGTACCTGTACTTGCCGTTCGGCCGAAGTGTACTTGCCTTTTAACCACAGCTACAAACGCTGACACCGCGGTTGAATGGCAAATACACAACGGTGCCAATGGACACTTGTTTTGTCGAGCGGGGTACATGTATCTGTAATCTGTATCGACACTATGCAAATTCTTTACATGGTTCGTGATCGCTAGATGCGGAACTCAATTGATTACCTTACGGTATGTTTAGAACTTCATATATCCAAATCAGTTTATATGAATACTAGCATATTAGCCCGCCACTGGTCCTATGGCTTTGGTTGATTGATTAATTTAAGTTTTTTAAGGTAACCCTGTACATGCACGCCGACAGCATACTGATGCCCGAAATATCATTTGCGGGTACCCGTTTCAAAGTCACGTCGGGTGGACAATCTGACCGGACAAAAATATTCCACGCCCCGAGTTGACCAAACAAATTTCACGTTGATACCGAAATATCGCCCAAGGTCATTTGCGGGTACCCGTTTCAAGGACATGTTCGGTGGACAAAATAACCCGACAAAAATATTCCCTGTCCTGAGTTGACCATACAGATGCGGACTGGCTGATCGGCGGACTGGGAAATTTCATGATGGGCCGGAGGCCCGGAAAAATTCCAATTCCACGTGATTTTCTATCAAGCGAGAATCCGATGTTTTTTTTACGGTTTGGGGGGGGGGTACTAGTATATGTGGTTGGGCCGACCAACCACAACTTGGGCCGCAAATGAAACTGACGTGGACCGCCACATGTGTTGTTTAACCAGCCGTGTATCCAATAAGATGGCACTCTTCTCACATAAATTCATGAAGTGAATTCCATTTTACGACGGCGTCTGAGATTGTCCCGATTGTAACCATATTTGGAACCGTCACTAAACAAGAATATATTGATTTGGAAATTATTCCACATGTAAAATGTTTTACTTCGGATAATGTGCACTGCCAATATATATATATATATATATATATATATATATATATATATATATATCACGGTACACCTGAGATGCGGAAAACCAGCGAGAAAAGACAGAAGTTACCTAAATTGTGAAGTTTGCAGGTTCCCCGTGTGAGTACGGTATAATGTGACGTTCGGGGGGGGTGGGGCAGAGGCGGACTGGTCGATCGGGAGACCGGGAAAATTCCAGACGTGGGCCGCCACATGTGTTGTTTAACCAGCCGAATCAAATGGCTAATCGTAATTTTGTCATTAAATGAACTTGTCAGCATCATATAACACCACGTAAAGACCCCGTTAATCTCGAGATTTTAACGGTAACTCCCAGCTGTAAATCCCAAAAATATTCTCACGCACCCCTCCCCCAATTGAAATTTACAACAAAATAGGAATGCTTCAGTTGATGCCAGTCTAGATGCTAGGATTCGCGATTTTCTTGTATAATTTTCAAAATTTTCTCACCCAGGGCCGAACAACCATGAAAAGACCGGTGTGTCCTGGTCTCTTGTCCATAGCCATGTGCATTTGTCTGGAGTTAGACCGCTAGATGTTAGAATTTATGCAATTTTTTCAGGTAAAAATATCTGAATGGTCTCATAACGGGAATATATACATGTAGAACGAAGGTTTATGAATATATAGGATATTAAGCCAGAGGTGCAAATGGAATTATGCAAAAACATGTATTTTGTCTGCATCTGATTCAAGGGAGGGGGTGCAGTTGGAAGTTCCCAAGGTGGACTGTGGACACCCCCCGAACAGATGGGCCGGTATTATATTAATTTCCCGGGCCGATTTTTTGGCCCATTCCGCCTCTGTGACCATACATAACATACATTTTACGTCGATGTCACCGCTGACAACTGAGTACGGAGTGCGCAGAAATACAACTGAGTGAGCACACCGATTGAGCCGTATTTATACTTGTGTATATAAACGCTCTTTAAAAACAACACCACATGTGCGGACAATCCTTAATCATTAACCCATCATTCAGGGAAGAATCCAGAGATACAATGTAATTTGGGGGCACCTGTTTCCAGCAGAGGATGTACCGATATCCCAATATAACTTTAAAATACGGCTTCTACACCGAACCAACACAGATACAGATGCATATATTATAAATATGACATAATATTTCTGATTTAAAAATTCAACATGCAAATGAAGGCTGTATTGCAACTGCAGATGTTTATTTACAGCGCATATTGTTGAATTGCCTTGAAAATTCAGGTTGACTCAATACTGTCCACTAGGAGTTTGGGGTCATTTAGGCTTCTCAAGTTTGGGCACCCATACCTGTAACAGGTATCAAAACAGCCCTGGAAATTTCTCTGCCATCAATTCCAACGACAGTGGCAGGGTTTTGAATCGTTTGCCTGATTTGATTCGAGATTCGATTCGAAATGAAAACACCCGATTCGCAGGGCCCTAGACACCGCCGGTATAATTCCTATAAATTTCCCACTTTCAGTTTGTTTCCCGGGAAATCGAACGCGTTGGTTCTCCAACAACCTTCTTTGTATAGTACACATCTTAATTGGATTGACAATATGTGCATTTCAGTAAAATACTCCCCTCAGGACAAGAACCAACAGTCATGACTTTTGATTAGTTTCAGTTTGATGTTGGGAAGTTATATTGTATAATAGTTTGTACGGCATTTAATGTTTTTTTTTTGGTTTGAAGCTTTAAGTCGAAGGTGGTGAGCTCATAGTCTGTTTGCATTTAGACTCTGATTTCTCACATGCCCTGATGTATGTATGATTGACCTAATTTATACTCGGAGTTGCTAGCTATAAGACCCACTCTTTCGATGAACCCTTGTGCATGTCTGGATTGAAATAAATCATAAGCATACCACGATATAAGGCCTAAGTGAATCCTATTTGATGGGAATATACATCTATGAAGTTATTTTTTTATAAGATTAAAACAGACAGATACATGTACTAGTATATCATAGCTTATGCCAGTGGTTTAGATGTGGTTCGTTAATAATGCTAGCTATATGGTCATATTAGTATTCATGTTGTCGAAATATCTGATACATTATCAAAGGTTGTTAACCCCCTCGGTTGTAGATTAAAAGTCTGTAAAAGTGTACAATCAGGGTATTCAACAATAACTGGCATTTTCCAACGTCCGAAACAAAATAACGCAGATTAATCGAAAACAGAAATGGTAATCGATTATCTGTTTTATCAACAGTTCATCGATTACACGATTAATCATGGCACCCCTAGGCAGGATACTGGCACACAACTAATAAACATCAATTCTATTTGTGCTTTTCCGTGGTATGCCCAAAATTAATACAGACATGTTAAAATAGAAAAAATGAAAGTGTCAATGACACTGTCGCTCAACTTAGGTAGGGGAACAATTTAATGCTTGACAGTAAATGGAGGGATGTGGTCTGTAGGCTGTGCCGAAGGATTTAGTGATGCAACTTTCAGCATTCATAAAATGGCTACGGCAATCAGCATTGCCGAAGCAATTTGCTGAAGCAAATTGGGCCACGGCATACTGTTGCCGTAGCGGATTGCCGAAGCCAAACAATCTGAATTAAGAGGGCTGATTACTTTAGAGTAAATCCTAAAATGGCCACCGGCCATTTTTTTGCCGAATGACCCGTTCGAATGACTCGTTCCCATCTACCGGTACATGTCAATGTCAACATTCATGAAGATCAAACAAACAGATCGGTCTATAACCCTTAGCATGGATTTTGAAGAAATATTTAGTCATACATGTACAAAGAGAAAAATCCAAAGGTACGACCTATAGCCCGTGCTAATGGATTGAATTTTGTAATCCAAGATGGCCGCTGGTGGCCATGTTTTTTGTCCGAATGACCCCAAAATGACTCGTTCCCATCTACATTCCAATTTCAACATCCGTGACAAATTTTATGTTGATCAGACTAAAGGTACGACCTGTAGCCCGTGCTAAAGGATTTAGCCATACAAAGAGTGAAATCCAAGATGGCTGCTGGCGGCCATGTTTTTTGGCCTAATGACTTCAAAATTACTCGTTCCCATCTACAAGTCAATATTAACACCCACGACAAATTTCATGATGATCAGATGTACAAAACGACATGTAGTCCGTGCTAATGGATTGAATTTTGAAATCCAAGATGGCCACTGGTGGCCATGTTTTTTGTGGAATGACCCCAAAATGACTCGTTCCCATCTAAATTCCAATTTGAACAGCCGTGACAAATTTTAAAATGATCAGACTAAAGGTACGACCTGTAGCCTGTGCTAAAGGATCTAGCCATACAAAGAGTAAAATACAAGATGGCTGCTGACAGCCATGTTTTTTGGCCAAATGACCCCAAAATTACTCGTTCCCATCTACAAGTCAATATTAACACCCACGACAAATTTCATGATGATCAGATGAACAAAATGACCTGTAGCCCGTGCTAATGGATTGAATTTTGAAATCCAAATGTTTTTGTCCGAATGACCCCAAAACTACTCGTTCCCATCTACATTCCAATTCCAACAGCCATGAAACATTTTATGATGATCAGACAAAAGGTACGAACTGTAGCCCGTGCTAAAGGATTTAGTCATACAAAGAGTAAAATCCAAGATGGCTGCTGGTGGCCATGTTTTTTGGCCGAATGATCCCAACATTACTCGCTCCCATATACATGTACATGTCAATATTAATATCCACGACAAATTTCATGATGATCAAACGAACAGTACGACCTGTAGCCCGTGCTAATGGATTGAATTTTGAAATCGAAGATGACAGCTGGAGGCCATGTTTTTTTTCCGAATGAGCCCAAAATGAATCGTTCCGGTCTAAATTTTGATGTCAACAGCTATGACAAATTTCATAATGATCCGACCAAATTTACGACCTGTAGCCTGTATTGTTGACAACTCATGCACACGTACACACGCACACATGGACGACAAAGCCATGGCAATAGCTCAAACTTTACAAAGTAAAGTTGAGCTAAAAATGAAGCTGAATCGCGCTATCATCAAACTATAAACAAAATGAGTTATGTAGCCTGTTCTAGATGTGTGCACGACTTGGCGAAGTTAGGAGTCTTAATTTTCAACACACACAGTACATGACATGTAGCTTCTATTAACGTATTTAGAGCTTTTAGATTCGCAATGCTATTTGTTCATCTACGGTAGATTCTAGATAATTTTTTTATTAATAATATTACTGCACGTCACCTACCCTGCTGAACAAAACAAGTGTCCACTTACTACTGGTAGTAACCGTGGTGCAGTTAGCATTGCCACTGCAGCCAAAATGCAACTACAACGCGCTGCACCGGCTAACTACAGTTGGGCCACGGTGTACTTGCTGTTCGGCCATGGTGTAGTTGCTGCGGTGTCGTTCATTAAACTGAAGAAAAAAACAATACAAACCAGAAATCTGACCACAGTGTACATGCCGCTCAGTCGGGGTCTAGTTGTCGTTTGGCCGTGGTGTACATTGTACCTGCCGTTCGGCCGCAGTGTTCAAATGCAGTTACAAACTCTGACACTTCAGCCGAATGGCAAATACACTGCAGTGCAAATGGACACTTATTTTGTCCGAGGTAGTTGGCATAGTATGGAATTCAACACGACAGTGCCCAATGCTTACCGGTATGTTTTGAAAATGAGAGATTATTCTAAGATGCCTGTCATTTTGTTAAATATCACTTTTACGAAATAACGGCCATGTTTAAAGAGTTACACCACAAAGACACAAACTCCACAAAAGTTGTAAAACATTATAAACTCAGGGTGGGTGGGCTTGGGAGAGGCGGTCGTCACTGTAAAAACAAGACAGTCAATGACTGTGGGGTCGCTCACCAGACTGCAAAGACTGATCCACTCTGGAGACCAAAACAGTCAGCACTTTTCATAATCACTTTAAAAGAAGTAGATTTAAACAGGATATGTGGCTAAAGAGACTTCAAGTATGTAGATTGGTAAAAATCCACCTTGAAATTGCCAACTGTACACTACTGATCACCCCCCTCCTCCAGCTCAACAAGTCCCCTCCTGACCGGGCTCCAGATTCCCAAGTCTTAGATTGGAATTTCACCACCGACACCTCAAACTTTCTCAATTGTTGGAAATTTCCAATCTCAAAAGGGCCTTTTTTCTAAAACCATTTAGACATGTTTGAAGCCCAATTATCCATGGACCCAAAACACAATACATGTATGTCAGACCAATCAGTCAGGTGGTTCCAAGGTAGATGTTTTAATGAATTTGGTATTTCAATGATTTTATTAGACACAAAAGTGTTAACTCCCCATAGCCTGCCATTTCTTGACAGGTTGACCTCATTTTAACAAATCTGAATCTCAGTCACTACAGGATCCTCCTGATTCCTCCATACTATATGTAAGCTAATAGTCCAAACTCTCTTGAGAAGACATTTTAAGGTCCCACCTTATTTCACCTGGTGACCACCTGAATAAATTTGAATCCCAGACACCAAAGAACCCTTCATACATATCATAAATATCAGTAAAATAGACCTGATAGTCCCTGTGAAGGAAGCATATTAAGAGGGAAACTGTCCTTCGCTTGGCCCCTATTTGACCAGGTGACCCCATTAAAAAAAATCTGAATTGCAGTCATTTGACATATGTTATCTTACACCAAAGTAACACCGATTTGAAAATATTTGGTGTCGACGTCGAAACAGGTCCCTGATATTGACATCGAATTGAATCTTGAATATTCGCAGGTCCCTATGTTGACACCAATCAATGGTTGTTGAATGAATATCAGCAAAGTGAAATCACCATGTAGAAATTTGATACTGTGCTCAGAGTCAGATTCAGAATGACATTGACAATGACATACCACATGGTGCATCGAATTTTCGGAATGCAATTTTTGTGTTTTCATTTTCAAAGTTTTGCCTGTCATCACGCTAAAAGTATCTACATGTAGGCCTACAGATGATTAGAAGAATTGAGTTCACAAATAGCTTACCTGATCAGTTTATCTCAGTTGTTGTGTTAACGACAATCACCAGCACTGACCTTGTTCGCGAAATTGTGGCAGGACTTTTTTTCTTTTTGTGATTGCGTACTAATTCATAGCACAAGCTTATATCTCTTCGCTCGTTCAGCCGTTGTTGGAAGAAATACATAATATTTTCAATACTTATAACTACATAAATAGTTTGTTTCACACAATCACAGAATAGTATGGGTTTAAATGGTTAATACGTTTGGAACTATATCTTGTTATCTTCCAATTTTATGATTTACTTTGATATAGATTTTTAGATCGTACTAGTATCGATAAAAATCTGGTTGAAGCATTCAATCGAATCTTATAGTTTCGGTTTGAACTTTGTGAATAGTGCATCCATCTTTCAGGCGAAAATACCGATATAAAATTGAAAATGGTCTATACAGGTGCATTCATGCGGCTGGAATTCATTTTCTGGGCAAATATTTTAAATATTTTTTTTAAATTTGTAAACAAAACTTTTTCATGCAATTTAATTCACGCTTTGTTTTAAATCTTGCGCTTTAGTTTGATTTGTTTCCAATTATAATCAAATAGAGTGTATAGACCTGTTGGAAATACATTATAAACTGGCTCCTTTCCCTTGTAAATAACAAAGTACATCAATGATTGTATGACATTTAATCGTCGTTTATAGAAATACATGTAGGAGAATGTTGCAGATCGACTGATTTGCGTTGGCATCTTGACAGCATTTTACGACAATAATGCTTTAGGCCCACCGATCCTATGTGCAACATTCGTGCTCCCCAAAATTCAAAATTCAAGGGTCGTATTACTTAAAAATTGGTGACGTCACAAAATCAGATATAGCCTATATACGACCCAAAGCGTCTTTGGTTCGTTATAAAGGTAGCCCTACACAATATTCCCAACTCTATTCCCAACTGCAAAAAGGATTTTTAACGAATTATAAATTGTGCTAAATTTTATGCTACATAAAAGGAAAAAATGTCCGGGAATGGCTATTTTCGTCTGCAAAATCAAATTCTGCCATAAATGCAGTGTATTTATATCGGTCGACATTAATATGACAATAGTTGGCAAATAAAAAGGTCCCATTTATTGAAAATATATATGTAGCTTATAAGGAAATTGTCAGTTATGATCAGTTATACTTCATACCATTATTCTAACAAATGTCAACCTGATAGAATTCCCACAATATCTTTAATATTGTCACGCCATGGCCAATTTAACACCAAGTGAACGGTCAGATTACCACGATAAAATCGTAAGTGGAAATATTTCTGTCGTAGGAAGTAACCGCGCAACTGTGCATGCTCACCTCAAAATCGTAGGTAAAAAATAATATCATGCACTGTTTTATTTAAAAGCGAAATTGTGGCGTATCCTTGGTTACCCCCATTTGCGACGTAATCACTAATCAGTCATGTGTAGGTAAAAATTGTGGCCTGAAGGATCGCATGATAGTCAATCACATGCTTTACAAAAAAACTGTGATTTCATCATGTACGACATCGTAATCGTGTGAACAATTATCCACGATCTCGTCGATCCCGGTTCCTCCACTTAAGATTGTATCTTTCATCTGTACGTTCACTGAGTGAACATTCATGATTCATATGACTACGATTCAATTGTAAGTGGACAGATTCCCATATTGGGTAATAACCGATAGTTGGACTGTGCATGCTCACGACATGATCACGAGTTATATCAATGCAGAATTGCAAAATTGTGACGTATCCTTGGTTACCTCCACTTGGTGAAATTTGCGTGTACGTAAAAATCGTACAAAGTAAATGGAAATATCATAGGATAGTTAATCACGTGGTTAACCACCGATATTAAATATACTCATCTGCGATGACATCGTAACAAACTATCCATGATTTTGTCAGGCCCGATTCCTCCACTTACGATTGAATTATGTCTTCTGACATCTGAATAGCCGAAAATGCTAATATTGTTGGAAGAATGAACTTTACACTTGGTTTTTGAATATGTTTGCAAATTATGAAGATACATGCATCCATATCATATACATATATATATGCAGCATACATGTACATGTATTGTTTCTTCAATTACATAAATGCCAGATTCATTAGCCATGGTGGATGCGGCATCATGCCCTCTCATCTTCAACATCTGAAGATTGATTTCGTCCATGATTAGTCTAAACGTCGGTCCTGTCTAGCTAGACACGTGGCAATGAACAAATGACAGGTGAAATATTACTGGAAGTCTGTTCGCCAAAATACCAGTGGTGAGTTTATAATCTATAGCTACCATGCAGATGAATATTTGTACATTATCAGCAATACATGTATATACCGCTATCCTCAAAATTATGGACCTTAAAAATGGGGGGGGGGGGTACCTGGTAATGATTGCAGTATATACGAGCAGTATATGATATCCACCATGGTATCAAGTCGATTACTGTTGTGGAGCACCATGCGGTTATGATACACCAACAAATATCACACCAAAAGTTGAAAATTAAAACAGCCACATGGATCTTGTTCAATGAACTGATATATGCATGAATAAGATGAATCACTAAATTATCTTTTCATGCTTGTTTGTGTAATGCCAATCAATTCAGCCTGACAACATGGATGGGTGGAGTTTATAAATTGACAGCCGAAACAATGTTGGCAACTTCAAAGTTCATTATGTGCTACATTTAACCCCCGTATATACAATACAATTTTCTATCAGCGTTCCCATGTCCTACATGTATATTTGGAGTACTACATACATGTACATGTAACGAAGGCCATCCGTTCCACAGATATGAGGAAAAACACTGCATTTTATTTTCATGCATGCGAAACATGACAACATGCATATGGGGTGTAACATGACAACCTGCATATGGGGTGTAACTGCGGTATATGCAGCGTTGAAACTGTACTAGTAACCATAATGAGGTGTTGGAGGTTACTGTGCTTTATATCTTTAATACTGCAGTATTAATGGGGGGGGGGGCACTATACTAAGAGGTGGCCAATTACTTTGAGTATACATGTAGCTATACCTCACACATGGAACAGGGCTTGACTTATTCTTAGGTACATGGAAAAATAGGTACGCGGAGCAATACATAACACCTAGTCTGCTTAGTATATTTTCCATAAATATCAACCGATTTTGTGCAGTGTTGAAGCGGTAACCTTTCTAGTACTGCTGTGTTAGATGTTTTTGGTGTGAGACCACACAAGCCATATTCTTAATAAATCCTGAAAAATTACCCACTATCCTGAGGTTAAGTGGTTACTTACTTTGGGCATTACTGTAATTCCCTGACATTCCCCCAATATATGACTAAAAGAAAATTCACCCTTTTGATATCGTTTGACCATGAAATGGCCCGAAAAAGATGTTTTATGAGATTTACGTTTGTTTTTTATTTAATTGTGTTTGTTCAAGTAACATATCAAATGAGTGAAATTTTATTTTAGTCATTCATGTGGGTATCGTGAGTGGGGAGATATTTAAGCGGAGGTATCCTGTTACACCGGTATATGCTACTAGTACATGTACATAAGTATTAACTGTCATGTGGACTGTTTTTATGGAGATGTAACATACAAGTTATGACCTCACGGTTACATCTCCATAAAAATAGTCCACATGACAGTTAATCCTTATATTTATATACATTTAGCGAAAAAGCCACTTTTGTAACTGTATTTAAATCGAATAGTGTATCGTGACAAAAACAGCCCAAAGTACCCAATAGCACCCTTGGCAAAAGTTAATAGGAAAAATTTCTCTTCATAATGCAACCAGATGATGTATTAAGTCCAAATGCGCCCAAAACATTACGCGTTCGTCTTTCCAAACCCAATGACGTATGGATGGTGTTATGAGCTTGGTGTTATGAGCCGTTGCGCATTCACCGAGAAATAACTGCAACTAGCCACGTGGGCGTCGACCAATCAGTGTGCTGGATTTAGTGATGACAACACTTAGTATGTAAATATATGTATTTGTAGCTGATTCTGACCAACTTGCAGCGTTTGAATGGATAACATTACTGTTATAACTGCCCCCCCTCCCCGGTGATTAATTTGGACCGTACATCTTAATAATATGTACATGATTAGTCATTCCGCTTTTCTGATGTCATTACAAGCATTCAAATCTTATTTTTCAGACAGGAGGAGCTGCCTGACTGGATTGAGACATACCGGTACAAATTTCATTCAAGGCCTGATATATGATAACCAATCATAGAATCATGTTTCCTGAGTGTTTCTTGCAGATACTGATTACACTTGATACCAATATTATTAATTCTGTCCAAGACTGGATGAGGATGGATTTCAAATGTTATTCGGTGTACATGTAACGGATACATGTAATCTAGATGTTATCGGTATTTGTCCATGCATGACATAATGTGAGTTGTAGCTTTGTGACAGTCCTGGCTATATACATGTACCATATGTATAGCAATGGACGGTATGTACTCAATCCAGTACTGTGCAGCGAAGGGGAGGCTTTAATATACAATCAAATGATGACCAATGTCTTCATCAAAGGCAAAAATGACACATCCATTCCTTCCTTGATGGAGACCGATCAGTGATGTCTACATTTTATCAGACTTAGGGGTAAAAATCTTGGCAAGTGAAGTTAGTGAATTCAATTCTGCAACATACATGTACCTGTATGATTCTGTGTGTACCTGTATGAGTCTCAGAAAATGTGCACTATGTCATCCAGTGTATGCATAACCTTTGTTATACCGTACTTCATACTACATTGACCAGAATTTGGAGGTGTACCAGTTTCATATCTCTACACAAAGCACAACAGTACCCATGGATCAGTCTCAGGCCTTGTTTCTGAGCTTGTCTGAAGGATATGAACTTTTAAAGATATATTATGCACTTGTTCTGGTGCGTGAAACTGATCAGTTAGTACCAAGGCGCTATGCCAACTGGAAGAAGGTAGCATTCTACTAACATAGCCGAAAATCGAAAGCAAATCAACCGTATCACTCCATAGAAAACATTGTCTGAACTACGCTCAATTGTGAATTATTACTACTCGATTCGGGGCGCATCTAGCAGCGATAATATAACGAAAACGAGTTCGCCTTCGATAGTTACTGCATTTAATTATGTATACGAATGATGGTGTGTGTTGTTAATTTGGATATAATATTTGTAAAAAGTACTAATTTGAACAAGATTATTCTCCATTTATATTTTATCACCCGACTGGAGTGTTTCACATCACTTTAAGTGACAAATTATTGCAGCATGTCAATATAATCAGATTCATGTACATAAACACACATACAGGCCTTAAAATCCATCACAGAATAAAAATATTCTGATGTTCCTTCATCTTTGTCAACCTGCTGTATCACCAAGTAATCTGTACAAGGAGCTTAATGTGGCTTAGACATGTACCACACATGTACATTTAAAGACAGATAATCCGAGTTCACGCTCCTCAATTACCATTTCTTTGGCTTCAGGAGTAAAAATAATGTATTCGAGTTGAGGAACACACCCTTTAAAGTTCTGAGTTATAAAATATAATTTTTTGAAATCAGTTATTTTTCACCACCTTGAATATTTCCCGGCCTAGCATATATTCAATGAGTCGATTGACATAATCTTGATACCAAGTTGCGATGAACAAAATGTTGATTTATAACACGTTTTGGAAAATGTTACACTAGAGTTGACAATAGTTACAGTAATGCCCAAAGTAATTGACCACTTAACCACATCAGATTTAAATGGCTTGTTGCCATTCATCGGAAAGTTCCTGGGGAGAGCTTTCCGATGAATGGCAACAAGTCATATTTCCGACTAAATCCTGAACAATTACCCATAATTCAGCTGTAGTTAAGTGGTCAATTACTTTGGCCATTACTGTAGCATTATGTTTTGGTAATTAATTGATTAAGAAATGTTGTTCTTAGAATCTGATGATATGGAGACCATGGAGAGATTGTTCACCTTTAATTGTCCATGTTGACTTTAAAGCATACTAGTAACATATGTTATGTTTATTTTATGTATCCCTGCATAAAATGGGGTGATAAATTTATATTATACTCACATCTGGTCTTTCGATATTTTGTGAGTTAATTAATTTATATGAAAGAATGGCATTGCATACTAGCAATTCTGATAAACATCACTGTTACAGTGACATTACCAACCAATGTTGAATAAGTCCAATAAGATGCCATGGTTTAATAAAACTTAAACCTTCCATGACTGGATATTCTTGAAATTTTGCTAAAAACCCTGCGCCAATGCATTCTCTTATATTTGCGAGTCTCCAAAATAGAGCCTCACATATATAAGAGAATACATGGCCTAACAATATTTACCTTGACCTTGTAATCCATTGCATTCGTTTATACATGTACATGTGATGCTCGCAATGTGAGACTTGTTTATTTTCAAGAATTCACTGGTACATGATCTTTAATGGCTTTAATGGTGCACCAGCGCAGCTCCCATCACGAAAGGGTTAAACATTGCAAGGCCAAAGCATTTGAAAAATATTCTGAAAATAATATTTAGACTAAAATATTTTTAACCTTCTACGCGATTACTAGTACTGTAGCAATGTTTGTTGACAAATCACTGTAACAGTTTTGTTTACATAGTGATGGTTCCAACAGGAGAAATTTCGTTATTGGAAAACTTTCAATAATTAATATAGGAACCAGTAATCATGTTTTTCTTAGTGGTGATGTTTTTATGAACTGTTGTATGTTATACATTGTTTGGCATATTTACTATCACTGTGAGTGCCTTGGGTCCCATTAAAATGATTTGAAACACTCAATGAAATATCTGCGCCCCAGTAGATTATTTTGTAGGGATTTTAGTATGATGAGAGTCAGTATCATGATTCTTAGTTTGAGTCTGGTAAAAAGCAGCTGATTTGATGTAGAAATGCTATAGTTTGATTCTTGCAAAATTTAAAGGCCTGTTTTACATTCGCTTCTATCCATCAAAGGGGCTCCAGACACTTCATACCGCTATAAGTGTAGTAGTATGTACATGTACCTTTTTTACAAACTTTTATGTTATTTTGCATGACTGCACTTCAAAGAACTCAAAAGCCGCTCATGCACTTAATTCATCAATTTAAAACAAGTACATGTACATGTAATTCTGCACTTTTGTCCGCATTTTTATCAAAAAAAGTCTGGGACTACTAGTGCTATACTAACATGTAGACTATACCGTGAAAAAAACTTGATAAAGTCTTAATAAATTTAAGAGTTGTTTCCAGTAAAAGACAGACCAAATCTCTTCAAGTTCCATATCATGGGCCAAATTCATTCCATTTGTTGCATATATTCTGTTGAGTATCAAAGGCGATGATCTCATAAATGGCCGGAATCAGTGTAATACATGCATGCACCAGTACCCGTTTAGACCCAAGTTTTCCCCGTCCACAACTTGTGGTATCGGTTGGGTTGATGCTATATTTGACCGAGTCCCATCCCGATGTTCTTCTATAATGGACTTTACGCCCAGAATTGTGGGCTGAAGTTATCTGGATTATAGCACTACCAGTATTTCTTCAGATTAGGTCAAATTGACGCTTTTTTAAAAAGAACATAGAGGGCAGCTTTTCCCATGATTTCAAACCCGCATATACTTAAAGTAATTGACCACCTCTAACGTGGTGTTACCCCAGTAATGCTGTGGTTTTACACTGCAGTAATTTCGAACACCATGGCAAGGTTACAGCTTGAACACAAAACAGTTGCACCACGATGGATGCGGTATGCAATTAAAATGCAGTGATTTTCCTTATATCTTTGGAACTTAAAGGAATGGATGGCCTTCGTTATAGGTTATAATTTAAAAACAAAATTTGCAAGTAGTTTCCCAAGAATATACTAATAGTATATGATAATGTTCATATGAATGCATTATTATCCACAAAACACACTTTGTGTGAGTCAATCGTTTGTTTATATACAGCACTTAAATAGTGAGCGATAAACAAAACACTCAACATCGTCATGAGTGTTTAATTGAGTGATTCATGGTGACCCTTTGAACACTGAAATATGGAGATGCTATAATATAGAAGAGTAGCCAGACAGGACTCGGTCCAAAACAGTTTCATGTACAGTAATGCTCTAAGTAATCGACTCCTTAACCACAGCAGAATTATGGCTAACATTTCAGGATTTAGTCGGAAATATGGCTTGTTGCCATTCATCGGAAAGCTTTTTGGGAGAGCTTTCCGATGAATGACAACAAGCCATATTTCTGACTAAATCCTGAAAAGTTACGAATAATTCTACTGTGTTTAAAGACACGGTTGGCCTTGGCGGTGGGTATCCTGTGAAAATATCTCCACCCGTCAAAAACCGCCACAAACAGAAAGAACATCAAGATGTAGATAGACTTTGTCTGTATACAAATAAGAAAAATCGCATAAACAGTATGTTATGGTCATATGTTTGACCTTGTTATGTAAACAAAGGCATAAAAAGTTACTTTTCTGGTGTTTGTTTATATTATGATGGTAAACAAAAACGTTCTTTGTTGGTGAATACTTGATATGGAACTAATAAAGAGCGTTTATGCCATTTGTGTGTGATTAGCCAGTAGCATTGTGCTGTCTTCTGTAACACAATCAGGCTCTTGCTTAGGTAAAATATAATAGGGCTTTGTGATAACATGCTGTTTACGCGATGGTCATGATATATATAAATGGAACTGTATGCGTTTTAATGTTTTTCTGTTTACTGACGTTTGGAACAAATATGAATATTTTCGACAATTAAGACCACACGTGCCTTTAAGGGGTCAATTATACCGGTACTTAGGGCATTACTGTATTCGACATCCCAAGCTGTTGCATACCGAAAAGACTTGGGCTAGTACCTGAACAGTAAACATGCAATCTGCATGATTCATGTAACAGCTATTGAAACCATGCTGATGCTGTATATACACAGAATGTCACAATTTTGTTTATGGGTTTGTTGATATGACACAAGCGCTAGCGCAAAAAGATAGAATAAACAGCACGACCTAGAGTTCTATCTTTCATCAATTGCACAAGTGCTGTATCAACAAATTCATTAATACAAGGGTCTTTCTTTGTTTATTACACATCACCTGTCGTAGAATATGTGTATTTGAAAATACAGGCTTACAATGTTTATTGAGGCACATAGCCACATACAGGGCTTGGTTTGTCATGTGTGGTGATTTATTTCTTATCATTTGAACTGGATACTCAAATAACAGAAATTGTTATAATTTTTTTTGCAACCGACATATTTGAGATAAATCTTTCTATAAACATATTGAAAATCATTTGTCAGGTGTAATTATTAGCAATCAATATCTTTTTGTTGCATATATAGGTTTATACCATTTTAAGAGGCAGAACAAGATACAGGTAATACCTGTCAGGTACTTTGTATAGTTTCACTTCGGGAATGTACACAGTATCTTGTTTGGACACTTGCAATTTTAGAAACACATAAATGTAACGAAATTTGTTGTTAGTATATTTAAAAGTACGGGAGGCCATGGCAGTGGGTATGCTGTGAAAATATTTTCACCGGTCAAAAACCGCCACAAACAAAAAGAATATTAAAATGTATACAAATGAGAAATATCGCATTAGTAACAGCATTTTATTGTCATATTTTTGACCATTGTAAACGAAAGCATAAAAAGTTACTTTCCTGGTGTTTGTTTACATTATGATGGTAAACATAAGGAGTGCTCTTTGTTGCTGAATTCCTAATATGGAACAAATAAAGAGCGTTTATATCATTTGTGTGTGATTAGCCAGTAACACTGTGCACTCTTCTGTAACACAATCATGCAGGCTCTTGCTTAGATGAAATATAGTACTAGTAGGTTTTAATGATATCATGCTGTTTACGCCATGGCCATGGTATATATGAACGAAACTGTATGTGTTTTTCTGTTTACGGTGATTGAAACAAATATGAATATTTTCGACAACTATAAGGCCTCCCGTGCCTTTTAAGTCACCTTATTGTCTCTATTATACATACACATATATCTCTTAAAACACAATTAAATTTTTTTTTTATTAATTGAAAATTAAATGTTTTCTTAATTAAGAATTGTTTTCTAATTATCTCTCCTAAATGGGGAAAATATTCCTGCTTAAGAAAACTTGTTTTTCCTTACTTAGATTTATTTTCCTACTTGAGAAAATCTCGTTCTAGAAAAAATTGGCAACACTTAAGATAAAATATCTTGACGCTATTTCTTAAATTAGAAAATATTATTTCTTGTTCTAGAATAAATGTGTGGCTTTCTTAAATTTCTAACTATTCTCCCAAGATAATCGCAGTATCTTAAACTTATCGTATTTTAAGAAAAATTAACTTATGCGGGAAATACAATCTTTCCTACAATAAGAAAAAAAATCTATACAAAGATTTTTTTACTAGGATTTTCTTACTAAGATGACTGTGTTTTCTTAAGAAATTTTCTCAGACAAGAAATATTCTCACCCTTTCATTTCTTGACCTAGAAAATATGTTGGTCTTATTTTTCTAGCTATTCTCCCAAGATAATATCTCATTTCAAGTGTTTTTTTTTCCTGAATTGAGAAAATATTTTTGGCAGTGTGGCCATGCACGACAACCTCTCACCAATGAGCCCATGGACCAATATAATTATTTTCTGGTCAATGTAGGACATACCCATTACGGTTGTATAGTGTCAAATCGGACAAGGCAACTTTATTGTAATTAGAACTAGGAAATGTAACATGGGGTCAATACCTTAACACATATTGAAAATAATATTGTAATACTGCCTTTTTGGGAAATTTCACCAGCGCCTGTGTACCCGAGTATTATGAAACCCACTTATTAGGAAGAATGTCCAGAATCGGGCGATTAGTTGTAACTATACATACTTTATTAAATCTTCAAAAGGGTAAATTGGCGACCACAAATCAATGTTATGCTGGCTTCATATGCTCTTTAAAAAATAATGTTCATTATCACCGCCATTTTACAGCCGTTTTCTACTTATCGCACAAAAGTGAAAAAACGCGCTTTGTTATTACAAATCAGGAATAGACTAGCACGGAACGCTCTTTTTGGTTCCATGCCGTACATATGGCTATTGTTTGGGAACCAAATACTGTGTTAAAACAGGCGGGATGGTAACAAAAAAATTACGGATCCTAGGTGGAAATTTTGTGTTTTTCAGTTATGGGGACCCACTACACCGGGAGCGAAAGTTTTTTCCACCCAGGTCTGGGACACCCACCCGGGACCGTACGTTTTTTCCAACCAGGTCTGGGACACCCACCCCCACAATTGATGAAAACCTTGTAAATTCTACTAAATAATGTGTTGTTGGCAGGGTAAGGGTCTCTCATTGTGTCTGCACCAGAACTGAGAGAACGCTAATCAAGTACACCCACAACAAATAAACAAACAAAGCACATGCCTGAAAAATATGCCAACAAAACCTTTAAAAACTCAAATATTTATGGTTATACATGTCAAATTACCCACTTTAACAGGATAGATGTGTCCCTTATTAGCAATAGGTTAAAATATGTGCATGTGTAAAGTATAAACAACATCAATTTGATTAAATAAACACAGTTCCAGTCCTCTCCATGTGGAAACTCACTGGTGAGCACCCCTTAAAATCTTTCTAGGCGAGTGGCGAGTAGCTTTCATACAAAATGTCAAGGCGAGTAGTATCTCCCGAAGGCCTGAGGGGGAGTACGGGATGTGGTGAGGGGGCATCCCCGGAACATTTTGAAAATTAGATGCTCTGAGATTGGATCTGGAGCCTTTTAATGCTCCAATCACTGTTCAAATAACGATTTTGTGTCAATCAGAGTCAAAAATGCAATGCCACATTGCTAATAGTACACAAGCAAGTAAGTTGGTATATTTGAAATAAAGGCATCTGATATATTACGCATATTTGAAGCATGTGTATTCTGAGTTATCTGTTTTGCAGAAATTGTATTGCCGATGTGAATCGGAATCTGTTCGATTTTGAATTGATTCCTCGATCTATTCTAGTAAATAGCGCATATCAGAAAAAAAACCTTCGTGTTTTGAGTGAATACCAGAATTACCTCATTTGTGGTCACAGTGAGATACTGGAATCACCACTCGTGGCCTTTAGCCACTCGTGATGATTCCAGTATATCACTGTGACCACTCATGAGATACTTCCAATATTCACTCAAAACACGCAGGTATCCTCCATGTATAATAAATTTTAAAAAAGCTATGATAAACTATGAGAATGGATTTTTTTCATTGCAATTTTTTTTCTCGACCAAAACCGGACCCACCCCATGATTTCAACTGTTAATGGGAGAAATTGTGGACAAATAAATAAATATAGAGCCCCCTCACTTGTTTAAGGCTATGGCTTGCACTACTACATGAATCTGATTGTTTCAATGATTCAATTCATTTCGAAGCTGTCTTAGAATTAATTTTCGAAAAAAATTGCATGACATCAGAAACAATCTGCATTCCGGACTCTGGGATACCCACCCACCCGCTCCTTGTATCCTGTAATTTTTTCCGCCCCCCCCCCCCCGCGGTTAAAATTGTATATTTTGTTTACTTCAATGCCTACATACATTTAGTTCAAGCATTTATAGACCTATTTCGATACCGGGAAAACTTAAAAGGGGAAGCATGTATTTTGAGACGCAAACCGCCATATGGCTTTAGATTAATAGCATGGGAGGCCTTCCTTGTCGAAATATTCATATTTGTTCCAACCACACAAACAGACAGACTATTACAATGTACATAGTTTTGTTCATACATGTATATACCACAATCATCGCGTAAATAGCATGCTACCATCAAGATCTACTATGTATTATCTAAACAAGAACCTGGCTGCGTTACAGAGGACAGCGCAATTCTATCGGATAATCACACAAACAGTATATAAACGCTCTTTATTATTTCCATTTCAGGAATACACTAACAAAGAACGCTCTTTATGTGTATCAATATAATATAAACAAACGCCAGAAAAAGGTAACTTTTTTGAGCACTTGTTTACATAACAATGGGTAAACATCTGATGATAACATAATGTTTATGCGATATGTCTAATTGCTATACAAACAAAGTCTGTCTATAGTTGAATATTCTTTCTGTTTATGGCGGTTTTCAACGGAGGTGAGTATTTTACCAGCATACCCACCACCAAGGCCTCCCGTGCCTTTAAAACAAAATTTGGAATTAATTATTATTTTGGATTGAGCTGTTTTTTTATTTTGGTAAATAACTATATTCCAATGCTCTGACCAACTTAGAGCACCACACCCAATGGGTTAACTGGAAAGTCCAGTTGGGCGTGTGTTGACCAAGAAACACGACCCGTGCGCTGTCCGACATTGAACAATCTTGATAAAGTATGTGCTTTACAAATAAATCGGGAAACGATTGTTACAAAAGGTGGAGCTAGATCTTTCCAGATCGAGAAAAGAATCATAACTCTCCCAACATATATAGGCGCTGTCGTGCTAGATCAAGAACAGTATCCCAACTCTATCAACAGATGTGGTAAGGAGAGTCAGTATATAATCTCGTTGCTGATAAGATTGCACAATTCAACGATTCGACTATATGCTTAAGTGTGCCCCATCCGACATTGTTGACTGGCACTCTAATAAACACCTATGTTATACATTGATTGTGGTTTAGTTGCCCGTTAACGAAAATTTAAGAGCATGATTATAACTCGGAAATGTAACATGGGACAAATATTGGAAATTACTATTGTAATACTGCCTTGTTTATGAAATTTCACCTGTGCATGTGTATACCCGAGTATTATGAAACCCACTTATTAGGAGGAAGAAAGTCCAGAATAGGGCGATTAGTTGTAACTATACATTATTAAATCTTCAAAAGGGTAAATTGGCGAGCACGAATACATGTTATACTGGCTTCATATGCTCAGAAAAAAATCATGTTCATTATCACCGCTATTTTGCAGCCGTTTTCAACTTATCGCACAGAAGTGAAACAAAACGCTATTTATTATTACCAATCAGGAGTAGACTAACACGGAACGCTCCTTTCTGTTTCATGCCGTGCCTATGGCTTTTGTTTGGGAACCAAATGCCGTGTTAAAATTGTATTTTGTTCACTCCAATGCGACATGCAGGCACAGGCAATGCCTACAGAAATGTAGTTCAATCATTTATAGACCTATTTCGATACTGGGAAAACTCAAAAGGGGAAACATGTATTTTGAGGTGCAAACCGCCATGTGGCTTTATATTAAAACAAAAATTGGAATTAAATCTTTTTATGGATTGAGCTGTTCTCCATATAATGTTTGTTTTTATTCTGGTAAATAACTATATTCCAATACACTGATCTACTTAGAGCACCACATGCAATGGGTTAACTGGAAATTCCGGGGCGTGTGTTGACCAAGAAACACAACCCGTGCGTTGTACGACATTGAACACTCTTGACAATGGATGTGCTTTACAAATAAATCGGGAAACGATTGTTACAAGAGATGGAGCTAGATCTGTCCAGATCGAGAAAAGAATCCTAACTCTCCCAACATATATAGGCGCTGTCTTGCTAGATCAAGAACAGAATCCCAACTCTATCAACATAAGTGGTAACGGGAACCAATATATAATCTCGTTGCTGATAAGATTGCATAATTCAACGATTCGATCACATGCTTAAATTATGCCCCATCCGATATTGTTGACTGACACTCCAATAAACACGTATGGTATACATTGATTGTGGTTTAGTTGCCCATTAACGAATATTTAAGAGCATGGTAGGTGAAAATTTGTGTGAAATCGGACATGAGCGAACGATATTCTTAAACGCGCCAAAATCGTGACAGATAAACACACACACGCTATCACGATATATCACGCCCCACATATAGAGCCTCTCACACATATGCACACACATCTCACACACTTCTTATATAGATTATGTGGTGTATATACAAAATATTGATATCCGAATAAAGTGAAATACCATAAAATGTATAATTTTATTACATCATCCTACTGTTATTCCATTCGTTATCATAATATATAAATATCAATCACCGATATACATGTACAAACAAAAGATGACCATACCTTGCAAGTCTAATCCAAAAAAAAACTACCGGAATGTCACATTCAAACTATTATTATATGATTTTGACTGGCTAATAGTGCCATATTGTTAATATTATTATACTACTTGGTCAGTATGTTATCGACCAAAATATATCGGACCTAGGAATACTCATAAGAACCTTATTTCGCGCTCCGCGTATAATGTGCCGCATTTCTTGGTATACAGTGGGACATGGTCGTTTTATTTATAGAAACGTGAATTTTTGGAGAGGAAAAGAAGTCGAACTGCCACCCAGAGGCCGAGTCTGATAAAATATGTGGTTGGGAATTATGGTGATATGCATGAGAAACCTTCAGTGATAAGCCTTATATAGATGTCATAATTTGAAGGATTAGTTGCTTTAACAGAATTAAGTTGATCATTCGTGAAACCAAAATATTTTATATTCCATAATTACAATCATGGGTATATAATATATGATCTGGATTGCGTTGCAATTTCTGACAGTGCTATTGCTCGTCAATGCCATACTTCACACCGATACGACGTTACGGTCGTTACCTGGGGCTCATATCGCAGTCCCAATCAAACTAACCAGGTAATAGACTGTAATAGTCCAATAATTATTATTGGAGACTGCCCATCAATCGTACTCCTTGTCATACTTGATTATGGTTAGGCCCAGTTTCATAAAAGCAACTGACATAGTTGAGACGTAAGATGGTCTTAAGTTCAAACTTCAGTCGTAAGTGCGTTTCACGACCAGTGTCTTACTTAATATAGTATTAATTTTGGTCCTAACTTTAAGTCTAACGTGAGGTTCTTAAGAAAAATCCTAAAGTTAAGACATAAGTTATGGTCCTCCTTTTTTCGGAAATATAGATGGGATCTGGTTCGTGTATGTTGTTATAAATAAATTAAAATGAATAACATGTAACTTTACAGTTATCATTGTTGTAACAAAAAGAATATATTTTCATATAATTATTTGAACAGTATTTGCGATTCAAATCACATAATTGTAATGTTTACAGTAATCATGTGATGACGATTGGTCCGAACATTTCCACATCTAGGATAATAGTGAATGAGTTATACTCAGCTGTTTGATAAGATCTGATTTCGGCTATTTTTATATGCTTTCCATGCTATATTATTATGTTATAATTTTATTGTAAAATGCCATATTTGTAAACACACCGATCACCACCCATCACACCGGGGGTACCACAACGAGGGGGTGAAAATGGGGTAAGGACTATTTTCGAGACGGTGAGGATTACAACCGATTTGACGGCATGGGTGGGGGCCAGCCACAAATACACCCTAGAAACACACCTACCCACAACCATCATCCTCGGTGGGGGGGTACCACCGAGGGGGTGAAAATTGGGTATGGAAAATATTCGAGAACGGTAAGGATTTCAACCAATTTCACGGTATGGGTGGGTGGTCCACACCAAATACTCCATAGAAACACCCCGATCCCCCACCCATCACCCCGGGGGTACCAACCGAGAAGGTGGAAATGGGGTAAGGCCCACCCCAAATACACCCTGGATATACCCCGATCCCCACCCACCACCCCGTGGGTACCACCCAAGGGGGTGAAAATGGGGTATGGACCATTTTCGAGAATGGTAAGGATTTCAACCAATTTCATGGTATGGGTGGGTGGTCCACACCAAATACTCCATAGAAACACCCCGATCCCCCACCCATCAACCCTGGGGTACCAACCGAGAAGGTGGAAATGGGGTATGGACCATTTTCGTAAACGGTAAGGATTTCGACCGATGTGATGGTATGGGCGCGTGGCACACCCAAATACACAATATAAACACCATCGCCCCTCAACATCACTCCCGGAGGTACAACCCGAGGGGTGAAAATGGGAACTGACAATCTTCGAGAACGGTAAGGACATCGACCGATTTGACAGCATGGATGGGTGGTTCGTCCCAAATAAACCATAGAAACACCCGAACCCCACCATCACCCGGGGGGGGGATTACCACTACGATGGGTAAACATTGGGTATGGACCATTTTCGAGAACGGTACGGATTTAGACCGATTTGATGTCACTTGGGTGGGTGGCCCGCCTCTATACACCATAGAAAAAACCCACCCATCTGTCAGCCGGGGGTACCTCCCAAGGGGGTGAAAATAAGGTACATGTATCGACCATTTTCGAGAAGGTAAGAATTTCGACCGATTTGACTACATGGTAGGGTGGCCCGCCAAAACACCACCCTAGAAATATTCCGACCCCTCCAATCACCCGAAGGTACCACCCGAGTTGTGAAAATGGGGGATGAACCATTTTCGAGAACGGTAAGGGTTTCGACCGATTTGACGGCATGGTGGGTGGCCCGCTCCAAATACACCCTAGAAACACCGAGACCCCCATCCATCACCACGGGAGTCCCACCCGAGGGGGTGAACATGGGGTATGGAACATTTTCGAGAACGGTAAGGATTTCGACCGATTTGACGTTATGAATGGGTTGCCCGCCACAAACACGCCCTACAAACGTCCCGACCCCCATCACCACGGGAGGTAGGCTACCACCCGAGGGGGTAAAATGGGGTATGGACCATTTTCGAGAACAGTAAAGATTTCAACCAATTTGACGGCATGTGTGGGTGACCCGCCAAAAATAGACCCTGGAAACGCCCCGATCCCCCACCACCACCCCGGCGGTACCACCCCGAGGAGATGAAAATGGGGTATGGACCATTTTCGAGAAAGGTAAGGACTTCAACCGATTTGACGACACGGGTGGGTGGCTTACGCAAATACACCATAGAAACACACGATCGCACACCCATCACCACCGTGGGTACCACCCGAGGGGTGAAAATGGGGTATGGACAATTTTCGAGAACGGTAAAGATTTCAACCAATTTGACGGCATGTGTGGGTGACCCGCCCAAAATAGACCCTGAAAACACCCCGATCCCCACCCACCACCCCGGCGGTACCACCCCGAGGAAATGAAAATGGGTTATGGACCATTTTCGAGAAAGGTAAGAACTTCAACCGATTTGACGGCACGGGTGGGTGGCTTATGCAAATACACCATAGAAACACACGATCACACACCCATCGCCACCGTGGGTACCACCCGAGGGGTGAAAATGGGGTATGGACCATTTTCGAGAACGGTAAGGATTTCAACTGATTTGACGGCGTGGGTGGGTGGTCATCCACAAAACAAATACACACTAGAAACACACCTACCCCAACCATCATCCCCTGGGGTACCAACCGAGGGGGTAAAAATGGAGTATGGACAATATTCCAGAACGGTAAGGATTTCAACCGATTTGACGGTGTGGGCGGGTAGCACACCCCAAATACACAATAGAAACACCCCACAACCGGGGAGTACCACCCGAGGGGTGAAAATGGGGTATGGACCATTTTCGAGAACGGTAAGGATTTCGACCGATTTGACGTCATGGGTGGGTGGCTAGCCCAAAATACAACATAGAAACACCCGAACCCCACCGATCACCCGGGGGGGGGGGGGGTAACACTCCAAGGGGGTGAACATTGGGTATGGACCATTTTCGAGAACGGTAAGTATTTCGACCGATTTGAAGGCATTTTGGGTGGGTGGCCCGCATCGAATACACCACAGAAAAACCACAACAACATGTCAGCTGGGGGGTACCACGCAAGGGGGTGAAAATGAGGTATCCACCATTTTCGAAAAGGAAATGATTTCAAACCGATTTGACTAGATGGGAGGGTGGCCCGCCAAAACAACACCATCGAAACACCCCGACACCACCATCATCACAGGAGGTACCAGCCCGAGGGGGTGAAAATGGGGTATGGACCATTTTCGAGAATTGTAAGGATTTCGACCGATTTGACGGCATGGGTCGGTGGCCACCACGAGATGAAAATGGGGTATGGACCATTTTCGAGAAAGGTAAGGACTTCAACCGATTTGATGGCACGGGTGGGTGGCCCACCCCAAATACACCATAGAAACACCCCGACCCCACCAATCAGCCCGGATGTACCAGCCAGATGGGGTATGGAACATTTTCGAGAACGGTAAGGATTTCGAACGACGGCATGGGTCGGTGCCAGCCACAAATACACCCTAGGAAACCCCAGACCCCACCAATCACCCCGGTGGTACCCGCCCGAGTGGAGTGAAAATGGGGTATGGAATATTTGCGACAACGGAAAAGATTTCGACCGATATGACGGCATGGGTCGGCGACCCGCCCCAAATACACCATAGAAACACCCAGACCCACACCCTTCACCACGGGGGTACACACCAAGGTGGTGAGCATGTGGTATGGACCATTTTCGAGAACGTTACTGATTTCGACCGATTTGGCGGTATGATTGGGTGGGCTGCCACAAACAAACCCGTCATCACCCGTGGGAGGTAGGCTACCACCCATGGGGGTAAATATGGGGTATGGACCATTTTTGAGAACGGTAATGATTTCAATCAATTTGACGGCATGTGTGGGTAATCCGCCCCAAATAGACCTAGAAACAGCCCGATCCCCACCCATTACCCCCGGCGGTACCAACCCGAGGAGATGAAAATGGGGTATGGACAATTTTCGAAAAAGGTAAGGATTTCAACTATTTTGACGGCATGGGTATGTGGCCCACCCCAAATACACCATAGCAACACCCCGATCCCCCACCCATCACCCCGAGGGTACCAACCGAGCAGGTGAAAATGGACCATTTTAGAGAACGGTAATGATTTCGACTGATTTGACGTTATGGGCGGGTGGCACACCAAATACACGATAGAAACACCCCTCGCCCCTCACCATCACTCTCAGTGAATACCACCCGAGGGGTGAAAATGGGATACGGGCCATTTTCGAGAACGGTAAGGACTTTGACCGATTTGACGGCATGGGTGGTGGTCCGCCCCAAACACACCAAAGTAACACCCGAACCCCATCCATCACCCGGGGGGGGGGGGGGGCTGTTAACACTCCGATGGGGTGAACATTGGGTATGGGCCATTCTCGAGAACAGTAATGATTTCGACCGATTTGACGGAATTTTGGGTGGGTGGCCCGCATCAAATACAACATGGAAAAACCCCACAAACCTGTCAGCTGGGGGTACCACCCAAGGGGGTGAAAATGATGTATCGATCATTTTCGAGAAGGTAAGGATTTCGACCAATTTGACTAAATAGGAGGGTGGTCCGCCACAACTACATCCTAAAAACACCCGACCCTACCAATCACCCCGGGAGTACGAGCTCGAGGGGGTGAAAATGTGGTATGGACCATTTTCGAGAACGGTAAGGATTTCAACCAATTTGACGGTATGTGTGGGTGACCAGCCACATATTCACCATAGAAACACACATACCCCAACCATCATCCCCAGGGGGACCACCTCCACCCCGAAGGGTGGAAATGGAGTATGGACAATATTCGAAAACGGTAAGGATTTCGACCGATTTGACGGCATGGGTGGGTGGTCCTCCTCAAATACACCATGGAAAAACCTCACCCAACCTGTTAGTTGGGGGTACCACAAAGGGGGTGAAAATTAGGTATCGACCATTTTCGAGAAGGTAAGGATTTCGACCCATTTGACTAAATTGGAGGGTGGCAGACCAGAAGCACACCCTAGAAACACATTGACCCCACCAATCAGCCCGGAGGTACCAGCCCGACGGGGTGAAAATGGGATATGGACCATTTTCGAGAACGGTAAGTATTTCGACCAATTTGACGGCATGTATCGGTGGCCCGCCCCAAATACACTATAGAAACACCCAGACCCCCATCCATTGTAGGAATAATGGGTGAGTATGTGATTTTGGATACGTGATGTCGTTGAGAAGTATTTTGATACATGATTATGAATGTTCGATATCAGTTGTCATCTGATATAAATCATATGTTTCCGTACTTTCGTTTGACCAATTCGTTGTATCATTTGAACGGCTGCTAAATGAGTGGGAATTATTGGATGAGGTAGATTGGAGATTAGCTAGTGATGAATTATTGTGGCATGTGTTTGGCGTTCGGTGTATATAATTTACTATGCCGGCCGCATTTTTTGGATGCCCGACTCGACATTGTTTCTGATGTAGTATTGTAAATTTTCTGTCGTAATGATTTTGTGTTTTATGATATTTGGCTCCTGTGGTTGGGAACTTGAATGGTCGCTGGACGAAAATTGCGGGGGTGAATGGTTGTCTGTCTTATTAAATTGCTTCGAAGCCATGAATCTGTTGACCAATTCAGCCAATGGTATTGAAGAGCTGTCGTCTGTGTTTGATCGTCCAAGTTGAGCGAGTTTAATTGCCGTTGTTTTGAGGTCATCGTCTGATTCTAAAGTAGATTGAGAGATAATACTATCAATATTGGTTTCACTCGGTGGAAATGCAAATCGATTATGTCGTTTATTCTTAAAAAGAGTGGGTCGTTGAGGTGTTGGCCAATTAACAGGGGATGGTTTGATGTGTTTAGCATGTGATTTTGTTAATTTTGCAGACAGGTCATGTCTTAGTATGGAAGATATGGGGCCTGTTTGTTTTAAGATGCGCCAAAATGGCTCATATTTAAATGAAAATTTGTGATTTGGTTGGTGGATTTTGTAAAAGACGGATTGGCCTATTTTAAAGGTTGGAATAGATCCAGATCTGTTCCGTTTGTGGTTGCGAGAGGCTGTTTCGAGATGAGATTTTGTAGTTTTAAAAATAATGTGTTGATTTTGAAGCGTGGTGGCTAAAAAATCGTCTCCTAAATACTTTACTCTGTGTGTTAAAATTCGGTCTATGCTTATCTGTGGTTCTCTAAAAAAAAGTCAGAAAAAATGGTGAATGTGTATGTACACTGGAACAATTGAAGTTCATTGCTTGTGATGCATAATTTAGAGATAGGTCCCAATTTTCTACATTTGCTTGGGTGATTGTTGAAATAATTGATGCCAAACTTCTATGCGATCGTTCACTTTTTCCATTGCTCTACGGATTAGAGAAGCTTGTCAAACGGATAGGGTAATATGTTGGATAGGGTAATATTTACAAAATTCAGTGAAGGTTGAGTTTGGAAATTCGGAGCCGTTGTCCGTAAGAATTGATTCCGCATAGCCGAATAGAGTGAAATACTTTGAGTTCAATCTTTCTAAAATTGTATCAACCATTTTGTTAGGTAATGCGTATGCTAAAGTATGTAATGAAAACTGATCAATAATAGTTAAGATAAATCTATTTCCAGATTGTGTTTTGGGGGCAAATGGTCCCATAGGATCAATGGCAATTAGTTGTCCTGGTCTCGATGGGGCAGTGATTGGTTGAAGCGGGATTTTTGGAATGTAAGCATTTCGTTGTCGGCATGTATGACAATTGTTTATGTATGTGACAATTTTTGCAAACAACTGGGGTGTGTAATATCTGTTTCGTATGGTCGCATAGAGCGATTGTACCGCTCTATTTTCGAGACTGTCATATTGTGATATGACTTCTTCACAGGTCCCCAGAACAAAAATTGACCCCACCCCCAATAATACTTAATCCTATAGAAAGGTATCCAACTTGGCACGGCCTAATTTTTTATTAGTTTTACAATGTCCACAATCAGGTTAAAATACACCAAAATAATTTTGTAACATAAATGCCTCATATATAGTTAGAAAGATATGTTATTACTCTTCAATTTGACGCATCCCTTGTAAAAATTGGTTAAGAAAAACTCTGGTTATGAGCACAGGTCTGACCCAAACCGACTGTAAAATTTCACTCGTTCGACATGATGTCCGCTAAACTCGGTAAAAAAGTGCGATTTTTACACCGACTTGGGCTTCAAAAACACAATCGACGGTTAGTAGAATATATATATTATACATCATTAGCAGCGGAATTGTTTACTGACCCACCCAAACCAATCACGCTACATCACGGCATCGTATCTCTCGTATTTATTGAAAAATTCAGTTTCATAAACCCGGAAGGAAAGTGAATTTTTCCAAAGGCAGCCAATGGTGTTCGGGCGCATATGTGTACTCTCTATAGTTCATACCCAACATAATATATAACGAAGAAGTAGTGTATACTACTGTATATACGCTCTAAATATTTATGGAGTTATATTTCTGTCCATATATATGTTTTCAAATCGGCATTGGTGTTAATTCAGTCTTTGTGTATTTATTTAACTATATATTGTGTTGGGTATGAACTATAGAGAGTACACATATGCGCCCGAACACCAATGGCTGCCTTTGGAAAAATTCACTTTCCTTCCGGGTTAATGAAACTGAATTTTTCAATAAATATGAGAGATACGATGCCGTGATGTAGCGTGATTGGTTTGGGTGGGTCAGTAAACAATTCCGCTGCTAATGATGTATAATATATATATTCTACTAACCGTCGATTGTGTTTTTGAAGCCCAAGTCGGTGTAAAAATCGCACATTTTTTTACCGAGTTTAGCGGACATCATGTCGAACGAGTGAAATTTTACAGTCGGTTTGCGTCAGACCTGTGCTCATAACAAGAGTTTTTCTTAACCAATTTTTACAGGGGATGCATCAAATTGAAGAGTAATAACATATATTTCTAACTATATATGAAGCATTTATGTTACAAAAATTATTTTGGTGTATTTTAACCTGATTGTGGACATTGTAAAACTAATAAAAAATTAGGCCGGGCCAAGTTGGATACCTTTCTATAGGATTAAGTATTATTGGGGGTGGGGTCAATTTTTGTTCTGGGGACCTGTGGACTTCTTGTGCTATTTTGTCCGTTATGTATATTCTTAATTTAAGTATGTCATTATATATTGATATATAGTGTAAGATACCATCTTTAAGAATAAAGGTTTTTGCTAATTTTTCGGGTATATTTGTTGATTGCATTTGTTTGATAATCTCGGTGATTGTGTGGTCTCCTGATTGTTCATCTCTTGTGTTAGTTATAGGAGGAAGGACCGGGCTGTCCTCAAGATCAACTTCTGATCCAGTATAAGTCTTCTTTTTTGTTTGTTTGTTTCGTTTTGAAAATTCTTGAATAACTTTCATGTCAAGGATATTGACATCATGTACAAGGGGATTGGTGGGTGGATTTGGGTAGCTATCTGTGCAAGAATTGATGCACGGGTGTGTGTCGGGGTTTATACGACAGCAAAAATCGGCCGTAACATTGTTCGTGCCTTTAATATAAGTAATTTTTGGGTTCAATGCTGATATTTCCAACAACCATTTTTAAACATGTGGATGAGGGGTAAGTGATCTGTTTTAATCTCTACTTGGGAGCCTTGTAAGTATAATTTAAGTTGCCTTGCAAACGTGTATATAACAAATGCTTCTTTTTCTGTGACAGAATAATTCCTTCGTGATTTGTTAAGTTTTTTACTGGCGAATGCGATTGGTAGTTCAACGTGTTTATCATCTTGGCTATTAGCATATTGTGATAGGATTGCACCGATACTATGAATAGATGCATCAATTTTGAGAATGAAAAGTTTGTCGGGATCTGGATAAGCTAAAATAGGGGCAGTTGCTAAGCTTTCTTTAAGTTTGTCAAATGCTGTTTGGCATGGCGTATCCCATACGAATTTAGCATATTTAGCTGTGAGATTGATTAAAGGCAATGTCGTGGATGCGAAAGTAGGAGAATATGATCTGTAAAAATTAAGAATTCCAAGTAATCTGCGGACTTCTTTAACTGATTTCAGAGGTGGTAGAGACTTGATAATTGAAATATGTTCAGGATCAGGGTATGTGCCATTGTCGGAAATAATATGTCCTAAAAATTTGACTTGTGGTTGGCAAAATTTAGATTTCGATAGTTTAACTATTAAGCCGTATTCCCTGAGTCTGTCAAATAGTTTTGTGAGCTGTTGTATATGCATTTGAGGATCGGAACTATGACTGATCAGATCATCAACAAAACCTTCTACAAATGGGAGGTCATGGAGGGCCATATTCATGAGTTTTAAAAAAACCCTGAGCTCGAGACATATCCCATTGGAGCTCTTTGATAGCTGTATTGACCTTCCGACGTGTTCATAGTTAGAATTGGAACATGTTCGGGTTCAACTCCGATAACATGGTAGGCATTTGATAAATCAAAGATACTGAAGATGGTTGAGCCAAGTAACTTGGACGATATTTCTGTAAAACTAGGCATAGTCCATTTTAATGGAATGGAAACATCATTGAGTTTTCTCAGATCGATCACCAATCGGTAATTAGGGTACCGTCAGGGTTGGGTGTGGATTTACGGATGAGGAGACTGGGAAATCCCCACGAGGAATGGGCAGTGGGTTTAATGGTGTCTGCATCTAATAATGTTTTAATCTCGGCAGCCATAATCCGTTGTTTGTTAAGCGGTGTTGGGTATTTTTTGCAAAAAATAGGTAAAGTATTTGGTTTGAGGTCGATTTTCATTTTAATTTTTGGACAATATCCTATCTTGTTTATGTCATTTGTAAAAACGTCAGGATAGTGTGATACTAGTTGCAATATTTGCTGTTTAAGGTGTTGAGGTGCTACAATATCATCGATAGATATAGGTTGAGTCTTGGTGATTGGAGGGTTAACGTCTTGCCGGTCACCTATGGTGTTGATACTGTGGTTGGTTGGCGGAGATGAGTTAATGTTTTACTCATCGGATGTCATGCATATCATTTGCTCGTGAATGCCAAATGCTTGTGCTATTATGCGACCTTTCCTAATCGTCATATGTGAGGCGGATTGATTTTCTATCATGACGCAAATATTTTGATTAGTTGCGTCTGCTATCGTGTCGGTTACATGTACATTGGGTTCCTGTTCAAAAATGGACATGTTACCTTTGCCTATTTGGATTATAGGTATGTTAAACATATTATTTGGTCCTATGAGTCTGCCTGTTATGATTGCGCATGAGTGGGGTTATAATGAAACGTTATTTGTTGATTGGATAAGTGATGCAATGTGACCGTCCCTTAACATTGGGTATAATTGATTCGGAATTCTGAATTTTTCTAAATCAAAGTAAAGTCTAATACTGTGTTGTTTCATAAAGTCGCGCCCTAAAATACACGGACGTGATAGAGTTGCACATATGACAAATTTGTGTGTAAGAATGAGTTTTCCGATTCTAAATGTGAGATGTGTGGATCCAAAAACTTTCATTGGTGTTCCATCGGCTGATGTGAGTAACACGTGTTCTTTAATTAAAGGTGGCCGATTTGGTATGGATCTATAAATATCGTATTTCAAGCAACTGGTGGTTGCTCCCGAATCTAATAGTGAACGAATGCGTTGTCTGTGTATTTTATTGATAGTTGAGCATGGTGTTTGGTTTAGAACACAATCTGTCATATCACTTGGATATTTAAGTACTGGTATTGTATGTCGTATGGGTCTTAACGGTGGCATTACAGGGTTAATTGCAATATTGGAATGTGATTCGGGAGAATTGGTGCGTGTTGAATTTCTTTTTGATGATAATTGAGAATTAGTAATTTGTTGGCGCATTGGATTTTCAAGGTTATTCACTGTTTTAAATTGAGAAGGAAACTTTAAGTCCAGAAAAGATAAAATAGGCTTATTTGGAATGTTATGAAACATGGGTTTCATAGGAGGACACCTGTTATTACAGTTGGTGGTATGTTTGGCAGGTCTGTAGCGTGGAAGATAAAGTGGACGCCGAGTGCGGTAATTAAGATATCGTTGTCTTTGACACCGTGATGGGAGCGTGGGGTAATGATTAATGGGCTGTAGCTGTGAATTATAGACTCTATGCTTTTGAGATTCGTATGCCCGATGAGATCTGGCATATCTATGATTGTGGCCGTCAATGGTGCTAATTTAATGTGTAATTGGACTCATTGCCTTGTGTCTACTTGGGGTTAAATTTGAATGAGTCCTTATCTGTTTAAAAATTGATTATTATCTTGCACTCGACGTCTACATTGGTCCATTGTATGATTATTTAATATGCAGTATGTACAGAAGAGGGGTCGTTGATGCGGTGTAGCATATCTTGCATCCATGGTCTGGATGTGGTTTTGATGGGAGACCCTTGGGCAGAGTAGGGGTGGTGAGAGTTTGAAGGTTTGCGCCTGTGGGGGTGATCATTGATTCGGTGTCTGTCTTTCGATTGGCGGGGGTATAGGTAGATTGTGATGGCCATCGTGGAATGTGTCGTTGGTTATTGTCGATATCCATTGGTTGAGGGGATTGTAACTGTGGGAATTGGTTATAGTCATTGTGATGTTCACCGTAATGTAAGCGATAACGCTGCCAAAGGTTCATTTCGCGTAGGGCAATATCCGTAGCTCTATCAAGCGTTACGGGGTCTTCTTTGAGAAGCCTAAATTTAATACTAGAGTCGCGAATGCCGTCGGAAAAGAATTCTACTAGTTGTGTTTGTACTGCTCTTGTATTAATTTCATCGGTAAAAGCGTGTATAGCGAGTGTATGTATGAGTTCTGCAAACATTGCAATCGTTTCAGTATGTCTCTGCCTAATGGCTCGTAATGAGGAAAGGGCCTGAGGCGAATCGGTTATGGAGCTGAATAATGAACGTAATTGTGATTTCAAATCGGCCCAGGTGAACGTGAATTTTCCGTCCGTGTTATTTTCATTTATGAAGCGTTGAATAAATTCAGAAACTTGAGATTTACATGTTTGAGCGGCAATTTTAATAATAGTCTCATCTTGTGCCGAAATCGCGCGGGAATATTTTTCCACAGAATGGACCCATTGGGGAAAAGCGTCCGGTTTGCCATCGAAGGGTTCAATAATGGAGTTCATACCCAGAAGTGCCGTTATGGTTGTCAGAGTTTTTAAACTGTCCGTCTGGTCGCGGGTAGAACTAGTGAAATGGCTAATTTCATGGGTAAGCCGTGACAATAGCAAGTTTTGAGTATATTTGCCCGTTTCTTTAGTAATGTCTGTGTGGGGGGGGGGTCTTGCGGTTGATCGGTCCGTTTCCCGGTTTAATTCAAGGTGATGCTGATAACTTTGGCTTAGATGAAAATAATCGCTGCTCTGCGGAGGTGGTGACTCCATTTTGTTATTGAGGGTTAACGGCGTCTGTTTTGGGATCTATGGTAAGGGTGCGAGATATGTTGTATTTTTTTCCAAGTGCCGTGGCGGTGTATTATGCGATTAAGTTGTATTTGACACGATTCAGGTGATTTATTAGGATGTTTTATGGGAATTGCCGCGACTATCGAGTTGACAATAAGTTTTGGATAATCAGTAAAATGAGCGGGAAATGTATGCCACTCGTTCCACGAATCTAGTGTATGTCCTGAATAATTATTTGTAATCATACAACGCACGTATAAGCAGATTGTATCGTGCGTTATATCAATGTGAATGGGATTGCAATATTGAATGAGTTGTGGCGATAAAGTTATTTGGTGGGGTAAAGCGTATCTATAGTAAGTTTTAAAATTAAGAACTGAATGTTGTTTGTGAGAGGTGGGTGGTATGGGCTGATCGTTCAATGCGTGTATTGTAGTAGGATGGGTAGGTAGTGTTGGTGTAGTAGAATCGGATGATGTGTCCATAACCACGTGCAATTTGACAGCAAATATGAAAGAAAAGATGGTCACTCACCAATTTCCAAGAAAAATAATGTGCACGAATCTGTGATGATGAACGGGTAGGCGATGTACATAATGTTCTTATAGTGTTTTGTTTTTGGAAACAGAAGGGTTTCCAAATCGGATGGTAATGTTTATATGTTGCTGGATCTGGTCTGCAAAAGGCGTGAGTAATGTTTCTAGCTGGATACACGGTGTGAGCTGGTCGTAGGAAAACAATGTGTCCAAACGGTTGATTCGTCTATATCAGAAAGGTATGGTATGCGGTCCTGTGTGTTCAAAGGGTTGAGTCGTCGATATCAGATGAGTATGGTATGCGGTCTTGTGTGTCCAAAGGGTTGGGTCGTCGATGTCAGATGAGTATGGTATGCGGTCCTGTTTGCCCGTGACTGGTGTGTAAGGCTGTATCCCCGTGGTTGAGTAGCGGTTTGAGATTGTTTCTGCTTTGTAGTGATCGTTTAGTGGCCGAGACTTCAAGTTGTGTTGTGAGATGTAGAACTGTTCACGGTACCATTAATACTATGTGAGGTAATGAACACATAGATATATATATAGGTACAAGTCTTTATTACGTCGTGAATAAGATACAAGCAGTGTATACAAATGTGTCAATCAAGTCGCCGCGAAGTAAGGTCCCCGAATGGGTGATGCCTGGTATGGGTGATGCCTGGAGAGGTGTACAAACCTCGAGATGAGTTGAGTCTAGTGAAAGCATGAATTGATGGGATGTGGCTGTTTCTTATATACTATTTGGGATGCATATTAGATGAGGCGTTTGATAATACACATCGGGATTGGTTCCGCCGTTATGGTCATTTCCCTTGACCATATTTGGGAACCATCTTCATTGTGTGTATGTCTTCGCTGGGAGTAAGGTGTGTGAGGTTTCGTTAAGAAACCGAGCACGAATATTTGAGTTTGGGGTTCTATATATTGGGACATTCGTGTAGTTTGAATCAAGTTGTGGGACTATAATGGGGTATGGGCAATTGTATATGGCGTTATGTCACTCCAATAGCAACCCTCTAGCCACGTCTCTGGCCTTAAAGACCCACTTAATTTTTCAGACTCCCAATTACATTATATAAAATATATGCATGCTATATTATATACCATTTGAAAGATGAAGCTCCTAAATATTGTATTATCAACTTATCCGGTGTAATCAACTGTGAACATGTTGTTTTGTTGAGTTGGCAATACTTTTTGTCATCTAGATTTCAGAAAAAAGCAGTATATTTTTCAATGCAGGGGGAAAAACTCTATATATTAAAGATAGACTTCTTCTCCTTCCATTGAACAAGTTGGAATTCTGCTGCATTCTGGGATCCAAAAGGGGGGTGGTGGTTTATATTTCTCTGTTGGGCATCCTCTGATACAAAGACGTTTCAAATAGTGATGAATTATAGTATTTTAATCTTATTTTATTGGTATAGGTTGTTATTAAAACTGTATCAAGTCACTATACAAAGTAGTAGTGACTCGAAAATTAAGTGAGTCTTTAAGGTGTAACTTTCCAAAGTGTAAACGACACTATTAATTATATCATGGAACTTTATTCCTATTTGGAGAATGGCACACACATTGCTCAGACCACATTCTCAATCAGAGGCCGCTACATGGCAAGATCAAGCTACACCATGTACCATGGTACCCCACATATGATATGTAATACTGTTGATGGCAAGTTCAAGCTACACGATGTACCATGGTATCCCACATATGATATGTAATACTGGTGTAGTCTGCAACATAATTTTAGAAATCATAGTTCTATTTCCCCAATCTCCATCTGTTCTATAACAGGGCAACTGTATTAACTTAATGGTCACAGTATCATAATTAGATTGAAATCATCTATAAACAATATTGAAATTCTATTCAATAAATATTTATTCAAATATATCGATTTCATATTCTTATATGTCGTTTCAAAAAGGCAGTATTGTTATTGGTCTGTACACCCACCCTTACATATTTCTAACACACTCAGTCTGCACTGGAAAGACCTGAGTTGTATGCCATATTGTTATAAGGTCTACCAATCAATATTGAATTATTGGTGCGAAACCAGATATAACTTAATAACAACAAACTTCAGAACAATTGAAAATATATTGAACTGTAACATTGGGAAAATTAGCAATACATAACACAACCCGCATCTTAAACAAGAATATTTAATCAGAGAGTTGCTACTTAAACATGGGTTATCTCTTGATATCACAGATTTTATATAAATTCCAACTATATATGACATGTGTTTGTGCGTCTGTCTGTAACACGTTTACCAAAAGTTATCAAGGTGATATTGTCATTGCTAAGATGTGTTTAACCGAACCCAAAATATATTTTCAGTGCCATCCATCATCACAAAACAGCAAAGCCAACACAGACTAACTCCGTTCACTGTTTGCCTGATTCTCTATCAGCACTGATAACATTTTCCTGAATATCATGTGTGTCACTAGTCATTTGTAAAGGCTAATCCCCTAGTAAAATAATAGTTATGAACCGAAAACACCTGTCTGGAAATACTTTTATCACATAAGCCCCTGAACACAGCCTCATATGTTTTAGTAAGACACACATGTATTGTCGCAACAGAGTGATGTAAGAGCTTTCTTAGGGCAGTGTTATCAGTCAATGTTATTAGTATGTTAATTAGTATATAATCATGTTATTGGTTGTGTTTTTGGTTATTTAGTGTTGACAGTGAGATAAACATGGGTTATAAGAGCCGTTGAACAATTTTGTCAACATGAGAAGACAAATTTAAAACTGATCTATATTTTGTCTTGAAGGTGTCATCACATCCCCTTTGGTTGTGATAAGAAAATCAATATTAATTTGTTTAATTTGTTTTAACTCCAGATGTTTCAAGATCATTTTTCCTTGCTAAAATGCGATTATGTGAAGCTTGGCTCCAAATTTAGTTTAGTGCCTCGGGTTAATAAATTCCGTATAGAATTTTGACTCATTAAAGATCCTCTACTTATCAATTAATATTGATTTGATTTCAGATATATTCTTGTAATGCAATAATTGAGTAGGACATTTTATTAATTACTTTTTTATAACAGATCATTCGAGCGATAGATATTATTAGAGTTTTCTCATTGATTCACTCCTAGAGTAAATGTTCCAGATTATTTGTAGCATTTTATTAAATAGAGAATAATCACTTGATTGAACTGGTGAGGTGAAATAATTCATACAAATACTAACATGAGACAAAATAGTGCCCCTTTCGAATGAATTATTTCAGATCATCTAATTCTATTATAATATTCCACCATTAACAACTGATTTCCTAGAAATCCGAATCATAACGCCATATATACCCATGATGTATAACATTTGATAGCGCAAATCAATGAAAACACGATATTTAAGGTGACATTATTGACTGGTGAAATTATCGTTTATAATCACTCGAGAAATCATACATGTACGTATTATTTTATACTGAGGAAACTATTTAAATTTTGTTACAGGAAGAGATAATCCATCTATGAGAAGACTCGAGACAAATATACTACGCCAAATACAATGAGCTTGATGAGATAGTAATGATGTTGATGCAAGTAGTGTTTCCCATTGGTTTTGCATCATTGTACATATATCAGGCAAAATTGAACCCTTACTGTGAATATCATTGATACCTTAATTTCCACCACAGGGGCATGTAACGCGCTCCGCTGTCCGACCCCCCCCCCCTTTGCGCTGCCATATACGTGCCTGCTTCACGTTAATGGTAGTATAATAGAGACAGAGGGAACTGTAGATATTCCCCTTTTTACCATCGCTTGGGAATTCATACAAATTTAGCCCATTTACCTGAGTAAATGCTATCTATATAGCAACCGATGTGTCGGCGAAGGATTCACCTTTCAATTAATACCACAAGCTCCCCTCAGAACCATTTATATTCATAGCATTTGATAATTATTTTAGCACCAAATATTGTCTCCAGACAGCGTAAATTTCCAGATTGATCAAACTCAGGAGCAATGACCTTTATGTTCCTCTGAAATCACCAACCATTCGACTTACTATAATTAAAAATCGGTCAAACAATCAACTAAACATCTAGCGCTCAGTGCTTTCTTGTCTCAGTGCTTTCTTGTCGGCTAATAATTTATTTACTCATACCAATCAACACATCGTCTATAAACAATTTTTATAGAGCCAAAATCTGTTGATGATTCTAATTTTGTTTTCATTATATTAATGCAACTCCTCATTTTAATATTCATTATGACCTGACCTCGATTATAATACTGGGTGGTGATCGGCTGTTTCTACTATGGAAGGCGTGGACAGGTCAGGTCGTAATGAATATTAAAATGAGGAGCTGCGTGAATTGTAACAATATAAAAACGTTAGAATTATCGACAGATTTCGCCTCTATGAAAACTGTTTACTGACAATATGTTGATTTGTATGAGCAAATAAATTATTAGCCAACTGAGTGCTAGATGTTTAGTTGATCGCTTGACCAATTTTTAATTATGCTAAGATGTATGGGGTGATTTCAGAGGAAAATATCGGCCATTGCTGATGAGTTCGATCAATTTGAAAATTTACGCTGTCTGAGGACAATATTCGGTCGTAAAAATAATTATCCAATGCTATGGATATAAATGGTTCCGAGGGAGCTTGTGGTATTAATTGAAAGATGAATCCTTCGCCGACACATCCGTGGCTATATCGATATTTGTATCAATTCCAGAGCGATGGTAAAAGGGGAATATCTACAATTCCCTTTGTCTCTATTATTATACTACCATTAACGTGAAGCAGGCGTGTACATAGAAGCGACGTATATTGACAGCGCAAAGTGGGGCATACAGCGGAGCGTGTTACGGGCCCCTGTGATTCCACAAATGACTTTTTTATCCAAGTAAAACCTTCAATTAATTTATGTCACAGGTCTTTGATTGTAGAACACAGTTCCAGCTAGTTATCAATAGGAGATATACAAAATAGGTATTCAATGTCACCGATTATGTTGAAAAGATGTCTATCACTTTAATTCGAGTATAATAACTAATTAGAAGCACATTTACTTAAGAAATGGATGTTGATTTGCTTGCGTTCCATAGAGTATGGAATTTGGATGCAAGTTGGTCTGACATTTTGTGTGGAACGCTTTCGCGCTCCACACATGAAAATGTCAGACCAACTTGCATCCATACTCTATGGAATGCAACAAAATCAACATTCATTACTTTTCAACGTTATTATCGTGGCTCGGTTGGGGCCAGTGCGCGACGTCATGTGACGTAATTTCGACCAACCAACGTTCTGCCTTCATGTTCCACAAAGCGAATGCATGTGAGTGTAAATATTCAGTGATATCATCATCATTTAATATATATCCATATCTCCCATATCTTCGATAGAGCAATGTTAATTATTTCAAGGAGTGGCCTCACCTATTGTAAGGTTGTGGAATAAATAGAGAAGAGAATGTGCTTCAAAATCTCAATACTTTCATAAATTCATTGTAGATGGCATATTCAAATATATCGTAATATTATCTGAAACTCATTTCATGACATATTCTTGATTCAGATGCACACTGTATGCTGTTCGTATAAACATACCATACTAAATTTTAAGTGGTCAGCATTCTAGCATGTGTTATGAGTGGTCACAATATTTGTTGACACAAGTAACCACCCCCATATCAACGGACGCCAACAGAATCTTATAGAACACAGGGAAAAGAACAACAATCCATAAGTTCATATGGATTTGTAAATATGGCTGAACAAGATCACAGTAATTCTATGAATGGGTGTGTAATAACAGTGCAGAACAATTGATATCTGTTTGAATTATTCTCTGAACATTTTCTAAAGTAATACTCACAGTGGGGAATGACATGCTTTCAAGTTGATGAGTATCACAATCGCTAACACAACCACAAATGAAGAAAAAGGTAATGGACTAGGATATGATATGATATATTTCATAGCATTTTGGCAGCTATTAGCAAAAGATTTACTATTTTTCAAACTAGCTGATACCTCATGTGAGTCAAAAGTCAATGTTTCCTGTTTCTATCGCGCAGCATGCCATGCATTTTTATGTGGCAACTGTGTTTTCTGCATTCACGGCGTTTTCTGCGGTTACTAGTATGTTTTCATGGATCACGTTTTTTAGTTGTTCACATATTTTTTAAATGACTGCATGGTGAAGCCATGCACAATCACGGTCAAAACGGACCTAGACTGAAACTGCTGTATTTCCAGTGTCTTCAATCACTGATAACAGCACAGTTTAACTAGCAACCAGACAAAAATGTGTGGTACCACACTGATGGAATAAGGACCCATTGCAGACAGTCTGTTTTATGTACTGTATATGTATACGAAATAATGCTCCACGAATGTCTGACTGCATGCCAACTTGGTCAGAATGTTATACAAATCTACTCAGTATTTCTGAACAAATATGGTATCAACTTGTTTAAAAATAAACCAACATATGCTCGTAACAGTCAAAATGCTCTTTTGTTAATTTCCTCCTATATTATGTTTTTGTGTGCATATGCTTTTTGGCCATTTTGAATGCGTGCTACTCACCAACCTCGAAACCATGTGACTTCCCCATGTGATATGCATTAATGAGTAGTTAGAAATGGTGGTTCAATATCTATGAAGAATACAGATACAGAAATATATTCGCGTATTATATTCAAAGGCAAACCATCTACATGTATGCTTTTAAGTTTCCTTGAGTATGGCATAAGTTCTAGTACACCTATTTGGTTTTTTTTGCTCCCAGACTAACATCTCAAATCAAAGGGTCTCTACATGTATGTGAGTGTCAGTCTCCTTAAAAATCAACGATAATCTTTTTCCAATTTATATATGTGGAACTGTGATGAACATAGAGGATCTACGAGTCCCCAGTTTATAGCGGAATTTACAAAACAAGTCCAGTAAATTAGGTCTGGACCGAGCCTTTGGCGAGTTCAGACCTAATTTAATGGTCGTGTTTTGTAAATTGCCCTATAAACTGGCGAATCGTAGATTCTATTTATTACAGGATCCTAAACCTCGACAAAACATACTGAAATACAAAAATGGGACGCGAAACAAACATCAGCTTCTGTAGTGCATGCAATGACATTTCACGTAACTGTGCGTCGTTTGTCCGTGTAAATAAATAGTCCCAGATAAATAAAGATTCTTTCGAGTATTTAATAACGAATATTTAATTACATAACTTTTCAAACTCTTCATTCATTATTGTTTGTTGGAAAAATATTGGAAGCCATAGACGTAGCGTACAGAATGTAAATAGAAGACAAACCGGAAGTCAAAGGTCAACTGGCACTGTATAGAATGGGTTTATTCAATGGAATAAGTGTAGGATCATGTAATAAATTTGATTTCTATATACGTTCACGTATTTCTTAATTCTGGTATGGTTCGTGATTATGGAATTTCATGTCTGGTATTGGGAATGAACTTATACTTATTGTGGTGCATGTTGTGCAGCTGTGTCCATAAAACTGACAAAGTCATGTGAATTTTTCAGAATTTTTTTACTTAAAAATAATCAAAATTTTAACTAATTTACCCCAAAAAATAAAATATTTTAACAAAATAGACTCTCATATAACATGAACCTCCTAAGATACATTCTAATTCCATGTTATATGATAATACTCTGAATTTGTTAACAAAACAGAACCAAAACTGGCTATTCTGACTTGACAGGTATTTTCAGATAGAAAATCAGTTTTAGGGGGAGGGTTAAGTTTTTGAAAATATCTCGGTTTATTGGATATCAATGGTTGTGATACTGATATCAATGAATCAGGTATATAATGCTGAAAATGTTGATGCTTCATTGAGGGCTTTATACCAAAAAATGAAAATTTAATAGAAAATCTTCTGGAAAACTGTTTTGAAAAATCACTGCAATTTATGCATTTTGTTGACATTTTCGTGAATATTTCACAAAAACTGTTGGAGAATATTATTTATTGCACATCATTAATGTTAAGCAACCCAGATAGAATAAATATCTGATATTCAAGTATATTTTATTCGACATTTGTCTAGTTTTATTGGTTCTCCTGGTTATACTGAAATTTGCAGGTCAAAAACACTAAAAAGGTCAAAAAATATAGATTTTCCACCTGCTCCGCCCTGGATACCTCAGTGTTTTGGAACCCCCACGAGGCAAGGATAATTGCAGATAGCGTCAAAATTTCTACCCTTTCGTGTGTACCCTCATCTGGGGGCCGGTCTATTAGTCATGCAAAGAGTAAAATCCAAGATGGCTGCTGGCGGCCATGTCATTTGGCCGAAAGACCCCAAAACGACTCGTTCCCATCTACATGTCATTTTTAACATCCATGATAAATTTCATGAAGATCTGACCAAAGCCACGACCTGTAGCCCGCGCCAAAGGATTTAGTCATGCAAAGAGTAAAATCCAAGATGGCTGCTGGCAGCCATGTCTTTTGGCCGAATGACCCCAAAACGACTCGTTCCTATCTACATGTCAATATTAACATCCATGACAAATTTCATGATGATCAGACAAGCATTACGACCTGTAGTCCGCGCCAATGGATTGAATTTTGAAATCCAAGATGGCCGCCAGCGGCCATGTTTTTTGGCCGAATGAACCCAAAAATGACTTGTTCCCATCTACACGTCAATGTGAACATTCGTGACAAATTTCATAATGATCTGACCAAAGGTACGACCTGTAGCCTGTGCCAAATGATTTAGTCATGCAAAGAGTGAAATCCAAGATGGCTGCTGGCGGCCATGATTTTTGGTTGAATGACCACAAAAGGATTCTTTCCAATCTACATGTCATTGTTAACATTCATGACAAATTTCATGAAGATCCTACCAAAGCTACGACCTGTAGCCCGCGCCAAAGGATTTAGTCATGCAAAATAATCCCAATGCTAAGAAAGTGGTGGCGAAAATTGTCGACAGCCTTGAATTAGTAGACGTCTGGCGCATAAATAATCCAGAAGAAAAACGATATACATGGAGGAGAAAATCTCCAATAAAAATGGCACAACTCGATTATTTTATGATTTCATCTGATATGCTAAGCCTAACTGGAGCAGGGCCCATAATTCTGCCGGGTTATAGATCAGACCACTCTATTATTTCGCTGGCGGTAGACATTATCGAAATAAAAACAGGTAGAGGCTTCTGGAAATTTAATAACTCCCTCCTCCAAATTAAAGAATACTCAAATATAGTTAAAAACATTATTGAAGAAAATAAAGTCCGCTACAAATATAACAAATTCGATACAACGGTAAACAAGAAATTATTTTTAGATGCTGTTCTTTTGGATATAAGGGGGGCTACAATCCACTTTTCATCAAAACAAAAACGTCAGACCATCCAAAACGAAAATACTTTAAACGCAAGGAAAGAAATGTTAATGATAGATATTGATTCTCCTTCTGCAAACTACGAAACAAAGCATAATCTTATGAATGAGCTTGAAAACATTGAATCCGAACTTCGCGAAATTCGCCAAAAACAAATACGTGGTGCAATGATTAGATCTCGTGCCAGATGGATCGAGGAAGGGGAAAAGCCAACTAAATACTTTTTGAATTTAGAAAAACGGAACTTCATATCAAAAACTTTTACCAGTCTGATCGACGAAAATGGAAACAAAATAACAGATCAAAATGCCATCATGACCCACACACGTAATTTCTATGCGAATCTTTACTCAGAGAAGCCAACTGAAGAAATAAATTTGAAACAGTTTTGTAACGGAAATCATCCACATTTGTCCGATACTGAGGCCAAAAATATCGAAGGCTCAATCACACTAGAGGAAATAACATACGTTCTCAAAAATACAAAAAACGCAAAATGCCCGGGCCCTACAGGATATACATATGAATTTTACAAATTCTTCTGGTCAGACATAGGTCCCTTATTAGTCGAATCCCTAAACACTTCTTTTTCTTCCGGAGAACTTTCTATTACTCAGAAACAAGGAATCATCACACTTATACCAAAAAAGGATAAAAATAGACAACTGTTGAAAAATTGGAGGCCAATATCCTTATTGAATACATCATACAAACTTGCGTCCGCGTGTGTAGCAGAACGACTGAAAAAAGTACTGCCCCACATCATTGAAAACTATCAGACTGGATTCTTAGCTGGGCGATACATCGGAGATAATACCAGACTAATTTACGATCTTATTCACAAATGTAATGAACGCAAAATACCGGGACTCCTGCTCCTCGTAGACTTTGAAAAGGCCTTTGATTCTGTATCGTGGCGTTTTTTAGAAAGATGTTTAAACTTTTTCAATTTTGGAGTGGACATGAAAAAATGGATTACAATCCTCTATAGAAACTCGAGCTCTTCCGTACTTTTAAATGGACACATTTCACAAACTTTTAAGCTATCAAGAGGCTGTCGACAAGGTGACCCAATATCGCCTTATATTTTCCTCCTGTGTGCAGAAATACTAGCACTAATGGTAAGACAGAATGTGAATATAAATGGTATACATCTCGGCATCTCAGAATATAAGATCACACAATACGCGGACGATACAACGCTTATTCTCGACGACTCAGAAAGGAGTGTTCGCGAAGCATATTCTACGCTTGATGTTTTTGCCCGGATATCTGGTTTAAAAATTAACCCAGAGAAGTGTCAGGCGGCGTGGGTAGGGTCCCGTAATTACGATAGACCACACTTCATTCGCGACTTAAGTATCACAGTAACTGAACAATTTACCTTTTTATGGATCCATTTTAATGTTGACTTGCCAAAAATGCAAAGTAATTATGACGATAAAATGGACGAAATAAGAAAGACGATCACATCATGGAAACACCGGTTGCTCACACCAATTGGTAGATTAATAGTCATCAAGACATTAATTCTCCCCAAATTGACACATCTATTTCTAACTCTTCCTAATCCGCACCGCGAATTTTATAAAAAGCTAAACACATTGCTCTGTAACTTCTTATGGAATTCGAAAAGAGATCGAGTCAGTCGACAACAGATTAGCAGTAACATATCAGATGGTGGCTTGAAAATGATTAATGTGGAGACATTCAATTCATCAATTAAAATAACCTGGATACGACCCCTCATTACAAAAAAATGCAAATGGGCACCTCTCATCTCGGATCTTCCTATTTTAGATGACCCACTGTACCTCACTTATGACAGAAAATATATATTACAACACTTAAGCGTGCTGTCAAATCCATTTTGGAAAGATGTATTTTCATCATGGTGTGAGTATTTAAATTGAACTCCAAAAATCAAAATGTTTTGTCGAAAACGATATGGAATAATCCAGCAATTACTATCTATGGGCGATACATCAATTTCAACTCATGGAGGGCAAAGGGAGTAATGTTCATCAACGATTTGATCCAGAGCGATGGAAGGTTTCACACACCACAGTCAATGTTAAGCACGTATAATATAAGAACAAACTTTATTTCTTTAACCAGTATCACTCGACAAATATTGGAAATATCGAAAAAAATAGACCAACCACAGAGACGAATTGCTAGCCCATTTCTTCCAGACAATTTTGTAACTACTGTACGCGACCAAAAAGGTGGACAAGAATTTTACAGAATTCTCAATGGGAACAAGAACTAGGTATAATCAACTCTTGGGACACTCACTTTAAACTACCGTTCACTACGACGCCTGATACTAAACTGCAATGGTTACAATATCGAATAAACATTCGAATCCTTGCGACCAATCGATTTCTTAATATAATAAAGCTAAGACAAAATGTTAGATGCGAAAGACGCAAAGGTACGACCTGTAGCCCGCGCCAAAGGAAATTGTTGACGGACACAAACACGCACACGTGGACGACGTTGAGCTAATAATGAATATGTGATGTGTCGCTTTTAATGAATTGGCAATGGCAGCAGTATGGAAACGGTCACGGTCTACAGGTATTAGCGGGTTGTCACACCGGACGTTTAAGAAAATTATGATATATGTCCATGAGGATCTTTTAAAGATTGGGTAAGTGTTGGCGCTGGGTATTGCTGTTAAAATGGTCACATCCATTAAAACCGCCATAAACAGAATTAATATTATAAACAAACCTTGTTCTTGTACCAATCATAAATACATGTATCACATTAATTTCAGCATGTTGTTATGTTAGTACTTTGTGTTACATTGTATGTAAGCAAACGTCATCTTATGTAAACAAACAGTACATGTATGAAAAGAGAATGCGATAAGCAAAACACTCAACACCGAGTAGACCCCCATTGCATATAAATGTATATGAACTGTTGTTAGAAATGCCACCATTATTTACAACATACCGCATTACCGGTATAGCCATTTAATAAGCTAAATCTAAGATTTTGGTGTTGAATGGGTAACCACGAATCACTCTCAACCTAATCAATCGCCACGGTGTTTTGCTTATCGCTCACTATTTACATGCTGTATATATACAAACGCTCCGCTCACACAAAGTGTTTTGCGGAAAATAACGCATTCTTAATATGATGATGATGATTGTTTATTTGTATAATATTTACAAGCTTATGACAATGGTGATAATAAACAAACAAAAATGATATTATACAGGAGCGACATGGCCCAGATGGGCCGTCTTACTGTCGCCCCTAATGATCATTTTTTCAAAAATATAACATAATAGACCAAATGATGTACCTGACTTCGTCCGCGTTATTTAGGGATTTCTCTACGATCGCCTCCGTTTGGACAAAATATACAGCATCTGGACAAACGATGAGTCGAGGTCCAGAAACATATGAGTGTATGTGCGTTACGGTAGGTCAATGCCAAGGACAGTCGCATGTGAAATTAGACATGCCCATATTGTTTCCAGGATGAAAGAAGCCTACCGTACATACAACGTACATGTACCAATCGATTGGTTGAGGTCCAGACACATACCTATAGTATATGAGCATATACCTACATGTATATGAGCGATGTCATGGTCATGGTCATGAAATTGGACCCGCCCATTTCCGGGATCAAAGTAGACATACAATACATGTACCCCGCTGGACAAAACAAGTGTCCATTGGCACCGCGGTGTATTTGCTGTTCGGCTGCGGTGTCAGAGTGTGTAACTGCAGTTGAGCACCGCAGCCGAACGGCAAGTACACTGCAGCCAAACGGCAAGTTCACTGCGACCGAAAGGCAACTACCCTCACGGTCGAATGGCATGTACGCCGTGGTTAGATTTCTGGTTTGTATTGTCTTTTTTCAGTTTGATGAAAGTACACCGTGGCAAATACACCATGCCGAATGGCAATTACATCGCTACCCAACTGTAGTTAGCCGGTGGAGCCGCGGTGTAGTTGCATTTCGGCCGCGGTGGCAATGCTAACCGAACCGCAGTTAAGTGGACCCACACACAGACAGAAGTTCCGAAAAACAACCGATGAACTAATGACCGACGATGAAAAACAACTAACGAAAAAACACACCGGCTGACGAATGGTGGCAAATGACAGATAAATGACGAGGATGACGATGGCAAAACAACTACGAAGAAAAATACCAACTAATGACAAAAAATGACTGATGACGAAAAACAAATGGCCAACGACTAACACGATGTCAAACAATCGATGACATAAATTACTGATGACGAACAACAAACAACCAAAGATGAACACGATGTCGAATGATCGACGACCAAAAATGTCTTGATGACAAACACATCGACCCAGGCCTGCAGGTTTCAAAATGATGTGTAAACTACAGTACATGTATTTTGTTTTCGCCTGGTTTGTGCTTAGGTAATCCTAGTCCAAATCTACGGGATATAATGTACCCTGCTGGACAAAACAAGTTTCCACTTGACCACGGTGCAGTTAGCATTGCCACCGCAGCCGAAATGCACTACATTGTACACCGCGGCTCCACTGGCTAACTACAGTTGGGTTGCGGTGTACCTGCCACAAAAACCACGACTGATGACAAATGAACAAAGGTGAAAACAAACGACCAACAATAAACATGAGGACAAACTACCAAGGACGAAAAACGACAGACGACAACCAAACATGAATGACGACAAACACACTGACTGTGACACTGACGACCAACGAATGACGACGACAAATTGTCAAATGATGAAAAATGATTAAATGAAAAAATAATCAATTTTTTTAAAGCAAACATACTTACCTTTATATGGCTTTTTAAAAAATCTTGGATTTGGAGAAAAATGCCTCCAGGAGCACGCATTGTGCTGTTATGTTCACAACACCACCAGAATCCTCATCAGATATAAATTCCTTGAACTTAAGTTGAAGTTGAAGATGGTAACTAGGAAACATACTACATCAAGTAAATGCCGTAAGCCGGATGACACTGACAGGGCGGTCGCTACACGGGGGATAATTAATTATTATGCTAATGATATACCAATGATTTTTATCAGATGAAAAGACTGTAATTAATCCTCGGAAAGAACTGAGTAGGGTAAACTTGAAAGTCAGGTACATTCTATAATCTGGGAATGAATTTGATCAGTTGTTGTTGTTGTCTGCATATTCCTCAGTTATATCGGAGTACCCTGTAGTTTTTGCTGGATTCTGCGCAGTAACCGCCCGGAAGTCACGTGTGAAATTTACAAAAAAGCATACACGGTATTTTCGCTCTTGGTATAGAAATATAGAAAAATGATATGACGTTATAATTCACCTGCATTTAGGTAAAAAGCACATTTGGTGGTTGCTATAATTGGGTGACGAAAACAAAATCGAATGGAACTCTTTTCAGTTGTAATCGTAAGACAAGTAATGTAAGGTGTATATACAATGAGTTGAGAAAACCGTTATTATGGAGACATATATAACCAGCATATACGTGTCTCCTTAATGACGGGTTATTATCTATCAGTTAACTTGGCGAAGTTACCCAATAGGTAGCTTTTATGGACACGCATTTATACCTATACAGTCAAAAACTCTGTGGCATACAAAATCATCTAGAACTCTTTTGAGCTGTAATCATAAGGAAAAATAATATAACGTGTATATACAAGACGTTGTATGCACATACGTACATGCTGGTTATTATGTCTATGGTAAAATGTCGAAATGTTATGCATTTGTCACACTTCGGCATCCATCTTGGCCGCCATATTGGGATTTGGGTTGATATTTTTGCTAGTGGGTAAGAGTTTTATATTGAATGGGTGCAAGGGTCGACCAATATCTCCTGGACTAAAATAAGATCAAAATTGTATTGTTCTGACATATTGACACTTACGTCTCCACAATGCTGGTGTTTTACTTACCAACGTGGTGTACATTTTGACTTGCAATCAGTCTATAAATGGGTGGCATAAACAAAATCAAATATAATTCTTTTAAGTTGTAGTCATAAGAGACAATAACCTAACGTGTATATACAATGAGCTGAAAAGCGTTATTAGGGAGACATATACATATACTCAGAATATATGTGTCTCCCTATTCAATGTTTATTAACGATCAGTTAACTTGACGAAGTTAATATTCCAACAGTGCTCGCTATGTGACATCTGTGGACACGCTTATATCCACCGACGCGTGGGTGGTGGGGTGCGTTGGTGCGGTTCGACCGATGACACATCATGGTCGATTGCTCCTCCAACAAACGCTTAAATTGCGGCTAGATTGGTTGGAGTTCAACGTCTGATCACCATAGCAAGTCAACATGATTAAGAGAGGGGTAATTTGTGAGAACTGATGTTCGTTGTGATGAATCCGGGAAGACAAGATGTGCCGGCTAGCATAACGAGGGCCTGGAACCTACGTCATAAAATAAAGTTTTTTGGTGAAAATTGGCGGATGTTCGAAACGACTCGAAGTGAGTATTTCTCGTTTTTGTGCATAATCCAATAACAAATCATTGCTTATGAGCCGTAAAACATTGTTTGCTAGCTCACAGTCAACTCCACCGAGATATATATGTAACTATGGTCAAGATTATCGCGTTCAGGTGGTTTCCGTCACCAATTTTCGAGGCATGTTTCAAAGTTTTGAAATGGTAACGCCCACATGGGCTTTTAAAACAGGAACTTTAACGAAACTGGTAACGCTTACATACAATCAACATGTGATTCCAGAATCGGCAATTTCGCTGAATACTTGCTTTCACTTGCCGATTATCGCATTTAGTTTTAAGACTTGTATGCCTTCACAGTTATGGAACATGTGGAAGCATTCACATGTGTATATTTACATCCTAAGTGTGATCATCACTAAATCCAGCATTCTGATTGGTCAGCGCTCACGTGGCTAGTTGCAATTATTTACCGGTGAATTGTGAGGTAATGAACAGAACACATAGGTATCTGTACAAGTTGTTAATACGTTACAAGTCTTTAATATGTCGTGAATACAAGTAGTGTATATAAATGTAATAATCAAGTCGCCGCGAAGTAAAGCCCCCGAATGGGTGATGCCTGGCGAGGTGATGCCTGGAGATGTGTACGAACCTCAAGATGAGATGAGTCTAGTGAAAGCATAATGTGATGGGATGTAGCTGCGTCTTATATACTCTTTGGGATGAATATTAGATGAGGTATTTGGCAATACACATCGGGATTGGTTCTGCCGTTATGGTCATTTCCCATGACCATATTTGGGAGCCATGTTCATTGCGTGTATGTCCTCGCTGGGAGTGAGATGTGTGAGGTTTCATTAAGGAACCGAATACGAATATTTGGGACAGTCATATGGTCTGAATCAATTTGTGGGATTATAATGGGGTATGGGCAATTGTATATGGAGTTATGTCACATATGTCGCCCACCCGTGTAAGATTTTTAGCGCAGCGGAAAATCTGATGTAATATCAAAATTATGGACATAACTGGGGTATTTGTGATCGTGTAATGTGGATAAGGCTGAATGAAGTGTGATCACGATGGTGAGAATATAGTAAGTTGATCGATACATTGTAAAATTGAGTAGGATGAAGGTATGACGAATACATGTGGAACAAAGTTGTTTTAAAATGATAATACACAATATTAAGAGATTATGAAATAAATGGTGGGAAAAGCATATATGGTTTGGTATATAAAATGATCGTACATGCAGTCATAATGCGTGCTAGGTTGATATGTAGGGTAAGATGTGATGATAGATTACAGAGATACAAGTTTGAGAAGTAATGAATATAACAATACGGTAATAGTGCATGGTATGTTTTGGTAAAGGAAATTATGGTACATATACGTATATTATTGTTATGTTATATAAATTCATGTTGTATTATACATTAAATCATGACGATATGTATACATTTGTGATTTTGGTTGTGAGAGACCAACTGTTTCACATCTGCCGTCAATTGCACAGAGAAATTTGTGAGTGTGATATCAGAGGTGATATATTGCTTGGAATGTGGCATAGCGTGTTGGCGCTGTTAATTTGGTCGGGGAGACATATATTAATGTGTTTGTTTGATAGGTGACGAGATCCTTAACGAATTCTATTGATGATAATTGATGGGCAGTTATGTTAACGTTTGAGGTTGGCACGTGTCATGATGGTGTTGGTGTATACAGCTGTTGGGATGTGTGTAGTAACGAGAATTGGAAATTTTCTATGGGTTTGTACCCCTTATATACAAAAATTGTGTTCTTGATAATGTGTATTTGTAGTGATCAATAGAGATTAAGGGGTGGGTTATGGACGGAAACGTGCGTTTTGATTTTTTTCATAGGTTTTAATGTGGCTAATTCGTCATCCATGTCTCGTGGATGTTTTTTGGGAAATTGTAAATTTTCTTGTGTGCTTTCTGTCTGTGGTTGTTTAGTTGGGAATAAACGGATGTCTTTCGTAGCTTTATTAGATAATGGTCGGGTGTGTCTGTCACGAAGTTGCATGTCAGTTTCATTTATCATTTGGTTAAGTTGACTGCGTCGCTTGGCGATTTTAATTTGTCTCGTATTATGTTCGCGTTCTGTTTTATGTTGAGATATTTTCGTAATGCACTGAATTTACGACTTGAGATGGCGATTAGTAAAATCAAGATGAATGTAATGATTGTAGGAACAATGATTTGGTAGTAATCATATTTTTTTTATAATAGGTTGAAGGGAACTGACTGTTTGGAAAAATCATATAAAGACAGTTGTTTCATGGGGGGTAATTTGTTTGGAATTGACAATTGTGGTGGCAAGTTATGAATTTGCGAAAATAACGGCTTCCATTGTGGCAATTTATGTAGTTCAATGGTTGACTGTAATTGAGTTATTTGTGTTTTTGATGAATTCAAAGTTGTGAATGCATTTAGCTTAATGCTTGTCGATGTAGCTATGCACCTTGGTGGTAAAGTTATCGTTGCGACGGGGGGGGGGGGGGTAAACTGTGATTCTATACGGTCGTTTTCTTAGAAGATTATGATGGCAATTTACTGTAAATGTGTGAGGTTTCGTCGTTGTTATAACCATGTACATGGTGCGAGTTTAATAGCGGATGGTAAATTATATTGAGGATAGATGGCTATGGGGCAATTTATGGCGGTATTCTTTGTATCATTTGTGAATATGTTAAGTAGGCAATTATGATTATGTGATGCGGCGATAAAAATATTTTGGATTCTGCAATATGGTTAATTGTTCAGAATACATGGGTGATTGTCGATAGCAGTGATGTACTGGGATCGATCGGGAGATAATATGAGATAGTTATGAGTAATATCAACTCGGGCTACTGTATACTTATTGTTGTGTCTGAGTTTTGGATCTCGAGGGTTTAGTGGATAGAAAAATGGTATTGCACGGAATATATCAAATTGCATTCTGATATCGCGTAAATAAATTGTAATGGTCACGATTAATCTGCTGTCTGTGAGTATGGTTTGTGTCTTCAAATGTTGGTAATATTTTGCAATTCCCGATTCCATGGGAAACGGTAATTTCAAATGGGCCGGGAGTTTCGTTATACTTTACAGTGCTTTTTTTAATTGGATTGGATTTTTTATTTCTGGAGTTAATCGGTGGGTGATTAGAGAAGCAATTTGAACTTTAAGGTGTCGCAAATACAATTTGGCTTGTATAACGTTCTGTTGTATTTCATGTAAGATTACTAGAGACTTAGCATTGATGATTGTGAATATTTCAAGTGTATGTACATGTCTTTGAGTTTTTTTGTGTTTCCTTTCGAAGTACGGTTTGTATATCAGATATTGTTGATAATGTGTTGATTTGTTGGCGATTTTGATTTGAAATGACGCGTGTGATGTTCATGATAGAATAAGCTCTTTGAGTATTGTGTTGGATTTGTTTCTGGTTTTTATAGAGGGATCGTATATTATCTTCTACACGTTCAATATCTGACATCGATGGGGTGCCGAACACGAACTTGGCTATGTCGCTTATAAATGGTAGGAGTGCACGTTTGAATCTTTTGGTGTTATGGAGTTGATAATAATTATGATATTCATGTTTGATTTGTATAGTTTCCGTGAGAGCTGCTGCTAATACAGTTTGTAAATCGGTCAAAATTTTGATGAGATTAAAGTTAATGTTATTTGGTTCGTTCTTGAACGGAGGCTTATTATGGTGGTATGTGCTTTGGTGAAATTTGGCACAAATACTATTGAGTTTAATTTTGGGCCATGTGTATGTCATTAGCGAGTCTCGCTATGTATGTATAATATGGTGTGATATCGATTAGAAAGCTAAGATCCCAATTTTCGTTTGAGACAGCGATTTGTCGGTGATGCAAAAATAACATGTTCTGGCGAGTTAACATAGCGTCATTAGTTTGAAAACCAATGAGGAGAACGAAGAGGGTTGCTTTAACGAAGTTTTCGATAGGCTTCATGTTGCTTGCACACCTATAAGTAGAAATATAGGTGTGTATCAGCGAGTTAGCCTGTATATGATTATAAGGATAAATTCGTGTGGGCATGGTTGGTATGGGTGAATTGGTTTGATTAATACTGAGATTGTTCGGCCGGTGTAAGTTTTAATGTCTTTCTAAAATTACTATGTAAAATGGGTACCCCTAGGGCCTAGGAATCCACGAAACATGACGTCACGCGATGCGAGTGTGTCTGTTAATTAGCACCGCCGGAGGCGTGGCGCCGAAGGTAATTCGTGGTATAAATGTGTTGTCGGTACAGATTGCATATATTACGGGCCTATTTTTCGAGATTTGTAGTTATGAGTCAACATTTGAGTGAGTTAGGGTGCATTTACATTGCTATAGAAATGTATATAGATCTGTATGAAGTCACGTGTCGCGCATTACTGTGATCACAACATGATTACCAATAGTGAACGCGCGCTGATCTGTACTCTGGTAATTGACAATTCACTGCGAGTCGTGTCAGTTTAGGCCAGACATGAAAATGTATCAACTATCAGCAGATAACAGCGATTTGGTATGTGCCGCATGTATTTAAAGTGTATCCTTATACCACTTGATAATGGTTCGAAGAAAGAATAAAAATCATGCAGTTACCCTACAACACCCTTTATTTGACCAAATGTAGTAAAATTTTCAACTGATGACAATTCCAATGACAATGTTAACCAATGTAGGACAATAATGTTTTCTTAAATTACATGCAGTTTTTATATATAGCTGTTAGACAATAAATATGATGATGATGACTGGCCACGGGGAGGGACCAGGACACAATCGTTCCAAGTGTTGGACATTTCCAACATTACATCCGCCCCTATGATAAGGTTGGAAACATTTCCAGCTGATGGCCATTCCAGTCCAAAATTTTGATAAAAAGTAGGAAATTATGCAAATATTGGTCCGAAAACCATACCCCCCCCCCCCCCCCAAATAAAATGTTTGAAAATCAAACTACAAGATAATTTTTAATCTATTGTTGGTTTGGAAATTACAACTAATGTTGTGTCAGGTATGAAATATCCAACCGTTGAACAAGTTGCCACGTCCCTATCCGTGTTCAATATTCGAAATACACGGGTTGAAATGACAACGAAAACATTCGCCAAGCCCGAGTAACAATTAATCAAAACTGATTTGCCTGTCGCAATATATGGGCGTTGACCGTGACGTGTAGCGGTCACGATTTTTGCTCACACGAACTAATACCGTTTTCTTTCTGTGTGCATTTCTATATCAACCCGTTTACACTGTCTGCGTGTAGATCTGTGTACATTTCTATAGCAATGTAAATGCACCCTTAGAGTGTAAGTTGAGAGATGCAAAAGTATCTGGTTTATGGTATTTTGGGGTTGTTATTCATTCAAGCTATCTGTCATATGTAAATGACCAGATAGTTGATCAATTTGACCGAGCATATGAGCACACGCAAGCAGGGATATCGTCAAAGAGTGACCGTGTCCTGTGCACCCTGTGGTTGGAAGAAAATGCTATCTCATTTTAAACCTGAGAAAACAAATTATGGAAGAAAGGAGACGGTTGATAACTTTGTGGTCTGAAGAACAGACTGACTGGTAACACGGAATAAGTTGGGTCGGGTAATGAGCGAGATTGGGAGTTTTGGCGGCAGGCATGAATGAGAATGAGCTGTTTGTGCCTATTTAATTTAACGTGGGCTACATCACGCTAATGAAGATTGGTTCCATTGAGAAATATTACATGGACTTATAAATGTATAAGACGAGTGGTACTGTTGTGTGTTATGAGATGAGTGGTAGTTTTAAGCGTCATTATTTTGATGTGTTATGAATTATTATGATTTTTGGTAGTGTTGACTATAATTACGCGAGATATAACATTGTTATTTAATAAACGTGTTGGTCGTAGGGTGTACGTATACCAACATTCATGCAAATATATATACCAAAAGGCATATGAATAAATGGTCATTCTATAGTGATATGTATAGGTTTTTATTGATATATTTGATATGGTTATTGGTGGAAACATTTGGTAATTGTAGGTATTAGGGCAATTGACGCGTAAAATACAGGTTCTATCTACAGCGTGATGATAATATTGTGTTGTTGTGTGCGGGATTAAGTGTATATTGTGAGCATATCGTCATGGAGCTTGTGTATGTGGGTATAGGTGTGATATCAACCTTAACGTTTTGCGTTAAGGTTGATGTGTATTATATTTCGTGATACACAATGTAAAAGTGTTGGGACATATGTTGTGATTTACACATACATGCTAGTCAGGTTAATTTTAATTTGCACATGTATATGTGGTTATTGCGCACTATTATGCGTCTTTGGTTATCTTGGGCGGGGGGGGGGTCTGTATGCGGTATAATCGTCTTGGGGAATGTATTGTGATTTACACATACATGCTAGTTAGGTTAATTTTAGTCCTCTACATGTATATGTGGTTAGTGTGCACTGTCGTGTGTCCTTGGTTATCATGGTCTGAGGTGTATGATGGGTGAACAGCATATAATAGGTTATTGGTAATTGTGTAACACGTTTGTCGTGTGTTGTATGTCACATGTTAATTGACCATTGACATGTACGTTATATTTGGAGATAGTGTGGAAGTGGGTTTCGCAAGTACTAAATCATTATGTATAGTCCACCTATTGGTGTTCATATCCTAATAATCAGTTTATGTGGGTCGCTTGAGGTTGATATAATGATATACTTGTGATGTCGTAAACCTTGGTTAGTTGTTTCATCCAGATAGGGTTATTTGAGTTTGAGTGAATAATTATGGATAATTTTGGATATGTTGTGAGACATATAAATTTGCTGGATAATGTTTGTTTTTGTTTATGTTATTAGTTTATGTTGCAAGATTCCTATTTATTGATATTATACCTGGTGTAACATATGTTTATTGTAATTATTTATTTATTTGTTGTTGAGAGGAGCAAGTTTTTCGCATGTCGCTGCTGCTATGCGTGTTATGTTTTAAGAGGTGATCAATCTCTTAATATTGAATATAACACCTTCTGGGCGTTATCTGATACGAAATTCCATGAGTACACTGGCGCCTCGTGTACACTGGGCTTGCTATTATTGGATTATTATTTGATTCTTAAATGATGTTCAGTGTTTTTAATTTATAAGTGCATATTATATGTAAACGCTTCAAAGATATATTTGTATGAGTGATATTAAAGATGGTTTACTATCGAAATTTGATGGAAGTATTCATATATATTTATAGCCTATGTGTTGATTATATATGGCGGTTAGTTTGGTGTATATTGCTTGAGAGCGGGTTCCATGTTAGCAGAGATGTGTCTGTAATATATTACATTTTGGGTGTATCAAGACAGAGGTTATGTGGTAGGTCCCTTGGGATTATCCAAGAGTGTCTGCTTAAGTTGGTGTAGCGACTCGATTCGATACGGACGCTATCTGCCAATGTGGAATGAGTATATAAGGTGTGGGAATACCGACAAAAGTTATTTCTGACTTAATTTTCATTATGTCTGATTATTTGTTCTTTCTGTAGGCGGAACTTGCAGTGATCGAGATTGGTCACTATGAAGTGACTATGCAATATGTAGATCATGTGTTGGCGTTCCATGATGCAATAGTTGCTGTTTGCTGTGTCGACTGGGCGAGATATTTTAGCACAGTATCAGAGCTGGAAAGATGCCAGACGGTCGTAAATCTCAGGTTGGAGATTCTGGAGGAAAGATGGAGGATCATGGACATTTGGGTGCAACATCAGATAGTGCTGTAATAAATCTAGATGGACCTGCTGACTCATGACGAACTTGGATTGCCCATCGACAGAGATCCGGCTTGCGTTTAGCCAATAATAACATGAATTGATTTGTTTTTATGGTTATTCACTGTGTCAGCTTGTAGAAATAACATCTTGGTGATAAATTTAGTGAAAAGATTTTTTTTTGTAAAATTGCTAATTCACCAAAGGTGGAAATATTGGTGGAAATATAAAGAGTAACTTCTGTAAACGTGCTAAATCACCAAAGATTATTTAATTATAAATAAAAAATTGGTGGAAATATAAAGAGTAAATATATTATTAGCCCACTCCCAAGAATTATTACAGAGTTAAGTAATGTTATAGATCGGGTTATCTAAGTTTTAAAATGAAGAGCGTTTGTTTGTTTGTTTTTTTAATAATGGATTGATGTGTTGGATTTAGATTCCATACGTCATATATTAAAGAGCATTTTGTAGTGCGTTAGGGTTTCGTGCTGTCACTCAAATCAATATGGTTTTAGCTGTTCCTTGAATACAAGTAGTGTATATAAATGTAACAATCAAGTCGCCGCGAAGTAAAGCCCCCGAATGGGTGATGCCTGGCGAGGTAATGCCTGGAGATGTGTACGAACCTCAAGATGAGATGAGTCTAGTGAAAGCATGATGTAATGGGATGTAGCTACGTCTTATATACTCTTTGGGATGAATATTAGATGAGGTATTTGGCAATACACATCGGGATTGGTTCTGCCGTTATTGTCATTTCCCATGACCATATTTGGGAGCCATTTTCATTGTGTGTATGTCTTCGCTGGGAGTAAGATGTGTGAGGTTTCATTAAGGAACCGAACACGAATATTTGAGTTTGGGGTTCTATATATTGGGACATTCATATAGTTTGAATCAAGTTGTGGGATTATAATGGGGTATGGGCAATTGTATATGGAGTTAATAAATCATCGGGTTTCAATTGTTCCTGTTAACTTTTGCCAAGGGTGCTGTGTGATATTTTGGGCTGGTTTTGTCGCGATACACTTTTCGATTTAAATACATTTACAAAAGTGGCTTTTTCGCTAAATGTGTATACATATAAGGATTAACTGGCATGTGGACTGTTTGTATGGAGATGTAACCGTGAGGTAAGTGGTCATAAATTGTATGTAATTATTATTGCAATCTGTTTTGCCGGCAACAATACCTCGATCGTTGATATTTATAAATTAATAAGTGCATCTTCACGTTTAAGACTATGCGATCGCAAATTTCATTTTTATTCAATAACACCCAACTCTTACCCATGTCCATATTTGCTATATAATATGTGAGTATCAGAACTTGAAAACTTTGTAATTAGCGTTATTGCTATTATATATAGTTTTAATATATCATTTTTATATTTTTCAGACAATTGCTTTGCCAGTTTTGCGGTGTGTTCTTTTCCACCAAGACCTCACTCGGACATCATGAATGCAGACATACGAACAGCGCCCAGTTCAGTTGTCAAAATTGCGGAGCAGGCTATTACAGCAAGTGCCATTTGGAGTACCACGAGTGTGCTTTCCGGTGTGAAACTTGGTCTTTCTTGGGCGATTACGATTTGAAACGGCACTTGAAAAGAGAAATTAAAGAGCTGACATACAGTTTTGTGCACAGTAATCTCCAATTTGAACAGCCGTGCGACCTCTAGGACCACGTGGGCCCACATTCTGGGTAAAACTACATTTATGTTCAAAATGCCATAAGCATTTTTGTTTCAGGAGTGGTCTATGCAGACACATCAAATCCTGCCATTGATTATATATAAGACGTTAATTTATGATCGAGATGAACAGAAATCTAACTATGTAATCAATATAATTTCAAACATTTTTTAATTATAGGAATTATGTAATATGCATCTTATGAAATAACACGTGATACTAGTACTGTTATGATGTGCACATACACATTAATTTTACTTTTATTTGCGTTTAATGCAATCAAAATAAGTTATGGATCTTTAAGGTTTGGAGAATATATTAAAGAAATGTTTATGTTTTTTTCGTTAACTATCGTTAACAAATTTATTTTTATATTGTTAAGTCTAAAGCAAATTTATTTTTATAATGTTAAGTCTAAAACAAATTTATTTGTATATTGTTAAATCTTAGGTAAAATTATGTATGCACACAATATGTATATTGTTTCTTTGATATGTTCTTATTAATTTACAATAGCTAAGGTCAGCTATAAATGTGTAAATGTTATGTGATAATTTTCTGATAAACGATTATTGTTCAAGTGTGCCTTCTTTTATCTGGCATGTGGTATATCTCCTAGCCGTGATCATGGTAGTAAAATGTCACTTTCTGTGGTGATGGGGTGGGCTGCATCCCATTTGGCAGTGTTTGATTGTTACCTTTGTTGTCTTAGGGCTAAAACTTATTAGTGTTGCAATATCAGGTACAGCGAAACTGATTGCCGAAATATGTGGATTGCAATGTCATTTTTTTTTTGTGTCTGGGAAACCCTCTAGCCACGTCCCTGATGGCCGGGATGTATGTGTCAACACTGCGGATTATGTGTTCAATATTACTATGAATTGGTCAGCTTATACAGGTACATTGTAATTATGTAGCTGCATGTTTTACAACTGGTTCAATTTGTGCAATGGAATGGACCCGGGGCCACCAGGTGGACCATATGCTTTGGGTTGGTGCATTGGATAAATACATGTACATGTATTTCAATCCAATCATGGCTTCTATAGATGCGTTTGTGCTGACAAATTTGACACCAGTTAAAATTGCTTTATCTATGTTTATAGAAAAATTTTGGGTGCCTGAAACTTGACGCCTGTGCAACACGTCATCTCGACCCCCAGGCCCATGATATCTCCCCCCGGGGGGAAGATGTCCTAGGATATCTTCCCCTCACCCTGGATATCTTCCCCCCATGTACGACTAAAAATTCATTTCACTCATATGATATCATTTTGTTCTGAAATGGCCAGAAAAATGTTTTTTGAGATTAAAAAAAATATATATTAATTTTTGTTTTTATTTTTTAAAAAAAGAGACAAATTTAGTTTTTTCACGAGTTTGATTGTCTGTTCAAGAAATAGCGAGAAATTAGCTGCTCCAAGAGAAAGTTTTTTGAGTCAGGCTTTGGGGGAAGGGGAAGATGTCCAGGTCAGGATATCTCCCCCACCCAGCACCTACATGAACAAAAATAATCTTATGGTTTTATCGCTTGTTTTTGCTTTATATAGTCATGAAACAGCGATAAATTAACTTCTTCTGAGAACAAGTTTTTTGACTCAGGGTTTGGGGTGGGGGGAGATGTCCATTTCAGGATATCTTCCCCCCACCAGCACCTACATGACAAAAAAATAATCTTATGGTCGTATCGCTTGTTTTGCTTTATATAGTCATGACACAGCGAGAAATTAACTTCTTCAGAGAACAAGTTTTTTGAGTCAGGGTTTGGGATGGGGAAGATGTCCAGGTCAGGATATCTTCCCACCACCCAGCACCTACATGACAAAAAATAATCTTATGGTTTTATCGCTTGTTTTGCTTTATATAGTCATGAAACAGCGAGAAATTAACTTCTACTGAGAACAAGTATTTTAAGTCAGGGTTTGGGGTGGGGGGGGGGGATATGTTCAGGTCAGGATACCCCCCCCCCCACCCAGCACCTACATGACAAAAAAATAATCTTATGGTTTTATCGCTCGTTTTGCTTTATATAGTCATGAAACAGCGAGAAATTAACTTATTCTGAGAACAAGTCTTTTGAGTCAGGGTTTGGGATGGGGGAAGATGTCTAAGACAGGATATCTTCCACCACCCAGCACCTACATGACAAAAAAATAATCTTATGGTTTTATCGCTTGTTTTGCTTTATATAGTCATGAAACAGCGAGAAATTAACTTCTACTGAGAACAAGTTTTTTGACTCAGGGTTTGGGGTGGGGGGAGATGTCCAGGTCAGGATATCTTCCCCCCACACAGCACCTACATGACAAACAAATAATCTTAGGGTTGTATTGCTTGTTTTGCTTTATATAGTCATGAAACAGCGAGAAATTAACTTCTTCTGAGAACAAGTTCTTTGACTCAGGGTTTGGGGTGGGAGAGATGTCCAGGTCAGGATATCTTCCTCCCACACAGCACCTACATGACACAAAAATAATCTTCTGGTTTTATCGCTTGTTTTTGCTTTATATAGTCATGAAACAGCGAGAAATTAACTTCTTCTGAGAACAAGTTTTTTGACTCAGGGTTTGGGGTGGGGGGGGGAGATGTCCAGGTCAGGATATCTTCCCCCCCACCCAGCGCCTACATGACAAAAAAATAATCTTATGGTTTTATCGCTTGTTTTTGCTTTATATAGTCATGAAACAGCGAGAAATTAACTTCTTCTGAGAACAAGTTTTTTGACTCAGGGTTTGGGGTGGGGGGGGGAGATGTCCAGGTCAGGATATCTCCCCCACCCAGCACCTACATCGCAACAAAATAATCTTATGGTTTTATCGCTTGTTTTGGTTTATATAGTCATGAAACAGCGAGAAATTTACTTCTTCTGAGAACAAGTGTTTTGAGTCAGGGTTTGGGATGGGGGGAGATGTCCAGGTCAGTATATCTACCCCCCCCCCCCCACCAGCACCTACATGACAAAAAAATAAACTTATGGTTTTAACGCTTGTTTTGCTTTATATAGTCATGAAACAGCGAGAAAAATTAACTTCTTCTGAGAACAAGTTTTTTGAGTCAGGCTTTGGGGTGGGGGAGAAGATGTCCAGGTCAGGATATCTTTCCCCACCCAGCACCTACATGACAAAACAATAATCTTATGGTTTTATCGCTTGTTTTGCTTTATATAGTCATGAAAGAGCGAGAAATTAACTTCTTCTGAGAAAAAGTTTTTTGAGTCAGGGTTTGGGGTGGGGACATGTCCAGGTCAGGATATCTCCCCCACCCAGCACCTACATGACAAAAAAATAATCTTATGGTTTTATCGCTTGTTTTGCTTTATATAGTCAAGAAACAGCGAGAAATTTACTTCTTCTGAGAACAAGTTTTTTGAGTCAGCGTTGGGGTGGGGGGAAGTCAAGGTCAGGATATGTCTCCACCCCCCCCCCCCCCACCCAGCTCCTACATGACAAAAAAATAATCTTATGGTTTTATCGCTTGTTTTGCTTTATATAGTCATGAAACAGCGAGAAATTAACTTCTTCTGAGAACAAGTTTTTTGGGCCAGGGTTGGGGTGGGGAGAAGATGTCCAGGTCAGGATATCTTTCCCCACCCAGCACCTACATGACAACAAAATAATCTTATGGTTTTATCGCTTGTTTTGCTTTATATAGTCATGAAACAGCGAGAAATTAACTTATTCTGAGAACAAGTCTTTTGAGTCAGGGTTTGGGATGGGGGAAGATGTCTAAGACAGGATATCTTCCACCACCCAGCACCTACATGACAAAAAAATAATCTTATGGTTTTATCGCTTGTTTTGCTTTATATAGTCATGAAACAACGAGAAATTAACTTCTACTGAGAACAAGTTTTTTGACTCAGGGTTTGGGGTGGGGGGAGATGTCCAGGTCAGGATATCTCCCCCCACACAGCACCTACATGACAAACAAATAATCTTAGGGTTGTATTGCTTGTTTTGATTTATATAGTCATGAAACAACGAGAAATTAACTTCTTCTGAGAACAAGTTCTTTGACTCAGGGTTTGGGGTGGGAGAGATGTCCAGGTCAGGATATCTTCCCCCCACACAGCACCTACATGACAAAAAAATAATCTTTTGGTTTTATCGCTTGTTTTTGCTTTATATAGTCATGAAACAGCGAGAAATTAACTTCTTCTGAGAACAAGTTTTTTGACTCAGGGTTTGGGGTGGGGGGAGATGTCCATTTCAGGATATCTTCCCCCCACCAGCACCTACATGACAAAAAAATAATCTTATGGTCGTATCGCTTGTTTTGCTTTATATAGTCATGACACAGCGAGAAATTAACTTCTTCAGAGAACAAGTTTTTTGAGTCAGGGTTTGGGATGGGGAAGATGTCCAGGTCAGGATATCTTCCCACCACCCAGCACCTACATGACAAAAAATAATCTTATGGTTTTATCGCTTGTTTTGCTTTATATAGTCATGAAACCGCGAGAAATTGATTTCTTCTGAGAACAAGTATTTTAAATCAGGGTTTGGGGTGGGGGGGGGGGGATATGTTCAGGTCAGGATATCCCCCCCCACCCAGCACCTACATGACAAAAAAATAATCTTATGGTTTTATCGCTCGTTTTGCTTTATATAGTCATGAAACAGCGAGAAATTAACTTATTCTGAGAACAAGTCTTTTGAGTCAGGGTTTGGGATGGGGGAAGATGTCTAAGACAGGATATCTTCCACCACCCAGCACCTACATGACAAAAAAATAATCTTATGGTTTTATCGCTTGTTTTGCTTTATATAGTCATGAAACAGCGAGAAATTAACTTCTACTGAGAACAAGTTTTTTGACTCAGGGTTTGGGGTGGGGGGAGATGTCCAGGTCAGGATATCTTCCCCCCACACAGCACCTACATGACAAACAAATAATCTTAGGGTTGTATTGCTTGTTTTGCTTTATATAGTCATGAAACAGCGAGAAATTAACTTCTTCTGAGAACAAGTTCTTTGACTCAGGGTTTGGGGTGGGAGAGATGTCCAGGTCAGGATATCTTCCCCCCACCCAGCGCCTACATGACAAAAAAATAATCCTATGGTTTTATCGCTTGTTTTTGCTTTATATAGTCATGAAACAGCGAGAAATTAACTTCTTCTAAGAACAAGTTTTTTGACTCAGGGTTTGGGGTGGGGGGGGGAGATGTCCAGGTCAGGATATCTCCCCCCACCCAGCACCTACATCGCAACAAAATAATCTTATGGTTTTATCGCTTGTTTTGGTTTATATAGTCATGAAACAGCGAGAAATTCACTTCTTCTGAGAACAAGTGTTTTGAGTCAGGGTTTGGGGTGGGGGGAGATGTCCAGGTCAGTATATCTACCCCCCCACCCAGCACCTACATGACAAAAAAATAAACTTATGGTTTTAACGCTTGTTTTGCTTTATATAGTCATGAAACAGCGAGGAAAATTAACTTCTTCTGAGAACAAGTTTTTTGAGTCAGGCTTTGGGGTGGGGGAGAAGATGTCCAGGTCAGGATATCTTTCCCCACCCAGCACCTACATGACAAAAAAATAATCTTATGGTTTTATCGCTTGTTTTGCTTTATATAGTCATGAAAGAGCGAGAAATTAACTTCTTCTGAGAAAAAGTTTTTTGAGTCAGGGTTTGGGGTGGGGAGATGTCCAGGTCAGGATATCTCCCCCACCCAGCACCTACATGACAAAAAAATAATCTTATGGTTTTATCGCTTGTTTTGCTTTATATAGTCAAGAAACAGCGAGAAATTTACTTCTTCTGAGAACAAGTTTTTTGAGTCAGCGTTGGGGTGGGGGGAAGTCAAGGTCAGGATATGTCTCCACCCCCCCCCCACCCAGCTCCTACATGACAAAAAAATAATCTTATGGTTTTATCGCTTGTTTTGCTTTATAGTCATGAAACAGCGAGAAATTAACTTCTTCTGAGAACAAGTTTTTTGGGCCAGGGTTGGGGTGGGGAGAAGATGTCCAGGTCAGGATATCTTTCCCCACCCAGCACCTACATGACAACAAAATAATCTTATGGTTTTATCGCTTGTTTTGCTTTATATAGTCATGAAACAGCGAGAAATTAACTTATTCTGAGAACAAGTCTTTTGAGTCAGGGTTTGGGATGGGGGAAGATGTCTAAGACAGGATATCTTCCACCACCCAGCACCTACATGACAAAAAAATAATCTTATGGTTTTATCGCTTGTTTTGCTTTATATAGTCATGAAACAACGAGAAATTAACTTCTACTGAGAACAAGTTTTTTGACTCAGGGTTTGGGGTGGGGGGAGATGTCCAGGTCAGGATATCTCCCCCCACACAGCACCTACATGACAAACAAATAATCTTAGGGTTGTATTGCTTGTTTTGCTTTATATAGTCATGAAACAGCGAGAAATTAACTTCTTCTGAGAACAAGTTCTTTGACTCAGGGTTTGGGGTGGGAGAGATGTCCAGGTCAGGATATCTTCCCCCCACACAGCACCTACATGACAAAAAAATAATCTTTTGGTTTTATCGCTTGTTTTTGCTTTATATAGTCATGAAACAGCGAGAAATTAACTTCTTCTGAGAACAAGTTTTTTGACTCAGGGTTTGGGGTGGGGGGGGGAGATGTCCAGGTCAGGATATCTTCCCCCCACCCAGCGCCTACATGACAAAAAAATAATCTTATGGTTTTATCGCTTGTTTTTGCTTTATATAGTCATGAAACAGCGAGAAATTAACTTCTTCTGAGAACAAGTTTTTTGACTCAGGGTTTGGGGTGGGGGGAGATGTCCAGGTCAGGATATCTCCCCCCCCCCCCCACACAGCACCTACATGACAAACAAATAATCTTATGGTTGTATTGCTTGTTTTGCTTTATATAGTCATGAAACAGCGAGAAATTAACTTCTTCTGAGAACAAGTTTTTTGACTCAGGGTTTGGGGTGGGAGAGATGTCCAGGTCAGGATATGTCTCCACCTCCCCCCACACAGCACCTACATGACAAAAAAATAATCTTCTGGTTTTATCGCTTGTTTTTGCTTTATATAGTCATGAAACAGCGAGAAATTAACTTCTTCTGAGAACAAGTATTTTGACTCAGGGTTTGTGGTGGGGGGGGGGGGAGATGTCCAGGTCAGGATATATCCCCCCACCCAGCACCTACATCGCAACAAAATAATCTTATGGTTTTATCGCTTGTTTTGCTTTATATAGTCATGAAACAACGAGAAATTAACTTCTTCTGAGAAAAAGATTTTTGAGTCAGGGTTTGGGGTGGGGGAGATGTCCAGGTCAGGATATCTCCCCCACCCAGAACCTACATGACAGAAAAATAATCTTATGGTTTTATCGCTTCTTTTGCTTTATATAGTCATGAAACAGCGAGAAATTTACTTCTTCTGAGAACAAGTGTTTTGAGTCAGGGTTTGGGGTGGGGGGAGATGTCCAGGTCAGTATATCTACCCCCCCCCCACCCAGCACCTACATGACACAAAAATAAACTTATGGTTTTAACGCTTGTTTTGCTTTATATAGTCATGAAACAGCGAGAAAAATTAACTTCTTCTGAGAACAAGTTTTTTGAGTCAGGGTTTGGGGTGGGGGAGAAGATGTCCAGGTCAGGATATCTTTCCCCACCCAGCACCTACATGACAAAAAAATAATCTTATGGTTTTATCGCTTGTTTTGCTTTATATAGTCATGAAAGAGCGAGAAATTAACTTCTTCTGAGAAAAAGTTTTTTGAGTCAGGGTTTGGGGTGGGGAGATGTCCAGGTCAGGATATCTCCCCCACCCAGCACCTACATGACAAAAAAATAATCTTATGGTTTTATCGCTTGTTTTGCTTTATATAGTCAAGAAACAGCGAGAAATTTACTTCTTCTGAGAACAAGTTTTTTGAGTCAGCGTTGGGGTGGGGGGAAGTCAAGGTCAGGATATGTCTCCACCCCCCCACCCAGCTCCTACATGACAAAAAAATAATCTTATGGTTTTATCGCTTGTTTTGCTTTATATAGTCATGAAACAGCGAGAAATTAACTTCTTCTGAGAACAAGTTTTTTGGGCCAGGGTTTGGGGTGGGGAGATGTCCAGGTCAGGATATCTTTCCCCACCCAGCACCTACATGACAACAAAATAATCTTATGGTTTTATCGCTTGTTTTGCTTTATATAGTCATGAAACAGCGAGAAATTAACTTCTTCTGAGAACAAGTTTTTTGAGTCAGGGTTTGGGGTGGGGGAGATGTCCATGTCAGGATATCTTCACCCCACACAGCACCTACATGACAAAAACATAATCTTATGGTTTTATCGCTTGTTTTGCTTTATATAGTCATGAAACAGCGAGAAATTAACTTCTTCTGAGAACAAGTTTTTTGAGTCAGGGTTTGGGGTGGGGGAGATGTCCAGGTCAGGATATCTTCACCCCACCCAGCACCTACATGACAAAAAAATAATCTTATGGTTTTATCGCTTGTTTTGCTTTATATAGTCAAGAAACAGCGAGAAATTTACTTCTTCTGAGAACAAGTTTTTTGGGTCAGCGTTGGGGTGGGGGGAGTCAAGGTCAGGATATGTCCCCCCACCCAGCACCTACATGACAAAACAATAATCTTATGGTTTTATCGGTTGTTTTGCTTTATATAGTCGTGAAACAGCGAGAAATTAACTTCTTCTGAGAACAAGTATTTTGAGTCAGGGTTTGTGGTGGGGGGGGGGGGGTGGGGAGATGTCCAGGTCAGGATATCTTCCAGCACCTACATAACAACAAAATAATCTTTAGTTTTATTGCTTGTTTTTGCTTTATATAGTCAGAGAACAAGTTTTTTGACGCAGGGTTTGGGGTGGGGGAGATGTCAAGGTCAGGATATCTCCCCCCCCCCCCCACCGGCACCTACATGGCAAACAAATAATCTTATGGTTTTATCGCTTGTTTTGCTTTATATAGTCATGAAACAGCGAGAAATTAACTTCTTTTGAGTCGATTAATCGGCGGTATTTATTTCGGACGTCGGAACATGCCGGTATTATTGAACACGGCGTTTCTTTTAAACAGTTTAATCTACAACCAAAGGGTTAACAAACTTTGATTGCGTATCAAAGATATTCTGACAACATGAGCACTACTAACTTATGTTGCAAACACTCGGCAGTTCATTTGATGATGCGACATTGTTATTTATATATATATATATATATATATATATATATATTCTACAAATCGGTGGCACTGGCGCACTGCAGCTTTGAACTTATGGCGAAGTCGTTGTATATAAATTTATACTTGACAAGTGGCGCTTTGAAATGTGCCGACTTTCACCGTGTTCAATGAATTGAATGCACTCGCCCTTGATTCTGATCGGACCAATGGGGAGTTGACTGACATTCTCTGGAATCTAGGAAACATTTTAATAAGTATCCATACCGGTTGATGTTACCAGTACAGGTGATCGTGTATCATGCGGCGAATACTGAATGAAACTCGATATTATCAAATACTTTACTTGTTCTAAGTCATGTAATTTACGGGTGGGGGGACACGTTTGTGATTGTTATCCACGCTCTGGATGTTCGATGCAACTTAGTTTCCTTTTTCAGGCCATCCGTTAAAATTGTGCATTCCTAGTTTTATATTTTTTGGCTATTCGTAACTGAAATTAATCGCAACGTTCGTTCAAATGAACTTACAAATATTATAATCGTAACATCGCCGAGAACTCAATACATTAATGTAAAAATTGCATCAGCTGATACCACAAACAATCAGCGACAGTGGATGTAACCACCCCAGCCAATAGGCCATATTACGGAAATCTTCCACTGAAGTTATTAGGTACGATTAATCGATTATAGTCGATTATGGACAACCGATTATCGATTATCAAAATCAATAATCGTGGAACCTCTACTGTAGTTAGCCAGTGGAGCCGCGGTGTAGTTGTATTTCGGTCGCGGTGGCAATGCTAACCGGACCGTGGTTAAGTGGACACTTGTTTTGCCCAGCAGGGTACATGTAAATAGATCAAACAATATGGTTCAATATAACTATTAAATGTACTACATACAGGTAGTAGTACTGTATTCACACTATTTTTTGGCAGAAATTCCAGACACTGGACATCTAAAGGACAAGGTGTAAATTATAATGTCAGATTCAATTCATTCACTGTAGGATCATACTTGGACATTGAAACGACTATGACATGAAATATCCAAATTCATATCAGTAAAACAAAACATTCATTTGAATGAAATGATAGAGATAATAGCGCACTAGAAATCGCAGTACGAGTGTGACAATACTCAGGGGAAAACCCCAACGTTATCACCCTGTACTATTATTCCGCCCTGTAGTATTATTAATTTTGTCCCCATTTTCCGCCCTGTACTATTACTCCGCCCTGTACTATTATTAATTTGGTCCCCATTTTCCGCCCTGTACTATTATTCCGCCCTGTACTATTATTTGACACACAAGAGTAGTTGCATTTCGGCCGCGGTGCAACGCTGACCGCACCGCAGTTAAGTAGACACTTGTTTTGTCCAGCAGGGTAATGCAGTTTAAAGCCAGTTTTGAAGCGGTAAACTAACCGCAACGTTTGACGATACCGCAGAACCACGGCAACGCTAACCGCACCGCGATTAAGTGGACACTTGTTTTGTCCAGCAGGGTACCGGTACATGTATGTCTCACCAAGTATACTTACCCACGAGACACAATCTGGAGACGGCAAGGATGACGGTCATTCCGATTTCATTGTCGTTTAAAGATGCTGGCGACTTTGGTGATGGCTATGCTGTTAAAATATTCACCTCCGTCAAAAACCGCCACAAACAGAAAGAATAGTAAAATATACACACTTTGCTCTTTACCATTCAGAAATACCTGTACTGTATATGGCATAACAGTATGTTATTGTCAATTGTTTTCCCTTTGTTATGTAAACAAAAGCACAAAAACAAAATTCTGGCTTTTGTTTAATAGATCCGGGTATGGTATTACATAAAGAGCGTTATCTGTCACTGTTTTCCTGATATGGAAATAATAAAGAGCGTTTATATCATTTCTGTGTGATTAACCAATACAATTGTGCTGTGTTACGTAAACAGAAGCACAACTTCTGTGTAAACAGAAGCACAACTTCGGTAACACGAGCAGGCTGTTGTTTACGTCAACCATCGTGCGTCTTGACGACAATATACTTATTATACTTTTTACGCACTGATTATGTTTGGCATTGGAACAAAACTATACATATTTTAATATTCCCTCCGTTGGTGGCGATTTGAACAAATATGAATAGTTTTACAACGAACGCCGCCCGTTCCTTTAAGTGAAGAATCACTGAAGATGACCACGATTCAATCATAAGTGGAAGGATTTGTTGTAGGAAGTAACCGCTTGTTAGACTGCGCATGATCATGTCAATATCGCAAGTGAAAATAATATTATCAAGCACTGTTTGATTTTAAACTTATGTAAATGTACCCTGCTGGACAAAACAAGTGTCCACTTAACTGCGGTGCGGTTACTAGTAGCGTTGCCACCGCGGCCGAAATGCAAAGCTATACATCACGGCTCCACCGGCTAACTACAGTTGGGCCGCGCTGTAATTGCCATTCGGCATGGTGTAGATGCCACGGTGTACTTTCATCAAACTGAAAAAAGACAATACAAACCAGAAATCTAACCACGGTGTACATGCCATTCGACCGTGAGGGTAGTTACATTTCGGCCGCAGTGAACTTGCCGTTTGGCCGCAGTGTATTTGCCGTTCTGCGCGGTGCTCAGCTGCAGTTACAAAGTCTGGTCTGACACCACGGTCGAACGGCAAATACACCGCGGTGCCAATGGACACGTGTTTTGTCCATCAGGGTACTCAGTCCGAATTAGCGCTTGCAAATGACTTTTTCCTTCGCTTCAGGAGTAAAAGATATTTGATTCGAGTTGTGGAACACACCCATCAAAGCTAGGAGTGATCATATCACTGTTTGAAATTTATTATTTTACTTTAGGTGGCCCAGTAAACTGTCGACGAAAAGAACTTTTCTGACCAGATAGCGGATGAAGATCGTTAAGTCTAAAATACAGTGGATGTTTTCGTGTCAGATATTTTATAACTGGCAAAATTTCGTTGAAAAATAACAGGTTTTGGTTACTTATATACTATGCATGTAGTTGACTGTGGTTAGCATTATTTTTGGGCGATTCTGATAAATGAAGCGGCATTTCAAAATATTTTGTTGTTAGAATCTGATATGGGGACCGTCGAATCAGATTGAGTACCTTTAAATTTCAAATCATGGCTTATACCGGTCTTGGATACCCCCACTTGCAACATACCTGGTAATCGCAGTTATTTGCTGTGTTTTTTTGTTGCAATTTAGGTAGACAATCCTCCCAAAACATGGTTTTTGCATATCATGGTACGTATCATATCGTTGGTCAAATGAATGACAAATTGTAATGTTGCAGCTCTAGTTATGATTGAATTGTGGACTGGTCGTCTGAACATTAACTTAGACTTAGTCACTTACCGGTACGGCGGTAGCATTTATTTTCCTTCCAAGTTTCCTTCCAAATTTATTTTGTTCTGGTTCAGTCAGTGCAGTACGCAAGTAGTCTATCACTTTGATAATACTCATAGATGTGCATTTCGGCTGTAACACTCAGTGTCACTAACAGTTCAGTCAAGACTCAAGCTGCAGTCTTGTTTTAATTCAGACAGAAAACCACAGTAATTTCAATTTGAAATTTTTAGTAACATTACCACACATTCAATGTACATTCAGTGATTCAGCAAATTACAATGTCAACAATGCCAATATTCAATGGAATGATCATTCAACAATCAGCCAGGCAGTCAATTTTTCAACCCCATCGTAAGAGTTAACATAGATTTCTTCAAGTCTATCCCTGTTAAAGCACCATCAAAACTGAAATCACTTAAAGAAGATTGTAGTCTTTTTTCACGGCTGTTTATTTCATGTCAAGCTAGGCAGTGTGACTTGTCTGAAGTGTTCGAACATGAGAACCAGGTCTTCCCACCATCACTTAGCGACTCTGGCAAGCTTCACATGGTTCAGAAGTCAGAACTCGTGCCACTACTGGATGCCCATACTACAAGTCATGAGACGATGCCATCCTGTGATGGCTTAATCATGGACGGATCTGCCCTAGTCAACACCACCAAGCCTAACAAGCCAGTGCCAGTCGGGTAATATGCTACAGTCTCCATAACACCACAAGTAGAACGAATGCTTCGAAGTGTTAAGCGAGTGGATGTCATCTTTGATACATACAGGGATGACAGTTTGAAATTGGAAGCGAGGAAGGACAGAGGAGTAGGGATACGGCGACGGGTAAAACATGTTACCGAAACCCCAAAAAACTGGCAAGGTTTTCTCAGGAATGCAGATAACAAGACGGAACTATTTTCATTTCCAGCGAATAGAATTGGTAGATTATTGTCAGAGAACCTTGTCATGGTAACTGACGGGGAGACTGTCATCTCAAACAAGGATGTCAACATTGAGAGTATATCGTCAAGCTCCAATGAAGAAGCAGATACGAGGATATTCCTTCGTGCGTACCATGCTGTAGATAATGGGATGAAAAGGATTGCCATCAAAGCGAATGACACAGATGTAATAGCGACTGCAATAAAAACGTTCTCGAAATTGAGCAAAAGAGGCTTGGAAGAATTGTGGGTATCATATGGGAGAGGAAAAGACATGCAGTGGATTCCAATACAAAAAATAGTTTCAAGTATCGGGCAGTTGCGTGCTGATGGGATGATATTTTTTCATGCGTTTACTGGATGCGACACCGTTTCTGGATGCAAGGGCAAAGGGAAGAAGACGGCCAGGAGTACATGGGACATCTGCCCTGAAGTTTCGGAAGTTTTCAAGGATCTCAGCCATAATCTAGCAGAAATATCATCACCACATCTCCAAAAACTCGAATAGTTTGTCAACCTAATGTAAGATCGTTCCAAATGAATGGGGGTGGATGAAATTCGGAGACGTGTGGGATGTTTTGTGGACAACTCTCGAGCCTGTTGCCAAAAGCTGCAAATGCTGACAAAATGTAACTGCAAAAAAAGGTTGTGAAAAACGATGCAGTTGCAAAAGGGCTGGCCTGCCATGCTCTCCGTTGTGCAAATGTAATTGTAATGACCTTCGCTCAAAGTCTGAACTCAATCGATCAGAATAGAAATGGAAGTATTGTATTTGATTTATAACATTTACATATAATGTTATATTAAAATACTAAAGGTCGAAAAACAGTTTTGATAGTCTTTTCCATTTATATTTTGGGTTTCTCTTTAGTTTTAAAATCTAAAAATACATAGCAAAATGAGCATAAAGCACCAAAATAACACGAAAACATATGTTATCATTGGTTGACGTTTAATGTGGGATAATCATGCTATGTTAATTTGATCAAGAAATATATTTTTGCAAAGTTGATATACAATGTATGCATAAAGTAAAATATCTGAAAATAATGGAAAAAAAAAGTATTTTGGCGGCCATTATGTCAACAAACTTGGAAATTTGTAGCTTTTTTATATTTATAATTCAGTAAAATGCTTCAGTTATCAATTGTGACACATTATACATGTATAATTGGTGGTGTTTGACCATTTAAAATCCCCAAATTGATGCGTAAAGGGGAAATCCTGAATTATGACGGCGACTTTTGGCGGCCATCTTGAAAAATGGAGGCCATTTTGGATTTTTGCGTGGCCCCCGGTTTTTATGTGATCAGTGATGAGTACTGATCATTCGTGCCAACTTTCATGCTTGTATCACCATTTGCAGAATTCTAGCCTTTTTTGACTTATCCGCCCAACTATATATTCACATGTTTCCTTTTCTAATGGTACCGATACGGGCATTTCCCATGACAAAATCGATTAGGCTAGTTGTCTGTTCTTCATATCAATACGAGCGTTTTTTCGGAATATATGCAGCTGCAACGATGTGACGTTTCATATCGATTTCATAAGACCATGTCAATTTCACTCTAACATATTAACCCTGCGAGCACGGATGGAGCACTTTGTTTTTACCGGTGGTATATTCCGAAATCAACCCAAATGATCACGAATATAGCATCATATTTCTCCCCAGATATACCGTTATAAAGATACTAAAATTTGCCATTGTTTGGTATAAAAAAAAAATCGAAATAAGGCTCTTGGGTTTGGAGAAAAATGATCCATCATGACCTGGGATGTGGGCATGGAAAAATCTCACCCGAGGGGCCAGATATTTGGGCCGAGTGTCCGAACCAAATATCTGGCCCCGAGGGTGAGATTTTTCCATCCCACACCTCAGATCATGATGGATAATATTAATCTCTTCCACGCACACTTTCAGATAATTGAAAACCTGTATGCTCTCCGTGACTGATTGTATTAACTCTTATATAAATATATTTACGTATACAAAATGGATATTGTTCACCATTTCAAGAATTCATATCTCGTGAGGAACCTGGCACCAGTCATAGACTGGTACACTTGGTGGCGAAAACACAATTCAGAGGGCTAATTCCCCTATAAATTACCGACCCCGAACAGAAAGAGTTATTGTCAATTGTCAGAAGTCTGTGCTTACCGTCTTTTCCACTAGATCTTTGATAGCTCTAAGCTGCTAATGACAACCACATTTGCATTACTTTGCACACAATGTTGTCGTGTTTGCCATTCATTTTATTTGTCTAGTTGAATAGGTATAGCATTAGCGACGCGGTTCGAGGGTCACATTAAACTAGACCTGGAAAAGTAATGTGCAACAACTCATTTCGGTTGAAATTCTTTTCAGCGAGTAGCGCAAACTTTGCGCACGCTGGAGCATTTCAACCTACATATCTCACTGCTATGACTGGATATATGTTCCACCTGGTAACCACTTTAGTCAAAAATTAGACATTCCAAAGTTTGATCTGAACAGCTATTTTGTGCTCCAAATATTGGTTGGTAATATTATCGTATCGTGATGTGTCATACTTTATAGTCCAGTATTATATTCATATTTATTACATGATTCTACCCTTATTCCATTCAATAAACCCATTATATAAATTGTGATATTAAACGTTCGTTTAATAACAGGAAATAGTGCCAGGTGACCTTTGACTTCAGGTTTGTGGTCTGCTAACATTCCATAAGATACGTCTCAAAATACTATAGCTTCCAATATTTTTCCAACAAACTATTATGAATGAAGAGTTTGAAAAATTATTTCATTAAAAATACGCCAATATATGCGCCAAAGAGTCTTTATTTATCTAGGACGCGGCAAACAACGAATAGTTACGTGAAACGTCATCGCATGTCTTATAGAAGCCGATGTTAGTTTCGCGTCCCATTTGTTGATTTATGTATGTTTTGTCGATGTTTTGGATCATGTAATAAATAGAATCTACAACTCGTCCCCAGTTTATAGCGAAAATTACAAAACTCGTCCAGTAAATTAGGTCTGGACCTCGCCAAAGGCTCGGCCCAGACCTAATTTACTGGACTCGTTTTGTAAATCCCGCTATAAACTTGTTGTAGATCCTCTATATATAACGTTACGAAATCTGATCGACTGTGTTAGTGTCTGGTACTATTTCAGTATGCGACACGCCGGGATGGACAAGTTAAAGTCCATTTAGCTTATAACGTTCCTGATTAGATGGATGGACCATCGCAACATTGCCCAATGCCCACACTAAATGGATGATTTGGACATACGAGTAACGGTAACTGTCCTTGGCTGTTAGGTGACATGCATGTACAACAAATAATAGTTAACAGCTTCATGATTTGCTGTATCGTGAAATATCGAAATGCGTTGTAGGTAAATGTGACCACAAGTCATCCCCGCAGTCAATGCGGTTGGAATCGTGCATGTGACATTGTTAAGCATTATTTCGAATATTGCGTTTATGAATCGATTTATCACGCGTTGAAGTAGTTAATAAAGTCCGCAGTAGGAGCACCTGCGTAGAGGAATGCCCCGCTGTTGAACTATGATAATGATTCTTTTCCATTGTTTGTTTATCATGGGTCTTCCCTATAAAATGAACTCAACAGTTCCACACATTTCACAACAGCCAGAATATTTGTATCGTTTCATTGTAAGTCATTGGAACTCCAACGAAGGTATGTATTATATATGGGCTGTAATCGTCAAAATTGTCTTCTACCTAAAGTATCATATTAGTCCAGTCGATCTATGGTCGAACCCCTAACCAATTGCAATAGAAGCTTTTTTGGTGTCAATTGCTCCAGCATAGCTTCCACAACAACAAACTAAAACCCCCCATGCATCCCCAATGTAGAAAGTCTCCATTTTGGGGGAAAACGTGAAAAATTAACGAAAAATCGGAGAAATGGGGAATATCTACTTTATGTGGCGCCTGTTGTAGACTGATTCTATATTTTCCACAACATTGTCAAATCCTACTACATCAAATGCATGCTACAATAAAAGTGAGGATATCATCTGATAAAGGTTGCATTTTTGGGTAAAATATGCGAAAAATATTTTTTTAATCGGAGAAATGTGGAATATCGACTTTCTGTGGCCCTTGTTGTAGTTTGAAGCTATATTTTTCGTCACATTGTCAAATCATGCTACATCAATTGCATATTAGAATAAAAGTGAGGATATCATCTGATAAAGTTTACATTTTTGGGGCAAAATATGCAACAAAATAATTTTTAATCGGAGAAATGTGGAATATCGAATTTCTGTGGCGCCTGTTGTAGACTGAAGCAATATTTTTCATCACATTGTCAAACCATACAACATCAATTGCATGTAACAATAACAATGAGGAAATCATCTGATACAGGTTGCATTTTAGGGTAAAATATGCAAAAATAAAAAAAAAATCGGTGAAATATGGAATCTCTCATTTCTGGTGCATATGTTGCAAACATAAGTTATATTTTGATTCATACATTTTTTCATATTCAATATATTATGCTGCTGTATCGTCACTTTCTATGATTGAATTCGAACAACCCATATCCTGGCACTTTCAACACACTGTCACACAACTCAGCCCTTGACGCTTGCACCCACACTTCATGTTGTTTACCCAAAAATGCAACCTTAATCAGATGATATCCTCACTGTTATTGTTACATGCAATTGATGTTGTATGGTTTGACAATGTGATGAAAAATATAGCTTCAGTCTACAACAGGCGCCACAGAAATTCGATATTCCACATTTCTCCGATTTTAAAAATATTTGTTTGCATGTTTTGCCCCAAATATGTAACTTTTATCAGATGATATCGTCACTTTTATTCTAATATGCAATTGATGTAGCATGATTTGACAATGTGACCAAAAATATAGATTCAAACTACAACAGGCGCCACTGAAAGTCGATATTCCACATTTCTCCGATTAATTTTTTTTTTTTCGCATATTTTACGCAAAAATGCAACCTTTATCAGATGATATCCTCACTTTTATTGTAGCATGCATTTGATGTAGTAGGATTTGATAATGCTGTGGAAAATATAGCTTCAGTCTACAACAGGCGCCTCATAAAGTAGATATTGCACATTTCTCCGATTTTTCGTTATTTTTTCACCTTTGCCCCTAAAATGGAGACTTTCTACATTGGGGATGCATGGGGGGTTTACTATGTTGTTGTGGAATCTATGCTGGAACGATTGACACCAAAAAAGCTTCTATTGCAATTAGTTAGGGGTTATGGGTATTTTTAATCTAGATCCGCTGGACTATATTGTTTTGAAAGTAGCAATTCACGGGAAAGGTCTTTGGTGGGGTTCAATGTGATACCGGTCGGAGTAAGGCCTTGACATTGTGGAGTCGCACACGGAATACCAAACAATAACATACATTTGCGTCTAGGTTTGCATGTGCTGTCATCAACGCTTCACAAAGCACATTTAATTTTTTTTATCCCAGCACGGTGAACATTGTTTAACAAACCAATTTTGTCAAACGTATTACATAATAGCTAAAAGTGGGTGTGTGATGTCCCGCTGGATAAAATTGACACTGTTCCGAGTGAATTGACTCATTAGGAATTTTGCAAGTCGGCGCTAGGTATCAACAGAAAATCGACAAATCATGCAGTATACGCACCTTCGCTCTGAACTTAAAATACTTCCGATGCCACGCATGCAGTTGTAAATGTTCTGATGTAGATGGTTAAATTAAAGAGGTAGACTCAATCACGTTGTGATGCGACGCAGCCGTGATACACAGTGACCACCCACTCTGGTTGGTCTGAGAAAGTCGGATTGGTAAAAGATGTTATGGACTTGAATTTATCGTATGACTTGCACCTTTTATTTTGCCACAAGTTCACGCTGGTCGGGGACCTTTTTTGCCAATATTTTGTCAATTTCTAAAATTTTTGGATCCTTTTTTATAAACTATGACAAAATTAAAAAAGCAAATTTTGGGATCGTCGAAAAAACAGAATTTGAAACAAAACTTTAAAGAGATATGCGCTCAAATAACTAAACAATTATGAGTTGGACAACAGAAAAAGCACGGATGGGAACTTTAAATACTGAAATAAGTCTAGTCGGTAACGTTAAACACAACAGTATAGTGTTGAAACTTGGTTAAGAAAGTACTTTGTTCTAGTATGTAGTCATCATTGTTACAAGTTATTATGAGTTACTTTACATAAATATTGGTTCGCAAACAGGCCAGCGACTGACTACATAATAACGGATTAAGAGTTTCACAGACAATTGATAATTATGAAAGAGACTAGTGTTGAATACAGCTTTGAAACATTTTGGCCATGACATTTGATTTCGTCATACTAAAAACAAAATTGGCCAATTTGACCACCACTACCGTTAGCATTGGGTATTTCACAATGTATTTCAGTTACTATCAGTTAGTGCTCGGTTTCAACTTTCGCTGATATGATTGTTAATGTTTCAAAGATTCTTTGTAAACAGCAATAGTCGTGTATTTTACCAAAATTGTGGTGGAGGTGAAAACACCCCACCGCTGTCACAAACCTGCTACACTCACGTATAAAGACATTTCTATCGAGCCCAATGGGACAGTGGTCACGTCATTTGTCAATATGTAAACGTTTATATTATAATTAATAGTTTATGCATATATGGGGTGGCAAAAAATATAATAGTTTGTTTTTGGATAACCCCACCCCATTGCGATCACATATGTAATTTTCCAGAGTTGTTGATTTGGATTGGTCGTGTGGCTGTAATCATTATCATGTTAACAAACTGTTTCAAATTTGTCAATCTGGAAATTGCATACCTAACACAATATTAGTTGGAAATTTCGCGCCAATAATAAGTTGAAATTTGTAGGCTACGTAATGTGGTATTAGACGACTAGAACCGTCCTGTATTTAGTGTAGCCTTTAAAACCTTTGAAATCCATTCTATCAAATAATACTTTCGAATACCTATCCTGCTAAAACAATTCGTTCTCATACGGTACAAATGTCAGAAAAATTACTGCCGGCACAATGTACCGTATGTGTTACGGAACATTGTGTCATTTCATTACGGCCATATGTCCTGTACGATTAAAGAACAAAGTTCTAAATTCACATGGGACATAGAACCGTAACTAAACAGGTAAATGTTCCTCAACTTTACGGGACTATGTGCCAGCTTCAATTTCCCTGAACTGAGTACCATATTAGAACGGATTTTTTTAAACAATGTACTGCATTTTAAATTTGTTTGCGTAGAATGGTTTCCCCCCACAATAAGCAGATATGGTTATTATATATCATTCTCAACGTAGTCTTGCATTACATGCCATTATTAACCAATTCAAGTCTGGAGCTTCCTGAATTTGTTTGCAAAAAACCTGTGCCAATGCAATCTCATTGGACTGACAAAATTATATAAGTCAGTGTATTCTCTTATACATGCGAGGCTCCCTATGCGAGACGCACATATATAAGACAATGCACTGTCAAATGTTATTTAATGCTGCATCAACGTGGCTCTTTGTCATGAAAGGGTTAATGGCAAATTCCGGATGTAAATAGAGATGGTGTGGTCCACATCCATTCAGGGTTTCAGCCACTGCAGATGGAATATCACTGAAGTAAATAAATAAATTCAAGGCATTTAATCATTCATGGCAATCACTTCGAAAATTTTGTTCTATAAATTCAAGAAAAAGTGTCGCTGTCGCTTAATTTTTCTAACATATTCCACAGGTCACTATCGACTAACAAGAATAATTCATAGCACCAAAGACCCCAACTATGACAGAGTTGCACTCTTGTGATTAATAGTTTGGATTTTTGGAGCTACATGTTGAAATCAATTTCATGTACACACTGCATACATAATACCGGCATATATATTATAGGGAAGATTGAACGTTCAACATATTTGGCATCAGATACAATTTTAAATTGCTGTATAATAAAAGATTATACACTGTATATGTATGACAATGCACACACCGGTAGCCATGCCGTGACGCATGGTAGACAATGGGCATGTGTGATGTTACAAATTAAAACATTAAATATTTCAGCAGTTGCCACAGTTGTGTCGCTATGTACCGTTATGTTCAATGTATCAGCGTTGTGCTCACATTCTTTGAATGAAGTAGATGTAATTTGTAATACTTTTATCGCTAAAATAACAAGTTTGTTCGGCGACAGATGTGTAACCCGGAATGGATCAGACATCTGTTGTCGCCAATACATGTACTACTAGCATTCCTGTTTCCCAATAATTTGGAATGAACTTTCCCTGGAGGCGCTTGCCATATCCTTCACCCCACCCGTACCCAATTAAATTCAAAATTTGGACAGAAACTCCCATAGAGGCGTTAGCCAGGTCAGTAGCCTCGCCCGTAGTCCAATCAAATTGATAATGTCGGCAGTTAATGCACATTGCAAAATTCTACTGTGGCTGAATAACTTAAGTCATAATCATACTGGCGGAATTTCGTATACTATTCCCTCCACATTTTTGCTTCACAATGTAAACAACATAGATTCTTGCAGGGTTGTGGCATTTACTAAGTCACAATACAATCATATCATAATGCAAGCACAACAATGCATGCCATAGCCAATTGGATTACGAATTACATGCCTCCTGAGTTAATGGAAGTTATTGAACATTTCGTTAGTTGTTTGATGCACGGACATAGGCTACCTGTTCAGATGATAATTACCTTTAAAAAAGTAATAACATGCAATAAAGCCTTGTCCGACATTAATTTCAATATTTATATATATTGAATTTGTAAACGTTTAATTTATACACAATGCAGTTACACAATCAAAGCAAAGTTCTATGTTGTCATTTATCGATCTCAAAATGGCAACCACACAATACAAGTTGGAAACTCAATTACAATTTGCTGGTGCACACTCCGATTGTCCATTTACCTATTTTAAAGAGAATACTAAGTTTATTCAACAATTTATTCAATTTAACTTTTCAGCTAGCAAACAAAAAAACGTTTTGTTCGTTCAAAGATTGGGAAACCGGAAGTGACCTGAACACTGTTGTCGCTGATGATTGTGCATTATATCATGAGCGACATTGATTGGTCATATCACACAGCTGTTTGATATACTTTAAATTAACCTCTTATGCACAAATATCAGAAATTGAGAGAAAAATTATAAACACTGCGTTATTTCCCATTTATAATTTCGCGATTGAGTTGTGACCTGGTATAAATAGGTGAAAACAATTGCCAGATGTCTAACCCATCCCTTAACACACACAAGACAACTGAATACTACTTGCAATTGCCACCATTCGTATTACACAGGCATCCAGAAAATATATATAATTATGTGCACAAATAGTATGTCTAGAACGTATAATTGAGAACATCCTTTATGATATTTGGCATACATATACCACTTTGGGCCACGGACTAATAAGTAGGCGATCGTGTTAAACTATCCTATTTTGATAGTCGACACAATTTGTCCACCAGAACGGCATACTATGGCCTCATGTGTCCGATCTAATTATTTGTCGTACCGGTACATATAGCAAACGTACATATGTTAGTTATACGGTGTCAAATCTGACACAAATTTAATAAATACCACAGATAAATTGATTCCAAATGTGCCTTATTAAATTGATATAAATTAACATATAGGCAAGCCTAGGCCTATTTCTTACTGACAGGGCATGTGCATGGGGTACGAGTTTCATATGGAGGGGTTGTATGAATAGCAACTTCGAGGAATTTCGATATCTCAGAAGTAAATGTAATATATAAACTGTAATAATCAAATAATTTATATAAATATACCTTTGTCGTCCATGTGACTCAACCGAGATACTGGAAACACATGCGGACTATATATTAAATATATATACCGGCACCGGTATATTGTCACCCTAATATCGGTAGGATACGGCACATGCATGAAATAGCATGTTAGCTGATCAACATAGCACACATGCCAAACGTATATTTCACAAAGACCATGCATATATTTGGAATATACATGTATATAGATATTAATTTACGTTTATGACAACTCGCCTAGAACAACGTTGAACAGAGCATTAATCACATATGCTGCCAAATAACATATGTATGCAGAAGTTGCACGTCTGGTTTAACAGCTAGTGGTAACTCAGCAAATTTACGACCTATGCACCGGTGTCCATGGATAGATTAATTTGGACACCCACACAGATAACTATTTTGTATGTATGTACACTGCATGCATCTGCCTTATCTTTGGGGCAAATATGCAAAGATTGACAAGACATGCAGGTTTATATAAAAACCATATAATCACACAAATACATCACCATGTATAAAAGTGTCATGATCCGCGGTTCAATGCAGGAATCTGAATCTGCGGCGCCACAACGTTGCACGGTCCCACGAATGGGCACTACTATAACGACAGCCTATATTGGCCTCTAGTCGTTGAACGTAGCCCTCACAACACCTGGTGGGTCCTACACATATCGCGACCGGACACCTGTACACGTCAACTTCCCAGTTGGAGGCCTTTTACACAACTCCCCTGGCTATAGCAGGCCAATCCCCGCACGGCTAATCCGCCGTCCGCTTGTTGATCCTCTATCCGGCTATCACTAATCAACACAGGTCGAATTGCTATACGAGGTCACCGCTTTCTGATGGCTGTAGGACTTAAGGTGGATTCCCACAGATACTACACTCCTCCCCGTCCCCAAAGAAAGCCCGGAGTGTGATCGAATGGCTCCATGCAAACCTGGTAATGTGGATCCGTCACTTATCTCATCATCATAGAACATCCAGTAGGTTGAACTCGTTCTGGTGAGCCATGGACATGTCAGCAACATGGCATATATATGAAGCGGTCTAGTTCATGGCATCAGGGATCTAAATCTGTTCCGGAGTCGGGGAGCGAGTACACCATGGAATGCTAAAGGAGAAGGTAACCGAAGAATGACCTTCACCTAATACATACAACACGTTAGTAAAGGATGACATCGAGTTTATTTGATTTGTTCATCATATCTAAATAATTTAAACTGGTGAATTAATGGGGGAAATTGATTTAACTAGCTGTTGTAGTTATTGGTGTTTTCAGACAAAATTTGGCTGTGGTATATAGCCCTGTCGTACAATTGGAGATTTATCTACACAAAAAGTAAACACATTACCTATGATTCTTCTTGCATTTTCGTGATAAACTGGTGTCAATTTAGCTTGGTAAACACCATTGGAATAGCCCGTAGGCATCAATTCAGAGAATGCGGTCGAAGCGTTAACACTATCGACTATGGGAAACCATTTAGTTCAGTGATTTCTCATGGATTGGTTTGGTTTGGTTTGTTAAGGTTTATCGTCGTTCTATCCGCTAGGCCACACAAGACGTTGTTAAACTTGCCCACTTGCCCAGATACACGATTCCGGTCACCATCCCTGTGACAGGGTTCGAACCGATTTCTCATGGACTATACACATCCTACGTCCATAGTATATATGTATGGGCATGGGTTCTAAGGCTATGCATATGTCCTTGATCTTAACATAGCTATTGTGGCCTAGGTCCATAGCTAATATATTCGTGGCTGGCCCTATGTTCTTCATATATAGTAGAGTGGGTCTGTGACATACATTAGCTGTGTGGTTCTATGGCTCATATAACTATTCTGGTCATGCCTCATATTGAATATAAGCTTTTCAACTCTCACTTTGAATTCCTGATATCTGAAGCTACGGAACATAGCGGGTAATTGCACCCATATGAAAACTACTTGAAAAACTATTTGTAGCACTCTCTGGTTAGGCTCACGTTAACAACATTTATAATTGTTTTCACCATAAACGACGGTTGTTGATCGTTTGTCAGACATGTTGAACACACTCACATAAGACTTAACTAAACACAATGTTTTCTATTTATTGTGATTTGGGAATTTAACCCGGAATAATTTGGAAGGGATGGCACCACTTCCCTACAACCCACTTTGGAATGTTCATTACTACATGTTTTGGTGTTACATTAACATGGATTGGTGAGGATGAGGTTGAAATGATATATATTTTTTGTTTGTTTGCTACTTCATTTTTCCTTTTTTGTATGCTTTCCTGTTGTTGTTGTTGCTATTGCTGCTGCTGCTTTTTCTAATGTCAGTTTGCTGTCATCTCCCCTACCTTGTCGCTTGAACTTTTCTCACGCGCCTTGGCACTACTGAGTACTTCCTCGCAGGACTTCTTCGTCTCTACCAGTTTTTTTATTAAAGGAGAAGCTAGAGCTGCTGTTGGTATTATCGGTACTGTTGTCGCTTTCGCTGGTGGAAATGAAGGCCACTGGGTGTGATGTACACCTGTGTCCTTTGTAGTAGCGTGTCCATCTCCTCCATGAAATCTGCGGCAGGGACGTCGGGTGGCACCGGCGTCCCTGTCTCCACTGGCCTTGGCGACGACAGGGATATACGGTGTGTACCACTCTCTCGGGCTACTGGTCCCACATGTTCTAACCATTAAGTTGGAATTCTTGGAAACACGTTGATGAAATTTATTATACAACTATATACAAGTTGACACAATCAGGTGGCCACGGAGAAAAGTATAATAACATAACTTCTCCCCAATGCGTTCGAATCAAGTCTCAAGTCAAGTCTCCTCAATCCCCGGCTGAAACTAGTATATATGAAAATCTGTGAGCACACCCAACCACGTGTAACAATCGTATCCATACACGTACTGGCCTGTCCAACAGGTTAAGATTTAATACAATCTTTATAGGATCACTAACCCGCAACGGAATAGCTCAGGCTATTCAATTTCGGGTCAGTTTCCCACGCATAAATTATGGACCTTATGGCTAGGTATTGACTTCCAAATTAACCTTATATACGCCAGGTAACATTGAAAGTGTTACAGGTGTCCTTACGTCTGTTGATGATATCGTCAGCAGTTTCGTCGGCGGGGTCCAAGTCGGTCATCCCTTCTTCTGGATGGGGTCTTCCTCTTCCTCTTTCTGTCGGGATTTCCAGGTTGCTGGTGGCCTCCGACAGAGGGTCCCGATAAGGACCGTGTCGGTGTAATCTGGGATGTCAAAATCAGATCAACCTGGCTGCCCGACGGTTGTAAATTCCAGGTCAGACAGTGATCCAGGTTGATTGAGCTCAGAATGAGCCTGACTTCTGCGGGAATTATAGACGAGTCTATTGTCCACTGAAGTCAGTAATCTGACCGCCAGGTAGTCGATGTCCAGGCGCACATAGGCCGGGAAGTCTTATCCCACCGGCGATAGGAGCTCGAATGTTAACTAAAGACAATTTATTAGGAGTTTGGTAAGGACCCAGAAGGATATGGAAGAGGCGAAGCCCCTTCCCTACGACCCATTTTGGATGGGGTCATCGGAATGAGGTGCATTACGCATCACAGGATGAGCATGAAATGGAAATGATCTAGATTATGATGATTTTTTTCTTTGGTTTCTTCTTTTCTTGTTTGTCGTTGTTATTGTTGTTGATGTTGACTTCATGGCATGTTGTTTAGCGTCATCTATCCGCTGACGGTGAACTATGCTGTTTTATATAATATGTTTGGACTCTGCCATGGCCGTCTGCGAATTTCTTACGATTGCATGTGCCACGGTGAATAAATGGATGATGTTGTAGTTGGAGCTGCTGGTGGAGATGGGGGACATGAAAGCGTCCATCTCCACATCAAATCTAGCCACATACACGTGCGGGGTGACATCGGCGTGCCTGTCTCCGCTTGCCTCATTGACGACGACAGGGACATCCGAGGTGACATCGGCGTCTCTGTTGGCTGGTGAAATGTTGTTGACGTCTAGATCATCTCCCAAGTAGTGAGCTGGACGTCTCTCAGCTCGCACCTGTCTCCACTTGGCTCTTCTGTCAGTGTCCCTTCTCTCCCTGAATGGGGTCTTCTTCCTCCGCCTCTTCTTCTGATTCTGGTCGCCGATATCTCCATACCAGATGGTGGGTCGCTGGTGGGTTCCAGTTTTCCGAGTTACCGCCAGCAGAGGGTACTGCTGGACCAATCTGGTAGTCCACAGACAGATGCACGAAGCCCCCTTAGTATGGTGTAGTGTCCAGCTGAGGGTATCCATAACACGCAATCTGTCTAAGGCTGCAAACAAAGCAGAGAGGATTAACTCAATAATCCTCTGTCAAGTCCAGTAAACAACCACTCGGGCTGCTGCCACAAAGGACGGCAACACAACTCACAAGCTATCCGGTCAACGGGAACAGCGATACGGTACAATACAAGCAATGCGTCTTACCCACTCGATCGCTAAAGAAAAATAGAGGATCACGTTGTTTTATGACGCACTGAAATACTAATTAATCAATTAACCAAGCGGTCTTTCCTCCGTCATCAGAACTGAGATTCTGAATCCGAGACTGAAAGAACTATCCAAATAATAAATGCGAAATAACAGAGTTATGGTACATTAATATGCTTTACACTCTTTTGATCTACATGTCGATTACGATATGATCAGACACGCCAAATTTCTTGACCGTTGAATAGGATATGGGCGTCCTGGGAAGGGGTTTTAGTTAGCTCTAAAATGTATCCCTGCCGAATAAAAATGATCTGATTGGCTGGGGTGAACGGTAGCTCAGTTGGCCACGACCATGATGCAATAGAATGACATTAATCATCCACGGTCGGTCGAACTAACTGACATTAACCTTTGGAATATATATATTATTCAGAAATGTCAATCCAAGTCCATCATCATATCACAAAGCACCAATATGCATTCGCATGAAGATGAACACACCTATACGCATAACACACACATGGAATGGGATACCATGGAAGTATATCTGATTCCATGGAACCTGACCTCTAGTTGTCATTATTATACTAGAAATTTTTACAACGCCTTATTATCTAAAACTATGGCGAGTACCGCCTTTCCCCCACGGAGTATCCCCCGTTCTCTAAAACAAAAGTCATTTTACTATCTCGGAAATTATGAAAAGTAGAGCATCAAAAATTGGACTGTATACATACCACGGTATCCCTACTGCCCACGGGCATCAAAATTGTGTCCGCGCTTTCCCTGCGGATTTACCGCCCATAGATAGGCAAACCTCGAATTCAATATACTCAGCTGTCATCTTGTATCATTCCAGATAACTGAATTTGGTTTTTACAGTCGTCTTAGTCATTGACTGTTCAGTGCCAAAACGAAAACTGGACAGGGTAGATCTCATATTTTTACAATGGGGTGTGGGTGCCATTTTTTTCGTTACGAAACTCACCTATTTACGTGTATGGATTCACTGCGTAAAGCAGACCATATACTACGAAAGTGTTTTTTAATCTGAGTAGAAATACTAGAGTTGTGGGCCCTCAAAAATTGTATTTTTTTAAAATATGGGCCCATATGCATACCAATAACTAAAATGTTATTTGTGAGATGTGGCCCATGGCATATAGATATTATGAACAGTGAGCCCGTGTTTCAATCTCAAACATAACCCAACATTGCTAATAACAAAGCGCCATGAATTTGTATGTCCAAAATGCAATGCCATGAAATTTGAACGACTTGTATACAAGCTCAAATGTCAAATGGGGGATTCGAACCCCGGTCCGTGTGACTCAAAGTCCGACATCGAAACCACACGGCCACCGAAACGACCTGACATAGAAAATCGCCAGGACTCGAATTACCCTCCCACATAACTAATAACACAGCCATTGATTTTTTTATTCCGATATGTAATGCCAGAAATATGAAAGAATAATGTGCACGCTCATATGTCATGTCATTCAATCCGTATCTTTGATCGCTACTCAGATATGCCTACTGCTTCATAAATGTTCGCATTATCAATGCGTACGATACAATGTGAAAAGGGACGACTTTGGGGAATACAGAGTCCAAAAAGGGTCCAAATCGACCTGTTCTAAAAATGTCTTAACTATAGTAGCATAATAGTTATAATGCTATTTTGTTTGCACTCAAAATAGGCGAGGGTCGTGTTTTAAGAATCAGTTATCACAAATGGCGATACGATGCTTGCAATTTTCCAAAGATGAATTCTCGATTAGGTTGAAAACGCTATTGTATATGACGAGTGAGGTATATATTAACTATGCTTGTTGACTAGATATTATTTTTTGATTTCTGCATGTAAATTGGTCAGGCTCTTTTTGATAAGCGTTCGGAATAAATAGCATGCATGCCGTCACACAATAAAACTACATGTATACATGGCTGGGCATGTCATGTTATTGTGTATTTATTTGTTACGTTTTGTTTTGTTGTAAATTGTATTGTTTTGTTAGCAAACTGCCTTTGTTGGCGCTTATGCAAATAAATCGTATCGTATCACCAATGAACATACATTTTATAGTATTTTGCCCTACAGCATAAAGAGAAACACATTAAAAATGTGATTTGACAGAAAGCATGAAGCCTTTGTTAGCCGATGGAGGTTACCACATTGCAAGTACAACTACACAACCATTAAACCATGCCCAATATCCAAGTCTGTGAAATTCCATTTGCACACCATCGCACTTGGCTTGGACATTTCTATCTGGTACCCCGAGCTTTCCAACTGTTGTAAAGTTCCGAACTGATATGACAAGGCGTATACTCCTGCGTGACATCAATGATAATTAACGGAGCGATTAATATGCCAGAGTCTAGACCAATTGCTGTCATTATGACTTTGTGCACATGTTGCTCCATTAGCTACCAATTGTGCACGGTATTTTCATATAGCTATTAGTTGATTGGCTCCAATTACTGCCATAATAATATAATATAGTCGGTGGCTCATACATAAGTATTTCAAATAATCTGACTGGCGTTCCAAAGGCGAAATTGTTTGAATAGTCCCACTATAAGGTAAGATACTACTTATTACCGAAAAGAAAACAACATATATTACGGTTAAGCGTGGTTTTTTATATTTTGTGAAAAGATACACGTAAAGGCTTAACGCACAAGAACAACGGATGCATGATATTTATCAATTTTTATCGAAATTTGAGTTGAGAACCATGTCGCCATAAAATATCGCCCAGTTTCGGAGTTGACTTTGTTCACCACAACGTACAACAGCTATGCTTTATATTTCAATCCAACTATATGTGGCTGTTGGGCCTACTGAGAAGTGTTGTGATACATTGTATATGTGTACGCATGTGATGTAAACCACTGGTCTCTGATTTGCATCAAGACACTCATGCAAGTGACTGGACTATTACACGCCTGTGACTCGACAATTTCATACCAAAACTAGTATGTCAATTCAAATGTTTACTTTTTACATATTTAAATTCGAGTGGTAATTAATTGTGAAGCTTTTCTCCTTTAGTTATTTAAATCAGAGGCCCAATTCGTATAATTCAGGTTAGTCGAAATTAGTATTACTCTTAATTGAAAAGCTTACTTGGAATAACAGTATACAGCAGTATGAATGCGATATTACTCTCAAAACTCTCTTTGTGCGAGCTGAGCGTTTGTTTACATACCGTTACATCATGTAGAGTGTGTACGATAAGCAAAACACGCATCACGATGTCAATTATTTCTGGAGAGTGAATTCTCCGTGACCCATTCATTATAAACATCTCGTGGCGACGATTAGTGAACGCTATAGCGTTATGTTGCATACAACATGGTGTCAGTTTTAACCAACATTCATTAATGGGGTCTTCCTGATTTGAGCATTTTGCTTATTGCACACTATTTACGTACTGTACAACATGTTCTGTAACATAATTTGGCGTTGTCTACATAATACACCACACAAAATTGACAATAACTTATTATTTATGATGGGTACACATAAAGGTCTCTGTGAAACAAAGGTCGGTCTATATTAGCCCGATCAGGCCAAAATAGACCGATAAGTCTTCGTGACAATGTGTTCACTGTTGTTAGAGAGGGAACTGTGAATTCCTTGACAATTGTACTTTTGTTTGTTTGAATATTTGTACATGTTTATTTTGAATATTCTCAGATTGGAATTAATCGGAAAGATGTTTGCAATTTACCGCAAAGGTTTGCGAATTATCGCAAAGTAGGTTGCAAGTTATTGCAAATATTTACCGCAAAGGTTGTTTTGCGATTTATCACAAAGGTTTGCTCCCCTTATCACATATGTATACTGGCTGTGAAAGACCGATCAGTCTATTTTAGTCCCCCCAGGCTAGTATAGGTGGTTTAGCCATACCTGTTTAAGTTGTCTGATTTATAATGTTTACTTTAATTACACACAAATTAAGGAATTATTGCAGAAATTCCGCACAGTTTAATCCTGACTAGACATGTTTAAGATGTCTGAGTTATAACGTTTACACAGAATCCCAATAGTGCCAATGCATATCAAATATATCTCCGATAACTCACAAACCATTTCAATAAATCGGAAACCTTGGCGATAAATCTGAAACATCTTTGTGATAAATCGCAAAGTATAATCACCAAGTAGTCCGCGAGTTATCAAACAGATGTTTGAGATTTATCGCACTGTTGATTTGGATTTATTGCAAAGGTTTGCAACCCTTATCCCATTTTCATACTGCCTGTGAAGGACCGATCGGTCTAATTTAGCTTGATCTGATTATTATAGATCATTATGTGGTGTACCAATACCCGTTTAAAATGTATGATTTATAATATCTATACGGTTCAATCCCATTAGAACCAAAGCATAACAATATATCTGCAAATCTTGGTGATAAATTGCGAACTTCGGAATAACTCGCGAACATAATTGCGAGTAATCGCCAAATAGTTTGCGATTTATCGCAGAGTTTTGCGAGTTATATCAAAGTGGTTTGCGATTTATCACAAATAAGTTTCCGATTCATTACAAATATTCATTGGGCTATGATTCATTACAAAGATTCATTGGACTATCATTGATCGATTGGTGGTTTACCCAGACCTGTTTAAGATATATGATTTATAATGTATATACAGTTCAAATCCATTAGTACCAACGCATAAAATATATCTACAAACCTTGGTGATAATTTGCGAACTTTGTAATAAATCGCGAACATATTTGCGAGTAATCGCCAAAATAATTTGCGATCCACAAAGGTTTGCGATTTATCGCAAAGCAGTTTACGATTTATCGAGCTATCATTGATCATTGATCAAGTAAGTTGCGATTATCCAAAGTAGTTGCGATTTATCAATACCAATAAAAGTAACATATTGCAGATTATTCCATTTTGCACTGTGCAAGGGAGTCCTGTTAACTGATAAAATGATCTCGAAGAACCTCGATCGGAGTTTTGTACTAAACGTCGTGGAATCATTTACAATTTAACATACCACTTCGTTAAATTTGCCATTGAACAATTTTCCTAATTTCGGGGGCTTGGTACCTGGCAGGTTTTCCGCATGGTACATAGATAGTTGACACTCCAGACTACCTAGATATGTACTTCCTAGTACCAAAATCCCAACATTTTGGTAATCCATAGTACCTGGATATTTGGTATTCCATCTGGTAGATATATCAAAATTAATATGAAGTTTGGAAATGATCGGCTGAGGTAAGTGGATAGTAAGATATGCCAAATAATTTCCTCATGCAAAGAGTGAAATCCAAAATGACTGCATGCGGACGTGTTTTATATTCCAAAACGACTTGTAGCCCATGCCAAAGGATTTAGTAATAAAATAAGTAAAATCCAAGATGGCTTCCAATGGCCATGTTTTATGGCCGAATGACCCCAAAATGACTCGTTTCCATATGCATGTAAATATTAACAAAATTCATGATGATCAGATAACAAGTACGGCCTGTTATCCGTGCTAATCGATTGAATTTTGAAATTCAATATCGACGCTGGCGGCCATTCTTTTACGGAATGACACCAAAATGACTGGTTCCCATCTACATTTCAATGTCAAGAGCCATCACAAATTGTATAATGATCCGACCAAAGATAGAATTGTAGCCCATGCCAAAGGATTTAGTCAAGCAATGAGTAAAATCCAAGATGGCTGCCAGCTGATATGTTTTATGGAAGAATGACCCCAAGATGACTTTTTCCCATCTACATATCAATATTAGCATAAATAACACAATTTACGATGATCCTACCAAAATGTACGACCTGTAGCCCGAGCCAAAGAATTTAGTCATACAAAGAGTAATATCCAAGATGGCTGCTAGCGGCCATGTTTTTGGCCGAATGACCCCAAAATGACTCGTTCCCATCAAAATTTCAATATTAACATAAATGACAAATTTCATGATGATCATACAATCAGTGCGGCCTGTAGTCCGTGCTAATGGATTGAATTTTGACATCCAAGATGAATACTGGCAGCCATGTGTTTTGCTGAATGACAACAAAATGACTCGTTCCCATCTAGATGTCAATGTCAACGGTCATGATAAATTTAATAATGATCCGACCAAAGGTACGACTTGTAGCCCATGCTAAAGGAAATTGTTGACGAATCACGAACACACATGCACACATGTTTGTATTACCATCCCAACGAGGTATTGAACTCTATAACTACCAACAGAGGTATACCCTTGTAGTTAGAGACCTACAGGCGTCATAATTGTGAAGTCTTACCGCTCCCTTTACACGACACCACGACCCTGTAACAGCATTAAACATCAGCAAACACTGCACCATCATTACGAAGTATATTCATAACCCGCCCATTTTCCATATACGGGGTGACATACATAGGTATTATAGCATCTATGTGTGTACCATCCTTATAAGGTATATTCAAAGAAACACACGTTTACCATACAAGAGGCGACGTGGTATACATAGGTAGCTGCTTTTAATTATCAATTTACTGATAGTGGTAACTTTGTGAATACATAGTTTGTGAGCTCTGCAGTAGGTGGGATGTGAATTGGTCTTCAAGAACGTTGTCGATCGGCTTTATAATTTTTTTATTCTAGTCCTGTAAAAATACGCCGAATAAAGACATAACCTATATTTAACATAACAATTCGGCTAATTGGATTAAAACAGTCACTGGGCATAGCATGTTTGCAAATATTGTCATAACATAAGTTTTTGTGTAACAACATAAGTTGGGGGTCCACACTCTTCTGTTTGGAGTAAAACAGTCACTTGGCAACAACATCATATTACAACAGTCACTGCATATACATTCTGCACATATTGTCATAACATACCATGTTTCTGCCAAACTAAAGGACCCCACTCTGTCCACACTCTGCAAATAGTGTCATAACGTCCCACGTTTCTGTCAAATTAAACGATCCTCACTGCTAATTGGATTAAAACAGTCACTTGGCATATACATTTTGCAAATAATACAATATTATTGTCATAACATCCTAGGTTTCTGCCAAACTAAGGGGTCCCCCATTGTTCTAATTCGATTAAAACAGTCATTGTGCATATCGATTTAGCGAATACCGGAGGACCTGGGGCTTTCTTGCTTATTTTATTTCAACTTTCTGACTGATTCTGAAATTGCCTATACAGTAGGGTGCTCTACCTATCATTAGCGTGTGTCAGCTTTAGGTGGGTAAGACATGGTACCTATTATCGTGGATTCAAGTGTGATTGGGCATCCCCATTTTCTCACATAAAGTGGGTCATACAAAGCTGCCAAATTTAGAGGTCAACGCTCTGCAAATAGTGTCATAACGTCCATGTATCTGCCAAATTAATGGGTGCCACTCTACTAATTGGATTAAAAAAGTCACTGGCCATATACATGTACATATAAATTCTGCACATGTTGTGATAACATGCCATGTTTCTGTCAAATTAAGGGGTCCCTACTCTGATAATTGGAGTACAACGGGGCACAAATGAGCATATAAATGTTGCTAATATTGTCATAACATCCCATGTTGCTGCCAATTTGAGGGGTCTCCACTCGCTGGGCATATATTGTGATAACATGCCAAGTCTCCAAAATCCTAATCGGATATCACTTCCTTGAACTTGAGCACTGTTACACAAAAATCGCTCATTTATTTTTTTAATTTCCATGAACTTGAACTGTTGGGCTCATTAAATGATTCTTGAATCTTGATCAAAATGCTGTAATTAATCTTCGACGAGGACTGGTTATCTAGAATCAAGGAAAGAATTTAATCAGATGATAAAAGCTGAAACAATCCTTGCTACTTTTCGGTTGACTATTATCGCAATACCAGAGGGGGAAACACTCCGACGTTCGCACTCAGATATCACCAATTTGTGTACATACCCTGTCTGTCCTACGCTGTAATAAATATCCGTAAATTTTACAGCAGAAAGTACTGGCAGTTATGAGACCAACAAAATCTGCAGTAATTTTGATTGTCTTCCGTAAATATATAATCAACGGGAAAACTATAGAAATTACTGATCTCTGTAATGTTTACGGTTTTCCCGTTAGTTTTGTATTTACGAAAGACCGTCAAAATTACTGCAGATGTTGTTGGTCCAATAATTGCCGGTACTTTCTGCCATAACATTTACGGATATTTAGAACAGTAATAATATATTATAATATTTCATTATCACAGTATTTCAGTTATGTTGTAACATGACATTTACAGAAGCTTGGAACCTGGTGTGAATTGAACTGTGGTGGGGTTTCAATCCTATCTACCCCTGCAAATTAGAAACAAATGCCAATAGATAACATATGTATCTTGAGGATGGATGTGAACCATCCTACCACATAAAATTCACCGGGTCCACAGGTGCTCAATGTATGCAATTACATCTACAATTATAATCAAAAATCAATTTCCAATTTTCCATTGCCTAATTGTCATGAAATCGACATTTCTCGTACAACAAACTTATGGAACAAAGTTACACGCCTTGATTAATTAGCTTAATTAATGTGGGCACCAACTTGTGCGTTCACCATGCCAAAATATAACAATGTCAAACTCTGATACTTAACACCCGAATTACAAGGTGATATGCTAGGACAGACAGAGCCCTCAACTACTGGTATATGCCCCCATCCCCCTGTAGGCATAGTATAATTACATGGGAGGAACAAAGAAAACACCGACTATACCTACATCTAAAAAGTTATCATCCGGAAGCCATTTGCGGACACACGGACACCGGCTATTTTAATAGCCCCCCCCCCCCCCGAAATAAAATTTTGGTGGACATTAGCATGGGAAGGACAGAGGAAACACGAACTGCCTTAATCAACTACTAGTATAAATAACATGGGAATATTAAAGGAGGAAACACAGGCTACATGTACCTTCACGGTGGTTGGTGGTTTACATGCGAGAAGACTGTGCATAAATTACATACCGGTAAAGTTAAAAAAACATTACTGTATTGTACATGACTAAGTGTAGCACACATAGTTCTCTCTACCAACAACTAATCTGGCTTTGATGTGATCACTTATTTATAGGAAGCGATGTAAAACCCCAAATATAAAATAAATATTATGGAAGGCAGCATCAACCTTGAGTATTTTCTAATACACATTTATTTATTTGCGGTGTTGTGTCGCATTCCACAACTAAGGTGATATACCAATGAGGCCAGATCAGTTGTCGGTGGTGGAAACCATGTGGTATATGGTTGGTCACCTACAATAAATAGTCACATAGCACCGTCTGCACATACTAGTATCATATGTAAACCACTGATAATCAGAAAGTTTTCCTCAGGCAGGAAGTTGAAGGATACTTGTAGGTCCCCACATAGAATTCGAACCCGTCAGTCATGAGCTGACTCAGCTGAGGTCCTACATCTTGGGATCGGTGCCACGCTCATTGGAACACTGACCACCCCGCCCCGATAAAACACAAAATACAATGTGCATCTACTGATATACACTGATATAGCTACTATTTAAACATGAAGTGCATAGACATGTACATATACTAGTAGCTCCTTACATGTAATTATGCAGCCATTCTTATTGACCTAGAAACATAAACCCAACAAAGCGCTTCCACATGTTTAAGGGGGAGGGATTTCCATGCAAATCTGTGGAGCAGAAGTTACAGAGATGCACATACTGCTGACTGTGACTTGATGTGGTATTGGGAACAGCAGGTATTTATCTGACTTGTCCGCTTGGTAAATTATAAAGTTTTGCTATAAATATATTTTTGAGAATTATTTTCTGGATTTACATCACTTGACCTATCGATATAAAGTTCAAAAATAAATACACCAGCATTATAATGGTATAAGTCCCAAGCGGACCCGCCATATACATGTTGTTTCGAACACCACACCAAGTCACACTCAGAGGTATGTGCAACTTTGTAAGTTTTGCTCTGTAGATTTGCATGGAAATTTTCATGCAAATTTGGTTACTTGAACTCCCTCTTAATATTGTTACTTTGGACAAAACATCTGTGTACAAAAACATGTGAATTGTTTATTTTGTCAAATCGCAAAACTTTCGATAAATTGCAAACATCTGTACGATACTCAAAATAAATCGCAAACATCAAAAACATATTCAAGATAGATCTCAAACATACTTGCAATTTTATATAATAGATTAAACAAAATCGCAAACACCTTTGCGATAAAAATTGTAAGTACTTTGCGATAATCACAAACATAATCTATACCTTTGCGACTGCAAAGGTATTTGTCGCAAGTTTTGTTTGTGATTCATCGCAGTCAAAGATATTACAAAGAATGAAAGTTGTTGAAGTTGTCCCAAACCCCACTGTTTTTTGTATCAATCAAGACTTTTCAACTTTACATATTTAAACCGGAATAAAATTTGGATAAACTTTGTCACTAATGACTGAAGCCAATTTTTTTATCAGAAACTGCGATAACTGAGTTCCGGTGATTGAACAAGATATCAATAAATTAGGTGATCGATCACTCGAAAACTTAGACCAAATTAGTTGTTTGCCAAATTGCGATCATATATAGGTAATCTTACCAGAACACAGCCCGGAATTTCTTACTAGAAGCGGCTAGAAGTAGAATATTCATAAAAATGTCGGCTCCCACAATAGTAACGCATGCGGTTAATCACGTGACCACATAATGAGACATAATCCACCCAGCGGAAAAAACAACTGTTCTAAATTCTGTGCACTGACTATACACATGGATATTACATCTGATATGAAATACAGGCCATCGATTCAATTATTTATAGTGATATAGGGGGTAGCAGGAAGACAGCCCGATAGGGCTAGGCTAACTCCCAACAATATACAACATTACCTTTTATGTGTTACTTCCATTGTATTATTCATGTGTATATTGTAAATAAATTATCCTATCCTATCCTATCCTATCCTATTACCATTTGTTATTCCTTTTCATAAAGATAAAATTAAACAAGCCGAAGATAATATGATTAAATTTTTTTAAGCATGAAATATAGCAATAAGTTATCAGAGTACGTTATACCTGTGATAGTTATGTTACGAACACGATGTTTCCCTACCGTAATGTGATAATTGTTACTGATAGATTATGCGCAGTGGCCGACAGGAAGTCACGTGTCAATTTCGCTAAATAGCGTACACTCTTCCTGAATGTCGTCTCATCGTATAGCAAATATAGACAAATTACATGACGGTATTCACCTGCCTTATGTATAAACAACAACGCTCGCCTGCGGCGAGCTGGTGGTTGCTATAACATGTAACTCGTACACAGTTTATAGCGGGATTTAAAACAAAATCGTCCAGTTAGTTAGGTCTGAATCTGGTGTAAGGCTTGATCCAAACCTACTGTGCTTGACTCGTTTTGTAAAATCTGTTATAAACTTGGGACGAGTTGCAGATCCTCAATATATCGCACAGCTACCACCTTGTTCATTGTGGAATATGGACTGCATTTATAACCGATTAACTATGCAATGTATATACATCATATTACTTGTATCATAATCATACTTCCTATCACACGCATCTCATGTATAGCCCATGCAAACTGCAGGGCAAAGTTGAGTCAGCTGCTATATCATACGTTGACATTACCATTGCCACCACGTGCACATCTCATATTTTATTTAAAACTGCTGTCTGTTTCGATTCATTTTGCATTATTCTGAAACTGAACAGTCCATAATCATTTGGGAATTGGCTAAATCAAATCAGAATAAATTGCAACCGACAAAACTCTTGAAAAAACAACAATTTATTTCATTCAATTACATTCATATATTCGTGATGGCAATGATCAGACCACCGTATACGTAGCGCTCGAACTGAATGTGCCTAGGTATGGTCTACCCGACTAAGTCAGATATGAAACCATACAAAAACTAGAGGTCTGATTCCATGTACTCAGATATAATTCCATTGTATCGCATTCCATGCGTGTGTTTTGTATATAGGTGTGCTACTCTTCGTGTAAATGAATACTGGTGCTTTATGATCTGATGGTGGCTTTGAACTGGCATCTATAATAGGATGTACATGTATACTCCTTTTTATGTGGATGGTTAATGAGAGTCTGATGCATCATGGTCCTGACCAACTGATCACGGTCGACCCCAGCTAAACGTTCACTTATGTTCGGTATGGATACATTTTAGGACTAACTACAACGGCTCGTGTCCCCAAGTTTTTGCAATGGTCACAACATATCTGATTATATCGTAATATACATTTAGATAAAAAGAGTGTAAAGAATATCAAAGTATCAAAACTATGTTGTTTCGCATTTTTTATACTATTCTTTCAGTATCGGATTCAGAAAGAGTCGAAGTTTTAATGGCGGATTAAAGACCGCTTAGTTAATTACTACTATAGGTATTTCAGTGTGCCATCGCTACCCCGAGTCGTTAGCGTTAATTGTAATCGCGAGATAACTCGATAACGCTAGCTGAGTGATTATTTGTCTGCTCCAAAACTTGGAAAACCAGACTAAGGTTGTCCGTATATACTACCAATCACATGCCGTGTTAAAAACATAAAACACTGATTCATTCGCGATTTTCCATTTTTTTCCCTTTTACGATTTTCGGTGGAATTTACCAAAGTCTTAATATTTGCCTCCGTTGGTGAGGTTGATCTCATAATAGATCGTTGAAACATTGTATCTATGGTATATCGATATACCTGCTCGTGCAATAGCCTTGCTCCTTGATAAGCTCCTTCGAATTTGGCGTGGGCTTGAATTTGAGTAATACACATGGGTTCATCGTATATACATGTGTTGTTGTTTTGGTAGATTCAATATGTTAACGTTATCATTCTTAGTTGAACGAGGTCAGAATTGATTCTTGTTTCGATTAATGGTCTGCAGATATAACCGAAAAGTTTGAAAACTATTTCTACAACGCCCAGCGTATCGTAACTTATAACTGCATAGGCTTAATAGGAATATTTATTTCTCATAATGCCACGCGTTATTTCATAAGAGAGTCGCCAAGGTAGACAGTACAATTAAAACGACCGCAAAAGTTTGATATTATTTCCGACAACCAAGTCATACAGTCGCCGTGACACGTTGTCACTCAAAGCAATCTAATTATCGTTTAATCAAATAACGTCATAAATTCGTCGAGGTTGATTGGCCAGTGGATCTGTATGCACACACTGTTCAATTAATCAACCTTTGCAACACGTGGCCTTGTTTATTTCGACTGTATCACGAGTTGTTGGTTTCAATTTCAATTCTATGCACATGTTGAAATATATTGTTACTTATGGTACTTGGTATTGTCAGGGCAGTACTACCCGAAGCAATGATGATGCAATAAGGGGTCTTTTTTAGAACAATGTTTCCGTCTGACATGTGTATTCAAATCACGCTTTCTCCTAAATGCGTGTCCTCACTCAGAACAGAGGCTGTGATATGCATGCTTGGAGCGATTGTGGCTCGTTAATTCTTCTTCTGTTGAAAAAAAATGAGTGCACGCCGAACATTTCGGGGATTCGTCACCAACATGTATTTTAAGATGCCGCTTTAGGTTGTAATTTGTAGAAAAATATTTTCCGCACAAGTCGCATCTGGCTTTCCCTAACGCTTCCTCTATAGGCACAATTTCCAATGGCGCGTCTGATTCAGACATGGTGTTTCATAATACTAAATTCGAGATGCCACAAAATATCCGCGCAACACATAAGGGACCGGATGGATTGACCGATCAAGGGATTAATTATACTTTATGCGGTGATTTTATGATATGTCATTTCGAATGTGGTGTGGATAAACCAAATACCGTGCGTAGATTGATTCCACTGACGAGTTCGTGACTTTATCTGCAAGATAAATCGTTTCGGAGTGTACCTATATCACTCGAGTAACCACTAAGTCATCGACATGCAATAACACATTGTGTCTGGACGTCATATGCATATGTTGGCCATTACTGACAGATTTGAGTCTCTATATTGAGAACACTTGTAGAACATTTTACCCCATTTTAATTGAAAACAAATTGCAATAGATCCCAACCATACCCAGGCAAAATGGGAAAATCGCATCGAAACACATTTTTCAGTTGAAGAATGGAAAATAATGAACATGAAACCATATCGCACATCAGATGATACTGGGTTACATGCTTTTCGGTACCAAATACTTCAAGATATACCATACACTAATTCAAAGGTTTTTAAATGTAAATTGTCAGAAACAGAACTGTGTACACTTTGTAATAATTTGAAATCGGTTTTACTTCAATTTCAACATATATTCCATAAAAGAAATCTTCTCCTAACTTTGAAATTACACCTTGGGTTAAAACCCCCGGACATATATATCTTTATTGCCTCCTGTATGGAGAGATTATACAAACAGTATACACTGTAAAGGGAGTATATACACACAATCATTAACAATACTTATATACTATAGAAGGAAAGATGCGTGCACAATCACAAGTTTTATTTTGTGCGTGTTGGACAACTGGCAGTTTGCAGAATATTCGTGGAAGCTAGTAGTTACGAACACCCTTCACAATGTTGCAAGAGTGGAAAAGAAATACAGCAGCATCAATAACAAGGTACACGGAACTGTGTATTTGATTTGACTCTTCGCATATGCTGGAGTTTCCAAGAAGGAGAGATGAGAGTGTGTCCACAGAGAGTGATGCCATGAATTCACAGCCCTGAATGCCGTACACATCGATCACTCTCTCCCAGAATATATTCCTAAGATGAATAAACGATTGAGCTCGACAGTCAGATAGTATGTGTATACTTTCATTGTTGTAGATTGAGCCACACTGAGCACAGCACAGACTGTTTGCGTATGTCGTTTTGTTCAGAATTATAACCAGATGTCGCAGTTCTTTTGAACGATAGCGATTCCTTGGTACGAGATCCCATACGTTCCAGAAATTGAGAGGGTCTGAGTGACATCGCAAGAAGAAACTTGGATCTGAATCATTGGCAACATATTCCGACCAATTTGCAGTTTTGGAATGTTGAGCTTTCGGATATCCTATTCAGTATGACATTCTCGAATACTTTATACAACACTGGTAACAACGTTATAGCAAGGTAGCTGTCAGGTCCGTCTTTGAGATTTGGAGATACCTTTACAGTGGTACTACGATACCCATCTTCAGCTTCACTGGTATGTATTCAAGAGTCATACTGTTATTGTAGAACAGACACAAAATGTTAAGGAATGGTTGGTCCGTGTTCATGTGCATCAGATGTTCGTTCACAAGAGCATCTGCACCTCCTTCTTCGCTCCACTTAAGAGAACGGATCACGTTAATTATCTCTTGCACAGTTATCTCTCCAGAGTAAATATGTGGATTGTCGGGAGACAGTAAGTTTTTAATAGTTCTTTCGACGTCAGTTTCAAACGCCGGATCCGTATGTTTGTTTGGAGAGAATAGTTTTGCGAAGTAAGACTCCCATCCAGAGATAATGTCTTTTGGGTCACGCGGCACATTATCTTCGAAAACGATGGCGGATCCAACAGGGCATGATGATTTGTTGCGATCTGCATTCACTTGCTTCTGGAAGGCAACCTGGTCACAAGTTGCGAAATGTTCAAGTTGATCAAACATGCTCTGCTGATGACATTCAGCAGCTCGTCGAAATTCACGCCGGAACACTCGTTTGGCTTGTTTATATTCATAGTATGACCGAGAGGCGGTTGAATATTCCCTTCCGGATTCGATCCACGCCGTTTTGACTTGGATTCATTATGAAGCATTGACAGTTCTGGATTCCAATAAGGTTTCAATGCTGATCGGAACTGTCTGAATCCAGCAGCTAGTTCAGAAGCAGAGAGTAAAACATTTACAATACGGTCGTATAAAGAATCAAGCGAATGGAAGTCCATGCGCGTGGTATGCACCAAATTGAAGTCAACACAACATTATTTTAGGTACGAGTTATATATATACTGATCTAGTCGTTTCCAGTTGAACAGTGGCTTCGTAAATCCACTGAGAGGGTCGACATTAGTATATGGAATATGTAGAGTACATTCAACCGGCACGTGGCATGTGTTGTTCTTAGCGTCATCCTCAAAGACGAGACAAGACACAATCATATTTGCAGATGAATTAGGGATCAAGATGTGATCAATGACTGTCTGGTTGCTGTCCGGAGTGAATGAGTTAGAGCAGTAGTCGCACATAATGAGAAATATTGCATGTTTTTGAGAAACTTTGCGAATGCATGTGATCGTCCGATATGCGCTAGTGGGCACTTAAGCAAGGCCGAGTCACTGTGATGGACATTGAGATCATTTTCTAAAAAAGTACACAGGTGGGATAAGTCTGATCTTATCAAGAATGCGACACCAGACGACGTCATGATCCGCCTCCCAGGTTTAGACAATGACACAAACTGACTGGAAAGTGAGTTCAGGAACGGTACATTCTGCTGTGCCTATCACATCGTACAATTTGGAATTCACAAGTTTGTTCAGGTAGAGAGAGGAAGACTTTGCCCCTGTAGCGTTCCATGATAGGAAGCGAAAATCTTTTCCAGATAAAGTCATTACAGAACTTATATGTTTGGCAGGTGGCTGTTCATTCCTTTTGGAATTCGGGCCGATAATTCGATCCAGTATCTGGGCTGGGTATTCGAGGTGTGTCGACATTACATGGGCGGCAAAATACGCCCCTTGGTAACAGTTTTTTATCCTTCAACATGTGGACCTCATTTTCTGGGAGTACAAGTTGAGCGGATTGTGTTCCTATGATGGAACGCCTCATCATTCTGATATACAATGGGTTCATATGTTTATTGATTAGGAAATTTGCGATATCGTCCGCTGATGTGTGAGGTCCAATACGACCAAGAAAGAATTTTCTAGATTTTCTTTTGTGTGGAATGGGAACACCGGTGAAGCCTTGATCGTCGATGTCTGTCGGTTCAGCGTCGTTCGTATTCTCTTTGGAAACGGGCAGTTGGCGTCCGTCGTCGAACTTGCGGTTCTTTTGTCACATTTATTGGTAGAGAGTACACGCTAGTGACGCGACATATAAGGCGAACTCTTTTGAGGTGAAAGTATCACGGATATACTGTTGACGTTTGACAGAGATACACCAGGCGATGAGTCGAGCGATCCTGTCGTACATTGTTCAAAGTTTGCGCAGGTACTCCGCTCTCGGGTTGGATGTCGCCAGAAACTTCAGAGTTAATAGTATTCGGCGGAACTTTAACATGAGGGAGGCTGATGCCGTTCGCCAAGGAGGGGCGACTCTTCTTTGGAGTAGATGTGGGTGGATTGTTGACAGCATGTCCGGGTTTCTCGACCGTGGCCGGTGAAGCAAACGACTTAGGATTGCATAAGGGGTTGATACTGGTCCCATAAATATGATATTCATTAGGCCATATCACGACTTTGCCAGGTTTCTGGTGTAACACTATCCAATAACAGCGTGTCAGCCTTGTTTTTGTTAGAATAATATAGTGTGCCAGGAAACATCTCATTATTCAAGTGTTCAAAAAGAGACTGAATTTCAGTAGTAAATTGATGGCCCATCTGTGACTCTTTGTCTGTATTGCACGCTTATGGCGCAATTATTCCTACATGGGAAATGGGAATCATTCAGCTTGCTAGAAGCATGTTTCAGTGAGTCACACTGAGTCATCACATATGTGGGCGGCGGTATGTTGTCTCCTGGCTAGACCAATAATTTTATAATTTTATAAGCTTACGGAGTATTTCAGATTCTCAACAGATATATTCATTCTCTTCCACCCACACTTCCAGATAATTGAAAGAAAACATATATGCTACCCGTGACTGATTGTATTAACTCTTATATATTTACTCATACAAAATAGATATTGTTCCCCATTTCAAGAAGTCATATTTATTGAGGAACCTGAGACCAGTCATAGAGCGGTACACTGGGTGGCGAAAACACAATTCAGAGGGCTAATTCCCACAGAAACTATCTACACCGAACATAACTAGTTATTGTCAATTGTCAGAAGTCTGTGCTTACCGTATTTTCCAATATGTCTTTGATAAATCTAAGCTGCCAGTGACGCCCACATTTGCATACAGTTTTGTCTTGTTTGCCATTGAGTTTATTTGTCCAGTTGAATAGGTATAGCATCAGCGACGCGGTTAGAGGTCACATTAAACTAGGCCTAGAAAAGTAATGTGCAACAACTCATTTCGGTTGAAATTCTTTTCAGCGAGTAGCTCACACTTTGCGCACATTGGAATATTCCAACCTATCTCAATGCTATAGCTTGATATATGTTCCATCGAGTAATCATTTTAGTCAAAAATTAGACATTCCAAAGATTGATCTGAACAGCTATTTTGTGCTCCAAATATTGGTTGGTAATATTATCGTATCGTGATGTGTCATTCTTTATAGTGCAGTATTATATGCATATATATATAACGTTACGAAATCTGATCGACTGTGTTAGTGTCTGGTACTACTTCAGTATGCGATACGTCGGGATGGACACGTTAAAGTCCAGTCCATTTAACTTATAGCGTTCCTGATTAGATTGATGAACCATCACAACATTGCCCAATGCCCACACTAAATGGATGATTTAGACATACGAGTAACGGTAACTGTCCTTGACGGTTAGGTGACATACATGTACAACACATATAATAGTTAACAGCTTCATGATCTGCTTGTATCGTGAAATATCGATATGCGTTGTAGGTAAATGTGACCACAAGCCATCACCGTACTCAATGCGGTTGGAATCGTGCACATGACAGTGTTAAGCATTAGTTAGTAGAAATTCACGAGAAAGGTCTTTGGTGGGGTTCAATGTGATACCGGTCGGGGTAAGGCCTTGACCTTGTGGAGTCGCACACGCAATAAAAAACAATAATTTGTTTCTCCAAACATATATTTGCATTTAGGTTTGCATGTGCTGTCATCAACGCTTTACAAAGCACATTTGATTTTTGTTTTATCCCAGCACGGTGAACATTGTTTTACAAACCAATTGTGCCAATCGTATTACATAATAGCTAAATGTGGGTGTGTGATATCCCGCTGGATAAAATTGACGCGGTTCCGAGTTAATTGACTCATTTGGAATTTTGCAAGTCGGCGCTATGTATAAACAGAAAATCTGCCAATCATGCAGTATACGCGCCTTCACTCTGAACATAAAATAGTTCCGATGCCACGCGTGCAGTTGTCAATGTCCTGATGTAGATGGTTAAATTAAAGAGAGGTAGACTCAATCACGTTGTGATGCGACGCAGCCGTGATACAGTGGCCACCCATTCTGGTTGGTCTGAGAAAGTCGGATTGGTAAAATAAGTTATGGACTTGAATTTATCGTATGACTTGCACCTTTTATTTTGCCACAGGTTCACGCTGGTCGGGAAATTTTTTTGGTCAATATTTTGTCCATTTCTTAAGTTTTTGGACCCTTTTTTTATAAACTATGACAAAATTGAAAAAGCTAAATTTGGGATCGTAGAAAAAACGGAATTTGAAACAAAACTTTAAATAGATATGCGCTCAAATAACTAAACAATTATGAGTTGGATAACAGAAAAAACACGGATGGGAACTTCAAATACTGAAATAAGTCTAGTCGGTAACGTTAAACACAACAGTATAGTGTTGAAACTTGGTTAAGAAAGTACTTCGTTCTAGTATGTATTCATCATTGTTATATGTTATTATGTTACTTTATAAGTTACTTTACATAAATTTTGGTTCACAAACAGGCCAGCGACCGATTACATGATAACGGATTAAGAGTTTCACGAAAATTTGATAATAATGAAAGAGGCTAGTGTTGAATACAGCTTTGAAACATTTTGGCCAGACATTTGATTTGGTCATACTAAAAACAAAATTGGCCAATTTGGCCACCAGTAACGTTAGCATTGGGTATTTCACAATTTATTTCAGTTGCTATCAGTTAGTGCTCGGTAACAACAGGCTATAGCACAAAGTTCTAAATTCATATGGGACATAGAACCGTAACTGAACAGGTAAATGTTCCTCAAATTTACGGGACTATGTGCCAGCTTCAATTTCCCGGAACTGAGTACCATATAAGAACGGATATTTTTAAACAATGTACTGCATCTTAAGTTTATCCCCCACAATAAGCAGATATGTTCATTATATATCATTCTCAACGTAGTCTTGCATTACATGCCATTATTAACCAATTCAAGTCTGGAGCTTTCTGAATTTGTTTGCAAAAACCCTGTGCCAATGCATTCTCATTGGCTTGACAAAATTATATAAGTCAGTGTATTCTCTTATACATGCGAGGCTCCCTATGCGAGACGCACAGATATAAGACAATGCACCGCCAAATGCTATTTAATGCTGCACCAGCGTGACTCTTTGTCATGAAAGGGTTAATGACGAATTCCGGATTTAAATAGCGATGGTGTGGTCCACATCCCTTCAGGATTTCAGCCACTGCAGATGGAATATCACTGAAGTAAATAAATAAATTCAAGGCATTTAATCATTTATGGAAATTTTGCTAACATATTCCACAGGTCACTATTGACTAACAAAAATCATTCATTGCACCAAAGACCCCAACTGTGGCACAGTTGCACTCTTGTGATTAATAGTTTGGCTTTTGGGAGCTACATGTAGAAATCAATTTCATGTACACACTGCATACATAATACCGGTATATATTGCAGGGAAGATTGAACGATCAAAATATTTGGCATCAGCTACAATTTATTTTAAATTGCTGTATACTAAAAGACTATACACTGTATATGTATGACAATGCGCATACCGGTAGCCATGCCGTGATGCATGGTATGCAATGTGCATGTGTTATGTGTCACGTACTGGAATACAAATTTCTCGCAAATACCATATACAAGTACAGCCGGTACAAACGTTGGTTCATAGATAATGTTACAAATTAAAACATTAATCATTTGAGCAGTTGCCTAGTTCTGTCGCTACATGTTTGTACCGTTATGCTCAATGTTTCAGCGTTGTGCATACACATTCTTTGTATGAAGTAGAAGTCATTTGTTGTCTGTTATTGCTAAAAAATAACAAGTTTGTTCGGTGACAGATGTGTAAACCGGAATGGATCAAACATCTGTTGTCGCCAATACATGTACTACTAGCATTCTTGTTTCCCAATAATTAGGAATTAACTTTCCCTGGATGCGCTTGCCATATCCTTCACCCCACCCGTACCCAATTAAATTCAAAATTTCGACAGAAACTCCCATAGAGGCGTTAGCCACAGGTCAGGACCATCGCCCGTAGTCCAATCAAATTGATAATGTAGGCAGTTAATGCACATTGCAAAATTCTACTGTGCTGGATAACTTAAGTCATAATCATAATGGCGGAATTTCGCATACTATTCCCTCCACATATTTGCCACACAATGTAAACAACATAGATTCTTGCAGGGTGTGGCATTCACTAAGTCATAATACAGTCACAATGCTAGCACAACAATGCATTCCATAGCCAATTGGATAACCAATTACATGGCACCTGAGTTAATGGAAGTCATTGAAAATTTCGTTAGTTTTATGATAAACGAACATAGGCTACCTGTTCAGATGATTATTATCTTCAAAAAAGTAATAGCATGCAACAAAGCCTTGTTCGACATTAATTTCAATATTTATATATATTATATTTTGTTTACGTTTAATTTATACACAATGTGGTTACACAATCAAAGCAAAGTGCTATGGTGTCATTTATCGAGCTCAAAATTGCAACCACACAATACAAGTTGGAAACAAACTTCATTTGATTGATATTTGAACAAAATTCACCTGAAACTCAATTACGATTTTCTGGTGCACACCCCGATTGTCTATTTACCTATTTTAAAGAGAATACTAAGTTTATCCAAAAATTTATTTAATTTAACTTTCCAGCTAGCAAAACAAAAGACGTTTTGTTCGTTCAAAGATTGGGAAACCGGAACTGACAGGAACACTGTTGTCGCTGGTGATTGTGCATTATATCATGAGCGGCATTGATTGGTCATATCACACAGTTGTTTGAAGTACTTTAAATTAACCTCTTATGCACAACTATCAGAAATTGAGAGACAAACTATAAACAATATTAAACGCGTTATTTCCCATTTATAATTTCGCGATTGAGTTGCGACCTGGTAAAAATAGGCGAAAACAATTGCCAGATGTTTAACCCATTCCTTAACACGCACAAGAAAACTGAAAAATACTTGCAATTGCCACCATTCGTATTACACAGGCATCCAGGAAATTTACATGATTATGTGCACAAATGGTATGTCTAGAACGTATAATTGAGAACGTCCTTTATGATATTTGGCATACATATACCACTTCGGGCCCGGGACTAATAAGTAGGCGATCGTGTTAAAAATCCTATTTTGATAGTCGACACAATTTGTCCACCAGAACCTCATACTATGGCCTCATGTGACCGATCTAATTATTTGTCGTACCGGTACATATATCAAACGTATATATGTTAGTTATATGGTGTCAAATTTAATAAATACCACATGTTAATTGATTCCGTATGGGCCATATTAAATCGATAGCAATTAACATATAGGCAAGCCTAGGCCTATTTCTTACTGACAGGGCATGTTCATGGGGTACGAGTTTCATAAGGAGGGGTTGTATCAATAGCAATTTAGAGAAATTTCGATATCTCAGAAGTAAATGAAATATATAAACTGTAATAATCAAATAATTTATATAACTATACATTTGTCGTCCATTTGACTTAACCGATATACTGGAAACACATGCGGACTATATATTAAATATATATACCGGCACCGGTATATTGTCACTCTAATATCGGTAGGATACGGCACATGCATGAAATAGCTGATCAACATAGCACACATGCCAAACGTATATTTCATAAAGACCATGCATATATTTGGAACATATAGAGATATTAATTTACGTTTATGACAATTCGTCTAGAACAACGTTGAACATAGCATTAATCACATATGTGCTGCCAAATAACATTTGTATGCAGAAGATGCATGTCTGGTTTAACAGCTAGTGATAACTCAGCAAATTTACGAGCCATGCACCGGTCTCCATGGATAGATTAATTTGGACACCCATACAGATAACTATTATGTATTTATGTACACTGCATGTATCTGTCTTATCGTTGGGGTAAATAGGCAAAGATTGACGAGACATGCAGGTTTATATAAAAACCATATAGTCACACAAATACATCAGCATGTATATAAGTGTCATTATCCGCGGTTCAATGCAGGAATCTGTATCTGCGGCGCCACAGTGCTGCACGGTCCTACGAATGGGCACTACTATACCGACAGCCTATATTGGCCTATATTTGTAGAACGTAGCCCTCACAACACCTCGTTGGTCCTACGCATATCGCGACCGGACACCTGCACACGTCAATTTCCCAATTGGATGCCTTTTACACAACTTCCCTGGCTATCGCAGGCCAATCCCAGAACTGTTAATCCGCCGTCCGCGTGCTGATCCCCTATCCGGCTATCATTAATCAACACATGTCGAATTGCTATACGAGGTCACTGCACTCTGATGGATGTAGGACTTAAGGTGGATTCCCACATATTCATTGTACTAAATTGATGTAACTAGCTGCTGTAGTTATTGGTTTTTCCAGACCAAATTTGGCTGTGGGATAGCCCTGTCGTACAATTGGGGATTTATCTCAAAATAATAAACACATGACCTTCTTGATTCTTCTTGCATTTTCGCGATCAACTGGTGTCACTTTAGCTGAGTAAACACCACTGGAATAGCCTGTAGGTATAAATTCAGAGAATGCGGTCGAAACGTTAATAATGTCGCCTATGGGAAACCATTTAGTTCAGCGATTCCTCGTGGATTGGTTTGGTTTGTTAGGGCTTATCGTCGTTCTAGCCGCTAGGCCACACACAGTCTAATGGTATGTAAACATACACTCAGATTCATACTGATACTGAGTCTATTGCATTCCCATCAACTTTTCATTTCTGAACGGTTGCGGGATTCCCCCAAATTACGTCACACCGCGCTAAATATAAATATGAAATTAGTTGTGATTGACAGGTGTAAACAGGGTCACGTGCCAGTGCCGTCATGGCCGCTTCAACCCTGTGAAGCCGATTCCAAGAATCGGAATTAATAGTTGCAGGGTTTGTGACTTTTCGTTCGGTGGTTGTTTTACTGACAATAAAGGGAAACAGCTTCCGGGATCCAAAATAAAATGTACAATAACTAAGACAGATCTACTTGAAATTATAAAAAATGTCAATTTATGTGGATTTCTTGGACTCAGAACGAATTATTTTTTAGATTGGCCAGGCGATTTGTCGCCCGTGTTGTCAAAAAATAACACAAATCAACGGCCACGAATCAAAAATACATGAATGTCGGGACTATCTGATAAGACAACTACATAACTACAAAAAAGTACCTTGACATAACAAAACGATATATCAGTTCCCCCGTACCGACAGTAGCACCACCGCAGCCAAAACGAGCGAAGAGCAACACAATTATACCACCAACGCCACCGAAACCCATCCGACCTTACAAAGCCGTATTATTAGCTCCAAAGATTGTACCAGTTGTACCCAAATTACAGTTGCCTGCAATCCAAATTCCGGTGATTCTTGATTTTATACTTTCGACCGCTCGTTAACAATCTACTTTATTTGTCGATTTGTGAATTTCTCTTCCGGTATAACATGACGTCATGGATGCTATTTTAACAACCTTTAGCCACACCTTCGGAATTTCCACACAAAGAGCACGTGACATGTTTGTTATCGCGGCACACATTTCTTAGAGCTAAGTTTTGATTGGCGGTAATTACAAGGAATCCCGGGTTTGGGAAATGAAAACTGAACAAAAGGTCGTCACACCCACTATTTTTTATATGTGGGTATGTAGTTTACTCAAGACTGGACCACACACGACGTTGTCACTTTTACGGGTGGAGGAATGTCCACACATAGGCTTAAATTTACCGCAAAATCATCCCACTGAGTGTAGAAACCACCGACCCCGAAAGCAACTGTCAAACTTGCCCATATACACGATCCCGATCACCCTCCCTATGACGGGGTTCGTACCGATTCCTCATGGTATGGACATGCGTCCTATGGCTATGTAAATGTGCCTTGATCCTACCTAACTATTGTAGCCTAGGTCCATATATAATATATTCGTGGCTGGCCCTATGTTCTTCATATATAGTAGAGTGGTTCCGTGACATACATTAGCTGTGTGGTTCTATGGCTCATATAACTATTAAGGTCATGCCTCATATTGAATATAAGCTTTTCAACTCTCACTTTGAATTCCTGATATCTGAAGCTACGGAGCATAGCGGGTAATTGTACCCATATGAACACTATTTGTAAAACAATTTGTAGCACTTTCTGGTTAGGCTCACATTAACAACATTTATAATTGTTTTCACCATAAACGACGGCTGTTGATCGTTTGTCAGACATGTTGAACACACTCAAATAAGACTTAACTAAACACATTGTTTTTTATTTATTGTCATTTGGGAATTTTACCCGGAAGAATTTGGAAGGGACGCACCTCTTCCCAACAACCCACTTTGGAATGTTCATTAATACATGTTATGATTACATTAACATGGATTGGTGAGGATGAGGTTGAAATGATATATATATTTTTTGTTTGTTTGCTACTTCTTTTTTCTTTTTTGTATGCTTTCCTGTTGTTGTTGCTATTGCTGCTGCTGCTTCTTCTAATGGCAATTTGCTGGCGCTAACACTTCTTCTACCTTGTTGCTTGAACTTTTCTCACGCGCCTTGGCACTATTGAGTAGTTCCTCGCAGGACTTCTACGTCTCTACCAGTTGTGTTTAGTAGTGCAGAAGCTAGAGCTGCTGTTGGTATTATTGGTACTGTTGTCGCTTTCGCTGGTGGAGATGAAGGAAACTGGGTGTGATGTGTCCTTTGTGGTAGCGTGTCCATATCCTCCACGAAATATGCGGCATGGACGTCGGGGTGGTATCTGCGTCCCCGTCTCCGCTGGCCTCGACGACGACAGGGATATACGGTGTCCTTACGTCTGGCGATGATATCGTCTGCAGCTTCGTCGGCGAGGGCCAAGATGGTCATCCCTTCTTCTGGATGTGGTCTTCCTCTTCCTCCGCTTCCTCTTTCTGTCGGGATTCCCAGGTTGCTGGTGGTCTCCGACAGAGTGTCCTGATAAGGACCGTGTCGGTGTAACCCGGTATGTCAAAACCAGATCAACCTGGCTGCCTGATGGTTGTAAATTCCAGGTCAGGCAGTGAATCAGGTTGACTTCTGCGGGGATTATAGACGAGTCTATTGTCCACTGAAGTCAGTAATCCGAACGCCAGGTAAACGATGTCCAGGAACGCACAAGTCGGGAAGTCTTATCCCACCGGCGATAGGAGCTAGAATGTTAACTGAAGACAATTTATTAGGAGTTTGGTAAGGAAGCAGAAGGATTTGAAAGAGGCGAAGCCCCTTCCCATTATGGAATTTTTGATGGGGTCATCGGAATGAGGTGCATTACGCATGACAGGATGAGCATGAAATGGAAATGATATAGATTATAATGATTTTTTTCTTTGGTTTCTTCTTTTCTTGTTTGCCGTTGTTGTTGATGTTGATGTTGACTTCATGGCATGTTGTTTAGCGACATCTATCCGCTGACGATAAGCTATGCTGTTTTATATGATCTGTTTGGACTCTGCCATGGCCGTCTGCGAATATCTTACGATTTCTCGTTCCTCGGCGAATAAATGGATGATGTTGTAGTTGGTGCTGCTGATGGAGATGGGGGACAACGGATCAAGATGAAAGCGTCCATCTCCACATTAAAGCTGTGATCCATCCGGGGTGACATCGGCGTGCCTGTGCCCGCTTGCCTCATTGACGACAGGGACATCCGATGTGACATCGGCATCCCTGTTGGCTGGTGAAATGTCGTCGACGTCTAGATCATATCTCAAGTGGGGGAGCTGGACGTCTCTCAGCCCGCCCCTGTCTCCACTTGTCTCTTCTCTTCCTGGATGGGGTAATCTTCCCCCGCCTCTTCCTTTTCTGCTTCTGGTCGCCGAAATCTCCATATCAGATGGTGGGTAGCTGGTGGGTTCCAGTTTTCCGAGTTACTGCCAGCAGAGGGTACTGCTGGAACAATATGGTGGTCCACAAACAGATGCACGAAGCCTCCCTTAGTCTGGTGTAGTGTCCAGCTAAGGGTATCCACAACACGCAATCTGTCTAAGGCGGCAAACAAAGCAGAGGGGATTAACTCAATAATCCTCTGCCAAGTCCAGTAAACAACCACTCGGGCAGCTGTCCCAAAGGACGGCCACACAACTCACAAGCGACCCAGTCAACGGGAACTGCGACAAGGTACAATGCAAGCATTGCGTCTTACCCACACAGTCGCTAAAGAAAAATAGAGGATCACGTTGTTGTATATATAGTTCTTACACTAAGAAGTAACATATATGATTGGTGTGGAGAAGAGGTATCCTGTACATCTTACTTTCCTACCCATCAAGAAGAATTTGTTTTCTGTTTTCTATTTGTTCACGGCAATTTCAAGGCTATATAAAACCTCCTAAAAATTATTTGATTTTGTGTGGGATGACGGAATAGACCTTTTGTGGCTAATGCACGCAATCATATATGTCAAACTAGTCGATAACTAATCAATAACACCATAAGATGATTGTACTTTTTTCTTTTATGTGCTGGTTGGGGAGATATCCTGGCCTGGACATCTTCCAACTTTCCCAACGAAACCCTAACCCAAACAACTTTTTCTCGGAAGAAGTTAATTTCTTGCCGTTTTATGACTATACAAAGCAAACTAATTGTTAAGACCATAAGCTGATCTTTTTTTGGTGCTGAGTGGTTGTGGAGATATCCTAACCTGGACATCTTACCCCCACCCTAAACCCTGACTCAAGCGAAAGAAGCAATAAGACCATGATATGATTTGTTGTCAAGCAGGTGCTGACGGGTGGGGTGGGGAAAATATCATGGCCTGGACTCCCCCCACACCCGAACCCGAAACTTCGTCGGAAGGATTAATTTTCCGAAGTATCATGACTATATAAAGCATAATAAGTGATACAACCATAAGATGATGTGTGTCATGTAGGTGCTGGGTTGGGGGAACTATCATGGCTGGGTATCTTCCCCCACCGATACCCTAACTCAAACAACGTTTTCTCGGAAGAAGTTAATTTCTCGCTGTTTCATGAGTATATAAAGCAAAATAAGCAATACAACCATATGATGAGTTTATGTTATGTAGATGATGGGTGGGGGGATATCCAAGCCAGGACATTTTAAAAAACCCAACCCCATGCCTTGACTGAAAAAACTTGTTCTCGGAAGAAGTTAATTGCTCGCTGTTTCATGACTATATATAGCAAAACAAGCAATAAAACCCTAATGTGATTTTTTTGTCATATAGGTGGTAGGTGGGAACATCTAGCCGGAACATCTCACCTCACTCCAAACCTTGACTCGAACAACTTTCACACGATATAAGTTAATCGCTCGCTGTTTCGTGACTATATAAAGCAAAATGAGTAATAAAACCATGATAATGTTTTTGCCGTGTAGGTACTGGGTGTGGTGGAGATATCATAGCCTCTACATCTTACCCCTCACCCCAAACCCTGGCTCAAAGAACATTTTCTCGAAAGTAGTTAATTTCTCGCTGTTTCATGACTGTATAAAGAAAAATAATCGATAAAATCGTAAGATGATTTTTTGTCGTGTAGGTGATGGGTTGGGGGAAGATATCCAGACATGGATATTTGAAAGAAAAATGAAACTTTATTTTTCTGGCCATTTCAGGATCAAACTAAAGAATGTGAGAACAAATTAATTAGTCACTCGGAAAATAATGTAAATTTAATGATAATAATAATAATGAATTCTCAAAAAACATTTTTCTGGCCTTTCCAGGGTCAAACGACATAAAATGAGTGAAATTATTTTAGTCATATGTGGGGAGGATATCCAGGGTGGGTGGTAAGATATATTGGGGGATATGACGTGCTACATCGGTACAGGTATAATGGATTAGATTTTCATGAATGCGTAAATTTGCTCACGAATAAAGCGCTAGATACAGTATGTACATGTACATCTATCGTCGGAAGTTCAATAAGAATTTTCAAATAAGTTTAGACTACCGGTATTATTCATAAATGGAATCGGTTGCAGTAGACGTATGTGGTTTTGCGTATTTCCACCGAGAAATCGTCCCACTGCGTGTAGAAACCACCGACCCCCGGAAACCAACTGACAAACTTTCCCATATACACGATTCCGATCATCCTCCCTGTGACGGGGTTAGAACCAGCTTCGTCAGCGCTCGACGGCCTGTGCCGGGGTAATGCACCTCGCACTCTACCGGGGTCCCCTGAAATAGCTTCTTCGTACAATTTGTCATTGATGTATGCCCCTTGGGTTGCACACACGGAAAGCTTAATTTTACCTATTTCTGACTCAAATTGGCCATTTTTCAACCCAACAACAGACCATGATAGAGCGAGTGTCAGTAAATAAGATTCTTCCACCTGATAGAGCTATGTGAGAGCTGATAAATATTTAAAATGAAAAAAAAGTTATCGCATCAATTTAAAAAAAAAGTCTTGGGAGCCCAGATGACAGAATTCAGGGGAGAGAAATCGGCTATTTTCCTGTAACCGATAACACAGAGTTGGCCTTCACTGAATACGATAAACCGGTTGCGTATCCAAATTTTTAACTTTTTTGAAAACTTTTCCAGTTTTGTAAAATAAATAAACATTCAAACCAGTAATGACACAGTTAACACAGGCTACATTGGCTGTTATGCCCACCCAGATACTTATTTGTTCTATTTCTCAGACCCCCTACAACCCGTGAAATCGTTTCCTGGCACCTCAAAGAAAAAATAGAGTTACCCCCCTTCAACGTGCACATGTCCTGTTAAGTCTCTGACATACACCGCAAACTTTGATATATAACACATAAGGTGTTCCTTCAGCGCGAATGGGAAATAAGATCAACATAAGTAGTGTGGTTTCAATAGAAATAAACCAATTTCACCCAGATTATTGGTTTATAGCGAAAAACAAAAAGATAAATTCTAAATGTGACATCATGCCTACCGCCTTAAAACTAAATATCCCAGTCGAAAAGGCAGTCTGAACAGACATGTTGCATCTGTATTCTGCTGACCAGAGCATATGCACTGTCAGTATTTACTAGTCAGGCCCCCAACCCCTCCCCCGAATATGTTAAGACAATGCTGTTACACCCCGAATATGTTAAGACAATGTACTTGGTTATTCGGAAACACGACCAAGACCGAATAACCAATATCAATACGACTATTCGGAGGTAGTATCCGAGGAATTCCATTGTTGGAATGTTCCATTAGCAACACATTTCGTTACATGCAAATCACCTTTATGTGGTCATAAACATGTAACAACTCAAAATTCCAAACAAATCGTAGGGAATAACTAATGCATATATAATCACCCCTCCCCAAAATGTAAACCATGTTTATTTGGCTGGTTAGTATACATTCATTGATTCAATGACTTAATTTCCAAGTCAAAATCTCACTCTTTAATTATTTATGGAATCTTATATACCATCTGTATTGTGCTGGTGCTCCCGCGCTGTTCGTGATAACTCAGTAGCTGACTTTACCCCCTCTCCAATATACATATTGACATTACTCGGTCATTCGGAAACACGACCAAGACTAAATAACCAACATTAATACGGCTTTTCGCGCCAGGTATCCAAGGAATTCCACTGTTTCAATGTTTGCGTGGCAACAAGTTTCGTTAAATTAATGTCAATTTTATGTAATTACACAAAACCGCAACACTCGCAATGAATCGTACAGAGTAGTTGGTGTATATATAATCACATCACCTACCCCCTTCCCCAAATGTGAACCGGAATGTTTTTGTTTTATCCATATAGCAGCCATACATTGAATTTGGTTTTTGCCCTGTCGGTGCGTTCACACGAAATGCTCAATTTTAACCATTTTTTACTCAAATTGGCCATTTTCAAACCAAACACAGACCATGAGAGAGCGAATATCAGTAAATAAGATTCTTCCACCTGATCGAGCTATGTGGGAGCTGAGAACTATTTAAAATAGAATAGTTATCGTATCAATTTGAAAAAAAGCCCAGATGACAGAATTCAGGGAAAAGAAAATCGGGCTATTTTCCTGTAACCAATAACACAGAGTTGACCTTCGCTGAATACGAACACCCTATTGCGTTTCCAATTTTTTCACTTTTTTGAGAACTTTCCCAGCTTTGTAAAATAAATAAACCTTCAAACCAGTAATGACACAGTTAACACATGCTACACTGGCTGTTATGCCCCGCAGATACTTATTTTTCTATTTTTCAGACCCCCTACAACCCGTGATATCGTGTACGGCTAACTAAGGCGAGTAGTTCTAAAAGGGATATACAAGTATCTGGAAGTTCTCAGATGAGCAGGGGTCTTTAACTTGAAATGTTGAATTGCACACCACTGACATATGGCAAATCCCTACCCTTCTTAGAAAAGACAACCAGACCACTGTCGTAATTACTCAAAATTCCCATTGCGCATCCCTCTTAGGCTGTAAGTTTACATCTGGTACTTCCAGCTCTCAAACTTTTGGAAATTTCCAAAACTGACATCCCATATAAAGCAAAATTGTGTGGCCATTTCGGTCCAAGAGTGTAGACCAAAGAAGGGAAATATGGACATCTGGCTTAAAAAACATACTGGTTTGAATATCAAATCAAACTGCGAGAACAAGTCTGACCTATATGTATTGTTGGTGTAAAAATATAATCTACAACTACATATAATGTTGTAGCAGGCATGAAATTTCAAACTGTTTAACATTTTTATCAAATATAGGGTCAAGACTCAACCTTCTCTACTTCTATTCCCCATTGTGCCGAACATTTCTTCCGCTATTTCAACAAATATGACATGAATACCCATCTATGAGATCCATTCATCTAGTAATTCCAAATGGTAGATTTGAAGAGGTTATGTGAATTAATTTTTCTAAAAAAAATCATTGAACGATAGTCAATGACGCTGTATCTCAACTTGGACGGGGGATAATTTCTTTCGTTTGTAACAGTAAATAGAGTGATTACCGGTGTATACATGTATATATCTCAATGCCAACTAATAATGATCTTTGGAAATTTTCTCCAAAATTAACAATTAAGCTTACACCATTATATGACACCTTAGAGTACAGGGTTTGGGTCCCGATTGTATCGCCATATTAAATACACGGTATTGGTGGTCAGTTTTATACCCTCGGTATGTATGTTCTGATGAACAGTGACCACATATCCACGTACCCTCTCCTGCATGACAATGGTGGTCGCATTAATTTACCAAGAAATATATTTACCATATTTACCCTCTATTTACTAAATACTAGTAATCATTGGCAACTAAATAATGTAGTTTCCGTAATACTGTAAATTATTGGATATAACTAATAGAAATTAATTATTCTGTGCTTGTACTACGTTATCGCATGTCTGCCATATGCTTACACTCCTTTGACAATTTTTAAAACTTAACATTAATTCAGACCAAGCAAATAGATGCCTTTTGTACATGTAGCTGACTGACAAAAATGATTAAAGTCTATTTGTCGAAAACCAAAATAATGATTCATATTTTGATTCTCATAAAATCAGCTTATTTGCATTAGTAAAGCTATGTTTTGATTTTAGCTAAACAAGTTCATAAATATCAATTCGTTTATAAACGCATTCTACAGGCACTATATTTATGTGAATTAATCAACACTTGGATGCATACAATTACAAATCCCATGATCGGTCAACAAAATTTATGTATCACTGTACTGATATCGCAGTCAATGCATCATGCCAAACTTTATTTTATATAATGCTGTTTTAACATGGACACAATTTTCATAAGTGGCATGCTCATCTTTAACCCTAAATGCACAAAAGGATCAACATATATGTATGATTACACACATACAGGCGTACAACACATGTAGATGTACTTGCACACACACTTGTATTTACTGGAATCATGATACCAGTATGTATAATTATCTTTCCTCATGACTTTGTTGTATTTTTGTATACACTATAGATGATTTTGATTTTGATATGACAAAATGACAAAGCAGAAGATATGCATTTATGGGCACAGGTGTGTAAACATACACAGGTGTGTAAACGTACACAATTTCTGACAGGCTATACAGGTATATTTAGTAACTATTAATACTTACACTCACATAATGGTAGCCTACATATTCACGGCATTTGATCCTAAAGAGACATGACCAAATCCGTGTACCACCTTCGGAAATGGTGTGTGCCAGCCCACAGAATATTGAATCAATGGGTTAATCGCCTGCACTGGATGCACATTGTAGCCATCACGTGTTTTAGTAAAATCCATTCAAAAAGAATCGAAGACACAATAAAACTGTATGTGCAACAATTGCCTGACATTTCCATTAACCGTTTGAATGAATGTAAACTCCGAATAACTTTTATAAGAAATAAGAATAGCTCAAATGTGATGTTCTCAAGTTTCTGGCACACGAGACGACTCCGATATTTCACGAATCTGATGTCATCAAACATACCTTGACATTTATTATTATTGAATTAGGTCATGTTGTGACAGTACAGTCAGGTCCGAAACATTCCGAGCACAATTAAGTCAACACTATTAATACGAATTAATTCATGAATTTAGATCGCTTTTTAAAACAAATTATCCTTTGTCAAATATAATCAGAAGTTAGTGTACCGTACCATACATGTAGATACATTCATTTATGAATCATCATGTTTGATTAATTATAGGTTCTTGATCATGTATTTTCAACATATTGGCCCACACTCATACATTTTTGATTTAGCCATCTAGGTCTATATGCCTCGAATATTATGAAGTCATCTATTTCTACCATGACGTAAGTCCTCGCTGCGGGTCAATTAGATAGCCTACACGTCATGTCACATATATGCACTTTTTGGCATTACTTTCATGAGAAAAAAAACAAGCAAAACTTGAAATGTTAATTGACCGTCGATTGATCCGTATTCGAGGACTTACCAGAAACACATACCCGCCGAATATATACAACACATCATTCAAATAATATGTACTTCATATTACGGTTAGCTCTAGTAACAATGCTCCGATTATACATATTCATGCTTGCATCTTTAATTCATTCTGAAGTGGAGGGCATGCATTTCATTCATTCCATTATAGGTCGTATCTGGACATGGCTACACATAACGTAAATCTGAGTGAGGTTTCTGATGAATATAACTTTACAATGAAATGGAACGAAGCGGAAAAGGATAATGACGATTACTTAAATTATGCTAGTAATACCTGCAATGAATGTGGATACATTTCACCATCACACACTATAGATCAATCAAATAAAAAACCAAAGTTTCAATATTCAGCCTCAACTGTCGAAGCATCAATGCAAATTTCGATTCTTTGTTTAATCTCCTATGCGACTTAAAGTCGAATAATTCATTCGACGTTATTGCTTTAACTGAAACATTTAAAATACGACAAGCATCGCACCTTCAACTACCAGGATATCACCCCATGGAATTCAAGTGTAGAGCTGATGACGATGATGGTAGAGGTGGTGTATGCCTTTACATAAAATAATCCATTCACTATAAAAATCGACCCGACCTTAGTTAATTTATTCCACACGTATTAGAAACAATATTCGTGGAAATTAACCAAGTAAAAAATGACTACCAGATAATCGGCTGCGTTTACAGACCAAATACCGCACCAAAGGCCAACATTGATCAATTTTTGAAAAAATTCGACGATATTCTAGAAAAAATTAATAACCACAAATCATATATATCAGGAGACTTTAATATTGACCTACTCAATTTCAACTCGCGTAAAAAACGAATTATTTCATATATAATATTTTCACAAGGGGATTCGTGCCAAGGATAACTAAACCTACTCGAATGACTGATCATTCAGCAACTATCATCGATCATATATATACCAACAACCTACAAGGCGAATGTAAATCTTGCATAATCACATGCGATGTTTCCGATCACTTCGGCATATATTATTCAGAATCTAACCAAACGATACGATACAGCACCAGTAATAACGAAACTACCAATAATCAAAAAAGTTTAAGTCCTGATAACATAATTATATTCAAAAATCTTTTAAAATCTTGTACCTTTGATCCCGTCACATCTTGTAGAAGTGTCGACCAAGCATATGAATTCTTCTTATATATCTATATGAATGCATATGAACTAGCTTTCCCGATCAAAAGTCGACATATACCCAAAAATTTCATAAAACGCAATCCTTGGATAACATCTGGATTGATTTAGTCAAGCAGTGTTAAGAACCAGCTGTGTTTACGCAAATTGAAAACGAACGTAAATAAATATTTGAGTTATCGTACCTTATATAATAAACTAATCAGAAGAAGTAAAAATATATACTATACAAATATTCTAGAAGTAAATAAAAATAACTTAAAGAAAACATGGGAAATACTTAAGGGTGCATTGAAGATAAATGGAAACACAAATAATAACCACAAGACCTTTACCGAAAACGGAATAGAACTTTAAAATTCCAAACTCATATCGGAAAAGTTTAATGACTTTTTCTCAAAAATTGGGCGGGAAACTAGCCAACTCAATGAACATGAAAATGACTCCCATTTTACAGATTTGTTTCATAACCGCAAACGAGACGACATCAAGTTCAAAATAATTCCGACCTCTATACAGGAGATAATCCTCACATGTTTCTCTATGACTGGGAACGTATCTAGAGATTTCAGTGGTATATCAACTAAACTTATCAAGGAAACAATTGAGAAGATAGCCCCAGCATTATTGCATATTTTTAACTTGTCTTCAGAGCATGGAATAGTCCCTAAGAAAATGAAAATTTCTAAGGTAGTCCCGATCCCAAAAAATAATACCACTCTGGAAATTTCCAACTGACCTATCAGCATTCTTCCAGCTATCTCTAAACTTCTCGTAAATATAATGCATAAACGATTACTAGACTTCATAAATGAACAAAACATCTATATCTATATTTGCGAATGTCTGTCTGTCTGTCTGTCTGTGTTCTATAGAAATTCACAGGGGACCATCTAGATGATGCCAAAGGTGTCTACTAGGAGTAGCTTTTTACGAGAAAGATAATGGTCGGGGTTAGAATTTTGTAAAGTGACGCCGTTGTTGTCAGGGGCAGAAAAGGGGGAGGGGCAGAATTTTTGTTTGTCGCCGATTGCCACCAAACTTATATATAATCATCCCCATAATATGAGGAATCTAATGGCGTGGTTTAAATATGGCAAAAGTCGCGCCGTTCACGTCAGGGGTGCCCGGAAGGGGGGGGGCAGTTTTTTTTTTCTGTCGCCGATTGCCACGAAACTTACATATAATCATCCCCATGATATGAAGAATCCAACGGTGTGGTTTAAATATGTCAAAAGTGGCGTCGTTTGAGACAGGGATGAACGGAAGGAGAGAGGGGCGCCAAAATTGATAAAACTTATTTTAGCGCCGATTTCCACCAAATTGATATATATTCTTCTTCATGATACAAGGAATCTAATTGTGCGATTTAACAACGCCAAATTGTTGTTTTTGAATGAGAGATTGGGTGGGGGTGGGCACTAAATTTGATAATAAGTCGCCGATTGCCACCACACTTATACAAAATCATCCCCATGTTATGAGGAGTCTAATGGTGTGGCTTTTATCTGTCAAATGCGGCCTCATTCGAGCCAAGGTTGCATTGAAAGGGACAGGGGCACCAAAATTGATGCACAATTGTTTTAGCGCCAATTTCCACCAAATTGATACACATTCTTATCCATGATACGAGGAATCTAATCGTGATTTAAAGATGCCATAGTGGTGCTGTTTGTGTGGGATATGGAGAGGGGAGGGATTGGCACACCAAATTTGATAAAACAAAATTTGTTTAGTCGCCGATTATCACCAAACTTACAAACAATCGTCTCCATGATATCAGGAGTGTAATCGTGTGGTTTAAGGATGTCACAAGTGGGGCCATTCGAGTCAGTGGTGTATAGAGATGAGAGGGACAAAAAAAATTATATCTATATGTTTAGTGCCGATTTCCACCAGAGTGATACATATTCTTCTCCGTGATACGAGGAATCTTATCGTGTGGTTTAGATACACCAAATTGGTGCCCTATGGGTGAGAGATATGGGAACCTTAAATTTGATACGAATTTGTATACTCGCCAATTTTCACCAATTTCATATATATGCATATCTAATCTCTAATGAGTCTTAGTGTGTGTAGCTTGAGTCCGAAATAGGGACGGGAGGGTCACCAAAATTGATACAAAATATTTTTAGTACCAATTACCGTCAAATTCAGACACGTTCTTCTCAAATGATACAATAAATCGTGCTGTCTGTCTGTCTTTTTGTCTGTCTGTGTGCGTTCTATTATTATATAACTTCACGCGGTACAATCGAGATGGCACAGAGGCGTTCTAAGAGGGGTAACTTTTAAGTAGTTGGGCGTTCACATTTCACAATCCCGACATATGATGACCCACATAAGTCACTTGAACAATTGTATCTTCTTAACAGTCATATTTATATGGGAATGGCAATCAAGGCATTCACACAATGAGCTAGCAAAAAGAGATAACTAGAAGAAGCATTAAACGTATAGTTATCATTCTATTGAAGAGATGCATATATTCGTGCAAACTGAGAGACCTCGAACCGTCAGAGGATTGCATATATATAATAACAAAATTTAGTCTGTTCCATTCAATACAGTTTCCACAAAAAGTTACAATTTGTCAAGAGATATGGAAGGCCTGTTCAAAAATAGTGGTCACAGTGTGCAGTCAAATATAGTTTCTTCTGATATACAAGAAAATGCAGTTAGTAGCACAAGACTTTTCAGGATCCTACCAATACTGACATCTGACAAGGGTTTTAGTACAGACTCATCGACTGACATAAACAACTCAAAAGCTCGCTCTGTGCCTGGCACATGTAGCTGATATATCTGCGCAGCTACATTTCGTTTAAACTAAGAATATTTAGCCAATATATAGCACCATGAACAGAGAAGCACCTGGAAATTTCTTTGAAACATCTGTATCTTCATGGAGATGTGATAGCCAGGTGTCCTCTAGATCTTAGTCCAACCCACTAGATTGATTGATACATCTCAATATGTAAAACCCAATTATCATCTTTTTTCGAACTAATGTGTTTATGATGTTCATGTATCATACTATAACGTCTAATGTATACGCAGTTGTAAATAAATAAATACTTCATTATTGGTGGAACGGATTAATCGCGATAAACAGAATGACAATTGACAAGGTGAGCCACTACTTATATTCCATGACTGTAATAATCATGTTTTGTGATGCTATTTGAATATACAATTTATGAGAAAACGTATAACACTTTAAGCAAGAGCATTCTCTATTCCCAACAAAAATCCACAGCATACATTAACCTGGGCAACGCCGGGTAACCCTGCTAGTACTCTATATACACCAATACGGCTTCCGTTCTAATCATTCAACCGTCCATCCTGTATTACACCTCCTCGATCAAGTTGTCTCAAATAATGACAACATGACAAGATATTCCACTTTAGCTCTATTTCTCGACCTCTCAAATGCATTTGACACGAAAAATTACCATATGTTAATTTTAAACTAGATCACCATGGCATACGAGGCACATCATACTCATAGTTTCAGAGCTATCCGCAAAATAGAAGGCAATATGTTGAATTCAATGGTATCAAATCTAAATTAACGAAAGTGACGTGTGGAGTACCCCAGGGATAAATTCTGGGACCGATAATTTTCTTAAATTACGTTAACGATATGTCAAAATCGACAACCATGGATATCTTATCATACGCGAACGATACGACTCTAGTAACTGGTGGAAAAAATGGCATCCTTGTAGAAAGTTATGTGAATAATGAGTTACGTAACATATTTGCTTGGTGCGGTAGCAATAAGTTAGTGATCAATACTAAAAAGCAACTATATGCTAATACACCCAGAGAACAATGATGACAAATGGAACTTTATAAAGGTTTACTTAAATAATACGGAACTAAACAAGATAGGAAATCTTGAGCATGAATCCTCCACAAAATTCTTAGGAATCCATATAGATGAAAACCTGACTTTCAAAAAACTTTTGTCCTCTGTTTGTTCTAAAACGGTTAATGCCACTTCTTTCCTTGTAGCGCACTTAAAACATTATATTATGCTTTAATACAAAGCCATCTTGTATACGGTGTTCAAATATGGAGACACGTCCCTGCGGTCAAAACATTTTCCAACTTCAACAAGGGGCGATACGAGTTTTATTTAATAAGAAATATAGAAGCCACACATAACCTCTTTTTAAAAAAAGAAAATATACCCAAAAACTACGACATCCACAAAGTACAAGCGGCTGTTTTCATGCATGATTGGTATCATATGCGCTTAATAGAATCATTCACCGACATGCTTACCAAACGCAAAACCGGACCAGACACCGGGCAAACCCACCCCCTATTCTTTAAAAAACCAAGAACATCTTGGTTCCAACAACTACCATTCCATTCTTATCCAACTATGTGGAACAACTTAGATAACGAACTCACATCATACCAAACCAGACACACATTCAAACGGCGTTTACATGCCGATTGCATTCAAAATATGCTGCAACAATTCAATGCAACAATCAAAGATGTCCCGACTATGTGGTAGCCGTCAATAAGTGACTTCCCCTATATTGCAATCCTCAACCTTACTCAGCACATTCCTACTCGACTTTCAAGGAACATCCCACTGACAAGAAAGAGACAAACCATCGAGTAACCAATAAGCGATTTATCGAAACGTATATTCTCCATGTATATAATCCAATTAAATGCAACCATTGTGTGATACATAATTATATAGCCGTGCATTGTTCAAGAAATCTTGACCGCCTATCGTAACATTTTTTCATCTTTAAGGGGGTGGCAGTAAGACAGTCTAGCCTGACTATGCCACTCCCTCGAATGTACAATATAATATTTGTCAATTATACTATGCATTAATATGTGTATATTGAAATAAAATATCATATCCTAACTGTTGCTAGCATACTAATACGATATCCAAATATCCAAGCCAGTAGAACTCAGTTAATAGGGACAACTCGGTTTCCCGTGAAACCTCTGGTTTATGTGCTTTCTCACTAAAATAATGGGGTGGTGCTACACGAAAAGGAGCAAATCGGCAACTGGAAAGTTAACCTGGCGAACCCGAGACGCATATAGATGGGATAACTCGCTAGGCGGTGACAACTCAGATTAAACTGCCAACCAATGTGTCACGATATGATGTGTGTAATAACAATCAATACATGACAAAAGCAACGACTAAAATAAAATAAAACCTTTATTTTTTCGCACAGCTAATCAAGAACAACTTATTCGAAGTACAGACAACAAAAGGTAACAACATCCTAATTTACCCCCGACATTGAAAACACTTTGCATCTCATGAATAAAGCATCCAAAGAAACCATTCAACTCAACAAAGTAACATTCAGACCAACAAATGGTAAAACGGATACAAACAGAACAGCCAACCTAAATGTTCTTATGCGTGGGGTAGATCCAGATATTCTCATAGAAGACATCCACAACAACTTAGGTCCACAATACGTAGCTAAAAGAATTAAATCAGCAAAAAAATGGGGATGGGATGCACCAACCAGAAAAATTAAAGTGACATGCACAGACTTACATTAAAACATATCATACAGGGATAACGTTGGGGATCAGCAAATATAACAATAAAGTAATAGAGTACAAACAACCAACACAGCCCAGCTAATGTTTTAAATGCCCAGAGTTCTTACACAAGAGCGACAATTGTCCGAGCACCACACAGACATGCACAAAGTGTGCGGGACCCCACTCCTACAAAGATTTCTACCAAATAAAAAAACTATGCACAAACTGCCAGGGAATCACCCGGCCTCTTACCAAGAATGCACATACCACAGGACTGCAATTGTCGCAACTGACGGAAAAAAAATGACCTATGCAGCAGTAACAACAAGAAATTCAATTAATTGAGGAAAAACACCCACTGTTCTGAGTGGTATTGATAAGCTATTGGATGGTCACCAGTAATGACAATATAACTGTCAATTAAACTAAAGAATGAGGATATTTACCCCAGAAGTATAGTATAATGATAGTAACATAGTATGAATGCGATACCATCCACAAAACAGTGAGCTGAACGTTCGTTTATATAGAGCACGCACATCGTGATCGATAAGCAATTTGACACCGTGGCGATTTTTTAAGAGAGTGATTCACTGTGTACCATTCAACACCGAAAATTTGAGAGGCGAAGATTAGCAAATGATAAGAACCGTTATGTTGTAAACAACGTGGTTGCATTTCTAACCAAATTTAGTTAGTTGGGAGTTTTCTCAGTGTTGAGTGTGTTGCTTATTGCATAGTATTTCCGTAATGTTTGTTTACATAACACACAGTTCTAGTACTAATATCAAAGTAACATAACAATAGCAAGCAATTCATGCGATATTTATGATTGGAATAAGAACGGAATTTGTCTATAAATTAATAATATGTTTGTTTATGGTAGTTTTAACGGATGTGACTATCAATACCCAATGTCAACACTTACTACCCCGCTGGACAAAACAGGTTTCCATTGGCACCGCGGTGTATTTGCCGGGTCTGGATTTGGCCCCGAGTGCATCAAAGTGTTACTGAAATAATCGGTTTCCCCAAATAAAGATCCATATATTCAAAATACATGTTTTTGAAGTAGAATTAGGTAGACCATTTTGGACGCCATCATGGAATTGAATTTGTTTGTTTAATTTTCACTCATATTTATTAGTTATTATGTGGATGGAGTTATCACTAAACCTCACATCCTTATATTGGTTATGTAGATGGAGTTATAATTAAACTTCACATCCTTATATTGGTTATGTAGATGGAGTTATCATTAAACCTCACATCCTTATATTGGTTATGTAGATGGAGTTAGCATTATACCTCACATCTTTATGGTTATGTGGATGGAGTTATCATTAAACCTCACATCCTTATATTGGTTAGGTTATTCAGATGGAGTTATCGTTAAACCTCACATCAGTGTGTTGGTGATTTTGGACCTTGACTTGACACCTTTGGTTTTGAACGCAGTTCACCTCACATCTGTGAGTGCACCTAATACACAAATTTCATATGTAGGCGTGTTTTCACCAGTTTTTCTCGGATAAGGCAAATTTGCAGCATGTTTACATTTCGAAATGATGTCATTTTTGTATCGTCTGCAGCGAAACTCGACATGTTGAAGCACAAGTTACAAGACAATGTATGATTTCGGCATTGTTGAACAGAAGACACATACAGAATACAAATTAGTATCAAATAGAAACGATATAAATTTGTTGAGCGATAACGACCAATGTTGACATATTATGCATCTCAACGCTGTGTTGCAACAAGGCTACTAGTATCAAATGGGGGGGTCTGAATCTTAGTTATCTCTATATAGTGCCAGAATAGTCATCTATGGACTTCTATAGTGGTACAATGCAAATTAGAATCGAATGATAAAAATATGTATGTAATAGAACTATACCAATAAAAAAAATTGGGCCAGGATTAAATGTTGGGTTGGTTATAAGGAGAAAAGGTATGAGAAATTTATTATTTCTGCATTGTTGAAATAGAAACAATATAAATTTGCAGAGCGCTAACGACCAATGTTGACATATTATGCATCTCAACTCTACTGTTGCAACAAGGCTATTAGTATAAAATGGGGGGTCAGATTTTTGTTATCTCTATATAGTACCAGAATAGTCATTTATGGACGTATATAGTGGTACAATGCAAATTAGAAACAAATGATAAAAATATGTATGTAACACAACTATACCGATGAAAAGAAAAAAAATAGTTTGGGCCAGGATTAAATGTTGGGTTGGTTATATGGAGAAGAAGGGGTTCACATCGTTGAATTGACATAAATTTGTAGAGCGATAGCGACCAATGTTGCCATGTAATGCATCGCGACTGTACTGTAGCGGCAACAATATAAAAATATAGAAATTATCTCTATCTCTATATATGGCATACGATAGAAAGGAATAGCAATTGATATACGTATACGGTAAAGTAATAGTATAGGCATACATATGATAAAACTATACTGATGTAAAAAACATAAATTGGGCCGGGATTAGAGGTTGGGTGGGTCATATGTGGATACGGGGTTCATACCGATGGACCGATATATATTAGTAGAGCAATGAAGGCCAATGTTGACACAAAATTCAAAGCGACTCTACTTCGCGAAAAAGCTATAAAATGGGGGGGGGTGTCTGAAATTATCTCCATTTCTATGGATGGTGCCATAATTGTATTGTAAGGAATAGCAAATGATGTAAGTATATAGTGATATACCATAGAAATTAGTATCACATGAAAACATATACACATAATGGCAAATGCTACTACACTGATGAATGATGAAAATTAAATTGGGGGTGGGTCAGGATATATGGGGGAAATATAGGTTGATAACGAAAGCCTGAAAAAAATTGTCGAGTGATAATGACCAATGTTGACTTATAAAGTAACGCGACTATACTGTAACACAATTTGTCAAAAAGGCGAAAGTTTAATAAATATTACGAGATATGCATGTCATGTATCAAAAGTTACTAAAAACTGTACTTTATCACGATTATACATGTTGTGTTAGGCTGTGGGCAAAGGTGAAAACTAGAAGTCCAAAAGCAAAAGATATCAGGTAGAACTGGTCAAATATGGACCCTAGTGCCCAATATGGAGCAGCTCAGAAAACACTCGCAGAGCCCTAAAATATATTAACAAAGGATTTCCCATTAAAATCAATTTATGTCGATAAAGCACTTATTTTTCAAAATTGTAAGCTGAGACTTCGTATGCATATCTAGAATACTTATATAATCTAAATTTAAATAATTTTAACAAGTAGTAGAATTTTAGACTTGAGAAATACATTTTTATTAAACATCGATTTTCAACAAAAGTTAGGTCTAACTAAACAATTGTTGATAAAACGACTAATATCCAATATTTGAATGCATGTATAATATACTTATGCGATCTTAAAATAACTGGATTGTGAAATAAATAAGCTTTCAAACTCGAGAAATTGATTTTTTTAAACATGAAAAAAAACCGGAAAAATAGACCAAAAAAATTTAACATAGGATTTTCCATTAAAATTAATTTATGTCGATAAAACTCTTACGTGTCATGTGTTAATTTTCCAAAATAACGTACACTCTTCCTGAATTTCGTCTCATATAGAATATATAGAAAAAATGATATGCCATCATCATTCACACGCGCTTTAGGTATAAACACCCACCAGGTGTTTGCTATAATACGGGATTCGAATAAAAGACATATGCAATATTTTAATGACTTCAACTTATGGTGTGTTATGGAGAAGCGTCTGTCCTTGACCCAGCTAAAGAAATGCGATATAGTTCGAATCAATCACGCCGATATATTATCGGTTACGAAGGACAACAATGTTTTTCCGAATTGTTCAATTCCTCTATAAAATGATATCAATACAACTCGACGAACAACGCCATAATGTAGCTTTCCCCATTGAACGAATATGCGTGAACCTGAATATATTTTCTGCTTTGTTAAAAATTATGTGTTCAGTTTCTATTTATTTTCTATTTATTTCGTCAGGTTTTGGTTGGCCTCCTCTGATTACGACAACTGTATCGGAAATATTATATCGGGCGATATTTCCGGTCCCAACGAGTTTCTACTTAGTCGATAATAAACATAGTACAGTCTGAAATTACATGATTGATTCATAATAACTTGATGTAAACATAGTAGTCTGGAGCTACACGATTTATTCATTATCATTTGATGTAAACAGGGGAAAGTCTTTTGATACATGCACGGCAATTGCGGGAATCAACAATATCGCATCGATCGTCTCGATTCTAGTTGGCTATAATGTGAGTGTAAATGCTTAAAATATATACACAATAAATGAATGTCTTGGAACTGGCCATTGTCAAAGCTTGTAGGACAATGAGTCCACTATCCCTTGTTTTTTGCATAACACATATTTATGTTTGGCAAAACATTTCGCATGTGTAATTTTTGCGCCAACGAGTGCTCTCTCGTGCATTCCTATTGATCTAGATAAATATATTTATTTGTACAAATATTAAGATCATGCGCAAATTCAAATGAAACATGATCGCTTTGATAACAACTATTCCCTTGTGTTTTCAGATACTAACTATGTTCGTATTACGTCTCATGTTGGCTATAGTTGTTGTGGCTTCGATTGCCCAATTGGTGGTGATTAGTGAAACTGATTGCTGTAAAGAGAAGGGAGATGAAGACCGGTGTCTATGCGGCCCCCCAGAGTGTGAGGCAATGTTTTGTGATGTAGCACCGTACGTTCCACTGTGAGTATAAATAGCATATAATGGTGTATACGTCAACCTATTTTGTGGCGGAACCAGAGCTGTTATAACCACGAAATATAAGGACTATGCAGATATTAATTTACAAAGTAGCTAAATATTTGCATGCAATGTGTGGTGTAGTTTTGTAAGATTGGTTAATAGACTGACAAACGACATTCTGCACATCAAACAGGACAAATTTCACTGCACGATATATTAACTTGTTTTGAATCAGTGGTAACCTGAATTGGTAATTGTATAAAAACTAATATGATCGTACGTGACACGTAATGGAGCAACCACCAAGTTGATCATTAAGTTCAATGTTACAATAATTATAGGATGTTCCGTACAGGGTACTTCATGTGCTACACCACTCGGAGAAATGTCTGTGTCGTCACACAAATACCATGCTAGAACTTGGATTGATATATTCGTAATCGTATATAGTCACCAATAGCCGGATTACCACCGTAGTAACGGACATTGCCCATATAGTGAACTATTCAAACCCAGCATTAATGTTCGAACATAAGATAATAATAGCTGAGAACCTGGTGTGAATTGAACTGTGGTGGGGCCTCAAGCATATCTACCCCTGCACGTCAGAACAAAATTATGCCATGAAATGGCATAATTAGCTTGAGGATGGAAGTGAACCATCATCCCACAGCGAAATCAACCAGCCCTGTTGGGTTTGAATAGTTCGCTAGATGGGCAATGTCAGGTACTACGGTAGTAACCCAGCTATTGGTGACTATATACGATTACGAATATATAAATTCAAGTTATAACATGGTATTTTAGTGTGATGACAGACATTTATCCGAGTGGTGTAGCACATGTAGTACCCTGTATGCATATATACATATATATATCACAGCAGAAGTTTCCTTAGAATTAATGGATGGAAATGGAATGCCTTTAATATTTGTATTATTTGAGTCGGACATAGATTACCTTAGCTGCAGGCAATCAATGCAATACATGTAAACTATGTAGAAAAAGAAATTATTGAATGAAGTGTAGTGAATATGATGCGTCACTTTAATATTTGAGTCGGACATAGCTTACCTTACCTGAAGGCAATCAATGCAATAAGTGATGTAGAAACAGAAATTATTGAATGAAGTGTAATGAATATGAAGCGTCATTTTAATGCAATATCGATTGGGTGGAAGAGAAATGTCACTTTAATAGTTAACGATGATATACATATAGAATTATAGATTATCCCCATTGAAGACGATCAATGCAATGAACAGTGTAGAAATGGAGAAAATGTTGCCTGAATGAATCAATGTGTGAACATAAAGTCTCACTTTAATGAAATATTGAGATGATGGAATCAACGATGAATTTGCAATTTCTTTAATGATGAAATTGGTTTACATATACATGTATATGCAGCTGAAAATGTGAATTGACTGAAATGTAATTATCAAAGTGTCAATGGCACTGTAGCTAACGTGGACAGGGAATAATTTCATGTGTTACAGTTAATGGAGCGATTAGGAATGTGGAAAGTTGAAAGGCCTAGTTATGCAAAGATTAAAATCAAAGATGGCCACGACAGCCATGTTTTTTGGCAAATGACCCAAAAAAGATTCCTTCCTATTTACATGTCATTGTTAACATCCCTCACAAATTTCATGATGATCCGACAAAAGATACGACATGTAGCCCGTGTCAAAGGATTTAGTTGTGTAAAGAGTAAAATACAAAATGGCTGGTTTTTTGGTTGAATTTAAAATGAATCTTTTCCCATCTACATGTAATTGTTAACATCCATGACAAATCTCATGATGATTGGACCAAAGATTCGACTTGTAGCCCTTGACAAAGAATTTAGTCATGCAAAGAGTATAATCCAAGATGGCTGCTGGTGGCCATGTTTTTGGCCGAACAACCCCAAAATTACTCGTTTCCCATCTACATGTCAATTTTAACATCCATGACAAATGTAATGAAAGTGTCAATGACACTGTAGCTCAACTTAGTAGGGGAATGATTTAATGGTTGACAGTAAATGGAGTAATAGGAAAGGTGCTAATTGAAATGTCTAAGTAAGACTAGATGTACATGTCAATATCAACATTCATGACAGGTTTCATAATGATCGGATCAGGGATGTGGTGATTATGGTGTGCCAGAGGATTTATTGATGCAAAGAGTAAATTCTAAAATGGCCAATGGCAGCCATGTTTTTTTCCGAACTACCCCAAAATGAACTGTTCCCATCTACAGCCTTTACAAATCTCATAATGATCTGATCAAAGGTACGACCTGTAGCCTGTGCCAATGGATTTAGTCATGCAAAGAGTAAAATCCAAGATGGCTGCTGGCGGCCATGTTTTTCGGCTGAACGACCCCAAAATAACTCGTTTCCCATCTACATGTCATTGTTAACATCCATGACAAATTTCATGAAGTTCCGACCAAAGCTACGACCTGTAGCCCGCACCAAAGGATTTAGTCATGCAAAGAGTAAAATCCAATATGGCTGCTGGCGGACATGTTTTTTAGACAAATGACCCCAAAAACACTCGTTCCCATCTACATGTTAATATTAACATCCATGATAAATATCATGATGATCAGACGAACAGTACGACCTGTAGCCCGTGCCAATGGATTGAATTTTGAAATCCAAGATGGCCGCCAGTGGCCGTGTTTTTTGGTCGTATGACCCCAAAATGACTCATTCCCATCTACATGTCAATATCAACATTCATAACAAATTTCATAAAGATCAGACCAAAGGTACGACCTGTAGCCCGCGCCAAAGGATTTAGTCATGCAAAGAGTAAAATCCAAGATGGCTGCTGGCGGCCATGTTTTTTGACCGAACGACCCCAAAATCACTCGTTCCCATCTACATGTCATTGTTAACATCCATGACAAATTTCATGAAGTTCTGACCAAAGCCACAACCTGTAGCCCGCGCCAAAGAATTTAGTCATGCAAAGAGTAAAATCCAAGATGGCTGCTGGCGGCCATGTGTTTTGGCTGTACGACCCCAAAATCACTCGTTCCCATCTACATTTGTACATGTCAATATTAACATCCATGACAAATTTCATGATTATCAGACGAACAGTACGACCTGTAGCCCGCGCCATTGGATTGAATTTTGAAATCCAAGATAGCCGCCAGCAGCCATGTTTTTTGGCCAGATGACCCCAAAATGACTCGTTCCCATCTACATGTCAATATCAACATTCATGACAAATTTAATAAAGATCAGACCTACGACCTGTAGCCTGTGCCAAAGGATTTAGTCATGCAAAGAGTAAAATCCAAGATGCTCATGATGGCCATGATTTTTTGGCCGAACTACCCAAAATGACTCATTCCCATCAGCCTTTCATTATTAACATCCATGACAAATTTCATGATAAACAGACAAACAGTACGACCTGTAGACCGCGCCAATTGATTTAAATTTTGAAATCAAAGATGGCTGCCAGCGGCCATGTGTTTTGGCCAAATGACCCCAAGATGACTCATTCCCATCTACATGTCAATGTCAACATTAATGACAAATTCCATAATGATCTGACAAAAGTACCCTGCTGGACAAAACAAGTGTCAACTTAACTGCGGTGCGGTTAGCGTTGCCACCGCGGCCGAAATGCAACTACATGTACTGGTACACCGCGGCTCCACCGGCTAACTACAGTTGGGCTGCGGTTTACTTGCTATTTGGCATGGTGTAGTTGCCGCGGTGTACATGTACTTTCATTAAACTGAAAAAAGAAAATACAAACCAAAAATGTACATGTCATTCGGCCGCGAGGGTACATGTAGTTGCCGTTCGGACGCAGTGAACTTGCCGTTCGGCCGCAGTGTACTTGCTGTTCGGCCGCAGTGCTCAACTGCAGTTACAAACTGTGACACCGCAGCCGAACGGCAAATACACTGCGGTGCCAATGGACACTTGTTTTGTCCAGCGGGGTAAGGACCTGTAGCCTGTGCCAAAGGATTTAGTCATGCAAAGAGTAAAATCCAAGATGGCTGCTGGCGGCCATGTTTTTTGGCCGAATGACCCCAAAAGGACTCGTTCCCATCTACATGTCATTGTTAAAATCTATGACAAATTTCATGAAGATCCGACCAAAGCTACGACCTGTAGCCCGCGCCAAAGGATTTAGTCATGCAAAGAGTAAAATCCAAGATGGCTACTGGTGGCCATGTTTTTTGGCCTAACAAACCCAAATAACTCGTTCCCATCTACATGTCAATATTAACATCTATGACAAATTTCATGATGATCAGACGAACAGTACAACCTGTAGACCGCACCAATGGATTTAATTTTGAAATCCAAGATGGCCACCAGCGGCCATGTTTTTTGGCCGTTTATTCCAAAAGAACTTGTTCCCAACTACCGGTACATGTCATTGTTAACATCCATGACACATTTCATGAAGATCATACCAAAGGTACGACATGTAGCCCGTGCCAAAGGATTTAGTCATGCAAAGAGTAAAACCCAAGATGGCTGCTGGCGGCCATGTTTTTTGGCCGAATGACCCCAAAATGACTCATTCCCATCTACATGTCAATGTCAACATTAATTACAAATTCCATAATGATCTGACAAAAGTACCCTGCTGGACAAAACAAGTGTCAACTTAACTGCGGTGCGGTTAGCGTTGCCACCGCGGCCGAAATGCAACTACATGTACCGGTACACCGCGGCTCCACCGGCTAACTACAGTTGGGCTGCGGTTTACTTGCTATTTGGCATGGTGTACATGTAGTTGCCACGGTGTACATGTACTTTCATTAAACTGAAAAAAGAAAATACAAACCAAAAATGTACATGTCATTCGGCCGCGAGGGTACATGTAGTTGCCGTTCGGACGCAGTGAACTTGCCGTTCGGCCGCAGTGTACTTGCTGTTCGGCCGCAGTGCTCAACTGCAGTTACAAACTGTGACACCGCAGCCGAACGGCAAATACACCGCGGTGCCAATGGACACTTGTTTTGTCCAGCGGGGTAAGGACCTGTAGCCTGTGCCAAAGGATTTAGTCATGCAAAGAGTAAAATCCAAGATGGCTGCTGGCGGCCATGTTTTTTGGCCGAATGACCCCAAAAGGACTCGTTCCCATCTACATGTCATTGTTAAAATCTATGACAAATTTCATGAAGATCCGACCAAAGCTACAACCTGTAGCCCGCGCCAAAGGATTTAGTCATGCAAAGAGTAAAATCCAAGATGGCTACTGGTGGCCATGCTTTTTGGCCTAACAAACCCAAATAACTCGTTCCCATCTACATGTCAATATTAACATCTATGACAAATTTCATGATGATCACACGAACAGTACAACCTGTAGACCGCACCAATGGATTTAATTTTTAAATCCAAGATGGCCACCAGCGGCCATTTTTTTTGGCCGTTTATTCCAAAAGAACTTGTTCCCAATTACCGGTACATGTCATTGTTAACATCCATGACAAATTTCATGAAGATCAGACCAAAGGTACGACATGTAGCCCGTGCCAAAGGATTTAGTCATGCAAAGAGTAAAACCCAAGATGGCTGCTGGCGGCCATGTTTTTTGGCCGAATGACCCCAAAAGGACTCGTTCCCATCTGCATGTCATTGTTAACACCCATGACAAATTTCATGAAGATCCAACTAAAGCTACAACCTGTAGCCTGCACCAAAGAATTTAGTCATGCAAAGAGTAAAATCCAAGATGGCTGCTGGCGGCCATGTTTTTTGGTCGAACAACCCCAAAATGACTCGTTCCCATCTACATGACAATATTAACATCCATGACAAATTTCATGATGATCAGACGAACAGTACGACCTGTAGAACGCGCCAATGGATTTAATTTTGAAATCCAAGATGGCCACCAGCGGCGATGTTTTTTGGCGAATGACCCCAAAATGACTCGTTCCCATCTACATGTCAATGTCAACATTTATGACAAATTTCATAAAGATCAGACCAAAGGTACGACCTGTAGCCCGCGCCAAAGGATTTAGTCATGCAAAGAGTAAAATCCAAGATGGCTGCTGGCCGCCATTTTTTTTGGCCGAATGACACCAAAAGGACTCGTTCCCATCTACATGTCATTGTTAACATCCTTGACAAATTTCATGAAGATCCAACCAAAGCTACGATCTGTAGCTCGTGCCAAAGGATTTAGTCATGCAAAGAGTAACATCCAAGATGGCTGCTGGCGGCCATGTTTTTTTGGCCGAACAACCCAAAAATGACTCGTTCCCATCTACATGTCAATATTAACATCCATGACAAATTTCATGAAGATCAGACTAAAGGCACAACCTTGAAATCCAAGATGGCCGCCAAGATGTTTTTCGATCGAAAGACCCCAAAATGATTCGTTCCCATCTACCCTGCTGGGAAAAACAAGTGTCCACTTAACCACGGTGCGCTTAGCATTGCCACCGCGGCCGAAATGCAACTACACCGCGGCTCCACTGGCTAACTACAGTTGGGCATTGGTTTATTTGCCATTCGGCCATGGTGTACAAATGTAGTTGCCGCTGTGTACATTCATCAAACTGAAAAAAGACAATACAAACCAGAAATCTAACCACGGTGTACATACCATTCGGCCCCGTTGTAGTTGCTTTTTGGCCATGGTGTACATGTTTACTTGTCGTTCGGCCGCGGTGTACATGTACTTGCCGCTCGGCCGCGGCGCTCAACTGCAGTTACAAACTCTGACACTGCACCCGAATGGCAAATACACCGTGGTGCCAATGGACACTTGTTTTGTCCAGCAGGGTACATGTCAATGTCAACATTCATGACCAGGGTTCGCTCTGCCACTTGCCAAATTTGCCAATGGCAAAAATAATTCACAGTTGGCAAAAAATATTTTCATTTGGCAAAAGTTTTGGCAAGTCACTTTTTAATTCCTTATTAATGAAGTTAAAAAATATCGGTCAATCAATACCATTCATTTTCGGAAATTATTACAATGGAATTATATTAGTTGTGTTTTATATGGTTTCGCAAAAGTTAACACCTCCATTAAGATGCAGTTAATCTGATATCATTAGTATCGACGGGTGGAGGGTTAACTCTATTTAGTGTGATGGTGGTGCTTACATAGCTAATCTTCATATGATGTTCGCTTTTGATCAAGCAACGCTGCTACTATTGTATTGTTCGGTAATCGGTTTATTGTTGTATGATAAACCGTAATAGATGAGATCATAATCATTAACTAACTGCTTTTTTATCGATATCAAACAGTGAGTGTCGAAACATAAGACTCAGTCAAGGTTGCAGAAAATGATGCTATTGGGAATAATATTTGGCAAATTCTAAAAGAATTTGGCAAAAAATATTTTCATTTGGCAAATTATTTGGCAAATGTAAATTTCGTTCCAGCGCGGACCCTGAATCATGACAAATTTCAAAGAGATCAGACTAAAGGCACAACCTGTATCCCGCGACAAAGTAAATTGTTGACGGACACACAGACACACGGATGACGGACGCCAACCCATGGCAATAGCTCAAACTTACAAAGTTGTAAGTTGAGCTAATAAAACGGGATGCGTTGGAATTTTGCAAAATGAATAAAATGAAAACCGTCAGGAGCTCCGAAATAGGGGTGGGCGGGTCACCGGAAACACAGGTATATATTTTTTTGGCTTTACTACTTCGGGGTTCATGCAGTTTGCTGAATTTTTCTTGCGGTAAAAATCCGATGACCACATTGAACCCGCCGTTCATTTCTTATATAATACAGCAGTATTACATGGGGTGACACCACTATAGAGGGGGTCAATTACTTAAATCTAGGGAAGTCGATAGCCGAGAGGTACTGTAGTGTACTGGTCTCTCGTGCTAGCGGGCCAGGGATCGCAACCTGGTCAGGGTATTCTGACAAAAATCAGAACTCGGTCAGATACCAAGTTTGTAAAGCTGAAAAGTCTCATTTGAGATCACTGAATAAAGATCCGAATGCAAAAAAAAACGACTTCCCCCATTACAACATCTATCCAGGTATTTTGTTGTTCTGCAGTATGCTGTCTGATTGGGGGTGCGGACATTAATGGCTAACCTGTGTACATGCCTCGGGGTATCTGGAGAAGTCAGCCCAAAACAAGGTCGGCCACAAGAGAAGTCGGCCCGGGTAAATTAAAGATTGGTCAAGAAAAGTCGGCCCCATTATTATTTTACTGCTTGTTAATGCCTGTGGCACAATAAGATGAGACCGACATTTCGCCACACGGTGTCATAAGGGATTACATCACCTCGTAGCATTCCATTTTATGTGACCATGTTTTGGTCACATGGTGTCAAGGAGGATTATATCACCTCCTGGCAATCCATTTTCTTATCGCGCACTGTCATGGTTTTACGCAGATACGGTATGTCGATAGGGTTCGTTAAACGGAAATTTAAATCTGTACCGGAAAAATAGCCATATATACAAGACATGGTATTAGACCAGATACGAACCTTCACACTTAGTCAGCCAATTAATCTATAGACCTAAACAATGTCCTGTCATAATTATAATGGGCGTCGCGCCAGAGGGATTTCCACATGGAAGCAGTCAGCGAAACGCCGATAAAGATCAACACTAAGTCATATACAATGTAGTGTTGAACAAGGTTTCCGTGACACCTGATATACATGTACCCTGCTTGACAAAACAAGTGTCCACCTAACCGCGGTGCAGTTAGCGTTGCCACCGTGGCTGAAATGCAACTACACCGCGGCTCCACCGGCTAACTACAGTTGGGCCGCGGTGTAATTGCCGTTCGGCCATGGTGTAATTGTCGCGGTGTACGTTCATTAAACTGAAAAAAGACGATACTAACCAGAAATCTAACCACGGTGTACATGCCGTTCGGCTGCGGTGTAGTTGCCTTTCGGTCGCAGTGTACTTGCTGTTAGGCCACGGTGTACTTGCCGTTCGGCCGCGGTGCTCAACTGCAGTTACAAACTCTGACACCGCGGGCCGAACGGCAAATACACCGCGGTGCCAATGGACACTTGTTTTGTCCAGCGGGGTATGTTACTCAATTGAGTAAACATGTCACTAACTGATGTTAATAGCTGGGCCGACTTCGTACGGGGCCGAATTCGGGGCCGAATTCTCTGGGGCCGACTTCGTAGCGGGGCCGACTTCTCCTGTATTCCGCCTTGGTGTGTGCACATTAAAGAACGCTACTGCAGTCGCCACAGGGTTATAAAGTTACTAGTACTCGGCCGTGGTAGCACCTGGACCCGACAGTAATGATTAACAGCCCGAGGGCCTATTTATAGACCCGAGACGGAGTTAATCATTCCTGGAGTGCTGTAAAGAAACCAAGGTGCCCGACAAAATCATGCTATTACTATTATTACCACACCGTCCTGGTGTGAGCATGCTTTAATGAAAACAAAGCTTAGCGCTCGCTTCTGTTCAACTTCACCTTAAAATCATGGAATCATGACGTGTGGGTAAAATAATGTTCATCTAATAAAGAACGCCCTCTAAAGTGGTAAAAATATTAAGTAATATTGTTAACGTTGGAATCAACAGAAAGATCAGACTTTAATTTTTGAGGCGCGCGATCGCTCTTGCGCACCATCGCGCGGCTAAAATTGAAAACCAGTGAGCGATCAATATTTCGTCAGCATTGAATCGGAGTATTAAATTAATTCCTTATTAATAATTATGAATTACAATTAATATACCGGGGTAGGAGCATGTACAATATGAAAACACAGTGTGTAACATTCACTTGTGCTAATGGATAGTGGATTAAGCAGTGTTAAACCATCAAAGAGTTTCAATGGACATCCATCGTGAGTAAACTACTAGTAATTCAATTTACGCAACATTTATGAATGTATTTCCGCTGTTTATTTTATCTTGATAGAAACCGCGCGGCTGGCCAAAACCCAGCGAGCGGGACTATGCGCGCCTACATTTTGTAAACATGAAAGTCTGAAAGATATCTGTATGAATTTGAACTGAATACACATGTACTACCCTGCTGGGCAAAACAAGTGTCCACTTAACCACGGTGCGCTTAGCATTGCCACTGCGGCTGAAATGCAACTGCACAGCGGCTCCACCAGCTAACTACAGTTGGGCCGCGGTGTATTTGCCATTCGACCATGGTGTATAGTTGCCGCTGTGTGCATTTATTAAACTGAAAAAAGACAATATAAACCAGAAATCTAACCACGGTGTAATACCATTCGGCCCCATTGTAGTTGCTTTTCGGCCATGGTGTACATGTGTACTTGACGGTCGGCCATGGTGTACTTGCCGCTTGGCCGCGGTGCTCAACTGCAGTTACAAACTCTGACACCGCCGCCGAACGCCAAACACACAGCGGTGCCAATGGACACTTGTTTTGTCCAGCAGGGCAGTACGATTGATCTTTTCAATTTGAAAACAGAAAAAAAATTCTTTTTCAGTCCTAAATCAAATGATTAAATTAATGATAAGCAAATACCTGTGCAACCTTTGATGATTACTAGATTTGAGAACAAATTCAACAATGCCTCCAAGCTCCTGTCGAAAGTAAAAGTGCAATAATCATGTCACAAACACAGTTTACACATGATGTCATGAAATTGAATACACCTAACATTGAATTGCCTAGTCTTCGTGTATCTGTGGTACACAATAATCCATACAATCCTCAAAACAACATTCATTGTTGCACATTACATGAAACACAGATCAATCACTCGTTGATTTTTCAATTTCGTGCCATGTGGGGCCTTGACCTTGTAGTGGAGAAATCGGTGTATATAAAGTGTTTGTCGACGCCGATGCCGGCTCTAAATAAAAGTGTAATGTCTAGCTTCTTCGTTGTTTCTCAGTGGATCATGTGACTGCGATTTGGTATGTGTGTCCGGGTTGGGTCATGGATGATTTTGATTATCGCACATGCACATTTAAATTTGATTTGTTTTTTTAATTTACAAATTTCGAGTAGAAGATTTGTTTACAATCGAGATGGCTAATCACAAACTGTGCCACGGTAATATTTTACCGAATGCCATGTTATCAGACTAGAAAGGCTGTGATTAATCCTCGATTAATCTATTATTTGATTGAGTCTCTGAATGACTCAGTGACTGAGTGAGGACAATTAAAAAGTGATCATCGGCAATCGTTGTTGTTGTACTTGTATCTAAATTCCTCCGTCGCGGTTGTCTTCGGGGCACGCTGCTCTCCTAACTCAGTACCGTTACTAACAGTCGATTGTGTTGAAGTTGAAGTGAAGAAAACGTAATTCTTCGATCAGTTTCTGCTGGAGTCTGCGCAGTAACCTCCCGGAAGTCACGTGTGAAATTTACAAAAAAGCATACACGCTATTTTCGCTCTTGGTATAGAAATATAGAAAAATTATATGACGTCATAATTCACACGCATTTAGGTATAAACACCCACTGGGGTGGTTGCTATAAGTATCTTGGGGTATTACTAAATGAGACCCATAAGGTTGGTGCGTGTGTAGAGACCTTTCCTAATTCTGGTGGACGCGCTGTAGCAGCAGTTATGTCGAAAGTCCGTTCATTCAATTCCATTGGATTCAAAACTTGTCTTGTGCCTATTCTAGAGTATTGTAGCGGAGTTTGGGGTCATCGGAACTTTCACTGTACCGATGCGTTCCAGCGATGCGTTCCAGCGATTTTATTTTTGGGTGTACATAGGTTTGCTCCAATCCCATCAATGAATGGAGAAATGGTTTGGGTACCTTCTATTGTCAGGCGCCACTTGAATATGTTTAAACTTTGGAATACCATTATTCGAATGGACTCCAAACGACTTGCAAAAGAAGTATTTAAATGGGAACCGAGAATAGATTGATAGTTGGGCGGGTGATATGAGGAAGTTATTATCTCTTTGTCAACAAATCCACGTGTATGATAGTCAACTAATTGTAGATTAAATAATTTGTGAGAAATACTCCAATGACAAAAACCAGGACGAGTGATGTAGAACGACTCAGGAAGCTAAGACTATATAAATATATTAAATGTACGTATAACACCGAACTGTATGTAAATAGTTTTAACATTTCGAAACATGAACGTTCTGTAATGGCGTAGTTAATGTGTGGAATACTACCATTGTGTGTTGTAACCGGCTGGTGGAAGAGAGAGGATTTGGATGAACGGTTATGTGTATTTTGCCATAGGAACAGTGTTGAGGATGAACTCCATGTTATTTTTTTCATGTGGAGCGTACGATGACATCAGCGTTTACTTCTTTGCAAAGATAAATTTCTGTATAAATGGTGTAAATACTATTATTTTAATGGCTGGTTATTTAATGACTAACTTTCGGCGTCAGACATCAAAACTTTTACCTAAAGCGTTTGAGAGGAGACAGTTCATAGTTACGACACCACGCAATGCAATTTAATGTAAATATTGGACTTAAAGTGACTTATAGGCCTTAACGACCGGGTGTATTGGACATGTAACATAACTTATGTGCGCATATGTATTATATTTATACACAGGTCACTATAATAAAATATATTCAATTCAGTTCAATTCAATGAAGAAAATATGAAAGATAATGTGAATAAACTGGGTGTGTTTTGGCTTATTGTCGCAAGAATAAAAGCCGACGTTATTTTTTTGCCATATATACCATGTACATGACGATGGTGCGTGAGATATGTGTATGTCCATCGCGAACAAAGATTCATGATTTACATGTACGTGAGTATACGGTCACTATACAATAATTATGTTAAATAACCATACAGCGCCAGATTCGCATATTTATAGCTATCGGCCTAACGTGTAACACATCGTGAGTAGTAATATTCAGGCCAGTGATGAGGACAAGCTGTCCGAATACGATAAGAATTGTGCTCTATTTACCCATCTACAGAACCCCTCAAACATTGTCGCAAGTGATAATAAACAACAACAGTCGTATGATACAGCCGGCATGGCTATCATATCTATGTTTTCTCTACGCCGTGTTTAAACCCCAGCAGCCATGTTTTGTATTGTTTTCCCATTCGCAATAGCTAGACTATCGCACGCTGACAGCAATAACTGGTGATTATATAACATAAACTGGAGAACAATATTGTATGCCCCAGTTATGGTTAAGATAATCAGCAGCTAACACACTCTGATAAATAACGAACAAGAGGTTACTATATATATAACAATACAGCACGTACAACACCAATCGTCAGTGATCGGGGTATTTCTTTGTCTCATATTACAAGGACAATCGGAACTAGGTAACGTGGCAATAGATGCAACATGCAAAAGAATGGGTCGGATGTCACACGCAGGGACGTGGTCTACGTTGGAGAAGGTGTGAACATTGGTATTGTCACCCCTTGAACCAAGGTTTCTCAATTCTGGGGAATTCCATTCGCACCAGCCATTGGGTTGGATATTTGCAACTAACGGCACAATATTTCATACTTTTGATCATTTTTTCAAACTGATGTGTTTTTTGTTAGAAAACCGAAAAAAGAATTATCAAAGTATCAGAAAGTTTCAACCTATATATTTTCATTAATTTACAGCTATTGAAAAATTTGGTAAAAGTTGAGGGTGCATATGCCTTTAGTGGGAGATGCAAGCCCCTATCTCCACACTCATAACAAATCCAATTTAAAATTCCTAAAAAAAAACAAAAAATCTCTGGGCAGACTTTGATTTGACTCCTATTGGCGCATAATACCAATTTGCACTATAAACTATATACACGGACGTTTAAACTAGTACCTCAAACATTCTAACTGTTTAAACGTTCCGAACTGTCATCCCCTCAAATTTGTTAATTTGTTAGGTTTCCAACTGATGGCCATTTCAGACAACAATTTTTGCCAAAAGTAATAAAATGTATTGATTATTGTCCAAACGTAGAATATTCCCACTAAATAATGGTTGCAATTCGAACAGGTTCAACCTATATGTGGTGTTAATATCCAACTAGTGTTGTGTTAAGCATGATATTAATTTCCAACTTAAATTGTTTTGTCCAAATCCCTGTCCCCGGCTTTATACAATGGAATCGTGCGAACGTTACATGGTCATGGTATGGAAATATCCAGCTTAGAAATTGACATTGCACGCCCCTCCCTGCTACGACGGGACATTGCATTTATACCACTCTCGTGTGTTTAAATATTCTCTCTACTTCCAACTGTTGGAAATGTACTAATATCATTTGTTCATTATTCAGATAACAAGATATGCATATACATGGTAAATATAGAGAGCGATTATTTCACTCATGTGCTGCAAGTTGATAGCATTACCATGGTCTTCTTTGGCTCAAGTGACGTGGTTTGAATGTCGCAGCGGTGGTGTCAAACTTGGAATTATAACTTGCACCAGGTCACTTAAATCAGACCAAATTCGCAAGTCCGGGGAATTCCATTTCCTCATTCGCTCGAAATTTTCCAAACATATACCACAAATGTTCCAACGGCTGCGAGTGTTCAATCTGACTCACATGTGGCTGGAAATTTACCTAATAACGGTTATCTAAATCCAACAGTTTACCAAAAGTTGAAAAATTTCTGTATTTTGGTCTAAAACATATTTCAGATTATATATTGGTTGGGAAAACTATCATAACGATTTCAAACGATTTCTGGTTTGGTCGGAGGTGTACGTGGGACCAGCGTCACATCACAATGTTCTTGTTATACCGCAAATGTGTGTGCTAGTTTATCAAATAGTTTTCGAGCTTCATGTATTTGATTGATTGTTTGTTCTAGCCACTGTTACATGGAACAGGGGAAAAACATACAGTAACATGCATCATGTAGAACATATTGAACGAATATAGTTTTGATTACCATCTACAATCGCTTATATAGCCAAACGCCAGCCGTGTCAAATATAAAGAATAAATATTTACAGTGTAAAAGTAACATGAGATCATCGTCTAACTGGGAATGCTCGAGTGACTTTATTTTGCTTATGGTGCTCGACAATATATCATGGGTCGAGAATTACGGGGCTACTACATAATCGTAAGCATGGTATATGCCTGCATAAATGTACGGGGTATATCATCGCTAGCGTTGCGTGTAACATATATAGAATATACACGTGTATGAGAGGTAATTATGTCATCAATATCGAATAGGCATAATACAGTATGCACCAAGTCTTAACTGAGACTGGTTGAGAACTGGTTAACATGAAAATTGTCAGTTATGATTCTTAAATATACCATCTGCCCCAGTTGTCTTCATATCGCTTTATCCCTATGCGTATGGATTTTGCGAGTTGCTTCATGTGAATGAGATCAGTGGAGTTCAAAATGTATATAGATATTCAATGGATCCATTTGCCCAATATTCATTAGAGATAAGCTTTTCTCTAATGTCCGGCTTCTATGTCCTTTAGATTTTCCGACCTCAAACTTCGCACCCGCAAAGAACGATTGGCTTATTGAGCCAGTTCAAACGTTTCAATGACAAGCCGGTTTATAGGGACACTTTTAGGACCCGGGAGAGTAGTCCGTATATAACCTGTGTTGCTTATACGCGGTTATGTTTTATCGCTCGACAAAATCGTCCGTTATAAACAAAATTTTTAGTCAGGTCTTTTAAAATTCCCTGGCGTTCTATGTACTCTGATACTCGCTTATTTAGAATTCCGGTAAATACATTTCCAAGAGTTGAGCAGAGTCATTCCCCTATATGCATCCGGGTTACTACGAAAGCCTTTATTTTGATATAGTGGTACAAATAACCCTGTTGACCATTCATGGGGAAAACACCAGTGTCAATTATCGAACTGAATAGACGGGTGTAGTACGTTAATATAACGCCTTTAGTTGTCTTGATGTGGTCATTCGAGATGCGATCAACCCCACTAGATATAAAAAAAATTAACATGTCAATAATACTGGAGATTTCTTCCGAAATGATGGTGCTGTTCAATTCTTCAGTAATTTCTAGACCAAACATCTCGTTAATTAGGGGGTCTAGTTGAGTTGTTTCCTCTTCCACGCCCTGGGATTTAATGTGTTCAAATAAGTCATCCATCCCAATTCAGTTTGGGCCGCTCTCCTTGATAAGTAATTAGAGGGTTGGCCAAAATTCGCAGGTAGACATCTGCGACAGACACCAATGTGCGTTATTGCAACGTCCATTTGCAGATAATTTTCGTATTCATTGTGTTTTTTTAAATCGTACTTACAGGTCTTGAAGAGGGTTTACTTAGTCAGACTTATTATTTAATTTTCGTTTTTGGCTCTATTAAACCTCTTTTGATTGATTCTACATTCTTTGTATAATCATGGCCTGTTGTGCTTATGCATAATGTTAGCATTATCAGCTTTAACAATCTCTGATAAGACTTACCAGATATTTCTTCTGCAGCATATGTTAAAAGGTTCGCAATTTCAGAAGCACAGTGGGCGGTATTCGATGTAATTCTTGTATGTCCATCGCAATACTTTCTCAAAAGTCTCCATATTCGCGCATCTCAATTAAGTTTATGAATTCTTCCGCTTTATCGTTTTCCCATTTTCCCATTCGCGACAGCAAGAAGCGTCCTTCGGATTCAAAGTGATCAAAATAAGATACCAGTGCCTCGTGCTATAGACTACTATTAATCTTCATTCTGAGAGCATCGTGCATATCAGACGTGGCACTAGACAAATCAAGGATTTCAAAATCAGACCACATACCTTTTCAGATCCTAACGCATAATACACTACGCTGGCATCGCTGACATGTTTTAGTGCTTATATCCTTGCCGTCCGTTCATATATATACTCTTTGGTAAATTTAGTTACGTGAAGTAGTCGATAACCATATGTGTTGGGGCTACCATGGTCTTCCGATAATAATCTCATTTTCAAGAGATGTGCCCCAGTTGCTGTCTGTGTACTTTTTGTTTTCTGGTGGTACATAAACATTACCTACACTGTAAATAGAAGTGTTCAAATTTGAGCGCATAAAATGCAGCAGATAATGAAGACTGTTCAATGTTCAGTTTAGAACAGATGTGTTCAATGAACGGCTACTGGTGTTTAAATGTGAACGCATGTGTTCAATGAAATGAATGTAAGTGTTCAATTTTTGAATGCATTAAGCGTTCAGTTTTGAATATATCATGTTCCGATTATGAACATGAGTGTTCGAAATATTTGAACACTTGATGTGTTCCGAACACTTCAACAGCTTGTTAACGCCTATATGTGTTCAAACAAGAAACGCTTAACACAGGTGTTCACATAAGGACTAAATGTGAACACTGGCATTCTTCATACGAACACAAGACTTTAAAATTCAGTATCAAATGGGTGAGAACTTGTGAATTATCAGTTTATAGTCAAACCTTAAAATTCCTAGTGTTAGTCTGTTCATGTATTAACTAAACCCAATAATGTTTTGGTTATTAATATTGGCTTACTGAGAGCTGAACAAATATCCAAGCTATTAATTCAATATAAATGCAATTTTGGAAATTCAACTCCAGACATGTATTATATTAAATGCAGATACAACATTTCGGGCGATGGGGTCAAACAACCTATGCAAATGTAAATATTATAAATGCAGGTAAATAAAATTTAATAAAACTGATAAACTGGTGAGTAAATGGCAACTGCGACCTCATAGTCTAACCGTTTACTTGAATACTCCCTAATGGTACATATTCAGAAATATCCATGTCCGGTTGGTCAGCTAATGTATATATTGGCAACATTATTAATATCACATAAAATCCAGGTGGCTTGTATGCACATCTTGAACATCTAGAATATCCCTGAACCACTAAATTAATCACAAACTGTCAACCGTGTATATCAGACAGTGCATCACAATTGCCATGGTTTTAGGAAAATCTAGTCATGAAGTTTATCGTCTTATGTCCAAGTCTTTGAACTATCTGTCTGAAGCAGTCTCTTTATTTTCCACACGTCTTGTAATATTAAATGTACAATGATTTCTTCGCCGGCTATCTATTGAACATCTCGATTTACTGGAACCGACTAACACCAGGAATAACTGGACAGTCCTCAATCCACAAAAATATGTTGACGATTGTGACATCTAATAGCAAAACACATGTAGTCGCATATACCATATTTCATCAAACAATGCATACGTTGTGCCGTACGAGTGTTTGCAGCTATATTCGGTCGGTGCTATATAAACCCGTTCAAGCTTATGAAAGAAAGAATAATTTAACATATTAGTGACTTAGTGAATTGCATTCTAATTATGACTGTAATACGATGTGGTCTTACTATACCCTGCATTTTTTTCAAAGATTCCCGGCTTTAAAATATATTATGGTTTCCTGATAATAATACCATACATATTCAAAGACACAAGTAACAATGATTCCGAAATTATAAAACTTATTTCTTCATTTTGTTTTCCACACGCTAATATCGCAAAATTTAGACTGAAGAACTAACACACGTTACTATGTTAGAACATTAATGTAATGGTCCGTGTACTGGCACATCTACACAATGTAGATATATATATGCACATCTATTTATTGTATTGGGGATCTAGTAATATAATCATATATAACACACATATATTTCAATAACATCAAGTGTTTTTGTTTTTGCGAGAGAAGTAACAGTGAGAATGTTCCTATGAAATTTATTTATGAGAAAGTTGATAGAAAAGTTTCAAACAGTGCCTGAGTGAGACCCCCATTCACAATTTTTGGAAATTATTATCAAAATCCACCGATATAGTCCCCACTAATAACTGGCTGGAATGTCAAGCAATGAGAATAATTCAACCTGTAGTTCGCGTAGAATGTACCACTAATGTCCTGTGACAATTGCATGTTTTAGATAAATAAATTCCTATACAAATATGATGATATCGATGATACATTGGATTATTTATAAGGGGTATCGGTATTCACCATAATGGTGCATGCTGTAGTGATACTTCTCCTGATGCCTTTTCTTCTCATACATCTAGAGATATCGAATGTAAAGTAACCGCCATAAATGCCAACATTCCAACAGTGAATCCAAAGCCTAAGCATGGCGCAATTGTGGCTGTGTGTGACCCACATTATGTGAGTAAAGGGGGGGGGTGCCCTATAGCAGAATAGTCCACAATTAGAGGTACCATGTCTTATCCACCGGAAGCTGACATAAGCTAATGATAGGTAGAGCACTCTGCTGTATAGGCAGTTTTTGATATAGTCATAAAGAGTAGGAAAATAAAAGATAGCAGAAACCCAGAGAACACATACAAATTTCGTGCTATGATTTATATTTCATAATAAGATTTAATTTAATCATTGTATGATCAACGTTATGTGAAAAAGAAATAATAAAAAAGCGAGGTCCCCTGGTCATTTCTGTAAATTTAGTACCCATGAGGTCTCCATGTCGTTACTGTACATTTATTAACCACGAGTTTCCCAGGTCATTACTATACATTACTACCCACGAAATCCCTATATCATAACTTACATGTACTTACCACGGGGTCCCCGGGTTGTTACTGCACATTTACTACCCACAAAGTTCCCCGGTCACCAACGTACATTCACTTCCACGAGGTCCCCGGGACATTATTGCAAATCCACCACCCACGAGGTCCCGGGTCATAACTGAAAATCCACAACCCACGAGGTCCCCGGGTCATTAATAAAGATCCACCACATACGAGGTGCCCAAGGTATTATTGTACATTTACTACACACGAGATACCCGGGCCATTACTGCACTTTTACCAACACGAGGTTCCCAAGTCACCAACGGCACACTCACCAACCACGAGGTCCCCGGGTCATTACTTATACTTTTACCACCCACGAGGTCCCCAGTTCATTGCGAAGTATGTGCTTCTGCTATCCAAATAAGAGATTCACCATGCCAGGCCCCCAACCACCGTAACAAAGAGGTTTTATTGTTTGTGCGAGATTCGGACGTGTTCCATGCATAACAGCTATTCAATTCCACACACTATCACAAAAAGGTTTTATTGTTTGTGCGATTTCAGAGGTTCCGTTGTTAAAGCGACACTGATTCGTGGGACAATATAAATATGTAATGTAAATGGTACTCACTACTGGCAAATTTAGTACAAATGTTATATCGCTGTCAGATATCATATATTTAGATTTTATAAACCATATTATAACTGACACACCTTTTCTGGTGGTATGTTTATGTATATGTTTATTGTTATGCAGTGTTTGACTATCGGTATATCCTGATGGTTTTGTCAGTTATAGTGTTCCCATCATCTTTAGTTATTTTTGGAATAAGTTTTTCATTAAAGTTTCTTTTTTCTAAATATGCGAAATACTTAGTATTCTTTTCCCCCTCTGCATGCCACTTGGCCTTTGCCCTTGTAAGTATGCCTCTAACATGGTCTTCTCTCATTACCTGGAGTCCCTGTTCTAATTTATGAAATAGAATAAGGTATTTTTCCTCTTTGGTCTCATCAAATTTTATTTGGGCTTCAGCCATTTCATCTTCCATTTTTTTTGTTTTTTCAAAGTTATTTTTTTTTCTTTCTAGAACAATATGGTATAGATTTTCCTCGAATTTCCATTTTTATCATTTCCCATAGCATTTGCGCATCAATATTATAGCTATTTTCTCCTGTGGAGTGTTTTACAACTGTTGATGCAATAGTTTCTTTAACTAATTCTATATATTCTAGATCATTAAGTAAGGAATTGTTAAATTTCCAAATACCTTTTCCTTTTTTTTTGGTCATTAAATGATATTCCTATATTAACTGGGGCATGGTCTGACCTATATTTGGAACCAATGTCTGCTGTTTGGATGTGAGGTACTAAGTCCTCTGAAATTAGAAAGTAGTCGAGTCTGCTACATTTTCCTTTTGGTCCATACCATGTATATCTTTTTTTTTCGCAATTTTTCTGACATGAATGAGATACTAGAAGAACAGCGACAATTCTATAAAAAGCTATACACAGCTAATAATAAAGTATCAAATGAAGAAAATGAAGTAGAAAGATTTCTAGATAAAAATAACCCATTTCTTGAAACAAAATTAAAGGAGGACACAAAAGATGCAGAAGGCCCCATTACTCTTCATGAAGTTTTAAATGCTTTGAAAGCAATGAAACCCAATAAGTCACCTGGTGTCGATGGATATACTGCCGAGTTCTACAAGTTTTTCTGGAAAGACATATCCGGGTACCTACTTGAGTCTATCAATGAAGCATACAAAAAAGACTCTATGTCTATCACCCAGCGTCAATGTATGATAACATGTCTACCCAAACCTGGCAAAGATAAATCCTACATTAAAAACTTAAGGCCTATTACTTTGTTAAATGTAGACTATAAACTTGCAGCCTCAGTGATTGCAAATAGACTGAAAATACATTTGAAAGACATGATAAGCGATACACAAAAAGGTTTTTTAAAAGGCCGATATATAGGCGAATGCACACGTTTAACATATGATTTGCTGTTAGAATGTGAAGAAAAACAAATACCTGGCATAATGCTTCTCCTTGATTACGAAAAAGCATTTGACTCTATTGATTGGAACTATATTCAAAAAACATTAAAATTCTTTGGTTTTGGTGAATCCTTATGTAAATGGGTCGCAACCCTCTACAATGATGCCAATAGCCTAGTATATAATAATGGTCACTTATCCGAATCTTTTAAAATTGGAAGGGGAGTTCGACAAGGCGACCCTTTTTCGCCTTATCATTTCATTCTTTGCATGGAACCATTTGCTGCAACAATAAAAAACAATGATAATATTGAAGGAATCAAAGTGGATAATAGAGAATATAAAATAAGTCAATATGCAGACGACTCTATCCTGTGGTTAAATGGTTGCCAATCCTCTTTCAAAGGAGCTATTGAACTAATAAAACAATTTGAATATATATCTGGCCTAAAAGCAAACTTTGATAAAACTGAAGCGGTGTGGTTCGGAAAAAGTAAGGGTTCCTTAGATACCTTCCAAACAGACATGGACATTAAATGGAATCTAGAAGGAACATTCAAGTCCCTAGGTATTATTTTTGATTTAGAAGATCCACAATATGTGTTAGAAAATTGGTATAAGAAAAAAGAAAGTGTTGAAAAAATACTCAAGCATTGGGCATTAAGGACACTGTCTCATATTGGAAAAATAATAGTAATTAAAATGTTAGCACTACCTACCCTTATACAAATCATGACTGTACTACCTAACCCACCCAGTTCTCTAATTAAAGAAATCCAAACTATATTTTACAAATTTTTTTGGAATGGTAAAAGGGATAGGTTAAAAAGAGAGACTCTTATTCAAAATATAACAGATGGAGGACTGAAGCTACCAGAATTAACATGTTTTTTGAAATCACTTAAGGTGACATGGCTAAAAATATTAATGGCCCTTTTAACTATTCAGAATGGAAAATGATCCTTCTGGAAAAAATTAATAAATATGGTGGCACAGCAATACTGAATCTAAATAAAGCCAGTCTTACCACTTTAGCAAAACATTTCAACCCTTTTTGGAAAGATGTCATATCTGCCTATGCCTTATTACAAAAAGAACCAGAAACCCCTGACGAATACATGAGTCAACCAATATTTCACAATAGCCTTATAAAGAGGCAGTATAAACCGATCTACTTCCAAACATGGATTGACAGACAGATATTATATATAAATGATATTCTAAAAGATGATGGCACATTTATGAATAATGAGGAATTCTTTAAAATTTACGGCTTGAAAATTAATTACCTAACCTTACAGGGCGTGGTGATATCCATCCCCTCAGCCTGGCGACAAGACATTAAACTTATAAAACACAAACTTGATGAACCAAAAGCCAATACGATCTTACAGACCATTGCACACAAGGAAAACCTCAACCATTTTCTATATTGGGAATTTGTGAAACTTTTGTTCCCAAATAAACCCAGTGCTCACATTGGATGGAACTATAAATTAGACCGAACCTTTTCAAAAAGCGACTGGGAACAAATATATAAAAGGACATTCAAAACAACCTCAAATACTAAATTACAAGCATTCCAGTACCAAATAAACCATAATATGCTAGTTACCAATGTCTTTCTAGAAAAATGTAAAATAATAACAAGCAATGTATGTACTTTTTGTGGGGAAGAACAAGAAAATATTCAACACTTGTGAGTAGAATGCCACAAAGTAAAACCGATATGGCACCATTTCTCAAAATTACTGATACAAACATGTGAGCTAGACCAATACTTGAAAAAAGAAGAAATAATATTTGGATGTACTAAAGAGAAACATTCTCTTGCAATAAATAATATAATTCTTCTAACAAAAAGATATATTTACATAACTCGATGCAAAAAGACCGAGCTGTCATTAAAAGGTGCTAACCAGTACATTTCACAGGAATACAAAATTGAGAAACATGCCTGTAAATGGAACAAACATTCAGCCAAATTCTTAGGTATAAAATGGGACAGTGTCCTTCAGTCCATTAACAGCAACCTTGTATAATATAACACAGATAAAATACCAAAAAAAATAAAATAATAATACTATTATACTCAATAAATAATAACACAAACAAAACTAAAATAATAAAAAAGAAGCCAAACCTCTGCAGTGCCATGTGGTTTTCTTAGACCAAAACCAATATATATTAGCCTTTTAACAAACAATTTAATTCCATTTAGTATCTAACAAAAACAAAAGCGTTATGCTACATATATATAGCAAATTCTACAAAGACAGTACACACATATGTACCGTCCCGGGAAGAAAATTATTTCACTATCTGAAATTTCTCAGAAAGTTGAAACTCGAATGCCCAACCATGTTAAATTGGCTGATGATACACATCACAGAATATTGAGACCAAGCAAAAAGTATCTGAATTGGCATTGGAAGATGAAGAGGGTTCTCATGAACAAAAAATAAAAAAAATGATATTAAGTAAATAAAGTTATATATATACATTTTGTATTGTATTGTTTTTTGTATTCATGTTAAAAAATATGTAATACTATGAATATACTGTTACCAAAAATATGAATAAATTATAAAAAAAAATATCCTGATGGTTTTGGAGGAAAAATGTTAATTAATGGCAGTTAGATGATATCTTGTTTCTTTTGTCGGCACTATGCTATTCTGATATAGAGCTCCAGTCAGTCAAGTGGTCATCCGATGGGACTCTATGCCATACATTTGCATGAGTGATTAATCACCATTGCTCGAGGTCTCATATTGAACACATGTGTTCAATAATTCGAACACTGAATGAACAGTAGTGTTCTACATGGCTTCAAACGTGAAACAAAATTGGACGGGAGCCGTTTTATATTGCGATTTTCTATACACAAAATGAGGAACCGACATCATAAAAACACTATCGCACAGTATACGCAAACTATATATATTCACCGGTATGCAACAATGACGCGGCTGTATGAGGAAAGATCCATTTGGGGAGGTATATAAGAACCGGCAGTTTTAATTTACATCTGCCCCACCCCCGTGTCACCCCGTCCCTGATACTTTTTTCTACCGATTTGGAAATGCTCTAAAACGAAAATCAAAACAAAACTCAACGTGAAGCAAAACAGACCAACGATTGAGAATTTAGTCTCGCCGGTTTCGTAAGTGATTAATATATATCATATAAAGCGTATCACATTACAAAGTCATAAGTTGAACATCATTTTCAACAATGAGTATGAATTAATTCCGTGAGTACAATATGAGGTATCTTACTAACGCAAACGGGAGGAAGTGCATGCACATTCGAACCCCACCGTTAAGAAATTGAGTCTTCTGAACATATATATGTTCAAATTTGAACACGGAATAACTGAACACATCCGGGGCCGAACACGTTCAAATCTGAACACTTGTATTTGCAGTGTAGCAAAAGTTGTGATCCATTTGTTGTTTCAAAGTGTTTCTGTCTTCACATTGAAGCAAGTCTATCAGTTTGCTATTACTCGGTTGCTCGTGGTAAAGTTTTGGTAAGTATTTACAGCGGATGTCGGTCAGTGCCTCGCACGTTAAAGTGAAATGATATTCGTCCCCGACATTTTAAAAACATAGTCGACATATTTGGGATTCCTTATTTGTTGTCTTTTCTTTCTTTTTGTTCTTCTCCCACCGAGAGGTCTCAATTGGGAATCTATGGTTAGCTGTTCTGAACTTTATAACAGAAAATGCCATGTCTTGGGGAATAATCTTGAGGTATATTTCCAAACTTAACTCATGTTTAAAACTACCGTAACATGTCCCCCGCGATGAACTTTCGATATCGTTGCTTCATTGAGTCTCAAATAATTTATTACGTATTTTGCGATAGATTCCTATTTCTAAATGACTAAGTGGTTTTTGTGACATCCAAATTTGCTCCCAACCGACTGATGCTTAGCTATATTTTATGCAGCTGATCCAGCGTATCGACTTCCCCCGGATATATGCACTGCCAACTATGCCTTTTATAACAATATAAAGTTTATGCGCTAATTTGGAACAACGACCTTCAACTAATTTTGACCAGAATGTAAGCATTCTTGCCTTTATATTTACTGAAATTGGGTATCTTCCCGTTTCTCTGTAAACCATAAAATTTGGTGTAGATGTTTTCATTCGTAATAAATATTTGATAAATTTTCGATGGACTATTTCTAAGCTGTCAGTATTTTCGAACCCCCAGACTTCACTACCATACATCAAGATTGGACCAACCATTGTATCAAACAGTCTAAGCGACAGATCACAGGGCATGTTGAGCTTCCCGATTCTATAGAGGAGTGCGTACATGGCATTCGTTCCAACTTGACTGATTCTTTGCACCGCTTTACAGAATCGACCATTTCGGAAAAATTGTACTCCCAGGTAACAGAAAATATCAACCGTTTCAACACTGGTCCCATTCATCGTGAATTTGTACTCAGTTTGTGACTTTTTGTTACAAAAGATCATTATTTTAGTTTTCTCAACATTAACTGTTAATCTCCATGACTCAGTGTAATCCGCGAATGAATTCAATGCCCTTTGCAAACCATCTGGGCTCTCGGCCATCAGAACGGTGTCATCCGCATAAAGGATGCAGAGCAATTTAAGATATTCGCCGAACTGGTCAAAAAACGAATCTCCAATATCATCAAGGCCTTGTATACCACAGTCCGATAGAAAGTCTTCCAGATCGTTTAAAAATATTGAGAATAGGAAGGGGGATAGGCTCACTCCCTGCCTCACACCTATATTGCATGCAATATCAATATCAATACCGCTCAGGACAGTGGGTGTTTTTCATCAATTAATTGAATTTCTTGTTTACAAGTCCATTGCTCTTAATTTTGTATTGCATATTCCGAATTTGACCAGTGACCCGGACCAATTATACTGCTTAGAAATGCTTTTTCCCAGGACTTTCCGCGTTACGGGGTACGGAACTATTGCAACTATTTTTCCAGCAAAATCGAAACCGGCTAATTAAAGAGCAAGATAATGTTGTAGCCGCTACGTTGACATATTGTATGTACGTCCCAAAAGTTTGACCGCTATACTTTTAAAGTAACCTGCCCAACGGAGAACGCGAGTCAGGGTGGTTTGAGACTTTCGGAAAATTCCACGACAATTGCAAAGGGGGTGGGTTCAAACATCGAGATAAATGGTTTTGACGAGTACATCTGATGGGTAGTGTTCACGCGCATCTGCAGTGCGATTTTCTAATTTTCAGATGGAACGGTTTACTCATGACAACGCTATATAACATAAATATATATATACTTAAGTAGTCTATCACTAACCTATTTTTAGCCCCAAATCCAAACGGGCTAATGAAGGAGCGAGTATAATGCAGTGGCATGTAAGCTGGTATACTGTAAGTACGCTTCCCAAAGTTGACCTCTCTACTATACACGCAACCTGCTCAACGGAGTGTTTGTGTCGGTTCAGATTTGGCAAATTCCACCGAAAATAAAACGGGTAAAAATTACTCCGAAAATCAGATGTTGAGATAAAAACTTTTCGACGAGTGAATGTGATTAGTAGTATCTAAGCGCAATATTAGTATGCTTATCAAAGTTTCAGAGTGGACGGGTTAACCCTGGTAGCGTGTAACGTTAACGGGTGATATATATTACTCGAATTAAAACCCACTCGTTATGACGCAAATTAAAACGGACTTATCAAGGAGCAAGGCAAATGCATGAATATGTTCACCGATATAATATAGGTATGTCCGCTCTACTATAGTGTAACATGTCCAACGGGGAGGTGACGTACGCCATGGGGAGGGTCGAGGCTTTTGGCAAATTCTACCGAAACTCGTAAACGGGACAAAATGGCAAATCGCGAATCAAGTGTTTTATATTTTGAACACTGCATGTGTTTGGTAGTATATAAGGACGACATTAGTTTCAGAGCGGATGGGTGAGCACTCAGCTAGCATTATCGATTGTGATATAGTTTTCTCTCGATTACAGTTAACTCTATTACAAAGAGGTTAATGGCTATATGACTATAGTGTAGCGATGACGCACTGAAATACTAATTAATTAATTAACCAAGCGGTCTTTCCTCCGCCATTAAAACTAAAAGATTCTGAATCCGAAACTGAAAGAACTATCCAATAAATGTGAAATAACAGAGTTATGGTACATTAATATGCTTTATGCCTTTTTGATCTACATGTCGATTACGATATAATCAGACATGCCAAATTTCGTGACCGTTGAAATTGATATGGGCGTCTTTGGGAGGGGTTAAAATTAGCTCTAAAATATATTACTACCGAATAGATATTAACTGATTGGCTGGGGTGAATTGTGCCTCAGTTGGTCACGACCATGATGCACTACATGTAGACTGTCATCCACGGTGGGTCGAACCAAATGACATAAACCTTTGAATATATATCTTATTTATAAATGTCAATGCAAGTCCACCATCGGATCACAAAACACCAATATGCATTCGCGTGAAGTGGAACACACCTATACGCATAGCACACACATGGAATGGGATACCATGGAAGTATATCTGATTCCATGGAATCTGACCTCTAGTTTTAATTACTTTTCAAACACTTTGTGTTTTCACAACATATTTATGGTTCTAAGATTCAAGGCTATGCATGTATCCCATCAAAACGCTATGGCTATGTTCTGATAGAAATATGTATAAAACACACAAGAAGATTCATATTTTTGTGTTAATTCGGAGGGATCAGAACAGAATAATTTGGCAATGGAAAATATATCACTACCACCACAGCAAGTATGTTGACACACGAAGTTACAAAATATATCGATTTATCCAACACTGTCAGAGCTGCTTTAACGGTCCGTTAAGCATACATTCAGGCCGTAGCATATCGTTCGGTATAAAACCGTTTGGTAACGGACAGACTGTAACCAGTAACTACCAGACCGCTTTTTCACGGGTCAACACCAATTGTTTGCTATTAATTTGCTAATTTACTGTAGAATTATTTGTCATGGTGACGATATTATTTCCCGGTAGGCATTACAATTCATGTTTTTGAATGGTCGAAACTGGTATTATCGTAACTGAAAAATATATCTTAATAGAACTAGTTCTATTAAGATCATAGTTTGGATGAAACGTAAATCCTCAATGCTTAGAGTGATATACAATAATTTGCAGTTTGCCTAACTAAATTAATGAGCGTTGAAAATTATTTCGCATTTAATATAACTTTGCTCACTGCATGAAGGTTTGTTCTCAATTTTGTAACATGGACTAGTCCCCGAATATCCTTATATCTCTCAATTGTAAGGATGTTCGTGTTATGACTCGGAATGTTGGCATTGTTCCGTTATCTCAGTATAATGAGTTTCTTCTAACTGATAGACGGCATGAGTGTCAGTTATTGCATGGCTTGGACAACTCATGGGGGTCACGGTCGTCGCTAGGCCAAGTAAAGTTGTAGCGTGATCTAATTGTTGAAACTTTTTACAAGAAATCTCCATCGCGAGATGCACGCAGTGGATGCTTGCATGCGTATGCATAAACAATGCGAAATACAAAGGTCCTCAGCACTATGAACGGGCTTGCGTTTTTTCCCAAAAAATCTAGTGGTATTGAATACCAAGCATAGATTTGAATTAAGCCAGATTCCCCCCTCGCTGTCGGGTATCCAAATAATTTAGACAAATACCAGACAGCTCGGGGGAATATTCTATACATTATGCATATGTATTTTAACAAACCATGTTCACACCTATGCTATTAGGCGTGACATATAGGACGATGGGCCGGGTGCTAATTGTAATTGAAATATATATGCATTGATGATTTCTGCATGATGTTACGTTAATATGAACGTGTTGACTTGCGCAAAACATTTGACGACGTTTCGAAAACCTTGATATTAATCAATTTATCTCATTCCAGATGTCAACAATTTTGCTAGGCGTATATTATCAGCTTACTACCACATAGGTGAGTGTGTTCAGTTTCGACCTAAATGTTTTTTATTGAACATATGTTAATGATTACTCTTCGGCACAAAATGTGTCTAATATATACAAATCACACAATAGCTTCGCGGGTTTGGAGCAAATAAGAGATGAATCAATACACCAGTCCCAGGTATCTGCGTTTATCGATCAAATAGTTAATTACAGAAGACTGTTTACTTTAACTTATACCTCCAGAAACACAATAATTATCCGGTGTAATAATTCCTCCAAATTGAATACCAGACAACGAACATTCATTATCTCACAGCTGCAATATGTTTAATAATTATATCTCCGACAACCGTGTGTGTTTCTGTTGACAAGGCTATCACTTTGTATTTAGCTGTCCCTTGTATTAGTCTGAGCACTTATTCACTGAGAAACTGACTATCGAATGGCTGCACGCATTCAACGTCACCGACATCCTCTCAGGTACACCACATTATCTCGTCTCAAAAAGTAAATAAGAAACTACTCAACGTCATCCAGCAGAATATCCTCGCAACTGAGGGTTCCGATAACTGGATGGCATTACAACATACACAACATAACATTACGATACCAAAACCTTCTTTCAAGTCAAGCCCAGTCGTTAGGTCGCGATTGTTATTTGTAATTTGCAACTATGTTTACCCGAATGCTATCATTAATTTGTGTCTGAATTATATCAAATGTCTGAATTCGAAAGCTGTTTGGATTTACCATTATTGTCGCTATATTGGATTTTTCAATGGGTAGGGAATATAAGCACATTATAATGCAATGTGCACATTGTTATCACATTTAGCGTTGCTCTTTCTAAGCGCAAAAATTGCAAAGAACATTAGTCATGCCCTCATGTTGTACAACATGCTATATTTTTCTCCTAAGGTAGTTTTTCAATTTACTCTTTTCAGGAATTGTATCAGACACTGCTTGTCAGAAGAAACGACCAGTATGCATACTGAATACGTGATGTCCTAATAAATATATAATCTGTCTGACTGTTATTATGTCCACGAGTCGCGCCAAGACACATCGACATGCCCTGGTTTCTGTTTTTCACAAGCTCGTTGATAACAATTGCGAAGACCAATTAGTTAGTGTACCCATGTTGACAACCGGATAATGATTATATTAAGAGAAAGCGTATGTTTTAAATACATAATGGACATGTACACAGCTGTAAATGAAATATTTTTTGCATATATGTTCTACCAATAAGCAACCGAGCCGGTCGTTGCGGCTATAACATGTTATATTTTCGCCTTGTTTGGATTACAGCGTATAGCTTGATTGTTAAATTGACAATATTCAAACAACTTGTTTGCTGCCAAATAATCATGTACTGAAATTTATATTTGTGCATTGATGTTGGAAATATATCCATGATCTTAAACCTGCTTCTTCAATGTGCGTGATATAATGCTCGTGAAATAATGTTCTCCGTGACACTGTTTTAGCATAAAATAACCAAACTGATAATCCAATTAAACTGTTCCTGCAGACACCTTGTTTCCAAGCAACATTAAGCTCCGGAATATGAGTGGAAAGCTCCATTACCATCTTGGTTCAATGCATACATAGGTTGGAAAATTACTCAATTTGAGATGAAAAACAACTTAGTTTGAGAATTTGTTATGGAGGATAGCTAGACAAAAACATCAACATATTTTTGCAAGACCAAGACTCCTAATTTATTTGTGTTTAAATGTCAAGAAATCGGAGAATTATCATTTTCTTAAATGAGAAACACAATTCTAACTGCATAGTATGTTGTATGTGTGAGTATACTTAGATCAATGTGTGTTTCACGTAAAATAGAAAATGATTTTTCTGTAAACATATGTTTTTAACAGTTAGAAGAGCATACCTATGTTCTTATTTTAGTTATCAATAAGCCTTCCGCAACTGGATGTCGCATGTTGATCCCTTTATTACATATATATATGCAGCAAGCCCCAAGGAACCTATGAGAAATTAGGATAAAGATTGTCGCAATGGTCAACTTTAATTTCCCACAATAATAAAAATAAACAACAAATGATATATATACATAAAACATGATAAGGGTGTGGGCGGTGTGGGCACAACTACGACAAGCTGACAAAGCAAAAACACATAAGAAAAAGACCAAAGAAATTAAACCTGACCGGAAGGCAAGAACCGGAAACTAAAAAAAAAAGTTAATTAATTTATCAAAACATTCGCTAGAAAAAGATGAAGAATCCAAAACGAAGGAGGTGGGGGGGGGGGAGGTGGGGAAAATTAGTTTTGACTCTCTATTAAATGGCGGATGAAACTAAACTACGGCTCTTACTTCCGGTTTACCTCCGCCCCCGGAACTAAAGTCAAGGTCACTAATAAGACTGCCCTGAGACCTGCCGCCCAAAAGCAACCAAACTTGACATTTAATTGCGACTTTATGCAGCAAGCCCCAATGAACCTAAGAGAAATTAGTATAAAGATTGTGGCAATGGTCAACTTTAATTTCCCACAATAATAAAAATAAACAACAAATGATATATATACATAAAAACATGATAAGGGTGTTGGCACAACTACGCCACCAAAATCACGCCCACAACACTAACTGCGAATCGTAGGGAGAGCAAAAACAAAAATGAGGGGAGGCGGAAGCTCTACCCAAAAAGCCGCCAAAAAAGGGGATCTAGACAGTACCTACAGTCTAGACCCCACCAGTCAGCCCCTGCTGTCTGGAAAATTAGAAGGGTAAAACCCCCGCCGACCCTCAAGACAATGCAGGACTCCTTATATAAGCCTTAAAGGTGTCAGACTTCCAGCGCCCCATTGACCGAATCTGAGCATCGGAAAATCCTTGATCTGCAGCCCACGTACACCCACCAATCCGAAAAGAATGGGCCTTAAATCGGGCTGAGTTCAGACCCAAAGCTGTTAAGCATTGTTGTAATTTAGTGTTAGAAGTTGCCCTAGCCACTGGCAATGCCGCCTGTGTCAGGACTAGTGGACCTGGTGATCGATCCCGTAATTGAAGGTAAGCGCTTAAAAGTCGCACTGGGCAAAACTGTATCGGATTTGTAACAGGAAGAGTTATAAAATGGCGACCATCACCAGCATTATGCTTGAAAGACCGGAAAGTAATCGTGACATTACCAATGCATGTTGGGATGGAAACATCCGATAGTTGAATGACCCGATTAAGTTCAGCACTATTCCTTGGACACAATTCCCCAATCCTGGCCAACGCGTAAAACCCAACTGAAAACATGGCCCGAAAAAGTTAAATTTTATAGACTGAATCACAACAATGAGGTAAATTTCGTATCAAGTTCTGCAAAATCTAAAGGCTGATGGGTAACCGGATGTCTACACTAGACCGGACTCGACGAACTGCACACAAGATTTTCTTCCAGAGAAATGATGTTGTCGGATCAAGTAAGTTATTTATCTTGTGAACATATGCTATTGCAGACAAAGTAGATGGAATTGTCTTATAATAATTGATTGGTTAAACAAAAACGCGACAAACCAAGCTAAGACATCAGAGGCGATGAGTAGTGAAGTTGGCATATGATATTGCTGCACAAAAGCTGTAAGTTTTGCAACTGCAGCTTCATAAGTAGTGCGACTACTGCCTGCTAATGCATGTTCAAGCAAATAGTTTAATGTTCGAGTAATCTGTGGAGATGGAGGTTCGGTGGTACCGTGACGGGGGTTGGATTACTGTGAGGCGCCTGTTTCCTGAACTTGTCGACCTGCAAACGAGAAAGACTATCTGCTAAACCATTCTGAACCCCAGGCACATGACGTGCCTTGAAATGAATATTATGGCCTAAACATAGAAGCACAAGTTTGCGTAAAAGTTGCAGCAAGTGGACATCCCTGGTTGTTTGCGAGTTAATAACAGAGACAACAGCCTCATTGTCACCAACACAAATGATTTGCTTATTACGTAAAGAATAATCCCAAGCGGATAATGCCACCACAATGGGATATAACTCTAATATTGCAATATTAAAAATAGTATCATCGAACTCCCAAGGAATGACAAACCAAAGTTTCTTGAAAATGTCAGCACACACCGTGGAGGCTGCAGCATCAGTAAAAAGCTCTAGCTTAGGATTACTTTGCCACTGTTGCTCCAAGAACATTGATTTCCCATTGAAGTGATCCAAAAAGGAAAGCCATATCTGAATATCAGATTTAGCTTCCTTCGTGAGACGGATATGGTGATGCGGTCGAGTTAAATGCATAGAAAGGTTAATTAACCTCCGAAGAAAAACACGACCTGGTTTAATAACTGAGCAGGCAAACTTCAGTAGGCCAACGAGTGGTTGCAACTGCTTAAGAATAACTCGTTTGCATACTAAAAATTCCCTAATCAAGTCCCTACACTTAACAAGTTTGTCCTCCGGCAGACGAGCCGACATAGCACAATAATCTAACTCAATGCCCAAAAATGTCATACATGTACTGGGAGGAAAAGTCTTGTCATATGCAATTGGAACGCCCAAATGTTCACACAACTTAATATATTTCTGTAACCGCATATTACACTCAACCTTTGACGAGTGCAAATTCAAAAAATCATCGACCACATGCACGACTTCTGTTATGCCACATTTGTTAACCGCTGCCTAATGCAGAGCAGTGCTGAAAGATTAAAATATTTTACATGACGATGAACAGCCCATTGGTAGGCACCGATCAATATAATAATCACCTCTTCACTTGAACCCTAAGAGGTGTTGATCTTCTACATGTATTGGAGTAACACTGTAAGCTTGAGCTATATCAGACTGTGCCATAAACACCGGCTTCGGCAAACGGCAAATAATGGCAATGGCATCATCAATGGTTTGATAATAAACCGCTGAATTTTCCGGCGGAATTGAATCGTTAACAGAGGATCCATCTGGGTAGGATAAGTGATGAATCATCCGAAATTGCCCATTAACTTATTTGGGAACTACACCAATAGGCGAAATACAAACTTGTGCAAAAGGCATAGTTTCTAAACTAAAATGCCCCAAAAAACGCCCAGCATCACACTCTTTGCGGATTTTAGAATCGACTACCTCTGGCATTTCTGACGCAGATTTTAAATTATTTGGCTCTGATGTGGAGGGTGTGTGAACTGAACCAATATGAAAACCAAAAGTGAAGCCATTAACAAAATACTGATGAAGCTCTGTGTCATAGCCTTGTAACACTTCACTTAGCCTTAGGGGCTGAATTGGTGTTTTGATTCCCTTGTCGGCTATTACTGGCGCGGGGTGTCTGGCCCCGGTTTGATGGTGGCCCCCCAGTTGTCGACCACTCCATGGTGACTGTATCGGGGGAAGATTGTGCCTGCTGAATATTCTGAGGTAATAGGGATGCCAAATCAATATACTCCCGGGCCCATATCTTATTTTTGATTCTCACCTGAACCTCTGCATCTAAAGGTGTGGCCAATGACGTAAAATCCATAGATGGTGTATTGATTATACCTAACAAACCCAATGAATCTGACTGACTAACGCCAGACACATCACCACCTGATGTAGTAAGTACGGACGGACGGACACTATTGCCATGACCATCAAACATTTGAGAATGTCCCACAGCGACCTGCGGAGATACTGAAGCAGGCTGCACTGAGACCGGATGAGGCTGCGTTGCGGCACTGTTGCGGCACTGGATCCATCAACACATGACGCATAGTCATATCTGGTTGCGACACTGGAGTCATCAACACATGAGGCATAGATTGTCCTGGTTGTTGAAAAGTTGTTGATTGGGTAAGACCACAGACGAACCAAGCAAATTTGGCGAAGTCATAGATTGTCCTGGTTGTTGAACAAGTTGTGGATTGGGTAATAGCACACACTGACCCAGAAACTTTGGCTGCTGATTGGAAAAGTTTGTCCCTGGGGACTGTCCAACTCCGTGAACAGTTGAATAACTCACAGATGGAGTAGCCGACAAAGTAGTGGGTAAGATGGTGCCAAAACAGTGACTGGCACAAGTGGTGATTGGCATTGGTGACTGGAATCCTGTGTACGGAGCTGATTGCGATAACACGAAACAGTTCCCGAAGTAAGACGGCGAAGAGACTGGTGTTGGTACAGCGCGAGCAACCACTGATGACACTATTGGAGCGGACGTCCCGACGATCTGAATGTCCGCCACCGAAATTTGTGTAGAATTACTCCGAGTGCGCCTAACCTGTGTTGAGTGACTGCGAGTGCATCGTTGACCGGTACTAACTGGTGATGCCCTGGACCGTGACCGATGTCTGTCTGCCGAAGCACAACTCGAGGGGGTTGCCCGTTTGCGAGGCCGTCCACGTGGCATGCTGCAAATAAAAATGAAAACAGAGGACAAAAATATGTACACCACGTAAAAAATGCTGTTCGCATCTGAGGTGAGCTTAAAAAACAAGAATTAGAATTATACAAGTGTACAAGATGACTAGTACCTGAAAACAATGGAACCTAAATCCCGCTGCAGATACCTGTTACCACAACCAAAAACTCTCAGAAAAATAAGCAAGTGAGCAACAGAGCAACAACATAATCAAATAAAGTAGTCCAAGTGAAAGCCATCAACAAGTGTAAACAAATTATGAGTCAGCCAAACACACCACTGAACAAACACTCGGAGCTGAAAACAATGTTATAATTGGGTAAAAACAAAAAGGAAAGCTGTCTAGGGATCAAGCATAAACATGACCCCAGTGACCTGAAATTAAAGTTATAGTAATCAGCCATACCAAAAATTATAACAACTAGGACACAAAATGTGACCTAGACCCGAAAGTCCAGGAATTGTTTTATCCTGGAACCCTCCAAAAACCAGTAAGCCAAGGGTACATGTAATGATTTACTGGACATGCACCAAAATAACCTGTAAAGCCCCGAAGGGTTAATTAATCATTTACTGAAATGCCCAAAATTAAATTGTAATACCCCAAATGGCAAACCAGCACAAGGAGGGTTAACTTCACAAGTAAGGGTAATAATCCCAAACTCAAACTAGAGGTCAGATTCCATGGAATCAGATATACTTCCATGGTATCACATCCCATCCGATGTGAGTGTTATGCGTATATGTGTGTTCCTCTTCATGCGAATGCATAGTGGTGCCTTATGATCCGATGGCGCACCTGCATTGACATTTCTAAATTCAATATATATTTTGGGACTTCTGTCTGTCTGTTTGTTTGTCTGTTAGCTATGACCGGGATAACTGCTGGACGGATTTTGACAAAATTTGATATTTATGGTTACTTTTGTCCAGGGAGTGTTTTGGACGTGTCAAATCCTGACCCCGACCTGATCTTGACTTTCAAAAAGGCGAATCCTATGTAAAATCGGGTAAAACAGACCGATTTCAACGAAATTTGACACCTAGGGGTACTTTTGTCAAGGGAGTCTTTTGGGTGGGTCAAATCGTGACCTCGACCTGACATTAACCTTTAAAATGGTTAGTGCAATGTCAAATCGGGTAAAACGAACGCATTTCCACGAAATTTGATACCTAGGGAAACTTTTGTCCGGGGAGTGTTTTGGATAGGTCAAATCGTGACAATATGTTACTTTTATAGTACAGCGGACATACCTAGATAGTATATCGGTAAGCATGTTAATGCATTTGCCTTGCTTCTTGACAAGTCCGTTTGAATTTTCGTCATGAAGAGAGGGTTTGAATTTGAATAATATATATCACCCGTTACAACATTATACGCTACCAGGGTTAAACCGTCCAATCTAAATCTTCAAAAAGCGTACTAATCTTGCGTTTAGATACTACTTATCACATCCACTCGTCGAAAAGTTTTTATCTCAATATCCGATTTTCGGAGTAATTTTCCCCGTGTGATCTTCGGTGGAATTTGCCAAATCTGAACCCACCCGACACAAACACTCCCTTGAGCAGGTTGCGTTTATATTAGAGCGGTCAAATTTTGTAGGCATACCTACAGTATACCGGCTTACATGCTCCAGCGTGAAACTCGCTCCTACATTAGCCCGTTTGGATTTGGGGCTAAAAATCGGCTCATGTGAGATCCTCTATTTAGTTTTATAATTGTCTTAAAATGTTATATATGGATCAGCCACATGAAAACATAGGTCAAATTCAAATTTGGATTCTGTCTGTCATTTTTTCCAGAGTTAACTTATGGTCCTTGTCAACTTAAAATTTGATGATTATATTGGTTTCCAGGTGATAGCTTTAGTTATAGTTATCTCATGTTATCTGTTTATATTTAAATTTGGTATGATATTACTAGTTAAGAAATGGATGTTGATTTTGTTGCGTTCCATATAGTATGGATGCAAGTTGGTCTTCCATTTTGTGTGGAACACATGAAAATGTCAGACCAACTTGCATCCATACTTTTTGGAACACAACAAAATCAACATCCATTACTTATATTTACACTCAACCAAGTCAACTGTCAGATTAAAAGAGTTTTAAGCATCCATTTCCAACGTTATTATCGTGGCTCGGACCAAGTTGCGTCTACACACAAATGGATGCAAGTTGGGGTCAGCGCGCGACGTCATGTGACGTAATTTCGACCAACCAACGTCCTGCATTCATGTTAGCGCGCGACGTCATGTGACGTAATTTCGACCAACCAACGTCCTGCATTCATGTTCCACAAAACAAATGCACGTGTGAGTGTAAATATTAGTATGTGGATTATGAATTTGAACATTTTTAAAATTACAAATCTGCAGAACAAGATAGAATATACATGTTCGGTCCATCCATTTGTACTACAGTTGTGGTCCCTGTCAACTTATAATATGGCAATCTGGGTCCAGTTCAAATCTGGGCTACATGTACATTTTATGTCAGATGATTTTTGCGTGATGACTTTATAAAATGTTATAATACAATTCGCTGAATTTTGAGTCCATCTTTGAAATGTATGATACCAAAATAGTAGACAATAGTAGAGTTTGAAGTAATGTTTGATTCATTATAATACAGATTTGAGTCCATCTTTGAAATGTATGAAGTATTCAATAGTTATTACCAGAATCAAATTATTTACTCCTGAAAAGGTCACTGGTCAAATAAAGCCACCTTATTCGGGTGACACGCACATGTGTCTCAGGGGTTCAATACAACTGGTCCATATCAAAGGGATAACAGTTATATCCAAGTAAAAGTGAGCAAAATGACATACCGGTACATGTACTATGAAATCACTTCAGAGTCAAGATACATGTATATTTCGAGAAATTCCAACAAACTACATGTACTAGTATTCCAAATTTGATTTATGATGAGACAAATTGCACTGTCATTTCTGAAATATATCAAAACCATTACAGGGCTATATGATATATATCTTGAGTTCAAGAGTTGTGAATTTACTTAAATTTAAGAACAGAGCCTGGTGAAATGTTACTGTGTGGCGAGTCATACTCGTCTTCGTGCTATATGCATGGTTTTATTAACGGTTTGTATTTTGCAGAGGTGAAATTGCTCGAAACCTCCACTGTTCCATTTTGCACAAAGTTCTGTTCATAAACAATTTTCAATTGAAATTCTTTTTACTGTGTAATATTTGGGCAAATTCTTCTTTGTCAAATTGATTAATGGTAATACATCACAAGTTAGAAGTATGGCGAGTAGATGTACATGAATGAGGATGCCGCTTGATTCAAAATGTTAGCCCCTGTAGCCCAATTAAAAAATATGCAGGAAGGTATGGCGTTTTTTTTCATCTGGCCCTTCCTGGTACCCACCACTCCCAAACCTCCAAAAAAATTGTGTTTACTCCCAATTTTGTGACACCCACCACCAAAGTTAACTCATTTTGTTTTAAAACCGCATAAAACCATACTGATATCACTCACATGACTGGGAAGTTATATCATTGATATCAAATAACGGTTTAACCTATTTCAGAAGCTGTTTAATTAAAAAACAATGGATAATAACAGGTAAATATTTTGTTCAAACACGGACTGATATGCGTTTGACTACCACATACATGTACTAGTAAATGTACAGGTACATGCAGTGGAGTTTCCATGTCAATGTGTGATGAGAGTATACTATTGGTCTTCCTGTGTGGCCAAATTATAATATGCTAAATGGGAATTATAATGCATCGATATAGTGTACAAATACACTTATTCAGTAACCCATCAAAAGTTGATAGTTGCACATAAAACACTATTATAACTTATAAGGCATATGCATCGAACAAAAAGAAGCAAATGATACAAACAAGCTACTACATGAACCGAATATGTGTTTTGAATATTTGGCAGCTTTCATTTTGGCTATAACGTATTTTTAGCTCATAACATCTCAGGATAGTAGTAGTATTGGCTGGCACTCTGGCCCACCCCTCTGGGTCTGGCACTCTGGCCCATGGACCAGAATGCCAGGTCCCATATCCTGATATTGACTCTCTGGTTGGCACTCTGGCCCACCCTCGGGGTCTGGCAATCTGGCCAATGGACCAGAGTGCCAGACCCAGAAGGGGTGGGCCAGAGTGCCAGCCAGAGAGTCAATATCATAACCTGGGTCGGCTACTCTGGCCCATGGGCCAGGGTGACATCGAGCGAGTGGGTGGGCCAGAAAGACAACCCAGGGTCGGGCTCGTCGATCCAGATGTCGTGTTAGATTCCAAAAGAGCAAGGAGAGCGCTTCGAAGGGTTTTGACAGAAAAAAGCATAATTTACTAATGCTTCAATTGTTTTCACGGATTCTTATGGCAGTGTGGCTAGCGAAGGGCGTTCCCCTTCGCTGGACACGCTGAACTTAGAATAAACCCGAGCAAAAATCGAAGCATTGGTAAATTGTGCTACTTTACCAGTGAATGTTTTAACAAAAGCGAAAGTCTTCGAATAAATTCGAAGACGCTAGCGTTGTAAAATGTACTCGTAGAAGTTACCTTTTAGTGAAATATGTGTTATGAGAAAATGGTCAAATGGTACATATAAAAAATTTCCCGAGTCAAATCAATGTTTTCTCATTCGTTGAAATATGATGTTTTTTGACAGAAAAGAGCATAATTTACTGATGTTTCTATTTGTTCTCGGATTCTAATGTCAGTGTGGTAAGCGGACACACTAAACTTAGAATAATACCGAACAAAAAAATAGAAGCCTTAGTAAATTGTGCTGCTTTACCAGTGCATTTTTAACAAAAGCGAAACTCTTTGAATAGACTCGAACACAGTAGGGCTGTGCCAATGTGCATGCAAGAGCCATCTGATAGCAGGTTTTGGGTGGCCCTGAAAAGGACCATTTTACGTCAGATCACAATAAAAGTGGATAAGGGTCTTTATAATGAACTCAAATCCATCCTCTTGGTCCAACTCCGGAAACACAAGCGAACCCTCGATGAGAGATGGAAATATACTTTTTGGTATACTCACATTCCTCACTGGGGATACGCTGAATATGTATTGCTTTTTCTCTCTCCAAAACATGAGTTTTCACTGAAGAAGGGTTGCCGCCACCGTGAGTAAGATATCTGTCGCCCCAAGCCATTCGATGTGTTCTATCTCCTGTCCACTGAACAGTGTAGGATTGCGAGCCCAAATTGCACAGACAAAAGTGAATAGTTCAAAGAACTTTTCACCTGTACCATACACTGCCCATGAAAGGGCCTCCCACACCGCAATGTCCCTCGTGGCCGATACACGGATGGCTCTGACATAAGATCCAAGATCAGTATCAGCGTATTCCATCATGGAGAAATGATATGCTCTAAATGGGACAAATGCCATCAAAGCTAATTTTGATGGGTTTGAAAGATTCATAATTTTTGAGTATCGTTGAACCAAAGGGTAATGTTCTGCTTCTTGAGCCGATGGAATTGGTTGCGGACCATTATCGTTGAGTGGTTGAAATCTAGCAAATGTATAATTTATTCCAGTAGAATTTACTCTAGCTGGAGTATCTCGCTGTGCAATTGTAGAATTTACTCTAACTAAACTAGCTCGCTGTGCAATTGTAGAATTTACTCTAATAGCATTTACTCTATTTGATCTAACACGTGCTATTGATTTATTTTATTTTTGTCTGAGAAGACTTCTGATCAAAACACCACCGAGAAATCCACCTCCACCAATTTTATAAAAGTATCTTCTTTTTTCAATCGATATGAGTTCTAATGTCAGCTATTTTCTTCAGCTCTTTTTTGTGCTTTTGCAGGAATGTCTGCTTCGGAAGCTTTAAGTGATCATCAAGTATTAATTTAGCTATAGTCGAAAATACACTCAAGACTGCTTCATGCGACTCCATGATTGGAAATGAAAATATTATGTTGATACACTTATCTTTATACCGATAAATATTTTGAGTGAAAATCGAGTAATAAATAACCACGATTGGTTGAAGTTGCATCATCATATGCTTACATTAAATGAGGTATTCGCTTTTGAAAGGCAATAATTTTTATTTGACCTTTATCACGCACACTTTGAAATAGTTTATCACGCACACTTTGAAATAGTACCATGTAATGTGCACTCAAACTCGAAGTTCTACTCGCTTTAGATTTCTGAAACATGTTTTGGGTTATGTAAATAACAGACGTATTTCTGTGATGTCCTTTTTTGTAAACCACAACATAATTGTTTCTTCATCTTTATACCTAACATGTCATAAAACACGACGAGGTGCGGTAAGTCTGTGTCATCGAAAAGTTCATTGTCATCATCTAGTATTCCATTTATAAATTGAATATTGTAAAATTCTTGCATCTGACTATAGGTATTTTGCCATTCTTTGTAACACCAAACGACTTTTTATGGAACAGGTTTTAACAAGTCATATTTATATTCGATTAATTTCTTAACAAATTCTGTTTTACCTCAACCACTTGGTCCCAATATGAAAATGTCACAGGGATGTTTGAACAACAATGATTCATCCATGTTTACCCTGAGACAGATCATGTAAGACTGATTAGGATTGTTCAGAATCAACCTTTTATATTTTTAATGAAGAATCACCATAACTCCAGATTATTCCAAATGTCCATATGAGTTCATTATCTTTGTGCGTTTAATTCTGCATGGATAGTTTATGACACGTCGAAAGTTTGACTGGTCGTTGACACATTCAACCATTGAATGAAAATTTATTTGCTGTTTAGTTTTATAGTCCAGAGTGATACCCTTGACCTTACATACATATTTTATGACACCATCTTTCACGTACTGATATCCATTTTTTCGGTCCTATCTCTACACATTTCATGATTTTAGCATCCGGATGATCATTAGTCCATTTAACAAGGTAGCTGTCTTCGGTTTTGATATTTTCTTTTTGCTGGATCGAAAATATACATGCAGCTATCGGTGTCGAAATACAACACACTATCTTGGAGTGTTTCTAAAACGTTATACAACTCCAAGCGTGCATATAAAAAAATATGAATGGTATCTTTACTTCTTTCTGTGTTTCTTTCTTTTCGTACTGTTGAAAATGACATCTGTGGTGTGATGGAACGATTTCCTTACAGTATTTTCACTTCTTTATTCCCGAAAAGATATGTCTTTTCTCCTTTCGTGTGACGATTTCAACCCCGCATTTCTGGCATTTGTGTATTATATCATAAATAGTTTTGTCTTGTTTTGGTATTTTGTTCAAATGATTGTCGAGACATCGTTTTTTTCTAAAAGACCTCTTACATATGATGCAGTATATCCCTCGTTCAAATGGACATATCTGACCATCGAAACACATCCATTTGAATGGACATAAATGACCCCTCTGTTGTTCGCACCAACATCACAGTGTTCACAGTAATAACTGCATCCAGGGAATCCTGTGACAGTTGTGATCACATCGTAGTGGTTGTCATTGAAATATAGATGGATAACTTTACTTTCTTTCCCAACTGGTGTTGGTTGAAAAAGAAAACCTTCGTCAGCAAATTGATTATGTATTTGTATAACATACTCCGGATATAGTTGTTCCTGAATAATGTTGTATTCCTCAATCCCGCAACTGGTGTCGTGTGATATACCCACTGTATCCTACAATGACTTTGCAGCTTCACGTTGTGGAACTCCTGCTGGTCTCATAATCCGTTTCCATTGTTGCTTCCATTCAGCAGTATCTTTTTTGTCAGCATTACACATACCAACAACGACAGCCCTCGCAAAACACATGTTATCTTCTGCGTTCTGAATCAGAAGAATACTTTTCTTTACTGTTTTCTTTTGATTATTTTTACCGAATGCTCCATAATGTAAGGTATGTCTTGCGGTCCCTGCAGGTATGTGCGTGACAGTGATATCAAATGGCATATGTCCGTCATGAATTTTGAATGTTTTGTTCGATTGTGCAACGTTTTCTATGTTGTTATGCAATAATTCACCCGTCAGGTCTTTTGCCTCAGTGAACGGAACGTGAATCCCTAGAACTAGCTCTGGATGAAAGATGGAAATTCTCATTTGAACTTTTGGTCCTGCGTCACACTCATCTTTCAAACTGTTCACCAGATCTTTGACAATTCTGTAAACAGTTTGAAATGGTTGATGAAATTCTTGAAATGTGACGTTGTATTTCTTTGATGTTGTTTTAAATTTTCTCGAGTATTTATCGGTTAGATTTTGTAGTGTATAATATTTACAATCATCATCCAGTCACACTCTCTTTATAATATCTCGTTCGCTTTCGCTATCTGAATATGGCACAAGGCGCTTCCTCGTGAAATGACGACGTTATGAAAAGTCGCGTCGCTTTTGTGATCTGACACGGACATGCGCAGTCATCGTCCTTGTCAGAGCATAAAAGCGACGCGATTTTTCATCACGTCGTCATTTCACTGACGACTGAATAACACACCCAACGCTTACCATGGACCCACGATTGCAGAGTAACAACATACAACATTTACGAAAAATTGCATTAGAAGTTTTAAAGAATACAAAGTGGATACCCCCATACGGTAACTGTTCCAGGTGCAACTCGAGTTCACATTGGGCTTTTCAATGTGATGGCACTACGAAAAAGAAGATTGATCAGATGAAAAAAACATCATTGATGGTGAGTGAATCTACTCCTGGGAAGTCTACTTGGTCGCACACATCAGACAACGATTATCTCACACCATATGCTGTAATGGACATTGATCAACCTGAGACATCAATTAACGATTTCGCGGATGTGAAAACTGAGAGTGGTGAATTATACGCCTCAACCGAGGTGTCAAATGATGAAATCACTATTCTAAACACGGATGATTCGCAGATGGAAGTGATAAACGCTGTAGCCAAAGGCGCTGACGATACTGAAATTAAGCAAAACACTTTGCCTATCAGAAAGAGAAAAAGACGTGCATCGCGAGAATCTTCCAAGAAAGTTAAATTGGTGAATAAAATAGTATTGATTTTATTTACGTGTTACGTTTTTTTTAGCAATTTCAGTGCGTATCTTTCGAATAATTTGGATGGGCCTGAAAAGGGCCGTTTAAATTTGTTGCTGAGTCAATAAAATTCAGACATATCTGGATAAAGTCCTCCCTTGTATGTAGGCCTCCAGTATGGATCATGCACGTATTCCGCTGCCTCAGTGGCAATCCACGTTGGCAGTGGTTTTGTAGGATTAAATTCCGACAAATCTGAATATAATGCTCCCTCCTTATATGTGGGTTTCCACTCTGGAGTTTCCACATAGGATAGGATAGGATAGGATAGTTTATTTACAATACACACGAATGATACAGTGGCATTAATAGCAACCACCCCAGTGGGTGTTTATACCTAAATGCATGTGAATTATGACGTCATATAATTTTTATATAATTTTTATATATTTCTATATACCATGAGAGAAATTACCGGGTACGTGAATTTAACACGTGACTTCCTGGTGGTGACTGCGCAGAATCCAGAAGAAACTACAGGGTGCTCCGATATAACGGAGGAATATGCAGACAACAACAACAACTGATCAAATTCATTCCCAGATTCTAGAATGTACCCGACTTTCAAGTTTAGCCTATTCAGTTCTTTCTGAGGATCAATTACAGCCTTTTCATCTGATAAAAATCATTGGTATATCATTAGCATAATAATTAATTACCCCCCCCCCCCCGTCAAGCGACCGTCCTGTCAGTGTCATCCGGCTTACGGCAGTTACTTGATCGGAAATTACTTCCGTATATCCCATAGACCGATAAGGGACATAAGGCCTTCACCTTCGCTTCATGGCAAACAATTTTCACAAATGTACGAGTGTACGTAGATTAATTAATGGCTTGATTTCGTGACAATCGACAGTTACTGCGTTAGGCTTCACTGTAAACTGTTACAGACAACAATGATCAAGATTCCAGAAGTTCAAAGAAAGATAAAAAAAATGAAAGGACGAATTCTGTGTTACCATGGTTACAGGTAAATTGTGATACTAAAATTGTAGTATATTTCCTAGTTACCATCGTCAACTTCAACTTAAGTTCAAGGAATTGATATCTGATGATGATTCTTGTGGAGTTGTGAACACAACAGCACAATGCGTGCTCCTGGAGGCATTTTTCTCCAAATCCAAGATTTTTTTAAAGGTAGGTCTGTTTGCTTTAAATTAAAAATTAAATTTTGATTATTATTTCATTTAATCATTTTTGATCATTTGACAATTTGTCGTGGTCATTCGTTGGTCATCAGTGTCACAGTCAGTGTGTTAGTCGTCATTCGTGTTTGGTTGTCGTCTGTCGTTTTTCGTCCTTGGTAGTTTGTCGTCGTGTTTGGTCGTTTGTTTTCATCATTTGTTCATTTGTGATCAGTCGTGGTTTTTGTGGCAAGTACACCGCAGCCCAAATGTAGTTAGCCAGTGGAGCCGCGGTGTACAATGTAGTGCATTTCGGCCGCAGTGGCAATGCTAACTGCACCGTGGTCAACTGGAAACTTGTTTTGTCCAGCAGGGTACATTATATCCCGTAGATTTGGACTAGGATTACCTAAGCACAAACCAGGCGAAAAAAAATACATGTAGGCCCTACTGTAGGTTACACATAATTTTGAAACCTGCAGGCCTGGGTCGATGTGTTTGTCATCAAGACATTTTTCGTCATCGATCATTCGACATCGTGTTCATCTTTGGCTGTTTGTTTTTCGTCATCAGTAATTTTTCGTCATCGATTGTTCGACATCGTGTTAGTCGTTGGCCATTTGTTTTTCGTCATCAGTCATTTTTTGTCATCAGTCGGTATTTTTCTTCGTTGTTGTTTGTTGCCATTTGCCATCGTCATCCCCGCCATTTATCTGTCATTTGCCACCATTCGTCTGCCAGTGTGTTTTTTCGTTAGTTGTTTTTCATCATCGGTCATTTGTTCATCGGTTGTTTTTCGGAAATTCTGTCTGTGTGTGGGACCACTTAACTGCGGTGCGGTTAGCATTGCCACCGCAGCTGAAATGCAACTACACCGCGGCGCCACCGGCTAACAGTTGGGTCGTGATGTAATTGCCATTCGGCATGGTGTATTTGCCACGGTGTACTTTCATCAAACTGAAAAAAGACAATACAAACCATAAATCTAACCACGGTGTACATGCCATTCGACCGTGAGGGTAGTTGCCTTTCGGCCGCAGTGAACTTGCCGTTTGGCCGCAATGTACTTGCCGTTCGGCTGCGGTGCTCAACTGCAGTTACAAACTCTGACACCGCAGCCGAACAGCAAATACACTGCGGTGCCAATGGATACTTGTTTTGTCCAGCGGGGGTACATGTATTGTATGTCTACTTTGATCCCGGAAATGGGCGAGTCCAATTTCATGAGTGACCATGTCCTTGACCATGACCTCGCTCATATACATGTAGGTACATAGAACTTCTGTCTCTGTGTGTTATAGACTTGAAAACTGCACGACTGATCGGACTAAAATTTGGTATTAATGTACCAAAGGCCTACTTAGATCCCGGGAACTATATGGGTGGGTCCAATTTCATATGCGACTGTGTCCTTGACATATACATATATACTCATACATTGTACATGTATACCGGTTGGCAACGTTGTTCCCTAAAGAGCCCGGATGAAGTCAGGCACATCAGCTAAGTGTACCGGTACAGACTTTCATTTTTGAGGCGCGCGATCGCTCTTGCGCACCATCGCACGGCTAAAACTGAAAACCAGCGAGCGATCGATTGCGCAGCTAGGCCAAATACAGAGAGCGAACCTGATAACGCTATTATCAGTGTCTACCCAGACGAGGTCACACGGTGTGATGTGTCAAATGCACTATCTGTCTAAGACTGATTGATTCGAAGCTAAAAATACATTTCTATGTACCGGTATGGCTTATGACGTCACATAAATTCCTCGAAAATCAAATCGAGACCACGTGGCCGGGAGATGTTGATATTTATTCTGTCAGCTTGGAATCTGAGTATTGAATTGATTCCTTATTAATTATTATGAATTACATTTAATATAGGACCATGTATAATATAAAACATAGTGTGTAACATTCACTTGTGCTTATGGATAGTGGATTAAGCAGTGTTAAACCATCAAAGAGATTCACTGGACATCGATCGTGAGTAAACAAATTCAATTTACGCGGCATTTATGAATGTATTTCCGCTGTTTATTTTATCTTGATAGACACCGCGCACCTGGCCAAAACCCAGCGAGCGGGACTCTGCGCGCCTACATTTTCTAAAAATGAAAGTCTGCCGGTATACATGTATGTGTACATGTACATATGTACATGTAATAAGTAATAATTTAGAAATAACAGTTACCAAATTATGAAAGTTTCCTCAATAATATCCTAATAGTATACATGTAGAATAATGATCATATTAAGAATGCGTTATTTTCCGCAAAACACTTTGTGTGAGCGGAGCGTTTGTATATATACAGCATGTAAATAGTGAGCGATAAGCAAAACACCGTGGTGATTGATTATGTTGAGAGTGATTCATGGTGACCCATCCAACACCAAAATCGGAGATTTAGCTTATTAAATGGCTGATATAACCCTTTCTTTACTAAATGGATTATCCCACCAAATAAAAAAGAATTTATTTGAATGATCTATTATTCATTCAGAGGGGTGTTCAGGAAATGCAAGCAGATGACAACAGACTAACAGATAATACATACATGTACATGTGTAGAAGGATATCTATTAATTGGTTGGAAATGTTCAGAAAAGTTCAACAAACGACTTTATCTGAACACTTCCCACAACATCTACTTGTCAATAAGCATTTAGTAAACGAAGGGTTAATATATGATTCTAAATAGAACTAGAGGTGGGCGGTCCCCAAGCCTGAATTTAGTGTGGCTGACATTTGCGGAATGAGGTCCCCAGAGGGCTAGCATCACCAAATTCACCCTCTGGGAACCTCATTCAGCTTAGGCCTCTCTGTATGGGAGGCATTGGGTCAGATTCCACAGTTGAAGTTGGTGATGTTCAGCCATTAATTACTTTGATTATGCGATTTAACTTGGATTAAATTAAATTTTAATTGGAAATACCCATGATCAGTGTGTTGGTGAACTGCTTGGTGAACTTTCAAGCACCGTACATCTATAAAATGGCTTTGTTGATGTCAAATGATCCAATATTCCCAATATTCAATAAATTGTGACCTACAAAACTTGAAAATATAAGGGTGCATGTAACATAACTTGCTGAATGCTGATATAAGCCCAAGTTGCCAGGAAATGATATGGGGGCCATTGGTTCATTTCTTTCACCTTTCATATGCTTCAGAACAACCAAACAGCCCCCATTTTAGGTTTACTTTAAAAAGTACCCCCAATAGTCACAAGGGGGTACCCCCCCTCACTCATACCTATCGCCTCTGTCCCCCAAAATGTCCCCAAATTAGCCTAATCTAAATGCGTGAAATAACGGTGGTATTTCTAACAAAATTTCATATACATGTATATGCAGTGGGGGTCTACTCGGTGTTGAGTGTTTTGCTTATCGCATACTCTTTACATACATGTACATGTAGATGTACTGTTTGTTTACATAAGATGACGTTTGCTTACATACAATGTAACACAAAGTACTAACATAACAACATGCTGAAAGTAATGTGATACATGTATTTATGATTGGTATAAGAACAAGGTTTGTTTATAATATTAATTCTGTTTATGGCGGTTTTAACGGATGTTTTAACAGCTATACCCAGCGCCAACACTTACCCAATCTTTAAAAAGATCCTCATGGACATACATGTATATCATAATTTCCTTCAACGTCTGGTGTGACAACCCGCTAATACCTGTAGGGCTGTAGACCGTGTATCATAACCTAACGGCATGTATCGTAACTCCACCGCAGTGACCGTTTCCATACTGCTGTCATTGCCAATTCATTAAAAGCGACACATCACATATTCATTATTAGCTCAACGACGTCCATGTGTGCGTGTGTGTGTCCGTCAACAATTTCCTTTGGCGCGGGCTACATGTCGTACCTTTGGTCTGATCTTTATCAAATTTGTCATGAATGTTGACATTGACATGTAGTTGGGAACAGGTCATTTTGGGTCATTGGCCAAAAAACATGGCGGCTGACAGCCATCTTGGATTTCAAAATTATATCGATTGGCGCGGTCTACATGTCTTACTGTTTGTCTGATCATCATGAAATTTATCATGGATGTTAACGAGTCATTTTGTGGTTGTTCCACCAAAAAACATGGCTGCCAGCAGCCATCTTTGATTTTACTCTTTGCATGACTAAATCCTTGGCGCGGGCTACAGGTCGTAGCTTTGGTAGGATCTTCATGAAATTTGTCATGGATGTTAACAATGACATGTAGATTGGAAAGAATCCTTTTGGGGTCATTCGGCCAAAAAACATGGCCGCTGCCAGCCATCTTGGATTTCAAAATTAAATCGATTCGCGTGGTCTACAGGTCATACTGTTCGTCTGATTATCATGAAATTTGTCATGGATGTTAATAATGACAGGCAGATGGGAACGAGCCATTTTGGGGTCGTTCGACCAAAAAAACATGGCCGCCAGCGGCCATCTTGGATTTTACTCTTTGCATGACTAAATCCTCTGGCGCAGGCTACAGGTCGTAGCTTTGGTCGGATCTTCATGAAATTTGTCATTGGTGTTAACAATGACATGTAGATGGGAACGAGCTGTTTTGTGGTCATTCGGCCAAAATACATCTTGGATTTTACTCTTTGCTTGACTAAATCCTTCAGCACAGGCTCTAGGTTGTACATTTGGTCATATCATTATGATATTTGTCATCGCTATTGACATGTAGATGACATGTAGATGTTAACGAGTTATTTTGGGGTAATTTGACCAAAAAACATGGCCACCAGCAGCCATCTTGGATTTTACTCTTTGCATGACTAAATCCTTTGGCACAGGCTACAGGTCCTTACTTTGGTCAGATCATTATGAAATCTGTCATGAATGTTGATGTTGACATGTGGATGGGAATGAGTCATTTTGGGGTCATTTGGCCAGAAAACATGGCCGGCAGCGGTCATCTTGGATTTCAAAATGCAATCCATTAGCATGGGCCACAGGTCGTATCTTTTGTCGGATCATTATTAAATTTGTCATGGATGTTAAAATGGACATGTAGATGGGAAATGAGTAATTTTGGGGTTGTTCGGCCAAAAACATGGCCGCCAGCAGCGATCTTGGATTATACTCTTTGCATGACTAAATTCTTTGTCAAGCGCTACAAGTCGAATCTTTGGTCCAATCATCATGAGATTTGTAATGGATGTTAACAATTACATGTAGATGGGAAAAGGTTCATATTGAATTCAACCAAGAAACCTGGTCACCAGCAGCCATCTTGTATTTTACTCTTTACACGACTAAATCCTTTGACACGGGCTACAGGTCGTATCTTTTGTCGGATCATCATGAAATTTGTGAAGGATGTTAACAATGACATGTAAATAGGAAGGAGTCTTTTTTGTGTCATTTGGCAAAAAAACGATGGCTGTCGCGGCCATCTTGGATTTTAATCTTCGCATAACTAGGCCTTTCAACTTTCCACATTCCTAATCGCTCCATTAACTGTAACACATGAAATTATTCTCTTTCCTCATTGAGCTACAGTGTCATTGACACTTTCATAATTACATTTCAGTCAATTCACATTTTCAGCTGCATATACATGTATACCGGTATGTGAACCAATTTCATCATTACAGAAATTGCAAATTCATCGTTGATTCCATCATCTCAACATTTCATTAAAGTGAGACTTTATGTTCACACATCGATTCATTCAGGCAACATTAAAATGACGCTTCATATTCATTACACTTCATTCAATAATTTCTGTTTCTACATCACTTATTGCATTGATTGCCTTCAGGTAAGGTAAGCTATGTCCGACTCAAATATTAAAGTGACATATTCACTACACTTTATTCAATAATTTCTTTTTCTACATAGTTTACACGTATTGCATTGATTGCCTGCAGCTAAGGTAATCTATGTCCGACTCAAATAATTCAAATATTAGAGGCATTCCATTTCCATCCATTAATTCTAAGGAAACTTCTGCTGTGATATATATATATGTATATATACATACAGGGTACTACATGTGCTACACCACTCGGAGAAATGTCTGTGTCATCACACTAAAATACCATGTTAGAACTTGAATTGATATATTCGTAATCGTATATAGTCACCAATAACCGGGTTACTACCATAGTACCTGACATTGCCTATCTAGTGAGCTATTCAAACCCAACAGGCCTGGTTGATTTTACTGTGGGATGATGGTTCACTTCCATCCTCAAGCTACTTTTCTTATCTGACGTGCAGGGGTAGATATGCTTGAGGCCCCACCACAGTTAAATTCGCACCAGGTTCTCAGCTATTATTATCTTATGTTCGAACTTTACTCATATGTTTGGACTGATCATAACCATGATTTCAATGCTGGGTTTGAATAGTACACTAGATGGGCAATGTCCGTTACTACGGTAGTAACCCGGCTATTGGTGACTATATACGATTACGAATATATTAATCCAAGTTCTAGCATGGTATTTGTGTGACGACACAGACATTTATCCGAGTGGTGTAACACATGCAGTACCCTGTATGGTATGTACATCATATAATTATTGTAACGTTGAACTTAATGATCAACTTGGTGGTTGCTCCATTGCGTGTCACGTACGATCATATTACATACTAAAGTAAAGCAGTGTATTGTCGGGGTAGTCTAGCCCTATCGGGCTGTCTTCCTGCCACCCCCTAAAACAAGTATAACTATACTAATAGCATTGATGATTGTATTTCAGATCCCCGCACATGTACAGACTATAGTCATATATAAAACTTTCTAGAATCTAGTACTTAGGGCATATCACAAACAAGTATTGGCCTGGTTGTGAGCCAATCCAGACGATTTATCATATCGAAAATGTATTATCTCTCCATATATAAGAACAGTTCAAATTATCTGAAACATATGAACATTTTCGGTTCCAGTTCCAGTTCCATGGGTATAATAGGAACAAAATATTTTGTTTTCTGTTGCTACAACGGTTTCAGGCGAGGGATACCGCGCCATCTTTATTTAAGTAAACAAAATGAGAATCTATACATACATCTATACATACACTTTGGGAGGACTAGGTCTCCGTCTTTGCAGGAATTCTTGAACTCCAGTTCTAATCTCTAACTTGTGTCTCTCCGAATCTCTAACATTCTTCTGCCAATGCTTTAATCGAGCATCGGCAGAGAATTTTAGCAAAATTCTTTATTTTAGTTTAAAGAACATTTTGAAGATGAAAAAAACGCTACACTGCACTCCATATTATATGAATTGCGCGGGCACCGCTGACGACGTCATTGTGTGTTTTCACACAAATTTTCCCGAACGTCAAATCAAGTGTGTTTCTTTTTGACAAAAAGAAACACACTTGGATTGACGTTCGGGGAAATTTGGTAAAATACGCAATGACGTCGTCAGCGGTGCCCGCGCGTTTTCAATAAAAAGTAAACATACATCCACCATTCTTCATTCATATCGAAATGGATTATCGAGATATGTATCTGTGTTATTTGTAGGAGAGGTTGATGGTGAGAGGTGTCTTTGGAGGTGAAACACATATGATCTGAAAGGCTTTGAGTCTAGCAACAACGGGTACTGTAGATAACTTATTCGATATCAACATATATACCGTTATGCTGATGACAGATCACAGAGATTACCACCACGGTTGTTCGGATACACCAGATTGCTGGGATCGTCAAGACTGATGGTGCGACTCCCGGCTACCTTGCTGCAGCGGTCTATCATAATCTTCTCAGGGCACAGGGTCTACGACTTCTTGCCGCTCTGGGGGATACAGACAGGCCAGCCGTGCAATTGTGCCAATTGGTTGCGACGTTCCCCAGATAGCTTTCAGGTTTATTCAAACCCAAATACACAGGCCGACCATGGTCCTGACATTGACTCTCTGGCTGGCACTCTGGCCCACCCCCTCTGGGTCTGGCATTCTGGCCCATGGGCCCAGAAGGGGGTGGGCTAGAGTGCCAGCCAGAGATTCAATGTTAGGACATGGGACATCGCACTCTGGCCCATGGGCCAGATTGCCAGACCCAGAGGAGGGTTGGCCAGAGTGCCAGCCATTACTACCGACAGTGAACTCAATCTTGGCTTTGGAGTCACTCTTGACGTTATGCAGACACATCCATGACATACATGTATCAGTTGTTAAGCTTCAAATCAACTAGAGTTGACATATTTTGAAAATAAATACATATCTAGAGAGGATACATGTATTTGCCAGGATGCAATTTGAAATATTATTTTTTTAAATTCCTGGTACATGCAAATCGAGGTCATTGTGCAGGATAGACACGATTCCATAATTTCTAACTACATGTAATTTATGATTGATTAGTCTGTCAACCAACGCATTATATATCATTATGCCATTCAAGTCACTATGCCATACTCTAGGTGTTATGGAATCAACATATCATCTGAGTTGATAAACATGCAAATAATCAATTGATTAGCTTGGTGCACTGATGAACGTTATTTACTAGCCATTGATATATATTCACATTAACGGTTGAGCCAGCTGCTATATAGGTAGTTACATGACGACCCCCATTGTACAGTAGCTTTTCAAAAGTCCGTATCTCCATGAGTGTATTCTAGTTTGCTACTGTTTTCCTGATATGGAAATAATAAAGAGCGTTTATATCATTTTGTGTGATTAACCAATAGAATTGCGCTGTGTTATGTAAACAGAAGCACAACTTCTGTAACATGAGCAGGCTCTTGTTTGCCGTACGTCTTGACGACAATATATTTCCCGCTAATTATGTTTGGAATATGAACAAAACTATATATATTTTAATATTCAATTTGTTGATGGCGATTTGAACAAATATGAATATTTCTTCAACGAACGCCACCCGTGCCTTTAACTCTAACGTTAGTTGCATATATAATAACTCTACTCGCCTTAACCATCCATCGTTGGAGTATCACCATCAATTCGGAATCAAAGTAGACTCTGCGAACACATGTAGTTGAACAATTTATTTTGCATGAAAAATAAATTTCTTCAACAGTCCAGTAATTAATTATTACGACACCCACGTCATTCTCTGAGAATTGTTTTCTGCGATAGGGACGTATCCAGATGTATATAATCGACAGGTTGTAGTCCTAGCGATCATAGTGGTCGTACAGGTGGAGTACGAAGAGAGTTTGGTCAAATTACACGTACACCGAAGCGATAGCTTATGTCATCCAAAGTACACCTTCAGTGTGTGTTCAATATATATCCCCAAATTTTTTAGAGATTGTTCACACTTATATAATAAGTAATATCTGTATACAAATCGCACTTAATTCTAGATCCGAACATTGAATGACACCTATGCACGTATCCCGTTCCCGTAATGAATAACAATATGCGGGATGTATATATTAAACTAGCAGTGTGATCCCCCACCATTAATGTGGTGTGGAATGATGCACTGGGGAAATATAATGAAAATAGGTATTTTTTGGCTCAAATTGGTTATTCTCATAACAGGTATTCCCAAATGGTTCCGCTCACCTTGTAAAACTGATTTGTGTCTGTTTATTGCCTGGTAATTAATTATCCACAAGTGAACATCTAAACATTTGCAACTGCCCGTAATTCAGATGTTATCCTGTGGGGGCGGGTTGGTAGTATATTCGAGGTGCCTCTAATTCTGGGGAATAGCACCCAACATTCCAGATTGGACAATACGGGAGTTGATTCTTTGAATTGGTCAAATTTGCAATTGAGTGTTTTCTTTTTATTCTGGTGGTGCGGTCCTTACTCGGGTGTTGTGAATTTGACATCTTCAAGCCACATCAGTATATGACACACGTATCATCTAAACGCGTGAAACTTTCTGAAACAACTAACATGAGTTTAGCAATTGCACCACCCCCAATGTCACCCATCAGGTCAAGGAACATACATAATAAATTGTTCGATAAAATCGGAAAGATGTCTAATATTGAAGTGATTATTTGTCATTTTATTCACTTATATACATAACGCAACCAAACACGTAAGGTATTGTTCTATTTTCGCTAACTCACTTTGGGAATTCCCAATACTACATGGAAGAGCAATTCTGATTGAATCATAGCATATGCATGGTATACATATTACAGAACTTACCTGTATTCATGCCTAAAAATATATGTACAGACAGATATATGGACAGATGGACATTCTCAGAGATACATTATATATCAGCACAGAATTAAAAGCCAAATGGTTATACTTCGTGAATTTTGGATCTGATATCGGAATCATCTCACAAGTTGGAGCGAAAGATATGTGTTTTCGCGGGCGACTCGTCGCAAGCGATTAACATATAATTTTCGGTTGGAACGAGCTTAAAATTAAACCTTAAGAGAGATAGATGGTGTGAGGGAGCGAGAGAGAGAGAGTTTCACACGTGTATTCTAGTATTATATCGTTCCCTTAGCATTTGTTTTCGTCAAGTTTGATTCTTGAACTCGGGCAAAACCACTTTAAAACAGGTATTAACATATATTTTATAGTCGAGTTTTCTGACAATATGTTTGACTATGGGCTGGGTGAATCGACCATAATACGATAAGATTTCTCAGAACAAGCTTCCAGTTTGATTTGACGATTAGTTCTCGAATTTCAGCATGTCATGTTATCAAAGAGCATTTGATGAAACGAGTACTGCCTGTGGCGATAATTGCGTATATATCCTTCGTGTCCATGGTTCTCCCGTGACGTCACACCATAGGTAACAAAAAAACTAAGATACATGCATCAGGTCACCCATAAACTATTTAGCATATAATAATTCAGCTCTGTTAAAATTGTCCTGCAATTTTGATTGGCGTTTGACACATTAGCGACATTACAACTGAGTGTAATTAAGTACCGGTAATTAGAAGTACTATAACACATCGTTTAATTTCTACCGTATTGACTGAAAGGACTAGGAGCACCTTGGTTGCCATGAATGTTCTCGTTAGCTGCTAATACAGCCGGCCATGTCGTGTGTTGACATTTGGATTGTGTAGTTCATCAATAACTGATCAGCAGGCATTTGCCGTGATCACTTACGACGTGAACATGGGTTAATTAAACGGTATATCGATGGATCGATTACGGACGATGATAGGAAAACAAAATCAGAGATAACTGTCGGCGGGAGGGTTATTTTTTCTATAATTTTTATAGAAAATTCAGCAGTTGCAATATGGAAGCAGCAAAGAAGGGTATACAATTGGCAAATGATGAGGGGTGGCGGTGACGTGTAACTGCGATTGAAACTAGATATACAGTTTGGAGATTATTGGATGAGTGATGTTATATTAAGGGATACTGCAACTTGTTTCTTTTGGTATGCAGATTGAATAGCAGTTCAATATGCACAATCCTATTAAGCGGTCATAAAAATTTAATTATATGGATTGGGCGATCAGAAATATTGTATCTGAGTCAAGGAAACCACCAATCAAAGACCTATATAATTTTTTACAATCTAGTATTATTGGACTAATAAATGGTACATGAGTTGTTAGTATCGGACCAAATTGCGAAAGAAGACGGATAACTCTAAATAAATGGGCTTTCTGTGTATAACAACGCTAAATTTGGTCGAACAAGTTTATAATTATAAAAAATTTCGGGCAATTTTATACTATATTTGATAGCAGTTAGTTTTATTTTTCGACAATTAATCGATTCTGATAACTGAATGGGGTTCTATAAATGTTGTTGGAATCGGTATCTTTAAATGAAAATTGAATGGAATTCAGGACCTAAATGAATAGATACGAAGAGGCATTTGGGCCGAGTTGTATTTTGTGGATCGTTCGAATATCGGAGCAAAGTGGAATGTTGATTTTCAAATGTGTCGACAATGAATGAAAGGTTTGCCCAGTCAGAGGGCCATGGACACTATTGTAAATGATATTGTTGTAAAGAGATAACTGGTAGTGGACATGTACATGTATGCTTTCTCGCTTATTAATCAAATCAGATGAGTGGTCGCTTGGCTGAGTTGACAGATTGATGTATCCGAGATAATCTGTGTTTTATCTGCCTGTCATCTGGTCTGGTTGTTATATATCGATGAAATATGTCATTGTGGAAATGTCAAATATTTATATTGAATCTAAAGACAGATTGAGTTAAAGTGTAAAAATTGGGATAGGTTGGTAGTTTTGGGTGTGAAAAGTACCAATGATCATGTTTTATCTAGCTTGTTTAGCAAATAAAGTATGCGCATTGTAACTTAAAAGTTGTTTATCATTTATATATATACATGTATATATTTTTTGTGTGAACAATTTCAGATTATATATTCGATAGTGCTTTAAGATAATTGGATTAAACGGCCCTCAATTTATATTTATTTGGTTGGCAACACTATTTGATTCGAGCCAAATAACCGATCTTAAGTATCCGATTAAATTTAATAATCTGTTATTTGTCACAATTTAGAATTATTAGTGTCCGAATAAGCAGTCGACTATGGGAGGACAAATTAAATTTTAATAGTTAATCACGCTTAAGCGTAATACACTTACACTTAAGCATAATAACTCACTCACAACTCTATTACGCTTAAGTGTAGTGCCATTATGCTTAAACGTAATAGGTTTTCATAGATTTACTACCTTACATATAATTGTATCATCTAAGGTAGAAATATATTAAAAGTTACTAGTATCAGTAATTGGCTGTTCTTTTTCAGCTTCAGTGGAGTTTTGAAATATGGAATTTGAATTATGCTAAAGTGCAATGCTATTACCCTTAAGTGTAACGGAAATCTGATTTACGCTGAAGCTTTTATGAGTAATTGGTTATCAAACATGAATTTGGCCTCCCCTAGTTTACAAGTTTCTTATATCGGACCAAATTGCGAATGAAAATGGATAACTAAAATGGAGAGACTTTACGTGGATAATAAGGCAATTTTGTACTATAGTCGACAGTCCTTAGGAATATTTTTTTTAGCAATTAATCAATTGATAACTGAAGTGGCATTTGTAAAATCTTTTTTGAATCCGATTATATGGGGGCCACTATCAAATCAGATTGAGCACCTTTAACCTTCGCATCCGGTTTGCAGCAATAACATGTTTGTGCCTGTGTGGCATCGCACATGTATGTATTACATGTATTCATCGTGCAAAGGCCCACACGCAATCGTTGAGCTTCAAAGTTTCAAAGACCAGCGACACCCTGCGACAGTCATAGGTAAAATACAGTCGGCGTCGAATGTGTCGTCCCCGTTCCGTCCCTCCCACCAAATTGGCAAAAAAGTGTCCAAAATGTGCAAAAATAGCATGAAGTATGTCAGAAATAGACATACATAAATACCAGACCGACATGACATCTGTGGCCTAAAATAATCGTCGCTCCAGTTCTTTCCCACACACGACCATAGTGGATGCCATCATGGATTTTCCCAAAATATGCCTAAAGTTGCATAAAGTGAGTCAGACATACATACAGGACAGTTGGGATCACAAATATATATACCAATTGCAGGGAATTTTATTTCTAGCAATTTAGACGGATAGACATACATACAAGGAGACAGAACATTTGGGGGGGGGGGGGGCACACAAAAACGTCTATATATTCAAATTGCAGGGAATTTCAATGTTAGCTAGTTGACTTGTTTTATTTTCACTCCTATTTATTAGTTATTTGAATGGGGTTATCATTAAACCTCACATACTTATATCGGTTATGTAGATGGAGTTATCGTTAAACCTCACATCCTTATATTGGATACATGTATGTAGATGGAGTTATCTTTAAACCTCACATCCTTATATTGGTTATGTAGATGGAGTTATCATTAAACATCACATCCTTGTATTGGTTATGTAGACATATGGTATGCAGATTGAATAGCAGTTCAATGTGCACAATCCTATTAAGCGGTCATAAAATTTTAATTATATGGATTGGGCGATCAGAAATATTGTATCTGAGTCAAGGAAACCACCAATCAAAGACCTATATTATTTTTTACAATCTAGTATTATTGGACTAATAAATGGTACATGAGTTGTTAGTATCGGACCAAATTGCGAAAGAAGACGGATAACTCTAAATAAATGGGCTTTCTGTGTATAACAACGCTAAATTTGGTCGAACAAGTTTATAATTATAAAAAATTTCGGGCAATTTTATACTATATTTGATAGCAGTTAGTTTTATTTTTCGACAATTATACGATTCTGATAACTGAATGGGGTTCTATAAATGTTGTTGGAATCGGTATCTTTAAATGAAAATTGAATGGAATTCAGGACCTAAATGAATAGATACGAAGAGGCATTTGGGCCGAGTTGTATTTTGTGGATCGTTCGAATATCGGAGCAAAGTGGAATGTTGATTTTCAAATGTGTCGACAATGAATGAAAGGTTTGCCCAGTCAGAGGGCCATGGACACTATTGTAAATGATATTGTTGTAAAGAGATAACTTGTAGTGGACATGTACATGTATGCTTTCTCGCTTACTAATCAAATCAGATGAGTGGTCGCTTGGCTGATATGACAGATTGATGTAACCGAGATAATCTGTGTTTTATTTGATTCGAGCCAAATAACCGATCTTAAGTATCCGATTGAATTTAATAATCTGTTATTTGTCACAATTTAGAATTATTAGTGTCCGAATAAGCAGTCGACTATGGGAGGACAAATTAAATTTTAATAGTTAATCACGCTTAAGCGTAATACACTTACACTTAAGCATAATAACTCACTCACAACTCTATTACGCTTAAGTGTAGTGCCATTATGCTTAAACGTAATAGGTTTTCATAGACTTACTACCTTACATATAATTGTATCATCTAAGGTAGAAATATATTAAAAGTTACTAGTATCAGTAATTGGCTGTTCTTTTTCAGCTTCAGTGGAGTCGCCCCCGTTCCGTCCCTCCCACCAAATTGGCAAAAAAGTGTCCAAAATGTGCAAAAATAGCATGAAGTATGTCAGAAATAGACATACATAAATACCAGACAGACATGACATCTGTGGCCTAAAATAATCGTCGCTCCAGTTCTTTCCCACACACGACCATAGTGGATGCCATCATGGATTTTCCCAAAATATGCCTAAAGTTGCATAAAGTGAGTCAGACATACATACAGGACAGTTGGGGTCACAAATATATATACCAATTGCAGTGAATTTCATTTCTAGCAATTTAGACGGATAGACATACATACAAGGAGACAGAACATTTGGGGGGGGGGGGGGCACACAAAAACGTCTATATATTCAAATTGCAGGGAATTTCAATGTTAGCTAGTTGACTTGTTTTATTTTCACTCCTATTTATTAGTTATTTGAATGGGGTTATCATTAAACCTCACATACTTATATCGGTTATGTAGATGGAGTTATCATTAAACCTCACATCCTTGTATTGGATACATGTATGTAGATGGAGTTATCTTTAAACCTCACATCCTTATATTGGTTATGTAGATGGAGTTATCATTAAACATCACATCCTTGTATTGGTTATGTAGATATATGGAGTTACCATTAAACCTCACATCAGTGTATTTGGGGATTTGGGTAGGGACTTGATTTGGGATCTTTCTTTCTTTGTTTTTGAACAAGTTCACCTCACAGATACGAGTTCACATATTTTCCTGTGCAAACATTTCCTATATAGCCGTGTTTGCACATGTGTTTTTCTCAGAAAATGCAAACTTTTAGCGCGTTTACATTTCGCGATGTATGGTGTGTACCGTATGCAACATAACTAGGTATGTTCAAGCCTAAGTACCGATAATTTGGTGGGGGTAGGGTCAGATATATGGGAATTAGGAGTTCATACCGATGGCATAATATTAATTAACAGAGCGATAACGACCAATGTTGTCCATTAATGCACCACAACAGTAGTACTGTACTGTTGCACCAAAGCTATAAAATGGGGGGGGGGGGGGGGGGTAACGATCTGAATTATCTCTAGAGATGGTGCCAGAATTCTATAGTAATTGATCGGACTATATAGTAATCTTTCGCGACATAATTGTCACCAATAAAACATATCTATTTCATTGTCGAAATTAGTCGGTGATTATAGATATTTTGCCGATAGTTGAAATTTGGATAGCACTCCACCCCCCCCTCAAGGCACAGGCCAGAATTTTGCCCCCACCCGATACCCTTCTGAATTGATAATAAGCAAATGTGAAAATCGATCGACAAATTATTTGCGATAATTTTGTCAATATAAATTGAAATTTGAGCAGCACTCCGCCCCCTAAGGCGCAGGCCAGAATCTTGGCACACAAGATACCCTTCAGAACAAATATTAATCAGTAAATTAAATTAAATCAGCTAAAATTTAACATTTTCTTCTGAAAATTAACATTTTTATCTCTCGCGACATAATTGTCACCAATAAAAACAAATTTGATTCATCATGGAAGTTAGTCGATGACTATAAATGATGTCACCATTCAACTGAATGTTGTTGACCATATTTCAACCAATTTTGGAAGTTTAAATGAATATTTTCTTCACACGCCAAGTCAAATTGACAATTTCTTGATTTTAGCCTGCTTCGTGGAGACCAAAATTTGTTGTGCACACTCAAGGAACGTCTACCATCACTCGATATGCCAAATTATGCCCTGACCACGCTATAAACTAGCTTGAAATTGACAAAACAATCAATTTTTTTTGGTTGAAAAAATCTACATGGGAATCTCAGTGTATTTGAAGATTTGGACAGGGACCTTGATTTGGGACCTTTTTTGTTTTTGTTTTTAACAAGTTCACCTCACAGAAACGAGTTCACATATATTCCTGTGCAAACATTTCCTATGTAGCCATGTTTTGAACTGTTTTCACCTGTTTTTTTTTTTAAATGCAATCTTGAAGCGCGTTTACATTTCGCAATGTCTGGTGTGTACTGTGTGCAGCGTAACTTGGTATGTTCAAGCCTAAGTACCGATAAATTGGTGGGGGGGGGGGGGTAGGGTGGGCTATATGTGGAATTAGGAGTTCATACTGATAGAATCATATTAATTAGCAGAGCGATAACGACCAATGTTGACCTACAATGCACCATAATTGTAGTACTGTACTATTGCACCAAAGCTATAAAATGGGGGGGGGGGGTCACGATCTGAATTATCTCTAGAGATAGTGCCCGAATTATATAGTAATTGATGGGACTACCGGTATATAGTAATCTTTTGCGACATAATTGTCACCAATAAAAACATATATATTTCATCGTGTAAGTTAGTCGGTGATTATAAATATTTTGTCAATAATTGAAATTTGGGTAGCAATCCACACCCCCCCTCAAGGCACAGGCCAGAATTTTGCCCCCCCGATACCCTTTCTGAATTGATATTAAGCAAATGTGAAAAAATGTTAATCGATCGACAAATTATTCGTAACAATTTTGTCAATATAAATTGAAATTTGAGCAGCACTCCACCCCCAAGGCGCAGGACAGAATCTTGCCCCTTGCCCAACACCGATACCATTCAGAACAAATATTAATCAGTAAATTAATTAAAATCAACTAAAATTTGACATTTTCTTCAGAAAATTAACATTTTATCTCTCGCGACATAATTGTCACCAATAAAAACAAATTATATTCATCATGGAAGTTAGTCGGTGACTATAAATAATGTCACCATTCAACTGAATGTTGTTGAGCATATTTCAACCAATTTTGGAAGTAAAAACAAATTTGATTCATCGTGGAAGTTAGTCGGTGACTATAAATAATGTCACCATTCAGCTGAATGTTATTGAGCATATTTCAACCAATTTTAAAAGTTTAAATGAATATTTTCTTCACACGGAAAGTAAAGTTGACAAATTTCAGGATTTTAGCCTGTTTTGTTGGAACCAAAATTTGTTATCCACACTCAAGGAACGTCTACCATCACTCTATAGGCCAAATTATGCCCTCATCATGCTATAAACTAGCTTGAAATTGACAAAACAATCAATTTGTTTTGGTTGAAAAATTTACATGGGAATCTCCATAGAGACTAACATTTCCTATGTAGCCGTGTTTTGAACTGTTTTTCTAAAAAAAATGCAAACTTGAAGCGCGTTTACATTTCGCGATGTCTGGTGTGCACTGTATGTAGCGTAACTTGTATATTCAATCCTAAGTACCGATAAATTGGGGGGGGTATTGTGGGCTATATGTGGAATTAGGAGTTCATACTGATGGAATGATATTAATTAGCAGAGCGATAACGACCAATGTTGACCTACAATGCATCAAAACTGTAGTACTGTACTGTTGCACCAAAGCTATAAAATAGGGGGGTCACGATCTGAATTATCTCTAGCGATAGTGCCCGAATTCTATATTAATTGATGGGATTACCGGTATATAGTAATCTTTTGCGACATAAATGTCACCAATAAAAACATATCTATTGCATCGTGTAAGTTAGTCAGTGATTATAAATATTTTGTAAATAATTGAAATTTGGGTAGCACTCCACACCCCCTCTAGGCACAGGCCATAATTTTGCCCCCTCCCGATACCCTTTCTGAATTGATATTAAGCAAATGTGAAAAAATGTTAATCGATCGACAAATTATTCGTAACAATTTTGTCAATATAAATTGAAATTTGAGCAGCACTCCACCCCCCAAGGCGCAGGCCAGAATCTTGCCCCTTGCCCAACACCGATACCCTTCAGAACAAATAATAATCAGTAAATTAAATAAAATCAGCTAAAATTTGACATTTTCTTCAGAAAATTAACATTTTATCTCTCGCGACATAATTGTCACCAATAAAAACAAATTTGATTCATCATGGAAGTTAGTCGGTGACTATAAATAATGTCACCATTCAGCCGAATGTTGTTGAGCATATTTCAACCAATTTTGGAAGTTTAAATGAATATTTTCTTCACACGCAAACTAAAGTTGACAAATTTCAGGATTTTAGCCTGTTTCGTTGGAACCAAAATTTTTTGTGCACACTCAAGGAACGTCTACCATCACTATATAGGCAAAATTATGCCCTCACCATGCTATACACTAGCTTTAAAATGACAAAACTATCAATTGTTTTTGGTTGAAAAATTAACATGGAAATCTCCATAGAGAACAGTTATATTTCGATAAAAACGAAAATAATGCGAAATGAAAGTCGACACTCGTCAGAATGGTGCAGAATAACACACGAGTCATGATATATGCGAAAATTTGACCTCATTCGATTAATTAGTCTCGTAATTAAGGAATCAATGGCTCGGACATGTCGAATTACAACAATAGATGACCTGACAAAATCATATAATAAGAAAAAACAAGTCGACATGATCATCTTAGACTTCTCCAAAGCATTCGAGACGGTACCTCACAAGAAGTTCCTTTACAAACTACACCAGTATGGGATCCGTGGCCAACTCCACACATGGCTAGAGAGCTTCCTAACAGAAAGGAAAATGAAAGTAGTACTGGAGGGACAAACATCAGAAGAAGTTGACGTGGACCCCGGTGTACCACAGGAAACAGTTCTAGGTCCTCTGTTGTTCCTATGTCACATAAACGACCTTCCAGACAGAGTCAAATCTTAGTCCGACTTTTTGCCGATGACTGCCTACTCTACCGGCAAATAAACAGCATCAGTGACCAACACCAACTGCAACAAGATCTGAAGGATGGGCCAAACACTGGGGAATGTCCTTCAATGCAAAGAAGTGCTACGTGATGAGTATGCAAAAGAAACATGACAAGATGTATGAACTAGATGGACAAAACCTAAAACAAGTGGCACACAACCTCGGACTAGAAATCTCAAACGACTTAAAATGGACAACTCATATTAACAACACATCAAAGAAAGCAAACTCAACACTGGGCTTTCTACGCCGAAACCTAAAGATCATGCCAGGAAAACTAAAACAGATAGCGTACTTATCCATAGTCCGGACCATCATGGACTACGGCTCAACCATCTGGGATCCATACCAACAAAAAGAAATCGACCTCCTAGAAAAAATACAGAGGAAGGCAGGGAGATTCATTAAAAACGACTATCGAAGCCACCATCTTGGATCAATGACGACCATACTCAAGGAACTTAAGCTACCACCACTATACGAGAGGAGGAAAATCCAGCGGCTGTCATACTTTTTTAAGGTGGTAATGAACCTGATACCAGCTATGCCATCCGACGACTTCCTCACAAAAAAGATAGAATCCAGGAAAATAACTCAAAAACATTCAGTGACCACCAAGTAACAAACCTGGTCACGAAGTATCCTCATTCATGTACATCTACTCGCCATACTTCTAACTTGTGATGTATTACCATTAATCAATTTGACAAAGAAGACTTAGCCCAAATATTACACAGTAAAAAGAATTTCAATTGAAAATTGTTTATGAACAGAACTTTGTGCAAAATGGAACAGTGGAGGTTTCGAGCAATTTCACCTCTGCAAAATACATACCGTTAACTCTTTCGCTGCCAAACGCGCATAAATGCGAACTTCCAAGACGCTGCCAATCGCGCATTTTTGCGAATTTGGTATGTAGTCTAATGTATGGGATATAACTCTATTCTTTCGGGCATGTTGGACAGTGTACAATGTATTTATATGTAGTACTGTTGCGCGCGATCAATTTGAAGTGACAATGTCCTCAAGGTCATGCTATTTCTGACGTTATGGGAGTACAGTCAGAGCCGGAATATTGCGTCATTGTTGTTAGCACGTGGTTATCAGTCGAAAATGGCTGCTCGAGGGGCGCCTGCGGCGCCTAAGATACATTGTACTTATACCTATTATTTAGTTGGGCAGTAGCCTCTATAGGGGCGCCTGCGGCGCATAAGATGCTACTATTATGGGTGGCGGGATGGGGTGGTGGGTGGGTAACTAACCTCTATACTCTAATGATCGAGGGGCACCTAGGGCGCATATGATACTTATACCTATTATTTATGCCGGCAGTAGATACTTATACCTATTATTTATGCCGGCAGTAGATACTTATACCTATTATTTATAATACATCTTTACTGGTTTTGAACAACCCTTGTCTATTGTATCATTTTCCAGAGATGATAACAGGCAACAAAATTAATTATGCTGGTGAGTTGACCACGCGTACGCCCGCGTGACCCATATAATTCACATAAATCATCGTAAAACCCAATTTTCCTGACATTCAAGATGGCCGTCATGATCACGTGACTTATAAGGGGCGGAGCAGGGTCATATGTCCCCCTGCAGGTATATATATACCTATGGTATGGTTATATATATATATTTGGAATTGTACCTATCAGAGAATATTCAAGCAACAAAAGCACGAACTCAACAAAGTGCGTCAATGTATCCCATTTTGCTACAAATAGGTGGCAACTTGCATAAATCCAAGATGGACGCCAAGGTCACGTGACCTATTTTATGTCCAAAGTGGGTTCATATAGGTTACTCCCTACTGTTGGACATCGTATAATTGGGTTGAAAATTAGAAAACAAACAACACACTCATTCATAGCCACACAAACTGTACATATACCGGCAAATAGCCACTAATCCAAGATGGCCACCAATGTCACGTGACCTTTGTGGGCGTGTCCACGGCAGCATTCAACAGGGTATACCTATGCCTATATACATGTGAAGTTTCAACTAATTATATTAGAAAATGCTTGAGATATAATGTATTACCAATATATACCTGAAATACATGGATATATGTACAGGATGCGTTGCACTGGCGGCTATGTCTGTGGTGGCGGGTGGCAGCGAAAGAGTTAATAAAACCATGCATATAGCACGAAGACGAGTATGACTCGCACATAGTAACATTTCACCAGACTCTGTTCTTAAATGTAAGTGAATTCACAACTCTTGAACTCAAGATATATATCATATAGCCCTGTAATGGTTTCGATATATTTCAGAAATGACAGTGCAATTTGTCTCATCATAAATCAAATTTGGAATACTAGTACAAGTTGTTTGTTGGAATTTCTCGAAATATACATGTATCTTGACTCTGAAGTGATTTCATAGTACATGTACCGGTATGTCGTTTTGCTCACTTTTACTTGGAGATAACTGTTATCCCTTTGATATGGACCAGTTGTATTGAAACCCGAGACACATGTGTGTGTCACCCGAATAAGGTGGCTTTATTTGACCAGTGACCTTTTCAGAAGTAAATAATTTGATTCTGGTAATAACTATTGAATACTTCATACATTTCAAAGATGGACTCAAATCTGTATTTTAATTGAATCAAACATTACTTCAAACTCTACTATTGTCTACTATTTTGGTATCATACATTTCAAAGATGGACTCAAAATTCAACGAATTGTATTATAATATTTTATAAAGTCATCACGCAAAAATCATCTGACATAAAATGTACATGTAGCCCAGATTTGAACTGGACCCAGATTGCCATATTATAAGTTGACAGGGACCACAACTATAGTACAAATGGACGAACGAACATGTATATTCTATCTTGTTCTGCAGATTTGTAATTTAAAAAATGTTCAAATTCATAATCCACATACTAATATTTACACTCACACGTGCATTTGTTTTGTGGAACATGAATGCAGGACGTTGGTTGGTCGAAATTACGTCACATGACGTCGCGCGCTGACCCCAACTTGCATCCATTTGTGTGTAGACGCAACTTGGTCCGAGCCACGATAATAACGTTGGAAATGGATGCTTAAAACTCTTTTAATCTGACAGTTGACTTTGTTGAGTGTAAATATAAGTAATGGATGTTGATTTTGTTGTGTTCCAAAAAGTATGGATGCAAGTTGGTCTGACATTTTCATGTGTTCCACACAAAATGGAAGACCAACTTGCATCCATACTATATGGAACGCAACAAAATCAACATCCATTTCTTAACTAGTAATATCATACCAAATTTAAATATAAACAGATAACATGAGATAACTATAACTAAAGCTATCACCTGGAAACCAATATAATTATCAAATTTTAAGTTGACAGGGACCATAAGTCAACTCTGGAAGAAATGACAGACAGAATCCAAATTTGAATTTGACCTATGTTTTCATGTGGCTGATCCATATATAACATTTTAAGACAATTATAAAACTAAATAGAGGATCTCACATGAGCTTCTATTTTATACGGAATTTAGCAGTTCACTAAATTCGATTTGAGCCGAGGTTTACCGAGGCTCAAATAGAATTTAGTGGATGAGGTTGATAAATTACGTATAAAATAGGACAAGTGTGCGATACCTTTTATAACATGATCAAATAAACGCGAAGCAACGCGAAATATTTATCGAAAACAACAATCATAAACTGCAGCGATCACAAGGCATTTGAAGAAAGGCGTGACGTCATCGCACGCGTTGATATTAGATGAAACTACTTGTATGGGCAAATTATGTGATAAAAGTAAATGTATCACCCACCGTGGCTCGGATACCATAATAATGGGCAATTTCCAAGTCAACAAGAACAATAACACCGCTAAAATGAATGGACTAAGCCCAATTTCGAACTTGACTTGTACTAGTATCTTCATGTGTCTAATCCACATACATTATTTCAAAACAACCGGATAAATAAAAATAAAGTTATCATCTGGAAATCATCTTGGACGAACGTATACCATTGATTTCTAAACCAGTATTGTCCACTAATTTGTGAGGGGGCAAAACTGCAAAGGAAGATTTTCAGAAAAGGAGTGCCATGTAGTGTATATTGTTATTGTGGTGAGGATGGTGGGTATGCGGGTGGTGACTAATGTTGTTATACCAGACATTGGCTTCAGGGCATGAACATGTGCAGGTGTGGTGGCCAATATTCATTCTGGGTACCCCCATGTTGACTGATATTACATATAGTATTAATATGTCCAATTACACACATGTATATATCAATTCAACAATGACAGTGTCAATGACACTCTAACTCAACTTGGAAAGGGAATAATTTCATGTGTTACAGTCAATGGAGCGATTAGGAATGCAGAATGTTGAATGTCTAAGTACTACTAGATTATCAACATGAAGAGATATCATATATATCAAGTAAAACACAAGATGGTTGATGACGGTTACGTTTTCCAATGAAATTCAAACACATTTGATAGCTGTCATCTAGTAGATCAATATCAAGATTAATATGAAGTTTGGTGATGATCGGGTGAGGGAAGTGGAATATGGGGTGTGCCAAATAATTTAGCCATTTAGTCATTTACATATCAATGTTAGCATCCATGACAAATTGCATGATTACCTTACCAAAGGTTCGACCTGTAGCCCGTGCCAAAATATTTAGTAATGCAGAGAGTAAAATCAAAGATGACTACTGCCAGCCAATGCCATGTTTTTTTGCCAAATGACCCGAAAATGACTCGTTCCCATCTAGATATCAATATTAACATTCATGACAACTTTCATGATGATCCGACCAATGATACCACCTATCGGCTGTGCCAAAGGATTTATATGTAGTCATACAAAGAGTAATATGAACATAAGCTAGCTTAATTAACGAACCAAAGCTGAACAACATGGGTGCCCGTTTGGTGGGGTGGGGCAATTAACTATTTATGTTGTCATTCAACCGGTAAAACTGATGATGTGACATGGCACGGCAGCTGAAATAATGATAAACCTTTATCGACCGACCAACATGGATGTTCCTGTGGCTTCAATCTCACATGGTTGAATCATTTTACAACTGGTACTTCAAGTTCATAAAGTTAGAAATATTATAAATGTGGCCATTTGTTGGTCTAGTTACAACAGATTTTCCACTGAATACCAAAGTTAGGGGGGGTCAAAACCAGAACCCCTCCCACCAATTATGTGGTTCTAAACTCAGCTCATAAATCACCATCTACATGTACATCTATCAGGACTATGAGTTCAAACTCCGTAAAATAACAGAACCTGAGAAACAGGTGTGAATTAATATGTGACGGGGTCTCAAGCATGTCTACCCCTGCACATCAGAAAAATGCCATTAACCTTATCATGACTAGAGCTCAATGAAATTTTGCGAAAAACTTGGTCCAATGCACACTTATATATGGGAGTCTCCCATTGGGAGCCTCGCGTATATAAGAAAAGACATTGGCCTAACAACATTTGCCTTAACATTGTAAACCAGTGCACTTTTATATGCGAGGCTCACCATGAGAGACATGCACATATTTGTACATGTATACATGTATAAGAGTGTGCACAGGCACATTATCTTTAATGCTGCACCAGTATGAAAGGGTTAAATGGCAAAAGTAGCTTGAGGATGGATGTGATCCATCATATCGCAGGTCAATTCAACCAGTCCCACACGATTTCGTGTTCAAGTGCTTGTGTACTAATTTATAGCACAAACTCATACCGGTATTTCCTTCGCCAGTTGATAGAAATACATGCTTTTAAATTTTGTCAATAATTCATAATTTCACTCACACTGCAGTGTGTAGACTATAGTGACAAGTGTTGTTATATATTGTCATATTTTCACAATAAAAGGTAAACTACCGCCAGGAATGAAATGAAATTGCAATTCTATATTCATAATTCTCATTTGCAGTAGCAGTAATTGAAATACATACAACTGATAAGATATCACTTTAGGCAAATGCTTTAGAATTTATACAGCAAGTCAGGAGCTTTTACAAGAATCAAAATGTCGAAAATGAGTTAATGAAAATCATGAATAATGATTTACATGTACTCTTGTCGGATTTAAAGGCATGCTACACATGTATCAAAAATAATTATGTCACTTGTTCTGTGTAATGGCGGCATGACTGAGATTTCTTGTACTATAGTGGAATATAAGACAGGGAACGCTCAATGTTTGGCTATATTTAGAGTGAAAATAAAGTAATAATGGGGCACTTCTCTCAGTCTAACACAAGGTCATAACTGGCAAAGGGCCAAAACTCTGAAAAGAGTGCAGACAAAACTTGCACTGTGAAGGACGGGGTCAAACGAAGGTCTCCACAATATACATCCGAACCCTCCAAATCCTCAATCACAAATTTCCAAGTCAAAGAAGGGTTGTAACTGGCAAATATGAAACCTACCTGTATGCTCAACGTACAAGAACACCCTATAATTAACACCCCGAGTTACAAGCTTAAATATTCTTTCGGACACAAAATTCACAAATTTCTAACTCAAACAAGGGCCGTAAATCTGGTAAACATTAGAGGTGTGACTGTCCCAATGGGACTAAGGATACCCCCCTTTTTAAAACACTAAGATGGTTCACATGTCAGTAAACATTTAGTTAAAATAATAAAATAACAGATTCTCATTGCAGGTACAAAACCCTAACAGGGCGACCTCCGCTTCCTTACTATGATCGGAAACATAAATGAGAGTTTTGATGTTGAATTATACATGTAGAGTATACTGTTATGTACTATTATAGACCATACATGTACATTATACCGCGTAAAAATGTTTGTTCCCAGGACTTTCTGTGTTACGGGGTAAGGAAATATTGCACCTATTTTTCCCTCCAAATCCAAACCGGCTAATTAAAGAGCAAGATAATGTCGTAGCAGGTACATTGACATACTGTATGTACCGTACGTCCCAAAAGTTTGACTGCTATACTTTAAAAGTAACTTGCCCAATGGAGTCGGGGTGGGTTGAGACTTTAGGAAAATTCCACGGAAATTGCAAGGGGGGGGGGGGGGGAATTCAAACATCGAAATAATTTTTTTTAGACAATACATCTGATGGGTATTGTTCAGGCGCATCTATATCGCAATTTTCTAATTTTCAGATGCAACGGTTTACTCGTGACAACGCTATAGAACATAAATATGTATACTTAAGTAGTCTATCACCAACCAATTTTTAGCCCCAAATCCAAACGGGCTAATGCAGGAGCGAGTTTAATGCAGGAGCATGTAAGCCGGTATACTGTAGGTACGCCTACAAAATTTGACCGCTCTACTATAAAAGCAACCTGCTCAACGGGGAGTTTGTGTCGGGTGGGTTCAGATTTGGCAAATTCCACCGAAAATCAAATGGGGAAAATTACTCCGAAAATCAGATATTGAGATAAAAACTTTTCGACTAGTGGATGTCATTAGTAGTATCTAAACGCAAGATTACTACATTTTTTAAAGATTTAGAGTGGACGGTTTAACACTGGTAGCGTGTAAAGTTGTCAACGGGTGATATATATTACTCAAATTCAAACCCTCTCTCCATGACGCAAATTATAACGGACTTATCAAGCAGCAAGGCAAATGCGTGAATATGCTCACCGATATACTATATTGGTATGTCCGCTCTACTATAAAAGTAACCTATTGTCACGATGTGACCTGTCCAAAACACTTCCCGGACAAAAATTTCCCCAGGTATAAAAATTTCGTGAAAATCCGTCTGTTTTACCCGATTTGACCTTGAAATTACCATTTTGAAGGTCAATGTCAGGTCGGGGTCACGATTTGACCCGTCCAAAACACTCCCCGGACATAAGTACCCCTAGGTATAAAATTTCGTGGAATCCGTCTGTTTTACCCGATTTGACCTTGGATTGACCTTTTTGAAGGTCAAGTTGGGGGGTCACGATTTGACCCGTCCAAAACGCTAAAGGAAATTGTTGACGAATCAAGCACACACACACCAAGCCATGGCAATAGCTCAAACTTTACAAAGTAACGTTGAGCTAAAAATGTAATAAAATAAACAGATATGTTAAAACAAACTTTGACTGATTTCAACGATATATGGGTCTAGGAACACCTAGATGGGAGATGTCAAATTTGAATAATTTTTAATGAAAAATATGGCCGCCAACAGCCATCTTGGATTTCACTCTTTGCATCACTAAATCTGTTACAATACCCATAATGCTAAATGGAAATTATAATGCATTAATCAGGTCAGGCACATCCTGAATTCCACTATTATAGTGGTATTCCACTATTATTGTGGTACATGTATATGACCATTACCGTTTTGTTAATTTGATAAAAGAGGGATAATCCGAAATCATATTTCACACAAATATTATTCAAAATCAGTGTCGCACTAATTCGGTATCATACATATACCGGTAGTTTGTCCAGGATAAAAAATAATCATGACGGCACATGATAAGCAACTCAATTAGCATGTACTTAGTTGAAATGTTATGAAGGAGCGATTGGGTCATCCTGTTATTGTCATTTAGAAAGGCATATACCGGTATTAGTAATATATTATAATATTATTGAATAACAAACCTGCCGCAAAAGAAAGCACAACAAATTTTGACGGAAGTCTTTCCATTCGCTGCGATATTGGTAAGAGTGATATTTGGCTGTGCACGGGTATGCGCCATCTTCTATTCCCGACGTAAATAAAGGAAACTTGAATATTGTATAGTCATACCACTATAATAGTGGAATACAGCTTGACCTGTTAATAGTGGAACAATACAGTAACCCATTAAGAAGCTTAGATCCAAATAAAATAAAAGGTCGGCCGACCACAGTGTTCCCGACAACGTGGCAAGTCGATGCCGCTTTGTTAAAGAAATTAAAAAAAATGTTGAAATGGTCTAAGTCGAAAGGGTTAATAATTCCGTAAAAAAAATATTTTTTCGTCATCTATATACATATTCCACATCTCCAATCTGTGGGTAATATTCTCTTAAGTTTCAAATATCTACAATCAAAACTGTAGGAGGAGTTGATTACACCATACAGAAAATTATAAAAAAAATTATTTCAAAGTCGAAAGGCCCATAACTCTGGGAAGAATCATTGGTTCAAACTCAAATTCGAAACTGACCTGTATTTTGATATGAACAACCCACAAAAAAAACAGAATTTCCAATTAAACAATCCAAACTTGAGTTATCATCCGGAGAAAAAAGAAGAAAAAATTGAATTTTCTAAGTCGAAAAAAGTCCATAACTCATGGTAAAAATCATCGGATCAAACTCAAATTCGAACTCAACCTGTATCTTGATATGATTGATCCACATAAAACGGTATTTACAATTAAAAGATCCAAACTTGAGATATCATCCGGAAACCGAAAAAGTGAGAAATTTTCTAAGTAAAAAAACAACCCGACGAACAAGCGCATGCAAACGCAAAAAAAATATATTTTTGTAGTAGCTATATAGATATTGCAAATCACCAACATGTTAGGAACAATATCCCAGAGTTTAAAATCTCTACATTTAAAACTGTAGGAGGAGTTGATTACACCATGAAGGTACCCAATCTCATCCAAAAGGCAAAAATGTTCCAAATTTTCTAAGTCGAAAACCCCCCAAAAATATGGAAAAAAATGATATTTTTTATTAGCTATATAGATGCTGCAAATCACCAACATGTTAGGAACAATATCCCAGAGTTTAAAATCTCTATATTTAAAACTGTAGGAGGAGTTGATTACACCTTGAAGGTACCCAATATCATCCAAAAGGCAAAAATGTTCCAGGTCAGGCACATCCTGAATTCCACTATTATAGTGGTATTCCACTATTATTGTGGTACATGTATATGACCATTACCGTTTTGTTAATTTGATAAAAGAGGGATAATCCGAAATCATATTTCACACAAATATTATTCAAAATCAGTGTCGCACTAATTCGGTATCATACATATACCGGTAGTTAGTCCAGGATAAAAAATAATCATGACGGCACATGATAAGCAACTCAATTAGCATGTACTTAGTTGAAATGTTATGAAGGAGCGATTGGGTCATCCTGTTATTGTCATTTAGAAAGGCATATACCGGTATTAGTAATATATTATAATATTATTGAATAACAAACCTGCCGCAAAAGAAAGCACAACAAATTTTGACGGAAGTCTTTCCATTCGCTGCGATATTGGTAAGAGTGATATTTGGCTGTGCACGGGTATGCGCCATCTTCTATTCCCGACGTAAATAAAGGAAACTTGAATATTGTATAGTCATACCACTATAATAGTGGAATACAGCTTGACCTGTTAATAGTGGAACAATACAGTAACCCATTAAGAAGCTTAGATCCAAATAAAATAAAAGGTCGGCCGACCACAGTGTTCCCGACAACGTGGCAAGTCGATGCCGCTTTGTTAAAGAAATTAAAAAAAATGTTGAAATGGTCTAAGTCGAAAGGGTTAATAATTCCGTAAAAAAAATATTTTTTCGTCATCTATATACATATTCCACATCTCCAATCTGTGGGTAATATTCTCTTAAGTTTCAAATATCTACAATCAAAACTGTAGGAGGAGTTGATTACACCATACAGAAAATTATAAAAAAATTATTTCAAAGTCGAAAGGCCCATAACTCTGGGAAGAATCATTGGTTCAAACTCAAATTCGAAACTGACCTGTATTTTGATATGAACAACCCACAAAAAAAACAGAATTTCCAATTAAACAATCCAAACTTGAGTTATCATCCGGAGAAAAAAGAAGAAAAAATTGAATTTTCTAAGTCGAAAAAAGTCCATAACTCATGGTAAAAATCATCGGATCAAACTCAAATTCGAACTCAACCTGTATCTTGATATGATTGATCCACATAAAACGGTATTTACAATTAAAGGATCCAAACTTGAGATATCATCCGGAAACCGAAAAAGTGAGAAATTTTCTAAGTAAAAAAACAACCCGACGAACAAGCGCATGCAAACGCAAAAAAAATATATTTTTGTAGTAGCTATAGAGATGTTGCAAATCACCAACATGTTAGGAACAATATCCCAGAGTTTAAAATCTCTACATTTAAAACTGTAGGAGGAGTTGATTACACCATGAAGGTACCCAATCTCATCCAAAAGGCAAAAATGTTCCAAATTTTCTAAGTCGAAAACCCCCCAAAAATATGGAAAAAATGATATTTTGTATTAGCTCTATAGATGCTGCAAATCACCAACATGTTAGGAACAATATCCCAGAGTTTAAAATCTCTATATTTAAAACTGTAGGAGGAGTTGATTACACCTTGAAGGTACCCAATATCATCCAAAAGGCAAAAATGTTCCAAATTTTCTAAGTCAAAACCCCCCCCCCCGAAAATATGGAAAAGATGATATTTTTCATTAGCTATATAGATGCTGCAAATCACCAACATGTTAGGAACAATATCCCAGAGTTTCAAATCTCTACAATTAAAACTGTAGGAGGAGTTGATTACACCATGAAGGTACCCAATCTCATCCAAAAGGCAAAAATGTTCCAAATTTTCTAAGTCGAAAACCCCCCCAAAAATATAGAAAAAATTATATTTTTGATTAGCTATATAGATTTTGCAAATCACCAACATGTTAGGAACAATATCTCAGAGTTTCAAATCTCTACGTTTAAAACTGTAGGAGGAGTTGATTACACCATGAAGGTACCCAATCTCGGACGCACGGACACATATTTTGCCCCTTATGTGTCTACAAACTTAAGTGGCTAGAAAAAATGGTGTGACCTATGAGACTACTTGTTTTTACGTTGCTTCAAAAGGGGTTCTCACGAAATGCTACTTGCGAGGCTGCAAATGAAGTGTCAATGTATTCTGTGACTTACTGTTGGCGCATGTGAAGTAGTCAGCAGATTGTATTTTTTCAACCCTTCATTCACAATTTAGAGAGTTCATTAAGCTATAAAGCGTGATTAAGGAAAATATTGTATATTTGCAAATAAGGTTGCTAATGTGGCTAGCCACTTAAGCCGTCCGTCCGTGTCCATAGAACACTGGTTGGACATCCATATTGATGGACAAATTGTTTCAATTTATTAAAGACAATTTTTTCAAGTGACTTTCTCAGGCCACTTAGATCACATTTCAGCTCCAAATGAGGTTGCTTATGTGACTAGCCACATAAGCAATCATTTGAGTCCAAATGGTATTTGATTTGAGTGGCTTCGAAGACACATAAGTGGCATTTTGTGGGAACACACGGAACCACGGACGGACGGACGGACGAGGGTCATTTCTATAGTCCTCCGACGGAACGTCGGGGGACAACAATATTATACATGTACATGTATGTCACCGTTCATTATATGCATTCAATTTAATGAAAACAAATTATACATATCCACATGTACTAGTAGCATGACCCCTGCATATCCAGTGAGATTCAATTTGCATAAGGTTGTAAAAAAAATGAGCTTTTGACTCTCGGGCCACCCACCCACACCGGCATAGCTTCCTGCAAATTTGTTATTACCCCACCCCTCTGGATTCGAAAAAACTTTTTAAAAAGTGTGTTTTCTCAATCCACCCCTTCCCAGAGTCCCCAGCTGTTGTTCACTTGTGAACTCCTTGGTTTATTCTAAATTATTCATTTACCGGTACATCACACCACCGTTAATCAAGCCCAATTACACTACATGTAGATGTACCGGTAGTACACTTCTACATTAATGTACATGTATATGGTACATTGTAGGCAGTATGTTTAAAAAAAATACTCACAAAAAGGCCTTCATATCGACCCTAATTCTGGGAGGGGGCAATTAGGGGAAATCACACCTATATTTTCCTTAGGCCTTATTTTCATAGTTTACATGTATGCTGACATTGCAAATAAGCCATGTATCTAAGGTACATCTACTATGATGACATTAAGGTCATTCTGCCATTATATTTGTGGAATTCATAGATTTTTTCGGTGTTGTGTCGTTCCTAAATTTATCCTCCTCGGCATGTGGGTATGATCATATTTTCCCACCCCCCCCCCCCCCCCTCAGAATTTTTTGGATACTACATTCAAAACATATACCAGTATATAAATTTGATATGTTCCAATCTGGGTATGCACACATAAAAACACAAACTAAGTTTATGTAGCTTACATGTATATGGAGCTACATGTAGTGACAATTAAAGTGATGTGAAACACTCTGGTAGGGTGATCAAATATAAATGGAGAAAAATCTTGTTCAAAGAAGTAATTTTTACAATTTTATGGCCAAATTGACAACAAACACCGTCGTTCTTATATTATTAATTAAATGCAGCGACTCTTGATGGTGAATTCGCTTTCATTAGTTTATCGCTGATAGATGCGTCCCAAATCGACATAAAAAGTAAATATTTACAACTGAGCGTACATGTAGATCCGACGAGTGGTACGGTCGATTTGCTTCAGATGTTCGGTAATGTTAGTAGAATAGAACATTCCTCCAGTTGGCATAGTGCCTGGATACTAACTGATCAGTTTCACGCACCCGAATAAGTACATAATACCGGTACACTGTATGTCTTTAAATTTACTCGGATCAATGGATGTATCAATGTTACTGCACCAGGACTGGGTACATCACACATGTGGGCAGTACTTTATAAACATGGCCATACGGTATGCTATATGGAGAGTCGTGCATGCAGTGCGTGATAGAAGATTAAAGGTCCTGTGGTTTCACACCAGTGATATGTCCTCAAAATATACATGTATAGCAGGCATTTACAAATGTATGTGTCAACAGTGCGGATTACTGGTATGTGTTCAAAATACTACTAATTGGTCAGCTTTAATATAATTATTTAGCCGCATGCTTACAGCTAGTTCAATGAGTGAAATTGAATGGGTCCAGGGCCACCAGGTGGACTGGTCATATGGTTTGGGCCGGTGCATTGGATAAATATTTCAATTAATCATGGTTCTATACATGCGTTTGTCCAAACAAAATTGACACCACAGTTAGAACTGCTATATCTATGTTTATAGAAAAACTTTGGCACCGGGCCAGATACATGTACCTGTTTCTGACGCTCAGAAACAAAATGTCAACATAAGTATTGTGCTCTGCATTGCGAAAATAGTCCATGCGGGGCGTGTCCACATCACGGGATGATGTTTTCGCCCTTGCAATGATATGCATCCATCCACAGTAGAAATAATTGTACTTGAGTTAGATTAAGTAAAATTTGTTATGTTTATGCAGAAATGCTAATTTGAGGAGTGTTAATAAGTGTAACATACATGTACATGTATGTAAGGCCAAAAGGAAGAATACCTGAGTTTAGGGTAACATGAGGGGAAAAAACAGGGGCGGGCGGGCAGTACTTTATTTTATATTATTTTTTCATTTTATTTTTCACGGGGAATAGTATTTAAGTATTCGTGCCTTCTAATCGTCTGCCAGTGACAGTGTTACTCGTATAAAGCTTGGGCGAGTCATTGTCACACTAATCAATGTCATGGTAGCTTTAATCAGTTTAATGGTGTTACAGAAGTTCAATGACATGTATACAGCATGATATTAAATGATATTATATATAGAATATTCAATAAGTGTCTAGTGTTGGAAATTAAACGGTTTATGTTCACGCTGAAGCTCGGATATTACAGGCCAAATCCTACGAGTGGACATATTACTGTTCATTTTCCCACACAAGACACTTATGATATTTTGTTTATCCACCGACTCAAATGCTAAGAAATTTGGCGAAATATTCAACTCAGAAGGTAAATTTAACAAGAGTTCCTCCATTGGAAATGGCACATACATGCGGCAACGCCAACACGACGTACATAACATAATCAATATGCAAAGCGGTGGTGGCATTCACACCTATAAAACAAAGTAAGCTCCAAGAACAATATATGTGCATTGATTACTCTATGACTGTTGCATTCGGATCATTGCGACACAGAAGATGTTAATTCATCAGGTCCGGCTTTCTGTAGAACTAATGAATATTTAATGAGAAATAGTTCTACTAGGAAAAAATTATGTTCTACCAGGCACATAACACTCCTACCGGGTACATACAGACTCATGTTACGTCAGGCTTATAAGTCTCCAACTTTGAGCTTTGGGTCGATTTCAAAAGTGTCAGAATTATTTTTAATCTGACATTTTATTACTGTGTCCTTTTCTGTAAGTTCAGAATCCAGTGGTACCGGTTCACGCACGACAACATGTCTGTGCTATAGTTAACAGGCACCATGATGTTTCTATTCTGATTCATATGAACGCATTTGTGAAGTTTAATAGCTAAAACGCAGGATCTATCCGCACACGGAAGTGTTTCCGCCATATTCAATCGACATGTGCAATCGGAAAAATATCCGGGGTACTTTCGATTTGCTAGTTAATACATATTCCGGCCCAAGTATCGCGTGATAACCACTGTTTTGGTTTACATGTGATATTGACCCCATTAACCTTCTTAGTAATACCGACTATGTCAGTGTCTACCAGTCGAATGCAGAATTCTACCTTGCGATCGCTTATCTGGCAAATAATTAATTTTTACTGCAGAACTATCCCATGTATTAAACAATTTCTCCTCCAATGGTATCAGAAAACAGTTATATGCTGGTATCTCATTCATCTCATTTGCATCTTTTTCAAAGTCGAGGTAATGACTAGTTGTCATTTTTTAAAGTGCATACAAAGCGTTGCGATCACCAATATACATGTTTGTACAAATCTGCGTTCTACTGGTAGACAATGGCCATTTTAGTCATGATAATCTAAACTAAGTTACCAAGCACCTTCTCGTGAATTGTATGCTCCAGTGTTTTTTCCGGTTGTCCGGCTGGGGTAGATTTGATTTTTCTCTGGGGGGGGGGGGGGTGGCAACTGGTCAGTGGAAAAAAACTGCAGTTTTTGCTGTTTTGGGGGGGGGGGTACCCAAACCGAAGAAAACAGTTTTTTCCACCCTGTGTCTGCAGTTTTTTTCCACACCCCCCCCCCCCTGTCATACAGGTCGTAGTATTCGTCGATCATCATGCAATTTGTCATGGATGTTAATATTGAAATGTATAATTTATAGATGTGAATATATATGCATTGCTGATTATCTTAGGCCAACACGAAGAATACCTGTGTTTAGGGTAACCCGCCCGCCCGTACTCAAAACCTGCCACCAAATTCCATTTTATCATTTTTCAAAAATTTCCTCCGACTTCATTTATTTTTTTGTAATTAGGAATTCGCGACTACCGAATTAGCTTAAACAAGTAAACCATTTCCTTGCAAATATCGTCAATTCACGAAAAACGGAAGTGCCGCCATTGTTGTTGTAGTATATTCGTATTCCCTTGTCATTGTTCGGCAAACCTCGCCGATTTCTCGAAAGCGGAAACCAGAAAGCACGCGATACTTGGGCCGGAATATGTATTAACTAGCAAATCGAAAGTACCCCGGATATTTTTCCGATTGCACATGTCGATTGAATATGGCGGAAACACTTCCGTGTGCGGATAGATCCTGCGTTTTAGCTATTAAACTTCACAAATGCGTTCATATGAATCAGAATAGAAACATCATGGTGCCTGTTAACTATAGCACAGACATGTTGTCGTGCGTGAACCGGTACCACTGGATTCTGAACTTACAGAAAAGGACACAGTAATAAAATGTCAGATTAAAAATAATTCTGACACTTTTGAAATCGACCCAAAGCTCAAAGTTGGAGACATATAAGCCTGACGTAACATGAGTCTGTATGTACCCGGTAGGAGTGTTATGTGCCTGGTAGAACTTAATTTTTTCCTAGTAGAACTATTTCTCATTAAATATTCATTAGTTCTACAGAAAGCCGGACCTGATGAATTAACATCTTCTGTGTCGCAATGATCCGAATGCAACAGTCATAGAGTAATCAATGCACATATATTGTTCTTGGAGCTTACTTTGTTTTATAGGTGTGAATGCCACCACCGCTTCGCATATTGATTATGTTATGTACGTCGTGTTGGCGTTGCCGCATGTATGTGCCATTTCCAATGGAGGAACTCTTGTTAAATTTACCTTCTGAGTTGAATATTTCGCCAAATTTCTTAGCATTTGAGTCGGTGGATAAACAAAATATCATAAGTGTCTTGTGTGGGAAAATGAACAGTAATATGTCCACTCGTAGGATTTGGCCTGTAATATCCGAGCTTCAGCGTGAACATAAACCGTTTAATTTCCAACACTAGACACTTATTGAATATTCTATATATAATATCATTTAATATCATGCTGTATACATGTCATTGAACTTCTGTAACACCATTAAACTGATTAAAGCTACCATGACATTGATTAATGTGACAATGACTCGCCCAAGCTTTATACGAGTAACACTGTCACTGGCAGACGATTAGAAGGCACGAGCCGCACGAATACTTAAATACTATTCCCCGTGAAAAATAAAATGAAAAAATAATATAAAATAAAGTACTGCCCGCCCGCCCCTGTTTTTTCCCCTCATGTTACCCTAAACTCAGGTATTCTTCCTTTTGGCCTTACATACATGTACATGTATGTTACACTTATTAACACTCCTCAAATTAGCATTTCTGCATAAACATAACAAATTTTACTTAATCTAACTCAAGTACAATTATTTCTACTGTGGATGGATGCATATCATTGCAAGGGCGAAAACATCATCCCGTGATGTGGACACGCCCCGCATGGACTATTTTCGCAATGCAGAGCACAATAATTATGTTGACATTTTGTTTCTGAGCGTCAGAAACAGGTACATGTATCTGGCCCGGTGCCAAAGTTTTTCTATAAACATAGATATAGCAGTTCTAACTGTGGTGTCAATTTTTTTTGGACAAACGCATGTATAGAACCATGATTAATTGAAATATTTATCCAATGCACCGGCCCAAACCATATGACCAGTCCACCTGGTGGCCCTGGACCCATTCAATTGCACTCATTGAACTAACTGTAAGCATGCGGCTAAATAATTATATTAAAGCTGACCAATTAGTAGTATTTTGAACACATATCTGTAATCCGCACTGTTGACACATACATTTGTAAATGCCTGCTATACATGTATATTTTGAGGACATATCACTGGTGTGAAACCACAGGACCTTTAATCTTCTATCACGCACTGCATGCACGACTCTCCATATAGCATACCGTATGGCCATGTTTATAGCAACCACCAAGGGTGCTTTTTACCTAAATGCGTGTGAATTATGACGTCATATATTTTTTCTATATTTCTATACCAAGAGCGAAAATAGCGTGTATGCTTTTTTGTAAATTTCACACGTGACTTCCGGGGGGTTACTGCGCAGAATCCAGCTCAATGACAGCTCGCGAGTAGATTAATTACTCGCTTGATTTTGTTTTCTCCACTTCACTTCCACTTTTCAGCATAATCGACATTTTGGGATATCTGGAGAAGTCGGATTAACCTCACAAAAAAAGGTGAGTTTGACACCTGAAATTCTTGTCATGTCAGCGCTTATCTGCAATTAGACTCATGTCAGAATTCGCTGTTTTATGAAAAAGTCACTCTTAAAATGCACCCTAATCGGTCAAATTATTTCGATAATTCTAAGTCTGAGTGAGGCTGAGAGTTGAGACTGACTCCTGCGTGTACCTGGCCTGCAGTCAAAAGTCAGTGATTCCAACTTTGGTGTACACACTTGATTAATTTATAAACACAGCTTTGTGCCGGTGTTTGTAACAACGACCGAAAGTTTATCGACAAACCGGAAACTCATTGTCGAAAAAGTTTACTTTTCTAATGATATTCAGAATTTCAGTGCTAGAAAACACACCGGCGAAGATGATAACATGGATTTCATGGTGATAAGCGGGTTGTGAAAGTATGGAATAATACAATTGTCTTCAGTACAGTTTATTAAAAGTTGAGACTTAAGTAAACATTTTTGGTAAAAATTAAAATGATGGGTGTCAAACATGCGCAAAATTTTCAGCACGCGAAATTAGGAAAATGTCCAATAGTCTAGAAAATTCAATGCTATGGCATAAAACTTAGGGTACGTCCATGATGCAATCGTAAGTGCAATGATTTCCGTAAAATAATATCAAGTGCTGTTTGATTTTAGATGCAAAATCGTATCGTATCCTTTGTTACCTCCACTTTCGACGGAATTGCAGTCAGAAGAAAGATCGTACGGTAGCAATCAGGAGGTTAATAACCATACATGTAGCTTAAGAACAACCCACGCTACACTCATCTGCGACAACATTGCGATCGGGTGAATTCGTTGTTCATATTTAAATCCGCGCATAATTATATTTTGCTTAGTTTTAAATTTGGCAATTTTGCGCAATTTGAATTTGTGAATTTGGTCAAGGCTGGTGCATGTGCAGTTCTTTATCGATGCTGAAGATAGATTTGTTCTCCATGCACAAATATCGGTATAAACTGGCCTATACTATAATACATGGCATTTTTCTCGGTGGCATTTACATGAATTCAAATTAAGTGAACGGGGTGACTAAAATACGGTATACAGGTACTGCTCTTTAGCACTGAGGGCTAGCACTGAGGGCTAAAGAACGTTATACCTCTCTTTAGCGATGAGGGCTAAAAACTAGTAAAGAGCAATACTGATTATAACGTTATACATTGGCGCAATGCGCAGAATATCTTGGCAACACACGTGATGCTCGTCCAACATGGACCGCTCTTTAGCGCTGAGGGCTAAAGAATGGCACACCGCTCATTAGCTATGAGGGCTAAAAAGCGTTATGATTTATAACATTATACCCTGCTAGACAAAACAAGTGTCCACTTAACTGCGGTGCGGTTAGCGTTGCCACCACGGCCGAAATGCAATTACACCACGGTTCCACCGGCTAAATACAGTTGGGCCGCGGTGTAATCGCCATTTGGCATGGTGTAGTTGCCATGGTGTACTTTCATCAAACTGAAAAAAGACAATACAAATCAAAAATCTAAACACGGTGTACATACCATTCGGCCGCGAGGGTAGTTGCCTTTCGTCCACAGTGAATTTGCCGTTTGGCCGCTGTGTACTTGCCGTTCGGCCGCGGTGTTCAACTGCAGTTACAAACTCTGACACCGCGGCCGAACGGCAAATACACCGTGGTGCTAATGGACACTTGTTTTGTCCAGCGGGGTACGTTTGGCGCAATAAGCAAAATATCTTGGCAACACACATGCCGCTCATCCAACATGTACCTCTCTTTAGCACTGAGCGCTAAAGAATGGCACACCGCTCTTTAGCGATAAGGACTAAAGAGCGGTATGGATTATAACGTTGTGTGTTGGCGCAATGCGCAAAATATTTTGGCAACGCACGTGCTGCTCATCCAACATGACCGCTCTTTAACACCTATTGCTAAAGAGCAGTATACCGTTCTTTAGCACCAAACGCTAAAGAGCAGTATGCCGTTCATTAGCGTATCAGGCCCATATACATGTAGCTAAGGCATGGTATACTGCCTTTTAGCATTTGCCACTAAAGAGCAGTACCGGTATACTGTTCTTTAGCACCAAACGCTAAAAGAGCGGTATACTGTTAATTTAATAGCGTATCAGGACCACATAGCTAAAGCGTGGTATACCACTCATTAGCATTTGGTACTAAAGAGATGTACATGTATACCGTTCTTTATCCACGGCCATATATAAGTAAATCTGAAATGACATCAATGACCATCGATAGGCTGCTGACTTTAAAAAGTTGGAGTTACCTCGTACTCTTAATTTTGGAGAGAATTTCCAACAATACCCGGTAGCTATTATTTCGCTTTGAGACATAGAGCAAAAATTGAAAATTGCCATCACTATTATCAAATTCAGCCTAAATCCCTGCAATCACGATTATCAGGCAATCATGATTATTGGCACCTGAGAGTATGTTACATATGATTAGTATACAAGTAGATGATATCACATGAGTTTCTAGTTTATACAAAATTTATGAACCAAGTTCACTAAATTAGATTTAAGCCGAGGTTTACTGAGGCTCAAATAGAATTCAGTGGACGAGGTTGATAAATTACGTATAAAATAGAACGAGTTTGAGAAATCTTTTATCATATGATCAAATAAACGCGAAGTATTCATCGAATACAATTTTACAGCAATCAGGCCAAAACAAAATGAATGCATGTTTCCCTTATCAAACATAAAAAATAGGGGCGGGTGGTAGGCTTTTCATTTTATTTTATTTTTCCATTTTTTTTTTATAGTCTCGTGTGGGCCATGCCTAATCACCATCAAACACAATACAATGACCCGAGCAACAAACAAATTGGTGATAAAACTGATATATGGAAACAAGATATAATTATATATATTTTTACGAAATAAGTTTAATTATTTACCAAACAGTAAATATATCGTAGATATAAAATATCTAGTTTAAACAGCTGGTTTGATGCCAACAAAATGGGAATGACAATTTTGTGTCCCCAGTGAGCAGTATTAAAAAAAATATCTCCACGATAAGAAATGTTGTCAAGAGTCGGGGTACATTGTTTACTTTAGTGATAGCCGCCATTCATTTCCCTGGCTGCTGTAGCTTCCTACTGCGCATGTCTTATAAGTCACAGCTTTTTATGCTCAAATACATGTACACTCAACAATAGTCCATATCAACACGTGCTTCCTGTCAGCGAAGGGGAACAATAACCTGTAATCTTCCTGTATTGCGTCTGGTCGTAATTTGACTTTCTGTTTGAAGAGTGACGATGTGGCTTTGCGAAAAATATATTATCTCGCGAGGTGAATCAGATAAAATGGAACCACGCGTACATAGTTTGGTTATCAGTATGGTCGGTCGGTTTATAGATTGATTTTCAGCTCAACTTACTTTTGTAAGTTTGAGCTATTGCCATGGTTTGGCATCCGTCGTCCGTGTGTGTGTGTGTCCGTCAACAATTTCCTTTGGCGCAGACTACAGGTTGTACCTTTGGTCTAATCTTTATGAAATTTGTCATGAATGTTGACATTGACATGTAGATGGGAACGAATCATTGTGGAGTCATTCGGCCAAAAAACATGGCCGCTGGCGGCCATCTTAGATTTCAAAATTAAATCCATTGGCGCGGTCCACAGGTAGTACCGTTCGTCTGATCATCATGAAATTTGCCATGGTTTGGCATCCGTCGTCCGTGTGTGTGTGTGTCCGTCAACAATTTCCTTTGGCGCAGACTACAGGTTGTACCTTTGGTCTAATCTTTATGAAATTTGTCATGAATGTTGACATTGACATGTAGATGGGAACGAGTGATTTTGGGGTCGTTCGGCCAAAAAACATGGCCGCCAGCAGCCATCTTGGATTTTACTCTTTGCATGACTAAATCCTTTGGCGCGGGCTACAGCTCGTACTGTTCGTCTGATCATCATAAAATTTGTCATGGATATTAACAATGACATGTAGATGGGAACAAGTAATTTTGGGGTCATTCGGCCAAAAAACATGGTCGCCAGCAGCCATCTTGGATTTTACTCTTTGTATGACTAAATCCTTTAGCACGGGCTACAGGTTGTACCTTTAGTCTGATCATCATAAAATTTGTCATGAATGTTAATAATGACATGTAGATGGGAACGAGTCATTTTGGGGTCATTCGGCCAAAAAACATGGCCGCCAGCAGCCATCTTGGATTTTACTCTTTGTATCACTAAATCCTTTAGCACGGACTACAGGTCGTACCTTTAGTCTGATTATCATAAAATGTGTCATGGCTGTTGAAATTGGAATGTAAATGGGAATGAGTCATTTTGGGGTTATTCGGACAAAAAACATGGCAGCCATCTTGGATTTCAAAATTTAATCCATTAGCATGGGCCACAGGTCGTACTGTTCGTCTGATCATCATGAAATTTGTCATGGATGTTAATATTGACATGTAGATGGGAACGACTAATTTTGGGGTCATTTGGCCAAAAAACATGGTCGCCAGCAGCCATCTTGGATTTTACTCTTTGTATGACTAAATTCTTTAGCATGTGCTACATGTCTTACCTTTAGTCTGATCATCATAAAATTTGTCATGAATGTTAATAATGACATGTAGATGGGAACGAGTCATTTTTTGGGTCATTCGGCTAAAAAACATGGCCACAGCAGCCATCTTGGATTTTACTCTTTGTATGACTAAATTCTTTAGCATGGGCTACAGGGCGTACCTTTAGTCTGATCGTCATAACATTTGTCATGGATGTTAACGATGACATGTAGATGGGAACAACTCATGGCCAGCAGCCATCTTGGATTTTACTTTTCCCTTCATGTCTATAAACTAGTATTAGACATTCAACTTTCCACATTCCTAATCGCTCCATTGACTGTAATACATTAAATTATTCCCTTTCCAAGTTGAGCTACAGTGTCATTGACACTTTCATATTTTACTCTTTGCATCACTAAATCCTTTGATGCAGGTTAGACATTTCAAGTAGCACCTTTCCTATTCCTCCATTTACTGTCAACCATTAAATTATTCCCCTACCTAAGTTGAGCTACAGTGTCATTGACACTTTCATTTTATTTAAAACCAATAAAATGAATTTGGGTCGGTCGGGTTATGGGAAACACGCATTCATTTTGTTTTGGCCTCATAAACTTCAGCGATCGCAAGTCATTAAATAATGGCATGATGTCATGATACATCGCACGCGTTAATATTACACGTGTGTCTTCACCAATAATAATGAAGTTGTTTGTGTGGGTTAATTATGTGATAAACCACTTTATTCCCACCAGTTTGTGCCTAATTCTTTAAATTGTACTATTATTCAGTCAGTTTTAAATTAGCGCACTTCAAATCAGCCCTTGAAATTAGGAAAATGTTCCAGCTAATTTAATACTGTGGCATGTTAGATTTAACAATTTGGCAATGGCATTTCCCACGGCATTGCTTATTTCCATGGCCAATTTCGAGGACTGGAAAATTAATACCATTCATGAGTATTGCAGGCTTTGAGCAAAACTAGTTTATATATGTTAACTTAAATGTTATACGGGGTAAATCTAATTTAAAAAAATGACATGTTATAATCCCACATACAGGTACCGGTATGTACATGTAAATGATATGCAAAGGAATATTCTTAGGTAAGCATGACAGCAGGGGCATGTCTGAGAATATTTTGGGGACAACTATTGTTGTGCCAAGGATGTCCCAATAGATTATGGGGTATTAAACTATTAATATTTCTCAACACCACATAAGTGTTGTTCCTACTTGTTACAAATTTAACCCTACAAGTCGTGGATAAAAACTGAAACAATAAAATTTCATAATTATACCAGTTGTTGATCAATATCCATGAGAATCTATATACACTAAGCCTAAATGTATAAATTCCCATGGATATTGATCAACAACCGGTATAAATAATAAAATTTCAATTAATTATTTTGTTATAAAGAGTTAATTTGGACTTGGACATTTGTTATAGAATTAATTTGGACGTGCAAAATTTGGGCATACATGTATTTCAGGTACATTATATATGTCCTGGATATGCGTGACAAGTATAAAGATATAATTCTACCTGTTCCATCTCACAAGCCTTGAGGAGAGCACTCTAGAGAACAGAAAGTATCAACCAGACGCTGTTTCATGCAAACGCTCATATGTGTTATCTAATTCTGAGAACCAGTTATTTTGTTGTGTTCAGTTTAGAGGAATCACTGAACTAAATGGTTTTCCATAGCGATAGTGTTAACGTTTCGACCGAATTCTCTGAATTTAAGCCTACAGGCTATTCCATCTACCCAGCTAGATTGACACTAGTTGATCACAAATGTGCAAGAAAAATCAAAGGTTATGTGTTTACTTTTTATTAATAAATCCACACTGAATTGTGTTGAAATTGTACGACAGGGCTATCCCACCGCTAAATTTTGACTGGAAAAAGCAAGAACTACAGTAGCTAGATAAATCATTTTCTCACTCACAAAAAAGTCCATTCCCCCATTAATTCACCAATTTAAATTATTCAGATATGATGTACAAATCAAATAAACACGATGTCATCCTTTAATATAGTCCACCTTTAATAATAAGGCCAAAACAAAATGAATGCGTGTTTCCCGTAACCCGACTCAAGTTCATTTTATTTGTTTTAAATAAAAAAAAAAAATCTATAAACCGACCAACCACACTGATATTAACCAAACTATTTACGCGTGGTTCCATTTTATCTGATTCACCTCGCGAGATAAATGATATCTTTATATATTTTTCGCAAAGCCACATTGTCACTCTTCAAACAGTTCTAGTCAAATTACGACCGACCGGACTCAATACCAGAAGAGTACAGGTTATCGCTCCTCTTTGCTGACTGGAAGCATGTGTTTGTGTTGATATGGAGTACCGGTATTGTTGAGTGTACCGGTATTTGAGCAAAAAAGCTGTAGCCGGCTGTTACTTATAAGACATGCGCGGTAGGAAGCTACAGCAGCCAGGGAAATGAATGCGACTATCACTAAAGTAAACATTGTACCCCGACTCTGATAGGAGAATTTCTTATTGTGGAGATATTTGTTTTAAAACTGCTCCCTGGGGACACATACATTGTAATTGTCATTCCCATTTTGTTGACATCAAACTAGATATTTTATATCTATGATATATTTCCTGTTTGGTGGATAATTAAACTTATTATCGTAAAAATATATATAATTATATCTTGTTTGCATATACCGGTTTTATCACCAATTTGTTGGTTGATTGGGTCATGGTATGGTGTTTGATTGTGGTTAAGCGTGTCAGAGTTTGTAAATTCTGCAGTTGAGTACCACGGCCGATCGGCAAGTTCACCTCGGCCGAACGACAAGTACACATGTACCGCTATACTTAAAGTAATTGACCACCAATAACGCGGTGTCACCCCGTTAATATGGCGGTACTATACCGCGGTATCCTCCAATACCGCGGTACTGATACCGCTTGTTAACGCGAACAAGTATGTGTGAGTAAATACCTCCCCTCAAAGAGTTCCATGAAAATCACTGCGGTATTCAACAAAATTAATGCGGTGCCCGCTAAAAGACCGCGGTATCATTATCGCCCAATACCGTAACTCCACCGCCATGACCGTCTCGATACCGCTACAGTTTATTACCGGTATCACCGCGGTCATGACCGGGGTATCACCCCGTTTTTCTGGTCAATTACTTTGAGAATAGCGGTACACCGTGGCCGAAAAGCAACTACATGTACAACAGGGCCAGATGGCATGTACACCATGGTTAGATTTCTGGTTTGTATTGTCTTTTTTCAGTTTAATGAATGTACAATGTACATGTACACCGCAGCAACTACATTTACACCATGGCCGAATGGCAAATACACCACGGCCCAACTGTAGTTAGCCGTTGGAGCCGCGGTGTACATGTAGTTGCATTTCAGATGTGGTGGCAATGCTAACCGCAACGTGGTTATGTGGTTTTTTTTTTTGCCTAGCAGGGTACATGTATTAGTACATGTATGTACCAACCTTGCCAGGTCTATTAAAAAAACTCAAAATAGTGTGCGACGACAAGGAAGTTTCAATTGTATTTAAAGGTACTCAATCTGATTTGATAGTCCCCATATCATTAGATTCGAACAACATTTAAAACAAATATGCCTCGGTCAGAATCTATTAAGGGGAAGGTCAAGTGAACAATTTTGAAAGGGGATTTCCATGCAAATCTCTTTAACAGAAGTTACGTACATGTAGTTGCATACATGAATAATTCTGAGTGATTTGGTGTGGTAATTAAAACAACGGATTGTCAAATATCAGATACACAAAAGCCACTTGACTTTAGAGTTATCCATCTTCATACGCAAATTTGATCCGCGAACTTCTTCTCGTTTACTTTTTGCCAGGCCACTAAAAAGTACCGGTGGTGAAAAATAATGGATTGCAAAAATTTATATCTGATCACTCTGAGCTTTGATGGGTGGGTTCCTCGACTCAAATCAAATATTTGTTTCCCCAAAGCCAAAGAAATAGTAATTTGCGAGCGTTAATTCGGATTATGCATCTTTAAATAGGATAATCGCATTAGAGCTGAAATGAGGGAATGAATAAATAAATGAATGTATACAAAGTGAAATAAAACATTGCTTTTTGTTTGAGAATATTGCCATTTGATTGAAAGAATTATAGATTTCTGAAAAATGGATGAATATATACCGGTATCAGGAATAATGTTTTGTTTATTAGTCTCACTAATCGTTCTCAGTGTTTCTCAAGTTAAATCAGCGACTTCATCACATGTACTGTCATTTCATGTTCATGTACAGAGAAAATTACTGTTCAAACTTACAAAAGTTGTAGGTGATTTCATTTATCAGGTCTTTACTGTATGTTACATCTACAGTAATGCCATAATTAATTGACTCCATAACCACAGCATAATTATGGGTAAATTTTCAGGATTTAGTCGGAAAGCTCTCATCGAGTCATTAATTAGGGCATTACTGTACATGTACATGTATACTTATTACAGTGTTTTTTTTCCTATTTTTCCAGATTTTTCAGAGATGCTTCAGATCTACATGTACCGGTACATCCTGTTCATCACATGCACTATCTATCAGAAGTTCAATTCTGTGATCTGAGATCTCACATGTACTGGTTTCTGAATAAATTAGCAAATTTTGTCAGACAACTTCCTTGAACAGGTGTAAAATTCACATTCACAAGCAGTGATTAAATGGAACTGTAAAGCCAATATGGTTTGTGTGACCCTGCGAGCTCGCATGATGGAAAGACAATATCTACAACAAGGACCAACGATTTTCAAGAATTTGCATCTTATAATACTATAATGAAGTTTTGGGAAACTCAAGATTCTTACCAAACTATTTGAGTTTTTCAAGAGTGCAATGGATGTCTTTGGGGGAGAACCCATTTGTATACTGTACAGTGATTCTTGAATCTGTAGTCACTAAGGAATCCACTCCATGAAGCTGATGCAGATTTCTTTCTCCTGTGCAACAAATCTTAGCATGGCATAGAACAATCTTATATACATGTATGTTTGGAAAGCGCCATACGTTACACGTGAAGGTGTATGTCTAACAGAAAGTGTACTGTTAACCAAAGAAGACCCGAAGACTCCACCATGATGTAATTGCCTTCTGATTAATAAAATATTGGTGCCAACTATGTGAACATAATATTTTTAACTAAATCCAAATTCACCAACAGCCATAATATCACAGTGGGTTATTTTATTACTAGAATGACATGCCCGGTGGTGTCATTTTTAAAAGAAGGTGTACCTGGTAATTTCTTGCTATGTTTGTCATGTTCCAGGATACAGAGTGTGTTGAGAAGTTTGTCCATATGCTCGCTACATACATTTGTATAACATTGTTTTGTCCTGTAAAACTACTGGTGGTGTATGGTGTCTTTTAAGTTTAAGCATATATGGAACTTATCCCAAGACAAATAATATCACCAAAATTATTAAAATTTCCAGTTTTGTGGGTAAGTATATGTGTTTTTAAATACAAATTTTGCGATTTCATTGATATTTAAGGCACAGTGTTAGGCAACACACATCTTATACAAATGTCGACATGATGGGGGGGGGCTTGGGAGATGGTGTTCTATCATATCACAAATACAACCGCTCATGTACCGGTATATTACTGGTGGAAAAGTTGACACTCCTGTAACAACGGAAGGACATTTGATAGGTCAAGCAGGGACATGGCGATTGGGGGGGGGGGGGGGGGTGTCCCCAACTCAGGTCAAAATTTTCAATAGTTGGAAATTGCATGTCTGACGGAACAGTAGGTTGCAATTGTTCTTGTAGTTTTATTTTCCAACAATTTATTAATGGGAAATTGTTTTTAGAACAACATTTGTATATTTCCTACTTTTGATCAATTTGTTTGATCAATTTGTTTTAATGAAGTTGCTATCAGTTGGAAATTTATTGTCATGAATCTCTACTTTGGCTACGTGCCTTGTGTGTACATGTAGAAAAGAGTAGATATTTGTGACATGATCTAGGTCCCTCCCTGTCCGACTTTAGACATCAGTTGGACATTTTCCAACCGTCGGGGGTGTCAGTTAGAAATTTCTCTTGCAAAGTTTGAGGCCAGTCTAAATGATAGATATTCTAGCCACGTCCCCGATCCAAAATCTTTCAATCACGCCATTACAATCGTGCGATAAACTGACAACCGGAATACAAACATGCATTATTATTGTTATGTATATTATCTCATACCAAGCATGCACCCATATGCTTGTGACATACACAACGACAATAGTCTTAATTTGTTACTCGTACTTAGTTCAATCATTGCAAGTTCTTAATTTCACAATAAGTTTATTGTTAACCTCGATTTAGGAGAGTATATATACAAATGATAAATATATACATGTTATATAAATATGCATTCAAATGTTATACTAATCACAATATTAATCATACAGTGTTTATGCTATCTCACACGCATGCGGCCAGGTTCTGACATTTTCAAGTTTTAAGTGTTAGTGTGGTCGGTGATAATCTAGAGGATTTAGAAATGGGAAGGCATACACAGAGGTGCCCTTTTAAAACCTGATTAGCAATATCACATGCGTGTGATCGAGCAAAATAAAATTTCCAAATAAACTATTTACTGGACATCAAAGTTGAGTATAACAAATTGAGAATGTTTGCCTCATATTACATTCTCGAGTGAATTTAGACAACGGTTTCAGACATCGAATTCACCAATATAATATGTATCAAAAGTGAGTTATTCTCATTTTGATGTGGAAAGTTAATTGAAAAGAGCAAGTAAATTAAATTAATATTTAGTTCTTGTACATGTATATACATGTATCCATTTTGAGCCTCTTCAGAGTGGATAACGTTATACAAATGTTTACTATAAATTTTTCTGACCTACATGTACCACTAACTAAATTCCTTAACCATGTGTTACGCCAGCTATTGAAGTAATGACCACTTTTGAAGTAGTTCTCCACTTTTGAAGTAAAAACGCCAGCTTTTGAAGTACCTCACCACTTTTGTAATAAAATCGCCAGCTTTTGTAGTAAAGTGAGGTCTCCGCTTTTGAAGTAAAAAACGCCAGATTTTGTAGTAAAAAAACTAGGTCTCCACACCTGTAATCGACCATACGAGTGTGATGTGGTTTGAATAGCTTTCAGTCATACCAACAAGAAATCAGTCAATCGCCCATACACGTGTGACATGTACCAAAAAGCACTTAGTGAATCCGGTTGCGTGACAAAAGAATACACACCGGTAATCGACCATACGAGTGTGACGTGGTTTGAATAGCCTCCAGTCATACCAACACAAGATAAATCAGTCAATCGCTTTACACGTGTGACGTATACCAAAAGGCACTTAGTGAGTCCGGTTCCGTGACAAAACAATCCACACCGGTAATCGACCACATGCATGTGATGTGGTTCGAATAGCCTTCAGTCATACCAACACAAGATAACTTACAGCGTCATCGCCCATACAACTGTGACGTGTTCCAAAAGGCATTAGTGGGTCCGTTTCCCTGCCTAAGCTTATTAACACACATAGGTGACAAATCATACGAGTATATACGATTGTTCCCAGTCAGCCTGACAACCCACGTCATTGAATGCCCTTACAAGTGCGACCTTTGTCAGAAGAAGTTTGATTTGACATTGAGTGAGACAAGACGTTTTGTCAGTCCAGTAACATGCAACATACCGGTATATAGTTCATCGAAAATAGGTGATGTAGTAGTTCCAACGGAACATAGTTGGTATATTTGGCCTCACTTTTAATTGCATATTCATACCCTCGAAATTAGGTGATCCGCCGACGCTTTAGGGACAGCAGAAAATGTTCGGTTTATTAGCTTCGTCTCTGGAAGGCGACATTAACAACAAATTTCGATCATTGAAATTATGTCACATAACCGAAGTATTAGAACTACGTCAAACGTGGCCAGCTATAAAACACGGGGTCCAGTAATGTGTTGTGTGGAAACCATTGGGTTCACATATCCTCTGATGATTGAGTATATAAAATAACGGAGTCGATGGCGTTATGTCGCTATACAGGGAAAGTTAAACTTTCAAATCTCAATGTTCTTGACGCCAAAGGTTCAGTCTCCTTTCAAAATTTATTCAACACAATATACGAATACAAATAATTTTATTGTCAATTTTCAGTCACAGCAATATATAATGAAACGCATAACAAAATTAAGAATGAATGGAACGATGTTGTTGATATAGTTAAATAATAATTAGTCAACTTTATCCTTAACCTCCCCTTGGACGCTATATTTCTTGAATAGTTATGTATAATATTGTATAGCTTGATCCCTTATCGCCTCTCATCTACATCAACAATTCTGCTATCTAAATCTTTTTTGTTTATTATGGTCAATAAATTAAATCAATATTCTATCATGAAGACAATATATGATGGTATACATATTTACTATTGCTATGTTGCACCTATCAATTGGGGTCAGACTAAGTGGTGTACTATATACAGGGAAGGTTGAGGTGTCTCGTTGACTGATAACTTAACATAAAAACAATGATAAATTATTTTGAGATATCTCAGAACACAACAAAACACACATACCAAAACACAATATATGTAGGTACATATTCTAGTTGGTAGTCTATATTGTTAATGGTCACTGATCCGAAATATTGCATGCACTTATATTTCAGCAATTAGTTTAAATCTTGAAGTGTGTAGTTTATAAAGAAAGTCTTATAATTTTAGTAATACACCAGATCTCTAAATCTACCAGCCATGCAAATTCGTCCACTGATTCACGTTTACTGAAGCCAAAATATAATAAATCAAGTTCACAGTTCACCCAGAAACATTCCTCAAGCCTTTTGGTACACGTCACACGTGTATGGACGATTGACTGTGATTTGTCTTGTGATAGTTTAACTGAAAGCTATTCAAACCACGTTACACTCGTATGGTCGATTACCGGTGTAGATTCTTTTGTCACCGAACGGACTCATTAAGTACCTTTTGGTACACGTCACACGTGTATGGACGATTGACTGTGTGATAGTTTAACTGAAAGCTATTCAAACCACGTCACACTCGTATGGTCGATTACCGGTGTGTATTCTTTTGTCACGCAACCAGACTCACTAAGTGCCTTTTGGTACACGTCACACGTGTATGGGCGATTGACTGTGTGATTTCTCTTGTGTTGGCATGCCTGAAAGCTATTCAAACCACATCACACTCGTATGGGCGATAGCGACAATGTATTATCGGGTTGACTTTGTCATGAAAATCGTTCAGCGCCCGTCAAAATGTATTGAGTCAGTTTACTTCAAAAGCTGTAATTTTGTTATTACAAAAGTGGAGACCTACAAAAGCTGGCGTGTTTTACTTCAAAAGCGGAGACCTCACTTTACTACAAAAGCTGGCGATTTTATTACAAAAGTTGTGAGGTACTTCAAAAGCTGGCGTTTTTTACTTCAAAAGTGGAGACCTACTTCCAAAAGTGGTCAGTTACTTCAAAAGCTGGCGTAACAACCATGACAACAAAAAGCAATTATTAATAGGTTCAATTAGATTATCAAAGAAAGAATATACGCCACTGAAGTATTCCAGTCAATCCCCCTTGCAGGTAGATGTTATATGTTATGCACATCAATTTGAAAGCATGCGATATTTTAAAGGAGACAAGTTTTGTAATACAGCCTTACGGTTTTGACATACAAATATTGTTAGTAAAATGCTTAACTTTTCCATTTTGTGTTGTTAAATCTATGTATCATGGTTCGGATATATCGATATTCCGGAAGATTCGTCCGTATAGTTTAACGACCTTGATCAACGCATATTGCATATTGACCGGACAGTCCTTTATTGATGCAGTAGCGCATTGTAAAATGATAAGTGCCGGAACGAATTGTAAAAACAGTTTTAAAAAATACAGCTTTACGGTTGTGACATAGCCAGTAATTGGGTACCGTTACAGTATTCTCGACGCTACCTGGTATGACCGAGACCCCGATAAAAAATCATTCAATCACGCCATTACAATCGTGCGATAAAACTGACAACCGGAATACAAACATGCATTATTATTGTTATGTATATTATCTCGTACCAAGCGTACGCCCATATGCTTGTGACATACACAACGAAAATAGTCTTAATTTGTTACTGGCACTTAGTTCAATCGTGGCAAGTTCTTAATTTCACAATAAGTTTATTGTTAACCTCCATTTAGGAGAGCATATATACAGATGACAAATATATACATGTTATATAAATATGTATGCAAATGTTATACTAATCACACTATTAATCATACAGTGTTATGTCATGTCACACGCATGCGGCCATGTTCTGGCATTTGTATGTGTTAGTGAGGTCGGTGATAATCTAGAGGATTTAGAAATGGGAAGGCATACACAGAGGTGTCCGATTATCAGTTGCCATTTTAAAACCTGATTAGCAATATTACATGCGTGTGATCGAGCGAAATAAAATTTCCAAATAAACTATTTACTGGACATCAAAGTTCAGTATTTCTGACCTACACGTACCACTATCTAAAATTCCTGAACCATGACAACAAAAAGCAATTATTAATAGGTTCAATTAGATTATCAAAGAAAAAACATACGCCACTGAAGGATTCCAGTCAATCCCCCTTCCAGGTAGATGTTATATGTTATGCACAGCAATTTGAAAGCATGCGATATTTTAAAGGAAACAAGTTTTGTAACAGAGCCTTACTACCATTTTCTGTTGTTAAATCTATGTATCATGGTTGCATGGATATATCGATATTCCGGAAGATTCGTCCATATAGTTTAACGACCTTGATCAACGCAATGAACGCATATTGCATATAGATCTGACAGTCCTTTATTGAGGCAGTAGCGCAGTGTAAAACAAGTTTTAAAATATACAGCCTTATGGTTGTGGCATAGCCAGTAAATGGGTACCGTTACAGTATTCTCGACGCTACCTGACATGCCCGAGTATTTGGTGTCGATTAAATTTTGTGAGATATGACAATTATCCCAAGAAATATTGTCACTATAAAATGCTTAAATTTTCCATTCGTGTGGTTAAATCTATGAGTTTCCAACTTGAAATTTCCCGCTTCCATTGAACCACTCACATTTCTGTCATGGATGTAGAGGGAATCATATAGCATAATTATATCAGTTCAGTGTGAGATAAACACAGAACCGCATATGTGTGTTACCTGTCAAGTGGGAAATGACATAGTCGTGATATGGCCTAGCGGCTGAAACGACGTTAAACCCTCAATCAAACAAAGTTACCTGTCAATAGGTTATGAGATGCATGCGATTTTGTGTATAATTATCTTTCGAACCAAGCGTGCGGTATTGATATAGTGGCAGGTGCGTCCGTATGCTTGCGACATGCAATGTGATAACAGTCCACACATCTGTTAATTGCTCCTATTAATTCATGGCTATTTCTTAATTTCACAGTGCGTTTCAGAGTTGTTGATATTCCCGGAAGTTTGTCCGTATGCATGCTTGCTACATGTAACAGAGTGTTACGCCAAATACAAGTAACAGGGGTACGCGCCGTTCTGCTAAGTACGCTCACCCAACTACTCTTGTGGATCTAAATAAGGATACATGTATGCTTCTATGTCCACCCTGTACTCTTATACTTGTATGCTTAATTATGTTTTTAATTTGCTGCCCTATATAGCAGGGGGGATTCTTCCGGCACGTATGCCGGGGTGGGTGGGTGGTCAAAGCCACCAACAAGCATTTTTTTCCGCAACTAAAAAAAAAATGTCCTGCTTGTTTTTTTAGTGTTTTGGCAATGGGTTGGGCTTCAAAACCACTTTGAATGAGAGAAATAATGTAATTCTAACTGGTAAACTGACTGCAGGCAGTTATCGTGTTGTATTTTGTTGCAAATTTTGAAATCCAAGATGGCCGCTGGCAGCCATGTTTTTTTGGCCGAATGACCTCAAAATGACTCATTCCTACATGTCCATGTTAACATCCATGATAAATAGTATGCACAGAAATCCATATACAGCTGTTTACAGTGAATTTCCCCCCGCAAATCTCTGTTTTAGTGTTAAAAGTGGGGGGGGGGGTGGGTGTCAAAAAATGGTCGGAAAAAAACTGCCGAAAACGGAAACAAATTTGGCGGTGGGGGTGGGTGGGTACAAAAAATGATCGAAAGGGAAAAAATGCCATACGTGCCTGAAATATTTTTCCGACCCTCCCCCTGTATATAGTGTGTATTTGTGTCCGTATGTTTATTTAAACTGTGGGATTGTCAGGCAGACTATATATACTAAAGGCCAATCAGAATGGATTATTTACTCAGATCAAGAAATGATGTTGCTGTTTGGTAAAACCTATTTTCGACAAAACATTTCTGAATTTGGGACATTTATATGATTGACATAATAGAGCTTTCCAGGCTGACTTTATGCTATGTTGGGAATTGCTACCGTGTCGCCCCGTATACTCGTATCGACATTGGCAGAATTATCCACCCTGTACTCTTATTCCGCACTGCATGTATGCTTATTTAGACCCCGCGAGGGTACCTCCAATTTATGCACAGAAGCATTGGCAGCTCAGATTTGAATCATGCGCTGAAAGTGCTGGGATAAATTGATATTCCGTGACTATATGTACGATTACGAATATATCAATCCAAGTTGTAACATGGTATTTTAGTTTGATGACACAGACATTTCTCCGAGTGGTCTAGCACACGTAGTACCCTGTACGTAACATCCTATAATTATTGTAATATTGAACTTAATGATCAACTTGGTGGTTGCTCCATTTATACGTGTCACGTACGATCATATTAAAGTACTGCCCACATGTGTGATGTACCCAGTCCTGGTGCAGTAACATTGATACATCCATTGATCCGAGTAAATTTAAAGACATACAGTGTACCGGTATTATGTACTTATTCGGTGCGTGAAACTGATCAGTTAGTATCCAGGCACTATGCCAACTGGAGGAATGTTCTATTCTACTAACATTACCGAACATCTGAAGCAAATCGACCGTACCACTCGTCGGATCTACATGTACGCTCAGTTGTAAATATTTACTTTTTATGTCGATTTGGGACGCATCTATCAGCGATAAACTAATGAAAGCGAATTCACCATCAAGAGTCGCTGCATTTAATTAATAATATAAGAACGACGGTGTTTGTTGTCAATTTGGCCATAAAATTGTAAAAATTACTTCTTTGAACAAGATTTTTCTCCATTTATATTTGATCACCCTACCAGAGTGTTTCACATCACTTTAATTGTCACTACATGTAGCTCCATATACATGTAAGCTACATAAACTTAGTTTGTGTTTTTATGTGTGCATACCCAGATTGGAACATATCAAATTTATATACTGGTATATGTTTTGAATGTAGTATCCAAAAAATTCTGAGGGGGAGGGGTGGGAAAATATGATCATACCCACATGCCGAGGAGGATAAATTTAGGAACGACACAACACCGAAAAAATCTATAAATTCCACAAATATAATGGTAGAATGACCTTAATGTCATCATAGTATATTTACCTTAGATACATGGCTTATTTGCAATGTCAGCATACATGTAAACTATGAAAATAAGGCCTAAGGAAAATATAGGTGTGATTTCCCCTAATTGCCCCCTCCCAGAATTAGGGTCGATAAGAAGGCCTTTTTGTGAGTATTTTGTTTAAACATACTGCCTACAATGTACCATATACATGTACATTAATGTAGAAGTGTACTACCGGTACATCTACATGTAGTGTAATTGGGCTTGATTAAAGGTGGTGTGATGTACCGGTAAGTGAATAATTTAGAATAAACCAAGGAGTTCACAAGTGAACAACAGCTGGGGACTCTGGGAAGGGGTGGATTGAGAAAACACACTTTTTAAAAAGTTTTTTCGAATCCAGAGGGGTGGGGTAATAACAAATTTGCAGGAAGCTATGCCGGTGTGGGTGGGTGGCCCGAGAGTCAAAAGCTCATTTTTTTTACAACCTTATGCAAATTGAATCTCACTGGATATGCAGGGGTCATGCTACTAGTACATGTGGATATGTATAATTTGTTTTCATTAAATTGAATGCATATAATGAACGGTGACATACATGTACATGTATAATATTGTTGTCCCCCGACGTTCCGTCGGAGGACTATAGAAATGACCCTCGTCCGTCCGTCCGTCCGTCCGTGGTTCCGTGTGTTCCCACAAAATGCCACTTATGTGTCTTCGAAGCCACTCAAATCAAATACCATTTGGACTCAAATGATTGCTTATGTGGCTAGTCACATAAGCAACCTCATTTGACAGCTGAAATGTGATCTAAGTGGCCTGAGAAAGTCACTTGAAAAAATTGTCTTTAATAAATTGAAACAATTTGTTCATCAATATGGATGTCCAACCAGTGTTCTATGGACACGGACGGACGGCTTAAGTGGCTAGCCACATTAGCAACCTTATTTACAAATATACAATATTTTTCTTAATCACGCTTTATATAAGAAATGAACGGCAGTTTCAATGTAGTCATGGGATTTTGACCGCGAGAAAAATTCAGCAAACTGCATGAACCCCGAAGGGGTTCATGCGGAGTTTGCTGATTTTTTATCGCGGTCAAAACCCATGACCACATTGAAACTGCCGTTTATTATTTATATTTATATACTTACGCTCTTTAAAACACTTCTCCAAATATGTCCTTTATTTCGTCAAAAACACTTTTTCAAATATCTCCGTTATTTCGTTTATAAAAATAATTTCCTATTTCTTTATTTCGCTCTATACTTCGCCCTATTTCGCTATTTCGTTGTATTTTCCTATTTCGATTTTTCGTAATATTTCGCTGTATTTTCATATTTCGCTTTTTCGTTGTATTTCATATTTCGATAATTCGCTATATTTGACATATTATGGGATTATATGATAACCAACATTATGATAGTCAATCGAACATCTCGTGCCACCCGTGCTCGCGATTAGATGCCACTAGCCATCCAATCGTGATCTTTCGAACCTCGATTACATAGTGTTTGCTATCAAATCCTTGGCGTATTGGCTGACTAGATACTCAAGCAGTCGGTAATGTCCGACAATCCCCGGTGATTTCCGGGACCAATGTGTTCATAAACCTATGAACGACATTGGAAGTGACGTCACGTTACGTTCATAGGTTTATGAACTCATTGAATAAGGGGGCGTGTCTACCGTAACGCTATGGAGAAATCGGAAGACATATTAGGGGTATGTAAATATAGCTTAATGAACTCTCTAAATTGTGAATGAAGGGTTGAAAAAATACAATCTGCTGACTACTTCACATGCGCCAACAGTAAGTCACAGAATACATTGACACTTGATTTGCAGCCTCGCAAGTAGCATTTCGTGAGAACCCCTTTTGAAGCCACGTAAAAACAAGTAGTCTCATAGGTCACACCATTTTTTCTAGCCACTTAAGTTTGTAGACACATAAGGGGTAAAATATGTGTCCGTGCGTCCGAGATTGGGTACCTTCATGGTGTAATCAACTCCTCCTACAGTTTTAAACGTAGAGATTTGAAACTCTGGGATATTGTTCCTAACATGTTGGTGATTTGCAACATCTATATAGCTAATCAAAAATATAATTTTTTCCATATTTTTGGGGGGGTTTTCGACTTAGAAAATTTGGAACATTTTTGCCTTTTGGATGAGATTGGGTACCTTCATGGTGTAATCAACTCCTCCTACAGTTTTAATTATAGAGATTTGAATCTCTGGGATATTGTTCCTAACATGTTGGTGATTTGCAGCATCTATATAGCTAATAAAAAATATCATCTTTTCCATATTTTCGGGGGGTTTTTGACTTAGAAAATTTGGAACATTTTTGCCTTTTGGATGATATTGGGTACCTTCAAGGTGTAATCAACTCCTCCTACAGTTTTAAATATAGAGATTTTAAACTCTGGGATATTGTTTCTAACATGTTGGTGATTTGCAGCATCTATATAGCTAATACAAAATATCATTTTTTCCATATTTTTGGGGGGTTTTCGACTTAGAAAATTTGGAACATTTTTGCCCTTTGGATGAGATTGGGTACCTTCATGGTGTAATCAACTCCTCATACAGTTTTAAATGTAGAGATTTTAAACTCTGGGATATTGTTCCTAACATGTTGGTGATTTGCAACATCTATATAGCTACTACAAAAATATATATTTTTTGCGTTTGCATGCGCTTGTTCGTCGGGTTGTTTTTTTACTTAGAAAATTTCTCACTTTTTCGATTTCCGGATGATATCTCAAGTTTGGATCCTTTAATTGTAAATACCGTTTTATGTGGATCAATCATATCAAGATACAGGTTGAGTTCGAATTTGAGTTTGATCCGATGATTTTTACCATGAGTTATGGACTTTTTTCGACTTAGAAAATTCAATTTTTTCTTCTTTTTCCTCCGGATGATAACTCAAGTTTGGATTGTTTAATTGGAAATTCTGTTTTTTTTGTGGGTTGTTCATATCAAAATACAGGTCAGTTTCGAATTTGAGTTTGAACCAATGATTCTTCCCAGAGTTATGGGCCTTTCGACTTTGAAATAATTTTTTTATAATTTTCTGTATGGTGTAATCAACTCCTCCTACAGTTTTGTTTGTAGATATTTGAAACTTAAGAGAATATTACCCACAGATTGGAGATGTGGAATATGTATATAGATGACGAAAAAATATTTTTTTTACGGAATTATTAACCCTTTCGACTTAGACCATTTCAACATTTTTTTTAATTTCTTTAACAAAGCGGCATCGACTTGCCACGTTGTCGGGAACACTGTGGTCGGCCGACCTTTTATTTTATTTGGATCTAAGCTTCTTAATGGGTTACTGTATTGTTCCACTATTAACAGGTCAAGCTGTATTCCACTATTATAGTGGTATGACTATACAATATTCAAGTTTCCTTTATTTACGTCGGGAATAGAAGATGGCGCATACCCGTGCACAGCCAAATATCACTCTTACCAATATCGCAGCGAATGGAAAGACTTCCGTCAAAATTTGTTGTGCTTTCTTTTGCGGCAGGTTTGTTATTCAATAATATTATAATATATTACTAATACCGGTATATGCCTTTCTAAATGACAATAACAGGATGACCCAATCGCTCCTTCATAACATTTCAACTAAGTACATGCTAATTGAGTTGCTTATCATGTGCCGTCATGATTATTTTTTATCCTGGACAAACTACCGGTATATGTATGATACCGAATTAGTGCGACACTGATTTTGAATAATATTTGTGTGAAATATGATTTCGGATTATCCCTCTTTTATCAAATTAACAAAACGGTAATGGTCATATACATGTACCACAATAATAGTGGAATACCACTATAATAGTGGAATTCAGGATGTGCCTGACCTGATTAATGCATTATAATTTCAGTAAACATTTAGTTAAAATAATAAAATAACAGATTCTCATTGCAGGTACAAAACCCTAACAGGGCGACCTCCGCTTCCTTACTATGATCGAAAACATAAATGAGAGTTTTGATGTTGAATTATACATGTAGAGTATACTGTTATGTACTATTATAGACCATACATGTACATAATACCGCGTAAAAATGTTTGTTCCCAGGACTTTCTGTGTTACGGGGTAAGGAAATATTGCACCTATTTTTCCCTCCAAATCCAAACCGGCTAATTAAAGAGCAAGATAATGTCGTAGCAGGTACATTGACATACTGTATGTACCGTACGTCCCAAAAGTTTGACTGCTATACTTTAAAAGTAACTTGCCCAATGGAGAATGCGAGTCGGGGTGGGTTGAGACTTTAGGAAAATTCCACGGAAATTGCAAGGGGGGGGGGGAATTCAAACATCGAAATAATTGTTTTTAGACAAGTACATCTGATGGGTATTGTTCAGGCGCATCTATATCGCAATTTTCTAATTTTCAGATGCAACGGTTTACTCGTGACAACGCTATAGAACATAAATATGTATACTTAAGTAGTCTATCACCAACCAATTTTTAGCCCCAAATCCAAACGGGCTAATGCAGGAGCGAGTTTAATGCAGGAGCATGTAAGCCGGTATACTGTAGGTACGCCTACAAAATTTGACCGCTCTACTATAAAAGCAACCTGCTCAACGGGGAGTTTGTGTCGGGTGGGTTCAGATTTGGCAAATTCCACCGAAAATCAAATGGGGAAAATTACTCCGAAAATCAGATATTGAGATAAAAACTTTTCGACTAGTGGATGTCATTAGTAGTATCTAAACGCAAGATTACTACATTTTTTAAAGATTTAGAGTGGACGGTTTAACACTGGTAGCGTGTAAAGTTGTCAACGGGTGATATATATTACTCAAATTCAAACCCTCTCTCCATGACGCAAATTATAACGGACTTATCAAGCAGCAAGGCAAATGCGTGAATATGCTCACCGATATACTATATTGGTATGTCCGCTCTACTATAAAAGTAACCTATTGTCACGATGTGACCTGTCCAAAACACTTCCCGGACAAAAATTTCCCTAGGTATAAAAATTTCGTGGAAATCCGTCTGTTTTACCCGATTTGACCTTGAAATGACCATTTTGAAGGTCAATGTCAGGTCGGGGTCACGATTTGACCCGTCCAAAACACTCCCCGGACATAAGTACCCCTAGGTATAAAATTTCGTGGAATCCGTCTGTTTTACCCGATTTGACCTTGGATTGACCTTTTTGAAGGTCAAGTTGGGGGGTCACGATTTGACCCGTCCAAAACGCTAAAGGAAATTGTTGACGAATCAAGCACACACACACACACCAAGCCATGGCAATAGCTCAAACTTTACAAAGTAACGTTGAGCTAAAAATGTAATAAAATAAACAGATATGTTAAAACAAACTTTGACTGATTTCAACGATATATGGGTCTAGGAACACCTAGAAGGGAAATGTCAAATTTGAATGATTTTTAATGAAAAATATGGCCGCCAACAGCCATCTTGGATTTCAACCTTTGCATCACTAAATCTGTTACAATACCCATAATGCTAAATGGAAATTATAATGCATTAATCAGGTCAGGCACATCCTGAATTCCACTATTATAGTGGTATTCCACTATTATTGTGGTACATGTATATGACCATTACCGTTTTGTTAATTTGATAAAAGAGGGATAATCCGAAATCATATTTCACACAAATATTATTCAAAATCAGTGTCGCACTAATTCGGTATCATACATATACCGGTAGTTTGTCCAGGATAAAAAATAATCATGACGGCACATGATAAGCAACTCAATTAGCATGTACTTAGTTGAAATGTTATGAAGGAGCGATTGGGTCATCCTGTTATTGTCATTTAGAAAGGCATATACCGGTATTAGTAATATATTATAATATTATTGAATAACAAACCTGCCGCAAAAGAAAGCACAACAAATTTTGACGGAAGCCTTTCCATTCGCTGCGATATTGGTAAGAGTGATATTTGGCTGTGCACGGGTATGCGCCATCTTCTATTCCCGACGTAAATAAAGGAAACTTGAATATTGTATAGTCATACCACTATAATAGTGGAATACAGCTTGACCTGTTAATAGTGGAACAATACAGTAACCCATTAAGAAGCTTAGATCCAAATAAAATAAAAGGTCGGCCGACCACAGTGTTCCCGACAACGTGGCAAGTCGATGCCGCTTTGTTAAAGAAATTAAAAAAAATGTTGAAATGGTCTAAGTCGAAAGGGTTAATAATTCCGAAAAAAAAATATTTTTTCGTCATCTATATACATATTCCACATCTCCAATCTGTGGGTAATATTCTCTTAAGTTTCAAATATCTACAAACAAAACTGTAGGAGGAGTTGATTACACCATACAGAAAATTATAAAAAAATTATTTCAAAGTCGAAAGGCCCATAACTCTGGGAAGAATCATTGGTTCAAACTCAAATTCGAAACTGACCTGTATTTTGATATGAACAACCCACAAAAAAAACAGAATTTCCAATTAAACAATCCAAACTTGAGTTATCATCCGGAGAAAAAAGAAGAAAAAATTGAATTTTCTAAGTCGAAAAAAGTCCATAACTCATGGTAAAAATCATCGGATCAAACTCAAATTCGAACTCAACCTGTATCTTGATATGATTGATCCACATAAAACGGTATTTACAATTAAAGGATCCAAACTTGAGATATCATCCGGAAACCGAAAAAGTGAGAAATTTTCTAAGTAAAAAAACAACCCGACGAACAAGCGCATGCAAACGCAAAAAATATATATTTTTGTAGTAGCTATATAGATGTTGCAAATCACCAACATGTTAGGAACAATATCCCAGAGTTTAAAATCTCTACATTTAAAACTGTAGGAGGAGTTGATTACACCATGAAGGTACCCAATCTCATCCAAAAGGCAAAAATGTTCCAAATTTTCTAAGTCGAAAACCCCCCAAAAATATGGAAAAAATGATATTTTGTATTAGCTATATAGATACTGCAAATCACCAACATGTTAGGAACAATATCCCAGAGTTTAAAATCTCTATATTTAAAACTGTAGGAGGAGTTGATTACACCTTGAAGGTACCCAATATCATCCAAAAGGCAAAAATGTTCCAAATTTTCTAAGTCAAAAACCCCCCGAAAATATGGAAAAGATGATATTTTTTATTAGCTATATAGATGCTGCAAATCACCAACATGTTAGGAACAATATCCCAGAGTTTCAAATCTCTACAATTAAAACTGTAGGAGGAGTTGATTACACCATGAAGGTACCCAATCTCATCCAAAAGGCAAAAATGTTCCAAATTTTCTAAGTCGAAAACCCCCCCCAAAAATATGGAAAAAATTATATTTTTGATTAGCTATATAGATGTTGCAAATCACCAACATGTTAGGAACAATATCCCAGAGTTTCAAATCTCTACGTTTTAAAACTGTAGGAGGAGTTGATTACACCATGAAGGTACCCAATCTCGGACGCACGGACACATATTTTACCCCTTATGTGTCTACAAACTTAAGTGGCTAGAAAAAATGGTGTGACCTATGAGACTACTTGTTTTTACGTGGCTTCAAAAGGGGTTCTCACGAAATGCTACTTGCGAGGGCTGCAAATCAAGTGTCAATGTATTCTGTGACTTACTGTTGGCGCATGTGAAGTAGTCAGCAGATTGTATTTTTTCAACCCTTCATTCACAATTTAGAGAGTTCATTAAGCTATAAAGCGTGATTAAGAAAAATATTGTATATTTGTAAATAAGGTTGCTAATGTGGCTAGCCACTTAAGCCGTCCGTCCGTGTCCATAGAACACTGGTTGGACATCCATATTGATGGACAAATTGTTTCAATTTATTAAAGACAATTTTTTCAAGTGACTTTCTCAGGCCACTTAGATCACATTTCAGCTGTCAAATGAGGTTGCTTATGTGACTAGCCACATAAACAATCATTTGAGTCCAATGGTATTTGATTTGAGTGGCTTCGAAGACACATAAGTGGCATTTTGTGGGAACACACGGAACCACGGACGGACGGACGGACGAGGGTCATTTCTATAGTCCTCCGACGGAACGTCGGGGGACAACAATATTATACATGTACATGTATGTCACCGTTCATTATATGCATTCAATTTAATGAAAACAAATTATACATATCCACATGTACTAGTAGCATGACCCCTGCATATCCAGTGAGATTCAATTTGCATAAGGTTGTAAAAAAAATGAGCTTTTGACTCTCGGGCCACCCACCCACACCGGCATAGCTTCCTGCAAATTTGTTATTACCCCCACCCCTCTGGGGAGAAAATTGAAGTTGTGAGTCTGAAAATACATATTTGGAAAAAAATTATATGCAAATTATTTCCGACAACCCCCCCCCCCCCCCGCAAATGAATAAGGAAAAGTTTACGTGTAAATTTTTGACGCATAGGTACCCCCCACCCCCCCGGTACGTTGTGTCCCGCAGTTTTGTCCCCCCCCCTGAGTATGGCAGACAAAACACGATACCGGTACGTACATGTAGTCAATTTCAACAAGACATACCCTGCTAGACAAAACAAGTGTCCACTTAACTGCGGTGGGGTTAGCGTTGCCACCACGGCCGAAATGCAACTACACCACGATTCCACCGGCTAAATACAGTTGGGCCGCGATGTAATCGCCATTTGGCATGGTGTAGTTGCCATGGTGTACTTTCATCAAACTGAAAAAAGACAATACAAATCAAAAATCTAACCATGGTGTACATGCCATTCGGCCGCGAGGGTAGTTGCCTTTCGGCCACAGTGAATTTGCCGTTTGGCAGCAGTGTACTTGCCGTTCGGCCGCGGTGTTCAACTGCAGTTACAAACTCTGACACCACAGCCGAACGGCAAATACACCGCGGTCCCAATGGACACTTGTTTTGTCCAGCGGGGGTACATGTACATGCCATGTTTGTTCATCGTTATAAAATTTCCACATCAGAACAAGGAGGGGGGGTTCTGAAAAATAGTTCTGGCACGTACATGTATGCTCATTTTTTCCTTTCGACCCTTGTTGGGAACTTCGGACCCACCCAAATTTGTTTCCGTTTTCGGCAGTTTTTTCCGACCATTTTTTGACACTCCCCTCCTTTTAACACTAAAACAGAGATTTGCAGGAAGAAATTCACTGTAAACAACTTTATATGAATTTTTCTGCATACTATTTGTCATGGATGTTAACATTGAAATATACGGTAGATAGGAACAAGTAATGTTGGGGTCATTTGGCCAAAAACATGGCTGCCAGCGACAAAAATTTGCAACAAAATACAACACGATAACTGCCTGCAGTCAGTTTAGCAGTTAGAATTACATTATTTTTGTTGGTCCAATCAACTTCCCACCCGCCATACCGGTACATGCCTGCAAAAATTTCCCTCCCCCTGCATCAGAACAGGTTAGAGTATCAAACAGTTCTCAAGTTTTGTACTGGTGGGATATGATTTATACAGGCATACATGTAGCTAAAGTGGGGAATCATGGCATGATCTACTAGTACCGGTACATATTCTTTTTTTCAAATAAACAAAATTCAATAATCAATATTCAAGAAATTTAGACAACTCTTTTACACCAAATGGTGAGCACTATGCCAGGAAGAATGGTTGATCTATTTTTGACCAAAGGATCTAGTAAAGATTGATCGGTGGTGGTTCATTGATGGCTAATGCTGTGAGCATGTTCGACACACATCCAAACTGGACTACATACATGTACCTCATTTTGGCTGATGGGGTCATTGTCACAAGGCTCCGGTCACATTCGTACAGGGATGGATTCAGGAATTTTTCGGGGACACCTATTTTGGGACCATGATATGCCGAAGGCATATCCCTAGCCCTAGGGCCGTAGGCCCGAGATGGGGGTAGGTATGGGAGGGGGTCCCTTAGGTGCAGCATTAAAGATCCCGCATAAGAAAATGCACTGGCTTACAAGGTCAAGATAAAGGCCAATGTATTATATTATATATGCGAGGCTCCTTAGATGGGAGACTCTCATTTATATAAGACTAGCAGGTTAGCCCGCCACCGGCGGCGTTTGTTCGAAACATGACATTTTTTTAAATTATTTTGTTTTTATTTATATTTTTAAAAATATATTTTAATATTAATTTAATGTTTTTTAAATTTAATTTATGTTTTTAATATTAATTTAATGTTTTTTAAATTTAATTTATGTTTTTTTGAATTTTTTAATATTTATTTAATTATTAATTTAATTTAATTCTTTTTTATAATTTAATTGTTTTTTTTTATGAAAAATCCCCCCTTCCTAGGAACGACAGACAACGCATTCTTTGTTTTTCAATGAGTTAATTCATGGTACCCGTCCTAAACTTCCCCGTTATTTAACTCCCCGTGGCCATTGAGCAGCCCCTGACAGAGGTTGTCCACCCTTACGAGATGGTCAATAGAACTCGATGAAATCCCCCCCCCTTCCTAGGAACGACAGACAACGCATTCATTGTTTTCCTTTTTTTTAACACTGATTCCCGGAAACGACTCACATAAGCATTCACGCTTGATGTCGAATCCGGTATTGCATTGAAAACAAACGCGATAACATTGCATTGAATTGCCCGTCATACAGATAAGTAGATAGCGAAAACGACGCTCTTTATATAGACACTTCGGAAAACTGACGCTCTTTAACTATTAACGCGATTAACCCCCGCCGTACCTTTGCGGTGATTTTGAGAGTGGAGAACGCGTGCTCTGAGCTTCTCCAAAACGCCGCGACGACGATTCCCCTGTGTTTTTACATTTAGATGGGAAGTTTGAACTCAATCGAGCGAACCGTTTTCGATTCTATGAAGTACACATATATATATATATATACAAAGTCTCAAAATATATAGTACTAGCAGGTTAGCCCGCCACTGGCGGCATTCGTCTCATGGCTTTGTTTCAGAAACATGACATTTTTTTAATTTAACCAAATTTCAAGTCGATAGCTCCACCCGTTTCCGAGATCTGGTCTGCGCATGCGCGAAGCTTACGTCGCACGGGGTCGGCGACCCGATAAAATTCGTACCCGGGGCAAGATACATTCACATACCAAATTTCAAGTCGATAGCTCCACCGGTTTCCGAGATCTCGTCTGCGCATGCGCGAAGCTGGCGTCGCACGGACTCGGCCACCCGATAAAATTTGTATCCGGGCAAGATACATTCACATAGCAAATTTTAAGTCGATAGCTCCACCCGTTTGCGAGATAAGGCATTCTTTGTTTTTCAATGAGTTAATTCATGGTACCCGTCCTCCCCGTCCTAAACTTCAGAGCGGACAGTCAATTATTCCCGTCGTGAAATCCCTCTGCATAATATTTCGAGCTCTTAGATCAATTCTGCCTTTTTAGTTGCATTTCGTCCGCATCCGTATTTCGGACGCATGGGGTCAGTCGTTTAGCCACGTCCATTGGAATCCGCATCGGACGCATGGGGTATCGTTTAGCCACGTCCATTGCAATAAAGAGCGTTGATTGTTAAAACCTCCGTATAAGGTATAGATAAAGAGCGTTATTGCCTTACCCCCCCCCCCTGCCGTGCCTTTGCGGTGATTTGGGAGTGGATAAAGGGTGCTCAGAGCTTCTCGAAAACACGACTACGGCGGTGTCGGTGGATTTTACACTTACATACGAAATTTGATCTCAATCTGTACACGCGTTTTGGATTCTATGAAGTACACACACACACACACACACACATATACGAAGTCTCAAAATATATAGTATAGACTAGAAGGTGACCCGACTTCGTCCGGGCTTTGACCTTGAATTATCTATTTTGAAGGTCAAGTGGGGTCACAATTTGACCAGTCCAAAACACTCCCAGTACAAAAAGTCAAGGTCAAGTGGGGTCCAAAACACTGCCCGGACAAAAGTACCCGACAAACGTGCGCGTCGAAATTCATCCGGTTTTACCCGATTTGACCTTGAATTGATCATTTTGAAGGTCAAGGTCAGGTCGGGGTCACGACTCGACCCGTCCAAAACACTCAGTGGACAAAAGTAACCCCACGTATCAAATTTCGTCAAAATCCCATCAAAATTGGCGATATGACCTTGAATTGACCCGATTTCAAGGTCAAGGTCACGTCGCACGGGCAAATGAATATGCTTATGAGACTCCCCATACGAAAGTACCCCCCACATACCAAGTTTCATCGAAATCCCGTGATATTCGGGCATTTGGCCTTTAAAGGTCAATGTGACGTCGCACGGACAAATTAATATGCCTATGTTCGTCCCCGGCCGAAAATACCCACACATACCAAGTTTCATCGAAATCGGGTGGGCCGTTTTCGAGTTCATCGCGAACACACAGACAGACAGACACACAGACACACATATCTTCCAAAATATATAATAGACTAGAAGGTGACCCGACTTCGTCCGGGATTTGACCTTGAATTGACCATTTTGAAGGTCAAGGTCAAGTGGGGTCAAACACCAACACCCCAAAAATGGTAGAAATCGGACCAGCGGATACCGGGAAATCGGCCAAGCGGATACCGAGATACCATATGCATCAAATTTCGTCCGTAAAAATCCGCCAGTTTAACCCGATTTGATTTCCACTCAAGTATATAAACGCGCCTCATATACACACGCTCATTAATTATCAAGTTTCAACGTAAAGATAAATTACCATCGGTGCCCGAGATATCGCCAAGACGTATGAAACAGTCAAATGCATCGGCCGGTTAAGCGTTAACGTGAACTAACGTTATGACCTCTAACGACGTCATAGAAGTTACGCATTGTTTTTATCCTGATGGAAGATAGTACCACTTTTTCTTGATAATAGAGGCAGATAACTAAAACGGATACATACGCATTATATATCGATGGAAAGAGGAAACACGAAAGATTCTCACAGTGTCATTATTATGACTGGCATTTTATTATTCGCGCTGTTTCGAATCGATTTGTAAGCACCGAACTCAAATGAAAGTCCCGTAACACAGCGTAAAAACAGATTTGACCTCGGCACGTGAAAGTTGACCTCGGATCTGAAAATCAGTAGGCCTATGCCACTTCCCGACCGATAGTACCCTCGCATACGAAGTTTCATCGAAATCGGGTCGGCCGTTTTCGAGTTCATCGCGAACACACAGACACACACACACACACACAGACATATCTTCCAAAATATATAATAGATAGACAATGCATTGGCACAGGATTTTTGCAAAATTTCAAGAAGCCCCAGTCATGAAAGGTTTAAAATATTTCTCACTGGACACTTGATTAAGCAAATAAAGGCTCTATATCAACTGTATATTGATGATTTGCATTGCATGTTGTTGAATTATAATAGAAGATTTCCTTCAAAATATAGAAAATTCAGCTTTAATCAAACTATCCACTTGCAATTTGGGGACATTTAGGCCACCAGAGTTTGGGCGCCCAAACCTGTAACATGTATCAAAAGAGCCCTGATCCTTCCCTGCATTCGTAGCCAGCTTTTTAAATCGATCACAAATGTAGCCAGCTTTTCTACGGCGATCACAATTGTAGCCAGTTTTTCATATTCATGCGAGCCTTAATGAACAAGATTAGGTTAGTCTCATTTTTCTGAGTTCATGAATGAAAAACAACATAAATTTTAATTCGATATTAGTTCATCTAATAACCTGAGGTTTCCGATCAATGTCGTTAGATGCTCGAATTATATTCCAATATAAGTTCATAAACGAAGTCAGTTTTGGAGCATGACGTCGATATTTTAGTCACGAACGCGATGGCGTCATATTTCGCGCCATATAAAGCATGGAATTAGAAAAGCTGGCTACGAATGTGATCGCCGGCGAAAAGCTGGCTACATTTGTGATCGATTTAAAAAGCTGGCTATGAATGTGACCGAAGCCTTGTGACAATGACCCCATGGGCCTCATTTTGTCTATCATTGGCTAGCCTGATTGAGCACATTTTTAATGTAATTTTAATGATTTACACATCTATATTGGGCATAACAGTACCACGAGTTAACTGTTTTTTTGTAGATGGGATAGTGGCACACACAACTAATGAACGTCAATTATATGCACTTTTTCGTGGTATACCCCGCTGGACAAAAACAAATCTCCATTGGCACCGTGGTGTATTTGCCGTTCAACTGCAGTTGAGCACCGTGGCCGAACGGCAAGTACCGGTACACTGCGACCAAACGTCAAGTTACATGTAACTGCGACCGAAAGGCAACTACCCTCGCGGTCAAATGGCATGTACATCGTGGTTAAATTTCTGGTTTGTCTTGTCTTTTTTCAGTTTGATGAAAGTACACCGTGGCAACTACACCATGCCGAATGGCAATTACACCGCGGCCCAACTGTAGTTAGCCGGTGAAGCTGCAGTGTAGTTGCATTTCGGCCTCGGTGGCAACGCTAACTGCACCGCAGTTAAGTGGACACTTGTCTTGTCCAGCAGGGTACCAGAAAGTGGTAGACATGTAATTCACATTAAAAATGAAGCCCAATCAGGCTACTGTATCATCCAACTATAAAAGACAAAACGATCTACATAGCCTGTTCTAGACGTGTGCACGACTTGGCGAAGTTAGGAGTCTTAATTTTCAACACACAGTTGCTTCGATCAACGTATTTAGAGCTTTTAGAAGTTTTAGTATCGCAATGCTATTTGTGCATAGACAATTTTGTTTTTATTATTATTGTCACCTAGTCGGCACTGACGGCACAGTATGGGATTAGATACGATGGCGCCTAATGGCATACCGATCGATTTCATCCGATTTTGCGAGAATCCATACAATATTTCACGAGAATACAGGGTAAATTGCGAGAATATTTACGAGAATCTAGATTTGGATTCTCGCCGAAATATTATAAAGCACTGCGGTTTATGTTTTCAAAATGAGAGATAATTCTAAGATGCCAGTTATTTCTTTAAGTATCACTTTTACGAAATAACGGCCATGTCTAAAGAGTTACTCAAAACTGCGATGACACATGGCTTATTGTATACGTGATACCGGTACTGTATGTGCATAGAAACGGGAGCTCTTAGAAGGGGTCCGACTAGTCAACTAGTAGTCGATTACCGTACAGATCTCTGAATTTGCAGTTATTTTGTGTCGTTAGTGAATGTTCAGATGACCATGATACAATCGTAAGTGGCGGCATCGGGGCCTGACAAAATTATGGATAGTTTATTGATAGATACCGGTACCGGTAGATTGCGGGGTCGTCGTACATTATGATATTATAGGTTATTCGTAAGCATGTAATTGATTACCCTGTGATCTTTCCAGCCACTATTTTTACGTACACATGTAACAGAACAAGAGAGAGAAGTGCAGTAGTCGCACCGAAAGTCGGCAGCACCCAGAATCCCAAGCCGGTCACACATCCAAGTACTAGTACTAACCGGCCTCGACGTTGCTTAACTTCGGTGATCACACAAAGCTTTTAACGATCGTGACCAAGCAATCTAGACCTCTCGAGCAGAGAAGTCATCGGCCTTCTACATATGCAATGCGACAGCTACACACACAACTGCGATTACATTGCAAGTGGAAGTACCCAAGGATAAGCGACGATTTTTAATCTAAAATCAAACAGTGCTTGATATTATTGATATTATTTTTTTACTTGCGATTTTGACGTGAGCTACTTCCTACGATGGAAATTCTTCCACTTACGATTGAATCATGGTCGCCTTAGTGTACGTTCAGACGACCATGATTCAATCGTAAGTGGAGGAATCGAGCCCGACGAGATCGTGGATAGTTTGTTCAGACGATTGCGATGTCGCGTACATTATATCATAGGTTGTTCCTAAAGCATGCGATTGACTACCATATGGTCATTTCCAACTACGAGTTTTACGTACACACAACTGCGATTACGCCGCAAGTGGAGATAACCAAAAATACGCCACAATTTAGCATCTAAAATCAAACAGATCTTGATATTATTTTATGACCTACGATTTTGATGTGGGCATGCGCAGTCCAGCTACCAGGTACTTCCTACAGCGGAAATCTGTCCATTTACGATTGTAATTTGTATCGTGGTCGTCTGAACGTACACTTAATGTTCACTTAGTGCAATGATTCATTGATTGTTGTTGGCATCTAATCAATGGTTGCTGAATGAATATCAGCAAAGAAAGATCACCATATGGAACTGCGAACAGAATCATGAGAATTACAATACCACATGACATGGTCAATGATGCGTTGATGGTGCATCGTATTTTCCAAGTTTTTCTGTTGTGTTTTCATTTGCAAAATTGTCATCACGTTTAAAGTATCTATGCTTAGAATAATGGAGTTCACAAACATGAACACATAGCTTACCTGCTTTTCTCAGTTGTTGTGTTCAGTTTATGCTGATATTCCTATCACATAACTTGCATATTCTTCGACGTCGTGTTACGAAATAAGATTATTTCTGTGGCAGGACTATTTGTGTATTGTGATTGCGTATTAATCTATAGCACAAACTCACATCTCTTCGTCCGTTGTTGTTAGAAATACAACAATTTATAACATTATCAAAACTTAATATAATTAAATAAATAGTTTTTTTCATACAATTGCAGAATATTATGGGTTTAAATGACCAATACGGTTGGAACTATATGTTATCTTCCAATATTATTTATCGATTTCATTTTTAGATTTTATCGCTGAACTTGGAGCACTCAATCGAAACAAGTTATAGTTAGCACTGGTTATCCTGGCCTAGGTTTGTCTGCGTCAAACTTTATGAATATTGCATCAATCGTTCAGGCTAAAATACCGATAGAAAATTGAAGATATTCTCTACATGTGCATCCATGCGGCTGGAATTGATTTTCTGGGCAAATGTTTAAAAAAAAAAAAAATTAATTTGTAAACAAAACTTTTTCATGCAATTTAATTCACGCTTTGTTTGAAGTCTAGCGCTTTAGTTTGATTTGTTTCCAATTATAATCAAATATAGTGAATATACCTGTTAGAAATGCATTATAAACAAGCTACTCGCCCTTATAAATATTAAACAAAAGACATCAATGATTGTATGACGTTTATATAAATATGATAATGTTGCACATCGACTGATTTGTGTTGGCCTGTTGACAGCCGATTACGACAATAATGCTTTAGGCCCACCGATCTACTGTGCGACATTCGTGCTATCCAAAATTCAAAATCCAAGGGTCGTATTACTTAAAAAATGGTGACGTCACAAAATCAGATATAGCCTATATACGACCCAAAGCGTCTTTGGTTCGTTAAAATATAAGATGGCCACCGGCGACAATGTTTTATGGTCGAATGACCCCAAAATGATTTGTTTCATCTACATATCAATGTTAACATCCATGACAAATGTCATGCTGATCGGACCAAAGGTACGACCTATAACCCATACCAAATGATTTAGTCATGCAAAGAGTAAAATACATGATGGCTACTGACTGTTTTATGGCCAAATGACCCAAAAATTACTCGTTCCCATCTACATATCCATATTAACATTCATGACAAATTTCATTATAATGCGACCGAAGGTAATACCTGTAGCCCTGCCAAAGGATTTAGTTATGCAAAGAGTAAAATCCAAAATGGATGATGGCGCCCATGTTTTTTGGCCGACTAGCCCCAAAATAATTAATTCCTATCTATATGTCAACATTAACATCCTTGACAAATTTCATGATGATCAGACAAACAGTATGGCATCTAGCCCATGATAATGGATTCAGTTTTGAAATCCAAGATGGCCGCTGGCAGCCATGATTTTTTGCTGAATGACCCAAAAATGGCTCATTTCCCATTCACATGTCAATGTTAACATCCAGGAAATTTCATAATGATCCGACAAAGATACGACCTGTAGCCTGTATCGTTTGGCTTCTCACACATACACACACGGACGACGGATACCAAACCATAGCAAGAGCTCAAACTTTACAAATTAAGTTGAGTTAATAAGGCTGGTTATATATAGCCCCACATTCAATCTCATAACCGACTACTGGTTATCCGTTCCATGACTGGAGCTTCCCGAAAATTTGCGAAAAGCCTAGTAACATCTATTTAGAAGAAAATATTTTGGGCCTAACACTATATGTTCACCTCAGTCTTGCATACACTGCAAGAGAATGCACTGTAGTGATGTGCAGTTTTATGGTTTCTCTGATTTATTTCGGTTTTACTCGCCCACATAAATTTGCAGTGCGATCTGGCCATTAGTTCCCGTCCCCGTTCCAGTATGTCCATGCAGATACATGTACTAGTACAAATAAGTACATGTATGATATCATAACGTCAAAATTGCGACAATGGAAATCAACCAGATCCAGACCATGTGAAATGAAGTGCCGAATTACATGATACATGTGTCAGTGTCCATGGCAAATTTCATTGCAGTCAGTGCAGAAATATGAACAGCTAGATGGAACATGCAGTACCACTATGATCAAAATAATTGACTTGAAAAATGGGGTGATAACACGGTATTAAGTATATGGTGACATAAATAATATTATATTACAGACAAACCTTGTTCTTAAACCAATCATAACTATCGCGCAAATTGCAGCATGTTATTAGTACTCTGTGTTATGACGCAAACAAACGCCATGATATGTAAACAAACAGTACATGTACGTAATGAGTATGCAATAAGAAAAAAACACTCAACACCGAGGAGAAGCCCATTATTTGAATTTTTGCTAGAAATTCCCACAAGATGATTACAAAATACAGCTACCGGTATAGCTATCGCTTATCTTCACCTCTCAAGATTTGTGAGTTGAATGGGTCACCATGAATATCGACCTGAACAACCGCCACGGTGTTGCAAGTTTTGCTTATTGCTCACTATTTATGTGCTGTACTTGTAGTATTCAAACAAACGCTCGGCTCATACAAAGTGTATTTTGTGAATAATAATGCATTCATAATACCGGTATGATCATTATTCTATAGTTTTAGTACCCGGTAAATTCTTGTGGAAATTTTAATAATTTGGTATTAACTGTAATCCACTAATCTGTTGCATGTATTTCTAAATTACAACACATATAATGAAGGCCATCCATGTCATTAAGTTCCACAGATATGAGGAAAATCACTGCATTTTATTGTCATGCCTGTGAACCTGGACCGCATGCGTCATGGTGCAACCAAGGTACCGGTACACACAGTGTTGAAGCAGTAACCTTACTCCGCTGTTGGCGGTCACAGCAGTAATACTGCATTATTACTGGAAGACACCATGTTAGAGGTGGTCAACGACTTTCAAGTACCGGTATAGCTGGACATACATTTACATGTAATAAAGAGAGAGTGTCAGAGACACATTAACATTTATGTATTAGATACCGTAATTGTATTAATGTGTATTAACCCTGCTGGACAAAACAAGTGTCCGCTTAACTGCGGTTAGCGTTGCCACCGCGGTCGAAATGCAACTACACCGCGGCTCCACCGGCTAATTGCCGTTCGTCCGTGGTGTAATTGCCATTCGGCATGGTGTAGTTGTGTACTTTCATCAAACTGAAAAAAGACAATACAAACAAGATATCTAACCACGGTGTACATGCCATTCGACCGCTATGGTAGATGCCTTTCGACCGCAGTAAACTTGCGGTTTAGCCGCAGTGTACTTCCGTTCGGCCGCGGTGCTCAATTGCACTTACAAACTCTGACACCGCGGCCGAACAGCAAATACACTGCGGTGCCAATGGACACTTGTTTTGTCCAGCGGGGTACATTTACATGTAGCACACTGTAAATTTTACACAACTTTGAAGTTTCCGACATTGTTTCAGTGTCAAATTATAAACTCCACACATCACTTGGTCTCTGGCCGCAATGATTGGCATTACATGTGGATGTATGCACATTAAGTTCAGTGATTATCCTGCATATATAAGAAATGAGCGGCGGTTTTAATGTGGTCATGGGACCGTTGGAACAAATTTGCTGGATTTGTATTGCTGTCAAAACCCATGAACACATTCAATCTGCCATTTGCATCTTTCTCAAAACCTATACCGGTATATCGGGATCATTTTGCCTCCATATTGCCTTTATTGGCAGGGCGCTACTCAAAACAATACCGTAACGGCGCCCATCACATGAATTGCTTATGTTGGCTTTTGCATAGACATGTACCCCGCTGGAGAAAACAGGTGTCCATTGGCACCGCGCAGTGAATTTGTCGTTCGGCCGCAGTGTCAGAGTTTGTAACCGCAGTTGAGCACTGCGGACGAACGGCAAGTTCACTGTGGTCCACCGGCTAGTACACCATGATCAAAAGGCAACTACAACGCGGCCGAATGGCATGTACACCATGGTTAGATTTATGCCTTATATCGTCTTATTTCAATTTAATGAACGTACACACGGCAACTACACCATGGCCGAATAGCAAGTACACGGCGGCCCAACTGTAGTTAGCCGGTTGAGTCACGGTGTAGTTGTATTTCGGCCGCAGTGGTAAAGCTAACCGCACCGCGGTTGGCAACACTAACCGCACCGCGATTGACAACACTATCCGCACCGCGGTTAAGTGAACACTTGTTTTGTCCAGCAGGGTACATTTTGCAGGAACGTGACTATAGCGAGAGTAGGGCCATGCGAATGGGCTTTACAATTCCTCAAATTCGCAGTCAGATATTGAAACAGGTAGTCATATTCAACATCATAATGTGGGCCTTAAAATAACAGAAGAGCATAATTTATGGTTCGCGACAGATACTGAGATAGCGGCATAATAAAAGTGTCGGTTTATCCTCAGTACCAGTAGCAACAAAATAGCCTCAGCCACTCTTCGTCAATGAGGAAATATCGTACATGCATCTAAGCCTAGTCTATAGGCTATAAAGGTTCTATTAAAATCGAAAATAGGTTTCCAGACCAGTTTCGATTTGCATAGCATTTATTTGCGGTGAATTTTCTCTCAAATTGTGTATAAATACAAGAAATACGACTTACCGAACTCTAATATATATATAGGGGTTTATGATCTATACATAGCTTTTTTGCTAATTTCTGTTGACTTCAGTTTATACCATTTGTTTATTCAAACAATCACGCAGACCCCCTCTCCCAGAACAACACATATTTTTGTGCAAATGTATGTATTGCCAATAATCATATATTTATTGGTCTGGTCAATATAGACAAGCACGCCTATGAATGACCAGACCATTTTCGATTCCATATACAATATATTGATACGTGAAACAGTGCAAGTGCAATGGACAAGTCTAGCCATCGGTTAGGGCCAGATGAACCGTGTTATTTATCTAATTTCGTGCTGGCGATGAATAAGCAATTAATACCAGATAGCTTGCAGTAAGACACTTAGGTGAAAATATCCCAATTAGTTTATGCGTACATTCCACTGTAATATCAGGCCGTATATATACTGCCCGTAGATGCTGTTTACTGTAAGTTTGCTATATACTGTCCGCAATGTTCTTTACTCCCGAACCGTCGTTATGGGTGGGTATTAAAATAGGGGTGGGATAAATCTGATGTTATATATAGGGGTATATAACCTATACATAACTTTTAGTTTATGTGCCTATCTCCGCAGTAATAGTAGGCCGTGAAATTTATATATACTGCCCGCAGTTACGGTTTGTATAACTTTGTTATATGTTTCCCGTAAAGTGTTTGACTATGGATGGGTAAATTTGAAGTTATATATAGGGGTATATATCATAGACATAGCTTTTTGCAAAGTTTTACTGACTTCAGTTTCCATAATTTGTTTGTTAACATAATGACGCAGTCCCGCTCTCAAGAACAAAATATATGTTTTGTACATATGTATGAACTGCCAATAATCATCTACTTATCGGTCTGGCCAAGTAGACAAGCGCGCCTATAAATAACCAGAGGTTTACAATTCCATCACAATGTTGACACCTTAAACAGCAGTGCAAGTTCAATTGACAGCGGTCAGGGACAGTGTTCCTTGCTGGAGATGAACAAGCTGTTTATATCAGATAGCTTGCAATAAGACACATACGGGCAAATATGCCAATTAGTTTATGGGCACATTTCCACAGTAATAGCCGGTCGTGTATATACGGTCCGTAGATGCGATTTACTATAAGTTTTTTATGTACTGCCCGTAACGTTCTTGACTCCTAAACCGTCGTTATGGCTGGATATTAAAATAGGGGTGGGATAAATATGATGTTATATATTATAGGGGTATATAACCTATAAATAGCTTTTTGTTGACTTCAGTCTGCACCATTTGTTTGTTCAAACAATTACTTAGACTCCCCCTCACAGAACACATATTTTTTGTAAATATGTACCAACACAAAATTGTTATTAACCCTCAGTAAAAAATGTAAGTTATTCGATAAACTTATTAAACCCATTATATTATATAGTTGTGAAGTTTGGTCAACCGATCTAAATATTCGTTGTACTGATAATAACCCATGTGAACAAGCACACGTACTGAAGTTCTGTTAACGGATATTAGGTATAAACAAGCAAGATTCTCACTAGCCGAGCTAGGTCGGATCCCAATAACCAATGACGCGATTGTTCAGCTTTTCAAATATGTGAGTATAATTTCGCAAATAAAGATACAGGTATGCTTTCTGATTCATTCTCCGAATCAGTCAAGTGTACATTACCCAACACTTGGATGCAAATTTTAGCAACATATAACAAAAATGTTAATGCCACCGGAAAACTAATTGCAATTGACAAAGGCCTATCGAAACATTTACACGCGATATATACGATGAGGAAACTTTGTCTGGCGCAAATAAGCTCCGTACGTATAGATCCTTTAATTATAAGTATATAATGGAGCATACGCGATGCCACGAAGCGCGAGAAATGTTCAAGACTTCGTATTAGTAAACACAATTTGGAAATAGAGAAAGGTAAACATAAAAAAACAAAAACTCAGTTAAAAACAGATTGTGCGATCAGGCACGTGTTGAAACTAAATATAACTTTGTTATGGAGTGTAGGACATACTCTGATCTCAGGGCAAGACTATTTCGAGATTTTTAAGAAAATAATGGTGAATTTTCAAAAATGAATGCTAGTGAACAATTTCAAACGATTATGAGAAACGACGATGCAAAGATTATAAATACCCTGTGCAATATGGACCGGTTATTCTCGCTCATAAGTTGTTCTTTGAAAGTTCAGTATATTATAGAGATAAACCTGATAAGTTATTGGTGGCCGTTGAACGACAATGCATTGCACCACACAGTTATATTGAACACAATTCGTGCTCGTTTGTATTTACATGTTCCAAGTTTTAACTCATTATGTAACAGGCAACTATCTATATATCGTGTATTGCAATACATATTCTATACTATTATATTCTATTCCATTATATTATATGTATGTATTGCTAATAGTCATAATTATATTATATTATATGTATGTATTGCTAATAGTCATATACTTATTGTTCTGGCCAAATAGACACGCCAAACAATAGGGCACGTGCAATTGACAATTCTTTGGTCGGCGGTCATGAACATAGGAACCGTGGTCCTTGCTGGAGATGAACAATCAATTTATACCCAATAGCTCGCAATAAGAAAATCACGTGCAAATATGCCAAATATTTATATGCATATTTCCACAGTAATAACAGGCAGTATATATATACTGCCCATTTACGGGTGGGTATGAACATAGGGGTGGGGTAAATATCAAGTTATATATAGAGTATATAACCTATACATAGCTTTTTGCAAATTTGTTGACTTCAGATAATGGGAAATATGACTGCCCGTAAACCTGTTTCAGGACAACTACCCATAATTTCGGTTAAATCAGTATAAATATAAAAGTAAAATATAAGACGGTTGTTGGCGGCTATGTTTTCCAATAAAATTCAAAAACATTTGATAGTTTCAGTCGTGCAAAGGGTAAAATCATGGCAGCCATGATTTAATGCCGAATAACCCCAAAATGACTCATTTCCATTTACAAGTCAATGTCAACATTTATGACAAATTTCCTAATGATCGACCAAAGGTACGACCTGTAGCCGGTGCCAAAGGATTTAGTCATGCAAAGAGTAAAAACCAAGATGACTGCCGGCGGGCATGTTTTTTGGCCGAATGACCCGAAAATTACTCGTTCCCATCTAGATTTTAATATTAACATCCATGACAAATGTCATAATGATCAGACAAACAGTACGACCTGTAGCCCTTGCTAATGGATTGAATTTTGAAATCCAAGATAGACGCTGGCAGCCATGTTTTTTTGTCCGAATGACCCCAAAATGACTCGTTCCCATCTACCTTCCAATTTCAACAGCCATGACCAATTTCATGATGATCAGACTAAAGGTATGACCAGTAGCCCGTGCTAAAGCGGTCAGTCACATAAAGACTAACACCCAAGATGGCTTCTGGTGGCCATATTTGTTAGCCGAATGACCCCAAACTGATTAATTCCCATCTACGTATCATTGTTAACATCCACGACAAATTTTATGATGATCCGACCGAAGGTACGACCTGTAGCCTGTGCCAAAGGATTTAGTCACGCAAAGAGTAAAATCCAAGATGGCCGCCGGCGGCCATGGTTTTTGGCCTAATGACCCCAAAATTACTCATTCCCATCTACATGTCAATATTAACATCCATGACAAATTTCATGATGATCAGACAAACACGAATGTAGCCCGTGGATATGAATTTAATTTTGAAATACAAGATGGCTGCTGGCGGCCATGTTTTTTTACATAAAGACCCCAAAATTACTCGTTCTACATGTCATTGTTAACATCCATGACAAATTTCATGATGATCCGACGAAAGGTACGGCCTGTAACCCGTGCTAAGGATTTAGTCATACAAAGAGTAAAATCCAAGATGGCTGCTTGCGGCCATTTTTTTTGGCCGAATGACCCCTAAATAACCCGTTCCTATTGCTAACATCCATGACAAATTGTATGATGATCCGACCAAAGGTACGACCTGTAGCCCGTGCCAAAGGATTTAGGCATGGTCAAGGACATGGTCACTCATGAAATTTGACCCGCCCATATTGTTCCCGGGATCAAAGTAGACATACAATGTACATACCAAGCAGTTTTCGAGTTTATAATACACACACAGACAGAAGTTCCAAAATATACAATGATGAAGGCCAACCATACCTTTAAGTTCCACAGATACACATGTAAATATAACTTTATATTGTGTTATGTTTTCATTTACACCAGTCGGGTTGAATACATTATTTAAATTTGAAGATTTCATGTCAATGTGCATTGATAGATCCTTGATGAAAACATTTAGCAAGCTGACCTATGGTATTTATTACCCCTTGGTGTCATCCCACGTCATAATAAAAGCATTCTTAAAACCTTTTGTCCCATTATTTTAAAGAAAAATGACCCAAAGAAAATTTGTACAGGGCCAGTAAGAAATGTGTAAGCCGGGCTGCTGAATCACCCACCCACCCCGCCTAGTGGTCGGAAACAATTTGCAGACCTGACCGACCCCATTTTGTAACCCAAACAAGATATTTAATTTTCTTTGGCCTTATGGTGTGTGTAATTGTTGATTCAATATTGAACTATTCTAAGGTTTATTAAGATCCTTTCCCCTCTCAGTTCAATTATGGGCATATCATATGAAAGTGTAACTGGATATAGGTCTACCGGTATCGCACAATGACATTTTTGTTAAAAAAAAAACCAATAACGATAATATTATGTGTCCAATATTACACCTGTCATCTCAATCGCTGTGTTTTCCTCATGGGAAGGACTGATTGTAAATATGAATTCTAGCTGTACAGGTACCAAAATTATTATGGGAGGAGGGGCTGAGACATTGTGCCCAAATTTTGTAACATTCTATAGTCATAGTTGTAACACAGTTTTTTTGGTGCAGAATACACCATACATGTATACCGGAATATACGGTACACACATATATACCTATAACAAATTAGATTAAATTAACCTTAAATACATGTATGTATATAATGAAATTGAGCAGAAATGTGAAAATATTGCAATTTCCCTCTGAACTACCATTCACTTTGCCCGAATTTTACCAAAAATGTCTCCAATTTGCCCGATCTTGAGCTTTCAAACTGTTTGGGGTGCTAAAGCCATCCCAACCCCACTTGCATGTACAGCTACGTATACATTTGTATTGCTGTACAGATACATGGCTAGTGGACAATGACATGGCTACCCCTAGGGTCTTTGTGACAGGGTTTCAAATATTCCACTGCACCCAATGGTCCGAACAAGCCAAAATTCCAAAATGATGCAAAGTTAACACGATGACCAACAACTGACAACAACGAACAACAATAACAACATGCAATGAGAAACAAACAACCAGGGCTGAATTTAATTGGATTCGCATCACGACAAACACACCGCCTGACGAAAAATGACCGACGAATGGCGAGGATAACAATGACGACAAACAACCAAAGAAGAAAAACAACCAACAAAAAAACAACGACCGATGACAAAAGACTGCCGACCAAACTTCCGGTGTAAACAAAAGTCTGATTGTTTTATGCTCCGCAAATTATCGTTTTATTCTCAAGTTGAATAGTGTTACAGTTACAAGATGAGCGGCGTCTTATTGTGTTGTTTTTGGCATTTCATATCATGATGGCATTTGGAATGATCGTCGTCGGACTCTCAAAAGGTGATAGAAAAACATTTGTTATGTCCCATTGTTCGATGTCTTGATTGATTTTGATACAGTCGCCATGTTTTTCACCCTGCTTCTATCTACACAAGAACTGTACTCACCACGTACTACAACAGTAGAGGACCTCTAGCCATGTGAAAATTTCACGCATGAGTGCCAATAGTATACTACGACTTGTCGCTGAGCACCAGGGGAATCCCCTCCGACGTATTTAGTTGTCGCTCTCTCACGATGCTGATCATAATCATAACTGACAATGGGAGATAACAGTACAACCAGTGGTGACTTAATTGATCTGGACATTCACACACAAGCGCCAAGTAGCGAGTCAATTGAAAATCATAAATTGATACCGGGAATGGATCCGTAGTCAGTTATCGAACTTCTCTCTTCCAATATTGAAGAATACAACTCCAGTGAATATACTCTATACGTTATGTGGGCAATGGACTGTCTGCATAGCTGTACCAAAGACAAATTTGTATCCCTGCTAGAATGTGGTTGTCGTGAAAATTCCTTCAAACTGGATCTGATTCGTTTGGCTATTTTCACTGAGTGTAATAAACTGTCATCGTTTCCATTTGAGCAAACTGCAACACTCAAACGCAGAGTTAAATCATCCGGTGATACTGTACCAAAAAAACTTTCGAATGATATCTTCAACCTGCTATACTATCGTTTAGAGGAACATCCCGAATGCCTACAAGATCTCGTCTCAACTTCATCCAAAAGTTCAAAATCTCAGTCAGCAGTGTCGACTGCCATGAACAAAGATCAATCTACTGGTAGTAACGACGGATGGAGTCTAAAGATCCTAATCGATTACTCTATTCAGAGTAAAGCTGACATTCGAAATTTAAAAGGTCGTGTCCAATCAGCTGAACATACTATTAACGAAACACTACCAAAGTTGAAGGCAAAACAAGATTCACTTGAAAACAAACTGATCTGCATTGATAAAAATGTGCAACAATTTCGGACAGCTGTTGACGAATGTTCATCAGCGGCAATTTCAGCGCAAACGGCAGTAGAGCGATTGCAGGATGAGAAATATGACGGTACCACTCGACTTAAAAATGATCTCAAAACTGTAAAACAGGATATTGTTGACTTGTCCGATTCGGTGCTGAAGTCTATAAACCAAAATAAGGCAATCACTGGTGCTATAGGCTCACTTAAAGGGGAACTTAAAAATGTGCAAACAAAACAAACAACTGTGAAATGTGATTGCGCGAGTAAATGCGAAAATATGTGCAACAATACCCTATCTAAATTCATGGACTCAATGGTGAAAGAATTTGAAATTTACACCGGAAAATTATTTGAAGCAGTGATGAAGGATAACAACAACAGATATACATTCCGACCCTCCGGTGTTTTATCAAAGCCTCCAACTAAATATACCCCCAGCGTTCACAACGATAGGCGCGATCACAACTTTTCTCTCCCAACCAGCATCCCTGGCTCGCCTGCTGAGTCAGCCAGAGGCAATAACACACCACCAAATACTGTGAGAGAGGATAAAAACTCTCATTCTAGAAATGTAAGTTCCGACAACCAAAGTGAACGTTCAACTGACCCTCATGAAGACAAAACTTATGATCCTCTGCGCGACCGGAAAAGGGTTCTTCTATAACAGGAATGAAACTCCCTTGACAACTACACGCTATTTCATTGAAGGAGTTTTTGACAATGTCGACTTGAGAAAGGTGGCAAGCTTCTTAAGGAACAGAGATGTCAAATTTTCAATAATTCGAATTATTAACACCATAAACGGATTCTCTACACTCAGAATAAACATTTCGACAGAAAACGAATCCACAGTGGAAGCGCCTGGTTTCTGGCCGAAAGGTGTTACTTGCCGACCATGGGGGCTAAGTCCCCGTTATGTGGAACAAAGTAATGATTGCTTCTAATCATAGTGGTTTTGCACAATTATCACCAACTAATTAATTGTTACAAACATTCAGATATGTTATCGCTTCTCACGTGGAATATGACAGGCGCGTTGTCGTCGTCAGCTTACTTGCACTTGTTGCTAGATCGGCATAATATCGATATATGTGGTGTTTCTGAACATTGGCTCGGAGAAAAGGACTTGTTCCTATTAGATAATATTCATTCCGAATTCGAATCCCACGCTGTAAGTGATTATGCGATGCGGTTACCCTTTCAGCGAGGTCGGCCTAGGGGAGGCGTCGGCCTTATTTGGACCCCTGCAACGCACTGCACATTACTTACAAAAGGACTAAATCTGACTTCCGCAGGGAATATCGTAAATGCTCGCAAAATTTTCTTGACGAATGTGTTAACAAGATAGATTCTTATGTAGAAATAGATCAAACTTCGTTCTTCAAACTCCTTAATGCAAAACGCGCGCGCCTTGGTACTCAATCGCAGTCATATTTTGTATCTAACGATCGTGTCATCAGAGATGACCAGGATATCGCCGACGAATGGATACATTACTACGAATCCATAAATTCAACTCAAATACATGATACCTCATTCAACGAATACCATTATTCAAAAGTATCCCAATTCGTATCAAATGAACTTTCCCACAATAATGCATCGGAATTTGATGAACTGTTGTGCTATCCGGTATCGGTCTCTGAAGTGATATCCGCATACAAATCTCTAAGCAGAAACAAAGGTGCAGGGCATGACTCTTTGAACTATGAACACCTTATCTTTGGAGGTGAACATCTAGCCGGCTCGCTCGCTCACCTGTTTTCATTGATGTTTGAGTCACGTCACGTTCCGCGCAATGTGAAGGTTGGAATCATATTTTCGCTATATAAAGGCGCACCGAAGCCCAAAGAGTCTTTTGATAGTTACAGGGCGATAACTCTACTCCCTGTACTGTACAAACTTTTTGAAAGGATTGTATTATCACGTTTGAAGCAAAACGCACCAAATAGTATTGCGGTCCATCCCCTGCAAAATGGATTTTTACAAAATATCAATTGCATGGCAACATCATACTTAGTACAATAATGTGTCTCCTATACATCCAATAACCACAGCAAACTATTTTCTTGCTTCTTGGATGTATGGAAGGCATTTGATACCGTGTGGATCGACGGCCTACTATTCAAATTACACGAACGGAGCATCCGGGGGAAAAGCCTAAAAATAATTCATAACCTCCTTACTGGAATGAAATGTTCACTGTTATACAATGGTTACAAATCAAAATGGATTGATGTATTGCACGGAACCAGACAAGGAGGTACATTATCTCCGATTTTCTACACCATTGACATTGATCAAATACTGTATGATCTTGAGCGCTCGGCATTTTGGGCTAAACATTGGTGGAATAAACGTATGTTGCCCAACTCATGCGGATGATATGTTGTTAATGTCATTAACAGCATGTTGAATAAGAATTAAGGCAATATCTTTAATTTAGTTTTGTATTCTTCTTATGCATAAAAGCCTTTTTTCCTCTATGTTTACATTTTGTTTTCTGATATCGCGGTTTTCCCACGTTTTTCAGTCAATTTAAGTTGCCATGATGTAATCATGCATTCCTGTATAAAATATGCTTTTGCCTGTGGCAATTCATGTATTTGTATATATGTTTACAATTTATTGTAAGTTTGTATCGAACTCTTCAAATATGGAGGATAATAAAGATATATACCAGGCTTGCGTGTTTTAAAAATATGTGTAACCTATTTTTCGTTCGCCTGGTTTGTGCTCAGGAAACCCTAGTCGAAAAATGTACGGGATATAATGTATAGTCAATTTTGGACTATAATGCAATCCATACCATAGGTTTATAGCAGAAGAGTTACACAAACTGTTATAATCACTACAACTGGTATTATTAACTACTGTACAGATGGAAAAATCATTGAACTACCGTAATAGCTGATAATGTCTTGTTTTGGGTCTTGATTGAGCAAAATTTAAAGTGAGAACTAGTTATCGGGAGACCTGCATTTATAAAACTTAAGCACGACCTGTTTTGTTCAGGAAATTTTCATTTTAGATAACATCCAATCGAAATGAATGGTCGTTCGCCTCAAATGTGCAGGCCTGCCGACCGCCGAATGACCACAAACGACTGACAATAAACGACCGACAAACGATGAGGATGACAGTAAACTAATCTGATTTATTAATATACCAATAACATGATTTTTATAGCGTTATGGTTTATTAACGACCCGACAGGGATGATTAACAGCCCGAGGGCCTAGGCCCGAGATGGAGTTAATCATTCCTGGAGGGCTGTTAAGAAACCAAGGTTCCCGACAAACTCATGTTATTACTATTATTTCCACACCGCCCTCGTGTGGTCACGTGATCGGCGACTTTACCGACAGCACGCGTTAATGAAAACAAAGCTTCTTTAGCGCCCGCTTCTGTTCAACTTCACCTTAAAATTATAGAATCTTAACGTGCGGGTAACATACTGTTTATCTACTAGAGAACACCCTCTAAAGTGGTGAAGAATATTAAGTAATAGCGTTAACGTTGGAATCAACATAAATATATCTGCATGAATTTGAACTGAATACACATGTTAATGTATGATTGATCTGTTGCAATTTGAAAACAGAAACAAATCTTTTTCAGTTCTAAATCAAATAATGATTTAATTAATGATAAGCAAAAACATGTGTAAACTTTGATTAGAGAACAAACTCAATAATGCCTCCAGGCTCTAGTCCAGAGTGCAATAATCATGACACAAACACAGTTTACACACATGGTGTCATAAAATTGAATACACTTAACATTGAATTGACTGCTCATCGTGTAACTGTGGTATACAATAATCTATAAAATCCTAAAAAAAGCAATCCAACAACATTCATTGTTGCAAATTTCATGAAACACAGGTCAATCACTCTTTCATTTTTTCAATTTCATGCCATGTCGGCCTTGACCTGTTAACCTTGTAGTGAATAAATCGTTGTGCACACTATAAAGTGTTTGTCGACGCCGATTCCGGCTCTGAATAAAAGTGCAATGTCGCGTTTCTTCGTTGTTTCTCAGTGGGTGTGAATGCGATTTGGTACATGTATGTGTGTCCGGGTTGGGACATGGCTGATTGATTACCGTACATGCACATTCGATTTGTTTTTTAATTTACAAATTTCGCATAGAAGATTTGTTTACAATCGAGATGGCTAATCATATACTGTGCCACGGTAATATTTCACCGAATGCCATGTTATCAAACTAGAAAGGCTGTGATTAATCCTCGATTAATCTATTATTTTATTGAGTCTCTGAGTGACTCAGTGAGAACAATTAAAAAGTTATCATCGGCAATCGTTGTTGTTGTTGTTGTATGTAAATTCCTCCGTTGTCTTCGGAGCACGCTGCTCTCGCGACACAGGTTGAAAAATAGGTAATACAGTTGGCACCGCGCACACATTTGACACATTAATACTAATGTGAATTGCCACTGTCATGAAGCAGAACGTCCTTTGTATAATTTGAAACACAGTCGATGTCGAATTAAGATCGAATTTACGGAAATGGTCTTTCCATATCTCCATATGTACAGTTATCTCCCTTCACAAACAGACAGTAAGTGTCCGATAGTACAGAAGATGTCGGTTGATATACAATTATGTTCCCAGTTATTGCTATAACGTATTGTACAGATAAACACAGCACATCGAGATATAACTAATAGAATAGATACAATCATAATTATCAAGATCATATTCTAAATTGGATGTGACATGTACTACCATCTTATGTGTTGGAAGTATCAGACCACGATCGTTCCACCATACCGATGGCATGATACACGTCACATGGTAGGTGTATCATATACATCATACCTTATTAGGATGCATGATATTATACACCATACGTTGTAATAACTACTGGCGTCGAGAGATACGAAGAACGACTCTCTCTCCATCAGCCGATCAGACTAGACCTCTTTTACCGATGCTCCTGCTGTGTTTATCACTATGACTTATACACATATAAAGTTATCAAAAGCTACGGACAGTTATTGTTATCAATGTTCCCGACACGGCCAATTCAACATCTAAACCCTAGACACCGGGACAATGGTGCCGTAGCAGTAAACCAGAACTTGTGTTTCGTCACGGAATGGTGCTCGTGAGCTTGGAACCAGAACTTGTGTTTTCGTTCATACGTGAGTACTTACTATACCAACCAGGACGTTTCTTTTGATCTAATAATTCAAATTACATAAACGCAATACCCGCACTATGGTCTAGAGCAATTCTGTAATGTCACAATTAGAATGTGCATGTGCCAACCCAACTCAAATTATTCATTTCTTATATACCTGCAATTTTGCCTTTTCTATTCCCAATTACTTTAGTAATTAAAATCAAGATGAATATGACACAAAGTCACCTTTCCTGTCCTTCCTTTTCGGATGACGTTAATTATAGTAGCGCCCAAATTGATGGAGAGATAGAGCGAATGCGATCTATTTTGCATGAAACCCATGAAAATCACGAGGTACGAAACGCAAATGACAGCGTCGTACTAGATCGCATTTCCACACAATTGGGTCATTTTAATAGTGCAATAGACCAACAGTTGGACGCCACACGCATTTCGTCAGCAATTCAGATGGCAACTGGTGTGACAAATGTTATCACCCCTTTTTCGGGAGACCCTAAATCTTTTCTTGAATGGACCAACGAATTATATCGTTATGGCCAAGCAATTGCTGCGACTGATCAAACATTAATTAAATTTGCTCTGCAGACCAGCAGAGGTTCAGTTTTCGAATTTTTAACTCAGTTCACACAAGAACGCATAAATGCCGATGGTGTGATCAGAAGTACATGGGCAGAAATCAAGCAGGAATTAAAAGTTCGATATAGCGAAGCAAAAGATAACAGAGATGCGCTCCTTATTTTTCAAGCAGCACAGCAAACACCTGACGAATCTGTACAAGTTTTTTCTGATAGATTACGATCATTAGCGATCGATGTGTATGGGCTAGTAAATATTCGACAAAAAGTCGCCCAATTATATATGTGTGAACAATTCATCACAGGATTAAAGAGTAAATTATTGAGAGATAAACTTTTGCGAGAAGATCCACAGACCTTAAATCAAGCAACTGATCTCGCTTTAAGAGAATATACCATTCAACACCGATTACAGTCTTATTATAGCCAGAATAATAAGAATACTGATCGTAATTATCGATCATTTCGTGATATTAATTATTCTAGTAGGGAAGGCAATAAATTTCATGGACGGAACACTGGTAATACATTTAATGCGCCCGCCACACCAGAAAGACGATGGCCAAGGTATTTACAGGGTAGAAATTCATTTAGCTCATGTTATTCGAATAATAATCAGCGCCCACGGATTGGATCATATTCTAAACAAAATAGATATGATAACACGCGAAGTTGGCCTAATGTTCAACATATACGACAATCACGGACTTCTATGTTTAATCCACAGACCCAAGCATTTCAATTATTATGCCGATATTGTTGGAAATCTGGACATAATATCACATGGTGTCGAAGACGTTTGGATGAAATGAATAAACATTATTTAAACTAAAACATTCCACCCAGAGCGGAGCATCTGAGTGGAATCGTGTAAAAAGCAAGAATAATAATCAAGCTAACGCTCCATCATGGAATAAATGGCATGCACACAGAACAAACGGGAAAGAATTATGTTGGCATAAATCACATAGAGATGGTAAAAATAATGTTCACAGGCCATTTCATCAAAGCTTACCGCATATAAATAAAAATAAAATATCCGCGCCCGTGAAAACAAGAGCTCCATACACATCGCATAAGCCTTACGATAAGCCTTACGATCATAAACAAACACCACCGGTGATACAACACCAGAAAAATATTAAATCAAATTTATCAATTCCGGAATATCAAAATAATTCAAACTTAATGAAAGGCATAAATGCACAAGTGGCATCATCGATATTGATTACCATAGGCACACAAAAATATCGAGCCATTCTGGATAGCGGAGCCGATATCAGTTTATGTTCATTAAAATTTTATAACAATTTAAAATATAAACCGCAAATGCAAGAAACGCAGTTTCATGCAACATCTGCAAGTGGAGATGCACTAACCATAAATGGTTTCATCATATTAAATTTCCACTTTAATAAATTAAAGGTCTCACATAAATTCTATGTGTGCTCAAACATGCATCGATCTTTATTGATCGGCAGAGATTTTCTCAGTGGAAACGGCGCCAGACTATACTTCGACCGCCAAATAATGAAGATTCGCGGAACAATCATTCCGCTTATACAAGATATTCACGTTGCAAGCTTGGTCAGAATACAGTCTGCCCATGTTATTCCACCAAAGACAACGATATTAACGAAAGCGCGTATAATTGGAGGTAATAAATTGTTTGCCACGAAATTTCTGCAGGTGGAACCAATAGACGAAGGGTTTATGGGAAATGAACCTGGGTTGACAGCCGAATATACTGCAAGCACTAACAGCGATAGTATACCTGTACTCATAAGCAATTACACAGATAAGCATTTTAATTTGCGACGTGGGTGTATTGTCGGCAGGGTGTCTGCTGTAAGGTGTGTGGAAACACCTCATCCGAATAACAATGAAATAAAAGAACAGATTAACTTGGATGATGTACAAGTTCCCGATTCATTTAGGGACGATTTAATACCACTAATTCGAAATAATAGTGATATTTTCGCTACAAAATTAACCGAATTAGGATGTACCATGGCTGTCACCATGAAGATTCCCACGGGGGACCACCCACCAATAAGGTTAATGCCTTATCGATGCCCATTAAAAAAGCGTGAAATTCTTAGTGAAAAAATTGATGAATTATTACAAGCAAAAATAATTTCACCAGCCCCAGCAAATGAATGGTCATTTCCGTGTATGGTTCTAAAAAAAAGGATGATTCATATCGTTTTATAGCCGACCTTCGCAGACTTAATGCTATCACAAAACCCACATTCTTCCCAATCGATCAAATCGAGGATATCTTGGCCGAAATGAGGGGAGTTAAATATATAACAGTTCTCGATTGTTTTTCTGCATATAATTGCATTCCAATACATCACGCGGATCGAAGTAAGGCAACTATAACGTGTTTTAGAGGGAATTTTTCGTTTAACCGCGCCTGCTTCGGTGCCATTGGAAGTTCTAGTGCCTTTCTTCAACTCATGAATCGTGTGTTGGAGGGGATTACAGGATGTCGCGCCTATGTCGACGATTTAATTTTGTACTCAGTGGATAAGAAGTCCCATTTAAGACTTCTTCAAGAAGTATTTGATCGCCTTAGGAAGTTTAATGTGAAATTAAAGTTAAAGAAATGTTCATTCTTTAAAACAGAATGCTCATTTTTGGGGCACATCGTTGACCAACATGGTGTTAGACCAGATGCTCATAAAGTGAAAGCAATTCAAAATTTAGCACCGCCAACAAATGTGAAACAAGTGAGAAGTGTTATAGGATCATTCTCGTGGTTCCGGAAATTTATTCCTAAATTTAGTGAAATTTGTGGACCTTTGGTAGAATTAACAAAGAAAAAAACAAAATTTGAATGGACGGATGAATGTGATACGGCATTTCAAAAATTGAAATCTGATTTAACAGAAGCCACATATCTCGCATATCCAGATAAAAATAAACCATTCATCATGTATACTGATGCCAGCGCGCATGCTATTGCAGCAGTGATTACACAGTCACGTGACCCAGGTGACCCGTGTATATCAAGATCTAATACGGAAAATCCTATACATTTTATTTCCGCACGGCTGAATAAATCTCAAATTCGTTCATGGAGTAAATTAGAACGGGAATGCTTTGCTATTTATTGGGCAATAAAGAAACTTCAATTTTATATCAGGGGGTCTCCGTTAATTATAAAGACTGACCACAAGGTATTAACTCATATGTTATCTGCTCCCATGGACAATAAAAATGTCGCACGTTGGGCTGTGTGCATAGCTGCCTACAAGCCGCAGATAATCCACATACCCGGCAAAGAGAATATATTTGCAGATTATTTATCACGACCGGAAAAGTTACAAACTGGTATGTCAGAGGTGCCAGATCAGTCCGACGTAACCGGCCCTGCACGAGAAGTACCAATGGATGTGGAAATAATTGACACATCTAAATTAAACACAAAACAATATGCAAATTGTCGCATAGACAAAATTCTACCTGAAAATCAAGAAGCAATTCAGTTAGAGGGGTTTGACATGCAACTTGAACAAGAACGCGATATCGAAGCAATAGAGATTGTTCAAAAATTATATTCCACCAAACCACCCCGACAAATAGCAGATAAATATATAGTAATTAAAGATGTGCTATATTTCACCAGTAATCATGATGATGATCCAGATATACGCCTATTTATTCCCGCAAATATTCGACAAGCTGTACTCAAACAATACCATGACTTAGCAGGGCATTTTTCCACAGTTAAGACTTTTGCAACAGCAAAACTTAAATATTATTGGCCAAATATGTATAGAGATATACATAATTATTGTCAAGCTTGCATGATTTGTAAAATGAGGAATTTATCACAACAAAAGGCCCCAATACAAGAGATGGACCGCCCTCCATTTCCGTTTGCGACAATAAGCACTGACATACAAGGACCGTTTGAAACAACAATGTCCAATAACAAATATATTTTAACTTTTATTTGTTGTCTGACTAAATATGTCGAGGCATTTGCGATTCCCGACAAACGAGCCGAAACGGTGATAATGATATTTTTAGATGAGGTCATTAGCAGACATGCTTGCTGTCTAAATTTGGTAAGTGATAACGGCTCGGAGTTCAAAAATAAAAAGATGGATCAGGTGTGCAAAGAACTAAACATCCACCATATATTCTCCAGCCCCTACCATCCAAATTCGCAGGGCTGTGTCGAGAGATCGCACGCCGTACTAAATTCTGTTATATCAAAATTGGTATTACAAAACACACACACTTGGGACATGTATTTGTCACACGCCTTATTTGCAATGCGTGTTCACGTAAATGATACAACAAAATTCAGTCCATTTTATTTATTATATCATAGGGAACCCACTTTAAGTCTTGATAATATTCTAAAACCCAGATTGAAATATGTAGGGGAAGACTTTACATCTATCGCTTTACAGGAACAGCATAGAAACTTTCGTTTAGTTCTATCGCGTTTAAGATCTCAAATCAGAACACAGAGAAAGAATGAAAAAAGGACAGAGGTTTTATTTGAAATAGGCGATCCAGTTTATTACAAATCGGGGCGAAAAACGGGTAAACTGAGTTTATCATGGCAAAGTCATTGGAATATAATTGAAAAACGTAGTAATGTCTCATTCTTAATTAACGATCTATTAAGTGCTCGAACAGTCCGCTGTCATGCCAACAATATTCGTAAAGCCGACACTGCATGGAAAATTCCTCCCAAAGATACAATACGTCAATTGCGAAGACAGCGATTTGTTGTAAATAGTTCTAACGAAGACCCAGAACAACCTGCGTCATCAGAATGGTCGTCTAGTGACGAAATTCCACTTGCGCAACTAATGAAACGCAAACAACTAAGAAGGAAAAATTCTTCAAGTGACGATGACATACCGAGATTGGAGTGGGCAGATAGATTGCGCGCAAATGAGCAAAACAATAATAATTCAGATGCTTTTGCGGCCGAAACTGAAGAAATTGAAAATGTTGCCTCTGATAACATAAACCCATATGTACAAACAACTGTTTCTGACATGGATATCGATTTAAATTCGCGTTCATATGATGCATCTACACAAGCAGGCGTGAATGATATCATTCGTGTTATAAGCACACGGGAAACAAATTAGACAATTTGTCCGACAGAATTAATATCAGGATTCCATTAAAGTCATACTTACCAGTATAAATGTGCAACAGTTATGCATCCGTAAATAATTATATATTGTAATCCTGACGGAATAACAAACAATGTATAACAAAATCCTGAATGTTCACTTTCCGTATAACAAAGGAATAGAACTGATAAACAATTGAACTAAATAACACAAACATGATTTAAATCATAGTCTTAATATTCATAGTCTACGTGTGTATAACATAAATATATCCACCATTGTGACACTACACGCTTAAATAACGTGCCGACAACACATGCAAACTTTTCTGTATACAAAGTATGAGGTTTACTTGATTTATGTATCTGGACAACGGGTCCAGGAATATCGTGTAAAGCTATTGAGATGATAAATTTGCACATACAATTGAACTGACCAGCATGAGTATTGCATAGACTTCATAACTCACTGACATGCGTGTTATGTAGGTTATTGTATAGGTCAGCACCGCGATGAGTTGCTAATTGACCATACAAACAATACAACGTTCAATCGTAGCTGTCATACTAATAAAAAAATAGATTATCATTAATCGTCATTGACCATGCATCCTTAGCATCCAATTCGTGTGCACACGATGCATTACCCAGATGGATTGAATATAGATATAGCGGAGTTTCGAGTGGTATGCGCAACCCTCGGATTCCTGGGTTGACTTGAGATATTCAGGGATATTTAACCCGGGTGTTGGTAATGGAATGCTAAGCGTTATTAAATAAGAATGGTCGTTCGATGGATTATACCAAGCACAAGTATAATACTATTTTATTCACTCTGTAAACCGCATATTGAGTTTAGTTTACAATGATAAATATGACCATATAATATAATATAATATAGATAGCGGAGAAGTACATGTATGTGGTATTTCATTACCACGTGATTGTTCATAAATAGCTGTGAATAGTTTAACGAAATCGCAATCATCTACTGATTGGTTCTAATTCTACTGGAATGGTGAACGCTAATTCACCCGATTTTAACAATAATTTCACACCAAAATAATTACACGATTGTTGATTATAAATATTGTCGCGGCAGGCATGTTTGGTTATCGCACAGCAATTGTTTTCAGCGAACATTACATTTTTTATGAAATTTTATGGCATGATATACATATATCTAGCGGTTCCCTTTAATGTCATGATTCAAGACATATTTTTTAATTCCTACGATCACCTTTTATTGATCATAAACCCAATTCCCTTAATGTCCATATCCCTCATTTATTGCATGACCATTTTTCTTTACATTTTATGGAAATGCTCTACGAACAGGTTCAAAATTTATGAAAATGCAAATTGCATCGGCGAGTCACTGATTTTGTTTCATGATTCGTATTTTTGGCATATTTTGGTTTCAAGATGCTTATTAGCTATTATGGGTTTATTGTGTTCTTTTTACAAACACTTTATTTAGATTCGTGTCATTTATGTCGAACAAATGTGGTTCGCCAAACACAATCAATGGTTGGTACTGTAAGTCAGGCTAATGACGTCACACGCGATGGACCATCCAATATACACCGTGCTGACATACCAGACACGCAGACCGGACCAGACATTGGTGTTTCAACCACATCTAGCGACACCGCTGCTGACCTTCGACCGTTCCTGACACTGTCCTCACAAGATTATCGGACATAGCTATTCCACCGACTGTCCAAAATAAACACTCGTTGCTGCATTTCCTCGTTCGGCGTCTTGTATACAGTCGTTGTTTCAACGCTGCGTTGACGCCGCCACAGCTCCTTAGATGATAACTAAATGACGCATATGCTGCCAGATCGTTCATGAATATCGCTGATACGTTTGATACACATTGGCATAAATAATTGACATTTGATCGCAACTGTACACTGCTGTTACATGTACACCGATCATTACACGTTACGTCATTGACTCCACGTCGCTTGCTGACTAAGACCAGAGATGTCAAAGACGATATCCTGTGAAGCTACATATACCTTCCCAACTGATGAATATATCGGTTACTACACATTCTCACGCCGCACGGACAATAACATTTATCATCCTTAATTGTTGATGTCAATTAACTGTATCCTGCATGTGTGATTATTCTCTACTTCACACACCAGTGTTCTACATGGTGTTGATTATCCGACCTTGGATATAATCGTTTGCCGAATATTTATATTGGACACATATATCACATTATACCCGCCAAGCCAGAACTTCTCTACAAATTCCTGGATAAATTAACTATTCGCTGATAAACCAGTGCTCCAGTGACTTACTGTTCGATGCTAATCCAGTAACCTAGCGACATACTGTTTACCAGACTCGCCATGGATAAATAACTCTCGTTTCGTTTGCTGTTGAGTTTTTATGTATGAATATCCATGTGTTGATTTTGTTTAGGTTCGCGTTCGCGATTATACTCATAGATCCAACTATCTTCTGTACCCTCGGATTTTATCAAAATTTTAGTTCCCAATACTATATATAGTTTTGGGAACTCTTAAAGGAGGGGACTCTGTCCGATAGTACAGAAGATTTCGGTTGATATACAATTATGTTCCCAGTTATTGCTATAACGTATTGTACAGATAAACACAGCACATCGAGATATAACTAATAGAATAGATACAATCATAATTATCAAGATCATATTCTAAATTGGATGTGACATGTACTACCATCTTATATGTTGGAAGTATCAGACCACGATCGTTCCACCATACCGATGGCATGATACACGTCACATGGTAGGTGTATCATATACATCATACCTTATTAGGATGCATGATATTATACACCATACGTTGTAATAACTACTGGCGTCGAGAGATACGAAGAACGACTCTCTCTCCATCAGCCGATCAGACTAGACCTCTTTTACCGATGCTCCTGCTGTGTTTATCACTATGACTTATACACATATCAAGTTATCAAAAGCTACAGACAGTTATTGTTATCAATGTTCCCGACACGGCCAATTCAACATCTAAACCCTAGACACCGGGACATAAGTCACGTGTTAATTTCGCAAAAAAAAGCGTACACGCTACCTGAATTTTGTCTCATGGTATAGAAAATATAGGAAAAATGATATGACGTCATCATTCATATGCGCCTTAGGTATAAACACACACTGGGTTGGTTGCTAAAATTTGGAATTTTCAGTAAAGTTTACCAGATTGTTTCCATTTAGACGAAAAACGTGTAATGGCTCGCCCAACAGTAAATGGTATCGGACCCTAATCCGATAATAATGGGCTATACGTCGATAATTTGTCCCTACAGTGTCCCAAAATGGCGGCGAATATTGCAATCGAAAGTCAAAGAATTCTATTTCGTCATTGATTTTTAACTAAATCATTTGGTATCCGGTATCGAATATAATTTGATGATTGTCCACTAAAAAATAATGTACTAATATTACAACAGTTACTGATGTAATATCCATATGGATAGTCAGCGCACCCAAATTACAACATTATCTGTTGTATCTTGGATCATGTCCCTTTACAGTGGCCATAATCCCAATACGATAGGGGACCACCGCGTGCGTAACGTAACTACATGTGTATCACAAGTATAACGTTCTCTGATAACAACAGTTAATTATAGCCAATTTCATGCTTAAGACATTTTAAACATATCATCTTCGGTTTGTTTTATTTTATGTTTATGAAAAGGAATAATACATGGGGTGGTTAATATATATAACGCCAAATATGATCAAATTAGCTATTTTCCAGTTAACCTTAGGATGGCATGCTAGGTACAACAAATTGTTAAATTTGAGTACGAACGTCGGATTGTTCACTATCGTATTGCGATAATCTCCAACCTATTAGATAATATTCATTCCGAATTCGAATCCCACGCTGTAAGTGATTATGCGATGCGCTTACCCTTTCAGCGAGGTCGGCCTAGGGGAGGCGTCGGCCTTATTTGGACCCCTGCAACGCACTGCACATTACTTACAAAAGGACTAAATCTGACTTCCGCAGGGAATATCGTAAATGCTCGCAAAATTTTCTTGACGAATGTGTTAACAAGATAGATTCTTATGTAGAAATAGATCAAACTTCGTTCTTCAAACTCCTTAATGCAAAACGCGCGCGCCTTGGTACTCAATCGCAGTCATATTTTGTATCTAACGATCGTGTCATCAGAGATGACCAAGATATCGCCGACGAATGGATACATTACTACGAATCCATAAATTCAACTCAAATACATGATACCTCATTCAACGAATACCATTATTCAAAAGTATCCCAATTCGTATCAAATGAACTTTCCCACAATAATGCATCGGAATTTGATGAACTGTTGTGCTATCCGGTATCGGTCTCTGAAGTGATATCCGCATACAAATCTCTAAGCAGAAACAAAGCTGCAGGGCATGACTCTTTGAACTATGAACACCTTATCTTTGGAGGTGAACATCTAGCCGGCTCGCTCGCTCACCTGTTTTCATTGATGTTTGAGTCACGTCACGTTCCGCGCAATGTGAAGGTTGGAATCATATTTTCGCTATATAAAGGCGCACCGAAGCCCAAAGAGTCTTTTGATAGTTACAGGGCGATAACTCTACTCCCTGTACTGTACAAACTTTTTGAAAGGATTGTATTATCACGTTTGAAGCAAAACGCACCAAATAGTATTGCGGTCCATCCCCTGCAAAATGGATTTTTACAAAATATCAATTGCATGGCAACATCATACTTAGTACAATAATGTGTCTCCTATACATCCAATAACCACAGCAAACTATTTTCTTGCTTCTTGGATGTATGGAATGCATTTGATACCGTGTGGATCGACGGCCTACTATTCAAATTACACGAACGGAGCATCCGGGGGAAAAGCCTAAAAATAATTCATAACCTGCTTACTGGAATGAAATGTTCACTGTTATACAATGGTTACAAATCAAAATGGATTGATGTATTGCACGGAACCAGACAAGGAGGTACATTATCTCCGATTTTCTACACCATTGACATTGATCAATTACTGTATGATCTTGAGCGCTCGGCATTTTGGGCTAAACATTGGTGGAATAAACGTATGTTGCCCAACTCATGCGGATGATATGTTGTTAATGTCATTAACAGCATGTTGAATAAGAATTAAGGCAATATCTTTAATTTAGTTTTGTATTCTTCTTATGCATAAAAGCCTTTTTTCCTCTATGTTTACATTTTGTTTTCTGATATCGCGGTTTTCCCACGTTTTTCAGTCAATTTAAGTTGCCATGATGTAATCATGCATTCCTGTATAAAATATGCTTTTGCCTGTGGCAATTCATGTATTTGTATATATGTTTACAATTTATTGTAAGTTTGTATCGAACTCTTCAAATATGGAGGATAATAAAGATATATACCAGGCTTGCGTGTTTTAAAAATATGTGTAACCTATTTTTCGTTCGCCTGGTTTGTGCTCAGGAAACCCTAGTCGAAAAATGTACGGGATATAATGTATAGTCAATTTTGGACTATAATGCAATCCATACCATAGGTTTATAGCAGAAGAGTTACACAAACTGTTATAATCACTACAACTGGTATTATTAACTACTGTACAGATGGGAAAATCATTGAACTACCGTAATAACTGATAATGTCTTGTTTTGGGTCTTGATTGAGCAAAAATTAAAGTGAGAACTAGTTATCGGGAGACCTGCATTTATAAAACTTAAGCACGACCTGTTTTGTTCAGGAAATTTTCATTTTAGATAACATCCAATCGAAATGAATGGTCGTTCGCCTCAAATGTGCAGGCCTGCCGACCGCCGAATGACCACAAACGACTGACAATAAACGACCGACAAACGATGAGGATTACAGTAAACTAATCTGATTTATTAATATACCAATAACATGATTTTTATGGCGTTATGGTTTATTAACGACCCGACAGGGATGATTAACAGCCCGAGGGCCTAGGCCCGAGATGGAGTTAATCATTCCTGGAGGGCTGTTAAGAAACCAAGGTTCCCGACAAACTCATGTTATTACTATTATTTCCACACCGCCCTCGTGTGGTCACGTGATCGGCGACTTTACCGACAGCACGCGTTAATGAAAACAAAGCTTCTTTAGCGCCCGCTTCTGTTCAACTTCACCTTAAAATTATAGAATCTTAACGTGCGGGTAACATACTGTTTATCTACGAGAGAACACCCTCTAAAGTGGTGAAGAATATTAAGTAATAGCGTTAACGTTGGAATCAACAGAAATATATCTGCATGAATTTGAACTGAATACACATGTTAATGTATGATTGATCTGTTGCAATTTGAAAACAGAAACAAATCTTTTTCAGTTCTAAATCAAATAATGATTTAATTAATGATAAGCAAAAACATGTGTAAACTTTGATTAGAGAACAAACTCAATAATGCCTCCAGGCTCTAGTCCAGAGTGCAATAATCATGGCACAAACACAGTTTACACACATGGTGTCATAAAATTGAATACACTTAACATTGAATTGACTGCTCATCGTGTAACTGTGGTATACAATAATCCATAAAATCCTAAAAAAAAGCAATCCAACAACATTCATTGTTGCAAATTTCATGAAACACAGGTCAATCACTCTTTCATTTTTTCAATTTCATGCCATGTCGGCCTTGACCTGTTAACCTTGTAGTGGATAAATCGTTGTGCACACTATAAAGTGTTTGTCGACGCCGATTCCGGCTCTGAATAAAAGTGCAATGTCGCGTTTCTTCGTTGTTTCTCAGTGGGTGTGGATGCGATTTGGTACATGTATGTGTGTCCGGGTTGGGACATGGCTGATTGATTACCGTACATGCACATTCGATTTGTTTTTTAATTTACAAATTTCGCATAGAAGATTTGTTTACAATCGAGATGGCTAATCATATACTGTGCCACGGTAATATTTCACCGAATGCCATGTTATCAAACTAGAAAGGCTGTGATTAATCCTCGATTAATCTATTATTTTATTGAGTCTCTGAGTGACTCAGTGAGAACAATTAAAAAGTTATCATCGGCAATCGTTGTTGTTGTTGTTGTATGTAAATTCCTCCGTTGTCTTCGGAGCACGCTGCTCTCGCGACACAGGTTGAAAAATAGGTAATACAGTTGGCACCGCGCACACATTTGACACATTAATACTAATGTGAATTGCCACTGTCATGAAGCAGAACGCCCTTTGTATAATTTGAAACACAGTCGATGTCGAATTAAGATCGAATTTACGGAAATGGTCTTTCCATATCTCCATATGTACAGAAGTACAGTTATCTCCCTTCACAAACAGACAGTAAGTCACGTGTTAATTTCGCAAAAAAAGCGTACACGCTACCTGAATTTTGTCTCATGGTATAGAAAATATAGGAAAAATGATATGACGTCATCATTCATATGCGCCTTAGGTATAAACACCCACTGGGTTGGTTGCTAAAATTTGGAATTTTCAGTAAAGTTTACCAGATTGTTTCCATTTAGACGAAAAACGTGTAATGGCTCGCACAACAGTAGATGGTATCGGACCCTAATCCGATAATAATGGGCTATACGTCGATAATTTGTCCCTACAGTGTCCCAAAATGGCGGCGAATATTGCAATCGAAAGTCAAAGAATTCTATTTCGTCATTGATTTTTAACTAAATCATTTGGTATCCGGTATCGAATATAATTTGATGATTGTCCACTAAAAAATAATGTACTAATATTACAACAGTTACTGATGTAATATCCATATGGATAGTCAGCGCACCCAAATTACAACATTATCTGTTGTATCTTGGATCATGTCCCTTTACGGTGGCCATAATCCCAATACGATAGGGGACCACCGCGTGCGTAACGTAACTACATGTGTATCACAAGTATAACGTTCTCTGATAACAACAGTTAATTATAGCCAATTTCATGCTTAAGACATTTTAAACATATCATCTTCGGTTTGTTTTATTTTATGTTTATGAAAAGGAATAATACATGGGGTGGTTAATATATATAACGCCAAATATGATCAAATTAGCTATTTTCCCGTTAACCTTAGGATGGCATGATAGGTACAACAAATTGTTAAATTTGAGTACGAACGTCGGATTGTTCACTATAGTATTGCGATAATCTCAAACCCATTAACCGCGTACATTTATGTTGCAGCCATTTTTTTTTTATTTCACTCGGAAATGTATGTTCGCCATCGGATGGCAAATAGCGGGTCGTATTCTGGTAAGTTTACTTATATATGATCGCAATTTGGCATACAACTAATTTGCTCCACGATTTTCGAGTGATCTGTCAGCTATTTTATTGACAACTTGTTCAAACACCGCTGTTTTTTGTTTCAACGATTTTTCGATTTTGTCTTTCCCCAATTTTAAATCAGACTAAGTTACTAAAAACATGGGGAATGGAATTCCACAGATGTTTGGGAAGTGACAGAAGGGTTTTCAAAACTTGAATCCAAATATTGTTAGTTCATTTTCAGGACTTCCAAATTAAACCAATGAAACTTTGGAAGCGCTTTGTTGGGTTTGAGTTTCTGGGTAAATAACAATGGCTGCATAATTAAGGAGACACACGCCTATGCATTGCCTGTTTAAATAGTAGTTATATCAGTGTATATGCACATTGTATCCTGTCGTTTCTTATCGGGGTGGAGCATGTGTTGATCAGTGGTCCAATGAGCAGTGTACCGGTCACCACGCTGTAGGTCCTGAGCTAGTTACGGACATTGGTTCGATTGCTATGTGGCGACCTCTGTCCAACTTCCTGCCTGAAGAAAACTTTCCGATCGGTGGTGTACATATATTTGAGACGGTGCATTGTGACTACACATTGTAGGTGACTTACCATAGACCACATGGTTTCCATCACCAACAATTTATCTGGCCTCCTATCGCCTTAGTGAAAAGCGACATAAATTCCCCAAACATTACTCAATGTTGCTACTGTCTTTCATTTATTTATTTTATATTTGGGGTATTACGTGGCTTCCTACCATTAAGCGATATCACAGCAAAGCCAGATTAATTGTTGGCAGAGGAAACCATGTGTGCTACACTTAGCGCGTACAATTCAGTATTTAAAAAAAAACAATTTAAGTAATTCATGTACCGTCTGCTCGCATGTAAGCCACCGGGAAGGTAGCCCATGTTCCCTCTGTTAATATTCCCATTTATATACTAGCAATTAGATGAAGGTAGCTCGTAATATTCCCATGTTATTATACTAGTAATTAGATGATGGTAGCCCGTGTTTCCTCTGTCCTTCCCGTGTTATTATAATTAGTTGTAGATGTATAGTGCAGACATTTAGCACCTGTGGACCTGGTTGAATACTCAGTGGTTCGATGGATCATATCCATCCTCAAGCTACTTATGTCATTTATTGGCATATGTTTATAATGTGGAGGGGTAGATAGGCGTGAGACCCCACCACAATTCAATTCACAATAGGTTCTCAGCTTCAGATTACGTCGGCCATGTAATTTTGCGATTAAACCGTAAATTAACATGACGATGATGTTGTAATTTTACGATTAAACTGTAAATTCACATTAAAATGATCATTTTATAAATATACGATCAAATTTTTAAATGTCAGATTACGTTGATCTCGTAAATTTATGAGTTACTGATGGTCCAATTGCTGCCAACAGTTTCTGTCCGTAATATTATGATGAAACCTAAATACACCCAAACCACATAAGGAGTGTAACACCAAGCAACAGGTGTCTCAACCGCCTGCTTAATAATACACCAAGTTAATCTCATCTATATCATCAATTCTATTATCCTTATTTATATTTTGTGTATTGACTGAGGGATAATAAAATATGTTTAAATCAATCGGTGAGTGTCCCAGTCCATAGAACGGGCATTCCAAATCAGTCAACGAGTGATTCAAACCACATAATATGTAACAGAGTTCACCCAAATGGTGTCGCAAACCATCCCATTTGTGCCCAAAACCAGTCCAATATGTGTTCCATACCATCCAGCGATTGCCACATGTCACCTATCGAGTTACCCAATTCATGTACGTGGTGTCTCAAATTATCAAGTGTGTACCACAAACCACCCAATGTGTGTCCCAAACCAACATTTGAGTGTTCATAATCATTAAATGAGTGTCTCAAGCCACACGTTGATTATCAAAACGATCAGGTGTGTCTACAACGTCCAACTAGTGTCTCAAACCACCCACTGAATGTCCCAGCCACTTAATAGGTGTCCCACACTAGTGTACAAAAGCATCCATCAAATATATCAAACTATGTTGAGGTAAACTCATTGGATGGTTTTTACAAACTCACTTGATCGTGTGAAATACAGGATGGAGGGTTTTGTACACTTTTGTAGATGTATTGATATGGCAGTTGGTTGTTGGTTCGTAACACCAGTTCTGTTCAGTTGGATGGATATGAAACTTGTTGGATGGTTTATGATGCTAGTTTTATGGTTTGGGTCACCCGCTGGGTGATTTGTGACTCGGGATGATTTTGGGACACCAATTGGGTGGAGTGTCGACAATGAGTGGTTTGTGATAATCGCTATAGATTTTAGATACTGGTTATCCAGGCCATGCGCACGGGTGTAGATATCATACACTATCTAATCCTCCGGAGGATATTGCATCATATAATACGTGATCCTCGTCTCAAGAGTCACTCGTGGCTCAATGAAGGCAGGATCACATATCAAAATGAGAGGATATGGTGATCCCATGAAAAGGGGATCACCGTATCCTCTCATTTTGATATGTGATCCTGCCTTCATTGAGCACTCTCGGCACCATGATGTGTAACGGACACGTACAAAACGAAGAAAACAGGATATACGCGAAACGGAACATTCTGGTAATTTCTGGAACAATACTTTCTTTTACGCAAATCACAAATTATCATGCACATATTTAACAAATAACGCTAAATAATTGTATGAACTATCACCGTTGTATTATGTTGCACTACAGATTTAATAATGGAGACAGACTCAGTTAATGAGTTATCGTTGAGCTGTATAGAGCAATAAGTTAACGTCGATCATGCATACGTTACCAGTGGCCCTGGGAAACAAAATCTCTCTCTATATATATACTGACGGATTGCCTGCATGATAAGATATATAGGCCTATATATATTTCACAAATAGGACTGTGTACATATCATGATATAATACTATATTGGTTGACGTTTTGAGAATTGAGTTGAAGCTATAATTAATGATATATTAACATGATACATTACTTTTACCGGGGACATTCGGGGTAATGAAAAACAAACTCGAATGCAACATAACGTGTATTGTCTATTCAACCATCTCATTGCCATTAACAGCCAGGTTAAATGTTGTTACAGTCAGGTAATTTTGTCTATATCATGTGCTATATATATATAATCATTAGCGCGTATTAATTAATATGTTCCCTTGAGTTAAGCTATCTGCACACACAGCTCACATACAAAATCAGTTCGCTTACAGGTAGGCCTATATGCGGGGAACGGTACTACCCGCCCCCGAGACATAGGTACACGTACATATACTATATGTATATATCATATGTAGGCCAATAGGCCATACAACGACAATACAACCAATATTTAGTAGCCTACTTTTTGTAAAATAGTTGTTGAAAGTATTATTGTACTCGGGACAATACAATATTGGTTCAATTATGGTTCAAAACAATATCTTTGAAATTGAGTGTACATGGTAACCTCTTGGCTTTGTCGCTTTGTGGTACGAAGTTATTGAAGTACGGTATATTGGTTGTTCCGGACAAAGATGGCTGCGCCCACTGGAATGCGGACTGCCAGGAATGACCTTCGTTGCATTGAAATGTTGCGTTTGATTGATCGAAACGCGGTCCACTACGGGGAAGATTAAAGCTTGACTGCCACATTTGCATAACGTGGTCAATACAGTTTACACATTCCGGTAATAATTTTGGTCATGAATTGATGACTGATCTAGTGATCAGGTCTGGCAAATGTGAGAATTCTCAGAATACAGCTACAAATTACAATTACAATAGCTGTATTCAGCTAACCTACTACCTAGCTGTATTCAGCTATATATTATACTCTCAAACCGGCTGTTTTTCAATAATAAACTAGAAGCGCTAATTTGCTCATCAAAATTAGGCTACCATATTCTGCGGCCGCCTCAACCAATTCAAAACCGTCACTTGTTTTCTGACAAAGTGTTGCCTTTTGAAGTTTTGTCGACACAGCAATTCTGATTTTGTGTGAAAACTTTCTACGGTGGTCGATGTCAGTAAATATTGTGGGGACTATTTTCTGCGAATACATTCATTAACTAACTTATATTAGTTATAAAATAAAGATCAAATTCATCTCAAACACTCGTTTATTTCTTTTCGATGCTACTGTAAACCGGTAGGGGGCATTATAATGGTGTACCTATATCAAGCATTTAGAATTACATACCACTAGCGGTTTGTGAGTGATACTGGTAACTATTCATAACGGTATATACAGATATTGTGCGGCATATTGAAAATGTATGGCACAGCTGCACAACAATTGTGGTTTTATTTGAGCGGGTCATTAACGCTTAACTCGTGTCATAAGAAGGCTATGCGCGCGTTCTCGGACTAAACACTAGCATCTCTCCATCCCAAAATCTTAGCTAGTTTTAGTACGAGAAGACTTGGACTAGTATCAGTATGCGTTTCCATATTTTTGGAGAGAATCAGCTCAAGCAGTGAGTGGTACTCGCTCAGTTAAACTCTGGCTAGAGATGTTCCCCTTTTTACCTGTTTTAACGCACCAACCAAACAGCGTTTTTAGCAGCATCATATAGATACTTCCAGGAATGATTAAGATGTTCCATCTTCGGTGATAAATATTGTATTTAATGTATTTTTCAAGGTGTTCCGCATTGCATAAGAGAGTTATTAAACCGTTATGACCGACATCGACCGCCGTAGTACATTGTAAGTTTTCACACATAATCACCATCACCGTGTCGACAAAAGGCAAAACTTTGTCAGAAATCAAGCGACGGTTTTGATTTGGTTGAGGTTGACCGGAGGCCATTAGATTTATCTCTTCTTTTTAGCTCAACTTTACTTTGTAAAGTTTGAGCTATTGCCGTGGCTTTGTCGTCCGTTGTGTGTGTGCGTGTGTGATGCATCAACAATTTCCTTTAGCACGGGCTACAGGTCGTACCTTTGGTCGGATCATTATGAAATTTCTCATAGCTGTTGACATTGACATGTAGATGGGAACGAGTCATTTTAGGTTCATTCGGGAAAAAAACATGGCCGCCAGTGGTCATCTTGCCATGATCTTGGATTTCAATATTCAATCCATTAGCACGGGCTACAGGTCCATCTGATTATCATGAAATTTGTCACGGATGTTAATATTGACATGTAGATGGGAACAAGTAATTTTGGGGTTGTTCGGACAAAAATTATGGCCACCGGCAGCCATCTTAGATTTTACTCTTTGCATGACTAAACTCTTTGGCACGGCCTACAGGTCGTACATTTGGTCAAATCATCATAAATTTTTTCATGGATGTTAACAATGAGATGTAGATGGGAACGAGTCATTTTGGGGTCAATCGACAAAAACAAATGGCCGCCAGCAGCCATTTTTGATTTTACTCTTTGTATGACTAAATCCTTTAGCACGGGCTACAGGTCGTGCTTTTAGTCTGATCATAATGAAATTTGTCATGGCTGTTGAAATTGGAATGTAGATGGGAACGAGTTATTTTGGGATCATTTGGACAAACAACATGGCTGCCAGTGGCCATCTTGGATTTCAAAATTCAATCTATTAGCACGGGCTACAGGTCGTACCTTTGGTCTGATCATCATGAAATTTGTCATGAATGTTAACAATGACATGTAGATCGGAACGAGTAATTTTGGGGTCATTCGGCCAAAAAACATGGCCGCCGGCAGCCATCTTAGATTTACTCTTTGCGTGACTAAATTCTTTGGCACGGCCTACAGATCGTACCTTTGGTCGGATCATCATAAAATGTGTCATGGATGTTAACAATGACATGTAGATGGGAACGAGTCATTTTGGGGTCATTCGGCAAAAAAACATGGCCGCCAGCATCCATTTTGGATTTTACTCTTTGTATGACTAAATACTTTAGCACTGGCTGCAGGTCGTACATTTAGTCTGATCATCATGAAATTTGTAATGGCTGTTGATATTGGAGTGTAGATGGGAACGAGTCATTTTGGAATCATTCGGACAAACAACATGGCTGCCAGCTGCCATCTTGGATTTTACTCTTTGCATGACTAAATCCTTTAGCACGGGCTACATGTCGTAGCTTTAGTCTGATCATCATGAAATTTGTCATGGCTGTTTAAATTGGAATGTAGATGGGAACGAGTCATTTTGGGGTCATTCGGACAAAAAACATGGCTGCCAGTGGCCATCTTGGATTTCAAAATTCAATTCTAAATCTTTCCATTCATTGCTCATCACACAAATTTAACTTCTTCCCAAAGTTGAGCTACAGTGTCATTGACACTTTCACTTTAGACACACCACATCACATCCTTGATTTATATGTTTATTGTGTGTACTAATAAAAGTGGGGCACAGATGTTTTTCCTCAATTGAACATGGGTGTGGTTTTATTGCATATCTGAGTTGGTAGGCAGCCATCCAAATAAATCACCTATGTCCTATTCTCGCAGGGATTTGCCCACAGGGGTTGGGGGTTGCAGATTTGTTCAATGTGATGTAATTTTTTGTCCAAAACCAATTACATACACTAAAATGGATTTTTTATGCAAAAAAAAAAATAAAACACTTTTTTTCGGGCGGTGGTATTAGAAAATAAAAATACAACCGCCGGTAGGCTTGCTGGAGGGTATGGGAGGCCTAGCAGAGGCCTCCCATATGTGGGGGTACGGGGGCTTCCCCGGATTTTTTTTGTTTTTTTCTCCTTGAAAAACACCCCTGAGCATGCATTTCAGGCAGTTGATCTACCCCAGTTTAGAAGTAATATTAAGCTATTTTTATGTTTACCCATACCATAGTATGGTAAACATAGTGTCATTGTACGGATTGACCACTCATCGTGCGTCTGTCCGTAGACACTTTACGCATGGTGCGATAACTCAAATATTTTTTATCTGATCGCAACCCAATTTTTTTTGTGAGTTTCTCAGCCCAAAATACAGATCGAGTTCGAATTTGGGTTTGATCAGACTATATTTAACTGAGTTATGTCCCTTTTTCGAAAAAATATATTTACTAAAAAAAAAAAAAAAATTTAGATTGATTTCCTTGCTCAATTTAACAAAAAAAAAATGAATATGAATAAATAAATAAAAATAATATATAATTTTTTGTTTGAATAATCAATTATTTTTTTTTGAAAAACTAACACCATTATGACTATGCCAAGGGTACCCTGAGTCACCACACCAAATTTGGTTTAAATCAGTCCATAATCTTGTGTTATGTACTGGTAAATTTGTTTGGAGCGACTTTAAACCCAATTCACCAATTCCATCCCATGCCTTTGGACTACTTAGCTATTGATAAGGCTATATTATTTTCTGATGTCTCTTATGCCAATTGATGTGCAAATAATCTGATAAAGAATGCTATGGTATCTAATTTAAAATAAAGATTCAACAATAAACATCACATGGTAGACTTGGACATCTGTGCTGTAGAGTGATATCTTCAGATGGTCTGGGGTCATTATAATTGTTATTGGTTTAATAGAGAAGTCAGTGTTCAACATAAGCAATTCTTGTGATTTGTTGACAGCTCTGCTATATAATTGATATGTGTCTGCAGTCAGGTGGCTTATCTGTATACTATATTGTTGGTAGAATTTGATACATTATTATTGTAAACTTAAATTGGACTCTCTTAACCCAAGCATTCCATGTCCAGGCCACCTTTCACATTTAACCCAAGGCTGTGGTGGTTTAGTTGTACCAGTGCATTCTCTTATATAAATGCGAGTGACCCATAAATTCCAATAATTTGTGTTATGTACATTTATTTGTCTATAATAGTACATAACAGTATATTCTATAATTCAACACCAAAACTCTCATTTATGATTCCGATCATAGTAATTTACTATCGCCAAGGGATGGGTTAACATCTGCCGATCGTTATCGGCCTCTCGTTGATGATATTTAGCATTTCAGTTAAATCTAGTTTATGTTTATTACCGGCATGGTTTCCTGTACACATCAGTTCTAGTTGAAACCATACTCGTATAGCTGTGTGATAAAGAGTAAGAAAATAGCTGTGTTGCTATAGTTAACATCTGCATACAGCTGGCGTAGTATGATGCCACAGCGCACAAAATATCGTAGAAATGACAGATACATGTATCTCCTGTATATTGGCCACTTAAAATTTTTGTTAACTGTTGAATTTCTTGGAAATACGTACTTCTATTCACTTTGCTAGGTATTATTGGTCAATTATGTACTCTTCACATATGCTTTTAGAGTTTAGTTGGGTGTCACAATCTCTAATTTTGTGTAAAATTATTAATGTGACATTTTTTATAGCACTATATTTAGCTATGTGGCAAATCTACCACTGCACACCAATTCTGACAATCATCTGAGTGGCTGCATGATCCTGCATCGCTTTATTGATAAATGTTGTGATTGGCTGACACTGACATAATGCTTGCTGTTGATAATAGAAAAACACCCTATTGTAATCTCCAGACTCAGTATCATGCAGCTTTATGAGTACTAGTATGGTTTCAACAAGAACTGTGTACACATGTGCTATCTAGTTACTAGTATTCATTTGCATGGGCTCCAGGGCCGGTTGGTGGAGTAAGGTGGAGTAAACTAGAGTTGGGTTTAAATTAAAGGTACCAATCAAGTATTTCTTTGTATGTCAAATCTGGTTTCTTTGACATAGCTATTGTGCAATCTTTGAAACCAGACCTCATTAGCCCTACCCCCAAAAACAATGGTGGCATTTTTCGGCAACCACCTGCCCTTGATTCAGACCTCCCCTAACAATTTTATTACCCCCCCCCCCCCCCACCCACAAAAAAACATTTTAAAATGTAATAATTAATTTCAGTGGCCAATTATTTCCAAATGGGCAAATTTCTTCCTCAATGTTATTAATCGTTTTTTCTTTAAGGTAGTGTCTTGTATATTTCTATTGATCTTTATAGAAAAAACCCTTCCAATGATTCCATTGACTCATTCTTATGTTTACCCATATCATATTATGGAAGTGTCAACATCTGGATTGACCAACTGTCATTAGTCCATCCGTCTGATTGTCTGTAGACACTGTACACATGGTGCGATAAATCAAACATTTTCTATCTGATCGGAACCAAATTTTGTATATGAATTTCTCAGCACAAAAGACAGATCGAGTTTGAATATGTGTTTGATCAGACTATTTTTAACTAATTTATGGCCTTTTTTCGAAAAAAATATATTCACTCTTAACAATTTTTTTTAGTTTGAATTCCTTGCCCTATTTAACATAAGCCTGTGATTTGTTGACATCTCTGCTGTATAATTGATACTAATCGGTCAGCAGTGAGGTGTTTATCTTGATGGCTGTTGTGGGTAGAATTTGATACATTATCATTATATTGGAATCTCTTGACCAAGTATGTCATGTTCAGGTCAACTTTTCACATTTAACTCAAGGCTATGGTGGTTCAGCATTACAGATCCTGTTCCAGTGCATTCTCTTATATAAATGTGAGTGACACATAAATTCCAATAATTTGTGTTGTGTGCATTGTCTATAATAGTACCTAACAGTATACTCTATAATTCAACATCAAAACTCTCATTTATGATTCCGATCAGAGTAATTTACTTTTGCTAAGGGATGGGTTAACATCTGCCGATCGTGATCACCCTCTAGTTTCTGAAATCTGTTAAAAACATGTGAATCCATCCGCACATTCTGCAACCAATATTAATGCATGGCGAAAAGTTTTTTAAATTTACAGACATGTTTGGGATCACATATAGGAGCTATTGAATTTGAAAAGTTTTCGATGAAAAACATGGCAGTTGGCAGCCATCTTGGATTTTACTCTTTGCATCGCTAAATCCTTTGGCACACCCTACAGGCCATATCCCTCATCCGATCATCACCAAACTTCAGATGGATCCTCGGGATTACCTCTTGATGGGAGCTTATCATTTTTTCTGAATTCTGTTAAAAAGCATGGCCGCCAGCAGCCATCTTGGATTTTACTCTTTGTATGACTAAATCCTTTGGCACACCCTCCAGGCCACATCCCTGATGCAATCATCACCAAATGTGCTAACATTTTAAAGCTGGTATTATGTTATGTATGTTTTGTGACCTATAACTTTTCTCGTCATGCCTGTTTGCAATTCCAACAACCACCATTACCTGAAAATTCTCAAAATATCTCAGTCATCTATACCTTTAGATGTTAACAACATTATTTGTGGTAATGCACAAAAACAAACAATTCCACTCAATATGAAACCTTTGAACTACATGTAACTCAGTTTTATGTTTACCCATACCGTAGTATGGTAAACATAGTGTCGTTGTCCGGATTGACCACTCGTCGTGCATCTGTCTGTCTGTCTGTACGTAGACACTTTACGCATGGTGAGACAACTCAAATATTTTCTATCTGATCGCAACTAAATTTAGTATGCGAGTTTCTCAGCCCAAAATACAGATCGAGTTTGAATATGGGTTTGATCAGACTATATTTAACTGAGTTATGGCCCTTTTTCGACAAAATATATTTACTCAAAAACAAAATATTGTTTAAATAATTAAACAAATATATATTTTAAGCTAACAAAATTTGAAAAACTAACACCATTATAACTCTGCCAAGGGTACCCGGGGTCACCACACCAAATTTGGTTTAAATCGGTCCATAATATTGTGTTATGTACTGGTAAATTTGTTTTGACTCACATAACCCAAGTATTCCATGTCCAGGTCACCTTTTTCACATTTAACCCAAGGCTGTGGTGGTGCAGCATTACATATCCTGTACCAGTGCATTCTCTTATATATATGCGAGTGACCCATACATTCCAATAATTTGTGTGATGTACATTTGTCTATAATAGTACATAACAGTATACTCTATAATTCAACGTCAAAACTCTCATTTATGATTCCGATCATAGTAATTTACTATCGCCAAGGGATGGGTTAACATCTGCCGATCGTGTTCTGCCTCTCGTTATGTCAAAGAAAAGTGTGTGATCTTTATAAGAACAAATGTAGCTATTGGCCCATAATCTTGCTATGATGATGTGGGTCCTGCTGAATTGATATTATGCTGGTGTTGTAAACTGATGCTGTTAAGGAAATTGCTGTTATTTTCGCAACCTTTGACCGATCTGAACAAATGGAGGTAAAGCCATTATTAGCTCAACTTACTTTGTAAGTTTGAGCTATTGCCATGGGTTGGCGTCCGTGTGTGTGTGTGTACGTCAACAAGTTCCTTTGGCGCGGGCTACAGGTCTTATCTTTGGTCTGATCTTTATGAAATTTGTCATGAATGTTGACATTGACATGCAGATGGGAACGGGTCATTTTGGGGTCATTCGGCCAAATAACATGGCCGCTGGTGGCCATCTTGGATTTCAAACTTAAATCCATTGGCGCGGGCTACAGGCAGTACTGTTTGTGTGATCATCATAAAATTTGTCATGAATGTTGACATTTACATGTAGATGGGAACGAGTCATTTTAGGATCATTTGGCCAAAAAAACATGGCCGTCTTGGATTTTACTCTTTGTATCACTAAATCCTTTGACACATCCTACAGACCACATCCCTGATCCGATCATCACCAAACTCCATATGGATCATCGGGGTGACCTCTTGATGGGAACGAGTCATTTTGGGGTCATTCGGCAAAAATAATATGGCCACCAATGGCCATTTTGGATTTTACTCTTTGTATTAGTTTTTCTCCAATTGCACGTATTAGCCAAAGACAGCAAAAGTACAACTTTAGCAAAAATAATGGTACATTTCCATAACAGTGCCATAGCAATCCAGGTTTCAGCAGGACCACTAGTACGATGGCAAATTAGCAGGGTCCACCTGCTTAAGTTGTCCTGCTAATTGCTATGATGCTGGTATGGCAAGTTGATTCTGTTAAGAAAATGTGTCATTATTTTTTCTATCATTGTCACAAATGCAGGAAAAGCCATTATGTTTATAACTCCGAAACATTATAAACATATTGTACAATATTTTAATAATGACACATTTGTTGCAAACTGGTCAAACTTAGATGGCTATTTAGCTGCATGTATGTATACCTGCACGACCATGATTAAAATATTTAAAAATATATCATTATGTTTATGAATGTTTCATGTCGACTAGACAAGAAAAACGCACAATACATGTTTTAACAGCATGAGTATGCCGTATCAGCATCAACAATTCAGCAGGACACACCAGGGTCAAAAATAGTATAGCAAGACCACTTATGTTCCCTTAACCAGGTGTGGGCCCACTTAACCAGGGATGAGCATGTGCTTATACCAGCCTGTACAATCGTGATGCATATATATTGGCTGTTGCAGTCTGTTGGTTTTTTTTTTTATCTTAATCTTGGCTCATATTACCTGGAGATCGCAACAACTCGTGTTTTGCACATGCAGGATGTCACGAAACCGGAACAAGAAAATCAGGTAAGAAATAAATTATGATCCCTAAATTACACCATCTGTAGAGCAGTATTATGATTTCAATTCTACAGATTTTACATTGTATTTCGTTGCAGATCAATCCCATTTTAATAAACCCGATATCTCGAATCCCCATAAAGGGAAGTAAAATCCAGTCACAAACGCTTGACTCCAAATAAGTTTGATGCTTATGAGTAAACTATCATCTTCCGCTCCATTTGATGGTGGATTTCGCTGCAGTTAAACTATGTGTAATCGATCTAAAATAATTGCGCTATCTACATGTGTAGGCCTATACGGCTATTCTGCAGCTGTCGAATATTTATAAATTGAAAGAATAGTCTGAAAAGTGAGTTTATATTACTCCCTAATTGCGCGTGTTTCTACTTTCTCGGGAATTCATGTACCTATCAAGAACCTATATTTATGTTATATTTCTCATATTTCTATCGTGTCTGACATATCAAGTTATTTTATTAATCTTATGATTGATAAAACATGACATCTCTTTTATCACCTGTGGTACTATGATCGGTGATGTGCTAATGTACCGGTAGCTCTCTTGATAATTAAAGCGCGTCGGACAGTCTTCTATATAGTGACATCATGGTCTGTGTAATTAAAACAACTAATATTCCAGTTGGCATCAACCAACTGATTAGTGGTAGGCCTACTTGTGGAGAAATGCGCGATGTTCAAAATGGAGACCCGATCTACTAATGTTCGACCATACGCAGGTCTAATAAATATCTCGTGACACGGCATCGCGATGCTGCCGATGCATTATAGTTACAAATCGTGCACGGATACCATCTCCTAGATTTAGGCGGACAATTAAAACATGTAAAATGCTCCCATGCATATATTGATTTATATGTTTGTACGTATACCCTAGCTAGACTGATGGGCACACGGACCGGACGAATTGACAAAGAACAACAGTGTCAGAAATGGAATTGTATATAATGCTACTTTGGTCACATCGGTTTTAGTGATAAAGTTACATAGGTTCCCTAACTGATACCGGTACAGTTTCACCCAGGTTCAGGATATATAATTGTGATAATTAAGTTACTCATCTCACAATATGAACGTGATTTAAAAGCGACTGAGGGAAATACTGTTCTGTTTTGGCAAGACTAGCGATAGCCCTCATTGAGTACAAGTGAACAAATATTAGTGTCGATACCCGGACCAGGCTGCAATGATACCGATATTTATCACGTTATCCTGATTAAATATGCGAAAACAAAACAATACCCCTCATTATTAGTGTACAGTTTATTGTGTGATACATTTTATTTACTTTTGGAAAAATTGCAATTCAAATATGCGATGTATTTCATGAGAAATATTATTTCCGGTGTGAACTACGTCAAATATTTCTCTATAAAATGACGTCAATCTAAGTACACAAAATCATGGCGGTGCAAAACTCCGAATGTTGAAGTTGGCACTGAGAAATCGTGGCACTGAGAAATCGCTGTTGGTAACACATTTCCGTCTCCATATGTTATCAAAATATATTCTTTTAATGGCGCTATATACGAATATGGCCAAATTGTGTAGTATATTCAGTGGGAGTTTGGAGAATTCATGGTAAAACTAAAAGTTAGTAGGCCTAAAAAAAATAAAAACACACACACTTGGCGCACCTATTGTCGTGACCTACTCATGGCTACTGGCCTTAGGCTATGACTATGGTTCGTATGAATATTAAAACAGGCCTTTGCCTGGCTCCTGGTCCAGCTGCCATGGCCACTGGTCCAGCTGCCACTGGCAGTACTAGTGCAACTGTGCATGATTGATGATGATGATGTACTGGCATTGTATTATTTGTACTGTACTACTGTCTGTAGCATGTTGTTCATAATTTGTTGGCCTACATAGTAACATACATGTGTGATAGATCATGCCATGTATAATTGTATTTTATTATATACTTGCCCATGAATTATAAGGTTTTAGCAGTGAGATATAAGTGATATCCCACTAGTGAGATATAAGTGATATCCCACTAGTGAGATATAAGTGATATCCCACTGGTGAAATTTCTGATCTATTGACATTCATTGGGGGCCATAGGCAAGTAACTAAAGTATATAATAAAAAGAATATCCACACTTTTTCAGTGGATATGGGTTAAATCTCATTCGTGAAGACAAAACATTTGAATTTCCTCCCGTGGAAATTCAATGTTTTGTCATCACTCATGAGATATAACCCATATCCACTGAAAAAGTGTGGATATCCTCTATGTATCATTGTATGGGAGGCCAAATTCACATTTAATAATTAATTGCGCTTAAGCACAATTCATGGTTATGTAGGTTTATCCATAACTTCGCCTTAACTCCTATTGACATATATCACCTCTTGTTTTCATTGGTTTGGATGGGCACTAGTAGTAGTAGTTCAGTCATGAACGTAGTGCGTATCCTGCTGGAAGCAGCAATCTGCGAAAGCGGGCATGTTCAGTTGACCTATAGTAGTAGTAGGGAGCTAGCCCAAATTCTTTATCAAAATGGCTGACTCGCAATAATATTACCTTCTGTTTTAGTCGGGGTGACTCATGATAACATATTATCTTCTGTATTAGATGGGGCTACTCGCAGTAGCATTACCTTCTGTATTAGTTGGGGCGACTTTGATTTTCTTCAATTTTCCAGTATACAGGCACACCATATGTGAGCAGCAAGCCTTCAGTGACACCATATTCGCGCTATATGACCATAGAAATACTATAGATCTGTGTGCACACAAGAGATGCTGATTACTCGTTCCCATCTACATGGCATTGTTAACATCCATGACAAATTGTATGATGATTAGACTAAAGGTACAACCTACAGCCCGTGCTAAAGGATTTAGTCATACAAAGAGTAAAATCCAAGATGGCTACTGGCGGCCATGTTTTTTGGCCGAATGACCCCAAAATTACTCGTTCCCATCTTCATGTCAATATTATCATCCATGACAAATTTCATGATGATCAAGACGAACAGTACGACCTGTGGCCCGTGCTATTAAATGGATTAAATTTTGAAATCCAAGATGGCCGCTGGCGGACATGTTTTTTGTCCGAATGACCCCAAAATGACTCGTTCCCATCTACATTCCAATTTCTACAGCCATGACATATTTCATGATGATCAGACTAAAGGTATGAACTGTAGCCCGTGCTAAAGGATTTAGTCATACAAAGAGTAATATCCAAGATGGCTGCTGGCGGCCATGTTTGTTGGCCAAAAGACCCCAAAATGACTCGTTCCCATCTACATGTCATTATTAACATTCTTCACAAATTTTATGATGATCAGACTAAAAGTAGGACCTGTAGCCCGTGCTAAAGGATTTAGTCATACAAAGAGTAAAATCCAAGATGGCTGCTGGCGACCATGTTTTTTGGCCGAATGACCCCAAAATTACTCGTTCCCATCTACATGTCATTGTTAATATCCATGACAAATTTTATGATGATCAGACTAAAGGTACAACCTGCAGCCCGTGCTAAATAATTTAGTTGTACAAAGAGTAAAATCCAAGATGGCTGCTGGCGGCCATGTTTTTTGGCCGAATGACCCCAAAATTACTCGTTCCCATCTACATGTCAATATTAACATCCATGACAAATTTCATGACAATAAGATGAACAATACGGCCTGTAGCCCGTGCTAATGGATTGAATTTTGAAATCAAAGATGGCTGCTGGCGGCCATGTTTTTTTTCCGAATGTTCCCAAAATGACTCGTTCCCATCTACATGTCAATGTCAACATCCATGACAAATTTCATAATAATCGGACCAAAGGTACGAACTGTAGCCCGTGCTAAAGGAAATTGTTGACTCATCACACACGCACACACGGACGACGGATACCAAGCCATGGCAATAGCTCAAACTTTACAAAGTAAAGTTCAGCTTAAAATTGAGGGGATTAAAAATAGGGTCGGGAGGGGATGTAAATCAAGCAATATTTTTATATTGGCCTTCGTTACACAATTACTGTATACTACTTACAAATACAACCGTACCACGGCATTGTAACAAAAGGTTATACCACATAACGGAATGAACATGAGCCAATTTTCCGGGTAAAAAAAAAATTACCATTCAATACGGTGAAAAAAAAATCCTAGTCGGGCCGTTTTTTTCGGGTCGGTCGCAAGTGGCCAAACAATCAATCTTTTAATTTAAGCCTTAAATGTTCAAGTAGTAAGAAATGTTCTATGGTGCCTACGCACTCCAGTAAAAATTTGAAAGCTGTTCTCCTCAGCTATTGGCAATTCAGAAATAATATTTCTTGATGTTGGCTTGGATTATTCCGTGTTTTATTTATAACAGGTCACCTTTTTATAAAGGGTCAATAACATTATTATGAAACATGGGATACCCTGTTAAAGGTACATCATATGTTTGAATAGTTTATGATCTTTCAGTTTATATGGCAATATCTGTATTTATTTTGTATTTCAATGTGAGCTATTTCATCCAAATTTGTTAGACATTCAGAGTGAACCTCAAGTTAATAGTTCTTGCACTTATGCTGGGAATGCTAAATACTAATATGCATATCATTTTCGATTTGTTTTATTTTCAGGTGTACATTGACATTCCTGCATGACTAATCAGGCTCTTCCCTTCATCTGTGATGACCCAAGCAATATGGCAGAGATTGGGCAACTTGCAGTTAACCTTGCGAATGGGGCAGCCTGAGGAAGAAATGCCAATGCATCATGCAACATGAAACCTCCAATGACCGGATGCATTGTCACATTAAACTTCGATCTCCATGATGTGATGAGGTAATTTGTAAATTAGACTAAATTTATGAGACGTAACTCTGGCCAATAAGCTTTCTTATTTAAATAAGCAACATTTTCTATATATCTGGCCTTTAGGATCATGTTTACCAGTTTGCACTTTTATGTTTTAAGAACATTGATCAGGGATTACCCTATCCTGATTTGGTAAGGTGCATCTCATTGGGAAACTAACAGACTTGCAGTAAACTTTTCTTTGACTGGTAAAGAATTTAAGTAAATGTTGAGGATCGTCATACTGAAATCATAGTTCTGGGAAAATGGCTGTATTTGTCCCTGAAAGATTTGTTTTGGGCGCCTGGAGTTTGGGCTCCCAAACCGGTTAGCGGTATGAAAACCGGCCTGGATATGTCCCTTCTTAAAAGCCAATACATTCTCTTAAATATGGAATACTCTCTTATAAAAGAGAATGCACTGGCAGGTGGAAATATTTTTACAGGATACCCACCGCCAAGGCCAACCGTACCTTTAAAGATACAAATGAATAAGTCAAATAAAGGTATACAAATTGTCTATTGTGTATACTGATTTACATTCAAAGTTCTTTGCAAAGACACACGAATGAGCAATTGATTACTGCTCTCAATTATAATAACCATTAGTGTTCATCCTTTAAGGGTACTGTTGGCCTTGGCGGTGGGTATCCTGTAAAAATATTTCCACCTGTCAGAAACCGCCACAAACAGAAAGAACATCAAAATGTAGACAGACTTTGTCCGTATACAAATAAGAAATATCGCATACACAGTATGTTATTGTCATTTGTTTGACCATTGTTATGTAAACAAAAGCATAAAAAGTTACTTTTCTGGTGTTTGTTTATATTATGATGGTAAACATAAAGAGCGTTCTTTGTTGGTGAATTCCTGATATGGAACAAATAAAGAGCGTTTATGCCATTTTTGTGTGATTAGCCAGTAGCATTGTGCTGTCTTCTGTAACACAATCAGTCTCTTGCTTAGGTAAAATATAGTAGGTATTTATGATAACATGCTGTTTACGCGATAGTCATGGTATATATGAACGAAACTGTATGCATTTTAATGTTTTTCTGTTTACGGTGATTGGAACAAATATGAATATTTTCGACAACTACGGCCTCACGTGCCTTTAATCATAATATAATAAAAACTGCATTGGTCAGTGCTGTCTAAAAGAAAAATTTCTACTGAGTACTGATATCTTGATCAAATACAGCAGTTACATAGGTTATTTAACATGTGCCATTTTTTTGCAGATCCTCAATGAATTTGGATTGCCAGATATGCTAGTTAGTGATGGAATATGTATATGGCCCATTAGTATATCGCCATCGAGATGTCATCCGACGGAAGAAAGATAGTGAATACCTTGCCGATGCATTGACAACTTATAGTCAAGCTGAGGTAAATTTATGTGCAGATGGTGGGAATATTTTTGTCTGATATTTTTCTATTATGCATGAAATAAGACAAAAGAGGATGAGTATTGAACATGATATGAATGGAATAATTAAAATTGAAGTTATCACCTCTAGTGGTACCTCAAGATTTGTATTTTGTCATGATAAAATTGGATAATCATCCCATAATATTTGATAACTTTTATTTGTTTCTTGATTGCTCCCTGATTTATACAACCAAAATTCAAAATTTGGCCAATATTATGAACAATGTTTTACAGAGAGGAGAAGATGAATTTTCTGATATTTTCTATTTACAGCTACTGACTTGTGTTCACAAAGTCGACACCGGATATGCAGTATATGTTTTGGCTTTGTGAAGCTCACCGGCTGCAATGAGGATCTTTTTCGCAAGGAGCTGAGTCAAAAGAAGTCTAAATCGATGCAGGAACATATTTCAGCCAGAATAACCGGAGGATCGGGGTTGTTCCATTTGATCAACTTCAGAGTATGCTATTTTTAATCTTAAATATATATTAAAATAGCGTATAACATTAAGTTAGTGTGAACAGTTGGCATAAACTATATTGAGAATTTTACATATCACATTTTCTTCAATTTAGGAGATAAATGTACCCTGTTGAGTTGTACATTCTGGGATTCGAGCATGAAAACAGTTTGTGAACGAGGTTCAACGAGCAGCTTGCCGGCGAGTTCACAAACTGTTTTCATGCTCGAATCCCAGAATGTACAACTCAACAGGGTACGTTTATGTCCATTGTAATTGAATCTAGCAAGGAATTTGCAAAAAAAAGTGTATAAAAAGTATCATTTAGTCATTTTCATGACACGAATCGAGACTTTAATTTTGCCATTGTCACCGTGCACAAATCGCTGGGTTTGTTCATTGCGTTACTCGGAACACTGCTCTGTATCAATTTCCTAGCTGTGGGCTCGTTTCGTACTCCGTTCTGCGCTGATGGAATTTTACCATGCTGCATTCAGATTTGATGCATGCTGAAGTGGCCGACGAATGGTATCTATAGACAACAATGCGCGGGTGTGCTCATTTCGCTACTCCGTTCTGCACCGTGCTACATTCAGATTTGATTCAGCAGCCGATGTCGGTGAATCGAAAACTAAAGTTAGCCACTCTCGGTCAATCAGAATGTTTGTTTTCAGTGACAAATACTCAATTGAATTACAAATTCACAATTATATATAATCACCAAGATTTTAGTTGGATATCATTCAATTCAAATTAAGCATTTTAACAAATATTTGGAATGTATGTTCATAATTATGATAAATTCTTACATGTCTTCTGCTTTTATGTGATTATATATCTACACATATCCTTATGTTTCATTGATTGTGTTTATAAAATGTTATCCATGACCTTTTTCAGATGATCAACAAGACACTGGTTAGATCATGCCCTTTGGAGATTACAACAAAGAGGCTCCAGGTAAGCTTCGCAAAAAATCTCAGCAGGTATAGAAATCAGTAATAAAATTGACCTTATCGATATTGTTATCACTGGATTCATTTGGCATTCTTCCATATCTAGTAGTGTTGGGGGTTGTGGAATTTACATCTCGGTTTTGTTTTTTTTGGGGGTGAAAAACTCGGTTTCGGTTACGGTGTCAGTATGCAATCACTTAACTTGACAAATCGTAATAAAAAGTATCATTTAGTCATTTTCATGACACGAATCGAGACTTTCATTTTGCCGTTATCACCGTGCACAAATCGCTGGGTTTGTTCATTGCGTTACTCGGAACACTGCTCCGTAACAATTTCCTGTGGGGCTAGTTGGCTCGTTTCGCTACTACGTTCTGCGCCGATGGAATTTTACCATGCTACATTCAGATTTGATCCACACTGAAGTGGCCGATGGACGGTATCTATACACAACAACGCACGATGTGCTCGTTTCGCTACTCCATTCTGCACTGATGAAATTTTACTGTGCTACATTCCGATTTGTTGTATTTGACATTCTTCCATATCGAGTAGTGTTGGGAGCTAGGTTGTGGAATTTACATTTCGGTTTTGTTTTTTTTTTGGGTGAAAAACTCGGTTTCGGTTTCGGTATCAGTATGCAATCACTTAACATATAGCAATTAGTTCCAATAACTGCTCAAAACAGGCACAACCAGTTACAGCGGTTTAGGGTAAGTTGGGGAACAGCTTTCTAAGTTGCTAACGCATGAACTATAGTGAGAATATGAGATATAATCTAATAAATTCAGTGTTCTAACCCTCAATGAGTTTGACATAATGATGTTGGTACAGAGTTCCAAAACGCACGATTTTTAAATTGGTTGGAGTTGGGTGAAAAACGTGTGCAATTGCAGTGAACAAAAATATGCCTAAATTTGTTTATATTCATCTTTAATCTCTTGATGCTCTTCCTAATTGTGCTCTGTCTCAGTTGTCTTGCAGTCTGCATGTATACGCAGATGCACAATAGCATATGTGTTTTGTACTGGTGGAGTATGATCTCTACGGGCCTTATCAAGAATATAGATTCATGGCATGATCGAATGTGCATCATGTATATGGACGACAGAATAAATCATTTTCTAACAAGTTGGAAACTTTACTTCTAATAATCGAGCAATAAAATTTAACATTTTTTAATTCCTAAAAATCAATAGAGCACCATCTTTTTTCGGGGGACGTTTGGTTGGTGACCTTTTATTATCCCCCGCCAAATGATGGGTTGTCCGTCCTGAATTTGTAAGTCACAACTTGAACAAATGTCAACGGATTTAAAAGATTTGTTGTATATGAGTTTACCTGATCATTACCTAGAATGAATTCGCAAGCCAGTTCCGGCCAGATATTTTTAACGGAGTTATTGAACTTTGTTTATTATTTTTGTTGAATTTACCAAATAGCAAAGAGACGGCGTCACAGAGCTCATTTCCACAAATATCATCGGATTTCAAAGATATTTGGTATATGAGTTCACCTGACCATCACCTAGAATGAGTTCGCAAGCCAGGTCCGGCTGGATATTTTTACCGGAGTTATTAGACTTTGTTTATTATTTTTGTCGAATTTACCAAATAGCATATAGACGACGTCACAGGGCTCATTTCCACAAATGTCAACAGATTTCAAAGAATTTTGGTATATGAATTAACATGATCAGTATCTAGAACGAGTTCGCAAACCAGGTCCGGCCGGATATTTTTAGCAGAGTTATTGGACTTGATGTCACAGGGCTCATTTCCACAAATGTCAACGGATTTCAAAGATTTTTGGTATATGAGTTCACATAACCAGTATCTAGAACGAGTTCCCAAACCAGGTCCGGCCGGATATTTTCAGCATAGTTATTGGACTTTGTTTATTATTTTTGGTGCAAATGGACGACTTCACATGGCTAATTTCCACAAATGTCAGTGCCTAAAATGAGTTCGCAAGCCAGGTTTTTTGCCAAAATCCCACCCCTTGTTTAGCAAATACTGAGAACGCAAACATTATTGAGAATGACCTTCCCCAACTGCACAATTCAGCGGGGGGATACTGTCGTCTGCGAATGCTTGTTCAATTTGCACTAAAGCAGAACTTTACTTCACTTGACTGACAATTTTTACTATTTATGGTTTTCAGAATGATAAATTGAGCAATAGTTTCATTACTGAGCAATAAATTTTTTTGTTTTTAATTCCTAAAAATCAATAGAAAACCATCTTTTTTCAGGGGATGTGTGGTTGTGACCTTTTATTCAATTTGCACTAAAGCATAAATTTACTTCACTTGACTGACAATTTTTTTCATAAATTTATGGTTTTCAGAATGATAAATTGAGCAATAGTTTGATAATTGAGCAAAATTTAAATTTCTTTTTTTTTTATTCATAAAAAATAATGGAAAACCATCTTTTTTTTCAGGGATGTGTGGTTGGCAACCTTTTATTCAATTTGTGCTAAAGCAGAAATAACATTGTTATTTGTGCAAATCATTTACCCTGAAGTACAAATCATTTGCGCATTGTACAACAACTTGGGTCAGGATTAATTTGATATCAAATAACACATGATCCATTCCGATAAACATAATGTTAGAAATGTGTTCATTCAATTAGCTTTTAAATAATGATAACAAATTTATGCTCAATTTTTTTCTCTTTGCAGATAAATAATTGGAATTGGGACAAGATAGGCACACCATAGCAAAACAATCACAGTAGAACAGACCCTAAACCAGAACTGACACAGCTGTCGGATGATGAATGCATGCCCGTTATATTGACCATCTCAGGAGAGTTTGTTACAGGACACAGTTAATCACCTCAACCTACATTCAAGTAGAAAGTCAGGTAGCATTCAATACATCAATGATATCTAATGTTTTTGTCAGAGTGGATTTTCAGAAAATTATAACATGAGTGACAGAGAGAACATTTTGTATTTTCTGGAACAACACTTAATATTATATATAATATTTGTCTCTGTCAGAAATGAAATATTTTTATGGTGTCACCTTTTAGTTCTAGATTTTCTTTTATTACACACATTCCAAAGAAATTTACCATTTTCAATAATAAATTTCCCCATAATCATGCACCTGCAATTGATGCAACAAATCCCAGAGCTGATTTATGTCTATTAGTTTACTTCAGTTTGCCATGAATGCTATATAGCAGTACATTATAGCTCAACTTGACGAAGTCAAGCTTGCATGAGCTATTGCCATGGGTCATCGTCTGTCTGTTCATCCACACATTCGTCCTCAACAATTTCCTTCAGCTCACCCTACAGGCTGCATCCCTCATCCGATTATCACCAAACTTCAAAAGGATTTTCAGGGTGACAAAATTCAGCGAAATTCATTAAAAAACATGGCAGCCAGCAGCCATTTTGGATTTTCATATTTTAATCCATCAGCACCCCCTGCAGCCCGCATTTATTGGAGTAATGTTTTGAATCACCTCTAGATGGGAGCTACCATTTTTTAGTGATTTTCGATGAAAAACATGGCCGTCAGCATGCAGCCATCATGAAACTTTACTCTTTGCACAACCTTTTAGACTTCAGACCACATCCCTCATCCGATCATCACCAAACTTCATATGGATCTTCGGGGTGACCTCTAGATGGGAGCCATCGATTATTTCCGAAATTCATTGAAAAATATGGCCGCTAGCAGCCATCTTGAATTTTACTCTTTGCATGACAAAATTCTTCGGCACACCCTACAGGCCACATTTACGCCTTGTGTGTATTATAGTCCTAGAAATGTACACAGGAATCAGAGAGATAAATGTGTTCCAGAGTCGGGGAGTGAGGGCACCGCGGAATGCTAAGCCTAAGGTGAAGGTAACTGAAGAATTGCCTTCACCTGATACATGTGACAAGTTATTCAAGGATGCAATCTTGTTTATTTGATTTGTACATCATATCTAAATAATTTAAACTGGCGAATTAATGGTGGAGCGGATTTTTATGAGTGGAAAATTATTTAACTAGCTGCTGTAGTTCTGGGTTTTTCCAGATAAAATTTGGCTGTGGGATAGCCCTTGGGGATTTATGTAAAAAAGTAAATGCATGACCTATGATTTTACTTGCATTTTCGTGATCAACTGGTGTCAATCTAACTGGGTAAACATCACTGGAGTGGCCTGCAGGCTTCAATTACTGAATTTGGCCAAAACGTTAACACTGTCGTCTATGGGAAACCATTTAGTTCATTGTTTCCAATAAGAAAACTCTCAGCATATCACGGTGAAAAGTACATATACCATGCAGCTGTGCCAAAAATCTACCAATAATATTGTTGGCAATAAGCAATGCTGTTGGAAATGCCGTAGCAACATGTGGATTCTAACATGCCACAGCATTACATTTGCCGTGGGACATTTTTTCATAAATAGGAGGGCTGGTAATGGGATTTCGTGTGAAAATAGATTTTACTCTTTGCATTACTAAATCCTTCGGCACACCATACAGGCCACATACCTCATCCGATTGTCACCAAACTTCATATGGATCTTTGGGGTAGCCTCTAGATGGGAGCTGTCAATATTTGACAAAAAATTTGTTTTAAAAAACATGGCCGCCAACAGCCATCTGGTTTATCTGGAAATGTGGGTTTTGTTTGGTCGTCCGTGCATCTATCTCAACCAATGGTTATATGATCTAAATGAAATAGTATGGAGGTTCACCATCATGACTGCTTTCAAACGAGGGGCAAATGATGTTCATGTTTTCCACTTTAGAGTTATCCTTCTTTGTTTATCAGGAAATCATATGTCCAATTGTGCAGATATGAAATTTGATATGGAGGTTTGCCATCACAAATGTTCTCAAAAGGATGCCTTAGTTTTAGTTTTTATGAATTATCATTTTTTTTGGCAACTTTGCTCTGTCTGGCTTGATAACAAATATGAACTGATTTCAATGTAAATTTTATTAAGGCATCACTGACAAAATTAATATCAATCGAATTAAGTAGCATCAGAAAATTAATAAATCTCCACCTTGGAGAGGGGATACTCTGTGCGGTGTACTTGTTTTATTTGATATTATATTATCAACAATGGAGTAATGTTCAAGAAAAAAAACCTGTTTTCTTCCAGGAACAGAAACCTCCATTTTAAATATAGCAGATAAATCGAAGATTCCGTTTTAAATAATTATTACAAAATGAGATGACACAAAACTAATGCCCATTCCAAAATATCTGAATCCGCAAACCGATTCATGTTGATCTTGAATCAGGTGATCGATGTTGACATTGAATGGCACTGGTTGGTGGATTCACCCTAGTATAATGATAGAGAATAGTGAGAGGTTACAGCTAATATGATTGGTTTCATGATACAATTGATCTTCATCTTAAGAGTTATGGATCTTCTTGAACATAGAGTACAGCTCAAATTTTCCTCCATACAAACATTTTAAATAGCATTGCCCACTCTCTAAACTCAATGTGGGGGGGGGCAAATACTATGCTTGCTGTTGCACTTGTTGAAACTGTTTATTGTCTCACCAGATTCCAAGCTACATATTACAAATATATATTATTGAATACTGCGAATTGCTTATCAAATTCTAACGTGGTATTTGTTCTAATAGTTCACTAAAAGTTTATTTCTTTTTATTCAGATGCAGCCAGGCACAGCAGGAAAGCACCTGGTATCAAAAATGACACATTTGTTACTGTTGTCTGCATGTAGCTGTCGGGTACTGATGACAGAGATGGCAGCATGTACAAACATTCGCAAGACAAAGAATCCATAGAAGTTATGCAGGATCAGTTGGTAAATACTATTTAAAGTGTTTTGAAACATTTATTGAGTTTGACCTTGGGGTGGGTTATGGCTGTATAATTCATTGTGAATTCAATGTATCACTTTCGTACGATACACGGGCCATCTTGATAAAGGAAATCAAATCATTTCTGAAGATGGGCATGTGCATAAGAGCAACACCTCCAATATTCTCTTAAGTGTACATGTTAGTTTATTATGTGTATTTGACTCATCTAGCTATCAGCTATTAAACACAGGGAGCTTGTAGAAAAAATATTTCAAAATATACCGTATATACATACCACAGGGGGTGACAATATTCGGTACGGAATAGCATGGCCAGTACAGCCGTCACCGTTGAATTTCTGACTCGCTGCAACGATTATGGTCGGGTAAACGGTATTGTCGCGTGAATTTATACTTCCAAAAGTGATAGAAACGCTCCTTACAGTGTTAAATGTTGTGGAATGCCAATATAAACTTGTTTTATACTTTCAAGTGGTAGAAATCTTTCTGCGCGAACCATTAACATGACTGAATCGCCATTAATGTGGGGAAAAATATAACCCTCTTTCTGATTGGTCGATATCAACTCACGTGGCTTTGTTTAGGAAAAACAGGGTCAGAAAAAAAACATTATGTATATTAAATATCGACCCTGATAGACCAGACAAAGAGGGTCACATTTGCTGCTGATTACTAGCTGTAGAATTCATGTCGATGGTTCGATTCAAAGCAATTTTCTCAATTCAATGTATACACAAATTTTTTTTGGACATTCCACTGCAGTTGAGAGTGCAAGGAGATTTTCTTTCACTTTTGGAAGATGAAAAACAAGCGAAAATGCCATTTACGTGGCCATAATCGGTTCAGTGAGTCAGAAATGGAACAAATTTAAGGTATTGGAAACCAAAAGATATTTGGCCTTGTCTATATATATATGTACTAGAAGGTGACCCGACTTCGTCCGGGCTTTGACCTTGAATTGTCTATTTTGAAGGCCAAGGTCAAGTGGGGTCACGATTTGACCCGTCCAAAACACTGCCCGAACAAAAGTACCCGACAAAAGTACCCGTCGAAATCCATTTACCCGATTTGACCTTGTAGAAGGTGACCCGACTTCGTCCGGGCTTTGACCTTGAAATGACCATTTTGAAGGTCAAGGTCAGGTTGGGTCAAACACCAACACCCCAAAAATGGTGGAAATCTGCCCAGCGGATACCGGGAAATCGGCCCAGCGGATACCGAGATACCCTATGCATCAAATTTCGTCCGTAAAAATCCGCCAGTTTAACCCGATTTGATTTCCACTCAAGTATATAAACGCGCCTCATATACACACGCTCATTAATTATCAAGTTTCAACGTAAAGATAAATTACCATCGGTGTTCGAGATATCGCCCAGACGTCTGAAACAGTCAAATGCATCGGCCGGTTAAGCGTTAACGTGATCTATCGTTATGACCTCTAACGACGTCATAGAAGTTACGCATTGTTTTTATCCTGATGGAAGATAGTACCACTTCTTCTTGATAATTGAGGCAGATAACTAAAACGGATACATACGCATTATATATCGTTGGAAAGATTCTCACAGTGTCATTATTATGACTGGCATTTTATTATTCGCGCTGTTTCGAATCGATTTGTAAGCACCGAACTCAAATGAAAGTCCCGTAACACAGCGTAAAAACAGATTTGACCTCGGCACGTGAAAAGTTGACCTCGGATCTGAAAATAAATAGGCCCATGTTCGTTCCCGGGTCGAATTACGTGTCCGTACCAAGTTTGGTCGAAATCGCACGGGCTCGGCGACCCGATAAAATTCGTATCCGGGGCAAGATACATACACATACCAAATTTCAAGTCGATAGCTCCACCCGTTACCGAGATATATAGCACAATGTCATTTGCGGATACCTCGGCCGGTGATGAGTTAACGCGACATCGGCCGGTTAAGAGTTAACGCGATTACGTCACGATCTGTTGATGGCGTAATATATTTACGCAATGTTTTTCGATGAGCGAAGCATGGTCCTGTGTTCTTCCCGATAATTAAGGTAGAAAATTTAAACGTACACAGGCGTGTGATACATCATTGGAAAGATGAAGCGCCACAGATTCTAACCGTGCAAATTATATGACTGGCAATTTATTATTCGCGCTATATCGAATCGATTTGTGAGCACCGAACTGAAATATATTAGCGCAAAACGGCGTAAAAACAGATTTGACCTCGGCACGTGAAAAGTTGAGCTCGGATCTGAAAATTAATAGGCCTATGCCCGTTCCCGGTCGCAAATACCACCACATACCAAGTTTCATACCGGTGTACCCAACAAAGCGAGGTAACTTGCTTTATACCTACATAGCGAGGTCTGCTCGTTCCCGTGTAGATAGCGACAATTTCAACTATTTGGCATGTATTGGAGGTCTAATGTATGTTGGGGGACACAACAAATTGTCGACAGTTAAGTCCTATGGCGTCTTAAGACAACCTTCACAACACAACCATACTGAGGTACATCTCCCCAACTCCTTATATGGCATGACACCGAGAGGTATTTCTAAATAAGGTAAAGGCACACATTATGCTCCATCGTCAACGTGCAGAGGTATATGTTAACGCACAGTTACAGCGCGTTGATGACAAAGTGAGGTATACAAGTAGAGGATGAAGATTTTTGTTGGTTGCTGATCTTTTTTTGTGTTTATTTCTGTAGACAAGGAAACTATATTTTTTATTTATTAGATGGGAACCATTTGAAACTTCGGGACATTTCGATTTGCCATTTGCCGCTTTGCAACTATTTGAAATCTCGGTTCCGACCTTTCCATACATATATACGCGAACGAAACACGAGGCTAAAAGAGAAAGGAGAAAAGGGGGGTTTGCTCGCGACGCGCAGCCCCGCTGCCGATGCATCACCAAAACAGCCTAGCAAGTTAAATAGAAACCCCGGACTCTTTGCAAATATTATTGGCCCGCCCTTTATTCAAGTTTTCGCGCTTTTTCCGTTTTTCTTGCTATTTACGAATTTGTCCATGTCGCTTGATCGATAAACGACCGGTTACAACCGGATAACCGGGTGTCGCCGTGTAGAGTTAACGAGTCCGTGGTCCCTGGTCTCTCCCGCATACGTATATACACCATTGTAATGGGGGTTTCACACACGGTCCTCTTTTAGGACCGTTATGCCGAGGGTACCCCCCAAAACTCGGGCTAGGGTTAGCGAATCGACGATTATTTTTCATTTTCTCGCCGAATGTGGAATTGTTGGGGTTAAACCAGCCTTTATGAACTATTTTGACGCAAAAATGTCGTTTTTTCGACGTTTTCCGTGCGAAACCTAAAAATCGCGTTTTGACCCTGACCAATTCAACGCGGACAGCAGGGGTTAATAAATTGTACTGTCCTAGGGTACCCTGGCTCTCCTGGACAGGAAGCTACATATTTCAAAAGGGGTTTCTCACATGCACCCTCTCAATTTTGACAAATTCAAACTAGGGTTATATATAGGTATAGGGTTAACGCAACCCATAAGTATCAAATTACGTTGAAATCTATGGAAAGCCGAAGAGGACATGTTGGTTGCTAATTGCTAGATATACGACGCGGTATTTTAAAGGTGTTTCAAACTAGGAGATAGAAGTATTCTGCGTTCAAATGGTGATGAATTATAGTATTTTATTCAAATTTTATGGCATAAATTGTTATTAAAACCGTATATACTATAACAAAAATGAATGACTCGAAAATTAAGTGGGCCTTTAAACAAAGTCACAATTGCAGTTAGGCTCATCTCATACTCGTCCATTCAGCGATATTCTGCTGCGCAGTTTGTTATAGCCTCCAGTATTCATTGAGCGTTATAGCCCCAACTGTTATAATTCGCCTTTAGCAGGCGTACTCTTGCCTCAGATTATTGAGATATTAGGTCACACGTAATCACATTAAATCGCATGGAAACATAGCAATTGTGTGGGCTGCTTGGTGTGAATATGTAATGAGAAATAAGGTGATACGTAATGACATTAAACTCAAGAAAACCCGCGAAAACAAAAAAAAATCACATTTAATGTTTTAAGTTATTTCCTTCTCTTCGTGATAATGAACCCTCTCAATACTTTAGAATATAGAATTAACCTTAAAATAACAAAAACCTTCGGAACACAGAACCTTCGGAATAACGAACCTTCGGATTGGTGAACCTTCGGAATAGCGAACATTCAGAGAAATTTCGGAATAGTGGACCTTCGGGATAGTGAACCTCCGGAATAGAGACATGCCCCCCCCAATATTCATATTATATGCCCAGAGTTCAAAGGTATGGACCCATAAAATTCTAAACTTCGCCCTTAAAATATTGAACTCCAAATTGGAGCCCACACAGAACATCACTTAAGTCAACTGTACCCGTGTCATGTCCCAATGCGGGAGGGTCCATATATACCACAACATTCATATTATATGCCAATAATTCAACGGTATGGGCCCACGTAATGACATTAAATCTCAAGAAAACCCGCGAAAACAAAACAAAATCACATTTAATGTTCTAAGTTAAGTTATTTCCTCCTGTATCTGTATCGGTATGCGCGCAGGATCAGTTCCGATGTGAGCGCACACTCCATAAAAAGAATCTTTGTGAAAATGAACCCTCTCAAATTAGTCTCAATACTTTAGAATATAGAATTAACCTAAAAATAACAAAAACCTTCGGAATAGAGAACCTTCGGAATAGCGGACCTTCGGGATATCGAACCTTCATAATAGAAACATGTCCCCACAATTACACCGGTGACGTAAACACATGTGCTAATCTTTGTCGTACTATCGTAACTATCGGTACGATTTATACTCTAGTACGAAATAAACATAATACAATCGCCCAGTGGATTATCGATCGACCACACAATATGAAAAACTCTACACCAGTGTACACCACTGTGTGGCGTAATAACATTCTTCTCATAAAGCTCTTTATTGCAATTGCATCTGTATTATAAACGCTCTTTATCTGTTATGACTTTCACAGCAGTCTAACGTTTTTTTTAAATCTGACGTCAACATGCGATTGTATACACCAGCTGTCGCCTCGCTCAATATTGTACTAGCTATTTACATTTAAAATACCGAATTAGTTACTTATATTCGACGGTCCAAAGTCCGGGGCTACAAATAGTCTTTAGGAATTTAAAGATTATTTTTAGTAAATTTGATGGTATTAAGTGCACAGTCTCAAACCAATCCTTTTATATATATAGTAGGGGTTGGTAGAGTGGAGCGTGCCCCAAGCTCCTGTGGTTTTCCTTTTAAAAATTGCCGTTTTGCGACCTATATTCCGACCTATATGGTTAACAAAAATACAACAGGGGTGGGGGGGGGGGGGTAATCGTGGGGCACAACTGTTCCAGTCTTGGTTAACTCGACTGTATATACACTTATGTATAAACTGTCTTACATGTAAGATATTCTACCCATTTTCCATTTCCAGCGAGCTGGGGAAACATCGTGACACATCATAATATTGTTTTGAAGAACAATGAATATCACGGACCTGTACCACTTTCCCACCCCCGTGGTTGATATAGACAGGGGTGGCGCCAGGATTTTCCCGACAATGGGACTATTGGTCCCCGGCAGTGGGGGCTAGGGAATCAATGCATAGTTTAGTCGATATCCCCGACGGAGGGAACTACCCGTCGGGGGAGGGTGGCCATTGACTACCGCTCTTGACTATATATATATATCATTTGGCAATTTCCTCTCGGCTATACCGCTTTCCTCTTGAGCCATGGATTAGTGCAAAATAGTTCCATGTGTTCCATGAAGATGCAAACAACATTGTAATTAGATTAAAAAATGAATAGTTGGCTGGAGTCTTAAAATCAGTTTAATTAATTACCACGTTATCTATTATAGAGAAACTGAGTGTATTTTCGCACTCGTTCCAAAATTATATTTTTTTTAATAAGTTGGAGGTACGAATGGAAGGATGACCTTTAATAGATGTGATCAACAGACAACGTGAAGCCATTTTCCATCAAAACAGTTACTCATTTTAAGAATATATGGGTTAATATTTGTGTAGTTTGGACCGAGTTTCCAACTGCTGACGCAATCCCGTTTGACCTCAGTATAAATAGAAGCACATGTAGTGGTCAGACCAACATACCGAGGTAATAATTTCTTACCATATTGAGTACCTCATAATGTTCATCTGATGTGGAAGAGGTTACACTCACAAAGTATTTCAAAGGTTTACAAATTTGTCTAATAATAAAGACTAATAGCGAAATTCATACATATAAGTATAACATGGTTGTTTAAATTTCACAGCAGAGCATTGACAGCCCCCCTTCGTGGCAAAAGCTTTTCTTAACTTAAGTTAGTATTATTGTTTACTTATGACTGTTTGTCAAGAACTCGCCGAGGTAAATTTTTACTACTGCACAAGCCTTGGCCTACCCCATGAACATATACATTCTGCATATATTGTAATAATATCCACTGTTTCTGCCAATTTGAGGGGTCCCCACTATTCTAATTGGATTACAACAGCCACTGGGCATATAAATTTAGCAAATATTGTGGTAACATGTCATGTTTCTTCCTAATTAAGGGTTTCCCTCTGTGCCAATTGAATTAAAACATTCACTTGGCATATACAATCTGCACATATTGTCATAACATCCACTTAACATCCCATGTTTCTGCCAAATTTAGAGGTCCCAACTCTGCTAATTGGATTAAAACAAGTCACTGGGCATATAATTGTTGCAACTATTGTCATAACATGCCATATTTACAAAACTGTCTGTTGATTTTATTGATTGTATCTCATAATAATGAATTAAGTTTGGCCATAATTGACCAAGATAGAGACCATTGTCAGAAATTAATAACCATATATGCATATTTTGAGATAGGGCAGGTGAGGGGTAAGGCAGGGGAAACTTAGTATCCTGGTTGTTTTGATCAAATAATTTAAATGAATTCCATATTGAGTACCTCATAATGTTCATCTGATGTGGAAAAGGTCACACACACAATGTATTTCAAAGGTTTAAAATTTGTCGAATAATAAAGACTAAAAGAGAAATTTATACATATAAGTATAACATGATTGTTTAAATTTCACAGTAGAGCATTGAAAGCACCCTTCGTGGAAATAGCTTATCTTGACTACATAAGCTAGTAATATTGTTTACTGTTGACTGTTTGTCAAGAACTCGCCGAGGTAAATTTGTTCTACTCCACTAGGCTTGGCCTATCCCATGAACATATACATTCTGCATATATTGTATTAACATCCACTGTTTCTGCCTAATTAAGGGTTCCACTCTGCCAATTGGATTAAAATGTCCACTGGGCATATACATTCTGCACATATTGTCTTAACATCCACTGTTTCTGCCTAATTAAGGGTTCCACTGGGCATATACATTCTGCACATATTGTAACATCTCATGTTTCTGCCAACTTTAGATGTCCCAACCCTGCTTATTGGATTAAAACAAGTCACTGGGCACATACATGTTGCAGCTATTGTCATAACATGCCATGTTTACAAAACTGTCTTTTGGTTTTATTGATTGTATCTCATAATAATGAATTAAGTTTGGCCATAATTGACCAAGATAGAGACCATTGTCAAAAATTAATAACCATATATGCATATTTTGAGATAGGGCAGGTGAGGGGTAAGGCAGGGGAAACTTATTATCCTGGTTGTTTTGATCAAATAATTTAAATTAATTCCATATTGAGTACCTCATAATGTTCATCTGATGTGGAAAATGTCACACACACAATGTATTTCAAAGGTTTAAAATTTGTCGAATAATAAAGACTAAAAGCGAAATTTATACATATAAGTATAACATGATTGTTTAAATTTCACAGCAGATCATTGAAAGCACCCTTCGTGGAAATAGCTTATCTTGACTACATAAGCTAGTTATATTGTTTACTGTTGACTGTTTGAAAAGAACTCGCCGAGGTAAATTTTTTCTACTCCACTAGGCTTGGCCTATCCCATGAACATATACATTCTGCATATATTGTATTAACATCCACTGTTTCAGCCTAATTAAGGGTTCCACTCTGCCAATTGGATTAAAATGTCCACTGGGCATATACATTCTGCACATATTGTAATATCCCATGTTTCTGCCAACTTTAGATGTCCCAACCCTGCTTATTGGATTAAAACAAGTCACTGGGCACATACATGTTGCAACTATTGTTATAACATGCCATGTTTACAAAATTGTATTTTGATTTTATTGATTGTATCTCATGATAATGAAATAAGTTTGGCCATTATTTTATTGACCAAGATAGAGACCATTGTCAGAAATTAATAACCATATATGCATATTTTGATGTAGGGCAGGTGAGGGGTAAGGCATGGGAAACTCAGTGTCCTGGTGGTTTTGTTCAAATAATTTAAATGAATTCCACGAAATTTGAGAATATGGCTCATATATATGGCTGACGCAATCCCATTTGACCTCATTATAAATAGAAGCACAAGTAGTGGTCAGACCAACATACCGAGGTAATCATTTCCTACCATATTGAGTACCTCATAATGTTCATCTGATGTGGAAATGGTCACACACAATGTATTTCAAAGGTTTACAAATTTGTCTAATAATAAAAACTAGAAGCGAAATTTATACATATAAGTATAACATGGTTGTTTAAATTTCACAGCAGAGCATTGAAAGCCAACCTTCGTGGCAATAGCTTATCTTCACTACATAAGCTAGTCATATTGTTTACTGTTGACTGTTTGTCAAGAACTCGCCGGGGTAATTTATTTCTACTGCACTAGCCTTGACCTCTCCCATGGACATATACATTCTGCATATATTGTATTAACATCCACTGAACATCCCATGTTTCTGCCAAGTTTAGAGGTCCCAACTCTACTCATTGTATTAAAACAAGTCACTGGGCATATAAATGTTGCAACTATTGTCATAACATGCCATATTTACAAAACTGTCTTCTGGTTTTATTGATTGTATCTCATAATAATGAAATAAGCTACAATTGGCCAAGATTGAGACCATTGTCAGAAATTAATAATTTCGAGGTAGGGCAGGTGAGGGGTAAGGCAGGGAAACTTAGTAGCATGTTTGTTTTGATCAAATAATTTAAATGAATTCCATGAAATTGGAGAATATGGCGTATATATATATATGGCTGACGCAATCCCATTTGACCTCATTATAAATAGAATCACATGTAGTGGTCAGACCAACATCCCAAGGTAATAATTTCTGATCATATTGAATACCTCGTAATGTTCATATAATGTGGAAGAGGTCACGCACACAATGTATTTGAAAGATTTACACATTTGTCTAATAATAAAGACTAAAAGCGACATTCTGATATATAAGTATAACATGGTTGTCTAAATTTCACAGCAGAGCATTAAATGCCCCACCCCCATTCGTGTCAATAGCTTATCTTGACTACGTAAGCTAATAATATTGTTTACTGTTGACTGTTTGTCAAGAACTCGCCGAGGTATTTTTTTCTACTGCATTCGCCTTGGCCCAGTCTGTAGTTCTGCGTAATAAATCGCGTAGTTGTGATACCTAACATAGCTTGGGAATATTATATGCTTCTGGGACAGTAAACATCCACATGCGTAAATATATTAATTGATGTATTTACCTTGCAAAGCCAAGGTCTGTAAATCGACTTCGAATCCCGCGGTCATCGATGGAACCGGAAGCGTGTGTGTGTTCCATTTGTAAAAATTGCGCATGCGTATTGCGGTGTCAATCAGGACCATGGGCGGGGCTATTATTTTATGTTAACCAATCAGATTGAGCGTGTGTGTTTTTAGGTTTCAGGTCATTTTGAAACGCACAAATTTTCTCACACACACATTGGCACCACAGTGTTATTCCGAGGTACCTCCGATATTTTGACACAGGACTCTGAGTCAACAATGTAAGCGCTTAGAGAGAATACATAACGGGGGTAATAGGGAAAAGTACCTCGCAAAGTTTACAAACCTCGTTCTATTGGTGTGTAAAACATCGATTTACCTCGAAAAGTAAGGTACACCAACGCACCCTCACACACACACACACAGATCTTCCAAAATATATAATAGATAATGTAAACAATGTTTTCTACAAAGTGCCTCTGCTATTAAACTGCAATTTAACATTAATTCCATCACCTAATTAAACAAACATGTTGGTTCTGGTAATTGAGGTCATATTAGTTTGGGAATACTAATTTAGTGTATCACAATATGTATCGTATTGTTGATAATGACGTATTATGATTCGTATTGTATCATGACCAAGTATATCATTACAGCCATCGGGACACAGCAGCAAAATTATGTACACAGGACCTGGTTTCTGTGTCATGGTCTTCTACCAGTAAATTACATGACATTACTTATTGTACATCTGACACATTTGTCACTTCCGCCTCAAAGAATGCCGGTGCGATAATACTTCCCGAAGGTTTGCACCTAAGAAGAAGTAGACTTGGAAGGAATTTTATTTTCAGCTCTGTATATGTTTTCAGTCCTGGAAATGGACCTATCCGTAGGTACCGCCCCAATTTCAATTATAGCCAATGAGCCGATATAGCTTAAATCCGGAAGTGACATACGCCTGCCTAGTGATATGAATCGCACCACAAGCCGGTCCCTAACTACAGTTGTAAACTATAGGGAATTTACGAACACGAGAGCAAAATATGTCTTAAAAAGCTACAATGGTGTTGATATGTGCATGGGGAACATGTCCGGTTGACGAACGATATTTATACATGTTTTAGTTCGGTTTCCTAAATTAAAAAGTAACTATGACATCTCTTTACGCTGGATTGAACAATGCCAACGACCACACTCGGATCCTAGTGTAATTTAAATTTCAATATGTATATATAAACAGATTTCAGACTAACACGTGGAAATAGCAGTCCCGATCGATGATGCATTATGAATATTAATTGTGCCGCGAGTATGTGTTTTATGTGAAGTGTTTTTCATTATAAATGTATACATTTGTTGCTGTTATAACATCGTGGTAATATTGAGTTCGAATGTCTGCTATTAACACTAACCTGTATGATATCGTGCGAACGTCGATCTTACTGAATCCATTTGAGAATCTAAAGCTTCCTCCGACAATGTACATATAAATGAGAATCAACAGATGTTTTCCAAGATTTTTTAATTACACGAAATTTCACACATTGCACGTGCTTCGCAGTGTATACACGCAACCTTCACCGAAACAGTTCACTTTGTGCCATTGTTGCCTCGACATGGCAACATGTAACTGACTCCATGATAGTCGGCGTTTTCTTTAATGCACTTTATTTATGGCAAATATAGGATGTGGAATTTTAAAAGGCCATTATTTGATAATCCTTTCCATCCGGTCTGATGTCACCATGCAGGGTTCATTCAGGACGCTCGTGTATGGTAAACTGATCTCGTTATATTTATTTCGACCAAAGAGGGATTATAGATTAATTACCACATGAACACCCCCGTTTGGTTTATTTCATCAGCATAGCTTCGATATTAAATTTGTTATTTGATATTGAAGTTTCATAATGGCTTCATTTACACCGTTTGATTCAACGTATGCCTAAACATCTATCTTTGTTGTTTAACAATCACAACTGTTTTTTGTTTAAAAATGGTTCTATTTTTGTTTATATCTCACGACAGTCACTTTTACATGTTGCATACACGCACAAAGGTATCTTGAAAATCGTGATATTCAGAACGAAGCTATATTATCGTGTTACATGGCGTTTAACAACACAGTTCTTTCTCATCGGAAGCTAATTTAGCACTGAAGAGATAGCGGAATTGAGATGGCTTGTGGTGCGTAGTTATAGTAACCATGCAGTCTACAGGTGGGCGGGACGTATGGATAGGTCAATTGGCCATGGCAATAAGCAATGGCATGGGAAACGATGTGGAAAAATGTGGAATTCTAACATGCCACCAAGTCACAAATGCTTGTTTTCAGTGGATTTGAGTGGTCTAGAGCACTGTTCTGAAGAATCCACTGGCTGACAAGCTGACAGCCTTGGGGAATTTGAGAACTTTGGGTTAAATCAAGATGGAAGTCAAAATTAGGGCCCTGCGAATCAGTTGTTTCCATTTTGAATCAAATCTTGAATCAAATCAGGCAAACGATTCCGTCGATTTGAAATCAAATCGAATCTCGAATTGAATCAATTTTACTGAGCCAATCGAGTTCAAATAAATGATAGAACTTCGAAGAATTAACACTTAAAATTTCATAGAAACTAATGGAGAGGCATGGAAGCATGCATCTGTTGGCACTAATATCACCCTACAGGGCTGTGGACCTTTGTAATAAATATGATAATTATCTGTCCATGTTGATATAAGTGAGTGTCTGAGTTTCAGTCGCTTGAAAAAAAAACGTTATTTGATGCCACAGCGGCCGTACTCTCCAGGGCAGCAGACAAATACCCACCACAGCGCAGAAATGATTGGTCGGTGTGACAATGGGATCCCAAAAGCATATATCATGGTATACTTTTCTGGCTCTTTCCCAGTAGAAACTTTCTCCTTGTGGCAAGGATAGAAATATTTACCGCTATCTTAGTTTAACCCAAATTTTCTTAAATTCCCCAAAGCTGCCAGTGGGTCAGCCGGTGAATTCTTCAGACGGATACCCCAGACCACCGGAATCCACAAAGAAAAAAATTTATATGCAAAAAAACATGCAACAGCTAAAATTCATGGTTTGGCTGCCGGACTAGGGGCTGTGTTTTTTTTTCTGCAGACTTTAGTCATATCGTTTTAACAGGGTTTTATGCCCAAATGCTGGATATGTGATTTAGATAGTTTGTTTTAACTCAAATTTCAATAAATATTGATGTAGTCAGAGTGGAAGTGTTAATAGACAAACCATTGGAATCTAAAAAGGATTCTCATAATATATAACTAATATATAGTATATAGTCATTTCTTTGAGTGAAATTTATTAGACAGTACTCGGACACTGAACCTCTAGAGTCTGATTCCATTACATTCATTATGCTTGGCTGGTATGGGCAAATTACCCTGGGCAGGCCAGGACAAAATAAATGGAATGATTTTTGGTGACCGGCATAATTTAAAAATAGCATACTAACAACTGAAAATAAAAAATATGTTTTATTGAGGTTCTTTGACAAAACCGACATTGGATGGTGTTGGACAAATGAAGGCTTATGATTAAAATATCTGATATTCACAATGAAACTAATAAGAATTTAGATTTTTACCGAACAAGCAAACATACCTAATTTTATATCAACCTTGCCACCAACACCCTCATATTTTAAATATATAGTTTCAATGAAACTATATATTTAAATTATGAGGGTGTTGGTGTCAAGGTTGATCTAAAATTGTTTCACGTTTTTATCATATGTGTGAAGAAATGACATAATCTTGGCAAATTATAACAAAATGATAATTTGTATCGCAACATAGATCTTATCTATGTGATATGGATCGAGCTCAAATTTCATATATAAGGGTAAAAAACCACAGGGATCATCGACGTCACATTTTGGACAAGCTCTGAGCACTCATTCTCCACTCCCAATCATCAAAATCACCGCAAACAGCACTGCGGGGGTTAATCGGGTTGATAGTTAAAGAGCGTTCCTATCCGCAGTGTAGTTGATAAAGAGCGTATGTGCGTAATATGATTCTTACGTCTGGGTCTGGGCGTGTGCGTTAGTATACAGACATGAGCGTGTGATTCTTACGTACTTAGGGCTTCCTAGGAACGCGGAGCGGGTCAGTTTTTCCGCCCTAGGTGATCTTCACCTTGAAACGGGTGCCCACAAATGATATATATGTGTGTATCCTTTATAGACTCGAACTGATTGAGCTCAAACTAAAAAATTAATTAAAAAAATTAAAATTGTCATGTTTCTGACGAACGGGCTAACCTGCTAGTCTACTATATATTTTGAGAACTCCGTATATATATATGTGTGTATATATATGTGTATGTGGGTACTTTATAGAATCGAAAACGGCTGCGCGGATCGAGCTCAATTTCGTATATAAGGCTAAAAACCCACGGGGATCATCAACGTCGCAGTTTGGACAAGCTCTGAGCACCCATTCTCCACTCCCAATCATCAAAATCACCGCAAACGGCACTTCGGGGGTTAAGGCATCAACATTCTTTATATTGACCATATTGTAGTTGTTAACCGACTGACGCTCTTTATTGCCATCGACATTGCTAAACGGTTACCCATGCGTACGAAACTACGGATGCAAAACGCGAAATGCATTTATCTCGATTAAAAAGGCAGAATTAACTCATTGAAAAACAAAAAATGCGTGTTGTGTGATTCTTATGTCTGTCGTTCCTAGGAAGGGGGGGGGATTTCATCGGGTCAGTTTTTCCGCCCGAAAAAGGCAGAATTAACTCGTTGAAACATGATTGAAAAACAAAAAATTAATTAAAACAATTTAAAATTAAAAAAATTTAAAACTGAAAAAACAATTAAAGGTACTCAATCCGATAAAACTCCTCTCAATTACTATTTCAAAAATATTTTATTCCAGTCGAGGAAGTCGCCCATCAAAGCTCAGATTTGTTAGATATCAATTTTAGAAATCTATTATTTTTCATTATCGGGAATACTTTCTGGCCCAGAAATTGCGTTATTATTACCACTTGATTTTAGAGTTATCCATCCTTGTCTGTTTGAATAGATTTTGGTGTACACATCCCGAGCAGATTACGGCAGTTGAAGGCAATTATTAGTACTCATCTCGAGTAAATAACAAATTTCAAAAATCAATATCTAATAACTCTGAGCTTTGTTTGATGGGTTCCTCGACTCGAATAAAATATTTTTTACCCCCAAAGCCAAAGAAATAGTAATATAGGACCCTCTGATCGGATTGTTGTTGTTGGAATCTGTTGAGATGGGGACCCTCTGTTCGGATTGAGTACCTTTAAATTAAAAAAAAAAAATTCAATTAAATTTAAAAAAAAAACAAATAAATTAAAAAACAAAAAATTAAAATATTACAAAATTAAAAAAAAATTCAATAAAAACAAAATAATTTACAAAATGTCATGTTTCTGACCAACCACGCCAGTGGCGGGCTAACCTGCTAGTTCTATATAAAATGAAACATGCTGGCATATTGAGTGCGTTGTTAGAAAAAAGATTTTGCCTTTAGAAATGACTAATTTTTAGCTTCATGCATTTTTCTATGGCTTATAATTGACAACAGGTCTTAAATTCCAATATTCAACTTATTCTGATGGCAAGCAATTGACTTCTAGTAATATTATATTAATAGGTAATTTATTATTAGGTAATCATGCTATTTACCCTTTCAGAACAGAGACAGATGACAACTAAAGTAACCACACAAGAAATGGGAGATACATGTATACTGGATTGATTTTTCCATATGTATGTCTGTCTGTCTGCTAAACCAGGCATTCATCTCGGCTATGAATTATTGGATGACATACCGAATGAAAATTGGAATGGATGTTTGGCTTCCGGAGCAATCATGAGCCCCCAATTTCATTGTTAGCATTTTCCATTCCAGAGTCCTTAATTTCACCTGAAAGTAGTGGTTTTCTGTCTATCCAGTTACAGTGCCCCCAAGATGAAGCAGCCTCATTCTGCTCAGTGCGGCAGGCCTTTTTTAAGTGAGAAATTACAGCAATTTGCCAACATCCAATTTTCCACCACGAATTGAAGTGATTCACCGCAATATGCCGGAACACTATGAACAACGCAAGGATGGTTTCATTATATGTCTGTATGTCTGCAATTTTTCTCCCAGACCCGATTTCAATAAAATTTGGTGTGGTGACTTGGGGTATCCTGACGGATGTTATAAATGCATTTTTTTTTAGATTGAACTACTTGCTCCATATAAAAATGAAAAAAAATAATACAAATACAATGTAGAATCAAAATTATTTTTGAAATTTTGAAGAAAAAGATCCCTTTAAAATAACATCTGCAGCGGTATCCAGAGTCACCACACCAAATTCGGTTGAAATCGGTGCAGGGGTCTGGGGCAATATATTTCTAAGCTTCATAGACTATGATTATGTCTATACTTCCAGCCCTTTTAATTCAGATTTTTTGGCTTCGGCAGTCAGCTGTTACGGAAATCCTTTGCCATGGCCAAGTTTACTTCAGCAAATGGCTTCGGCATTGCTGATTGCCATAGGCAATTAAGAGGGCTGATACTTCTCACCTTTACCATCACAGAACTTCACTGTAGATCTGCGATATATACATGTACATGTAAGTACATGTACATGTATGCCGTACAACATATCAGTCCAACATATATAAGATCATCTATTTGTGGTGTTGGTAGCATTTGCGGCAACTCGCGGCGACAAAAGTTTCAATGGGCATTAGATTATAATCCTTTCCACTCAAAAATGGCGCTTTTAGATGTCGGAGATTGCCGCCGAGATCCACCTCAATTTTGAGTGGACCAATCGCCGCAATGAGCTGAATGGGGCTGATTCGTCTTGGGGGTACTGTATAATCTCATTCAAAGGTCATCAGATCTGAATGGAATTTGTTACGGAGGTTCAACATCATGACTGCTTTCAGAAGAGGATTTGTACTTCTCTAACGTTATCCTTCTTTGTTTATCTTTAGATATATCAGCATTAAATTGGGTCATTTGATCTCAATGAATTTCATGTTTGTCATACTCAATGTAATAAATCTGTGTATTGGTGATTGGGAGAGGAGGTATCAGTAAGATACTTTTACACTTCACCCCAATACCTTTGCCTGATATTGACGGAATATTTAATATAAAGTTCGCCGTCGGGTGTGCTTTCAAAAGAGTGCCCAATGCCGTTGTTGATATTCCATTCTGTACTTCCGTCCATCTGTACGTCTGTCCATTCTTCAGAATACATCACCTTGGGTATTAATAATTGTATGTTATTGTCATTTGGCATGGTGATAGCACAGGTTGGGGGGGGGGAATAATACTAACATATTTCGGGTTTCGTCAATTAATTTTTACCAGAGTTAAGTACGTTCCTTGTTTAAGACTTGGAAATTTGTATATTTTGTCTCTACGAACATATCAGTTTGTTATTCGGCAATGATCATTAGATATGGTTGTGCTTTGGTGTGTTGATAGCCCAGTTTAGAGGGAGGATACCCACTGACTATTTGTCCCCTTCACTGCTACCAGAGTTATGGCCATTTTTGGACTCAGAATTATATTGAATTTTCATTCTGGAGTCATTTTACATTGTATTTCCAATAATAATAACGGTCAGACTTGAATTTTATTATGCCCCCAACATCCAAAGGAGGATTTGGGGGAATATAGAGGAGACCTTCGTCTGGCCGTCCTTCCTTCCATCCGCCTGTCTGTAACTAAGATTTCACAACACAGCTCAAATATCGATGGTCGATTTTGGATGTCCTTTAGTATGGTAGACCAGCATTGTGGAAAGGATCTCCACATAGTGCACGTTTTTGTCTGCACTTTTTTTCCAGAGTTATGGCCCTTTGCTGGATTTAGTGTAAAACCTGTCAACGCGTCCATAACAAACATTACGATGTGGATGTCTTTATTATTGGATTCCGTTGTCCTTTGGCATGGTAATAGCACAGGTTGGGGGAAAAGATATCCATATTCTTTGGGTTTTGTCCATAAATTTTTTACAAGAGTTACGGCCCTTGTTTGACTTGGAAATTTGTGTCCGAAAGAACATTTCAGCTTGTAACTTAATTGGGCAAGGATCTTCTGATTCAGTTGTTACTACAGGTTTCGTCCATTCATTTTTTCCAGAGTTACAGCCCTTGTTTGACTTGGGAATTTCTGAATTTTGTCTCTGTATGAAATTTCAGCTTGTACCTTGGGCATGGATCATCGGATGAGCGTCAGGGGCACTGGTTTGGAATGCTAATATTTGTGTCTGAGTTATTGCCCTTTTTGGAAGTAGCAAGATTCTCAATCTTTGCTTCACATCTAGCATTGTTACTCAAGTACCAACAGGTGGATTTGAATATCTTTGGAATAGTGATTGGTGTATATATGAGCAAAATGATACACTGGGTTTTATACAATGATTTCCTCAGAGTGACGGACCTTCTTGGATTTAGAAAATAAAAAACTTTCAATCCACAAATATTTAGTATTGCCCACTCTCTAAACTGAGCGTTGGGGGCATATGCCATGCTTAGCATTGCACTTGTGTTTGAATGTCTGTAGATACCAAGCAAGAACATCCAAAGAGCATGAAATGGGTCTTAATACCATAACTTTTTATGAGGAAGCTAATTGTGCTGTATATAAATGCTAATGTGGCCGGGTTGAAACAATGAAAATGGTTCTGTTGCAATGACCAGCAAACTTTAAACATAATACATATATCTCATCCCAGCAAGTGTTATGTAGATTCTGGTGTATAAAATAATATATATGAATTGAGCGAATCTGTCCAGAAAAGCTATCATTTAATATCACCCTCAACCAAGTCATGTTGCATTTCTTCTATTGAACGCAAATTATGATAGAAAGAAACCACTTTATTATGTCTTTATAGACAAGAAATATATCCAACCATCAGTTTTGTCTGTATTGTATTGGCAATAACAATTTGTATTCTTGAAATTGGGATTTATAAAAATCATGTTGTTTTTGTTGTAAATGAGGCCCGGAAGAAAAACACAAACTTTAATGGTGGTGTGGTTAATTGACATATAGTTAAAATTATCCCAGCTTTATTGATATTCAAGCCAGTTAGCGCATTCAACTTTATAATCCAAGTCGATTGTATTGAATATGTTAATGAGGTCATGAATGAAGGCTGAAAATTATGAAGGAATCTTTCTGAACTAACCAAATAATTTCTTCACTATCAAAAGTGCTATGGACGATTTGCTGGTTAATATATGTGTTGATAAATTATCAGCCGATGAGTCAGCAGTTAGTATTTAGTGAGATAGTATAGTGTTTTGTCATTTTTTTATTTGAAAGGACTTGAGCCCCGGCTAGGGGGTAAATATACTATCAATTCTGCCATTCCACTTTGATCATATCAACCCTGTCCATGGACACAATTTTGGCAGGACGTTTTCTCAGAATTTTATAGTTCAATTTTAATCAAATTTTCTGCAGGGGTCAATCATCATGGCATCCTGTGTACCTGTGATTTGGAGTTTGGTCCAAACATGTTTGACTGTGTTATGACCATTTTTCGACTTAATTCTCCTGATTGCTACTTCATTGGAATAACATATTGAATACTAGGGTTATACCTTAGTCCCACCAGGGCAAGGGGGCAAATCAATCAGGTGGGCACATGAATATGTCCACTGGTCTCCCCAGGGCAAGGGTGGCAAGTGTCCCCGCATGCCCCCTTCTCCGTCATCCCTGATCCCACCTCTTTTTTGACATAGAATTTTTTTTGCAACATGCATAATTTTGTCCGATCTTTTATTCCTACATTTTTAGGTCAATGTTTTAAACTTGGCACATATATTTAGTACCATGGGAACATGTGCACTGCGATTATGAAGTCTGCCCGACTTTTTTGTGTGGAGTTATTCCCCTTTTTCGACTTGGAACACTTTCGCAACATGCATAATTTTGTCCGAGCTTTTATTCCTACAATTTTTGGTCAATAGGTTTAGGATAAGGGTTAGGGGTTAGGGTTGTGCACCTGCAATGGGAATCTGTTATTTTATTATTTTAACTAATTGTTTACTGACATGTGAAACATCTTAGTGTTTTAAAAACTCCGGGGGGGGGGGGTCCTTAGTCGCATTGGGACAATCACACCTCTAGTTTACAACAGCAATGCCCCGCCCCTAAAACTGGCTGTGAAATATCATAACTTGCTGTCTGCATTATCCCTGCTAAATATAATAAAACTTATTGCTACATGTAAAATATATACATATTTTACATAAATCAACTATTGATCTTTGTTCAGAAAACATTTACTGACTTCATGTTTGTTTAAAGACACAGATGGCCTTCATTGTGGGTTATAACTTAGAAATAAAGTTACCAAATTATGAATTTTTACAAGAATAAATTAATAATAGTATAATATAACGATAGTATCAGTGTTATATTATCCACAAAACACCACTTTGTGTGAGACGAGCATTTGTTTATATACAACACATTAAGAGTGTGTGATAAGCAAAACACTCAATACAGTGACAATTTTTTTGAGACAGTGATTCATGGTGACCCATTTAGCACAAAAATCTTGATTGGCAAGCATTAGCAAACATATTGGTATGTTGTAAATAATTTGGTGGCAATTTTAACCAAAGTTGAAGTAGTGGGGTCTCCCCGCTTTTGTATGTTTTGCGTAACGCACACTATCTATGTACTGTATTGTATCATAATATGGCTTTTGTTTACTAACAAGGCATATGATCTTGACAATAACATGCTATTTATGCGATATTTTTATGATTGGTATAAGAACAAAATTTGTCCATATTTTTAAATTCATTCTGTTTATTATTATAGATAATAAATTATTTTAACTCCATTTCAGTTTTAGTTTGGCTCATTATTTTTCTCTATCTTGAAGTTGTTCAAGTATTTGGTCAGATACATACAAAAAATACATTTTTTTCCCCACATGCCGCAAAGAAACTGGAAAGTCTGCTTGCACAATACTAATTATTCATCCCCTGCCCAATTTGGCATCAGCATAATTAATTTGAATAGCTACCATAATCTGATATGTTAACGAGATTCACAGATACATTCCTGAATCTTTAATAATTCAAAACCCTTTTGACTTTTAGACACACAGCGATTGAGATATATAGGGATCAAGAGATTGGATGATGAGGGAGTTGCTCTTTGGAGTGAACCTGGATTTTCACCATTCAATCGCTATCATTTCATGACGGGAGCTGTGCTGGTGCAGCATCAAAGATCCTGTGTGAGTGAATTCTCTTATATATGCGAATCTCCCATATATAAGAGAATTCACTAACTTACAAGGTCAAGGAAAATATTGTTAGGCCAATGTATGCTCTTATATATGCGAGGCTCCATATGGGAGACTTGCACAAATAAGAGAATGCATTAGCACAAGGTTTTCGCAAAATTTCAGGAAGCTCCTGTCATGGAAGGGTTAATGTAGCTGTAAACTTCACATACTTTCCAATCTCAATGTACCATTGTTGCTGTATTTTAGATGCTTGCTGTCATTGTTTGAATAAAGTCATGTACTGTACCAATTTTACTGGTCAGGTCACTTAATTATTCCTGCAACCACTAGACTCACTTTGGGCTCGGTTGTTAGATTCCATTAGCTAACACATGGTTACTGGGTTAAAGCTTCAGTAAGATGCATGGCCTTCACACGCAGTCAGTGGGCAAATGTGAAAATGTAATTAGATGGGGAACGGGTATTTTCGGGACACCGGGATCGACCCTTTTTATTTTTCGGGAATTGGGATCGTCAGATTTAATTTTCCGGGAATCGGGAACAGAATTCCACCTGGACCCGGGAAAGGTTGAAATTATTTTCCGGGACCCGGGAAATTATCCCCAATTAATCGGGATTTCCATTTTTATTTACCTAATTATGAACTGATTTCCCCAAAAATGCACACAGCCGACGTGTATTCCAGCGATGAAAGATGAGTCAGGCATGTTTTGTTCCGTTTCTTTTTAATGTACGTTCTCTGTAGGGAGTATTCAGCTGTTGTCGATACCGTGCATCTGTCACAACTACCAACAAAGTCTGCTGGTATCCAGTAAATTTTAAAGTCATTTATTTATACGAGTTTTACCACTTGGTCAATCTAAGCTGTTGTATCTGGTGACTTGTGTACATCCTTGTTGTCTCCTATTTCTCAGTTGGTTTGTGACTTGGTTTTTCATACTAACATTCCAGTTATCGGGCACAATCTCAAATCACAAACCGTCTTAGATATATTGAGACCACATGAATTTGCATACATCACCTGGACATTTAGGGAATACCTGATTTGCGGTGGTGTAGATCAGTGTAAAGAGTGATCTGTTGATTCTGTTCAATGGATTTGCATATAGGTTCGCATTTTATGTCATGTAAAATGATGTAATTGACCAGACAGTAGCCAGTAAATCATAAGATAGCATAAAAATACAAGATATGTACATTGATCTACATTACTTGTGAATATTGTAATTTTTGTCGATACTCTATATAATATTTTAATTCCTGGGAACTGGCTTTTTTTTTAACTGGGAACTGGGATTTGCTTTTATTTCCTGGGAACTGGGAAATGGCATATTTTTTTCCTGGGAACTGGGATTTGTTGATTTATTTCCTGGCAATCTGGGATTGGACCCGCCCCCTCTAATTAAACTTGAACATTTCCAACCTAACTTTTCATCTGATGACCATTTCAGTCTAAAAATAGGGAAATATTCAACTTTTGGTGTGAAAAATATTTTAATAGTTCGAAAATTAACCTATGAGAACATCTGATAGATCAATTGCTGATGGCCAATTGCTGTCTAAAATATCTAATTGTTGCTCTTATGCTGTCAGGTGATATATTGTCAACAGTTACTGTTGAACACTTTTACCAGCTCTGCATATTGCCCTGGGTACTGTGTTCTGACCAATGTTCACTTGGGTACACCAAATCTAAACATAGATGATCCACAAAATTAGGAGATTGAACAAAACTAATTTATTCCCAAATTTATATTATCACACAAATTTAAATCTTATTAATAATAGTCATACATTCATGATGATGATCACTCTGTCAGGTGGTGTCTGCCAAACCCCAAAACAAAATTTTTTAAAAATTATCACAAAGGGTCAAGATGGCTGGATGGTTCAGAGACTGCATATTTAGTATCAAATGAACACTTTTCCAGAAGTATGTTGGTTTGCCATGCAAACTGCCATTTGTTCCCAGTTCGGTAGGGAGAATTAAAAACAAAAAATTATTAGAATTTTTTTTTCGCCAATTCATAACTATTTGAACCAATATAATTTATGAAATCATGCTCGGACTGTGTATGCCTACTGTTTTCAATAAGATGAACCACCTTCAGAGCCATGCCCCCCCTTTCTGATTCTTGCAAATATTTACCTGTTTTCACATTATTTACAAACATATAAAAACTGTTCTGTCCATTCAACAATGGAGGATGAGTAGGCCTACCGGTACATAATGTTATATGTGCTTTAATTTACCTTATTCTGAAGCAAAGTCTGAGGTACCATATTGTAATTGATAATGCTATCTTATATAGGCAATATTTTATTTAAATATAATTGAGCTTATAATTACCTGAACCATTATTTAATAATAATACAGTAGTGGGGGGAAATTGTGAGATAACTACCCATTATAATCTCACAACTTGATTCAAACTATACGAATGTCCCAATATATAAAACCCCAAACTCAGATATTTGTGTTCGGTTCTCGAAACCTCACACGTCTTACTCTCAGCGAAGATATACACACAATGAAGATGGCTCCCAAATATGGTCAAGGGAGATGACCATTACGGAAGAACCAATCCCGATGTGTATTGCCAAACACCTCATCTAATATGCATCCCAAATAGTATATAAGAAACAACTACATCCCATCACATCATGCTTTCACTAGACTCATCTCGTACCTAGATCATATCCAGGCATCATTCACACCAGGCATCACCCATTCGGGGACACCAATTCGCGGCGACTATTGATCATTATATTTGTACACACTGCATATCTTATTCACAACATAATAAAGACTTGTACCTACTATATACATGTGTCATTACCTCACATAGTATTAATGGTACCATGAGCAGTTCTACGTCTCACCACACAACTTGAAGTCTCGGCCACTAGACGATCACTACAGAGCAGAAACAATCTCAAACCGCTACTCAACCACGGGGATACAGCCTTACACTCCAGCCACGGATAGACAGTCTCATACACTAGACCACTGCACCGGTCAACAATAACTCAACCATTCGGACACACAGGAACCCTTCGGACACACAGGACCGCATACCAACCCTTCGGACACACAGGACCGCACACCAACCCTTCGAACACACAGGACCGCATACCAACCCTTCGGACACACAGGACCGCATACCAACCCTTCGGACACACAGGACCGCACACCAACCCTTCGAACACACAGGACCGCATACCAACCCTTCGGACACACAGGACCGCACACCAACCCTTCGGACACACAGGACCGCACACCAACCCTTCGGACACACAGGACCGCATACATACTCATCTGATATAGACGAATCAACCTTTTATTCTTATACAACCAGCTCACATCGTGTATCCAGCTAAAAAAAATATTACTTCTCACGCCTCTTGCAGACCAGATTCAGATCCACATAAACTTTAACATCCGATTTGGACATCCTTCGGCTTCCAATAACCACGACGAGAACATTCTATACATCATTCATCATCACAGACTTGTGCACATTATTCTTCTCGGAAATTGGTGAGTGACCATCTTTTCTTTCCCATTTGCTGTCAAATTGCACACCCCCTATTTTTAGCATTCTTTTACTCCTTTTTTTTTCACGTGGGTTATGGACACATCACCTGATTCTACTACACCTACACTACCTACCCATCCTACTACAATACATGCTTCAAACGATCAGCCCATACCACCCACCTCTTACAAACAACATTCAGTTCTTCATTTTAAAACTTACTGTAGATACGCTTTACCCCACCAAATAACTTTATCGCCACAACTCATTAAATATTGCAATCCCATTCGCATTGATATAACGCAAGATACAATCCGCTTATACGTGCGTTGTATGATTACAAATAACTACTCAGGACATACACTAGATTCTTGGAACGAGTGGCATACATTTCCGGCTCATTTTACGGATTATCCAAAACTTATCGTCAACTCTATAGTCGCGGCAATTCCCATAAAACATCCTAATAAATCACCTGAATCGTGTCAAATACACCTGAATCGCATAATACACCGCCACGGCACTTGGAAAAAAATACAACATATTTCGCACCCATACCATAGATCCCAAAACAGACACCGTTAATCCTTAATAACATAATGGAGTCACCACCTCCGCAGAGCAGCGATTATTTTCATCCAATCAATTATCAGCATCACCTTGAATTAAACAGGGAAACGGACCGATCAACCGCCAGACCCCCCCACACAGACATTACTAATGAAATGGGCAAAGATAATCAGAACTTGCTATTGTCACGGCTTACCCATGAAATTAGCCATTTCACTAGTTCTATCCGCGACCAGACTGAAAGTTTAAAAACACAGACAACAATAACAGCACTGCTGGGAATGAATTCCATTATTGAACCCTTCGATGGCAAGCCTGACGCTTTTCCCCAATGGGTCCATGCGGTGGAAAAATACTCCCGCGCGATTTCGGCACAAGATGAGACTATCATAAAAATTGCCGCTCAGACATGTAAATCTCAAGTTTCTGAATTTATTCAACGCTTCATAAATGAAAATAACACAGACGGAAAATTCATGTTCACCTGGACCGATCTGAAATCACAGTTACGCTCATTATTCAGTTCCATAACTGATTCGCCTCAAGCCATTTCCTCATTACAAGCCATTAGGCAGAGACATACGGAAACAATTGCCATGTTTGCAGAACGCATACGTACCCTTGCTAAACACGCGTATACTGATGAAATTAACACAAGAGCAGTGCAAACACAATTAGTAGCATTTTTTTCCGACGGTATTCGCGACTCTAGTATTAAATTCAGGCTTCTCAAAGACGACCCCATAACGCTTGATAGAGCTACTGATATCGCCCTACGCGAAATGAACCTTCGGCAACGCTATCGCTTACGTTACGGTGAACATCATAATGATTATAACCAATTCCCACAGTTACAATCCCCTCAACCAATGGATATCGACAATAACCATCGACACATTCCAAGAGGGCCATCACAATCCACTTACAACCCCCGTCAATCCAAAGACAGACACCGAATCAATGATCACCCCCACAGGCGCCAACCTTCAAATTCTCACCACCCCTACTCTGAACCAAGGGTCTCCCATCCAAACCTCATCCAGACCATGGATGCAAGATATACTACAACAGCTCAATGACCCCTATTCTGTACATACTGCAGATTAAACAATCATACCACAGACCAATGCAGACGTCGGCCTCAAAATAACAACCAATTTTTAAACAGATGAGGACTCATTGCATCAAAAATTTCACCCCACCCACCAACGCAACGCAATGAGTCCAATAACACATCAAATTAGCACAATATACAACCACAATCATAGATATGCTAAAGATCATCGAACACACGAATCTCAAAAGCATAGAGTCTATAATTCACAACTGCAGTCCATTAATCATTACCCCACGCTACCACCAAACTGCCAAAACCAACGATATATTAATTACCGTACGCGGCCTCCACTTGATCTCCCTCGCCACAGGCACGTAACACATACCACTTTCTGCCATAGCAGGTGTTCCTCTATGAAACCCAGATTTCATAATTCTTCCAATAAGTCTATCTCACCACTTCTGGATTTAACCTTTCCTCCCCAATTTAAAACCCTGAATCGCCTTGAAAAGCCCAAGCACCAACACATTACTAATTCTTACTCATCATCCAAAAGAAAATCAACATGCATCAGTTCTCGCGAATCACATTCCAATACTGCAATTAACCCTATAATACCACCAGTCAAACCCATACAACACACTATACCAGTACTTAAATATCCAAGTGATATGACAGATGGTGCTCTAAACCAAACACCATGCTCAACTATCATTAAAATACACAAACAACGGATTAGATCACTATTAGACTCCGGGGCAACCACCAGTTGCTTGAAATACGACATTTATAGATCCATGCCAAATCGACCACCTTTAATTAAAGAACATGTGTTACTCACATCAGCCGATGGTACACCAATGAAAGTTTTTGGATCCACACATCTCACATTTAGAATCGGAAAACGCATTCTTACTCACAAATTTGTCATATGTGCAACCTTGTCACGTCCTTGCATTTTAGGGCGCGATTTTATGAAACAACACAGTATTAGACTTTACTTTGATCTAGAAAAATTCAGAATACAGAATCAATTATACCCGATGTTAAGGGATGGTCACATTGCATCACTCATCCGATCAACAAATAACGTTTCATTATCACCCCACTCATGCGCCATCATAACAGGCAGACTCATAGGGCCAAATGATATGTTTAACACACCTATAATCCGAATAGGCAAAGGTAACATGTCCATTTTCGAACACGAACCAAATGTACATGTAACCGACACGCTAGCAGATGCAAATAATCCCAATATTTGCGTCATGATAGAAAACCAATCGGCGTCACATATGTCCATTAAGAAAGGCCGTGTGATAGCACAAGCATTTGGCACTCAAGAGCAAATGATATGCACGGCATCCGATGAGCAAAACATTAACTCATCTCCGCCAAACAAACACAGTATAAACACCATAGGTGACCGGCAAGACATTAACCCTCCAGTCACCAAGACTCAACCTATATCTGTCAATGATATCGTGGCACCTCAACACCTTAAACAGCAGATATTGCAACTAGTATCACAATACCCTGATGTTTTTACAAATGACATAAACAAGATAGGATATTGTCCAAAAATTAAAATGAAAATCGACCTCAAACCAAATACTTTACCTATTTTTTGCAAAAAATATCCGACACCACTGAACAAACAACGAATTATGGCTGCTGAGATAAAAAAATTATTAGATGCAGACATTATTAGACCAACGGCCCACTCATCGTGGGGATTTCCCAGTCTCCTCATACGCAAAGCCACACCCAATCCCGATGGTACTCCCAATTATCGATTGGTAATCGATCTCAGAAAACTCAATGATGTTTCCATTCCATTAAAATGGTCTATGCCTAGTTTTACAGAAATATCGTCCAAGTTACTCGGCTCAACTATTTTCAGTATCTTTGATTTATCAAATGCTTATCATGTTATTGGAGTCGTACCCGAAGTTGTTCCCATATTAACTATGAATACGTCCGAAGGACAATACAGTTATCAAAGAGCCCCGATGGGATATGTCTCGAGCTCAGGGTATTTTTTAAAACTCATGAACATGGCCCTACACGATTTACCATTTGTAGAAGGATTTGTCGATGACCTGATCTGTCATAGCTCCGATCCTCAAACGCATATACAGCAGCTCACAAAATTATTTGACAGACTCAGGGAATACGGCTTAATAGTTAAACTATCAAAATCTAAATTTTGCCAACCACAAGTTAAATTTCTAGGGCATATTATTTCTGACAAGGGCACATCCCCTGACCCTGAAATTCTTTTAATTATCAAGTCTTTACCACCTCCGAAATCAGTTAAAGAAGTCCGCAGATTACTGGGAATTCTTAATTTTTACAGGTCATATTCTCCTACTTTCGCATCGACGGCATTGCCTTTAATCAAACTCACAGCCAAATATGCTAAATTTGTGTGGGATGCGCCGTGCCAAACAGCGTTCGACGCGCTTAAAGAAAGCTTAGCAACCGCCCCCATCTTAGCTTACCCAAATCCCGACAAACTGTTCATTCTGACAGTAGATGCATCTATACATAGTATCGGGGCGATACTATCACAATATGCTCATAGCCAAGATGATAAACACGTTGAACTACCAATCGCGTTCGCCAGTAAAAAACTTAACAAATCACAAAGGAATTATTCTGTCACGGAAAAAGAAGCATTCGCGATATATACGTTTGCAAGGCAATTTAAATTTTACTTACAAGGATCCCAAGTAGAGATTAAAACAGATCACTTACCCCTCATCCACATGTTTAAAAAACAGGATCTGATAAACACAAAAATTCAAAAATGGTTTTTGGAAATATCAGCATTGAACCCAAAAATTACTTATATTAAAGGCACGAACAATGTTACGGCAGATTTTTGCAGTCGGATAAACCCCGACACACACCCCATGCATCAATTCTTGCACCGATAGCGACCCAAATCCACCCACCAATCCCCTTGTACAGGATATTAATATACTTGACATGAAAGATATTCAGGAATTTTCAAAACAAAAAAAACAACCAAAACAGAAAACGGATTCCGAACCACCAGTTGATCTCGACGACAGCCCGGTCCTTCCTCCTATAACTAATATAAGAGATGAACAATCAGGAGACCACACAATCTCCGAGATTATCAAACAAATGCAATCAACAAATATACCCGAAAAATTAGCAAAAACCTTTATTCTCAAAGATGGTATCCTACACTATATATCAATATATAATGACATACCTAAATTACGTATATATATAACGGACAAAATAGCACAAGAAGTTATATCCCAATATCACAGTCTCGGCCATAGAGCGGTACAATCGCTATACGCGACCATACGGAACAGATATTACACACCTCAGTTGTTTGCAAAAATTGTCACATACATAAACAATTGTCATACATGCCGACAACGAAATGCTTATAATCCAAAAATCCCGCTTCAACCAGTCACTGCCCCATCAAGGCCAGGACAACTCATAGCTATCGATCTTATGGGACCATTTTCCCCCAAAACACAGTCAGGAAATAGATTTATCTTAACTATTATTGATCAATTTTCATTACATACTTTAGCATACGCATTACCTAACAAAATGGTGGATACAATTTTAGAAAGATTGAATTCAGAGTATTTCACTTTATTTGGATCAGTTGAAGAAATATTAACAGATAATGGGTCCGAGTTTGCAAACTCTACCTTCACTGAATTTTGTAAATATTACCATATCAATCACCGCCTCACTTCGTTCTACAGACCCCAAAGTAACGGTAAATCAGAACGTTCGCATAGAAGCCTAGCATCAATCATTTCAACAATCACCCAAGCAAATGTAGAAAATTGGGACCTATATCTAAATTATGCATCACAAGCAATGAACTTCCATTGTTCCAGTGTACATACACATTCACCATTTTTTCTAACTTTTTTTAGAGAACCACAGATAAGCATAGACCGAATTTTAACACACAGAGAAAAGTATTTAGGAGAGGATTTTTTAGCCACCACGCTTCAAAATCAACACATTATTTTTAAAACTACAAAATCTCTTCTCGAAACAGCCTCTCGCAACCACAAACAGAACAAAGGTGGATCTATTCCAACCTTTAAAATAGGCCAATCCGTCTATTACAAAATCCACCAACCAAATCACAAATTTTCATTTAAATATGAGCCGTTTTGGCGTATCTTGAAACAGACAGGCCCCATATCTTACATATTAAGACATGACCTATCTGCTAAATTAACAAAATCACATGCTAAACACATCAAACCATCCCCCATTGATTGGCCTACACCTCAAATTCCCAATCACTTAAAAAATAAACGACATAATCGATTTGCATTTCCACCGAGTGAAGCCAGTGTCGATAATAATAGCTCTCAATCCACTTTGGAATCAGACGATGACATCAAAACCACGGCAATTAAGCGCGCTCAACTTGAGCGCTCAAACACAGACGACAGCTCTTCAATACCATTGGCTGAATTAGCCAACAGACTCATGGCTTCGAAACATTTTAATAAAACAGACAGCCAATCACCCCCGGATTTATCACCCAGCGACCAATCTAGGCCCCAAACACAGGAACCAAATGTCATAAAACACAAATTAATTACACAAAATTCTTATAGTACGACGCCAGACACAAAATCGGATCGCGCAGATAACAAACGCGGCCGGCACCGTAAATTATCTTCACCATACTCCAAACACACGCCTAAAGATTCATCGTTTTCTAATTCCTTCCAATATACATCACCCGACAGCCGTTCGACAAATTGGTCAAACGAAAGTACGGAAACATATGATTTATATCAGATGACAACTGATATCGAACATTCATAGTCATGTATCAAAGTATCTCACAATCACTAATGATAGATAATTTACATAACTTTTATTAATATTATATAAAACAGATCTTACAAAGGCATAACCCTACTGCAATTCTCCCATCCCACCCCCTTCGGCACAGAGATAGACACCCAAACGATAAACTTCGTTCACACCAGTGGTATGATCATTAAACAGGGCATCATCTCGTTTCCCAAATCTCTAATTCAATTATCGCTAACAGGTGTGCATTGAGTCATGATGCCGAAGTAAATTTAACCGACATGTAATATATATCTTTCGCTAATGACTGACACTCGGCGTCTTGGAATAATTGTTTATTCACGAAACATGCCAATATGTCGATCATTGTCTCTCGCACCAATCTCCGAAATATCGCAAAATCCCGTTCATGACTCAGTTACATCTTCATTCCCTCCAATATGCTTAACTCAATCATATATTCATTGACATAGCAAACGAATCCTACAATACACTATATATTATACAGTAGGTTATACAGTGATCACGGCATATTTTCCTCAATACCACCCCCCCCCCCTCCTGCCAAACAACGCTCTTTATCATAAGAACGATTGGTACAGAAACCACGGCATATTATCCCTCAATGTAGACACCCCCACCCACCAACGCCACAATACACTATATATATTATATAGTAGTTGATACAATAATCACGGCATATTTCCCTCAATATCACCCCCCCCCAATACCGCCACAAAACGCTCTTCATTATAGAGCGATTGGTACATAAACCACGGCATTTATCCCATCAACAACACTTCCCCAATCCCTATCTCATTGTAACGGACATTTGTCCGACCTTATTTTAGGTCATGACACCCTAAAACTGCCACTAAACGCCTTTTGTTATATGGCGTGTGGAATATTAACCACGGCATGCATCACCCAGATATTCAGTATTTCCCAATCCTAATATGAAAGTCACCATTACACCGCCCCCCCCCCCCTCGAACAAACAAACGCTCTTCATTCTAAAACTTAGATAATCCAATCAATAACAGAATTGAACTCTTGGCAGCGGTCTAATAATATATTTATCTCTTTACATTTCAACCAATCTTAGACTATAATTAAATAATCTTTGGCGATTTAGCACGTTTACAAAAGTTACTCTTTGTATCTCAACCAATATTAACACCTTTGGGCCATTACCACGATTACAACAATAACAACAACAACAACAAAAAAAATACATTTCTTTTCACTGAATTTATCAGCAAGATGTTATTTCTACAGGCTAACACGGTGAATAACCACAAAAACAATTCAATTCATGTTATTGTTGGCTAAACACCGTGCCAGCTTGCAGAATGCAAGCCAGCTCTTGATCCAGGGACGGTCCGAATTCTTCAGGGGCAGCAGTCACACCAACATCTTCTTATAGCACTCTCCGATGTTGGCTCCATAGGTCTATTATCCTCTGCCTCTCATCTATAATCTCCAGCCGGAGATTTATCACCTTGTGGCATCGTTCTAATTCAGACACGGTACTCAAATACCGTGCCCAATCTATACTGGTCCCTCCAGCCAGGCACACAGCAACTATAACATCATAAAATGCCAATATGTGATCCACATATTGCATTGTTACCTCATATTGGCTCGTTTCTAACACAGCAACCTCAGCCTCCAAAAATCGCAGGTAATCAGACATAATGAAAATTATGTCAGAAATAACCCTTGTCGATAAGTCACACACACCTTATATACTTATCTCATATTGGCAGATAGCGTCCGTATGGAATCGGGACGCTGTGCCAAACCAAGAAAGCACTCTCGAAGATTCTCGAGGGACATGCTAGGCACTATCTATCTCAAATATATATTACAAACCCCTGTTCCCGCTAACATCTAACCAGCTATCAAGCGATATCTCTTCGATACATCTAAACATAATATCCAATGATAAATAAACACACTAAACATCATCTAATAATCAGATATAACTCAATGCTGGCAAGTCCAGTGTGCATCGGTGCACCATGCACACAGGGCTAAAACTTGCTTCCCTCAAAAAAATAAAATAAATAAATACAATAAAAATATATTACATAAGTATCATATCAATAAATAGGAATATTTCAACATAAACTAATAACATAAACAAACATTACCCAGCCAATTTTTCTGCCTCATAACATAACCAAAACTATCCATAATTATTCATCAAACTCAAATAATCCTATTTAGATGAAATAATTAACCAAGGTTCACAACCTCACAAGTGTATCATAATAACAAACTTAAGTGACACACACACACCAATTATTACGACATGAACACCGATAGGTGAACCTTCCTTAACGATTTAGTACGCTTACCCCCCCCCCCCCACGTATCTAGTGAGATACAATTCCCCATCCAATTCCCATGATACCCGAACGCCCTTCCACAAGAAAATCTCCAAATACAACGTACATGTTAACGGCCAATCAAGGCCCAGTTAACTTAACATGTATAGAACACACAGTGCACAATCGTGCATAAAAATCCCAGATACATGTACAGAGCTAACTGAAGCTCACTCTTACATACATGTAACGCGCAATACACGGACCCCACATGCATCTATATCGTGCATAAAACAAAAATCCAATACACGTGAACACGAAATTCACGTACAAACTTCACCCAATACCGCCGCTTACCAAAATGTGCATATACAGTGCCAAAATAGGCTCACCATGTGCACTTTATCCCAAACGACACAAATATTGTCAGTCCTTAAGCAATATTTTTCATATTCTTCCCTACCCCATATATTATTGTCAAATATACTTGCCAATGATTAACTGTCATTAATAACATATTCATATACGCCCTATATCGGATCTTATAACTCAAATTAACACATGTCCAACATCAGTTCATACTACCATTACTATTCATTAAGGCGAAACGATGTATAGAACCCACGTATATAGAAGCATCAAGTTTCTTCATCCAAATCCCACACACGTACAATCATCGAGTTGTTCCAATAGGACAACGGAATACAAATTTCCGATATAATTTGTCCAGGAACAAAATATCACGTCAGAAACACATTTTTTTCAAATATATCAATACAATTAAATAGGAACATACAATTACCATTCATATACAATGCTACCGATATAGATCACCATGCAAAATATCTCCCAACATGACGATATTGTATACATACCCCCCCCCCCCCCCCCCCCCCCCCCCCCCCCCCCCCCCACCGCCAAGATAACCAGAGCCGCGTGACAATGCGCGATCAAATATTATCATTACAATATAGATAGAACTACTATTCCATGCGTCAATTGCACTCCCCTAATACTATACAATCAACAAAAATTTCCGCCAATAATCATGTCAAATATAGCAATAAGAACCTATATATAGCAGTACACAATACGCATTTATTCATATGCCTTTTGATATCCATATTGACATGACTGTTGGTATACCTACACCCTATGACACATACATTTTATAAATAATACAGCAACACTACTCGTCATTCACATTCAGATGTCCATGTGATGTTTTCAATGAAACCAATCTTCATTAGCACGATGTAGCCCACGTTAAATTATATAGGCACAAACAGCTATCAAAGATTGGGCCCATCTTTCTCTTTCACTCCTCCTGCCAAACCTCCTCAAATCTCCCCCATCAGCCGGCCCAACTCAACTCCGTCTTACCAGTCAGTCTGTTCTTCCGACCACAGAGCTATCAACCTTCTCCTCTCTTCCCTAATCTGCCTCCTCAAATTTAATACGAGGTAACACCTCTCATTTTCCTCCAGCCACAACGTACACAGATATCGATCGCTCTTGGATGATACCCCAGTCCGGGCATGCTCATTTCCCCGCTCAAATTGATCGACTATCTGATCATTCACGTACGTCAGATATATCGAATCGACGATCACCCCAAAATAACCTAGACCAGACGCCCTCGCATGGCTTAACTTACACTCTAACTCACTTAAAAGTTGACTCATAACTGCAAAGATTGAAAGACAGGCCCGTAATATTTTCCAGCCATCATACAAACGCATTTATACCGCTATACCACTAATTACCTTCGTCGACATGCCTAGCGCACGCAGCGCGGCTAATTGGTACACACACTGGCATCGCGTGACGTCATATTTCGTCGATTTCTGGGGGTACCCAGATACACAGTAAACAGTAAACTTACACCGGCCGAAAAATCTCATTGATTAATCAAACCAGTTAACCCATATAAGCCATGCCCACGCGAATCTATCTTTATAATCAGATACCGGCTAACCCGCTAATACACACCTATATTTTTACTTATAGGGGTGCAAGCGATATGAAGCCTAAAGAAAACTTCGTTAAAGCGACCCTCTTCATACTTATCATCGGCTTTCAAACTAGTGACGCTATGTTAACTCGACAGAACATGTTATTTTTGCATCACCGGCAAATTGCTGTCTCAAATGAAAATTGGGATCTCAGTTTTCTCATCGAACTCACACCATATTATACCTACATAGCAAGACTCGCTACCGACATAAGGATGGCCCAAAATAAACTCAATAGCATTTGTGCCACGTTTCATCAAAGCACATATCACCATAACAAACCTCCATTCAGGAACGAGACAAATAACATTAACTTTAATCTCATCAACATTTTGACAGATTTACAAACTGAATTAGCAGCGGCTCTCATGGAAACAAAACAAATCCAATATGAATATCATAATTATTATCAACTCCATAATACCAAAAGACTCAAACGAGCAATATTACCCGTAATAAGCGATATAGCTAAGTTTTTATTTGGCACCCCTTCGATGTCAGATATTACACATGTAGAAGATAACATACGAACCCTCTACCAAAACCAAAAAAAAATCCAACACGATACTCAAACCGCTTATTCTATCATGAATATAACACGCGTCATTTCAAACGAAAATCGCCAACGAGTCAACACATTATCAACAACAATATCCAATATTCAAGCCACACTTCGAAAAGAAACACATCGAACCCAAAAACATGTGCATACAATTGAAATATTCACAATCATCAACGCTAAATTTCTAGTAATATTACACGAAATACAACAAGATGTTATCCAAGCAAAATTATATTTGCGACATCTTAAAGTTCAAATTGCCTCTCTAATTAACCACCGATTTACACCGGAGATCATAAGCCCAATACATTTAAAAAAGGCACTTGACAGTATAACGAAATTACTTCCAGCCCATTTGAAGTTACCATTCCCCATAGAATCGGGAATTGCAAAATATTACCAACATTTGAAGACACAAACCATACTCACAGACAGCAGACTAATCATTACCATAACAATTTATTTACGCGATATCAGAATGCAGTTTGACATATTCCGCGCTATACCATTTTTTTATCCATTAGACCCTCGAGACCCAAGACTCAGACACAACAATAAATATACAGTTGCCCGAATCGATATTACTCATAATTACCTGCTATTATCTCCCGACCGATCCAAATATAGCACCATTGGTGACAATCACCCGTGTATTTTAAACAAATTACCATATTGTAAAATTCAAAAAATTTCAATCGCCGCATCACATAATCATAACTGCCTACTCAACATATTCACCAATGATACAAAAAATACCGCCACAAATTGCCCTATAGCCATTTACCCTCAGTATAATTTACCATCCGCTATTAAGCTGGCGGCATGTACATGGCTTATAACAACCACGAAAGCTCATACATTTACAGTAAACTGTCATCACAATCTCTTAAGAAAACGACCGTATAGAATCACAATTTTACCCCCCATCGCAACGATAACTTTACCACCAAGGTGCATAGCTACATCAGCTAGTATCAAACTAATTGCATTCACAACTTTGAACTCATCAAACATCACCATCAAGACACAAATAACCCAATTACAATCAACTATTGAATTACATAAATTGCCACAATGGAAGCCATTATTTTCCCAAATTCATAACTTGCCCCCTCAAGTATCGATTCCAAACAAGTTACCCCCCATAAAGCAACTATCATTATATGATTTTCTGCAAACAGTCACATCCCTGCAACCCATCAAACAAAAGAAAAAACAGAATTATTACCAAATTATCATTCCCGCGGTCATTACGTTCGTATTAATTTTACTGATTGCCATCTCAAGTCGCAAATACATTATTCAGTGTATCACGAAAATTTCCCAATACCAGACTCAACGCAATCACAACACGCGACGAATTAAAATCGCAAAGCGACGAAATAAACTTAACCAAATGATAAAGGGAACTGATATGCAACTTCGTCACAGACTAACCCCACCAATATCCAATGAAGCCACGAAAGATATTCATTTGTCTCCAGCTAAGGAACCTCAAATACAAATCACACAAGAAGATTTGACATTTCCCAAAAAACACCCGCGAGATGTCGATGAAGAATCATCCACACTACGACCTATGAAAATAATGAAAACTCACGCGTCCATCCATAACCCACCACTTAATCTATATTGATCATTTTCCCAATAATACCATTTTTTTTCCTATAAGGGGCACAAAACCCACAGACTAATTCTAATATCGTTACTGCATGCATACCACGTCAGCTGCATATAATAACGCCATTATGACACGTGCCAACCCCAAGAGTTAGACAACTGACCGCCGATTATCTTCAATAACATTGGTCACGGATCTCCCCACCTATCAACAAATGCATTAATTAAAGTCTCATATACCACACTCCAAACAATATTTCACCTCTGACCCATGCTCTCAACAATTCCCTGAGCAATTAACGGCAGATATGACACGTGCCAACCCCAAGAGTTAGACAACTGACCGCCGATTATCTTCAATAACATTGGTCACGGAACTCGCCAACTATCAACAAACGCATTAATCAAAGTCTCATATACCACACTCCAAACAATATTTCACCTCTGACACATGCTCTCAACAATTCCCTGTGCAATTGACGGCAGATGAGAAACATTTGGTCTCTCATTACCACAATACCGAATGTATACATATCGTCATGATTTTATTAACAATACAACATGCATTTATATAATACATCACCAATGTTCATCAGTTACAAAACATACCATGCACTATTACCGTATTGTTATATTCATTACTTCTCATACTTGTATCTCTATATTCTATTATCATACCTTAGCCTACATATCAATATAGCACGCATTATGACTGCTTGCACGATCATTTTATATACCAACCCATATATGCTTTTCCCACCATTTATTTCATAATCTCATAATATTGCGTATCATCATTTTAAGACAACTTAATATCGCATATCATCATTTTAAGACAACTTTGTTCCACATGTATTAATCATAACTTCACCACAATCAATGTTATTATACTTCATTTCAGCCTCATCCACATTACATGATCACAATTACCCCAGTTAGGTCCATAATTTTGATGTTACATAAGATTTTCCGCTGCGCTAAAAATCTTACACGGGTGGGGGACATATGTGAGATAACTACCCATTATAATCTCACAACTTGATTCAAACTATACGAATGTCCCAATATATAAAACCCCAAACTCAGATATTTGTGTTCGGTTCTCGAAACCTCACACGTCTTACTCTCAGCGAAGATATACACACAATGAAGATGGCTCCCAAATATGGTCAAGGGAGATGACCATAACGGAAGAACCAATCCCGATGTGTATTGCCAAACACCTCATCTAATATGCATCCCAAATAGTATATAAGAAACAACTACATCCCATCACATCATGCTTTCACTAGACTCATCTCGTACCTAGATCATATCCAGGCATCATTCACACCAGGCATCACCCATTCGGGGACACCAATTCGCGGCGACTATTGATCATTATATTTGTACACACTGCATATCTTATTCACAACATAATAAAGACTTGTACCTACTATATACATGTGTCATTACCTCACAAAATGGGTTCATCCCAATTTTTTTTTCAGAAACAATTGGGGGGGGGGGGGGCCATGAGGGCCGCTAGTCTAGTGGGCTGCTAGTCTGGCAAAATGACAGAATTTTACACTGAGTGGATAGTCTTTATAGATTATTTTTTTCAGGACCCATGACTATGTAGGAAACTTTCACAATCACCATTCAGTTGTTTAACCCTTAATATATCAAATGACATAGGAATTGTCTATTATTGATTTGGAGGGGTATTAATGTGATAAAAGCAGATAACAGATAAATAGAAGTTCACAAGGAGCTGCAAAGAACCCTATTGATTTATTGAGGAAAATGTATGGTCTTTTGGTGAACTATTATCTGAATATTTCCTGTGGGTTAACTACTCATCAATGATGCTTTAGTATATAAAGGGTTATTAATAAACACCTAAACCGTTACAATGCATGAGATCTAGAATATTAATTATTAATAACTAGAGTTCAAATTTCAATGATATTCACTCAATCACTGGCTGTTAGGCTAATGTTAGAGATATTCCCAATGCAGAAATGCCATAAAAGGACATTATGTTGAACATTGACTCAGATTCATAGGAGTAACTATTTTATTACTTATTTACTAGTCCTATAGGTTTTGTTATAGTCCTAGTAAATAAGTAATCATCAGAATCTCACTCTCAGATTTGCAAATTGCAGTTAAAAGTTTATATTATAATATAATTTATAAAGACTTTGACAATGGAACATGTTTGTATATCGATGACAATGTATCATAAGCTTGTGCAATTAGTATAAATTCATACTAACTCCTCTGTGTGTCAGTGTTAAATTTGTGATTTATTTATATATATTGTATTTACTTTTAAATGAATTGTTTTCATCGAATATGGCGTCCATACCAACTTGCGTTGTTATGTTAAATCTATCGGACCAGGAAGCGGATCAAATATATGATCATAATATTGTTGCTAAACTGACGGTTTTTTGGAAAAAAATAAAAAAATCGAACAAAGAGAAATAGTTGAGAATTAAATTTGGTCGATTTATTAAAAACAAGATAAATCTGACGTCTCTGTGGTATTGGGGGATTAGAAGATTCGATTTAATGTGACCAACAAATTTCGAAGCGGGAGCTCACACATCTAGAAATAAAAATGGCGTCTTTTAAGGATCAGTGAATATGCACGATCTGATATTGATCCTCTGATACTGTTAAATGATCACTGAAAACAGATAAACATCGCATATATAAAACTATGTCATCCTCCGTGGTTTGGGACACTGAATGGGTGGTCTCATTGGATATTTCTGGAACATACAGGATGGCTTGGGACACACCTATTATGTTGTTTCAAACTGAGGTTGCAACGTATGGAGCACTACTAGTGTGGTTTGGGGACATTCGTTGAATTGATTGAGTCTTTAATTATGTCGATTGAGACACCCATTTAGTGGTTTGGGATACTCATTTTGGGTGAATTGCAAGACCAGATGCATGGTTTCGGGAACTATATGCGTGGGTAATGACACCAGTTGAGTATCGTTTGGGGAGTTACCTACATCAGTCTATATCGGTCCGTGTAGTTCGTGTAATTCGGATTGGGACACCACGTGGATGGTTTGGAACAATGTATGGATTTGGAGCGCCCGTTATGTGGATTTCGATACTCACATGTTGTTTTTTGTATACCGGATGGGTTTTATAACTCTGTGTATGGTTTGGCGGACTCGTTTTGTGGTTGTGGACACTCATCTGATGTTTTGTGAAACTATTTGTGGCTTTGGAAACTCGTATGTTGGCATAGATAACTACATGTTGGCTATACGATATCGTAAGATATAGTAAAAACAAGTCAACAACAACAAAAACACTTCAATATCTCATTTTCGACTGCCATTTCCGCTGTCATTTTGAAAACTGTTTAGACTCCGAATTGTCCAATCATCGCGATATGACTTACTAGAACGGATTGGGATTCGCCATTTTATAGTTTTAGTGTCAAATTATGCACGAAATGACAGGCATAATTATGCTATTGCAAAGGAATAATGCGGTTTTTATTTTGTTGCAGGTTTCTGTCACAATGCATTTAGAGGACTCTGTAGTGAATGGTAGTACACTCCAGAAAATTGCCACCATATTGCCCCGTAACATTCAAGACCACATGTTATCGTCAAATTAGTTAGTGGAGCAGACATCCTGACGAAAAAATGGATCACGTTTAATACTGGCGCCCAGTCTGGAGAAGCATTTTGGCCGACCTTGTTCCCAGACAAAAATTCCAACTTTCTTACATATTTCCTCTATTGTTATCCAAAATTACGTCTTTCCCTTCATTAAACGCATGGCCAGTTTAGATGTTATCACGTGGTCACATTTGGCAGTCAGGGAACTCGACTTAGCGTTTATGGTTTGCAGATTTGTTCATTAAAAAAATCCAATTTTCATCATTTTTGTTAACATATTACAGAATTTAGACTCCAAAATTAAAAAAATTCCATTCTGGTTCATGGGGATTTTGGATATGTTATTATATGAGTATAGTCACACTCTAAAATACCAAAAGTCATTGCATAGTAAATTTTTTATGGTTGGGAGTTTCCTTCCATCCGTTTGAGTGGATTAATAAGGAATCGCAAATTTGACCCAAAAACCCCACATATAAATATGACACTATTTCAAAGGTATGTAGAACCCCCCCTCCCCAAAGCAAATATTGGATATATTGATCCCCAGGGTATTCCCGACAAACTAACAACAACGACCGATTGTTACAGATTTAATATAGGTTCACTTTAAAAGCTGAGTATTAACCAGAAATTACATTTTCTTTTGTTTACATATTCCTGTATTTTGACCCAAAAATTACGACTTTCCCGCCCTGGAATTCATGGGGATTTTGGTTGTGTTATTATATGGATATAGTCACATTCAAACATACCAAAAGCATTGTATAGTAGTTTGTTCACGGTTGGGGTTTTCTTTCCATCAAATTGACTAGTCTAATAAGGAACAGCAAGATTTACACAAAAGACCACAGATAGGACCCACATATCAACTCAAAATCGAGTCTCAACGACCAGACTACATGTATTAATTCAACTGAATGTCCTCTCTTTTCGAAAAAATGTTTCTGACTTCAGAAATAAATTCACTCCTTTGAATTTAATACCCAGTTTGTTTTATCGTTATGCTTAGATTCCCAGATAAAGATATTATGATATCTCACTTTATACGGGACATTCTCATGCAGTTGGAGTATAGTAATCTCTGATTTTCGCTGTCCAAGTTTTAGTATATAACCTAGTTATGTGGCGTCTTCACAGAACCAAGTTATGGGGATATATATATATAATGATAAATGATATGTATATATATATATATGCCTCATAATTCTCCTAATTTATATATACCCCATAAATCTCCAAATCCATATATACCCCATAAATTCCTTAATCCATATATATACCCCATAAATATCCAAATCCATATATGCCCCATAAATTCCCTAATCCATATATGCCCCATAAACTCCCAAATCCATATATGCCCCGGGGTCACTGGCAGCCGCATACATATAGGCTACATATATAAATCACACTAAATTCACTAATATGAAGACTATTATTATGGTTCATAAATTTGCCAAATACATTTAACTTTTCCGCTTTGTGATTACAGTATTGTGAGCATTGTTCGTTGACCTTTGTTTATTTATTTGGAGTTTTATCTCGCTTTCTATAACTTGGTGATATCACCACAATGTCTGATTAATTGTTGGTGGGGAAAAAACCATGTGAAGTTTTCTGTCCCATATTGAAATTTATTTCGAGCGCACATCCTCAAGTAGATCATGCCATGAATCTCTACTAATGCTAACACGCATACAGGCGTTAATATCATTTTAGAATCCGCCACATTGAACTTCTTTGTTCGACAAAACTTCAATTGATTTGTCTCCTCGCCTCATCCATATTTCGCATTCACAATAATGCTCGTGGCAAACGTGGGGGATCCACACTAGAGGTATTGATGACTTGAATCTTGGTGTTGATTTGTAGCCGCCTTTGGTAGCATCAAACATGACGATAGGTCGCTGTATAACAGTCGCCGCTAATTCAACCATCAATCTTGATTCGGCCAAAAGTGGTGCATGCCGTAAGTCTTGCGCCGACGCACCAAGTGCGCCCCTCTCTGTGTAGTACAGGTCAACTGCCGCATCTCTCAGAATCATCCATCCGTCGGTCGTCCCGTAAAGCCCATTGCTGAGTGTCCCTCCAAAATAGAGATATTTCTTCGCCGTACACTGCTTTACAGTATACCCCCTGGAACATCATCTCGTCAATTTTTGTTGTTTGTTTGTTTGTTTGTTTTTTTTTTCTTGATTTAAATTTAATATTTTGCATAATATACGAAAACATCTTAAAAATTATTCATTCACACACAACCTCAGAAGTATGTAGAAATCACTACATCTAAAGATTTAAAATTAATTGTATGGTCAATTCCACTACAAAATGATAAACTGTGGTCTACACAACATAACTGATTTGATTAAAGTTAACCCTTTCTTTTCTAAATGGATTCTCCCCATTCAGTTATAAATGTAAACATTGGAAAGGTCTATTATTCATCTGGAGGGGTGTTTAGGAAAAAATAGGCAGATGGCAGATAATAAAAGTGCATATTTATTGGAGCGAAATATTCAGACAATAACTTCAACAATATAGTCGTTTGTTGAATTATTATCTAAATATCTCCTAAAGGATAACTACTCATCAACGAGTATCTGGAAAAGAAAAGGTTATCAAGATTTCAGTTCATCTAATGCCTTTCTAACAAATTTCCAGTCAATTGTCACAGAGCCAGATAAGTCAATAAATGCTTCAATACACTTGCTAACTGTAGGCATGGTTTGTGAGCCTCGCCATTTATCGAGACAGTCAAAGAATTGCATGGTAACTCCTTGCATAGCATAGTTCAGTTTTGATTGTTCAATCTGGATTTGTGCGACATCAAGCTCAAGCGCTATCATCTCCCAGTTAACACCAACTGCCCGCGACAACTTGATTAATGTCTTGGAAGTGACAGCTGCATCCTTCAGTGCTACAGGCAATACTTTGTAATATTCAGCAAATGAATCGGCATCAAAGTTAGCTGTGTTGGCTTCCTGGATATTACTCAGTGGCGTGCTCTCGAGCTGTTCAGCGATGAACTTATCAGTCATCTTTGAATGCAGAATAAGTCTGAAGATCCGTCTTGAACATATATCACGATTGCGCGGGCGGTAGAGAAAGCACATAATACTTTGACGTTAAAAATGACAAATGTTTCCTGCCGTTGTGTTTTTTCAGAGACGGATCAACATGTATATTTTTCTTTATCATTATTGTATAGCGATCAAACAAATGTTTTTAATTTCGATAGATCATTATCTATTATTTGGTACACATGATTGATATATTTATTACCTCGTTAGGCAAATATGAAATGTTTTTCTAGTTTTTGGTTTTGGAAAATGTACATATTTTATACATAAAAACTGAACACAAGAAACATACTGAACATTTTTCTTGATCATTGCATTTGATAACTTTACTTGGTCATCGTTTATGAACGAAGATGAATTCATATGTTAAAACATCTTAATTAATTGTATATACTATCATGAATTTAATCTATAACATATCGAAATGGTGAAACTAACAGATAATGCACTGAAAAGAAACACAACGTCAGGGACCATTTGTCATTTTTAACGTCAAAGTATTATGTGCTTTCTCTACCGTCCGCGCAATCGTGATATATGTTCAAACACGCCAGCGAACAATTTATTCTGTGAATTTTCTTACAGTAAATTATACAGAGATGTCAGGCAGAGGCAAAGGTGGTAAAGGTTTTGGAAAGGGTGGTGCCAAACGCCACAGAAAGATCCTGCGAGACAACATCCAGGGAATTACCAAGCCTGCTATCCGCAGATTGGCAAGAAGGGGTGGCGTTAAGAAAATTTCTGGTATCATCTACGAAGAGACACGTGGAGTGCTTAGGAAAGTTTTCCTCGAGAATGTGATCCGTGATGCAGTTACATACACAGAGCATGCCAAGAGGAAGACCGTCACCGCCATGGACGTCGTCTATGCTTTGAAGAGACAGATAAGAACCCTTTACGGATTCGGCGGTTAAACATTAACATTGAAACCCCATCAAAACGGCCCTTTTCAGGGCCACCAGATTTATCAAAGATAGCTCTTTACTTAGCATAATACTTAGAAAATAATCAACGATGCTCCGAAACAAGTGATGGATTGCATTTCAGAATGTTGTCAAAATCTTTTAAAAGGTAATGTAAAACTGAATGAAGCTCAGAACCGCAAGTTACATTCGAAGCGTAAACATATCAGAACAAAACTTTGTTATTGTTGTTACTCTATGGCCCTTGGTTGGTTGTTCGACCCCCCCCCCATTGGTTAGATTTAGGCGCCAGAACCTCTGACCTAATTAATTTGGATCCCCCTATGCTAACTGGGTATGCGGGCGTAATAGTAAGCCTGTTTTTTTGGATGTTAGACTTGTGTCTGTGGTCCAGACATGTAAAATACGTTGCGTATTGAGAAGGTGAATGAAGCTCAGAACCGCAAGTTACATTCGAAGCGTAAACATATCAGAACAAAACTTTGTTGTTGTTGTTACTCTATGGCCCTTGGTTGGTTGTTCGACCCCCCATTGGTTAGATTTAGGCGCCAGAACCTCTGACCTAATTAATTTGGATCCCCCTATGCTAACTGGGTACGCGGGCGTAATAGTAAGCCTGTTTTTTGGATGTTAGACTTGTGTATGTGGTCCAGACATGTAAAATACGTTGCGTATTGAGAAGGAGTTAACTTTATTGAACTTTTTACCGGATTTTAGTAAATTCGGTTTTGGTGACGTCATCGCAGTACTGTTAGGTGCTGGTTTATCCTTATGACGTCATAGTGTCGCGCGTTGAAGCTGCGACGTTATAACGGCTTGTGGACGTGCTGGTAGTGGTCTATTATTGGTTTTGCTCTCTGTATCACTATGCCTTACCGTAGAAGTTATCCAAGGCGCGTATCTTATCGTAGGAGGGCATATCCTCGTAGGAGGTACCAAAAAGGTGGCTTTTTACCATTATTATTTCTTGCTCCATTGATTAGCAAAACAACATTAGGTGCAGTTGTTAACAATATTTTGAAAAACTAAATCTCAAATAAATATGAAGAAAATGGTTATTGTACCATTCAGAATGTTGGAAGCTATAAAAGCTATAAAAGCAGGTGTAATTCTACACTTTACACTTCAACTCCGAAGAAGCCAGTCGCAATATTTTTTGCTGACAAAACTCAAGACAAAAATGTTTAAGAGAATTAAAAGACCTGTTTCAGACGACGCCACCAGCGAAGAAGATATTGTTAGAAAAAGACCAAGGCCTGCAGTTATTGAAGAGAGCGATATGGAAACTGATGGGGCAGAAAGTGAAGAGAGCGATATGGAAACTGATGGGGCAGAAAGTGAAGAGAGCGATATGGAAACTGATGGGGCAGAAAGTGAAGAGAGCGATATGGAAACTGATGGGGCAGAAAGTGAAGAAAGTTCTAGTGATGGGCAGATTGGACGCGGTCGAAGACAGAATAGAGAAATTGGTGGGAAGAGAAAGAGAAGTTTGGCTAGAGAGCGTGTTGTGTTCAAGCCACCGAATTATTTCAAATTGGAGCTGAACTCGGAGAAATTTTCCAGAAAATTTAAATCAGCAGCACGACAATTTGGTGTGAAATTCGAGAAATTTACAGATCCAATCGAGAACATTCCAGCGATATTTGAGAAGTTGACAGAAGAATTGAAACAGAAATGTTCAGCAAATGAGAAGACAAGAATCAGAGTTACGATAAATCGTCCAGGACTTGATATGAGCATTTTCATTCCATTCACAAAAGCCAGTGAATTGAATGGTGGGACACTCATGGATAATATTCAAAATGTGGTTCAATCAAATGCAGACTTTACAATTCATGACGGTGCACTCAATTTCGAAATCTTCGTTACAGATATTCCGGAAGGTGGTACACGACACTCACTACATTATGGACCATTTGCAGACAAGAACAAGCTGACAAAAGTAAAAAGAAGTATTGTCCGGATTGAAAATGCTGATGATGTTATGTGTATGGCAAGATCTATTGTCGTCGGAATGTGTAAGGCAGATAGTGATGGATCTGCGTGTTGGTAAAAGAAATGGAAAAGAATAAGACAATCAATATACACAGCACAAACAGATGCAGCAAAAAATCTACTCAGCCGTGCTGGCATTCCACACGATACAGTTTGCAGTATCAATGAGTTCCACAAGATTCAAGAAATATTGTATCCAGAATATGTTGTGAAAATTCACAATGAATTTGCTGGCGCTGGATTTCTATTTGAACCTGCAGAAATGTGTTCGGAGAGCAAATGTGTACACATCTACTACAACAACAATCACTTCGACACCATAACATCAATCAAAGGATTTCTAGGCACCAACTACTACTGTGAATACTGTGACATTGGATTCAAAAGTCGTGGCGATCATCGATGCAGATTTGTTTGTGCTTGCTGGTCATTGACACAGTGTAATTTCACAAATTTGGTGAAGTGTAGAACGTGTCGACGATCATTCAGAAGTAAATCTTGTTTCGACAACCATTTGAAGACGGAAGGAAAACAGAAAAGAAAAATATGTGATTTGGTTCAACTATGCAACAATTGTGATAAAGAAATTCTCACCAATAAATCAAGCAGACATATATGTGCGGGGTTGAAGAAATGCAAACATTGCAAAGAAATCGTTGAAGCAGATCACAGGTGCTACATTCCAAAATATGAATCACCGGAAAAGAAACCTGCAAAGATTCCATATGTATTCTTTGACTTTGAATGCAGACAAGACACAGGTGTTCATATTCCAAACTTCTGTGTTGCACATACCGCTTGTGGAGATTGCATATGCAAACCAATCGAAGAAAAATGTGAAACATGCGGACCGGATTCCAGAGAATTTGTATTCAAGGGTGACAACGTTTTAACAGACTTCACAAACTGGTTATTCCACCAAGATCACAAAGGATGTGTTGCAATAGCACATAATGCTCAGGGATACGATGCACAGTTTCTACTTCAAGCTCTCATACAAAGTGGAATTCATAAACCAGAACTGATCATGAATGGAAACAAAATTCTCAGTTTAAAATGCAACAGCGTGAAAGTTATTGATTCTCTGAGTTTTCTGATGATGCCGCTTTCAAAGTTTCCACAAACTTTTCAGCTGAATGAGATGGCGAAAGGACACTTTCCACATTGGGCGAATTCACCAAAGTTTCAAAATTACATTGGACCTTACTTGTCTTCTGATTACTACAAACCAGACATGATGAGCGTGGAAAATCGAGAGAAATTCTTTGAATGGTACAATGAGAAAATAGAAAATTACGTGATATTAAACTTCCAAGAAGAGATGGAGAAGTACTGCAAATCAGAGGTGGATATTCTTCGCCGTGGATGTGGAAATTTCAGGAAATACATATTGGAAACAGAACAGATTGACCCGTTCATTGAGTCAATAACATTGGCGCAAGTTTGCAATTTGGCATGGAGGAAGAATTCAATGCCAGATAAAACAATTGGAATCATTCCAGATGGTGGATACCCATTTGCTAAAAACTATTCCATGAAAGCGATACGTTGGCTTCAACATCTATCATTGTCACGTATGATAACAATTAAGCATGCTTTGAATGGAGGAGAAATCAAGATTGGTGGACACTACGTCGATGGATATGAGGAAGCCACAAGAACAGTTTTTGAGATGAATGGATGTCTGTTTCATGGATGTCAAAATGTTACAACAACAGACAATACAAGAATCCCTATACGATGCTCACCATGGAAGAATTATATACAAGAACTCAACAGAAGAAAGATGAACTGGAAAGTCTTGGTTACAGAGTTGAATCAATTTGGGAGCATCAAATCGACGAAAGAATGAAACGGATGTGAAATTCAAACAACAAATGGAATCTTTCTACAAACATCGAGACCCCATTTTGCCAAGAGAAGCATTGTTTGGTGGACGTACAAATGCCATCAATTTGTACGAGGAAATTGATCAAGATTCCACAAAAGAAATCAAGTTCATCGCTGTGTGTTCGTTGTATCCATATTGCAACAAATATAAATTCTACCCTGTTGGACATCCAGAAATTTTGAGCCAAGAGCAGATCGATCAAGAACACATTAGAGACTATACGGGGCTTGTTAAATGTACAATTTTACCACCATCGAAATTGTATATTCCAGTTCTACCGATTCATTGTAACAAGAAAATGGTTTTTACTCTGTGCAACACTTGTGCCATCAATGAGGACGAGTCATGTAACCATTAAGAAGAAGATCGAGCTATAACCGGAGTGTGGACCACGCCAGAATTATTCAAAGCAATGGATGTTGGCTACAAAATACTTGATGTGTACCAAATTTGGCATTGGACAGATTGGACAGATGAAATATACAAATCCTATATCGACAAACATCTAAAGATCAAACAGGAATGTAGTGGTTATCCATTTGGTGTTGAGACAGAAGAACAGAAGCAAAAGTTTGTACAGGATTATTATGCAGCTGAGGGTATAAAATTGGAGAACATCGAGAAGAATCCAGGAAAACGCCAAATATCTAAAATTATGATTAATTGTATATGGGGTAAGAATGCACAAAGAAATTTTATGTCAAAAACAGAGTATGTGGATAAGCCATCAGTTATTTTGAATTGCTTACTAGTAACAATATAATTGTTCAAAATGTTACACTTCTTGATGGTGACAAATTCATTCTGGTAAATTATGTTGATATTTTAGATAATATTGAACCTCATCATTCAGCAAATGTTGTTGTTGCTTCTTTTGTTACAGCGTATGCAAGATTACAATTGTATAAAGTTTTTAAAAAACTTGGAGATAGAGTGCTGTATTTTGATACAGACAGCTGCATATATGTCAGTGATCCATCAAAGAAGAACATCAAAACTATCGAAGGAAGATTGGGGAAATGGAGCGACGAACATCCAGATGCAAAGATTGTCAAATTTGTTGGACTTGGGCCAAAGAACTACGGATATGAATACATCAAAGATGGGAGAAGATACACCAAATGTAAGGTAAAAGGTATCACTCTTGATTACAGCACAAGTCAAAAAGTTAATTTTGAAACAATGGTACAATGTGTTAATGATCGTGAAAATTTCAAAACTGTTGTTGAGTATCCTTCCAGAATTAAAAGACAAAAGAACATCAACTGATTAGTGAGTGTCAAACCAAAACTTTCAGATCGGTGTACACAAAACGAACACTCGTCAATGGTATTCACACATATCCATACGGATGGAGATGTTGAGTCATTTCATGTCAAGATGTTGACAGGAGTAGTACCTCCAAAAATTGCTGAGAAGATTTATGGATATTTGGTGGCACAGTCAACACTTATTCCAGAGATAAAGAAGGAATTACAAGAAGTCTGGTTTGAAAGAGAAAAGAAAGCAATACTACGATGCTGTGATGTCGACGAATGTTTACAGAGATTGGACTATCTTGAGACAAGTATATTTTCTCATTTCTCTCAAAAATATATAAAATCATTTATTAAATTCAAAACATTTTTTCTCATTGAAAGAATATCTGATTTTTGGATATTTGGTGGTGATCAACACCATTTAGATTTAGATTTAGGAACTTTTGATGAACATGACTATATTCATTATACAAAGTATGAAGATAATTACCCTCTTGCCGGGGGAACCTTTAAATCAGTTCCTAGGATCTATGGGTATTTGTTAACAAAAAAATGTCAACATATGCAAAAATTCAAAACATTATAGGGGATGATTTTTTTGTTTACAGAACAAACAGAAGAATAGAAGACTATAATGCTTGGATTATTGAAATGTATGGAAATATTTACAGCTATGGAGATTTCTCTTTAAGAACTAAATTCACACGTCGTTAAGTTCACTCTCTGATTAGACATCAAAGTGACAACATGGAAGAATCTTTACTTTTCCAACATCCGTGTAATTTCTTTATCAGCGGACCTAGTGGATCAGGTAAAACAGAATTTGTTAAAAAAGTTATTGAATTTAAACACGATTTATTCCAAACACCACCAAAGAAAATAGTTTGGTGTTCCAAAGAATGGCAAGACACATACAATCGTATAAAAGAAATTGATAACGTTGAGTTTATAGATGGTATTCCAGACGATGATGAGGAAATTGTATCAGATAAATCATTTCCTCATCTTGTTGTTTTCGATGACATGATGGGAGAACAAGATGAAGACAAAATAATGCTTTGGTTTACTAGAAAAGGTCATCATCGAAATGCTTCAATAATTTACATTACTCAAAACATGTTCCAAAAATCAAAAAGTAGCAGAACTATAAGTTTGAATGCACACTACATGGTTTTATTTCAAAGCGTTCGAGATAAAAATCAAATAAAAGTTTTGGCTCATCAAATGCAAACCAATCATTTGAAACAAGCATACGAAGATGCAACTTCAATAAATCATGGATATATTTTAGTAGATTTTCATCCTAAAACAGAAAATTATTTGCGAATTAGAACTGATATTTTCCATAAATGGTTGACAGCTAATGACCGAGGTCCTGTCATTTATTCAAAAGTATAAATTCAGTTGTTGTTACTTTTTTCATTTTAGAACCATGTCGTCCACCGAGAAGTTTAGTCATGATGAACTGTCACAAATTATAAATTTCTTCACTTTTGCAGCTGAATTATTTCTTGAAAATGATTGGAAATTACCATCACAGACAAAAAAGTTTTTTCAGAGAAATAAAAATGTTCTTAAAAAAATCTCTGATCGATCAACTGATATGGAAACAAAACGCAAATTAATTTTACAACGAGGTGGTAGTGGGTTCCTTGGGGGAGTTTTAATTAGAAGTCTTTTGAAAAATTCATTTGAACAAACTGGTAGACAATCTAAAAGTAAATCAAAGGTTTCTCCAAAACGTTTAAAGATTACACTGATGCAAACACAACAAAGGGGTAATCAAAAAGAATCTAAACGTAAAACAAAGCTTTCTCTAAATCATTCAAAGTTTACACCGATGCAAACTCAACAAAATCAACATTCTAAATTTACACCTATACCTTCTCAGCAGAACCCTCAACATCAACCGTTACAAAAAAAACCAGTTATTGATCTTGAATTTTCTAAATTTATGTCGTTGTCTGATGCATCGAAATCTGCATTCGAAGCTTTAGAATGGTTCAATCAGAAAAGATAAAAGATGAAACATATAATTTTTCTACTCATTTTGAGACAACTACTTAGACTGTGAAGATGCCTTCAAAAACTAAGAGCCGGAAAGTACCGCTGATAAAAAAATATGGGGAGTTGATTGTTGCAATGAGTAAAGTTCCATCTGCATATAAAAAGAAAATGATCAACGATGCTCCGAAACAAGTGATGGATTGCATTTCAGAATGTTGTCAAAATCTTTTAAAAGGTAATGTAAAACTGAATGAAGCTCAGAACCGCAAGTTACATTCGACGCGTAAACATATCAGATATCTTGCAGACAAGAACAAACCTTTGCAACAAAAGAAGAAAATTTTGAATCAAAAAGGTGGCTTTTTACCATTATTATTTCTTGCTCCATTGATTTGCAAAACATTAGGTGCAGTTGTTAAAAATATTTTGTAAAAACTAAATCTCAAATAAATATGAAGAAAATGGTTATTGTACCATTCAGAATGTTGGAAGATTTCAAACAATGGAAAATGTCAGAAATGAATAAACCTCAATTACCTCCAGATCCTGCAATTTCAAATGTTTCAGATTCTTACAAAGAATTGAAATCAGTTTATGATAAAAATATTTCTGAATCAGAAAAGTCACAGTTATTTGGAGAAAATTTGTACAAATTGAAAACTTCACAAAAATCTTTAAATTCAAAATTTAGTTTACCTGAACAAAAGTTATCTGAAAACTTTGGGAACATGAGTGACCATATATTGGAAAGTGTACCATCTAAACTTCGTGGTAAAGCACAACAAATTTTAACATTGTTGTCAACTAATCCTAAACTTAGATGGGATGATCGTGGACAATTAATTTATGGAACAGAAACAGTTACTGGATCAAATATAATTGATTTGATAAACGATGTTGTTCGTCACCGAAAAGGTTTTGACCCAGTTGGTTATGAAACATTCCTACGTGGATTGGGGGAACTTAATGTACCACAAGATTATGTAGGTAACAGGAATCGATGGTTGTGGATACAAAGACATTTAAAAGAAGGTCACACTGGTGATGAGTTTCATACACCTCATGCAACTCCTAGCAGTGGCAAGTCAAGAAAACGTTCAGTTCTTATTTTCACACCTCAAAGTTTTCCTAAAACCAGAAAATCTATTTTGAAAGAATGGTCCCCACTTACATAAAATTTGACAAACTTCTAACTGAAATTTACTACAATCCAAAAGAAGTTGGTGGTTTCAGTGGAGCAAATCAACTTTTTAAAAATGCGAAAGAAACAAATAACAAAATTAAACTTTCAGATGTTAAAAAATGGTTACAATGGCAAAAAACATATACTTTGCACAAACCAATTGTTCGGAAATTTCGCAGACGTAAAACTATTGTTGCAGGAATTGATATTCAGTGGCAAGCTGATTTGGCAGATTTGCAAACTTTGCAAAAGCACAATGACAATTACAGATATTTACTTTGTGTTATTGATGTGTTCTCAAAATTTGCATGGGTTGAAAAAATTAAAGGTAAAACTGGTAAAACTTTAGTTAAAACATTTCAGAAAATTATCATATCATCAAAACGAAAACCAGTTTCATTTCAATCTGACAAAGGTTCAGAATTCAAAAATAAATTATTTTTACAATTTTTGAAATCTAAGAAAATTAATTTTTTCACAACCGAGAATCCAGAGACAAAAGCAAGTATAGTTGAACGTTTTCAACGGACATTGAAAACAAAGATGTGGAAATATTTTACACATAATCAAACTTTGAAATACAATGATGTTTTGCACGATTTTGTGAATTCTTACAACAAAAGTTTTCATAGAAGTATTAAGATGGCACCAGTTTTAGTAACTCGAGAAAATGAAATTGAAGTTTCCAGAAATCTTTATGGAAAGTTAAAAACGAAAAAAGATAAGATCTTGAAAGTTGGAGATTTTGTTAGAATAAATAAAACAAAGAGAACTTTTGATAAAGGATATCTTCCAAATTGGACAAAAGAAATTTTCAAAATTAGTAGAGTTTGTAAAAGTACACCATTAACTTACAAATTAGTAGATTTAGATGGTGAAAACATCGCAGGATCATTTTATGGTAAAGAAATTCAACATATAAAAGATAATAAAGTTTACGAAATTGAATCAGTTGTTGATAAACGTTCAAGAAAAGTTGCTGGTAAATCAGTTAGAGAAATTAAAGTTCATTGGGCTGGTTATCCTAAAAAAATTGACAGTTGGATTCCTGCCACAAATTTGGTATAAAACTTTTAACATGGCTCAAAATGGTTCAGTTGATCTGGATGCTCCATCACAATTTCAAATCTGTGGAGAAAAAATTGCAAAAAATCAAGTAACATATTTTACACAAATTATTATAATTGTTGGTATAATCGCTACAGCAATTGTTCATTTAAGTTTACAAAGTGAAAATAACGAACTGTGGTTAATTTTACTCAGTAGTTCTTTGGGATACATTTTACCAACACCGCGTTTGAAATATTTGAAAAATCAGTCGACAGAAATTTTGAAAGTATGAATTCTTTCTACATTACAATTCCGAGCGACAGTTCAATGGTAATGTATCCAAACAATTCTCAATGTTGTTTTACTGTACAATTACCAAAACCAATTCAAATTGATAAAGAAAAATGGGAAGTTGCATTAGTCGAACTGATAACACCTTCAGAAACATACAATGTTACAGGGGATTCGTGTAAATTCAATTTGATTACAACTGATGCAATAATACTGTCTGTTCTTCAAAATCGTTTTGAAGAAAAGATGTTTACGAGACCTGATGGCGTTCGTGCAATTGAAATACAGATACGAGAAGGTTCGTATACCTCTGCGACAGATTTACTTGATACAATGCAAGATGTAATTGATGAAACACTTGGAGAAGCAATGCAAAACGAATACGGATTTCACATCAAGTACTCAAAAGTTACAAAACGTGTGAAAATTATTCGCAAGAGTTTAAGTATCCCAAAACTAGGAATTGAATTACCACAATGTCTTTTGCACAAGTTGGGTTACAAAACTGAAAACGCTTCTGAAGATTTTTATTCAAATAGTAGATTTCCGTTTGGTGTAGATTTGTTTGTTGGTCATAATCAAATGTTTGTTTATTCTGATATTGCCGATTTCACAATTGTTGGAAATGTTGAAGTACAAATTTTACGAGTTGTTTCTTTCAGAATTAAAAGAGATACCGACGGATTACATGTAAAACATGAATTTTTAAATTTACATTATGTTCCAGTTTCAAAGTCATACTTTGACAAAATTAGTGTAAATATAAGTGGCGACACAGGAGAATCAATTCAGTTTATTGGTGGTAAGTCTTTGGCGAAGCTGCATTTCAGAAAACGAGAGGAGTTCTAAAAACAATGTTTCCCGTGTATAGAGGTGTACCACGGCAATATGGTAACGGTATTGGTTCAATTTTCAAATCACTTATGAGATCTGCTGTACCATTTCTAAAACCGATTGGTCGGACAGCTTTACAACTTGCGAAAAAACACACTTTTGGTGTTGTAGATGAAATTATTAATCAAGGTAAAAGTCCGAAAGAAGCGTTGATGTCTGAAGGTAAAAAAGCTTTAAAATCTTTTGGCACACAAGCTAAAAATCAAATTTTGAACTCGAGACAAAAACCTAGAAAAAGAGTAGCGAATTCAAAAATGAATCATTCAGCTGTCAAACGCCGAAAAAGTCAGTCGAAAAAACATCCTAGCAGTCGAGCTCTTGATATTTTTGATTAATCATGGCACAAATGGTAAATGGATCATGCGAATGCAATAAATCGGAACTTGATATAACACATGTTCCACCAACGGTGGCTACAATGTAAGAATCGCAGTGGATCGAAAATCATCCGATTGCACCGCTGAATAATTCTGCTCCGATAGAGTTTGTCATACCATCTCAAACCGAAAAGTGGACAGATATTAATCAATCTTATCTTTATGTGAAATTCAAAATTACAAAAAAAGATGGAACTAATTTGGGGGCTGGTACGGAATTAGCACCTGTTAACAATTTCTTTCATAGTATGTTCAGCAGTATCGATGTTTACTTGAACAACAAATTGATAACTTCGAATTCTGACACTTACCCATACCGAGCATATTTCGAAAATCTGTTGGGATACTCTCCAGAATATAAAGATAATCAATTAGCAAATTTAGAAATGTGGTATGTCGATACAGCAGAACATTTTGAAGAGAGTACCAAAGGTGGTACTAATGCTGGATTAACTTCTAGAGAAAGTTTGATCGGTGGTAGTAAAATTGTTGAACTATGTGGACGCTTACACACTGATCTGTTTCTTCAAGAAAAATATTTACCAAATGGAATTGAAATTCGTATCAGATTAAACAGATCACCATCAAAATTTTGCCTCATTGGTGCCGAGGATGGACAAATTGTTTTCGAATCAGCAGTGTTCCATGTGAGAACAGTTAGTCTCTTTCCAGCGGTCTCAAATAAATTAAATCAAGAAATTGTCCAGTCAAAAATGAAAATACCTATCAGACGAGTAGAAATAAAAACTTTCACAATTAGTACTGGACTTAGATCAAAAATTGAAGACCACTTATTTCAAGGACAATTACCAAAGAGAATATTTATTGCGTTGGTCGAAAATAAAGATATGAATGGAGATTTGGGTACCAATCCATTCCACTTCAAACATTTCAGTTTGAATAAATTGGAAGTTAGTCAAGACGGTCACACAATACATAACCGTCCATTTGAACCAAACTTCGCAACAAAACAATGTCTCAGATCATATTTATCTTTGTATCAATCTTTAGGAATGTTTGGTGTTAACAAATCAATTGGCATTAATTTAAAAGAATATATGAATGGTTATTGTTTGTGGGGTTTCGACTTGACACCGGACCAATGAAGCGACGAGGGGCATCTACATCCTATAAAGACAGGGAACCTGCGTTTGGAGCTTCAATTCTTGACAGCTCTCACTACAGCCGTCAACGTTTTGGTGTATGCTGAATTTGACAGTGAAATAGAGATCACAGCTTTGAGAGAAGTGCTTACTGACTATTAGGATGGAGTTCACATCACAGCTATGGAACTACTATGAAGAATACCAACGTTCACAAAACTTTGCTCCGAGATGGAACCTGATCTTGGACACACTCAACAACGCTATGATTCAAGAACTACAAGAACTTATTCGCAAGGAAGTGTCAGCAAACTGTGAAGGATGTAAAATAGAACATCCTAGTCAACGTGAACATGTTCTGTGTTTGTTCTCTACAACTGATGATTGGACAAACCAGTTTATCGACTTAGCGCTGATTAAACTTGACATATGCAATGTTATGGAAAGATGGTTCCCGAAGCTGATATGGTTAAACCCACACTGCAAGGAGAAGTTCGAAGCATTCATCATGTGGGAACATCTGAGAAACAGTTTGGAGCTCAACCGGTCACAGCGAGTCAAAGAGAATTACAACGATGCAGACAGCTGAACTTCAATATATTCTGGACAATTCCTGGTTGTGTAAACTTAACACATATGTTTGTGCTAGAGATCTGTTACCAGAGAAGAAACCACAACATATTCAAGCATATATTGTGAACACGCACTCATCGGATCAGCCAGGAGAACACCGGACCTTGATGTTATTCAAGGGAAGATCAGCTGTATACTTCGACTCATTTGGACTACCACCACCGAGACGATATATGTTACCATTCATAAAAAGGAACTCATCAGCATGGACTATGAATACAACACGATATCAACATCGTGCGACAAATGTGTGTGGATTATATTGTATATTCGCACTCCACCACATGATGAAAGGAAAGAGGATGAAAAGATTATTCAATTCTCGAGATTTCTTCAAGAATGACAGAACAATAGTTCGATGGTTTGGAAAGCACTATGGTCGATTATACATAAAAGCAAATTTGCTGTTGAATTAAACTTCACCAGGACATCGACGGCTGATATACATACAACGCAAAGAAGACGACGACCAGATAACAACGAATGTGTCAACAACTCCACAAAAATAGACTCTTTTGTTATTGATTCAGCGTAGGATGTTGTAGGATGTTGTAGGATGTTCAATTAAGTTTCTTCAAATCTGAGACCTTGTTTTGTACATAAATTATTGTTCTTTGTTAATATTATTGATGTATAATAATATATTATTGTTCATTGTTCTTGTTCTTGTTTTTGAAAAATAAATGATAAATTTCAACAAAATCGTTTTCACTGTAGGACCCCCACCAATTGATTCTGTTCGTGTCGATGTGTCATCTCTGGTCAGAATTATACAAACTTTAAAATAGTAATGAAAAAATGTCTAAGTCCATTTTCATTTTTTCGATCAGAAATGTCACATCAATGACAGGAACATCTATCCTCAGGGTGGGAACTATGGCCCAGTACCCCCAGACATGGGCACTATGGCCCAGTACCCCCCAGACATGGGCACTATGGCCCAGTACCCCCCAGACATGGGCACTATGGCCCATGGGCCATAGTGCCCATGTCTGGGGGGGTACTGGGCCATAGTGCCCATGTCTGGGGGGTACTGGGCCATAGTGGCCATGTCTGGGGGGTACTGGGCCATAGTGCCCACCATTACTACTCTCGAACCTATATCTACCAAGCTGGAAGGTCCTATGGCTTGGTGGCCCGACAGCGTACTCATTGGACCATCACCTCCACCCCCAATATTGATGCAAGCTGTTTACATGTCTCCAAATACCCAAGACATCTGCATCTAATATAACATAACTTTTAAGGGTGTTATGGTTTATTGGCAGTCTGATTGAAATTATCCTGATAGTTTTCTAACTTTCTTTTTATTGGTGATTGATTGGAGAATGTGCTATTTTCAACTTTAACCCTCAACGGATCCAATCTGAAAGTGATTTTTTTTAAATGGCAAATTTTCCAATTAAGCCACAATCAAGTTAGAAAACTCTCGGATTAATTAACTATACCAATGTACTGCATTTATCATATTTTTGTAATTTGTTCCAAAACTTCAACAAGGAGATATAGGGTATTATATGAAGGGGACTTACTGTTTTAAAGGTGTTTATTAAAAGGGCATTAATAATCAATTTAACAAAATAATTAATTATATACCCACAATGGTTGTAACTTTGTGACAAATGAAACTCATGAGTAAATTGACCCGTGTCATGTGATGATATAGGTGCAGTTGATATCAGATTACTCAAAGGGTATATATCAGCAATACAGAGCATTTCTTAACAGCTCAGAGAAGATATGTTGTAAAATTGGGTGGCCTGACCAGGGTAAAGTCAGTTGTAGACACCTTTGACATCAGATGACTTAAAGGGTGACTGATAAATTACATGACCAATAAAGTGCATTTATTATCAGCTCAGAATTTATGTTGGAAAATCCAAGCACAGATAACAAATCTCTTTAAAGGAATAATTAAATCACTGAGATTCATTCAAACATAACCTTATATTCAATAAACCAACCCCCACATGAACTAGACCCCCATGGGTACTGATTATGATAAATAAAGAGTGTTTATTATCCCATTCATGACAGGAGCTGTGCAGCATTAAAGATCCTGACAGTGAGTTATTTTATATGCGATTTTCTTATAGGAAACCTCACATATGTGCAAGAGAATGCACTGGCTTAAAAGATAAAGGTAAATTTTGTTAGGCCAATGCATTCTGATATATGCACATATATTTAATAGTCCAGTGCATTTATGAGAAAAATTGCCAAACCCGGAACTAATTGCAACAGAATGTGTTTTTGCTCTAACAAGTACATAAACCCTCCATAAACAACATACTAAAAAAATCGGCAGAAAAAGGGAAATTGGTGAAATAAATTTGGGAAAATTTTGTCAAATCATCAATTTATGGATTTTCACGGATGTAGATAACAAAATAAAAATTCACAAGCCCTACAAATATCATGCATATGTTGTTGTCCTCACTTTCCTGAATCCCGAACTGAAAACCATTTCAAGATTTATTGAGTACTTTTGAAGTTGTGTGCCACCAAAAATGTGAATTTACCTTATTTCGGAGCCTAAAATTTGCAGAATGAGCCAAATATCATATTTTATGGTTAATTATTTAAGAAACTAACGCAAAATACAGAGCTTTTTCCCTGTTTTTTTAATTACCTCACAAGATAACCACAAAATTGATTAATATGTGCACCTACATGTATGGTTAAGAAGAATAAAATATTCTCAAACAAAATGTGTGTTCCATTGCATGGACTTAGCCAAATTTGCCACTGACACAGAACTTGTGTGATGAAATGCAATATTTGAGGTCATGTAAATCAATAAATTAATATCCATATGCCCTGCTTTTCTTATAACCTGTTAAGTATACTAGATTGAACAAATTGCAAAGATATTAACAAGCCATTATTTAAAAAAATCAACTTATGGCCCTTTGAATCCTTGGTCTTAAATTGTTTTAAAAAATGCCATGTTGAGACATTTTGTTCATTCAAAAAGGTGTTTGGGCATAAAGAGAAAAAACAAATGGTGTTTCAGTGCGTAACATTATTTGAACTTTCCTCCCACAACACTTCAGTTTTGAAAAATAAGCCTTACATTGGTTATGCCCTCGTATATCACTATACCAAATTTGAACGTTTGTATAGGAGTAGGGGAAATCATAAAATGCATTATAATCACCAAATTACAGCCATTTCAGACACAAAGTTGTTTTCTTCCAGCTTGTGTATGTTCCTGTTGCTTTATTAAACGGCTTAATGCGTTACTGGATGTTTATTTAGAATGTTAATGCCATGTTGTTTAAAAATAATTCCAAAATGACATTTCACTGCCAAATTACGACAAAAAGGATAATAGCTGTCAATGTATACAAAGAAAGTGTTCAATTACGTATGGAAGAACAATACATGCAGAAGCTGATAATAATATGAACATAAGCTAGCTTAATTAACGAACCAAAGCTGAACAACATGGGTGCCTGTTTGGTGGGGTGGGGCGATTAACTATTCATGTGGCCATTCAACCAGAAAAACTGATGTTGTGACATGGCATAGCGGCTGAAATGACGATAAACCTTTATCAACCGACCAACATGGATGTTCCTGTGGCTTCAATCTCACATGATTGAATCAGTTTGTAACTGGTACCTCAAGTTCATAAAGTTAGAAATATTCTAAATGTGGCCATTTGTTGGTCTACTTACAACAGATTTTACACTGAATACCAAAGTTAAGGGGGGTCAGAACCAGAACCCCTCCCACCAATTATGTGGTTCTAAACTCAGCTCATAAATCACCATCTACAAGTACATGTACATATATCAGGTCAATGAGTTCGAACTCCGTAAAATAACAAAAGCTGAGAAACTGGTGTGAATTAAACTGTGACGGGGTCTCAAGCATGTCTACCCCTGCACATCAGAAAAATGCCATTAACCTTATCATGACTAGAGCTCAATGAAATTTTGCGAAAAACTTGGTCCAATGCACACTTATATATATGGAAGTCTCCCATTGGGAGCCTCGCATATATTAGAAAAGACATTGGCCTAACAACATTTGCCTTAACATTGTAAACCAGTGAACTTTTATATGAGAGGCTCACCATGAGAGACATGCATATATTTATACATGTATACGAGTGTGCACAGGCACATTATCTTTAATGCTGCACCAGTATGAAAGGGTTAAATGGCAAAAGTAGCTTAAGGATGGATGTGGTCCATCATATCGCAGGTCAATTCAACCAGTCCCACACGATTTCATGTTCAAGTGCTTGTGTACTAATTTATAGCACAAACTCATACCGGTATTTCAGTCGCCAGTTGATAGAAATACATGATTTTCAAATTTGTCAATAATTCATAATTTCACCCACCTTGCAGTGTGTAGACTATAGTGACTAGTGTTGTTATATATTCTGTCATATTTTCACAATAAAAGGTAAACTACCGCCAGGAATGAAATCAAGTTGCAATTCAATATTCATAATTCTCATTTTCAGTAGCAGTAATTGAAATACATACAACTGATAAGATATCACTTTAGGAAAATGCTTTAGAATTTCTACAGCAAGTCAGAAGTGTTGAAAATGAGTTAATGAATATCATGAATAATGATTTACATGTACATGTACTCTTGTCGGATTTAAAGGCATGCTACACATGTATCAAAATATTTCTGTCATTTGTTCAGTATAATGGCGGCATGATTGATATTTTTTGTACTATAGTGGAATATAAGACAGGGAACGTTCAACGTTGCCTATATTTACAGCGAAAATAAAGTAATAATGGGGCACTTCTAGTCTAACACAATGTCATAACTCTGGCAAAGGGCCATAACTCCGAAAAGAGTGCAGACAAAACTTGCACTGTGAAGGACGGGGTCAAACAAAGGTCTCCACTATATACATCCGAACCCTCCGAATCCTCAATCACAAATTTCCAAGTCAAAGAATGGTTGTAACTGGCAAATATGAAACTGGTATGTGGGGATCCTTTCCACCACCAAACTATGCTCAACATACAAGAACACCCTATAATTAACACCCCGAGTTACAAACTTAAATATTCTTTCGGACACAAATTTCACAAATTTCTAACCAAACAAGGGCCGTAACTCTTGTAAACATTAGAGGTGTGACTGTCCCAATGGGACTAAGGATACCCCCCTTTTTAAAACAATAAGATGGTTCACATATCAGTAAACATTTAGTTAAAATAATAAAATAACAGATTCCCATTGCAGGTACAAAACCCTAACCCCAATCATAAAACCTATTGAGCAAATGAGAGGCCGATCATGATCGGCAGATGTTAACCTATTCCTTGGCGATAGTAAATTACTATGATCGGAAACATAAATGAGAGTGTTGATGTTGATTTATAGAGTATACTGTTATGTACTATTATAGACCATACATGTACATAACACAACTTATAGGAATTTATGGGTCACTCACATTTACATGTACCTTATGTAAGAGAATGCACTGGAACAGGATATGTAATGCGCTGCACCACCCCAGCCTTGGGTTAAATGTGAAAAGGTGACCATGGAATACTTGGTCAAGAGAATAAAATTTAAGTTTACAATGTATCACATTCTACCAACAACCGCCATCAAGATAAGATACCTCACTGCTGACCCATTGGTAATATGATATGAATTATTTATACACCAAAGTGGTCAACACATCACAGGCATAGTTTATGCTGAAGACTGGTATCACTATTAAACAAATAACATTTACATTTTTTGTATAATAACATCAGCCCATCTGTAGAGTGATGATCTAGTCTGCGTGTGATGTGAATTGTTGAAACTGTTTTTTTAAAATTAGATACAATAACTTTCTTTATCTACACATTGGCATAAGAGACATCAGAAAATAATATAGCCATATTGTATTATTAGCTACAGTAGTCCAAAGGCATGGGATGGAATTGGTGATTTGGGTTTAATGTCGCTCAAAACAAATTTACCAGTACACAACACAATACATGTATTTTGTTCCGATTTAAACAAAATTTGATGTGCTGACTCGGGTACCCTTGGCAGAGTTATAATGGTGTTAGTTTTAAAAAAATTCCTAACTTTAGAAAAAAAAAATTATTTAATTATTTATACAAAATATATATTTTTTTTATTTATTTATTTATTGATTATTTTTGTGGGTTTGTTTTTGGATAAATTGAGCAAGGAATTCAATCTAAGAAATTTTGTTTTGTTTTTTAATATAGAGTGAATATTTTTTAGAAAAAGGGCCATAACTCAGTTAAAAATGGTCGCATCAAATCCATATTCGAACTTGATCTGTCTTTTGGGCTCAGACATTCATATGTAAAATTCAGATCAGATAGAAAATGTTTGAGTTATCGCACCATGCATAAATGTCCATGGAAACACATACAGACGACGAGTGGTCACTATCTTTATCATACTATGCTATGGCTAAATATAATAAAAGTAACAATGACACTGCAGCTCAACTTGGAAAAGGAATAATTTCATGTGTTATGTCACAATGTCAATGGAGTGATTAGGAATGTGGAAAGTTGAAAGGCCTAGTTATGCAAAGAGTGAAATCCAAGATGGCCGCTGGCAGCCATGTTTGTTTGCCGAATGAACACAAAATGACTTAAATTCCCATCTACATGTCATCAACATCCATCACAAATTTCATGATGATTCGACAAAAGATCATATGACCTGTAGCCTGTGTCAAAGAATTTAGTTATGTAAAGAGTAAATTCCAAGATGGCTGCTGGCGGCCATGTTTTTTGGCTGAATGACCCCAAAATGACTCGTTCCCATCTACATGTCATTGTTAACATCCATGATTAATTTCATGATGATCCGACCAAAGCTACGACCTGTAGCCCGTGCCAAAGTATTTAGTCATGCAAAGAGTAAAATCCAAGTTGGCTACTGGCTGACATGTTTTTTGGCCGAAAGACCCCAAAATGACTCGTTCCCATCTACATGTCAATAATATGAACATAAGCTAGCTTAATTAACGAACCAAAGCTGACTAACATGGGTGCCCGTTTGGTGGGTTGGGGCAATTAACAGTTAGTGTGGTCATTCAACCAGTAAAACTGATGTTATGATATGGCATAGCAGCTGAAACGACGATAAACCTCTATCAACCGACCAACATGGATGTCCATGTGGCTTCAATCTCACATGATTGAATAATTTTACAACTGGTACTTCAAATTCATAAAGTTAGAAATATTCTAAATGTGGCCATTTGTTGGTCTAGTTACAACATATTTTACACTGAATATCGAAGTTAGGGGGGTCAATCCCAGAAACCCTCCCACCAATTATGTGGTTCTAAACCCAGCTCATAAATCAACCCACAAGGTTAACAGTTCACATACGGTACATATGGGTAAATTTCATATTTCTGCCCCTATTTAAACCAAATATAAAACGAGAGGCCGATCACGATCGACAGATGTTTAACCCATACCTTGGCGATAGCGATTAGCTATAACTGATAATTGGTCAAAGATATGATCACAGTAATACATATATCAGTACTTAAACATAAAATCAAAAGCTCATATTATATAATTTGTCTTAATAAGGGGTTAAAGTATTTGGGGTGGGTGAGTCGTTTTAAATCTCATAACTGTCCCTATTCACACAAGGACCTCTCACTCTGAGATACAATGGTTTAGCCATTAATCAATTTGACGGATAGGATAAATAATTATCCAGCCAGCAGGTTGTTAATCTTTACCTTCATACAACGGCATTACATGCAACTATTGAAATAAAATCTGCCTATTTTCAAAACAGGACATCACACCTAATTAATGATATACAATTAAAACAAATTAGTGTCAATGACATTTTTTTTTAATTAAATAATTTTGTTATTATTATAAAAGTTTTTTAATATTTTTTTGCCTGTTAAATTGAGCGAGGAAATTCAAGATGAACATTTTTTTTTAAATTGAAATTTGGAATTAAAAAAAAGGGGTCATAACTCCTTTAAAATAAATCGGATCAAACCCATATTCGAACTTGATCTGTATTTTGGGCTGACAATCTCACATATCAAATTTGTTGTCAATCAGATAAAAAAAATGTGTGAGTTTTTGCAGCATGCGTGAATTCTAAGTAAAAAGGGCAATAACTTTGTAAAAAAAATCGTGGATCAAACCCATATTCGAACTCGAACTGTATTTTGGGTTGTGAAAACTATATACCGGTATATACTGTACAAAATTTGGTTTCGATCAAATAGAAAATGTTAGAGTTATCGCATTATGCCTAAAGTGTCTACGGAGGGACAGACGTACCCGGTACAGATGGAAGGACGAACGACGAGTGGCCAAACATTGACACTAAGTGTACCATACTATGGTATACATGTAGGTCCCGGTACACATAAACTTTTTATCTCATGTAGAGTACAAGAAAAATATATCAAACCTGGTGTGCCCCTTTAATATTTCTATTTACATTTGTAATCAATTGAAATCAATGTCGAAAAAGCTTTCCATTAATATATAAATAAAACAAACTAGACCTACAGTTCTAAAAGTGTTATGAACAATTATTTTGTTCTCATAGACTGATACAGAGCTTTCAAGTTTTTAAACATTTGAAAACCAAAGTTGTCTTCCCATGCAACCAACAAAATTCCAAAAAATCTACTAAACACAATCACATTATTAACTGCCAATAGTAATGCGATTAAACAATAAAACCAGATTACATGTATGCCTTTAAGATGCACAATATATTGTCAATAACACTCACCAGTGGGTGCTAAATATACATGTAAGGTTACTGGCGTTTAAAGCTGTTATCTCAGCGTTGAAAACGCACCCAATGCTGCTGTTTGTGGTTATGTGTGCAGCAGATATGTGTAACATTAAAGGCAAGTACTCAATCTGATCAGACCGTCATAAATTACTATTTCTTTGACTTCGGGGTTAACAAATAATTGATTCGAGTCGAGGAACCTACCCATCAACGCTCAGTGTGACCAGATATCATTTTTTGAAGTTTTGTTATATCTATTGTTTGTGGCCCAGAACACGCTGTCAAAAGGATTACCCAGTATATGTCTGCCCGAGTCGTCAATGATCCAGTCATTCGCACAGACATTTGTTTAATACAGTTCTTTATGCCAATTTTTAATTAGTTTATGAATAGAACCTGGTGTGAAATTGTCTACAATGAAGGTTACGAGCAGTTTACCTCATCAAAATACAAACCATTAATAGAAAAATGCATATATGGCATCAGTACTGACAGTAGCTCGCAGACGAGTATGAATCGCCACACCGTAGCATTTCAACCAGGCTCTGCTCAATGCTCATAACTAATTTTATGACCCAATGTATATTTGTTTTTATTTGATAACTAGCAGGGTTACCCGGCGTTGCCCAGGTTAATGCTATGTGAAACCATCTGTATGCTGTGGATATTTGTTGGGAATAGAGAACACTCCTGTTCAAAGTGTTATACGTTTTCTCATAAATTGTATATTCAAATAGCATCACAAAACATGATTATTACAGTCATGGAATATAAGTAGTGGCTCACCTTGTCAATTGTCATTCTGTTTATCGCGATTAATCCGTTTCACCAATAATGAAGTATTTATTTATTTACAACTGCGTATACGTCAGACGTTATAATATGATACATGGCCATCATAAAGACATTAGTTCGCATAAATAAAAGATGACAATTGGGTTTTACATATTGAGATGCATCAATCAATCTAGTGGGTTGGACTAAGATCTCGAGGATACCTGGCTATCATATCTCCATGAAGATACAGATGTTTTAAAGAAATTTTCAGGTGCTCCTCTTTTCATGGTGCTATATGTTGGCTAAATATTCTCAGTTTCAACGAAATGTTGCTGCGCGGGCATATCAGCTACATTGCCAGACACAGAGTGAGATTTTGAGTTGTTTAAGGCAGTCGATGAGTCTGTTCTAAACCCCTTGTCAGATGTCAGTATTGGGAGGATCCTGAGAAGTCATGTGCTACTAACTGCATTTTATTGTATATCAGAAGAAACTATATATGACTGCACACTGTGACCACTATTTTTGAACAGGCCTTCCATATATTCTGACAAATTGTAACTTTTTTTGTGGAAACTGTATTAAATGGAACAGACATGCAATTTTGTTATAATATATATGCAATCCTCTGACGGTTCGAGGTCTCTCAGTTTATACGTTTAATGCTTCTTCTATGTATCTCTTTTTGCTAGCTCGTTGTGTGAATGTCCTGATTGCCATCCCCATATAAATATGACAATTAAGAAGATATAATTGTTCAAGTGACTTATAAGTGGGTTACCATTTGTCGGGATTGTGAAATGTGAACGCCCAAATCTCCTTAAAGTGATATGGAGATGGCCTGGGTGACTATATATAACTTATATGTGGATATCGGCGAATAGCAATCTTATCTATGATAGTGCATATCCGCTCGCCATCCGTGACGCAAACGACACCAAATGTGATTTAATTCACGGTATATCATTAGATAAAAACATGTATGAATTTGTTGGAAATTAGTGCCAAATATATTTGTATCAGCTTTTGCCTCTTCGATTTTACCGCGTGAAGTTATATATATAACCCACAGACAGACAGAAAGACAGACAGACAGCACAATTTGATTTATTGTATCATTTTAGAAGAACGTGTCTGAATTTGATGGTAATTGGTACTAAAACTATTTTGTATCAGTTTTTGGTGACTCTCCCGTCCCTATTTCGGACTCAAGCTGCACACACTAAGTAAGTCTTATTAGAGATTAGAGATGCATATATATGAAATTGGTGAAAATTGGCGAGTATACAAATTCGTATCAAATTGAAGTTTCCCATATCTCTCACCCATAGGGCACCAATTTGTTGTGTCTAAACCACACGATTAGATTCCTCGTATAACGGAGAAGAATATGTATCAATCTGGTGGAAATCGGCCATAAACATATAAATATAAAGTCCCTCTCATCTCTATACACCACTGACTCGAATGGCCCCACTTGTGCCATCCTTAAACCACACAATTACACTCCTGATATCATGTTGATGATTGTTTATAAGTTTGGTGATAATCGGCGATTAAACAATGTTTTTTTAATCAAATTTTGTGTCAATCCCTCCCTCCCCATCTCTCACCTAAACAGCACCACTATGCCGTCTTTAAATCACACAATCAGATTCCTCGTATCATGGATAAGAACGTGTATCAATTTGGTGGAAATTGGCGCCAAAACAATTGTGCATCAATTTTGGTGCCCCTGTTCCTTTCAATACACCCCTGACTCGAAAGACGCCACACTTGACAGATATAAGCCACACAATTAGACTCTTCATACCATGGGGATGCTTTTGTATAAGTGTGGTGGCAATCGGCGACTAAACCAATTATTATCAAATTTAGTGCCCACCCCCTCCCAATCTCTCATCCAAACGACAACAATTTGGTGTTGTTAAATCGCACGATTAGATTCCTTGTATCATGAAGAAGAATATATATCAATATTGTGGAAATCGGCGCTAAAATTAGTTTTATCAATTTTGGTGCCCCTCTCCCCTTTCGTGCAAATCTGACTCGAACGACGCCACTTTTGACATATTTAAACCACACCGTTGGATTCTTCATATCATGGGGATGATTATATGTAAGTTTCGTGGCAATCGGCGACAGAAAAAAAATATGCCCTTTCCCTTCCGGGCACCCCTGACGCGAACGGCGCGACTTTTGCCATATTTAAAACACACCATTAGATTCCTCATATTACGGGGATGATTATATATAAGTTTCGTGGCAATCGCCGACAATTTTTTTTTTTGCCCCTCCCCCTTTTCTGCCCCTGACAACAACGGCGTCACTTTAGAAAATTTTAACCCCGACCATTATCTTTCTCGTAAAAAGTTACTCATAGTAGACCCCTTTGGCATCATCTAGATGGTCCCCTGTGAATTTCTATAGAACACAGACAGACAGACAAACAGACAGACATTCGCATATATAGATATAGATTTATGCAATAAGAGCAAATACGTCTCAATAGAAATATGCATTTTTTCAAGACTGTGAGGACAATAATCGAATGGATTATCTGGACAATACAGACACTGTGAAATAACATCAACCCCAAGAACATTAACATATTTAGGATATTAAATACCTTCCAACGGTGCACATACAACACAACTAACAGAGCTATAAATATGACTTGTTAAGTTGTAAGTTAAATACCATACCGAATCAACAGATAGATATATATATATACATGTATATAGGCCTATCATTACATGTACATGTATGTATGTAGATTGTGTTATCAATCAGTTTATTTCCCAATATCGTGCATCTATCAATTCGGTCGATTTATCTTGATATACGGAGCGCGCAGACTCTCATTTCTTGTGCTTTTACTCAATGAGGTTAACTTTTATGATTTAGCCTTGAATCATTTCGTTTTCAAGTAGAGTTAATCTTGATTTTCAATTTAGTTCCATTGTTTACGAAAAATGTGCTATCAACACGCATGTCAGTGTTCATGTTAGTTAATGTCATCCTAACAAACCGCGGTCGAGGGGTGGAGCTTATTCAGCTTAATTTTATATCAAGATGCCCGCAGCTGTTATCAGACGTCTATTGAAACAAGACATCTGTCAATCAAGACTAGATTTTAAATGTAGTCGCATATCAATTTCCAATGCAATTTACAATTTACAATGAAAATACATGTAATTGGTAGGGAATGCGATAAAACATCTACCCAATGCTGCACCAGGACTGGGTACATCACACAAGTGTACTCTATAAACATGGCCATACGGTACCCGGTATGCTATATGGAGAGTCGTGCATGCAGATTAAATGTCCTGTGGCTTCACACCAGTGATACTAGTATGTCCTCAAAATATATGGCAGTGTCAACACTGCGGATTACCGGTACAAATGTACATGTACATGTTCAAAATACTACTACATGTAATTGGTCAGCTAATATAATTATGCAGCTACATGTACATGATTACAGCTAGTTCAATTTGTGCAATAAATGGGCCCGGGGCCACCGGGTGGACCATATGCATTGGATACATATTTCAATTCAATCATGGCTTCAAAACATGCATTTGTGCTGACAAATTTGACACCACAGTTAGAATTGCTATATCTATGTTAATAGAAAAACTTTGGGCGCCTAAACCTTGACGCCCAGAAACAAAATGTCAACAGAATTATTGTGCTCAGCATGGCGAAAAGAGTCCACGTGGTGCGCGCACACATCACAGGATGTTGTTTTCGCCCTTGCATGGATATGCATTCATCCACAGTTGAAATAACTGTACTTGAGTCAGATTAAGTAAACTGCTGTGTATATACATGTATATGCATGTACATGTTGTATGTTAGCAATATTAAGCGCAAGATCCGCCCTTGATAACTTGAACAAATAAGGTTCATTGGATACAATTGAACAAATTTTTTTGTCTTTGTTTGAAAACAGATCACTGAGATCAACAGACTGTTACAGTACAAGCGTGACACCTAATATTTTGTTATGTTTGTGCAGAAATAGTAATTTTATCAAGAGAGTTAATAAGTCAGTGTAACATGTACATGTACTAGTATGTAAGACAAATCAGCAATGCATATATATATTCACTTCTATAAATTAAATTTGAAATCCAGTTGCCATGTATCTTTGAAAGGTTTGTGTAATGTCAGTCACAATAACATAAGTTGACATGTTACTGTGCCGTATATTGGAATAAAATATATTAAATGCATTTTGCCTTTATATTTTCATGTAATGTCAGTCACTCAAACACTGAACTATTTGAACGATGCCATCTGATCGCTTGACTAAATTCGGAACAATACAATATTTGCACATTACATGTAGCAGTAAGATTTTATAAAAATAACTAATGTGCCAGGAGGCTAATTACATATTAGGATATTCATCAGATTGATCAATAACAGATCTACCGTACTACCGGTACATTACTAAATTGTCGGCCAGTAAAGATTCATCGTAAATCCAGTGTACCGATATACATGTACATTTCAAATAATACATGTATCGTATTGCATCATATTTATCGCAATATGGGAAATAATAGAAGTTCTGAATATGGGCATGTGCATAAGAGCAACACCTGCAAATGCAGCAATGTTCTCTCAACTTCTCAAGTACCGTATACATGTTAAGAAGGCAACCTACAAGTTAATTAAAAAAAATTCTCATTTAGTAGACCGAATACTGACCCTACCGGATAGTTGGGATAACAAGCTCAGAGGCGGACTGGCCGATCGGGATACCAGAAAAATTCCTGATTGGCCCGAGGCGGTGGGGGTATATGTGGTTGGGCCGCAAATGAAACCGATGTGGGCCGCCACATGTGTTGTTTAACCAGCCTAATTGGCTAATAGTAATTTTGTCATTAAATGAACTTGTCAGCATCATATAACACCACGTAAAGACCCCGTTAATCTCGAGGTTTTTACGGCAACTCCCAGCTGTAAATCCCAAAAAAAATTCACGCACACCTCATATTTATTGCAAATAATTAAAATAGCGTTTTTTCTAACGTTCAAAGTTTTCAATTATGGATATGCTCCGACAAGGCACGAGTTTTGTCGAACCATCTTATTAGATTTATCCAAATTCACTTAATCTGCGCATGTGTGCCGGAAGTTAGTCATGGTAGAATAGAATAGAATATAATTTATTAAGCAAAATACGTCCCTTGGTTGGGACAGGTTGCCATACATAGATATAATATTAATGTGGTACATGAACAAACATAAACTGTATAATAATAACATCACTCAGTCATGTAACTTAATATGCATTATATAATAATATTTAGGTATTGTTCAATCTGCACTCGAAAAACCTCCTGACTATGTTGCAAACTTTCGCACAATGTTGTGTAAGGTCATTATCTAATATATGCTTCAGTTGGTCCCATCTACTCATCAGTCGAAAATTAATAAAACTTCCCTCCATTAGTTTTAGTAATTCACTACGCTGGGTGGAATAATGGGGGCAGTCAATTAAGAAGTGCCTTTCGTCTTCCACGATTTTGTCTTCACAGAACACACACAGCCGTAATGGTAAAGGTGTCTTTTTCGGTTGCGTATGTCTACCGTTTTCAATAGCAAGAGAATGATTACTTATTCTCAGTCGCGTAAACATTGTACGGTCAGATTGGGAAGCTGTGTGAATAAGGTAGGGTTCTAACTCAAAATTTCGTTTGAAACGCCTATATGTTCTTAGCTTGTTTTTGCCGGATTTAGAAGCGCTATCAAGCATACTGACTCGAAAATCTATAACATGGTTTTTCTGAAGCTGTCGTTTGAACGAAATCAGACTACTCAGAAGGACGCTACTACTCTCATCTCTATTTATAGTAAACCCATACGATTCTAAACTTTTGAAGATGGAACTACCAGTTTTTCCGTTAAGTTGTTCAATAACTGCGTCTTGCAATAACTTGCTCGTGCAACGTGAGGTAATTTTAACCGCGTAGGTAGCCATTCTATACAATGCATCAATATATAACGGATAGCTTCCTAGTTCAGCTCGAACAGCAGAATTAGATGCATATTTTCCAAATCCGAGAATATGTTTGCAATGTGATACATGAACTTTTCACACGAATAACGATCATAATTTTGTTTAGTTATTCCTGTTGCCCAAATTTCACTTCCGTATAAGATGATGAGTTTAATTAATTTGTCAAATAGTTTAAGGGACGTTTTAAGAGGGAGTGGTGCTTTATTAGCACATGCATGTGTTATTGAAAAGAGAGCCTTTCGCCCTTTGACGCTCAGGTTATCCACTGCCCGTATGAATTTTCCCGTGTTTGCAAAGGTTATTCCAAGATATGTGTATTCGTTAACAATTTCCAATTGATTTCCAGCAAGGAAGAAGTTTTTGTTAAAGTTGGGTTTTCTAGTTCGAAAAATCATGCATTTGGTCTTATCAGGATTGACTGAGAGAGCGTTCATATTTGTGTAAGATTGTAAGCTATCTAATGACCGCTGAAGTCCCTCCGGACTTTCTGACAATAGCACTAAATCATCCGCAAATAATAAGTGATTTAGTTTGCTAGACCCGATAGACAATGGGTCACATTTATCATCAAAGATGCCATCAATGTCATCAATAAATATCTTGAATAGTAGAGGGGATAATACATATCCTTGTCGGACTCCAATTGTTGAGAGGTGAGGTGGGCCAAGTCCCTTACTTGTGTTTGTAATATAAATACTTGAATCATATAGTGATTTTACAATCTGCATTGTCCTGCCGGTAATTCCAATTAACTCTATTTTCTTAAAAAGTATTTGTCGATCGACTGTATCGAATGCTTTCCGAAAATCTACAAACGTTGCATATACTGTTTTTTTAGCAGTGATATATTTTTGAATAGACGCATGTAGAACGAAGGCGCTGTCAATTGTACTTTTGCCAGCACTAAAACCAAATTGATTTTCGCTTATAACGTTATTAATCTCCATAAATTTAGCCAATCTATGATTAATTACTTTATTGAACAATTTGCCCACTGATGAGCTAAGGGCTATTGCTCGATAATTATTCGGATCGTCCGTAGCTCCCTTTTTGTGTATCAAGCTGAGAATTGACTTACTCCATTCTGGTGGGTAATACCCTGTTTTAAATATTATATTAAAAATATGTACAAACTGATCAACCATTAAAGGCACAGCGCTCTTGATAAATTCAATGGTAATTTGATCTGGGCCTACAGCTTTGTTTGTTTTGAGTTCACGCACTGCCTCTAAAATTTCCATTGCCGTGATCGGGTCATTATTGAGGGATATGTCACGTGGTATAGGTGTCCGATCGATTGACGATGAATCTACAATGGCCGGCTTTATAGGACTATAAAGATTTTGAAAAAATTCAACAGCTGTATCTGAGTTGATATCGTCACTGGATTTTCTATTTTTATCTTTGTTATTGCGGAGGTCATCTATTATGCGCCAATACTGTTTGGGGTTGTTTGTTTCTAATTCATCTAAATTATTATGAAGATCCGCGTAGAACGTTTTTCTTTTGCGTTTTATTTCCTTTTTATATGATTTTTTTGCAGTGAAAAGCTTGACTTTTAACTTTACATCAAACGGATCATTTCTTAAACCCTTTACGATTTTTGTCGAATGTTCTCTTTAATTCTTTACACCTGTTGTCAAACCACTTTCTTTTGCGGGCTGGTTTGATCCTCTTAGGAACAACAGAGCAAGCGAGACTATCTTGTTAATTACCGCCATTATGTCATCTAAGGCCCGGGCTGCTCCCTGCTGGTCATTGGAGTAGTCGCGATATTGATACTGTAGCAATTGATAGCTTATTTCGGGGGAAGTAATTTTATCTATGGTTTTTTGTTTACTGGAACTGTTCCATTTAAATCGGGGTTTTGGTTTTTCGTATGTAAATTTAGAATGTTCTACATTCCGGTTGATGCATGGATATTCAAAATGGAGAACTAATTGACAATGGTCTGAGTACTCCGATGGGAGTTTAATACAGAAATACTCTACACGAGTATGAATGATCCGCTTTGCCCACATCACATCTTTTTACAATCTGGGACATTACGCGGGTGCCCTATCGAATTTAGCAAATTGTCATAGTGTATTATTCCACACATGTATTGTGGAAATATATAAAAACTAACCCAACACGAAACGACCTTATTCTAAAATACCGATAGATAAGGAATAATTTGATAGTATTGAAATAACAAGAGATGGACTGTCGTCCGGTGCATACCCACTCGTGGCATACCGCCTAGTGTGGGCACATCTATAACTTATCATGGCTATACTCAGACATATGAACCCAGAAATCAGCATTTTCATATAAACAAAGATGAATAACTATGGAACAAAAAACAAACAAAAAACATTTGAATGTGCCACTACATGTAAATGTCCTCATATTGGTGAACATCCATACAAAATTTCATGAGATCCGAACAGTACTGTTCAAGTTATGAGCTGAACAGACATCGGATGGACCAAACAGCCAACATTTCCAGATAAACAAAGATGAATAACTCTATAATGGAAAAGCGGAACAGAACAATGGAACCCCCTGTTGAATGTCCTCATAGCAGTGAACATCCATTCAAAATTCCATTGAGATCCCAGCACAACTGTTGAAGTTACGACATGAACAGACACAAGATGGACCAATAAGCCATCATTTCCAGATGAACAAAGATGTATAACTCTAGAATGGAAACTCCGAACAAAACGATGTCCTCATAGTTTTAAACATCCATACCAAATTTCATTGAGATCCCAGCACAGCTATTGAAATTACGATATGAATAGACACCAGACAGACCAAAAAGCCAACATTTCCAGATAAACAAAGATGAATAACTCTAGAATGGAAAATCCGAACAAAACGATGGAACACTCTATTGAATACCCTGATAGTAGTGAACATCCATACTAAATTTCATTGAGATCCCAGCATGACTGTTCAAGTTATGCCATGAACAGACACCAGACGGACTAACAAGAAATTCAATTAATTGAGGAAAAACACCCACTGTCCCGAGTGGTATTGATAAGCTATTGGAGGGTCTTCCACTTTGCATGCAAAATAGCAAAATATTATTAATTCATGACTGATGTACATGTACAGTACACACATAGTAATAACAATTAACGTTATGATTTGAAACTAACCATGATAGGTTATTGACAGTAAGGTGGTATTATCTACTACGAGTGGTATTAGTAATAATAGTACCATTCTAGCATAATATATGTGTACATGATGTATGGGAAATATTAAAGGACAAAACAATAGTTACAATACAATTAGAATTTTTTTTTTAATTAATCGCAAGAAGAGCTAATTGCGCTTAAGCACAATAAGGGAATCTCTATTGTGATTAAGCGCAATAGGGATATATTTAACTGTGCTTAAGCGCAATAATGGAATTTACAAATTGCGCTTATATAATAAAACCCAATAAGGAATCTCTTAATAAGGAATATATTATATATAGAACATAAACTCCCTATAATTCAGGTGGTGTAGTCCATCTCCATGGTACAATGGGTGGAACAAATATAGGATTATTCTACTATTTGCACAAGGGTGATCTAATGAGAGAGATATTAATTGCGCTTAAGTGCAATATTGATGTAATTTCGCTTACGCGTAATAAGAAATGTCTTATTACACTTAAGCGCAATACGAATATTCCTTATTGCACAGGAATATCACATTGTGCTTAAGCACAATAAGGTATCTCTAACTGCGCTTAAGCACAATAACTGAAGGAATATTCTTATTGGGCTTGAGCTCAATTAGATATTCCTTAAGTTATTGCAGTTTATCGAAATTGTCTATTAAATGTCAAGTTGGTTTCCCATAGAGATCATCAACGATGTCTATGCGCAAGGGACCTACGCCAGTCTTCTCTGTTGGGAATCCAATTGTTGGCTTATTAAATATGCACATATGCTTAAGATACAGTCGTGCGCGAAGCGCGCTCCCATAGGTCGGGTTTTGGATCCCAGTGAATTAAAATATCATTGAAATAATCGGTTACTCCCCCCCCCCCATCCAATAAACATCCATATATTGAATATACATGTTTTTGGAGCAGAATTAGATCATGGAATTTAATTTTTTTATTTAATTTTCACACATAGTTATTAGTTATGTGGATGGCGTTATCACTAAACATCACACCCGTATATTGATTATGTGGATGGAGTTATCATTAAACCTCACATCCTTATATTGGTTACAGTAATGCCCAAAGTAATTGACCACTTAACCACAGCAAAATTATTGGTAATTTTTCAGGATTTAAAATCCTGAAAAATTACCCATAATTCTGCTGTGGTTAAGTGGTCAATTACTTTGGACATTACTGTATGTGGATGGAGTTATCATTACACCTCACATCCTTAGATTGGTTAGGTTATGTAGATGTGAGTTATCATTAAACCTCACATCAGTGTGTTGGGGATTTTGGACCTTGACTTGGGACCTTTGGTTTTTAACGCAACAAATGCGAGTACACCTTATACACAAGTTTCTTGGATAAGATGAGTTTGAAGCCTGCTTACAGTTCGAAATGTTGTCAGTTTTGTATCGTCTGCAGCAGAACTCGGCATGTTGAAGCAAAAGTTACAAGATATAAAATATGTACGTAACGAGACTATAATACAAATGAAAAAATAAATTGAGGGAGGAGTGGGCGATACAGGGAACTAAGGGTTGAACCGATATAAATTTGTAGAGCGATAACGACCAATGTTGACATATCATGCATCTCAACTCTACTGTTGCAACAAGGCTATAAAATGGGGGGGGGGTGTCATAATCTCAGTTATCTCTATATAGTGCCAGAATAGTCATTCATGGACTTCCATAGTGGTCAGCCCTGGGAATTAGCGTAGGCAATAGGCAATGCCTAGGTATGAGCAGAGGAAAAATCGGTTTGCCTAGGCAATTATATTTCCTAGGTAAAACAAGTTCATTGGGTTACTAAAATTGATTTGTGTCTATCAGAAATAGAACTTCTTTTGCCAAATGATTTCTTTAAATCACTCTTTACATATATTGTCCTACAATTATTTCCATGGCACTGGGCCATTAACTAGCTACCCGGTATAAGGACACTTATTTTGGAGATGATTTGTGGAATTGTACATATATGTTGAGTGATGGCCTGGAAATAATGTTCCCCAAAATAACTAAGCATTTCAGGTTATTATTGAATCATATTGATTTGAGATGGCAATATTGTTGCAAAATTGCCTAGGTAAAATCTGTTTTTGCCTAGGCCGATTTCTTTCACCTAGGCAAATATATTGCTTAGGCAAATTTTCCTTAATTCCCAGGGCTGAGTGGCACAATGCAAATTGGAATCAAATGATAAAAATATGTATATAACACAACTACGGTATACGGATGAAAATAAAAAAAATAATTTAGGCCGGATTAGATGTTGGGTTTGTTAAATAGACTCGGAGAAAAAGGGGAACGATGAACTGACATAAATTAGTAGAGCGATAGCGATCAATGTTGCCATGTGATGCATCGCGACTGTACTGTAGCGGCAATAATATAAAATTGGGGGGGGGGGGTGTCTGAAATTATCTCTATAGATGGCACCAGGATTATATAGAAAGGAATAGCAATTGATATACGTATACCATATACTATAGTAATACCATAGACATATAAGTACAAGTATCACATGATAAAATATTACGTAACTTGACTATAGTATAGCGGTGAAAGAAAAAAAATTGAACCGGGATTAGAGGTTCGGTTGGTTATATGTAGATAATTGGATATGGAATTCATACCGATGAGACGATAAAAATTAGTGGAGCGATAAAGACCAATGTTGACACTTAGTCAGGCGGTTAATACGATAGACCCAAATAAATTTGTCGGGTGATAATGACCAATGTTGACGTATAAAGTAACGCGACTGTACTGTCGCACAATTATCAGGTAGAACCTGTCAAATATGGACTCTGGTGGCCAATATGGAACAGCTCAGAAAACATTCGCAGGGCCGTAAAATTTATTTAACATGGGATCTGCCATTAAAATTGATTTATGTCGATAAAATTCTTATTTTTCAAAATTTTAAGCTGAAACTTGGTGTGTCTGTGTGGAATACGTATATATTCCTAAAATGACAGGGTACAGCACGTAATTATTTTTTAGATGGAAGAAATTAATTTTTTTCGATGATAAATTTTAACATGGGATTTGCTATTCAAATCGATTTATGGCGATAAAACTCTTATTTTTCAAAATTTTAAGCTGAGACTTGGTGTGTCTGCGTGGAATACTTATATATTCCTAAAATGACAGGGTACAGCACGTAATTATTTTTTAGATGGAAGAATTTTTTTTTTTTTCGATGATAAATTTTAACACAGGATTTTCCCATTCAAATCGATTTATGTCGATAAAACTGTTATTTTTCAAAATTTTATGCTGAGACTGAGGTATGTCTGCGTGGAATACTTATATTTCAAGATACTAGTATTAAAACAAAGATGAATAACTCTAGGATGGACAATCCGAACATAACAATGGAACCCTCTATTTAATGTCCTCATACAGGGTAGTTGTGAACATCCACACCAAATTTGGTTGAGATCCCAACACAACTGTTGAAGTTACGATATGAACAGGCACCAGACGGACCAAAAAGCCACTATTCCAGATAAACAAAGATGAATAACTCTAGAATGGTAAATCCGAACAAAACGATGGGACCCTCCATTTAATGTGCTCATAGTAGTGAACATCCAAACCTAATTTCATTGATATCCGAGCACTTCTGTTCAAGTTATGACATGAACAGACATAGGACGGACGTATGTACGGTACACACAGACGGAGAGGTGCAAAACAGTATACCCCCCTTTTTTCTTAAAAGGGGGTATAATAAAGGTGATCGGCTTTGCCCGGGCAATCCGCTTTGCCCGGGTTTCCCCTACAGTTTTCAAATTTTTCTCACCCCGGGCCGAAAAACCATGGACAGCCCGATGTGTCCTGGTCTCGTGTCCGTAGCCGTGTGCATTTGTCTGGAGTTAGACCGCTAGATGTTATAATTTATGCAATTTTTCAGGTAAAAATAACTGAATGGTCTCATACAGGCAATATATAGAACCATGGTTTATGAATATATATGATATTAGGCCAGAGCACTGAGGTGCAAGGGGCTCCAAATGGAATTATGCAAAAACATGTATTTGGTCTGATTCTGATTCAAGGGGGAGGGGTGGTGCAGATGGAATTTCCCCAAGGTGGACACCCCCTGAACAGATTCTGATTCAAGGGTGCAGTTGGAGTTTCCCCAAGGTGGACATCCCCTGAACAGATTCTGATTAGAGGTGCCATGATTATTTATTTTGATAATCGATAATCGGTTGTCAATAATCGATTTATAGTCGATTAATCGTACCTAATATCAACAGTGGATGTACCGTATTCCGTAATATGGCCAATTGGGTGGGTGTTGAATCTGTTGATTAAAATACTTGGCTGATGCAATTTTTATGCTAATAATGTCCACCATAAACCACCGGTAATGACTAATGAGCACAATGTACACGTATTCAATACCAGCACATATCTCGGCGATGTCAAATTGTCAAGGTTATAATAAATAGTGAGTTTCATTTAGCAGTCACCACACGATAAGTGATAGACTGTACTAGAAATAGCAACCACCCCAGTGGGTGTTTATACCTAAATGCATGTGAATTATGACGTCATATAATTTTTATATAAGTTTTATATAATTTTATAATTTTATAATTTTTATATATTTCTATATACCATGAGAGAAATTACCGGGTACGTTTATTTGTGAATTTAACACGTGACTTCCGGGTGGTGATTGCGCAGAATCCAGCAGAAACTACAGGGTGCTCCGATATAACGGAGGAATATGCAGACAACAACAACAACTGATCAAATTCATTCCCAGATTCTAGAATGTACCGGACTTTCAAGTTTAGCCTATTCAGTTCTTTCTGAGGATTAATTACAGCCTTTTCATCTGATAAAAATCATTGGTATATCATTAGCATAATAATTAATTACCCCCCGTCAAGCGACCGTCCTGTCAGTGTCATCCGGCTTACGGCAGTTACTTGATCGGAAATTGCTTCCGTATATCCCATAGACCGATAAGGCCTTCACCTTCGCTTCATGGCAAACAATTTTCACAAATGTACGAGTGTACGTAGATTAATTAATCGCTTGATTTCGTGACAATTGACAGTTACTGCGTTAGGCTTCACTGTAAACTGTTACAGACAACAATGATCAAGATTCCAGAATCATTCAATCAACCAAAAAGTTCGAAGTTCAAAGAAAGATAAAAAAAATGAAAGAACGAATTCTGTGTTACGTGTAAATTGTGATACTAAAATTGTAGTATGTTTCCTAGTTACCATCTTCAACTTCAACTTAAGTTCAAGGAATTGATATCTGATGAGGATTCTTGTGGAGTTGTGAACACAACAGCACAATGCGTGCTCCTGGAGGCATTTTTCTCCAAATCCAAGATTTTTTTAAAGGTAGGTCTGTTTGCTTTAAATTAAAACTTAAATTTTGATTATTATTTCATTTAATCATTTTTGATCATTTGACAATTTGTCGTGGTCATTCGTTGGTCATCAGTGTCACAGTCAGTGTGTTTGTCGTCATTCGTGTTTGGTTGTCGTCTGTCGTTTTTCGTCCTTGGTAGTTTGTCGTCGTGTTTATTGTTGGTCGTTTGTTTTCATCCTTTGTTCATTTGTGATCAGTCGTGGTTTTTGTGGCAAGTACACCGCAGCCCAAATGTAGTTAGCAAGTGGAGCCGCGGTGTACAATGTAGTGCATTTCGGCCGCAGTGGCAATGCTAACTGCACCGTGGTCAACTGGAAACTTGTTTTGTCCAGCAGGGTACATTATATACCGTAGATTTGAACTAGGATTACCTAAGCACAAACCAGGCGAAAAAAAAGTACATGTACTGTAGGTTACACATAATTTTGAAACCTGCAGGCCTGGGTCGATGTGTTTGTCATCAAGACATTTTTCGTCATCGATCATTCGACATCGTGTTCATCTTTGGCTGTTTGTTTTTCGTCATCAGTAATTTTTCGTCATCGATTGTTCGAAATCGTGTTAGTCGTTGGCCATTTGTTTTTCGTCATCAGTCATTTTTTGTCATCAGTCGGTATTTTTCTTCGTTGTTGTTTGTTGCCATTTGCCATCGTCATCCTCGCCATTTATCTGTCATTTGCCACCATTCGTCAGCCGGTGTGTTTTTTCGTTAGTTGTTTTTCATCATCGGTCATTTGTTCATCGGTTGTTTTTCGGAAATTCTGTCTGTGTGTGGGACCACTTAACTGCGGTGCGGTTAGCATTGCCACCGCAGCTGAAATGCAACTACACCGCGGCGCCACCGGCTAACAGTTGGGTCGTGATGTAATTGCCATTCGCCATGGTGTATTTGCCACGGTGTACTTTCATCAAACTGAAAAAAGACAATACAAACCAGAAATCTAACCACGGTGTACATGCCATTCGACCGTGAGGGTAGTTGCCTTTCGGCCGCAGTGAACTTGCCGTTTGGCCGCAATGTACTTGCCGTTCAGCTGCGGTGCTCAACTGCAGTTACAAACTCTGACACCGCAGCCGAACAGCAAATACACTGCGGTGCCAATGGATACTTGTTTTGTCCAGCGGGGTACATGTATTGTATGTCTACTTTGATCCCGGAAATGGGCGGGTCCAATTTCATGAGTGACCATGTCCTTGACCATGACCTCGCTCATATACATGTAGGTACATAGAACTTCTGTCTCTGTGTGTTATAGACTTGAAAACTGCACGACTGATCGGACTAAATTTTGGTATTAATGTACCAAAGGCCTACTTTGATCCCGGGAACTATATGGGTGGGTCCAATTTCATATGCGACTGTGTCCTTGACTGCGACCTCGATATATACTCATACATTGTACATGTATACCGGTTGGCAACGTTGTTCCCTAAAGAGCCCGGATGAAGTCAGGCACATCAGCTACATGTACCGGTACAGACTTTCATTTTTGAGGCGCGCGATCGCTCTTGCGCACCATCGCACGGCTAAAACTGAAAACCAGCGAGCGATCGATTGCGCACCTAGGCCAAATACAGAGAGCGAACCTGATAACGCTTTTATCAGTGTCTACCTAGACGAGGTCACACGGTGTGACGTGTCAAATGCACTATCTGTCTGAGACTGAATGATTCGAAGCTAAAAATACATTTCTATGTACCGGTATGGCTTATGACGTCACATAAATTCCTCGAAAATCAAATCGAGACCACGTGGCCGGGAGATGTTGATATTTATACTGTCAGCTTGGAATCTGAGTATTAAATTGATTCCTTATTAATTATTATGAATTACATTTAATATAGGAGCATGTAGAATATAAAACATAGTGTGTAACATTCACTTGTGCTTATGGATAGTGGATTAAGCAGTGTTAAACCATCAAAGAGATTCACTGGACATCGATCGTGAGTAACCAAATTCAATTTACGCGGCATTTATGAATGTATTTCCGCTGTTTATTTTATCTTGATAGAAACCGCGCGCCTGGCCAAAACCCAGCGAGCGGGACTCTGCGCGCCTACATTTTCTAAAAATGAAAGTCTGCCGGTATACATGTATGTGTATATGTACATGTAATAAGTAATAATTTAGAAATAACAGTTACCAAATTATGAAAGTTTCCTCAATAATATCCTAATAGTATACATGTAGAATAATGATCATATTAAGAATGCGTTATTTTCCGCAAAACACTTTGTGTGAGCGGAGCGTTTGTATATATACAGCATGTAAATAGTGAGCGATAAGCAAAACACCGTGGTGATTGATTAGGTTGAGAGTGATTCATGGTGACCCATTCAACACCAAAATCGGAGATTTAGCTTATTAAATGGCTATACCGGTAATGCGGTATGTTGTAAATAAGTTCATGATTCCACTGAATTGTAGGGGCTATGAATCATTGCTGCCTTATCGTAGCGAAAATTTGATATAACCCTTTCTTTACTAAATGGATTCTCCCACCAAGTAAAAAAGAATTTATTTGAATGATCTATTATTCATTCAGAGGGGTGTTCAGGAAATGCAAGCAAATGACAACAGACTAACAGATAATACATACATGTACATGTGTAGAAGGATATCTATTAATTGGTTGGAAATGTTCAGAAAAGTTCAACAAACGACTTTATCTGAACACTTCCCACAACATCTACTTGTCAATAAGCATTTAGTAAATGAAGGGTTAATATATGATTCTCAATAGAACTAGAGGTGGGCGGTCCCCAAGCCTGAATTTAGTGTGGCTGACATTTGCGGAATGAGGTCCCCAGAGGGCTAGCATCACCAAATTCACCCTCTGGGAACCTCATTCAGCTTAGGCCTCTCTGTATGGGAGGCATTGGGTCAGATTCCACATTTGAAGTTGGTGATGTTCAGCCATTAATTACTTTGATTATGCGATTTAACTTGGATTAAATTAAATTTTAATTGGAAATACCCATGATCAGTGTGTTGGTGAACTGCTTGGTGAACTTTCAAGCACCGTATATCTATAAAATGGCTTTGTTGATGTCAAATGATCCAATATTCCCAATATTCAATAAATTGTGACCTACAAAACTTGACAATATAAGGGTACATGTAACATAACTTGCTGAATGCTGATATAAGCCCAAGTTGCCAGGAAATGATATGGGGGCCATTGGTTCATTTCTTTCACCTTTCATATGCTTCAGAATAACCAGACAGCCCCCATTTTAGGTTTACTTTAAAAAGTACCCCAATAGTCACAAGGGGGTACCCCCCCCCCCTCACTCAAACCTATCACATCTGTCCCCCAAAATGTCCCCAAATTAGCCTAATCTAAAGGCGTGAAATAACGGTGGTATTTCTAACAAAATTTCATATACATGTATATGCAGTGGGGGTCTACTCGGTGTTGAGTGTTTTGCTTATCGCATACTCTTTACATACATGTAGATGTACTGTTTGTTTACATAAGATGACGTTTGCTTACATACAATGTAACACAAAGTACTAACATAACAACATGCTGAAATTAATGTGATACATGTATTTATGATTGGTATAAGAACAAGGTTTGTTTATAATATTAATTCTGTTTATGGCGGTTTTAACGGATGTTTTAACAGCTATACCCAGCGCCAACACTTACCCAATCTTTAAAAAGATCCTCATGGACATATTAGTATATCATAATTTTCTTCAACGTCTGGTGTGACAACCCGCTAATACCTGTAGGGCTGTAGACTGTGTATCATAACCTAACGGCATGTATCGTAACTCCACCGCAGTGACCGTTTCCATACTGCTGTCATTGCCAATTCATTAAAAGCGACACATCACATATTCATTATTAGCTCAACGACGTCCATGTGTGCGTGTGTGTGTCCGTCAACAATTTCCTTTGGCGCGGGCTACAGGTCGTACCTTTGGTCTGATCTTTATCAAATTTGTCATGAATGTTGACATTGACATGTAGATGGGAACAGGTCATTTTGGGTCATTGGCCAAAAAACATGGCGGCTGACAGCCATCTTGGATTTCAAAATTAAATCGATTGACGTGGTCTACATGTCTTACTGTTTGTCTGATCATCATGAAATTTATCATGGATGTTAACGAGTCATTTTGTGGTTGTTCCACCAAAAAACATGGCTGCCAGCAGCCATCTTTGATTTTACTCTTTGCATGACTAAATCCTTTGGCACGGGCTACAGGTCGTAGCTTTGGTAGGATCTTCATGAAATTTGTCATGGATGTTAACAATGACATGTAGATTGGAAAGAATCATTTTGGGGTCATTTGGCCAAAAAAAACATGGCCGCTGGCAACGATCTTGGATTTCAAAATTAAATCGATTCGCGTGGTCTACAGGTCATACTGTTCGTCTGATTATCATGAAATTTGTCATGGATGTTAATAATGACAGGCAGATTGGAACGAGCCATTTTGGGGTCGTTCGGCCAAAAAAACATGGCCGCCAGCAGCCATCTTGGATTTTACTCTTTGCATGACTAAATCCTCTGGCGCGGGCTACAGGTGGTAGCTTTGGTCGGATCTTCATGAAATGTGTCATTGGTGTTAACAATGACATGTAGATGGGAACGAGCTGTTTTGTGGTCATTCGGCCAAAATACATCTTGGATTTTACTCTTTGCTTGACTAAATCCTTCAGCACAGGCTCTAGGTTGTACATATGGTCATATCATTATGATATTTGTCATCGCTATTGACATGTAGATGACATTGACATGTAGATGTGAACGAGTCATTTTGGGGTAGTTTGACCAAAACACATGGCCACCAGCAGCCATCTTGGATTTTACTCTTTGCATGACTAAATCCTTTGGCACAGGCTACAGGTCCCTACTTTGGTCAGATCATTATGAAATTGTCATGAATGTTGATGTTCACATGTGGATGGGAATGAGTCATTTTGGACTCATTTGGCCAGAAAACATGGCCGGCAGCGGTCATCTTGGATTTCAAAATTCAATCCATTATCACGGGCCACAGGTCGTATCTTTTGTCGGATCATTATTAAATTTGTCATGGATGTTAAAATGGACATGTAGATGTGAAAGAGTCATTTTGGGGTTGTTCGGCCAAAAACATGGCCACCAGCAGCCATCTTGGATTATACTCTTTGCATGACTAAATTCTTTGGCACAGGCTACAGGTCCTTACTTTGGTCAGATCATTATGAAATTTGTCATGAATGTTGATGTTGACATGTGGATGGGAATGAGTCATTTTGGGGTCATTTGGCCAGAAAACATGGCCGGCAGCGGTCATCTTGGATTTTAAAATTCAATCCATTAGCACGGGCCACAGGTCGTATCTTTCGTCGGATCATTATTAAATTTGTCATGGATGTTAAAATGGACATGTAGATGGGAAATGAGTAATTTTGGTGTTGTTCGGCCAAAAACATGGCCGCCAGCAGCCATCATGAATTATACTCTTTGCATGACTAAATTCTTTGTCAAGGGCTACAAGTCGAATCTTTGGTCCAATCATCATGAGATTTGTAATGGATGTTAACAATTACATGTAGATGGGAAAAGGTTCATTTTGAATTCAACCAAGAAACCTGGTCGCCAGCAGCCATCTTGTATTTTACTCTATACACGACTAAATCCTTTGACACGGGCTACAGGTCGTATCTTTTGTCGGATCATCATGAAATTTGTGAAGGATGTTAACAATGACATGTAAATAGGAAGGAGTCTTTTTTGTGTCATTTGGCAAAAAAAACGATGGCTGTCGCGGCCATCTTGGATTTTAATCTTTGCATAACTAGGCCTTTCCACTTTCCACATTCCTAATCGCTCCATTAACTGTAACACATGAAATTATTCCCTTTCCTCATTGAGCTACAGTGTCATTGACACTTTCATAATTACATTTCAGTCAATTCACATTTTCAGCTGCATATACATGTATACCGGTATGTGAACCAATTTCATCATTACAGAAATTGCAAATTCATCGTTGATTCCATCATCTCAACATTTCATTAAAGTGAGACTTTATGTTCACACATCGATTCATTCAGGCAACATTTTTTTTCCATTTCTACACTGGTCATTGCATTGATCGTCTTCAATGGGGATAATCTATAATTATATATGTATATCATTGTTAACTATTAAAGTGACATTTCTCTTCCTCCCAATCGATATTGCATTAAAATGACACTTCATATTCATTACACTTCATTCAATAATTTCTGTTTCTACATCACTTATTGCATTGATTGCCTTCAGGTAAGGTAAGCTATGTCCGACTCAAATATTAAAGTGACGCATCATATTCACTACACTTTATTCAATAATTTCTTTTTCTACATAGTTTACACGTATTGCATTGATTGCCTGCAGCTAAGGTAATCTATGTCCGACTCAAATAATACAAATATTAGAGGCATTCCATTTGCATCCATTAATTCTAAGGAAACTTCTGCTGTGATATATATATATGTATATATACATACAGGGTACTACATGTGCTACACCACTCGGAGAAATGTCTGTGTCATCACACTAAAATACCATGTTAGAACTTGAATTGATATATTCGTAATCGTATATAGTCACCAATAGCCGGGTTACTACCGTAGTACCTGACATTGCCTATCTAGTGAACTATTCAAACCCAACAGGCATGGTTGATTTCACTGTGGGATGATGGTTCACTTCCATCCTCAAGCTACTTTTCTTTTCTGACGTGCAGGGGTAGATATGCTTGAGGCCCCACCACAGTTAAATTCGCACCAGGTTCTCAGTTATTATTATCTTATGTTCGAACTTTACTCATATGTTTGGACTGATCATAACCATGATTTCAATGCTGGGTTTGAATAGTTCACTAGATGGGCAATGTCCGTTACTATCGTAGTAACCCGGCTATTGGTGACTATATACGATTACGAATATATTAATCCAAGTTCTAGCATGGTATTTGTGTGACGACACAGACATTTCTCCGAGTGGTGTAACACATGCAGTACCCTGTATGGTACATCATATAATTATTGTAACGTTGAACTTAATGATCAACTTGGTGGTTGCTCCATTACGTGTCACGTACGATCATATTATCTAAGTACCAGAATGCTCATGTTGTCAGACTCTTTCTGATGCATGAACAAAGGTTGTTAAACTGTAAAACAAACACGGTATTCAATAATACCCAGCACGTTGTCAGAAATAAATAACAGATTATTCGACTATGGAAATGGTAATCGATTATCGGCTTTATACGATTAATCGTGGCACCCCTAATTCTGATTCCAGGGAGGGGGGCGGTGCAGATGGGCCGGTATTCTATTAATTTCCCGGACCGGTTTTTTGGCCCAGTCTGCCTCTGAATACGCTACATGTAGATAATGATGGATAATGCAATGTTCTTTTGCAAATACCTCCCTTCAAACTATCTAGTGACCTAAAATGTACATGTACTGGTATGGTACATGACAATTTTGTTTAACTTTTATAAATTGACATTGTTTGAAAATTCATGGATAGGGCACATCCTTAATTACATGTACATGTATGTGTATTTGACTCATCTAACATGTACATGTAGATAACTACATGTACATGTATACAACTGCATTTTAGTTTAACATGAACTCCATCTCCATCTCCAGTACATGTTGGTTCTGATATTTAGTGTACAGTGATATGTATCGACTAATCGTATTGTTGATCATGTTTCACAAATTCATATTGTATCGTTGATCATGTATCGCGTCTCATATCTTACCGTGTCCAAACCGTGTATTGTTAAAAAAGCCCCACTGTACTGCCCTGTCAGAGTAAATGACTCACTGAACCGGATTGGGACCCCACTGGGCCAGGTAGACTTTTGGTAAGGACTTTAAATGTGGCTATCAAATGCAAGACAACCACTGAGAGGAGTGCGTGGTTAAAACGCATGTAAACATCAACTGGTATGAAACAGTAACTTCCAGTACTAGTGCGACAAGCTGTACATGTATGTAACTGTATCAGCAGCCGTCAATGAATATAACCACGGTTTCTTTTAATACTGCATATAATGCAGTCACAGAACTGTTAATTATCATGGAGTTATGGTTTGACTGCAGTCATAAATTCACATTAAATATCCCCAGTTACTTGATCGATTACTTACTGGTAGGAAAGTACAGTAGTATGTTTACTATTAACTCTACATAGTCTGAGCTGGTTGTTTGAATAGCTGTATGTACATCATTATAGTGAATATTCCATACATTCTTTTTGTGCTTTGTATAATACAGTTCTGTTATATACAGGTAATACTTCATGCTTAGACATATTACCAATATGTACTTGTTTGGGTGAGTGAAAGCTACCGTACATGATGACGTTCATCGAGTTTCGTTTAAATTGACATGACATTTCTCAATGAATATAACCAGGGTTCTTTTTAAACTGCATATAATGCAGTCACAGAACTGTTAATTATTTTGGAGTTATGGTTTGACTGCAGTCATAAACGCATATTAAATAATCCCAGTTACATGTACTTGGTTGATTACTTACATGCAGGGCAGTAAAGTAGTACCGTATCTTTACTATTAACTTTACACAGTCTGAGCTAGTTCTTTGAAACTTTGAATGGCTTAGGGACCTGCGAAATTACGAGAATCGATTCGATTCGATGTCAATATCGGGCACCCGATTCAAGTTCGACACCGAATCGACCCACTGATTCAGATATTTTTGAATCGGTATTTACTTTGGTGTAGTCTCGTTTTTTTGCGTCTAAATAACTAGTATCCACTTAACCACGGTGCGCTTAGCGTGGCCACCGCGGCCGAAATGCAACAACACTGCGTCTCCACTGGCTAACTACAGTTGGGCCGCAGTGTACTTGCCATTCAGCCATGGTGTAATTGCAGCAGTGTACGTTCATTAAAGGGGTACTGTACGCCAATTTCAATAAATTCCCGGTAACAATTGCGATCTAATATCAATATTATATTTTAAAATAACGTATTTGAGTCGACGATGTCTACTGAAAACGTTCCAGTTAACAGGCTGTCATAAAAGTCAAATTGAATTATTTAATATAAATGAATTTATGGCTGGAGTCATAAAATGGCGAATTATGCCATTACGAGTTACCGTTCTTGAAATCTCACATGTTGGGTGTCTTTTATCGACGGCCGTTTACAACGAACATTATTGAGTTGCGAACAAAACATGTTACATGCAAAAGGAAGTCCCGCTATAACCAGTTTGGAAAAAAAGAGAAGAAACAAGATTCATAAAGCATCAAGTATTTTTATAGGGGGTGAGATTGTTCGATGGAAGAGATTGCAGGCATCAATTGAACTTCCGGTTCATCCTGCAACCTGCGTCTTCTCCGGTGAAGGTAAAAAACATGGCGCGTAGTTTGAAATCGTAATATTTTTATTTCCAAGATCAATATTTTCGTCGCTAAATTAGGTTTAAACGAAACTCATATAACACGAACACAATCTAACTTGAAAGTTATGTCAATGGGAGTAAATAAATAAATTGCCTATCTCTGTGTAAACTGAAAAAAGATGATACAAATTACAAAACATAAATATTGTGAGGTAATGACACATGTATATAGTAGGTACAAGTCTTTATTATGTTGTGAATAAGATATATAGTGTGTACAAATATAATGATCAATAGTCGCCGCGAATTGGTGTCCCCGAATGGGTGATGCCTGGTGTGAATGATGCCTGGATATGATCTAGGTACGAGATGAGTCTAGTGAAAGCATGATGTGATGGGATGTAGTTGTTTCTTATATACTATTTGGGATGCATATTAGATGAGGTGTTTGGCAATACACATCGGGATTGGTTCTTCCGTTATGGTCATCTCCCTTGACCATATTTGGGAGCCATCTTCATTGTGTGTATATCTTCGCTGAGAGTAAGACGTGTGAGGTTTCGAGAACCGAACACGAATATCTGAGTTTGGGGTTTTATATATTGGGACATTCGTATAGTTTGAATCAAGTTGTGAGATTATAATGGGTAGTTATCTCACATATGTCCCCCACCCGTGTAAGATTTTTAGCGCAGCGGAAAATCTTATGTAACATCAAAATTATGGACCTAACTGGGGTAATTGTGATCATGTAATGTGGTTGAGGCTGAAATGAAGTATAATAACATTGATTGTGGTGAAGTTATGATTAATACATGTGGAACAAAGTTGTCTTAAAATGATGATATGCGATATTAAGTTGTCTTAAAATGATGATACGCAATATTATGAGATTATGAAATAAATGGTGGGAAAAGCATATATGGGTTGGTATATAAAATGATCGTGCAAGCAGTCATAATGCGTGCTATATTGATATGTAGGCTAAGGTATGATAATAGAATATAGAGATACAAGTATGAGAAGTAATGAATATAACAATACGGTAATAGTGCATGGTATGTTTTGTAAATGATGAACATTGGTGATGTATTATATAATGCATGTTGTATTGTTAATAAAATCATGACGATATGTATACATTCGGTATTGTGGTAATGAGAGACCAAATGTTTCTCATCTGCCGTCAATTGCACAGGGAATTGTTGAGAGCATGTGTCAGAGGTGAAATATTGTTTGGAGTGTGGTATATGAGACTTTGATTAATGCGTTTGTTGATAGTTGGCGAGTTCCGTGACCAATGTTATTGAAGATAATCGGCGGTCAGTTGTCTAACTCTTGGGGTTGGCACGTGTCATATCTGCCGTTAATTGCTCAGGGAATTGTTGAAATGATTGATGCTAGACTTCTATGCGAACGTTCTGATTTACCGTTACTTTGGGGTCTGTAGAACGAAGTGAGGCGGTGATTGATATGGTAATATTTACAAAATTCAGTGAAGGTAGAGTTTGCAAACTCGGACCCATTATCTGTTAATATTTCTTCAACTGATCCAAATAAAGTGAAATACTCTGAATTCAATCTTTCTAAAATTGTATCCACCATTTTGTTAGGTAATGCGTATGCTAAAGTATGTAATGAAAATTGATCAATAATAGTTAAGATAAATCTATTTCCTGACTGTGTTTTGGGGGAAAATGGTCCCATAAGATCGATAGCTATGAGTTGTCCTGGCCTTGATGGGGCAGTGACTGGTTGAAGCGGGATTTTTGGATTATAAGCATTTCGTTGTCGGCATGTATGACAATTGTTTATGTATGTGACAATTTTTGCAAACAACTGAGGTGTGTAATATCTGTTCCGTATGGTCGCGTATAGCGATTGTACCGCTCTATGGCCGAGACTGTGATATTGGGATATAACTTCTTGTGCTATTTTGTCCGTTATATATATACGTAATTTAGGTATGTCATTATATATTGATATATAGTGTAGGATACCATCTTTGAGAATAAAGGTTTTTGCTAATTTTTCGGGTATATTTGTTGATTGCATTTGTTTGATAATCTCGGAGATTGTGTGGTCTCCTGATTGTTCATCTCTTATATTAGTTATAGGAGGAAGGACCGGGCTGTCGTCGAGATCAACTGGTGGTTCGGAATCAGTTTTCTGTTTTGGTTGTTTTTTTTTGTTTTGAAAATTCCTGAATATCTTTCATGTCAAGTATATTAATATCCTGTACAAGGGGATTGGTGGGTGGATTTGGGTCGCTATCGGTGCAAGAATTGATGCACGGGTGTGTGTCGGGGTTTATCCGACTGCAAAAATCTGCCGTAACATTGTTCGTGCCTTTAATATAAGTAATTTTTGGGTTCAATGCTGATATTTCCAAAAACCATTTTTGAATTTTTGTGTTTATCAGATCCTGTTTTTTAAACATGTGGATGAGGGGTAAGTGATCTGTTTTAATCTCTACTTGGGATCCTTGTAAGTAAAATTTAAATTGCCTTGCAAACGTATATATCGCGAATGCTTCTTTTTCCGTGACAGAATAATTCCTTTGTGATTTGTTAAGTTTTTTACTGGCGAACGCGATTGGTAGTTCAACGTGTTTATCATCTTGGCTATGAGCATATTGTGATAGTATCGCCCCGATACTATGTATAGATGCATCTACTGTCAGAATGAACAGTTTGTCGGGATTTGGGTAAGCTAAGATGGGGGCGGTTGCTAAGCTATCTTTAAGCGCGTCGAACGCTGTTTGGCACGGCGCATCCCACACAAATTTAGCATATTTGGCTGTGAGTTTGATTAAAGGCAATGCCGTCGATGCGAAAGTAGGAGAATATGACCTGTAAAAATTAAGAATTCCCAGTAATCTGCGGACTTCTTTAACTGATTTCGGAGGTGGTAAAGACTTGATAATTGAAATTTTTTCAGGGTCAGGGGATGTGCCCTTGTCAGAAATAATATGCCCTAAAAATTTAACTTGTGGTTGGCAAAATTTAGATTTTGATAGTTTAACTATTAAGCCGTATTCCCTGAGTCTGTCAAATAATTTTGTGAGCTGCTGTATATGCGTTTGAGGATCGGAGCTATGACAGATCAGGTCATCGACAAATCCTTCTACAAATGGTAAATCGTGTAGGGCCATGTTCATGAGTTTTAAAAAATACCCTGAGCTCGAGACATATCCCATCGGGGCTCTTTGATAACTGTATTGTCCTTCGGACGTATTCATAGTTAATATGGGAACAACTTCGGGTACGACTCCAATAACATGATAAGCATTTGATAAATCAAAGATACTGAAAATAGTTGAGCCGAGTAACTTGGACGATATTTCTGTAAAACTAGGCATAGACCATTTTAATGGAATGGAAACATCATTGAGTTTTCTGAGATCGATTACCAATCGATAATTGGGAGTACCATCGGGATTGGGTGTGGCTTTGCGTATGAGGAGACTGGGAAATCCCCACGATGAGTGGGCCGTTGGTCTAATAATGTCTGCATCTAATAATTTTTTTATCTCAGCAGCCATAATTCGTTGTTTGTTCAGTGGTGTCGGATATTTTTTGCAAAAAATAGGTAAAGTATTTGGTTTGAGGTCGATTTTCATTTTAATTTTTGGACAATATCCTATCTTGTTTATGTCATTTGTAAAAACATCTGGGTATTGTGATACTAGTTGCAATATCTGCTGTTTAAGGTGTTGAGGTGCCACGATATCATTGACAGATATAGGTTGAGTCTTGGTGACTGGAGGGTTAATGTCTTGCCGGTCACCTATGGTGTTTATACTGTGTTTGTTTGGCGGAGATGAGTTAATGTTTTGCTCATCGGATGCCGTGCATATCATTTGCTCTTGAGTGCCAAATGCTTGTGCTATCACACGGCCTTTCTTAATGGACATATGTGACGCCGATTGGTTTTCTATCATGACGCAAATATTGGGATTATTTGCATCTGCTAGCGTGTCGGTTACATGTACATTTGGTTCGTGTTCGAAAATGGACATGTTACCTTTGCCTATTCGGATTATAGGTGTGTTAAACATATCATTTGGCCCTATGAGTCTGCCTGTTATGATGGCGCATGAGTGGGGTGATAATGAAACGTTATTTGTTGATCGGATGAGTGATGCAATGTGACCATCCCTTAACATCGGGTATAATTGATTCTGTATTCTGAATTTTTCTAGATCAAAGTAAAGTCTAATACTGTGTTGTTTCATAAAATCGCGCCCTAAAATGCAAGGACGTGACAAGGTTGCACATATGACAAATTTGTGAGTAAGAATGAGTTTTCCGATTCTAAATGTGAGATGTGTGGATCCAAAAACTTTCATTGGTGTACCATCGGCTGATGTGAGTAACACATGTTCTTTAATTAAAGGTGGTCGATTTGGCATGGATCTATAAATGTCGTATTTCAAGCAACTGGTGGTTGCCCCGGAGTCTAATAGTGATCTAATCCGTTGTTTGTGTATTTTAATGATAGTTGAGCATGGTGTTTGGTTTAGAGCACCATCTGTCATATCACTTGGATATTTAAGTACTGGTATAGTGTGTTGTATGGGTTTGACTGGTGGTATTATAGGGTTAATTGCAGTATTGGAATGTGATTCGCGAGAACTGGTGCATGTTGATTTTCTTTTGGATGATGAGTAAGAATTAGTAATGTGTTGGTGCTTGGGCTTTTCAAGGCGATTCAGGATTTTAAATTGGGGAGGAAAGGTTAAATCCAGAAGTGGTGAGATAGACTTATTGGAAGAATTATGAAATCTGGGTTTCATAGAGGAATACCTGCTATGGCAGAAAGTGGTATGTGTTACGTGCCTGTGGCGAGGGAGATCAAGTGGAGGCCGCGTACGGTAATTAATATATCGTTGGTTTTGGCAGTTTGGTGGTAGCGTGGGGTAATGATTAATGGACTGCAGCTGTGAATTATAGACTCTATGCTTTTGAGATTCGTATGTTCGATGATCTTTAGCATATCTATGATTGTGGTTGTATATTGTGCTAATTTGATGTGTTATTGGACTCATTGCCTTGCGTTGGTAGGTGGGGGTGAAATTTTTGATGCAATGAGTCCTCATCTGTTTAAAAATTGGTTGTTATTTTGAGCCCGACGTCTGCATTGGTCTGTGGTATGATTGTTTAATCTGCAGTATGTACAGAAGAGTGGTTGTTGAGCTGTTGTAGTATATCTTGCATCCATGGTCTGGATGCAGTTTGGATGGGAGACCCTTGGTTCAGAGTAGGGGTGGTGAGAATTTGAAGGTTGGCGCCTGTGGGGGTGATCATTGATTCGGTGTCTGTCTTTGGATTGACGGGGGTTGTAAGTGGATTGTGATGGCCCTCTTGGAATGTGCCGATGGTTATTGTCGATATCCATTGGTTGAGGGGATTGTAACTGTGGGAATTGGTTATAATCATTATGATGTTCACCGTAACGTAAGCGATAGCGTTGCCGAAGGTTCATTTCGCGTAGGGCGATATCAGTAGCTCTATCAAGCGTTATGGGGTCGTCTTTGAGAAGCCTGAATTTAATACTAGAGTCGCGAATACCGTCGGAAAAAAAAATGCTACTAATTGTGTTTGCACTGCTCTTGTGTTAATTTCATCAGTATACGCGTGTTTAGCAAGGGTACGTATGCGTTCTGCAAACATGGCAATTGTTTCCGTATGTCTCTGCCTAATGGCTCGTAATGAGGAAATGGCTTGAGGCGAATCAGTTATGGAACTGAATAATGAGCGTAACTGTGATTTCAGATCGGTCCAGGTGAACGTGAATTTTCCGTCTGTGTTATTTTCATTTATGAAGCGTTGAATAAATTCAGAAACTTGAGATTTACATGTCTGAGCGGCAATTTTTATGATAGTCTCATCTTGTGCCGAAATCGCGCGGGAGTATTTTTCCACCGCATGGACCCATTGGGGAAAAGCGTCAGGCTTGCCATCGAAGGGTTCAATAATGGAATTCATTCCCAGCAGTGCTGTTATTGTTGTCTGTGTTTTTAAACTTTCAGTCTGGTCGCGGATAGAACTAGTGAAATGGCTAATTTCATGGGTAAGCCGTGACAATAGCAAGTTCTGATTATCTTTGCCCATTTCATTAGTAATGTCTGTGTGGGGGGGTCTGGCGGTTGATCGGTCCGTTTCCCTGTTTAATTCAAGGTGATGCTGATAATTGGTTGGATGAAAATAATCGCTGCTCTGCGGAGGTGGTGACTCCATTATGTTATTAAGGATTAACGGTGTCTGTTTTGGGATCTATGGTATGGGTGCGAAATATGTTGTATTTTTTTCCAAGTGCCGTGGCGGTGTATTATGCGATTCAGGTGTATTTGACACGATTCAGGTGATTTATTAGGATGTTTTATGGGAATTGCCGCGACTATAGAGTTGACGATAAGTTTTGGATAATCCGTAAAATGAGCCGGAAATGTATGCCACTCGTTCCAAGAATCTAGTGTATGTCCTGAGTAGTTATTTGTAATCATACAACGCACGTATAAGCGGATTGTATCTTGCGTTATATCAATGCGAATGGGATTGCAATATTTAATGAGTTGTGGCGATAAAGTTATTTGGTGGGGTAAAGCGTATCTACAGTAAGTTTTAAAATGAAGAACTGAATGTTGTTTGTAAGAGGTGGGTGGTATGGGCTGATCGTTTGAAGCATGTATTGTAGTAGGATGGGTAGGTAGTGTAGGTGTAGTAGAATCAGGTGATGTGTCCATAACCCACGTGAAAAAAAAAGGAGTAAAAGAATGCTAAAAATAGGGGGTGTGCAATTTGACAGCAAATGGGAAAGAAAAGATGGTCACTCACCAATTTCCGAGAAGAATAATGTGCACAAGTCTGTGATGATGAATGATGTATAGAATGTTCTCGTCGTGGTTATTGGAAACCGAAGGATGTCCAAATCGGATGTTAAAGTTTATGTGGATCTGAATCTGGCCTGCAAGAGGCGTGAGTAGTAATGTTTTTTAGCTGGATACACGATGTGAGCTGGTTGTATAAGAATAAAAGGTTGATTCGTCTATATCAGATGAGTATGTATGCGGTCCTGTGTGTCCGAAGGGTTGGTGTGCGGTCCTGTGTGTCCGAAGGGTTGGTGTGCGGTCCTGTGTGTCCGAAGGGTTGGTATGCGGTCCTGTGTGTTCGAAGGGTTGGTGTGCGGTCCTGTGTGTCCGAAGGGTTGGTGTGCGGTCCTGTGTGTCCGAAGGGTTCCTGTGTGTCCGAATGGTTGAGTTATTTTTGACCGGTGCAGTGGTCTAGTGTATGAGACTGTCTATCCGTGGCTGGAGTATAAGGCTGTATCCCCGTGGTTGAGTAGCGGTTTGAGATTGTTTCTGCTCTGTAGTGATCGTCTAGTGGCCGAGACTTCAAGTTGTGTGGTGAGACGTAGAACTGTTCAGGGCACCATTAATACTATGTGAGGTAATGACACATGTATATAGTAGGTACAAGTCTTTATTATGTTGTGAATAAGATATATAGTGTGTACAAATATAATGATCAATAGTCGCCGCGAATTGGTGTCCCCGAATGGGTGATGCCTGGTGTGAATGATGCCTGGATATGATCTAGGTACGAGATGAGTCTAGTGAAAGCATGATGTGATGGGATGTAGTTGTTTCTTATATACTATTTGGGATGCATATTAGATGAGGTGTTTGGCAATACACATCGGGATTGGTTCTTCCGTTATGGTCATCTCCCTTGACCATATTTGGGAGCCATCTTCATTGTGTGTATATCTTCGCTGAGAGTAAGACGTGTGAGGTTTCGAGAACCGAACACGAATATCTGAGTTTGGGGTTTTATATATTGGGACATTCGTATAGTTTGAATCAAGTTGTGAGATTATAATGGGTAGTTATCTCACAATATAACCACGGTGTACATGCAATTTGGCCGCATTGTAGTTGCCTTTCAGCCATGGTGTACCTGTACTTGCCGTTCGGCCGAAGTGTACTTGGCTTTTAACCACAGCTACAAACGCTGACACCGCGGCCGAATGGCAAATACACAACGGTGCCAATGGACACTTGTTTTGTCGAGCGGGGTACATGTATCTGTAATCTGTATCGACACTATGCAAATTCTTTACATGGTTCGTGATCGCTAGATGCGGAACTCAATTGATTACCTTACGGTATGTTTAGAACTTCATATATCCAAATCAGTTTATATGAATACTAGCATATTAGCCCGCCACTGGTCCTATGGCTTTGGTTGATTGATTAATTTTAGTTTTTCAAGGTAACCCTGTACATGCACGCAGACAGCATACTGATGCCTGAAATATCATTTGCGGGTACCCGTTTCAAGGTCAAGGTCACGTCGGATGGACAATCTGACCGGACAAAAATATTCCACGCCCCGAGTTGACCAAACAAATTTCACGTTGATGTCGAAATATCGCCCAAGGTCATTTGCGGGTACCCGTTTCAAGGACATGTTGGGTGGACAAAATAACCCGACAAAAATATTCCCTGTCCTGAGTTGACCATACAGATGCGGACTGGCTGATCGGCGGACTGGGAAATTTCATGATGGGCCGGAGGCCCGGAAAAATTCTAATTCCACGTGATTTTCTATCAAGCGAGAATCCGATGTTTTTTTACGGTTTGGGGGGGGGGGGGGGGTACTAGTATATGTGGTTGGGCCGACCAACCACAACTTGGGCCGCAAATGAAACTGACGTGGACCGCCACATGTGTTGTTTAACCAGCCGTGTATCCAATAAGATGGCACTCTTCTCACATAAATTCATGAAGTGAATTCCATTTTACGACGGCGTCTGAGATTGTCCCGATTGTTACCATATTTGGAACCGTCACTAAACAAGAATATATTGATTTGGAAATTATTCCACATGTAAAATGTTTTACTTCGGATAATGTGCACTGCCAATATATATATATATATATATATATATATATATATATATATATATATATATATATATATCACGGTACACCTGAGATGCGGAAAACCAGCGAGAAAAGACAGAAGTTACCTAAATTGTGAAGTTTGCAGGTTCCCCGTGTGAGTACGGTATAATGTGACGTTCGGGGGGGGGGTGGGGCAGAGGCGGACTGGTCGATCGGGAGACCGGGAAAATGTCAGACGTGGGCCGCCACATGTGTTGTTTAACCAGCCGAATCAAATGGCTAATCGTAATTTTGTCATTAAATGAACTTGTCAGCATCATATAACACCACGTAAAGACCCCGTTAATCTCGAGATTTTAACGGTAACTCCCAGCTGTAAATCCCAAAAATATTCTCACGCACCCCTCCCCCAATTGAAATTTACAACAAAATAGGAATGCTTCAGTTGATGCCAGTCTAGATGCTAGGATTCGCGATTTTCTTGTATAATTTTCAAAATTTTCTCACCCAGGGCCGAACAACCATGAAAAGACCGGTGTGTCCTGGTCTCTTGTCCATAGCCATGTGCATTTGTCTGGAGTTAGACCGCTAGATGTTAGAATTTATGCAATTTTTTCAGGTAAAAATATCTGAATGGTCTCATAACGGGAATATATACATGTAGAACGAAGGTTTATGAATATATAGGATATTAGGCCAGAGGTGCAAATGGAATTATGCAAAAACATGTATTTTGTCTGCATCTGATTCAAGGGAGGGGGTGCAGTTGGAAGTTCCCAAGGTGGAATGTGGACACCCCCCGAACAGATGGGCCGGTATTATATTAATTTCCCGGGCCGATTTTTTGGCCCATTCCGCCTCTGTGACCATACATAACATACATTTTACGTCGATGTCACCGCTGACAACTGAGTACGGAGTGCGCAGAAATACAACTGAGTGAGCACACCGATTGAGCCGTATTTATACTTGTGTATATAAACGCTCTTTAAAAACAACACCACATGTGCGGACAATCCTTAATCATTAACCCATCATTCAGGGAAGAATCCAGAGATACAATGTAATTTGGGGGCACCTGTTTCCAGCAGAGGATGTACCGATATCCCAATATAACTTTAAAATACGGCTTCTACACCGAACCAACACAGATACAGATGCATATATTATAAATATGACATAATATTTCTGATTTAAAAATTCAACATGCAAATGAAGGCTGTATTGCAACTGCAGATGTTTATTTACAGCGCATATTGTTGAATTGCCTTGAAAATTCAGGTTGACTCAATACTGTCCACTAGGAGTTTGGGGTCATTTAGGCTTCTCAAGTTTGGGCACCCATACCTGTAACAGGTATCAAAACAGCCCTGGAAATTTCTCTGCCATCAATTCCAACGACAGTGGCAGGGTTTTGAATCGTTTGCCTGATTTGATTCGAGATTCGAATCGAAATGAAAACACCCGATTCGCAGGGCCCTAGACACCGCCGGTATAATTCCTATAAATTTCCCACTTTCAGTTTGTTTCCCGGGAAATCGAACGCGTTGGTTCTTCAACAAGCTTCTTTGTATAGTACACATCTTAATTGGATTGACAATATGTGCATTTCAGTAAAATACTCCCATCAGGACAAGAACCAACAGTCATGACTTTTGATTAGTTTCAGTTTGATGTTGGGAAGTTATATTGTATAATAGTTTGTACGGCATTTAATATTTTTTTTTTGGTTTGAAGCTTTAAGTCGAAGGTGGTGAGCTCATAGTCTGTTTGCATTTAGACTCTGATTTCTCACATGCCCTGATGTATGCATGATTGACCTAATTTATACTCGGAGTTGCTAGCTATAAGACCCACTCTTTCGATGAACCCTTGTGCATGTCTGGATTGAAATAAATCATAAGCATACCACGATATAAGGCCTAAGTGAATCCTATTTGATGGGAATATACATCTATGAAGTTATTTTTTTATAAGATTAAAACAGACAGATACATGTACTAGTATATCATAGCTTATGCCAGTGGTTTAGATGTGGTTCGTTAATAATGCTAGCTATATGGTCATATTAGTATTCATGTTGTCGAAATATCTGATACATTATCAAAGGTTGTTAACCCCCTCGGTTGTAGATTAAAAGTCTGTAAAAGTGTACAATCAGGGTATTCAACAATAACTGGCATTTTCCAACGTCCGAAACAAAATAACGCAGATTAATCGAAAACAGAAATGGTAATCGATTATCTGTTTTATCAACAGTTCATCGATTACACGATTAATCATGGCACCCCTAGGCAGGATACTGGCACACAAATAATAAACATCAATTCTATTTGTGCTTTTCCGTGGTATGCCCAAAATTAATACAGACATGTTAAAATAGAAAAAATGAAAGTGTCAATGACACTGTCGCTCAACTTAGGTAGGGGAACAATTTAATGCTTGACAGTAAATGGAGGGATGTGGTCTGTAGGCTGTGCCGAAGGATTTAGTGATGCAACTTTCAGCCTTCATAAAATGGCTACGGCAATCAGCATTGCCGAAGCAATTTGCTGAAGCAAATTGGGCCACGGCATACTGTTGCCGTAGCGGATTGCCGAAGCCAAACAATCTGAATTAAGAGGGCTGATTACTTTAGAGTAAATCCTAAAATGGCCACCGGCCATTTTTTTGCCGAATGACCCGTTCGAATGACTCGTTCCCATCTACCGGTACATGTCAATGTCAACATTCATGAAGATCAAACAAACAGATCGGTCTATAACCCTTAGCATGGATTTTGAAGAAATATTTAGTCATACATGTACAAAGAGAAAAATCCAAAGGTACGACCTATAGCCCGTGCTAATGGATTGAATTTTGTAATCCAAGATGGCCGCTGGTGGCCATGTTTTTTGTCCGAATGACCCCAAAATGACTCGTTCCCATCTACATTCCAATTTCAACATCCGTGACAAATTTTATGTTGATCAGACTAAAGGTACGACCTGTAGCCCGTGCTAAAGGATTTAGCCATACAAAGAGTGAAATCCAAGATGGCTGCTGGCGGCCATGTTTTTTGGCCTAATGACTTCAAAATTACTCGTTCCCATCTACAAGTCAATATTAACACCCACGACAAATTTCATGATGATCAGATGTACAAAACGACATGTAGTCCGTTCTAATGGATTGAATTTTGAAATCCAAGATGGCCACTGGTGGCCATGTTTTTTGTGGAATGACCCCAAAATGACTCGTTCCCATCTAAATTCCAATTTGAACAGCCGTGACAAATTTTAAAATGATCAGACTAAAGGTACGACCTGTAGCCTGTGCTAAAGGATCTAGCCATACAAAGAGTAAAATACAAGATGGCTGCTGACAGCCATGTTTTTTGGCCAAATGACCCCAAAATTACTCGTTCCCATCTACAAGTCAATATTAACACCCACGACAAATTTCATGATGATCAGATGTACAAAATGACATGTAGCCCGTGTTAATGGATTGAATTTTGAAATCCAAATGTTTTTGTCCGAATGACCCCAAAACTACTCGTTCCCATCTACATTCCAATTCCAACAGCCATGAAACATTTTATGATGATCAGACAAAAGGTACGAACTGTAGCCCGTGCTAAAGGATTTAGTCATACAAAGAGTAAAATCCAAGATGGCTGCTGGTGGCCATGTTTTTTGGCCGAATGATCCCAACATTACTCGCTCCCATATACATGTACATGTCAATATTAATATCCACGACAAATTTCATGATAATCAAACGAACAGTACGACCTGTAGCCCGTGCTAATGGATTGAATTTTGAAATCGAAGATGGCAGCTGGAGGCCATGTTTTTTTTCCGAATGAGCCCAAAATGAATCGTTCCGGTCTAAATTTTGATGTCAACAGCTATGACAAATTTCATAATGATCCGACCAAATTTACGACCTGTAGCCTGTATTGTTGACAAATCATGCACACGTACACACGCACACATGGACGACAAAGCCATGGCAATAGCTCAAACTTTACAAAGTAAAGTTGTGCTAAAAATGAAGCTCAATCGCGCTATCATCAAACTATAAACAAAATGAGTTATGTAGCCTGTTCTAGATGTGTGCACGACTTGGCGAAGTTAGGAGTCTTAATTTTCAACACACACAGTACATGACATGTAGCTTCTATTAACGTATTTAGAGCTTTTAGATTCGCAATGCTATTTGTTCATCTACGGTAGATTCTAGATAAATTTTTTATTAATAATATTACTGCACGTCACCTACCCTGCTGAACAAAACAAGTGTCCACTTACTACTGGTAGTAACCGTGGTGCAGTTAGCATTGCCACTGCAGCCAAAATGCAACTACAACGCGCTGCACCGGCTAACTACAGTTGGGCCACGGTGTACTTGCTGTTCGGCCATGGTGTAGTTGCTGCGGTGTCGTTCATTAAACTGAAGAAAAAAACAATACAAACCAGAAATCTGACCACAGTGTACATGCCGCTCAGTCGGGGTCTAGTTGTCGTTTGGCCGTGGTGTACATTGTACCTGCCGTTCGGCCGCAGTGTTCAAATGCAGTTACAAACTCTGACACTTCAGCCGAATGGCAAATACACTGCAGTGCAAATGGACACTTATTTTGTCCGAGGTAGTTGGCATAGTATGGAATTCAACACGACAGTGCCCAATGCTTACCGGTATGTTTTGAAAATGAGAGATTATTCTAAGATGCCTGTCATTTTGTTAAATATCACTTTTACGAAATAACGGCCATGTTTAAAGAGTTACACCACAAAGACACAAACTCCACAAAAGTTGTAAAACATTATAAACTCAGAGTGGGTGGGCTTGGGAGAGGCGGTCGTCACTGTAAAAACAAGACAGTCAATGACTGTGGGGTCGCTCACCAGACTGCAAAGACTGATCCACTCTGGAGACCAAAACAGTCAGCACTTTTCATAATCACTTTAAAAGAAGTAGATTTAAACAGGATATGTGGCTAAAGAGACTTCAAGTATGTAGATTGGTAAAAATCCACCTTGAAATTGCCAACTGTACACTACTGATCACCCCCCCTCCTCCAGCTCAACAAGTCCCCTCCTGACCGGGCTCCAGATTCCCAAGTCTTAGATTGGAATTTCACCACCGACACCTCAAACTTTCTCAATTGTTGGAAATTTCCAATCTCAAAAGGGCCTTTTTTCTAAAACCATTTAGACATGTTTGAAGCCCAATTATCCATGGACCCAAAACACAATACATGTATGTCAGACCAATCAGTCAGGTGGTTCCAAGGTAGATGTTTTAATGAATTTGGTATTTCAATGATTTTATTAGACACAAAAGTGTTAACTCCCCATAGCCTGCCATTTCTTGACAGGTTGACCTCATTTTAACAAATCTGAATCTCAGTCACTACAGGATCCTCCTGATTCCTCCATACTATATGTAAGCTAATAGTCCAAACTCTCTTGAGAAGACATTTTAAGGTCCCACCTTATTTCACCTGGTGACCACCTGAATAAATTTGAATCCCAGACACCAAAGAACCCTTCATACATATCATAAATATCAGTAAAATAGACCTGATAGTCCCTGTGAAGGAAGCATATTAAGAGGGAAACTGTCCTTCGCTTGGCCCCTATTTGACCAGGTGACCCCATTAAAAAAAATCTGAATTGCAGTCAAGGAAGAACATTCCATTCTATATATGCCAACTAGTTCTTGCAAACATATTTTAAGAATTACTATGTAGTGAAATAGTTAAGTCTCTGGCTCTGCCCTTATTTGACTTTGCGATCCCATTTTCACAAATCTGATAAGGATAAGATTTAAGTTCCCCAGTTGAAGTTGGTGATATTCACCCATTGGGCACCTCATTTATGAATTTTATCTTCTGCAAATTAGGGGATATAGAAACTTCCTAGAAGGGAAATTTAACTAATAACAATGTAAATTTGATACTATAGATACTTCCCAGAAGATGAGGCCTAAGCAGAATGAGATATCCAGAGGGTGAATTTGGTGATGCTAGCCCGCTGTGTGGGATAGCATCATAAAAAGCGTGTCTGTTCCTACATTGTGCATGCCTGGCCTCAAGCAACACAATGTATTATACAATCAAGCCTTGAAATAGTGTGATAGTGTGTCTGTCATTTGCAGAATGAGGTCCCCAGAGGGTGAATTTAGTGATGCTATCCCGCACAGAAGGCTAGCATCACTAAGTTCACCCTCTGGGGACCTCATTCTGATAAGGCCCTCAACTGCTATGGAAGACCTAGAATAAGATTGAAGTTCCCCAGTTGAAGATGGTGATGTTCACCCATTGGGCACCTCAATTGTGAATTTTATCTTCTGCAAATTAGGGGATATAGAAACTTCCTAGAAGGGAAATTTAACTAATAACAATGTAAATTTGATACTATTGAGTATTGAGACTTCCCAGAAGATGAGGCCTAAGCAGAATGAGGTCTCCAGATGGTAAGTTTGGTGATGATAGCCCGCTGTGTGGGATAGCATAACTAAAAGCATGTCTGTTCCTACATTGTGCATGTCTGGCCTCAAGCAACACAATGTATTATACAATCAAGCCTTGAAATAGTGTGATAGTGTGTCTGTCATTTGCAGAATGAGGTCATCAGAGGTGAATTTAGTGACGCTATCCCGCACAGCGGGCTAGCATCACTAAATTCACCCTCTTGGGACCTCATTCTGCTAAGGCCCCCAACTGCTATGGCAGACCTAGGATAAGATTGAAGTTCCCCAGTTGAAGTTGGTGATGTTCACCCATTGGGCACCTTAATTATGAATTTATCTTCTGCAAATTAGGGGATATAGAAACTTCCTAGAAGGGAAATGTAACTAACAACAATGTTAATTTGATACTATAGATACTTCCCAGAAGATGAGGCCTAAGCAGAATGAGGTCTCCAGATGGTGAATTTGGTGATGCTAGGCCGCTGTGTGGGATAGCATCACTAAATTCACCCTCTGGGAGCCTCATTCTGCAAATGACATTAGTCCTGATATGAACAATACATGATAGATTGGGAATTAATGACTTCTAGCAGATCTGCAAGGAATGTTTATACACATATCAAGATTCTCCAGTTAAAGTTGGTGATGTGCACCCATTGGGCACCTCAATTATGCATTTTATATTCACAAATTAGGGGATATAGAAACTAAACAAGGGGAAAAGTAGGTAAAAATGTCAATTTAAGTGCCTATATACTTCCCAGAAGATGAGGCCTAAGGCTAGTGTATTTGGTGATGCTAGACTGCTGTGCAGGGTAGCATAACTAAATTCACCCTCTGGGGACCTCATTCTGCAAATGCCAGACACACTAAATTCAGGTTAATACAATAGACTTAATCTGCTGGTGGGAGAGATCCTGTGAGTTAGGAGATGACATAGGGTGGAATGCTGTTGGTTGGGGGCAGGGTAAGGTTATGGGTCATATGGGGTGAGGGTGATATTTTTTTGTGGAATTATGGCCCTGGCCCCGCTCCACATGTGTTGTTTAACCAGCCGAATCAAATGGCTAATCGTAATTTTGTCATTAAATGAACTTGTCAGCATCATATAACACCACGTAAAGACCCCGTTAATCTCGAGATTTTAACGGTAACTCCCAGCTGTAAATCCAAAAAAAAGTCTCACACACCCCTCCCCCAATTGAAATTTACAACAAAATAGGTGTGCTTCAGTTGATGCCAGTCTAGATGCTAGGATTCGCGATTTTCTTGTATAATTTTCAAAATTTTCTCACCCAGGGCCGAACAACCATGAAAAGACCGATGTGTCCTGGTCTCTTGTCCGTAGCCATGTGCATTTGTCTGGAGTTAGACCGCTAGATGTTAGAATTTATGCAATTTTTTCAGGTAAAAATATCTGAATGGTCTCATAACGGGAATATATAGAACCAAGGTTTATGAATATATAGGATATTAGGCCAGAGGTGCAAATGGAATTATGCAAAAACATGTATTTTGTCGGCATCTGATTCAAGGGAGGGGGTGCAGTTGGAAGTTTCCAAGGTGGACTGTGGACACCCCCCGAACAGATGGGCCGGTATTATATTAATTTCCCGGGCCGGTTTTTTGGCCCATTCCGCCTCTGTGACCATACATAACATACATTTTACGTCGATGTCACCGCTGACAACTGAGTGCGCAGAAATACAACTGAGTGAGCACACCGATTGAGCCGTATTTATACTTGTGTATATAAACGGACAATCCTTAATCATTAACCCATCATTCAGGGAAGAATCCAGAGATACAATGTAATTTGGGGGCACCTGTTTCCAGCAGAGGATGTACCGATATCCCAATATAACTTTAAAATACGGCTTCTACACCGAACCAACACAGATACAGATGCATATATTATAAATATGACATAATATTTCTGATTTAAAAATTCAACATGCAAATGAAGGCTGTATTGCAACTGCAGATGTTTATTTACAGCGCATATTGTTGAATTGCCTTGAAAATTCAGGTTGACTCAATACTGTCCACTAGGAGTTTGGAGTCATTTAGGCTTCTCAAGTTTGGGCGCCCATACCTGTAACAGGTATCAAAACAGCCCTGGAAATTTCCCTGCCATCACTTCCAACGACAGTGGCAGGGTGAAAGGTGAAAGAGTGCTCGGACATTCTCAGAAGCGGTGTGATCGAACTCTATTGGTTCCGTAACAATGATTCGATTCAAGATACGATTTTGAATCGTTTGTCTGATTTGATTCGATTCGAAATGAAAACACCCGATTCGCAGGGCCCTAGACACCGCCGGTAGAATTCCTATAAATTTCCCACTTTCAGTTTGTTTTCCGGGAAATCGAACGCGTTGGTTCTTCAACAAGCTTCTTTGTATAGTACACATCTTAATTGGATTGACAATATGTGCATTTCAGTAAAATACTCCCCTCAGGACAAGAACCAACAGTCATGACTTTTGATTAGTTTCAGTTTGATGTTGGGAAGTTATATTGTATAATAGTTTGTACAAAAGTAACGGCATTTAATTTATTTTTTTTGGTTTGAAGCTTTAAGTCGAAGGTGGTGAGCTCATAGTCTGTTTGCATTTAGACTCTGATTTCTCACATGCCCTGATGTATGATTGACCTAATTTATACTCTGAGTTGCTAGCTATAAGACCCACTCTTTCGATGAACCCTTGTGCATGTCTGGATTGAAATGAATCATAATCATACCACGATATAAGGCCTAAGTGAATACTATTTGATGGGAATACACATCTATGAAGTTATTTTTTTATAAGATTAAAACAGACAGATACATGTACTAGTATATCATAGCTTATGCCAGTGGTTTAGCTGTGGTTCGTTAATAATGCTAGCTATATGGTCATATTAGTATTCATGTTGTCGAAATATCTGATACATTATCAAAGGTTGTTAACCCCCTCGGTTGTAGATTAAAAGTCTGTAAAAGTGTACAATCAGGGTATTCAACAATAACTGGCATTTTCCAACGTCCGAAATAAATAACGCAGATTAATCGAAAACAGAAATGGTAATCGATTATCTGTTTTATCAACAGTTCATCGATTACAAGATTAATCATGGCACCCCTAGACAGGATACTAGCATACAACTAATAAACATCAATTCTATTTGTGCTTTTCCGTGGTATGCCTAAAATTAATACAGACATGTTAAAATAGAAAAAATGAAAGTGTCAATGACACTGTCGCTCAACTTAGGTAGGGGAACAATTTAATGTTGACAGTAAATGGAGGGATGTGGCCTGTAGGCTGTGCCGAAGGATTTAGTGATGCAACTTTCAGCCTTCATAAATGGCTACGGCAATCAGCATTGCCGAAGCAGTTTGCTGAAGCAAACTGGGCCACGGCATACTGTTGCCGTAGCGGATTGCCGAAGCCAAACAATCTGAATTAAGAGGGCTGATTACTTTAGAGTAAATCCTAAAATGGCCATCGGCGGCCATTTTTTTGCCGAATGACCCCAAGATGACTCGTTCCCATCTACAGGTACATGTCAATGTCAACATTCATGAAGATCAAACAAACAGATCGGTCTATAACCCTTAGCATGGATTTTGAAGAAATATTTAGTCATACATGTACAAAGAGAAAAATCCAAAGGTACGACCTATAGCCCGTGCTAATGGATTGAATTTTGTAATCCAAGATGGCCACTGGTGGCCATGTTTTTTGTCCGAATGACCCCAAAATGACTCGTTCCCATCTACATTCCAATTTCAACATCCGTGACAAATTTTATGGTGATCAGACTAAAGGTACGACCTGTAGCCCGTGCTAAAGGATTTGGCCATACAAAGAGTAAAATCCAAGATGGCTGCTGGCCGCCATGTTTTTTGGCCTAATGACCCCAAAATTACTCGTTCTCATCTACAAGTCAATATTAACACCCACGACAAATTTCATGATGATCAGATGTACAAAACGACCTGTAGCCCGTGCTAATGGATTGAATTTTGAAATCCAAGATGGCCACTGGCAGCCATGTTTTTTGTGGAATGACCCAAAAATGACTCGTTCCCATCTAAATTCCAATTTCAACAGCCGTGACAAATTTTAAAATGATCAGACTAAAGGTACGACCTGTAGCCTGTGCTAAAGGATCTAGCCATACAAAGAGTAAAATACAATATGGCTGCTGGTGGCCATGTTTTTTGGCCGAATGGCCCCAAAATGACTCATTCCCATCTACATCTAACATCCATGACAAATTACATGATGATCTGACCAAAGGTATGACCTGTAGGCCGTGCTAAAGGATTTAGTCATGCAAAGAGTAAAATCTAAGATGGCTGCCAGCGGCCATGTTTTTTGGCCAAATGATCCCAACATTACTCGCTTCCATCTACATGTACATGTCAATATTAATATCCACGACAAATTTCATAATGATCAAACGAACAGTACGACCTGTAGCCCGTGCTAATGGATTGAATTTTGAAATCGAAGATGGCAGCTGGAGGCCATGTTTTTTTTTCCGAATGAGCCCAAAATGAATCGTTCCGGTCTAAATGTTGATATCAACAGCTATGACAAATTTCATAATGATCCGACCAAATTTACGACCTGTAGCCTGTATTGTTGACAAATCATGCACACGTACACACGCACACATGGACGACGGACGACAAAGCCATGGCAATAGCAATGTTGAGCTAAAAATGAAGCTCAATCGCGCTATCATCAAACTATAAACAAAATGAGTTATGTAGCCTGTTCTAGATGTGTGCACGACTTGGCGAAGTTAGGAGTCTTAATTTGCAACACACACAGTACATGACATGTAGCTTCTATTAACGTATTTAGAGCTTTTAGATTCGCAATGCTATTTGTTCATCTACGGTAGATTCTAGATAATTTTGTTATTAATAATATTACTACACGTCACCTACCCTGCTGACCAAAACAAGTGTCCACTTACTACTGGTAGTAACCGTGGTGCAGTTAGCATTGCCACCGCAGCCAAAATGCAACTACACCGCGGCTGCACCGGCTAACTACAGTTGGGCCACGGTGTACTTGCTGTTCGGCCATGGTGTAGTTGCCGCGGTGTCGTTCCTTAAACTGAAACAAAAATACAATACAAACCAGAAATCTGACCACAGTGTACATGCCGCTCAGTCGGGGTCTAGTTGTCGTTTGGCCGTGGTGTACCTGCCGTTCGGCCGCGGTGTTCAAATGCGGTTACAAACTCTGACACTTCAGCCGAATGGCAAATACACTGCAGTGCCAATGGACACTTATTTTGTCCGAGGTAGTTGGCATAGTATGGAATTCAACACGACAGTGCCCAATGATTACCGGTATGTTTTGAAAATGAGAGATTATTCTAAGATGCCTGTCATTTTGTTAAGTCCAAAAGGAAGAATACCTGAGTTTAGGGTAACATGAGGGAAAAAAACTGGGGCGGGCAGGCGGTACTTTATTTTATTTTATTTTTCCTTTTTATTTTTCACGGGGAATAATATTTAAGTATTCGTGCCTTCTAATCGTCTGCCAGTGTCACTCGTATATACCCCGCTGGACAAAACAAGTGTCCATTGGCACCGCGGTGTATTTGCCGTTCGGCCGCGGTGTCAGAGTTTGTAACTGCAGTTGAGCACCGCGGCCGAACGGCAAGTACACCATGGCCCAACAGCAAGTACACTGCGGCCGAAAGGCAACTACACCGTAGCCGAACGGCATGTACACCGTGGTTAGATTTCTGGTTTGTATCGTCTTTTTCAGTTTAATGAACGTACACCGCGGCAATTACACCATGGCCGAACGGCAAGTACACCGCGGCCCAACTGTAGTTACACTGTTTTAATTTTCCGTCCCAGAATTAGACTATGTACCGTATTCACGATGGTACATAGTACCGTTTGCCACATGAAGGAACTAAGTTCCGTAAATTGATGCCCCATGAAGTAACTATGTTCCGTAAATTGAACACTGTGTGATCCATCACGTGGTTTGAGCGTCGGACTTTTTGAATATTTTCAAGAAGATTGACACAAAAGATCACGCATTTATGCATGGAATACATGGATAATCGGGTAAGATAATATATATCATTATTTCCTTAGTATGCAGCAACTTTCCGGTTATTGTGACTTACATTCATGTGTCGCCAATATCTATAATTTATTGAGTTTATTGATGAGTTTATCATTTTCAATTTGGAAGCTTCGGTTTATACAAAAGTCAAAAACGGACGCGGATTACTTACTGTACGATCAACCTATTTGAACTATCATTTGCATTACGTTATTATACTGTGATTAATCTGCCAGGTAGGGCGTCTTGATTGATAAATGAAACTATTCTATTCTATTCTATTCTATTCCATCTCAGGTTATTGTGAATTTTATGTTAAATTTAAATAAAATACATGCATTTAATATTTTAATTTTGCATGAGCAAAAGCCATATTTAGTTTGATCATGGGCGTAGCCAGCTAGGGTTCGATCGAACCGCCCTTGAAGGCAGAGGTGCTATTGTCGCCTGACTTCCAGGGTTCGACAGGCCGTTGGCTGGGTCAACTTCGGGGGTTCGTTAAGTTTATTGGAATGTATAGGAAATAGACCCGGGAAGGTTTGTAAGGGGCAGTACACCTCCCCTACAATCCACTTAGGAAATTTTGAGGAGTATCACGAAATGATGAACATGTTGACATAATAATTTTTTTCCTCTGTTTTCTTATTTGTCTTTTTCTAATTTTTGTTTTTTTGCTGCTGTTGTTATTATGCCCCCGAAACAAGTGTCCACTTAACCGCGGTGCGGTTAGCGTTGCCACCGCGGCTGAAATACAACTACACCACGGCTCCACCGGCTAACTACAGTTGGGCCGCCGTGTACTTGCCGTTTGGCCATGGTGTAGTTTCCACTGTGTACGTTCATTAAACTGAAAAAGGATGATACAACCAGAAATCTAACCATGGTGTACATGCGGTCCGGCTGCGGTGTAGTTGCCCTCCGGCCGTGGTGTATTTGCCGATCGGCGCAGTGTACTTGCCATTCGGCCACGGTGCTCAACTGCAGTTACATACTCTGACACTGCGGCCGAACGGCAAATACACCACGGTGACAATGGACACTTGTTTTGTCAAGCAGGGTAACTAAGCAGCTATCAGTGACTGCCCATAAGTGAAGTTCATTTTGTTATTACAACTAAGAAAACATTGCAGACATCACTATTAGCCTACACAAACATAACACTAAATGAATCAAATGAAGTTGGGGACCTCACAATTAGCTAACATAAACACTATCTCAATAAAATTAAGCTGATTTAATGCCTTCTAATTAATGGGGCCGACTTCGCGTGGGGCTGTCTTTGTATGGGGCCGACTTCGCGCGGGGCCGACTTCCCAAGATACCGTTAATCAAATCAGTATAGTCCCGTGGCAAGTCGGCATATGACGTTGCTAGTCTAAAGTGGACAGCATTGTGTTCAGTTTCAATTAAAGTGATGCTACATGTATATACGTGCATGTTTAACTTGTTTTCACAGTCATTGGTAATTATAGGAAGATGTCTCTATTCCGAAGGTTCGCTATTCCGAAGGTTCACTATTCCGAAGGTTCATAATTCCGAAGGTTCGCTATTCCGAATGTTCATTATTCCGACGGTTCGCTATTCCGAAGGTTCTCTATTCCGAGGGTTCGCTATTCCGAAGGTTTTTGTTATTTTATAGGTTAATTCTATATTCTAAAGTATTGAGAGGGTTCTTGAGCACGAAGACTCTTTTTATGAAGGAAATAACTTAAATAACACATTAAATGTGATTTTGTTTGCTTTCGCGGATTTCCTTGAGATTTTATGTCATTACGTATCAAGTTATTCTTCAATATATATTCACATTAAGCAGACCACACAATTGCTATGTTTCCATTCGATTTAGTGCCATTGCGTATGACGTTATATCTCAATAATAAGAATACGCCAGCTAAAGGCGGGTTATATATAACAGTGGGGCTATAACGCTTAATGAATACTGGAGCGCCATAACATACTGCGAAGCAGAATATCGCTGAATAGACGGATATGAGATGAACGTAACTGCAATTGTGACTTTTTATTGACTTTAATCCCCACTTAATTTCCGAGATACTTATTATTTTTGATAGTGCCTTGATATACGGTTTTAATAACAATTTATGTTATAAAATATGATTAAAATACTATAATTCACACCGTTTGAAACGTCTATGTCTCTGAAGATGCCCATGCCATAGAGAAATAGAAAACAGCTGAAATCATAAAAAAGACCCCCCCCCAGTTATGGCTCCCAGAACGCAACATAATTCAAACTAAAAATGTATTTTCAATGGAAGGGGAATAACTCTATCTTTAAAAATATAGTTATTCCCCTCCATTGAAAATAATACACTTTGAGCAACAAAACCAGATGAAACTTAAACACAAAAACACGTCGGTAATTCACAAACCAAAACAAAATGTTTACAGTTTATTACACCGGATAAGTAAATAATACAATTAGAGCTTCCTATTTCAAATGGGGTGTAGTATGATATATATTATAGATATGTGATTTGGAGGTTCGAAAGGCCTGGGCCTTTAAAGTTGATGTTTCTTTCAAGTACAGCTTGCCAGTTGGGACAGACTGTATCTGGGGATGGTTGGGTTTTATCATCGTTCTTTAGTATCCGAGTCGATACTACATGTGGTCACGGCCCCATACATGGAGAAAACATTAGTACATAAAACTTTATCAAGTATGAAGACAAACACTGCTATGTCATACATTCTCACATAATCGGTTGATAAAATCCAAAACATTATTACCTCTCTTTCCAAATATTACACAAACAGGGATTTTTCTGCCTATTTTGGGAATGGGTCCGGGTCCCTTCGAATTGGGAAAAATGTGTCTTTACAGACCAAAATTGGGAATTTTCCATGTTTTAGAAAAATTCAATTAATCACTGTTACACACAAGTAAATAGTACTAATACCGTAATTGTCTGTGTATAACGCGACTTAAACACAGGCAAGCCTTGAAATAGTGTGTCTGTCATTTACAAATGAGGTCCCCAGAGGGTGAATTTAGTGATGCTACCCCGCATAGCGGGCTAGCATCACCGAATTCACCCTCTGGGAACCTCATTCTGCTGAGGTGTAAGCAGAATGGGACCTCATTCTGCAAATGACAGACACCCTATTTCAAGGCTTGAACACAGGTAACTCAAAGATGGAGTAAAATCCCAGCCCATTGACGTCCATTTCTCAGCCTCAGGTAAGTTAAAAATTCACAGATAACAACGGCAGGATTAAAGCCATCCACCATGTTATACTAATAGTTAGGTCGCCGCGTGTACATTATACGATGCGGGCCCCCGATGTCGCTGATTTAATATGGGTTTTAGGTCGTTTATCGATCGACTGAGTGTACAAAACGTCGGAAAAAAATGATATTAATTATTCAATAAACCCGATGATATTATATACCTACCTGCAATTGGGAATTTGGTGGTTGAAAATTGGGAATAAAGGTGCCTTTTTCCCATTGGGAATGGGGCCGAATACCGGACCCTAAGGACACCTAAACAAATTCCTGACAAATAATCATCAAATATGCTCCAGATTCGCACTCGATGGGTTCAATTTAAAAAAACCTGGGGTATGAGCCTCGGACCCCCACCCACGGGAAAGGGACAGCCTGCGGTCGGAGCTTTTCATCTCGGCTGCATGTGAATAAACCTGCTAAGTAATAGTATTGAAACTTGTTCTATTGAATCCATTCAAAGACAATGTTTATTGCCCAGAGGAGCATGGACTTAATTTAAATAAATAAAATGTATTAGAAATTTGTGGTCTTTGACACTGTTTATGGTTGTGTCCTCAGCATGACATATTTGTTTAGAACTTGGCCACCTGATATTTGGTGGTATCAGTTTTCGAGATATTATGCAGTGAGCAAACTGCAAAAACACATGTCCCCTTATGTGGAATAATGGTGGCTTTGTTTGATATTCTTGTGGCATCTAAGCCATTCTAAGGCAGTAAGCTCAAGTGTCTATCGGCTAATGTATATGTAAGTGAATGTTTTTAATTTTAAAATATTCAGTAAATTTTTAAATAATTAATTTTTTTTTTTTAAATAAACAAGATACCCGCTAAGGCCAAAAAAAGATATTATGTTTCCGTACATCGACTGACCCTAAAAATAACCTGCCCACCCTAAACTTTTTATTGATATTTTGAGAAAAAGTCCAAATATTGATGATCTTTAGTGTGCAAAACACATGGTTTCTAACATATATCCCTGTGAAAAGTGACCACGAAGTGACAGCAGTCTCATAAGACCAAGGTGTGTGATGGGTTGTGGATTGATGGGCATACATTTTGCAATTTTAATTTCCTGATAGTGGATCTCCTGCCTGCTTTATGTCTTGTTTTGGGACTTATGGGACACTATTATATATAATATATCGCCACGTCTCGGATAAATTTCAAAAGCGAATATTATTTTTTGGCTTTAACTAAATAATGCAATTGCAAATTACATTTTCTGACTGCTCTGACAGCCAGCACCTCTATGTGACTCATGGCACATTATCATGTTTCATAATCAGTCAGCTACTCAGCTAATATGTTTTAGGGTAATTTTTAGGCTTGTAATGATGCACTTGTTTATGATATAATACAAATCATGATACATAGTGGAATTTACAAAACTCGTCCAGTAAATTAGGTCTGAACCTGGTCATTGGACCGAACCACCTCGGGTTGTCCGGTCCGGTCCGCATCACTTGTCCTTTGTATATGTTAGTGTATTTTACTCCCATTCTTGACTTAAATATTAATTTTTTTATTTTCTGTTTGAGTACAGTAAGAGATGGCCCCATAAATGGCTCGGTTTGGGTACAGATTCCCTTTAATACATGGGCGGGTATACGAGTCTATGAACCTGTATCGCAAGAGAGAATATCTACTGTTTTATGTATAGGCCTACCAATACCAAAGTTTTGTACATGTAAACATTGCTGTTACAGTGGAATTTGATTCGGGACAAATTGTGGACTGTTTGTTTATATTTCTGCATACCTTAGTATTAGCTCATATGTAGAGTCCTAAAAAATCAGTTTGAAGTAGTGAATTGAGCACGAAACATGTCTTTGTAAAAACTTGACGGTTTAAACAGGGGGGGGTCTGCAAAAAAATTGGTATATAGGGCCGGGGTGGGTGGGTGGTCCAGAGGCCGAACAAAATTGTGCTTATAAATTGTTTTCAAAATGGGTTGTTTTCAAACAATTTACAAGTACTGACCATGTAATGTTGTTTGTAAGCATGTTAGTACCATGCTTGTTGGTATACATGTAGGGCTATATAGGCAGCTATATGTATAGTGACTCTTTAGCGCTCCCGATAACAATTATTATAACATTTCAGGCCTATGCCTATACTATCGGGGGTATAATAACCATATATCTATGTGTATACTTAACCAAAAACAATTCCCCTCCCCCATCCCGGTTGTGGTAATGTTTTTACAGACATATATTTTTCGCACATTTACCAAAATAATTTTTGCCTTGGGTCCCTTCAATTCCTCAAGTGCATGATTGATTTTGTCAAAAACATGATCGTGACAAGTACTTGAGAAGACGCAGGCAACGTTCAAATTTGGTTTAGGTCTAATGATTTTTGATGGAGTTATGCCCCTTTCTCAAATTAGAAATTGCTGTTTTCGGGTTTTCCTGATGGTAACTTGAGCAATATTCAGAACTTTTTTTTGATATCAGTCATGTATTTCACATTTAAAAACTAATGGTACATTCACATGAGCCTGCAAAAAAATGTCAGCAATATAATGTAATTGTTTAGAGGGTACAGTGGATGTCTTTAAAGGCATGGAAGGTTAGGTCTTGGTTGTATGTTGTCAAATTCCATACAGCGTCCTCTACGTTATCACTGCCATATAGCACTGCCACAAGGATGGTACTTTGCAGACGATAAATCTATTTTTACATATCGTTACGGAACGCCTATTAGTCACCTATTATCTTGTTTTGACCACCAAAATTTTTTTTAAGTTTGCAATAACATTAATTCTTTCGGTATTGATAAGAACAATATGAACTGAGCCAGACATAAGTGGTATGAGTGGTATAACCTTAGTCCCATTAGGACAGTCACATTTCTAGTTAATACCAGTATATACATGTATATTGTAGATCACCTGGTAATGATGGTCTTTTTTTTCAGGTGCAGTTCAGATCTCGCAGCCAGCACTATTTGTCAAGACATACAGCCAAAATGTTAGTGTGTCCATTGTGCAATTACTCATGTTATTCTGTTGGTAACTATACTTGGCACTGCAATTTCATTCAAATGAAAGATCTGGTTTCCCATGTGGTAGTACTGACTGCTCCATGACTTTTAATAACTATAGCTCATTCACTGCTCATCTGAGTCGCTATCATGCTGACAGGCAAGCACGGACAAGAGATCAGGTGTCTTTGCCTTCCAATACATGTACTGTTATATGCTCAATTACAACACGTGACCAGAGTTTTACTGAGATTAAATCTTTCACAAAACATTTGAAGCAGCACATACGAACTGGATTACCCGTGACATGTCCTTTCAATGGGTGTTCTTCTACTATGAGGACAGTAAATGCACTATCAATTCATATGTCACGGTTTCATAAGAAGATGCAGATTGATAATATTGCCCAATCGTCCCTCACAAGCAATCATTCGAGTGATGACAACTCCACTAATGACATGAATGAAGCCACCAATGACACTAATCAGATTGAGACTGTTGATATTGCGTGGCCTGAGGATTTATTCTTAAGAAGTTTTTCTCTCTTCCTCCTAAAATTGGAGACAAAATTCCTGGTGCCAGAAGCAACAATCAAAACAATATTAGAAGAGTTCAGGAACATTCATTCTCTGGGACAGCGTCGATTGAAGGACAAACTTAAGACCAGACTTTCACTCATTGATTTAAATGCATCTCAACTTGACATGGCAAATGCAGTTGATGAAGTTTTTGAAAGTGACCCATTCGAAAAGGAGACTTCAGCTAAAGGCATTCTCCGTAGCTCTTATACTCCAAAAAAATATTTCAGACGTGTCTTCAACTACGTGAAACCACTCAAAATCCAGTTCAGAAACCCAAATAACATACAGGAGCGTTTCTACCACTATGTTTCCATAAAGGGGTCAATTATGGCATTGTTTCAAAATCATTCTGTGCGTCATCAGTTTGAAAACCCTCCAACTACTTTTAATGGTGTTTTCAGCGACTTTCGTGATGGTTCTATATTCCGGAATAATTTGTTGTTCAATTCAAATGAACCCACTTTGCAGATAATATTTTATCAAGATAGTTTTGAGCTGGTAAACCCTCTTGGTTCTGCCAAAAAGAAATATAAGATGTTAGCAGCATATTACACTCTTGGAAACTTCTACTCATACAACATATCAACTATTGATCAGATGCAGTTGGTTCTCCTTTGTCGAGAAAATGACTTTGTATTAAATGAAGTTTTTCACAGAGTAATATCTGATCTAAAAGATATAGAAGAAAGTGGTCTTGATCTGGGATATGAAACTGCTACTAAAGGAACCATCGCCTACATAGCAGGATATAATCTTGGCAGTCACACGGTTGGTGGCTTTGTGGAAAGTTTCTGCCGAACCCCATACGTGTGTCGTTTCTGTTTGATAGAGAGAACAGACTTGTTGTCAAATAAAGTTCATGCTGACTGTCAAGTTAAACGCTCTGTACTCTCGTATGATAACTCTGTGAAATATGTGCTTTCTCCCAACTGTGGTCAAATCCATAATCTTGGAGTGAAACGGAACTCACCATTCAATTCCTTTCAATATTTTCATGTATGTGATCCTGGACTCGCACCATGCTTGGGACATGATCTGTTCGAAGGAGTCATTCAGTATGACTTAGCATTGATTATAAAGTATTTGGTGAAAAATTTTAAATGGTTTAATTACAGACAGTTAAATGACAGAATTGCAAATTTCAAATATTCAAAGTATGATATCAAGGACAAGCCGACTGCAGTTTGTGATAATGGTGAAAAGATTGGTGGTCATGCAGTCCAAACTTGGTCTCTTGTTCGCCTTCTTCCTCTACTGCTGCATGACTACATCACAGATCCTGAGGATACAGTTTGGCAGATGTTTCTCTTATTACAGGAAATTGTGGAAATAGTCTGTGCACCAAAACTATCTATAGAGATGATTGCCTGCATGCACGTCATAATAAGAGATTATATTGAAATTCGATTGCGACTATTTAGTGATACTCCACTCAGGCCGAAACACCACTATATGTCTCATTACCCCGAACTGACAATGGATTTCGGTCCACTCATTCGATGTTGGGGAATGCGATTTGAAAGCAAACATAGTTACTTTAAGAGGTGCATAAGGAGTACACATAATTTTATTAATGTGACACAGACTCTATCTGAAAAACATCAGCTTCTCCAGGCTTACATCACCACAGGGAAAATATTTGACGATGATGTAAAATGTGACTCAAACCATCCATTCACGAAGGCTATCTACAATGATGCCATTCAAGTTGTTTGCAATAATTATAACTTGCCAAATTCGCTTGTTGAGACAGATTCACTTATATTTCGTGGAACCAATTTCGAAGTGAAAGACTATATTGTAATTGATTATGTACACACGAAAGGCCTCAAAGTAGGATAAATTCAACTGATACTTGTGTCCTCAACAATGACAGTTTATATACTTGTAATGGAGCATATTGCAACACTATGTCAAGACACACGACTCCATGAGATTGAACAGTCCAACAGCCAAGTGTATTCCATCTTAGAAGCCAGTGCACTTCACAACCCTTTTCCGCTCAAACCGTACTACAATAATGGGACTGTGATGTTGAAGACACAATATGCGCCATTCCAGCACGAATTTCTTCAGAGGTACACTCTAACTAACAGTGACGTTTGATACATAGACAATCTTTAATGAGTAGAAATTCTGTATGAAATGTATTAACTTAGTGCACTAAATTTGATTCATGCCTGGCTTTAGTGAGGCTCAAATAAAATTTAGTGGACAAGGTTAATAAATTTTGCTGAGGTTAAAATTAATAAAATAATATGATTTCTTTATCACAATCAAAGAGGAAGTACAGACACCTTCAATAAATTTTTTTGGTTCCATTATAAATGTGTACATTTAACTTAGTCAACACTAAATAACCCAGCACAAATTGAATATCATAATTATATTCTAATTTCATTTAAATGCCTTCTCACTTCGGGATCCAGTGTAATAACATAATAATAGTAACATTAATCAATATCATTGCAAAAAGCTCTTACGTCACTGCAAGTGCCAATAATACATGTGCGTCTTACTAAAATATATAAGTCTGTGTTATCAGAATAATCCATAGTCCAAAGAAGGGACAGCAATATTAACAACCGAATCATTTGTAATGCTCTATTTATAAGTCTGTGTTTAGCAGCTAATTATGTGATAAATCATATTTATAGCTTTATATAATAGTGTCAAATTAATGTGAATTTAACATTGGCATTGTTGTAAATTTAACACCGGACCATGTCCAGTTTGATTGTCCCCTTTAATATAGTCCGAGGCATTGTTTATTAACCCTTTCATGATGGGAGCTGCGCTTGTGCAGCATTAAACATCCTGTGACAGTGCATACTCTGATATACGTGAGTCTCACATAGAGAGCCTTGCATATCTAAGAGAATGCACTGCTTTAAATTGTCATCATAAATATTGTTAGGCCAATGTACTCTCTTATATATGCGAGGCTCCCAATGGGAGATTCACGTATATAAGAGAATGCATTGGCACAGGGTTTTCATCAAATTTCAGGAGGCTCCAGTTATTAAAGGGTTACATTATACTAGATATTGGCCAGATAATTTTTTGTTTATGAGAATGATATTGATAATAGTATTGAATGAAGAATGATTTTAATGGAAAATTATATATTGTTCAATAATATATGCTCGTAATCATAATTTATGCCGGTATTTATTATATAATTAATATATTTGAGTAAATTTTCTTCGGATTAAGTTTAACCAATTTCAGAAACTGTTTAATAAGCCTGCCTCTCTAAATTCTGTTTTTCTTGCAGTCAGCAATGCCACTCTTCAAAGTATGGGATGGGCAGCGGAAGCAGAAAAAAATGGTCATAGCATCTGATCTTGATTCCCTCAAAAGAGAGAGTGTGAAAAAACTTGGATTACCCATGACAGTAACTGAGGACTCTATCCAGGTTAGTTAACAGTTTTAAGTAAAGATAATAACAACACCCGCCACCAACATTTACAACATGTCATGAAGGTGGTGTTTGGTATTGCTTTAAAATTGCATGAAAAACGTGTATTACAGTATTGACTTTTACCGGCTAATAACAGCGGCTGCACATATATGTGTATCCTATGAATTGAGATAAGATTAGGAAAACTATAAATCTAAACTGTATACTAAAGGGTAAATATTCTACCAAAACAAAGTCTGAGAATCGTTTTGTTTGTAAATATTGATGACTGCTCAGCTTCGAATGATATCGAAGATGTCAAAATTAATTTTTAAAATAGACTTTTGCTGAATGAATTTGTTCTTGTGATGCAAGTTAATATTGAATGGGGAGATTTATGGCAATCACCTAACTTTCTGTATATTCTCTCCTTTTAGGCTTTGCAAATTGTACTTGAGAGGGATGGTTCAATCGTAGATGAGGATGGCCTTTTGCAGTGTTTTATTAAGGAGATTGGGTTCCAAGAATGCATATTCATGGCACTGGTTCATGGTGAGGATTGGTCACCAGTCGGTAAACCAGCAAGTGGTATGTATTATCAAACATGTATTAATGTGAAAGTGTTGATTCTTTTGGTTTATTTGGATAGCTTATGATGACTTAATCAAGTCTGGAAATAGTGTGTCTACCATTTGCAGAATGCGGTCCCCACAGGGTGCAATTAGTGATCCTATTTTGCACTGGGCTAGCCCCCCAAATTTACCTATTGGGAACCTCATTCTGCTTAGTCCTCAAATACTATGGGAAACCTACAATCGGATTGAAGTTCAACAGAACTTTTAAGTTGGTGATGTTCACTCATTAGTCACCTCAATTATGCATTTTATCTTCTGTAAACTTCGGGATTTAGAAACTGAACAGCATGGGAAAAGTAACTAATAACAATGTTAGTTTGAGACAATAGGCACATTCCAGAAGATGGGACCTAAGCAGAGTTAGGTCCCATGGGTGAATTTGGTGATACTAGCCCACTGTGCGGGATAGCGTCACTAAATTCACCCTCTGGGGACCTCATTCTATAAATGTCAGGCACATGCACTATTTCCAGACTTGGACTTAATGCACATCATCAACTGAGCCAACCCCACCTCTCAGAGTTTTGTGTTGGAACTTGAGAACAGCTAATATATTACTATCACTCCTGTGCCACTATATTTACAATTAACTTTTTCAGTTGCAAATAATGCATTAATGGCCACTCTCTTTAATTGATTTTAACATTTTCTACTATATTTATTGTTGATATATCCAATATTCCTAGTTTCAACAATCTGAAGTTAATTTTTTAAGTTTTCACCACTCTTTCACCCACTTGTTGGTAGGTTGCTAATGCATACATATACATGATGTCACAGACTTTAATATTTTCGCAATGGTAAAATATTTGTGATGTTGATGCTAACCGCTAATATTAAATTGATCATCTGAGTTATATGAGAATTATTCTTTTGCCTCCAGTGGTAGCAGGAGCAGCTATATCTGGGGCTGGTAATAAAGACTGTACTACACCATAATTTACACCCGAAAAGCCGCATTCTAACAGTCCAGTTTCAAAAGCTGTCTCAATGCCTGTGAGATTGGAAAACTTTATGGTGCCTTGGGAAAAGATGCCATGTGTGCTGATGAATACCCTGCGAAATAGGGAAGTACCATCAACCCAAAATCGACAAATGTTGGTAAACTTAGTTGTGGACAGTTTTTTAGATGTAAATCCTGATCCTTCCAATGATGTTGTTGTGAAACTAGGAAAAAGCATTGTTGCCGAATATCCTGACTCATTCCAGGACCGTTTGAGGGGACAAGTCCTCGGCAATGGATTTTCGTCACTGACAAAGCAGCTGAGGAATCGACTCGAAAATCTGAAAAGAGGGAAGAGGAAAACCAGTCTCAAACGACAAATCTTAGGCGACAGCAATATGAACAAAGGACCGATAAAAGACAGCTATGGATGCATTAATTGGCAGCCAGATAGTTATCCAGAGGATGAGGACTTGACCACTCAGGAAGAAAAGAGGGTTTGGTTGGAGAGGCAGTCGACTCTGGCTGTAAAAGATAGAGCTGATACAGTTTCAGATTTGATGAAGGTGACATATGTTAGTCAGCGGCTATTCATAAACAATAAGGAACGTTTTATAGCTGACGTGAAAATTAAATGGCCGCTGCTGTTTGAGTATGACTTTGTATTAGATCACATGCAGAACTTAACAGGATTATCTCTAGTAAGCCAATGGAGAGAATTCCATGCAAAGCAGACAAGCAGCGTTCTCCATATGATGAAAGGATCCAAAAAATTGTGTCGTCGTTTGGAGGAAATGGAAGACGCCATTCAAAGTTCGGGAGATCGGTCTGCGATGCAACTCGCTGTTACACCGCTGGTGTTGACATACATGGGAGAGGACCACAAAACCATGTTTAAAATGTTTGAGGTAAGTAAAAGTTTTGTATAAATACTATATACATGTATGATCATCTTTTTTCAGCTTTTTAAAATATTGACAGAATAGTTTGATATATTTTCTCAGCCAGTTACATATATATCATATCAAACTGAAAAATAGGCTTATGAATATGAATTAGTTAATTGGATAATGCGGGTTGAATTTGCCACGGTATGGGTATGCTAGCACGCGAGTGCACACCTCTTGTTACTGTTACTTTTCTCCACATTGATCATAAAAGTGAAAAATAATGTGACAAATTTTCAAAGACTTGTTTATGTGTATATAATCTGAATGATGCATTTACACATTTTATTCGTGGTTATGTTATTCACACATCATTTGTGCTGTGATTCACCATGACTGGATTGTCTAGTATTTATTAAATAAATTTCGCATAACAGTAATGTCCCTGCACAAGTGTTTAATAGTTGTAATGAATATGAACAAAATAAGTGAAAAATGTCCTTTTGTACGATATACAACTGCCTTGATGAGTTCCTTTTCCAGCTTATTCTCATGAAATGCAAGCATGAACATGTGGACACTATATAAGCATCATAGAATAATAGTTCTCCATGCAATTGTATATGCATTACATTGTAGGATTTGATGTATTCTCAACTATTTTATTTTATTTACATAGGAATCTACAAGCCCCCGTGATATCGAGAAAGCTACTTCACAATCAACACCATGCATTGCTGTGATTGGTGAGTGTATAAGTAAATTACATGATGGGTTTTCTTAACATGTTCACTGCCGCCTACCAGTAATCTCTTAATTTTTGCATGTAATTGAATCGGCATCTCAGTGAACCTGTTAATGACCAACTACACATATGTTCCTAGTCCAAGTTTCCTTTGATGTAAACCATCTAGTGAAGTTGGTTGAGACAATGCTGTTTACATCACTGTCATCACATAATTCTTTTATACATCTCTATAACAGGGTTGTTAGAAGTGTTGAACCGATAATATATGACCTAATCCAATGTTAAAGGGTTACTGTACACTACCTATTTTAGGACAATCTCCCTTTATATTCTCAACAGAATACATGCAACAAATAAATGAATTTGGGCCATGGATTAGTGCAAAATACACTTGTGTGCTCTATGAACGATGCAAACAACAGTAATTATAACGAAAATGAATTTATGGCTCCAGCCATAACTTAATTTTCTTTATAATTACCATGTTGTTTTCATTATTTATAGAGCACACGGGTGTATTCTTCATAATCCATGGTTCAATTTAATTCATTTGTTGCATATATTTCTGTTGAGTATAAAATGACTGAATTTAGTGTACAGTATCCCTTTAAGAAGAAAGTCATGAACTCATTACTAGTGTGTGATATTCGTTAATGCAGAAATTGTTGCTTCTGTATCGTAGGATAGCTACGGTCATCAAGTGCTATTTTAATTTTGTTACAATTAAGAAGTTTATATTTTATCAGCTCAAATACCATGCAGTAAGGTTACTGCTATATCCATTGTTTATACCAAGGACTATTTCTGAACTAAGTAATAAGGTTATGCATTTTATTTTCAGGGAAAAATCTCTACACTGCTAAATATTTTCTGCTGATTGAGAAAAGCTTGATGTCCCCATTGCGGGATTCATTGGAAAGGGCAATGATTATGATGTTTTCCAGCTACTATGTGTTGAACCTGCTATATCCAGAGTCAGTGGCTGCTACCTTGGAGTTCATGCAGAGGTTGGTTATTTTATATCGCAGTAATATTTATGTCAGTGATGTTATTATGTCAGGGTTATTGGACAAGTGACCTGACATTCAGGAACTAGAAGGTCAAGCTCCCCGAAGAGGGCACAACATTTTGTTCCCGAATGTCCAGTTGTGATTCCATTAGCTGACATAAACACATTTTTAGTCTTGCATATATATGAGAATACAATGTCCTAACAATATTTACCTTGTAAGCCAGTTCCTTCTCTTACATATGCGTGGTTCCCTATGGGAGACTCACATATAAGAGAATACAGTGCCAAATTACCTTTAATGATGCACCAGCGCTGCACCTGTCATGGAAGGATTAAATCATCCCTGCATCGTCCACTTACCACCAGTGTTGTCCAAATCAGTTTATTGCCAATAAATACTCAACACCAAGTACGATATCAGCGATTATGATGCCTAATTCAAATTGGAATTCTCCAACATGTGTCGTCACAAATGTAAACAAACATCTATTTCAATGTGTAACCAGCATGGTGTGTTATAATATGTCTATTTGCATGAATAAACATGATTACTTATTCATAAATAAGTATCCACAGCTACTATCACAAGATATCTTAATTTGTGTTGCTTACTTAAAGTCATGTGAAACACTCTGGTTGGGTGGTCAAATAGAAATGGGGAATAACCTTGCTCAAATATTGATTCAAATTTACAACACACCGTCAGTCTCATATATTTATTAAATGCAATGAGTATTGATAGCAACGTCAGTTTCGTTAGTTTATCAGCGATTGTTGCATCCCGAATTGAGATGTAAATATTTACAATTGAGCGTAGTTCAGATGGTGTTTTCTATGGAGTTGTATGGTCGATTTCTTTGAGTTTTTGGGCGATGTAACAGTTATTTGAATGCTACATTCTCCCAGTTGGCATAGTGCCTGAGTACTAATTAATCAGTTTCGCACACTCGAAACAAGTCCATAATATGTCTTTAACTTTTCATCGTATTATGTTCTAAAAATAATTTGTTATCGACACTGATCCATGACGCCCTGATTTAACAGATTAACAAATTGAAATCTGATAACTCTTTGAGGGTTGGGGTTCCTCGTCTCAAATATTTTCACCCCGGATGCTGAAGAAATAGTAATTTAGGGGTGTTAAATCCAATTATGCATCTTTAAAACCTTGATCTGGACAGTTGTTTTAATCAAGTTTGGTTTTTCGAACGAAATGTCCATAAAACACTGATAAAACACATATTAATTTTGATTGCTTATGTATCTTATATTATATTTAATATTTGCAGGTCAATTTTTGGAATCAGTCCAGAGAGGGGGAACAAACGAGCAGGGAAGAGAAAGAAGACCACAACACATCCAAAGCTCCTGGAATTCTCTAATGATCTGGTACAGTGTTCACTGAGTGTTCAATGGGATGACTAACACACTAAGTGCGGGTGACTATGTTATAAATCAGACCTTATCCATGTTCGTTTTGTATTGTGGACAAGTAAGATATGTCATAGAGTAGACCATGTTCTCTGTTAGAGATTTGGCCTTCTCCTTCCATTTTGGGGAATAAGTTGATGACCTCTGTTGCACCTGTGACTACGGAAAGGAATCTGGAATTCAGTTCTGAAAGTATTTATTGGATTTGTATATTCCTCATCGCTGGGATTAAATAAGCAGATGACAGGCAGAGATACAATGTGGGTTCTCATTGAAGACTGCTTGTTGCACTAATAAAGTGAACATCCCTTCAATTGAATGAATTGATATCAAGTAAATAGTCCCAGAGGGATAACTGAATCAAATCAAACTTGAAATTGATGTTTGTAATAGAACTGGTCATTTTCAACTTGAATTATAAAATTCAATCCAAGTATCTAAAGATCTGATGATACAAAGAAGATTTCAGGGGTTGGATAAATATGGCAATGGGGCCTTTAATTCAAGGTTGTTGGGTTAATTTTTGCCAATGTATTTTCAAGTTCGACAAATTTAGTGACATTGATTTGTCCCCCGAAAAAAATTTGGGTGGACATTAGAAATCAGTGATGTCCATCTGTCCATCCGTTCATCCCATATGGTTTCCAGATGATAACTTCAGTTTTACTTATCTGATTTTTTTTTCAAATTGGGTATATGGATTACTCACATGGAAATACAATTCACGTTCGAAGTCTTTTTTTTCTTTCCGCCAATTTGTTCTGGGATTACGGTCCTTGTTGACTTAGAAATTGTCCGTTATTTTGGTTGATGGGTGATAGATTTTGTTTTAGTTATATGATTGTTTTCAAATTTATGTTATGGAATACTCATATCAAATTATAGTTCAAGTTTGAATTTGGGTTGCATCCACCGAGTGATAACTTCAATTATAGTTTGAATATTTTCAAATTTGGAATATGATTACTCATATAAAAATACAAATCAAGTTCGGGTTTATGTTCGATCCGCCAATTTGTTACTGCTGTCATGGTCCTTGTCAACTTATAATTTGAGAATCTGGGGCCAGTTTGAATCTGGGCTACGTGCAATTAATTATGTGTGGCAATTAGTTATTTGAAAACACATCCGATTAATTTTGCGCAGACATTGTGTGATTCAGAAATAGGTAACATAGTTGGAAGCAGTTTGATTGAATGGTTGTTCCCAGAATCCAATTTTTATACGCCCTTTTTGAAAAAAGGTCGTATTATGTTATCAGTCCGTCCGTCCGTCAACATTTTTGGTTTCCGATCGATAACTCCAGTTTGGAATATTTGATCTGAACCAAAGTTGGTATGTGTATTTCCTAGCTAAAGATACAGGCCAAGTTCGAATATGGGTTTCGTCCAATTATTTTTACATGAGTTTCGGCCCTTTTTCAACTTAGAATTTGACCAATTTCATAACATTTTGGTTTCCGACCGATAACTCCAGTTTTGATTATTTGAGCTGAACCAAAGCTGGTATATGTATTTCCCAGCTAAAACTACAGACCACGTTTACATATAGGTTCTGTAATTATGTTTAAATGAGTTATGGCCATTTTTCGACTTTGACCACATTTTGGCATTGAAATTAGGGGTATATCAGATTTTCTTCAAATGTAAGCTCAAAGTATTATCTTATTTTGCGATAGTACAATTCGAAATGGCTAAAGGGCGTATTTTGCCACGCCCTAGCGATGCTCTTTTTCATTTATAAAAAGCCACCTGTAAAATAAAGCCATTTTATTTGGGGACATGTGACCTAACAGCCTTTTATTGTTTTTGAAACTTCTTCCAATTTCTCATGAAGGATGTTCAAGTTCGACATAGATTCTTCATTTATAGGAGGGCAATTGCAGGTGTTGCCTGCAACTATTTTGTTATTACATTTACATTGATTGTTTTACTGTTGCAATATTATTCAATACCAAATATAGCTGTTTTCCTCTATTGAATAAATAACCACATTATACGGAAATTCTTTTGTGTCATACTTTGCCAGTAAGATAAGGGTACCATAAAGCCATCATTACTAAGAAGAAATACCAAACAAAATAGATAGACTTTGTTCTTATTGTTAATATTAATAACTAGAGTGACAAGATTTAAAAGTAGCAAATTGAAATTATTATTTATATATTACTATTAAGTTAAAGTACCGATAGTCCAATTGGATACCATAGTTTAATAAATACTTGATAAATATTCTGAAAATCATATTCAGACCAACATATTTGAACTTACTTCATGAATAGCGATATTTGTTGACAAATTTCTGTAACAGTTTTGTTTACATAACAATGGTTTTAACAAGGGCAATTTTGTTATTGGATAACTATCAATAGTGGATATAAGAACAAAGTTTATCTATTTCTCCATGTTCTTCTTAGTGGTGATGTTTTACGGACTTTTATTTTTTTGTTGTTGATAAGTTTATTATGCCTTAGCTGCAAATCAATACAGAACATAAGTGCATTAGTACATGAACAAAACATATTTACATATATATAATACAAATAGATATATACAAGAAGTGACCCCCGATTTGCCTATATTATATTATTTGTTTATTTGTTTGTTTGTTTTTTTTGTTTTTTTGGCCACGCTCATTCGCCTTTTGTGGTGTCAAATAAAATGCCGTCCGATTTAGTCAATTTTGTCAAGCTGGGTTTTCCCCTTTGCATGAAGCTGTATCCTGTATATTTAGCATCGATTGTGTGTATTACATGGGGTAATTTCTTAGCGATAACTTTAGAAAAATACATACTTTCTTAAGGAGGCTCATATTTTCCACTGTTACTAGCCCACAAAATTTTGTCAGGTTAGGCGACCTCCAGTAGTACGTAGGTATATATTTAGCCCTCAGAGTTTGAAATTCTTTACAAATTAACACATGGTGGTATTCATCTCCTAGTCCTTCCCTACATGCCCTGCATATTCTTTTCTCTTTAACCTGGTCATGCCATCGTCCTGACTCTATAGATAGTCTGTGGTTAGCTGTTCTAATCTTAACAAGATACTCAGATAATGTTCGCGGTAACTCAGTGAGGTATTTACTAAAATTCAATTTTGGTTTAATTTGTCGATATAGTAAACCCCGAGATGAATTCCCTATTTCAATTCGCCAACTGTCTTCAAACTGTTCAATCAAAACTGTTTTAACTTTCCTTATTTCCGATTTCGACAAGGGTGTTTGTGCGGTGAATGTTTCACTTAAACCACTTTCATTCATTATACATCTAATATTTTCTATCCATCTTATCTTTCCCGCGAATGAATCTGTGTCACTGCATGCGAACACAAGTTTATATATGTCTTTCGCTAATATAGACCCCTCTTGTGAAACTAACTTAGACCAATAAGAAATATTTCTGCATTTAATAGCAATATTCATCGGGTATCTCCCCAACTCACCATAAACCATATAACTTGGCGTGCTTGATTTCATTCCCAGTAATATTTTACAGAATTTCAAGTGAACATATTCTATGTCTTTGATTAGTTCGAATCCCCACACTTCGAATCCCCACACTTCGCTCCCATATAACAAAATTGGAGCGATTTTATGTTCGAAGAGTATCAGCATGATATCAATTGGGAGGTCTAATTTTCTGGTCTTATCAAAAAGGCCGTACATGGCTTTTATCGCAACCTCTTTATTTCTTTTTATGGCTCTACAGAACCGACCATTAAAAAAGAACTTAACTCCTAGATAATTAATTTCCTTGACGGTTTCAAGGAAATTTTCATTGAAGGAGAATTTTGGTGGATTTTTTGGGAATTGTTTGCAGAATATAGTAACTTTAGATTTATTAATATTGACATGTAATTTCCATGCTTCTGAATAATCTTCAAATGCCCGGAGTGCGCGTGTCATATCTCCTTCATTTTCTGTGAGTATTACAGTATCATCGGCGTATAACAAGCATAATAATTTTACATAGCACCCTATGTTTTTTAACATAATTTCATCCAATTTTTTAAGGCTATTTATTGCACAATCTTCTAGGAATTTCTGAAGGTCGTTGATATACAACGAAAACAAAAATGGTGACATTAATTCACCTTGAAACAAGCCAATATTGCTCGTGAAATAGTTCGACTTTATATCACTTTCCTTGACACAGGATTTTATTTTGCTATAAAAGTTTTCAATGACTCTGAATATCTTCCCATTAAGATCATTTTGTAACATTTTTATCCAAAGTGCATCCCTCCATACCGTGTCGAAAGCTTTGCGAAAGTCAACAAAAGTACAATATAATTTCTTTCCGCTCGCAAAATAAATATCAATGATATTTTTCAATATGAAAATATTGTCAATTGTTGAATGTTTCTTCCTGAATCCTATTTGATTGTTGTCTATTGTGGTATTTTGTTCAGCATATATCGTTAATCGGGTATTTAAAGTTGATGTGAAAACTTTAGCTAGACAGCTTAGTAATGTTATACCTCTGTAAGATTCTGGATTTCCTTGTGCCTTGTGTCCCTTTAAGATAATTATGGTCAGTTCATTGACAGTTTACATCAGTAATTCTTATGACTGCCAAAGAAGTTAATTCATAACAGTTTGACTGAAATCAGATACCTACTGCCATCTGATAGCACCTGAAGTTTGAAGTTGGATGTTCTTGTCCAGTATAGTTATTTTCAATCATATTTTTCTGAATCATTGTTACATTATATTACAGAAGTTATATTACACTAAATTATAAACAAATAATTCGCAGTCAAATTGGGAAATCATATCCTCTCTATTGTCGTTTCCAAACCAGAACATAAAGCTATCTACATATGGAACATTCTTCATAACTTCATGGGACATTGCGCTGTTATCTTACACAAGTTTGTTACATGTCTTTACAGGACATTGTGCCTTAATATTATGGAACATAGTGCCATATCTATACAGAATATTGCCCCATCAATCTAAGTAACATTGTGCTGTAACTGTACAGATCATTGTTTCGTACTTGTATGGTACATAGTACCGTAATCATACAAAACAATGTGCCATCAACCTAAGTAACATTGTGCTGTGTCCTTAAGTAACAATGTGCTGTAACTGTACAGATCATTGTTTCGTACTCGTATGGTACATAGTACCGTAATCTTATGAAACAATGTACCGTCAACCTAAGTAACATTGTGCGTATCATCAAGTAACAATGTGCTGTACCTGTACATATCATTGTTTGTTACCTGTATGGGACATAGTTCCGTAATCTTACAGATCATTGTACCGTACTTGTATGGGATATAGTACCGTAAACTTACGGAACAATGTACCATTACCATACGGGACATAGCACCGTATAGGCGATGGTACAATGTTCCGTAACTTCACGGGACTATGAGCCGACAGCAATTTTCCGGATCATTGTACCGTTTGAAAATGGATTTTTTTTAACAGTGTAGCCGGTGGAGCCGCGGTGTAGTTGCATTTCAGCCACGGTGGCAACGCTAACTGCACCGCGGTTAGGTGGGCACTTGTTTTGTCAAGCAGGGTAGCTTGGGCAAGTCATTGTCACACTAATCAATGCCATGGTAGCTTTAATCAGTTTAATGGTGTTACAGAAGTTCAATGACATGTATACAGCATGATATTAAATGATATATATATAGAATTGGTGATTAGTGTTGAAAATTGAACGGTTTATGTTCACGTTGATTCGCTGAAGCTCGGATATTACAGGCCAAATCATACGAGTGGACATATTACTGTTCAATTTCCCACACAAGACACTTTAAAATGATATTTTGTTTATCCACCGACTCGAATACTAAGAAATTTTGCGAAATATTCAACTCAGAAGGTGAATTTAACAAGAGTTCCTCCATTGGAAATGGCACATACATGCGGCAACACCAACGTGATGTACATAACATAATCAATATGCAAAGCGGTGGTGGCATTCACACATGTAAAACATAGTAAGCACCAAGAACAATATATGTGCATTGATTACCCTATGACTGATGTTGCATTCGGATCATTGCAACACAGAAGATGTTGATTAATCGGGTCCGTTTTTTCTGTAGAACTAATGAATATTTAATGAGAAATAGTTATACTAGGAAAAAATTAAGTTCTACCAGGCACATACCACTCCTACTGCATGGGTACACACAGACTCATGTTCCGACAGGCTTATAATTTTTAGGGTGGATGCGGTGAGAGGTGGATAAACTATAATAATGCCAGGAATTTTGAGCTTTGGGTCGATTTCAAAAGTGTCAGAATTATTTTTAATCTGACATTTTATTACTATGTCCTTTTCTGTCAGTTCAGAATCCGTGTGGTACCGGTTCACGCACGACAACATGTCTGTGCTATAGTTGACAGGCGCCATGATGTTTCTATTCTGATTCATATGAATGCATTTGTGAAGTTTAATGGCTAAAATGCAGGATCTATCCGCACACGGAAATGTTTCCGCCATATTCAATCGCCATGTGCAATCGGCAAAATATCCGGTTACTTTCGATTTGCTAGTTAATACATATTCCGGCACAAGTATCGCGTGTTTTCTGGTTTCCGCTTTCGAGAAATCGGCGAGGTTTGCCGAACAATGACGAGGGAATACGAATATACTTCAACAACAATGGCGGCACTTCCGTTTTTCGAGAATTAACGATATTTGCAAGGAAATGGTTTACTTGTTTAAGCTAATTCCGTAGTCGCGAATTCCTAATTAAAAAAAATAAAATGAAGTCGGAGGAAATTTTTGAAAAACGATAAAATGGAATTTGGCAGCAGGTTTTGAGTAGGGGCGGGCGGGTTACCCTAAACACAGGTATTCTTCGTTTTGGCCTAAATATCACTTTTACGATATAACGGCCATGTTTAAAGAGTTACACCACAAAAACACAAACTCCACAAAAGTTGTAAAACATTATAAATTCAGGGTGGGTGGGCTTGGGAGAGGCGGTTGTCACTGTAAAAACAAGACAGTCAATGACTGTGGGGTCGCTCACCAGACTGCAAGGACTGATAAGACTGGGACTCTGCCACTCTGGAGACCGAAACAGTCAGCACTTCATTGACAGTTTACATCAGTAATTCTTATGACTGCCAAAGAAGTTAATTCATAACAGTTTGACTGAAATCAGATACCTACTGTTATCTGATAGCACCTGAAGTTTGAAGTTGGATGTTCTTGTCCAGTATAGTTATTTTCAATCATATTTTTCTGAATCATTGTTACATTATATTACAGAAGTTATATTACACTAAATTATAAACAAATAATTCGCAGTCAAATTGGGAAATCGTATCCTCTCTATTGTCGCTTCCAAACCAGAACATAAAGCTATCTACATATGGAACATTCTTCATAGCTTCATGGGACATTGCGCTGTTAACTTACAAAAGTTTGTTACATGTCTTTACAGGACATTTCGAGAATTAACGATATTTGCAAGGAAATGGTTTACTTGTGTAAGCTAATTCCGTAGTCGCGAATTCCTAATTATAAAAAAAATAAAATGAAGTCGGAGGAAATTTTTGAAAAACGATAAAATGGAATTTGGCAGCAGGTTTTGAGTAGGGGCGGGCGGGTTACCCTAAACACAGGTATTCTTCGTTTTGGCCTAAATATCACTTTTACGAAATAACGGCCATGTTTAAAGAGTTACACCACAAAAACACAAACTCCACACAAGTTGTAAAACATTATAAATTCAGGGTGGGTGGGCTTGGGAGAGGCGGTTGTCACTGTAAAAACAAGACAGTCAATGACTGTGGGGTCGCTCACCAGACTGCAAAGACTGATAAGACTGGGACTCTGCCACTCTGGAGACCAAAACAGTTAGCACTTTTCATAATCACTTTAAAAGAAGTAGATTTAAACAGGATATGTGGCTAAAGAGACTTCAAGTATGTAGATTGGTAAAAATCCACCTTGAAATTGCCAACTGTACACTACTGATCACCCCCTCCTCCAGCTCAACAATTCCCCTCCGGACCGGACTCCAGACTCCCAAGTCTTAGGTTGGAATTTCACCACCGACACCTCAAACTTTCTCAATTGTTGGAAATTTCCAATCTCACAAGCGCCTTTTTTCTAAAACCATTTAGACATGTTTGAAGCCCAATTATCCATGGACCCAAAACACAATACATGTATGTCAGACCAATCAGTCAGGTGGTTCCAAGGTAGATGTTTTAATGAATTTGGTATTTCAATGATTTTATTAGACACAAAAGTGTTAACTCCCCATAGCCTGCCATTTCTTGACAGGTTGACCTCATTTTAACAAATCTGAATCTCAGTCACTAAAGGATCCTCCTGATTCCTCCATACTATATGTAAGCTAAATAGTCCAAACTCTCTTGAGAAGACATTTTAAGGTCCCACCCTATTTCACCTGGTGACCACATCTGAATAAATTTGAATCCCAGACACCAACGAACCCTTCATACATATCATAAATATCAGTAAAATAGACCTGATAGTCCTTGTGAAGGAAGCATATTAAGAGGGAAACTATCCTTCCCTTGGCCCCTATTTGACCAGGTGACCCCATTTAAAAAAATCTGAATTGCAGTCAAGGAAGAACATTCCATTCTATATAAGCCAACTAGTTCTTGCAAACATATTTTAAGAATTACTATGTAGTGAAATAGTTAAGTCTCTGGCTCTGCCCTTATTTGACTTTGTGATCCCATTTTCATAAATCTGATAAGGATAAGATTTAAGTTCCCCAGTTGAAGTTGGTGATATTCACCCATTGGGCACCTCATTTATGAATTTTATCTTCTGCAAATTAGGGGATATAGAAACTTCATAGAAGGGAAATTTAACTAATAACAATGTAAATTTGATACTATAGATACTTCCCAGAAGATGAGGCCTAAGCAGAATGAGATCTCCAGAGGGTGGTGAATTTGGTGATGCTAGCCCGCTGTGTGGGATAGCATCACCAAAGGCGTGTCTGTTCCTACAGGCTAGCATCACTAAGTTCACCCTCTGGGGACCTCATTCTGATAAGGCCCTCAACTGCTATGGAAGACCTAGAATAAGATTGAAGTTCCCCAGTTGAAGTTGGTGATGTTCACCCATTGGGCACCTCAATTGTGAATTTTATCTTCTGCAAATTAGGGGATATAGAAACTTCCTAGAACGGAAATTTAACTAACAACAATGTAAATTTGATACTATTGACACTTCCCAGAAGATGAGGCCTAAGCAGAATGAGGTCTCCAGATGGTAAATTTGGTGATGCTAGCCCGCTGTGTGGGATAGCATCACTAAAAGCATGTCTGTTCCTACATTGTGCATGTCTGGCCTCAAGCAACACAATGTATTATACAATCAAGTCTTGAAATAGTGTGATAGTGTGTCTGTCATTTGCAGAATGAGGTCCTCAGAGGGTGAATTTAGTGACGCTATCCCGCACTGCGGGCTAGCATCACTAAATTCACCCTCTGGGGACCTCATTCTGCTAAGGCCCCCAACTGCTATGGCAGACCTAGGATAAGATTGAAGTTCCCCAGTTGAACTTGGTGATGTTCACCCATTGGGCACCTTAATTATGAATTTATCTTCTGCAAATTAGGGGATATAGAAACTTCCTAGAAGGGAAATGTAACTAACAACAATGTTAATTTGATACTATAGATACTTCCCAGAAGATGAGGCCTAAGCAGAATGAGGTCTCCAGAGGGTGAATTTGGTGATGCTAGGCCGCTGTGTGGGATCACTAAATTCACCCTCTGGGAGCCTCATTCTGCAAATGACATTAGTCCTGATATGAACAATAAATGATAGATTGGGAATTAATGACTTCTAGCAGATCTGCAAGGAATGTTTATAAACATATCTTGAAAGATTCTCCAGTTAAAGTTGGTGATGTGCACCCATTGGGCACCTCAATTATGCATTTTATATTCACAAATTAGGGGATATAGAAACTAAACTGAAGGGAAAAAGTAGGTAAAAATGTCAATTTAAGTGCCTATATACTTCCCAGAAGATGAGGCCTAAGGCTAGTGTATTTGGTGATGCTAGACTGCTGTGCAGGGTAGCATAACTAAATTCACCCTCTGGGGACCTCATTCTGCAAATACCAGACACACTAAATTCAGGTTAATACAATTGACTTAATCTGCTGGTGGGAGAGATCCTGTGAGTTAGGAGATGAGATAGGGTGGAATGCTGTTGGTTGGGGGCAGGGTGAGGTTCTGGGTCATGTGGGGGAGGGTGATATTTTTTTGTGTATGTTAAATTGATCAAGGAGTTCCTGAATTTGTTATTATTTTTTGGGGAATTATGGCCCTGGCTCCACCCCTATTTGACCCAGCGACCCCATTTGAACAAATCTGAACCCCAGTCATTCAATGACCCCCCATACCAAATATAAACTAAAACGGCATAATGGTTCTAGACAAGAAGTCGTTATAAGAATTACCAAGGAGGAATATAGTTATGGCCCTGGTTTCGCAACTATTTGACACACTGACCTCATTTGAACAAATCTGAATGACAGTCACCTAGGGAACATCCACACCAAATATGATCAAAATGCAAAAATGTAATTTTGTTAAGAGTTATGTCCCTGACTCTGCCCCTATTTGACCCAGTGACCCAATTTGAACAAATCTGATTCCCAGTCCCTCAGTACCAAATATAAGCTAAATCGGCCCACTATAATTTTTTAGAAAAAGTCATTGTAAGAATTACTATGAGTTATGGCCCTGGTTTCTCAATGAATTGACCGGGTGACCTCATTTGAACAAATCTGAACACCAGTCACCCTCCATACCAAATATTAGCTAAATGGACACAATGGTTATGGACAAGAAGTTGTTGTAAGAATTACTATGGATGAATAGAGTTATGGCCCTGGTTTCGCAACTAGTTGACCCAGTGACCTCATTTGAACAAATCTGAATTAGAGTGACCTAGGGAACATCCACACCAAATATGAACCAATTCGGTCGTATGGAACTTCAGAAGAAGATGTTCAAAGAATTGTTGATGGACGGCTCGACGGACGTACGGACGGACGAGGAGTGATGACTATAGCTCCACCGGAGACTTCGTCTCAGGTGAGCTAAAAAGTCCATGTGTATCTGTGGACACATGCACCCATGACAATATACCAGGACAAATGTTGTAATGGGGGAAGTCTGTAATTTGCAGATACCGAACTTGGTACCTGGCCGATTTCTGATTTTTTTTATCAGAATACTCTGACCAGGTTGTGATCCCAGGTCCGCTGGCATGAAAGACCAGTATGCTACCTCTCGGCTACCAACTTTCCATAAGTCAGCCCAAAAAATCACCTGTTGTATTTAATTCAGTTATACTTTCACTTTCGGTCATGAAGTCGACCAATCAGAACTGCTTCCGGGTGCGGTCGCTTACGTCCTGAATTTGGCGAAAGGGAATAAAATAAATATTTATCATGGAATCGGGTCTCAAAAGTCACGCAAATAATGTAATCTCGAGTAGGCCTGTAACGATTTATCGCGATTTCGATTCATCGCGATTCGACATTCACGATTCTACTATGATGTGATTCATTTGTAATTTCGATACACTATGATATAGTTCCGCTTCCATATTATGCAGTTACCATACGAAGTCAATCGGGTCCCCTCGTTCGTTTCCGTAAGCTGTGAATGCTTACTACTTGTTATCGGAAGGAAATCTGTAAATTTTGTTTGTTTCCTTGAGCTCGCACTTTGACCTTTGACACAAACGTTGGCGGAAGTGAAATGACTGACCTCCGTAACCTAGCCTCAGAATGTAAGCCATGCTCCTATTGGTTTAATTTGATGAACAAATCAAATACTAGTATATTGGATATATCGTCTGCGCAAAACAACAACACGTGGGCCGTGGAAAGATGTCTGCTCAAGAAAGCTTAAAACTTGTCAATCCGACAGCGGCCTACGGGTCGAAAATCTGTCAGTATTACGGTTTTGGGACGTACACAGTTGAAGAGGATGGAAAGCCATGCATTAAGACAGACAGAACTAAAACGATCTGCAAATTATGTTCGACGGCAACCTCTTACAAGACTGGTGTCACGACCAACATGTCGCACCATTTGAAACGACATCATTCCCAGCCAGCTGTTGTGATTATGTGATATATAAACAGATGAGTGAGAAACTTTTCAACTATTTTACCGACTTCAGTATCAATATGTCATGTTGTACTGGTATTGTACGAGCATACTACATTACTACATACACAAACCGGTAGAACTAAACAATTATGAAACTCCACAGTAATATTAGAAAAACTATCATTAAAACTCAACCTGAGAGTTGTGCAAATTTGGAGTGTTGAATAGCTATTTACTCGTGGGATAAAATTTTGCGTATTGTGACACGCATCGTATCGTTTGCCCCGTATCGCGATACGTATCCTGACCAAGCGTATCGTTACGGGCCTAATCTCGAACTGGGATCTTCACGCTCCGATGAATAAACCATTAAGCAACAGGTATGAACAAAGAAGTACATTCTCCGCGTTATATTTTGACTTTATAAGGTTCCCTGTCAAAACTTACAAAAGGTTCCCGGGTTTTGTACTGGTGGAATATATGATTTCTACGGTCGATAGCATTTATTCATGACATGATCTAAACATAAGGTAATCAATTGCGTTCTGCATCTAGCGATCACGCACCGTGTAGACAATTTATACAGTGTCGATACAGATTACAAATATATGCGGCGATTAATTACCGCCACAGGTTGCGATCGAAGTGCCTACTTTGCATAATGCATGTCTATTTTGAACGGCATACATTCAAAATGACCTAGTTTGCTAACTTGGCAACCTTGTGTTTCAATTTTTGTGATCTTAGGTCATTTGCCATATGTTATCTAACGCAAAAAACAAGGTTACACCAAAGTAACACCGATTTGAAAATATTTGGTGTCGACGTCGAAACAGGTCCCCGATATTGACATCTAATTGAATCTTGAATATTCGCAGGTCTCTACTCTATGTTGACACCAATCAATGGTTGTTGATCACCATGTAGAAATTTGATGCTGTGCTCAGAGTCAGAATGACATTCACATTGACATACCACATGGTGCATCGAATTTTCGGAATGCAATTTTTGTGTTTTCATTTTTGCCTGTCATCACGCTAAAAGTATCTACATGTAGGCCTGCATATGCTTAGAAGAATTGAGTTCACAAATATGCACATATAGCTTACCTGCTCAGTTTATCTCAGTTGTTGTGTTAACGACAATCACCAGCACTGACCTTGTTCGCGAAATTGTGGCAGGACTTTTTTCTTTTTGTGATTGCGTACTAATTCATAGCACAAACTTATATCTCTTCGCTCGTTCAGCCGTTGTTGGCAGAAATACATAATATTTTCAATACTTATAACTACATAAATAGTTTGTTTCACACAATCACAGAATAGTATGGGTTTAAATTGTTAATACGTTTGGAACTATATCTTGTTATCTTCCAATTTTATGATTTACTTTGAATCAATATCGATTTTTAGATCGTACTAGTATCGATAAAAATCTGGCTGAAGCATTCAATCGAATCTTATAGTTTCGGTTTGAACTTTGTGAATAGTGCATCAATCTTTCAGTCGAAAATACCGATAGAAAATTGAAAATGGTCTCTACATGTGCATTCATGCGGCTGGAATTCATTTTCTGGGCAAATATTTTTAATATTTTTTTTTAATTTGTAAACAAAACTTTTTCATGCAATTTAATTCACGCTTTGTTTTAACTCTTGCGCTTTAGTTTGATTTGTTTCCAATTATAATCAAATAGAGTGTATAGACCTGTTGGAAATACATTATAAACTGGCTCCTTGCCCTTGTAAATAACAAAGTACATCAATGATTGTATGACGTTTAATCGTCGTTTATAGAAATACATGTAGGAGAATGTTGCAGATCGACTGATTTGCGTTGGCATCTTGACAGCATTTTACGACAATAATGCTTTAGGCCCACCGATCCTATGTCCTACATTCGTGCTATCCAAAATTCAAAATTCAAGGGTCGTATTACTTAAAAATTGGTGACGTCACAAAATCAGATATAGCCTATATACGACCCAAAGCGTCTTTGGTTCGTTATTAACACCCACGACAAATTTCATGATGATCAGAAGAACAGTATGACCTGTAGCCGTTGCAAATGGATTAAATTTTTCAATCCAAGATGGCCACTGGCGGCCATGTTTTTTTGCCGAATGGCCCCAAAATGACTCGTTTCCATCTACTTATTAACAGCTGTGACATATTTCATAATGATCCGACTAAGGTAGGACCTCTAGCCCGTGCCAAGGATTTATTCATGCAAAGAGTAAAATCCAAGATGGCTGCTGCCGGCCATATTTTTTGGCCCAATGACCCCAAAATGATTGGTTTCCATCTACATGTCATTGTTAACATCGATGACAAATTTCACGATGATCAGACGAACAGTACGACCTGTAGCCCGTGCTAATGGATTTAAATTTGAAATTCAAGATGGCAGCTGGCGGCCATGTTTTTTTGCCGAATGACACAAAAATTACTCGTTCTCATCTAGATGTCAATGTCAACAGCCATGACAAATCTCATATTGATCCAACCAAATGTACTACGACCTGTAGCCCATGCCAAAGGATTTAGTCATGCTGAGTAAAATCCAAGATGGCTGCTGGCGGCCATGTTTTTTGGCCGAATGACCCCAAAATGACTCGTTCCCATCTACATGTCAATATTAACATCGATGATAAATTTCATGATGATCAGACAAACAGTACTACCTGTAGCCCGTGCTAATGGATTGAAATTTGAAATTCAAGATGGCCGCTGGCGGCCATGTTTTTTGGCCCAATGACCCCAAAATGGCTTGTTCCCATCTGCACGTCAATATTAACATCGATGACAAATTTCATGAAGATCCGACCAAAGCTACAACCTGTAGCCCATGCAGAAGGATTTAGTCATGCAAAGAGTAAAATCCAAGATGGCTGCTGGCGGCCATATGTTTTGGCCAAACGACCCCAAAATGACTCGTTCCCATCTCCAGTTACAACATCGATGACAAATTTCATGATGATCAGACGAACAGTACGACTTGTAGCCTGTGCTAATGGATTGAAATTTTAAATACAAGATGGCCGCTTGCGGCCATGTTTTTTTTCCAAATGACCCCAAAATGACTCATTCCCATCTACATGTCAATGTCAACAGGTATGACAAATTTCATAATAATCCGACCAAAGGTACGACCTGTAGCCAGTGCTAAAGGAAATTGTTGACGAGTCACGCACACACACACGGATGACGGATACCAAGCCATGGCAAATAGCTCAAACTTTACAAAGTAAAGTTGAGCTAAAAATGTAGGAATAAAATCTCGGACAAAATTATACATTTTGCAAGTCGAAAAATGGGAATGTAACGCCACCATAAAAAGTCTGACAGATGTCATAATCGCAGGTCCCCATGTTGTTGATGTCTGTTCCAACTTCCACGGAAAATGATCAGAAAACAGCTGAGAAAAACTCCAGACAAATTTATGTCCACAGACAAGCTGATTGGAGTATAAACCCCCTTCTCCACAACCGCGTTGCAGGGGTATAATTAATGGACAAAACATTTCCCCCCAACCTGTGATATCACTGCGACATAAGACAACAAAATCAAATAATAAAGACATCCACAGCCAGAGGTCAGAGTAGATTTTGTATCGCATTCCCTACCAATACATCTTTTTCCCAGTAAAGGGCCATAACTCTGGGAAAAAGTGTGAACAAAACCGAAATTGGAATTCCCAGTTTTGAGCTGTGTTGTGAAATTTTAGTTATGGATAGACAGAATGACACACCGAAAGGAAAGACAGACTGAGGTACATGTACATGTATCACTATATATACCCCTAATCCTTGGTACGGGTACATGTACAACTGTACATACTGTATACATGTACTATACATGCTGTATACATGTACATGTACACCAATCAGTAAGCCTGGGGGGGGGGGGCTTGTGCATGTACATGTATTTACTCATAAAGTAGGTACTGGGCTTACTCACAAGGCCCCTTCCCCTTTGCAAACATTGAGTTAGCCTTCAGGTGCTGAGTGCTGACATGCCATCATGTTTTATGTCATTACCATATTTTGGTACTGAAAAAGATAACAATGTGATTTATTTATATCAATAACAAGATAAAATCACATGATAATGACCAGAAACAGTGACAAGACAGTTCAGCTTCTATACATTTGGGATAAAAAAAAGCACAGATGTGCTTGAGTACATGTATCTTCTCCTACAGGGTACCTGTATTCTACAGGATAGAAAGACATGATTGTATTCACATTCCAAATGCTCAACAATGGGGGTGGGATAAACTGGGCTTATCTACCGGTACGAGGAGACTAGGTTTATCCTCGAGGATGGGCTTACTAACGGTTGTATACAGTAATAATGCCAAAGTAAAAAGAAACTATGTTTCCTTACATCGACCGACCCTAAAAATAACCCGCCGACCCAGGGGGCGTCTGCAAAAAAAATCCGTATATAGGGCCGGGGTGGGTGGGTGGTCCAGAGGCGGAAAAATTGATGCTTGTAAATTTTTTCCAAAATGGGTTTTTTTCAAACAATTTACAAGTACTGACCATGTAATGTTGTTTGTAAGCATGTTAGTACCATGCTTGTTGGTATAGGGCTATATAGGCAGCTATAGTGACTCTTTAGTCTCAGATTTAGCAACATTCTGGATTTCACAGCATCCCGGACCACTTCACAGTGGACCACCGTATTAACGTTCAGGAAACTTATGATCAACGGAAGAAATATTTAGTAACAAAACAAAAAAACTCTATCACTAATTGGATACTACATGGTGAATACTCAATGATGACTACTAGTAGATATCATTAACCTGATTGTTGCATAACATGAAATTGAAAAGGGTATCTCTTAAATTTCTAATGTCTGAAATACTGTCTTGTTCTGGCATGCAATCAAATTCATTCCTTCTGGTTATTTCTCATCTTGAATGATTGCAAGTAATGTTAATTTGCAACAATTATCCAAATAAAACTGAATTGGTTATGATGAATGGCATTACTGTTTACTGCTCAGACAATACCAAATGAAGGTGACGCTATTCTCATTGAATTTCCGAACTTCATCTGGGAGCTTTACTGCTCAACAAGACGAAACTAAAATACTAATTGTATACTGTTATCACTTACAAATAGACGAACTGAAATAATGTGATGCATTCAGATGCATTGAGAAATGACAACCGACACTTAACTTATATTGCAAAAACTTTGTATGGACTTAATTTCATAAAGTCTAACAGGGCCCATGACCCTGGTAGGTATCGGTGGTCGCAACCCGCGATATTATGCATATTCGTCCCCCATTTCTGGTCCGTCACCATGCCATAGGGCATCAAATATGACAACTGACTCTTGAGTTAAAATTCAAAATGTTTGTACGGACAAACGCATAACCAAAAAACAATTCCCCTCCCACCCCATCCCGTTGGATAAGACTAAAGAGTTCTTTGATCATACATATATAATTGTGGAACCCCTGACCTGTTTACCACTATTTACACTGGCCAGTGTTCTCTGTCAGACACAACACACTTGATATATTAAGGCTATAATGGGGTCTAGGGCAATTTGTGACATATAGTGTACCTTCAATACTTAATTAATATTGTTGTTAGATACTGAAAACACCATGCAGGAAACACATGGAAATACAGCATATTTTTCGTTTTTCTGATCTGTGTTTACCAATTAGTAAGGCAGTTAACACAGTTATTGAAGAACGGCTAAAAAAAAACCTCTGAAATTTTGATAAAAACATGAGAAACGGGGGGTGGGTCCCCAAAATTTTGGAGGACAACAATATTTTTTTTGCAAAAATGGGGTGGTGGGTCCATCGAGGTCGGAAAAAACCTTTTTGGGCCCTATATGTGCAATTTTTTCTAGACCCCCCCCCCCCCCTGGCCGACCCTAAACTTTTTATTGATATTTTGAGAAAAAGTCAAAATTTTCAAAAATTTACTGATTTTACCACTAATGCTTATAAATATTGATGACCTTTAGTGTGCAAAACACATGGTTTCTAACATATCCCTGTGAAAAGTTACCATGAATTGACAGCTGTCTCAAAGGCCCCAGGTGTGTGATGGGTTGTGGATTGATGGGCATACATTTTGCAATTTTAATTTCCTGAGTGTATCTCGGACTACATGTATCTCCTGCCTGCTTTATGTCTTGTTTGGGACTTATGGAACACTATCAACAGACAGGGTGGGTGTGTATCTGTATATATACATGTATAGAGGTATCACCACATATGTTAGGGGTATAAAATGTAGCTACTGTCTCCAAAAACCAGGCATGCTCGGTGGTCGTCCTGGCTACCCCCAGACAATGGGATGTAGTCGTCACAATACAAGTACGGTATAATGGCGGTATTATTGGTAAAATTCTTATAAAAAGTTAGTGACATCAATTTCCTACCAAGTTTATAGCCAAATTTATGAAAATGTGCTACATGTATGTCATGTACATGTATGTGAATAATAAAAAACATACCTAAGCATGAAATTTGATTTATTTTATCAATCTTAATGTATATTTACAATGTGCTACATGTACAGTATGTCATGTACATGTATGTGAATAATAAAAAACATACCTAAGCATGAAATTTGATTTTTTTTATCAATCTTAATGTATATTTCCACTGTGTTGATCAAGTAATACTTTCCCCACAATACGGGTTGGCATTTTATGTTACTTCGGTCGAGGTACCGTAGTTCAATATTTCTGCAGCTGGATAAAAAATATCAAAATAAAATTAAAAAAAAAATTTCCCTACCTACAGGGTTACCGTACCTACCAGGGAGGGGGGGGGGGGTCGGAAAAAAAATTCAGGCACGTATGGCATTTTTTCCCTTTCAATCATTTTTTGTACCCACCCACCCCACCGCCAAATTTTTTTCCGTTTTCGGCAGTTTTTTCCGACCATTTTTTTACACCCATCCCCCTTTTAACACTAAAACTGAGATTTGCGGGGGGAATTCACTGTAAACAGCTGTATATGGATTTATGTGCATACTATTTATCATGGATGTTAACATGGACATGTAAATAGGAATGAGTCATTTTTAGGTCATTCGGCCAAAAAAACATGGCTGACAGCGGCCATCTTGGATTTCAAAATTTGCAACAAAATACAACACGATAACTGCCTGCAGTCAGTTTACCAGTTATAATTACATTATTTCTCGCATTCAAAGTGGTTTTGAAGCCCAACTCATTGCCAAAACACTAAAAAACAAGCAGGAAATTTTTGTTTTAGTTGCGGAAAAAATTGCTTGTTGGTGGCTTTGACCACCCACCCACCCCGGCATACGTGCCAAAATTATTTTTTTTACCCCCCCCCTGTACATACCCTAATTTTTTCGCGCCGTTACCGGAAACATACAATCTTTTTTCTTTGGCCTAAACAGAATAGATCACTTGATTTAACTGATGACATGAACGATTCAATCATGCTTGTACAACATCCCTGCCTCTAACTTGTTGTTGGCCATTATAAATAAATATTAGCCCCAGTACAAACCGTGGCAGATAAAGTGTGTAAACAACAGATTCTACCATAAGTACGGGTAATGATCGCACAATCAGTAAAATACCCGAAGTGTCAAAAAAAATCCAGGTTGGTATGATAGGGTGGGTGGGTGTCTCTCGGGTCCGAAAAGCAGTTTTTTCCATGTACCAAATTTATTTTCCATTTCTGGTATTGAGTCTTATTTTGATGTGTTTTGAACAGAAACAGGTCATATACAATGTATAGTTACTAGAAATGCTATACTATATAATAGAGGTTATCAGAAGTTGGATCAGTGGCACAATGCCAACAATAACCCAAATTCAACTTGATCGAACAAGAAACTGCGCTATTGGAAAAATAAAATTTAATCAGGATTCCATCTACTGATACAACAAAATAAGAATAACTTCCCTTTTGGACAAAACAAGTGTCCACTTAACTGCGGTGCAGTTAGCATTGCCACCGCGGCTGAAATGCAACTACACCGCGGCTCCACCGGCTAACTACAGTTGGGCCGCGGTGTAATTGCCATTCGGCATGGTCTATTTGTCACGGTGTACATGTACTTTCATCAAACCGAAAAAAGACAATACAAACCAGAAATCTAACCACGGTGTACATGCCATTCGACCGTGAGGGTAGTTGCCTTTCGGCCGCAGTGAACTTGCCGTTTGGCCGCAGTGTACTTGACGTTCGGCCGCGGTGCTCAACTGCAGTTACAAACTCTGACACCGCAGTCGAACGGCAAAACGGGCAAATACACCGCGGTGCCAATGGACACTTGTTTTGTCCAGCCGGGACTATGGAGAACTCAGCTGAAAATAAGAAATCATATGAAAGCACACTTGATCATACCGGTATGTGACATGGAAATAAAGATATACCGGTAATAAATAATGGAATAAAATAGACTTTTGACAACGTAAAACATAAAATCTTAACATATAAATTGAAAGCCAGCCGGGCCAGCTTGAACAATTTCAAATTGTTTTCCAAGTCAATGTGGATCAGCTTGTAATGTTAATCACAAAACAAAGATTTTATCGTCACTGATATCGTGAGCAAAAAAGAAGTGAGATTGGGCTATCCATCCATATGTTATTCCCAATTATTACGAAGCCTATTACTTCAGGCAGTGCCTACCAGCCTGCCATTACACGCAATAACATGTTTCCTCAGTTATGGTTTCTGAGCAGAGACGTGGCGACGGGGGGGGGGGGGGGTTGGGGAGGGGGTGATGTCTTACCCCCCAACTTTGGTCAAAAGTTTCAACAGTTGGAAATTTCATACCTGCCAAAACATTAGTTGGAAATTTCACACCAACAATATGTTGAAAATGTTCTTGTAGTTTGATTTTCAAACAATATAATGGGGGGAAGTAATTGTTTTTGGACCAATATTTGCATATTTTCCAATTTTTTGTCAAAATGTTGGACTGATATGGTCATCAGTTGGAAATTTTCCAACCTTATGAGGGTGATAGGTTGGAAATTTCCAACACTTAAAGCTTGTGTCCGGGTCCCTGTCCCTCCCCTTTGGCCAGTCAAAACCTGCTAGTTAATTTAAGAAAACAATATTGTCATACATTTGGTTAACATTGTCATTGGAATTGCCATCAGTTGGTAATTTTCCAACCTAAGTGGTGTGACAGGTTTGAAATTTCCAACTCTATAGGAAGGCTTGGGGCTAGTCTAGATGCTTAAGGATTTTGCGATTTTCTTGTTCAGATTTCAAAATGTGACCATGTGCCTTGTGCATTTGTCTGGAGTTAGACCACTAGATGTTAGGATTTATGCAATTTTGGTTAAAATATCTTAATGTTCTCATACCGGGAATATACCGGTAGAACCATGCTTTATGAATACATGTACCGGTATATAGGATATTAGGCCTGAGCACCGAGGTGCAAGGGGGGGGGGGGGGGGGGGCTGCAAATGAAATTATGGAAAACTTGTGTTTTGTCTGATTCAGATTTCAAGGGGGGTTCAGCAGTTGGAATTTCCCCAAGGTGGATACCCCCCAACGGAGACCATCTAGCCACGTCCCTGTTTCTGATATGCCACATCCCTGTCCCTGATACATGCATGAAACCCAAGAAGGTTTCATGCATGTATATCATGGTTATGTTTGGTATTAGGCTATTAGCATTATTCTTCAAACTGGGATGAACAGTTGTATTTCCACATGTTTCGATAAACAATTTGGTTCAAGCAATATATCACCTAGCAAATATAAAAAGATAATATCATATAATCTGAAATGTGTTGTTCCATGTAGTCTGTAGAAAACTCAAATGTGATTATGTGACTATATAATATTAAAATGAATGTTAATAAAAACTTTGGCACTTTGCCTATCCCTAGAAATGTGATTACATGTACTAGTATGTTGACACATTTCTTGATTAATGACACTTATGATAAATTCAAATAGTATCGTTATCTTCATTATGCACTGTTCTATTAAAATATCGCGCAATAAACTATTTAGGGAGTGGGTGTCCAAAACTCACAGGAAAAGAATTCCTGAAACGGAAAAAACGGGTGGGTGTCCAAAATTGGGTGGGTGTTTAGAGGGCGAAAAAATAAAAATGATCATACGTGCCTGGAATTTTTTTCGGACCCCCCCCCCCAGGCCCCCCGGGGGCATGTTTACATTAAGATTGAATAAAAGATCGAACTTGGTTTACGCTTACGTTAACGGTAAGTGTGTGATTTGTTATTCAAATGTTCATACATTTGGTTACATGTATATTACTTGGCATGAAATTGATGTCACTCACGTTTCGTGAGAATTTTACCCACAATACCACCATTACACCAGTACTTGTATTGTGATGATTGCATGTACAACCCACGGTATTGTCTTGCACAAATTATCCAAACAAAAAAAATGTCAACAGAATTATTGCGCTCTGCATAGCGAAAATAGTCCATGCAGGGCGTGTCCACATCATGCGATGTTGTTTTCGCCTTGCAAGTTGCAATGATATGCATCCATCCACAGTAGAAATAATTGTACTTGAGTCAGATTAACTAAACCGTTATGTATAAATTTTTTATGTTTACACTGAAATGCTAATTTGAAGAGAGTTAATAAGTGTAACGCATATGTTCATGTATGTAAGACAAATCAGCAATGCATATACATGTATATTCACATCTATAAATTAAATTTGAAATCAAGTTAATAGTACCATGTATCTTCGATAGGTTTGTGTAATGTCAGTCACGATAACAATCATAACATATGCCAAATTCGGAACAATACAATATTTGAGTGCACACATACATGTACATGTAGCAGTAAGATTTTATAGTTACATGAAGATTTGTAGTTCACAACATACCGTTAACATTGAATCTGGAAAAAGTTCTTTGAATGTTATGTCAGTCACATGGAATTGCCCCAATGTTACTATTTACATGTACATATACATATACAGTATACTAAATACAACTAAAAATGAAAGTGTCAATGACACTGTAGCTCAACTTACTAGTAGGTAGGATTAATTTAATGGTTGACAGTAAATGGAGGGATGTGGTCTGTAGGGTGTGCCAAAGGATTTAGTGATGCAAAGAATAAATTCTAAAAGTCATCTACATGTCAATGTCAACATCCATGACAAATTTCATACAGATCAAAGAAACAGATTGGTCTACATGTATAACCCATGCTAATGGATTTTGTAGAAATATTTAGTCCTACAAAGAGTAAAATCCAAAATGGCCATTGGTGGCCATATATTGTTGCCGAATGACCCTAAAATGACTTGTTCCCACCAAGAGGTCACCCAGATGATCCATATGAAGTTTGGTGATGATCAGATCAGGGATGTGGTATGTAGGGTGTGTCAAAGTATTTAGTGATGCAAAGAGTAAAATCCAATATGGCTGCCGGCGGCCATGTTTTTTGCCGAATGATCCTAAAATGACTCGTTCCCATCTACATGTAAATGTCAACATTCAGAAATTTGTTATGATGATCAGACTGTAGCCTGTAGCCCGTGCCAATGGATTCAAATTGGAAATCCAAGATGGCCACCAGCAGCCATGTTTTTTGGCCGAATGACCCCAAAATGACTCGTTCCCATCTACATGTCAATGTCAACATTCATGACAAATTTCATAAAGATCCGACAAAATATCTGACCTGTAGCCCGCGCGAAAGTATTTAGTGATGCAAAGAGTAAAATCCAAGATGGCTGACGGTGGCCATGTTTTTTGTCCAAATGACCCCAAAATGACTCGTTCATATATAGAGGTCGACCCGATGATCCATATGAAGTTTGGTGATGATCGGATCAGAGATGTGGTCTGTAGGATGTGTCAAAGGATTTAGTGATGCAAGAGTAAAATCCAAGATGACCACCAGCGCCATGTTTTTTGGCTGAATGATCCTAAAATGACTCGTCCCCATCTACATGTCAACATTCATGACAAATTTCATAAAGACCAGACCAAAGATACGACCTGTAGCCCACGCCAAAGTATTTAGTGATGCAAAGAGTAAAATTCAAGATGGCTGACGGTGGCCATGTTTTTTTGCCAAATGACTCGTTCCCATCGAGAGGTCGACCCGATGATCCATATGAAGTTTGGTGATGATCGGATCAGAGATGTGGTCTGTAGGATGTGTCAAAGGATTTAGTGATGCAAAGAGTAAAATCCAAGATGGCCACCAGCGCCATGATTTTTGGCCGAATGATCCTAAAATGACTGGTTCCCATCTACATGTCAACATTCATGACAAATTTCATAAAGACCAGACCAAAGATACGACCTGTAGCCCGCGCCAAAGTATTTAGTGATGCAAAGAGTAAAATCCAAGATGGCTGACGGCGGCCATGTTTTTTTTGCCAAATGACTCGTTCCCATCTAGAGGTCGCCCCATATGATCCATATGAAGTTTGGTGATGATCGGATCAGAGATGTGGTCTGTAGAATGTGTCAAAGGATTTAGTGATAAAAAGAGTAAAATCCAAGATGGTCGATTGATCCTAAAATGACTCATTCCCATCTACATGTAAATGTTAACATTCATGACAAATTGTATGGTGATCACACAAACAGTACGGCCTGTAACCCGCGCCAATGGATTTAATTTTTAAATCCAAGATGGCCACCAGCGGCCATGTTTTTTGGCCGAATGACCCCAAAATGACTCGTTCCCATCTACATATCAATGCCAACATTCATGACAAATTTCATAAAGATCAGACCATAGATACGACATGAAGCCCGCACCAAAGGCAATTGTTGACGGATGCACACACGCACGCACACACGGACGACGCACGCCTACCCTTGGCAATAGCTCAAATTTACAAAGTAAGTTGAGCTAATAAAGGAAATATTTTTGGACAATAAATCGTCTAGATTTTTACAGACATGCGCAGTATGCGAGATAGAGAAGGGTGGTGTGACATCGGATCAAATTGGAGCTGATCCGATGGTCGGGAAATGATCGCTTTATATATACATATAGTGGTATTGGGGAAAGAAAAACGATAGCCTAATAAAAGTGTCTATAGATCATACTAACAGATGCTTAGATTAGAAGAATGGAGTTCACAAATATGCGCACATACATGTACTAGTAGGTTACCTGCTTATCTCAGTTGTTGTGTTCATATTTCACATCACAAATTTTTATCCCTTTCAATTGAACTCGCCCCGCAGGGTGACACTTGTTTTGTCAAGCAGGGTAGTTGCCGCGGTGTACGTTCATTAAACTGAAAAAAGAGGATACAAACCAGAAATCTAACCACGGTGTACCGGGTACATGCCATTCGGCCGCGTTGTAGTTGCCTTTCGGCCATGGTGTACTTGCCGTTCGGCCAAAAGTGTATTTGCCTTCGGCCGCAGTGTACTTGCCGTTCGGCCGCGGTGCTCAACCGCAGTTACAAACGCTGACACCGCGGCCGAACGGCAAATACACCGCGGTGCCAATGGACACTTGTTTTGTCGAGCGGGGTAGCATTGTTCTAAAATCATATAAAATTCATACCAAAATGGATAGCTTTTATCCACATTTTGGGTAGCAAATTGCGATGCAATACCAGTTAATTTTCTCCCCGCCTCAACATTCATCACACTATTGTCGTTATTTATTTTGTCATATTTTCTCAATAAAAGGTACTACCGCTAGCAATGAACTTACATGTAAATTGTAATTCATATTCACTATTCTCGTTTACATTACCAGTATACATGTACGATTGCATCGTGGTCGTCTGAACGTTCACTAAGATCACCATGATGAACTTTGACACTGTGCTCAGAATGACATACCACATGTTGCATCGAATTTTCGCAATGCAATTTTTGTGTTGTTTTCATTTTCAAAATTTTGCCTGTCATCACGTTAACAGTATCTACAGATGCTTAGAAGAATTGAATTCACAAATATACACACATAGCTTACCTGCTTATCTCAGTTGTTGTGTTCATATTATCTGATTATGCTCATATTCCTATCATCGTTATAAATGTAAATAAACACATATGCAGTACATGTACATGTATATATGTATGTACATTAAATCAAACTGTTTAAATGATCATGCGAAAAACGGACGACAGACCCAACTATGGCCCTTTGGTGAAAATTAAGTATATTTTAGCAAAAACTATTATATATATACCCCACAGCTGGTTCAAAGTTGTGGGATATATATAATTTGTGTAACATGCATAGAGTAAATTTTGTCAACCTTGTATACATATATATATATATCAGGGACATACATGTATCCAGGCCGTTTTTTCATACCGTTTACCCGTTTGGACGCCCAAACTCAAGACACCCCAAAACAAAATTTGACAGACAAACTTTTGTTTTGTATACAAAATAGATTCAATTTTAACAGTTTAACAGAATCATACTGTAAAGTATGTTTGGCTTTATCTAGCTTTCACCTGTCGAAACTTCAAATAGTTCGAGTTCAGGTTTGTTATCATTCAAATGGAAAATTAACAAAGAGATTAGTACTAATAGTAATTACTAACTTAATAGACATTGTTTCTGTACTAGTATATTATACATATTGTACATGTATGTACATGTGTCTCTCACTTGTGTAACCAAGTATACGGTATACATGTATCTATACAAGGTTGACATAATTGACTCTGTGCATGTTACATAAATTATATATACCCCACAACTTTGAACCAGCTGTGGGGTATATACATTGTATATACTGGACACGACCACCAAAATTTCAAATTCATTCTCATGTCATGTATTTTTCTTCATTGTATAGGGAAATTACTGTAATTTCATGACATACATGTATAATGGACTTAAGTCTGGTTTGAGGCTGAAAAAATTCTTGCCTCTCAGAAAACACTCAAAACAGTGAGGAAAATTCCCCAGATTTTCCCGTATTATCCTATAATATAAGAAGCAGTGAATTTGTTCCATTTTATATTTTTGACCAATTAAATTATTATTTGTTACCAAATTGAACCAGCTGTGGGGTATATATATAGATTTTGCTCAAAAATACTTAATTTTTACCAAAAACCATACATGTACACGAGAGCTTTCCGATGAATGGCAACAAGCCATATGTAGTTGGGCCTACTGTATGTTTGTATGCTTTGCGCACGTTCCAATTATTTAAACTGTTTTAATTGAAATTTTTTTTTTTTTTTTTTTTTTTAAATTAATGTTGTTATATAAACCTCCGCCAGGGTGACCCAAGTCATCACAACAAATTTAGTTAAAGCAGTCCAGGTTTCTTGGAGAAAAATGCGCAGACGCACAGTTGACACGGACAAAGGGACGGATCCTACTGCTATAAACAATATTTATTAGATGGCTTATAATTTGTAACCAATTGTGGGGTACCCGGTATATATATTTAATACAAGATTGACAAAATTCACTGTGTGCATGTTACATAAATTATATATATCCCACAACTTTGAACCAGCTGTGGGGTATATATATAATAGTTTTTGCTAAAAAATACAAATTTTTCACCAAAGGGCCGTACATGTAGCTGTTACCCAACTCAATCAAAAACTTTTAAAACCACTAAGGGTAATTCCATGCATAACTGGACACGACCACCAAAATTTCAAATTTATTCAATTGTGGGGTATATATATTTAATACAAGATTGACAAAATTTACTCTGTGCATGTTACATAAATTATATATATCCCACAACTTAGAACCAGCTGTGGGGTATATATAATAGTTTTTGCTAAAAATCCTTATTTTCAATTGTCACCAAAGGGCCATACATGCAGCTGTTACCCACCTCAATCAAAAACTTTAAAACCACTATAAGGGTAATTCCATGCAGAACTGCAAAATTTCAAATTCATTCTCATGTCATGTAATTTTCTTCATTGTATAGGGAAATTACTGTAATTTCATGACATACTAGTACATGTACATGTATAATGGACTTACTTGTAAGTCTGGTTTGAGGCTGAATTTGTATTTGCCTCTCAGTAAATAGTGGGGAAAATTCCCCAGATTTTCCCCTATTATCCTATAATTTAAGAAGCAGTGAATTTGTTCCATTTTATATTCTTGACCAATTAAATTATTATTTGTTACCAAATTGAACCAGCTGTGGGGTATATATAATAGTTTTTGCACAAAAATACTTAATTTTCATCAAAAACCATAGTTGGGCCTACTGTCCATTTGTATGATTTGCACACGTTAAGATTATTTAAACAGTTTTGATTCAAAACAAGAAATGAAATTTAAATTTTGTTTTTAAATTAATGTTCTTATAACCTCTGCCAGGCTGACCCAAGTCATCACACCAAATTTAGTTAAATCAGTCCAGGTTTTTTGGAGAAAAATGCGCAGACACACGGACAAAGGGACGGATCCTACTGCTATAAAAAATATTTATTTTTATTTAGATGGCTTATAATCTGTAACCAATTGTGGGGTGTATATATATGTACAATGTATACATGTATTTAGTATACAAGATTGACAACATTTACTCTGTGCATGTTACATAAATTATATATGTCCCACAACTTTGAACCAGCTGTGGGGTATATATAATAGTTTTTGCTAAAGAAATGCTTATTTTTCACCAAAGGGCCATACATGTACATGTACAGTAGCTGTTACCCAACTCAATCAAAAACTTTAAAACCACTAAGGGTAATTCCATGCAGAACTGGACACGACCACCAAAATTTCAAATTCATTCCCATGTTTTGTAAATTTCTTCATTGTATAGGGAAATTACTGTATAATGGACTGGTTTGAGGCTGAAAAAATGTTTGCCTCTCAGTATTAAAATAGTGAGGAAAATTCCCCAGATTTTCCCCTATTATCCTATAATATAAAAAGCAGTGAATTTGTTCCATTTTATATTCTTGACCAATTAAATTATTATTCGTTACCAAATTGAACCAGCTGTGGGGTATATATAATAGTTTTTGCTCAAAAAAAATTATTTTTCACTAAAAACCATACATGTAGTTGGGTCTACTGTGCGTTTGTACGGTATGCTTTGCGCACGTTACAATTATTTAAACAGTTTTAATTAAAAACAAAACAAGAAATAAAAAATAAAATAAAAAATTAATGTTGTTACATGTATAACCTCCGCCAGGGTGACCCAAATCATCACACCAAATTTTGTTAAATCAGTCCAGGTTTCTTGGAGAAAAATGCGCAGACACACGGACAAATGGACGGATCCTACTGCTATAAAAATATATATTTATATTTAGATGGCTTATAATTTGTAACCAATTGTGGGGTACATGTATATATATTTAATACAAGATTGACAAAATTTACTCTGTGCATGTTACATAAATTATATATATCTCACAACTTTGAACCAGCTGTGGGGTACTGGGGTATATATAATAGTTTTTGCTAAAAAAAATGCTTATTTTTCACCAAAGGGCTATACTGGTACATATACATGTACATGTAGCTGTTACCCAACTCAATCAAAAACTTTAAAACCACTAAGGACAATTCCATGCAGAACTGGACACGACCCCCAAAATTTCAAATTCATTCTCATGTCCTGTGATTTTCTTCATTGTACAGGGAAATTACTGTAATTTCATTACATACATGTGTAATGGACTTAAGTCTAGTTTGAGGCTGAAAAAATTCTTGCCTCTCAGTAAATAGTGGGGAAAATTCCACAGATTTTCCCCTATTATCCTATAATTTAAGAAGCAGTGAATTGAATTTGTTCCAGTTTATATTCTTGACCAATTAAATTGTTATTTGTTACCAAATTGAACCAGCTGTGGGGTATATATAATAGTTTTTGCTCAAAAATCCTTAATTTTCACCAAAGGGCCATACCGGTAGCTGTTACCCAACTTAACCAAAAACTTTAAAATTACACATGTACATATAGTTATAACACCATGTTTATAATCATTGCGATCTTCAATAGTATCTTTATGGAAGTCGAAGTTTAATACAATAGGGTCATGCCATGTCTTTACTAGTCGTAACTGGAGGAACTACATGTACATGTATGTCATTCTCCAAGAACCTAAATTGAATGAAAATGTCAATGACACTGTATCCAAACTTTAATGTCTGAGCAATTATATTATGGAAAGCCCATATTAACTGTTACGAAGATCATTGGACAAATATAGTACTCCTCAAGTACAAATTTTACAGAAGCACCATAATTTTGAATCCACTATGGGATAATTTATTTATATTATTTTGTGTAGCTGTATACTTTTTTATCATTAACTTTTTAAGACATACCGGTATACATGTTCATATTTCAGAACATTGTTAACAACATTGAAAGACCTACATGTATTGTTAGTTTAAAACAAGATACATGTATATTACTATTAGATACATGTGTCACCCCACAACTTTTAACAAGATGTGGGGTATATATAGCATAATACCGGTACAATGTATTATACCGGTAGGTTTTTCCAGTTGGATATATAAAACTTTGTCATAAGAAGCTCCCAAACGTTATAAAAACACTGGGCGGAACTACCGGTATCTATCAGGTGTTTCATTTGTTGTTCTTTGTAAATTATTTCCAAATTCTCAATTATTCATATATTCGAATGCCAACATGCCACATACATGTACATATCACAATTATTAGGTACATTGTACATGTACCTCCAAAAAGACAGTTCATAATTTAGATCGCTCTTTATTGTCTACCGCTTTTGGGAGACGGAAGAATGGACACTCTTTATATTTAAATGTCACAATACCACATACAAAATCACCCATGGAATCTCGAAATAAATCAGGTTCATCATATAAATTGAGAATGCTCTTTGTCAATTGAAAACATGTTACATAAATTACATGTATATATATACCCCACAACTTTTAACCAGCTGATGGATAATAGTCAAAACATCAAAATAGACAAACTACGGGCAATAGTAACTCAGATAAAATAAATCATAACTATAAAAGTTGAGGAGGGCTATAACCCTCCCAGACAAATCTAGGAGGGCTATTAATAGCCCTCCTGGATTTTCTAGATCGTCAGCCCTGCCTAGTTACATGTATGCAATGAGTAGAATCCAAGATGGCCACTGAGTGGCACTAACAGCCATGGTTTTTGCCGAATGACCCCCAAGACTAGTTCCCATTTACGTCATTGTTAACATGATTATCTGACAAAAGATACGACCGGTAGCCTGTGTCAAAGGACTTAGTCATGTAAAGAGTAAATCCACCATGGCTGCTGGCGGCCATGTTTTTGGGCCGATTGACCCCAAAATGACTTGTTCCTATCTACATGTCATTGTTAACATCCATGCAAATTTCATGATGATCAGACCAAAGATACAACTTGTAGCCCGTGCTAAAACATTTAGTCATGTAAAGAGTAAAATCCAAGATGGCTGCTGGCGGCAATGTTTTTTTGCCGAATGACCCAAAATTGACTCATTTCCCATCTACATGTAAACAGCCGTGACAAATTTCATAATGATCAGACCAAAGGTAGGACCTGTAGCCCGTGCCAAAGGATTTAGTCATACAAAGAGTAAAAACAAAGATGGCTGCTGGCAGTCATGTTTTTTGGCCGAACGACCCCAAAATGACTGGCTGCTGGCAGCAATGTTTTTTTGCCGAATGACCCCAAAATGATTCATTTCCCATCTAAATATCAATGTCAACAGCCGTGCCAAATTTCATAATGATCCGATCAAAGGTAGGACCTGTAGCCCATGCCGAACGACCCAAAATGACTCGTTCCCATATTAACATCCATGACAAATTTCATGATGATCAGATGAGCAGTATAGTACCCCAGTACGACGTTTTGCCGATTGACCCCAAAATGACTCGTTCCCATCTACATGTACATGTCAATAGCCATGACAAATCTCATAATGAACTGACCAAAGGTACGACCTGTAGTCTGTGCCATAGTATTTAGTCATGTAAAGAGTAAAATCCAAGATTGCTGCTGGCGGCCATGTATTTTGGCCGTTTGACCCCAAAAAATGAATTGTTCCCATCATTATGTAAATGTCAACATTCATGACAAATTTTATGATGATCACATGAACAATACGGCATGTAGCCCGCGTCAATGGATTTAATTTTTTAATTCAAGATGGCCGCCGGCAGCCATGTTTTTTGGCCGAATGACCCAAAATGACTCGTTCCCATCTACAGCTCAATGTCAACATTCATGACAAATTTCATAAAGATCAGACCAAACATACATGTACATGTACGACATGGAATTTTTGACAGAAATACGCACACACGGAGGACGGACGCCAACCCATGGCAATAGCTCAAACTTACAAAGTACATGTAAGTTGAGCTAAAAAGGAAAAGACGCTTTTTATTGTCTACCGAGACGAACACATGTTACATAAATTATATATATATATACCACAAAACTTTTAACCAGCTGTGGGTAATACCGGTAGTCTTTGCACAAAAATACTTAATTTTGACCAAGGGCCATAATTCAATCTGTCGTCCGTTTTTGTTCATTTAAACAGTTTGATTATAAAAAAAACGCTTTTTATTGTCTACCACGACGGAAACATGTTACATACATTTTATATACCGGTACCACACAACTTTTAACCAGCTGTGGGATAATAGTCTTTGCTCAAACATACTAATTTTGACCAAGGGCCATATTATGTACATGTAGTTGGGTCTGTCGTCCGTTTTTGATCATTTCAACAGTTTGATTTTAAAAAAAAACATTTTTTAAATCTAATTAAAAAAAAACTACCGGTAAAACCTCTGCCAGGGTAACCAGAGTCATCACACCAAATTTAGTTAAATCGATCCACTGAGGTGTCATGGAGAAAAATGCGCAGAGGGACAGATCCTACTGCTATACTAGTATTCTTATGCGCCTAATAATAGTGATGGCCGGATAATATTGATACTAGTAGTAGTAGGTGGTACATGTATTTTACCTCAAAAACAATAATAGTGATGGTGCCTAATAATAGTGATGGCATGGGGTGATAGTCTGAGGGTACAATTTAGATAATCTCATGCAACAGAAGGTTTGTATTCTTAGTACTAGTACCATAAAATAGAACCAGATATACATGTATGGTAAGTATACAGTGTGTTAAATGCACCACAACCCTGAATATGATATACATACTACTATTATTACTATATGGAATGGTAGTGGTAAATCAATTCGAGGTAGGCCCTTAATACCAGCTATTTAATACTAGTAATATGTGACAATACAATAACCGAAGACATGAATGCAATTACAATTTATGTGGCAACAAGTGAAAAGAAAAAGATGTATGTGTAGGGCTGAAATGGTTAGGGCCTAGTCCTACAGTAATGCCCCAATTAATCGACTCCATAACCACAAGAATTATGGTAACTTTTCAGGATTTAGTCGGAAATATGGCTTGTTGCCATTCATCGGAAAGCTCTTGGTGAGAGCTTTCCAATGAATGGCAGCAAGCCATATCTCCAACTAAATCCTGAAAAGTTACCCATAATTCTGCTGTGATTATGAAGTCGATTAATTAGGGCATTACTGTTCGTATGGGATTTTCATGACCTGTTAACCACTTGAATTAACTGAGACCTGTTAACCACAGCCATATACCGGTATGCCTACATTGACATAGTGGGAAAGACAGACAATCCTAGTCGATATTGAATTTTAAGTATATAAATATAATTAACAAGAGGTGCTAGCATACCCCCACCGTGGCAAATTCAACCCGCATTATCCGTAAACCCAACAAAAAAGATTTTTAACTTTAACGAAAAATTCGGATTAATAATATCGATATGGTGTCACAAGAAGCTTGTACAGAAAAAAATATTCAAATTGGTTCATATTTGTTAAAGTTATTAAGTCATACAGAATTTTCTAAGTCAAAGTAAGTCGAAAATGAAGCGTAATATTACGAAAAACAGTCTGAGCCAATCCCTAGCCGCATCATGTAGAGAGGGTATTGTGAGAAGCATGTATACCAAACATTATTGAAATCGGTTCATATTTGTTAAAGTTATTAAGTTGGACAGAATTTTCTAAGTCAAAATAAGTCGAAAATGAGGCGTAACTTGAACAAAAAAAGTCGGACTGAACCGCAATTAGCATCATGCGGAGAGACAACCTGGGGAGATTGCATACACAAAAATAATGAAATCGGTTCATAGTTGTCCGAGTTATGAGGTCGGACGGACGGACACACGCAGGGAGAAAACGTGACGGACGGACAGATGGAGTCAATCCAGTATACCCCCCATTTTCTTCGAAAGTGGGGGTATAATAAACTGCGGATTCAACGTGGTCATGGGTTTTGACCGCGATAAAATTCAGCAAACTCCCCATGAACCCCAAAGGGGGTTCATGCAATTTGCTGATTTTTTCTCGCGGTCAAAATCCCATGACTACATTGAAACCGCCGTTCATTTCTTATTTAAATGCTGCATTGTCTGTTTACGGTTAACGGGTCATGCAATTTCCATGACCGATCACGGCCATGGTAACCGGTTAACCGTTTCAGCCCTATACATGTACATGTATATGTAATTGTTAAGGTGAAATGCCCGGTGATGGGGGGGGTGTCCAAGAAAGTTTGAAAATTGTATAGGCACCCCAGGAAGCAGAGAGTAAATTGAGACTCCTGCATAATAATACGGTACCGATACTTAAATAGTTCATACGCGCACTGGTTTTCCAATAAGAAGCTTTCTGATGTTTTCTCATGTACTTCCTTGTATTGAGTCACCAGTTGTGTATACAAATAACTGAAGACAATTTAATGCACAGTATGAAAGCATTTTTGTTTCGGATCATCGGATGAAAGTGCTTGAATTGTGTCAACCAGAAAGTGAAAACTGTCAAACCACTTGATAAATAATATGATCGCACGTGACACGTAATGGAGCAACCACAAATGTTATCATCAACTTCAGTATTGCAATAATTATAGGATGTTGCGTACTACATGTACATGTACCTGTGCTATACCACTCGGTGAGATGTCCGTATCATCATATTAAAATACCAGGTTAGAACGTGGGTTGAGAATTTGAGATATTACATGTATAATCACCAATAGCCACGTTACTAGTACCTGATGTTGCCAAGGAACCTTGTGAACTATTCAAACCCAGCACTAAATCGCTGAATACTTATGTCCCCCCACCTACACGTAACTACCAACCCTGAGTTACAAGTTATTTATAAATTTCAGACAAAAAATATGATAAGGACTGGTTGATCTTGGCGTAGTCTGCTATATAATTATATATGCATGGGGCTTTGATGTACACGTATATACCGGTAACAACATTATCCCGATTATATTCAGTCCGAACATATTTTACTAAAGTTCAAACATCCGAAAATAACAGCTGATAACCTGGTGTGAATTGAACTGTGGTGGGGTCTCAAGCTTATCTACCCCTGCACGTCAGATCAAAATGCCATATATAGCATATGTAGCTTGAGGATGGATGTGATCCATCAAACCGCAGTGAATTCAACCAGGCCCACAGGTCCTAGATGTCTGCAATCACGCTACTACAGTACAGATTAAAATGTTTAACGAATTATTTTTTCATGAATGCAGAAATTTTCTCATGAATAAAGTGGTAGGTACATGTACATGTACATGTAAATTATGTACATGTATATATATATATATATATATCGGCTGAAGTTGAATTAGAATTTCCAATGGATGGAAATGGAATGTCATTTAATATTTGAGTTGGAAGTGTTCTGAATGTGAAGTGTCAATTTGGATTGGTTCGTCTGAATGAATCGATATGTGTGAACATACCACACATAAAGTGTCCTTTTAATGAAATGTTGAAATGATGGAATTAACAACGAATTTGCAATTTCCTTTAATGAAGAAAACAATGATGAATTTGGTTTACATGTATGTCTACGGTAAGCTGGTGAAAATGTGAATTAACTGAATTAAATGAAATGCTGAAAGTGTCAATGACACTACCGGTATATACAATTTTGAAATTGAAAAGGGAATAATATCATATGTTACATTCAACAGAGTGATTAGGAATGCGGAAAGTTGAAATGTCTGAGTTATTCTAGATTTATATCAACATGGAGATATACCGGAATATAAAGTAAAATCCAAGATGGTTGCTGGCGGCTATGTTTGCAAATGAAATTCAAAAACATTTGATTGCTTCCATCTACATGTACTGTTAGTAGATCAATATCAAGATCAATATGAAGTTTGGAAATGATCGGCTGAGGAAAGTTGACTGTAGGGTGTGCCAAATAATTTCCGCTTGCAAAGAGTGAAATCCAAGATGAGTCAGCTGACTGCATGCGGACATGTTTTATACCACAAAATGACTCATTCAGATTTACATGTCAATGCTAAGTCATGACAAATTCCATAATGATTAGACCAAAGCTATCACTTGTAGCCCATGCCAAAGGATTTAGTCATGCAATGAGTAAAGTAATGAGTAAAATCCAAGATGGCTGCCAATGGCCAACTTTTATGGCCGAATGACCCCAAAATGACTCATCCCCATCTACATGCCAATATTAATATTCATACAAATTTCATGATGATCAGGCGAACAGTTCGGCATGTAGCCCGTGCTAATGGATTGAATTTTGAAATCCAAGATGGCCACTGGCGGCCTTTTTGTTTTTTTAATTTTTACAGAATGACCCCAAAATGACTCATTTCCCATCTACATGTCATCTAAATTTAGTAGCAAAGAATTTAGTCATACAAAGAGTAATGTCCAAGATGGCTTCTGGTGGCCATGTTTTATGGCCGAATGACCCCAAAATGACTCGTTCCCATCTACATGTCAATAGTAACATCCACGACAAAATTCATGATGATCAGACGAAAATTCCGACCAGTAGCCCATGTTCAACAAGAGGTGTGCACTCGAGTGCTAGCATACCCCCACTGTGGCAAATTCAACCCGCATTATCCGTAAACTCAACCAAAAAGATTTTTAACTTTAAAGAAAAATTCGGACTAATAATATCGATATGGTGTCACAAGAAGCTTGTACAGAAAAAAATATTCAAATCGGTTCATATTTGTTAAAGTTATTAAGTCAGACAGAATTTTCTAAGTCAAAAATGAGGTGTAATTTTACGAAAAACAGTCTGAGCCAATCCCTAGCCGCATCATGTAAAGAGGGTATTGTGAGAAGCATGTATACCAAAAATCATTGAAATCGGTTCATATTTGTTGTTAAAGTTATTAAGTCGGACCGAACCGCAATTAGCATCATGCGGAGAGATAGTCCAATTCCTCTCGTACTAAAACTAGCTCAGATTTTGGGATGGAGATGCTAGTATTTAGTCAGAGTTCCAGGCCCATGCATTCCTATAACACGACTTAAGCGTTAGTGACCCGCTCAAATAAAACCACAATTATATGAAATAAAATATCACAATTGCGACAATAAACAGATCGTTTCGGCAGAAGACATGCTATTTGATCTGAAACCCACATCGGTTGTTAATTGAATGCGGTAATTTGATGTGAAAAGAAACATTTGCCGCAGTGTTTACCTATTTTTTAAAGTATGCGAACTCAGTTGACCTTGCGAACTGCGTTCGGCATTTTCCGCTGAAAATATTCCGTAGGTTTTCAATCAACCACGCACGATGAATTCTCCATTGTAATCGTAATTATACGTGACAATAAATAAATAAATACATAGATTAAATACATATTGAAGATATAAATGTAATACATTAAATAAATTACGGGAATTACAACCATCTCACAGTTTAAAACAGTGTAAACACAATGAGCATTAGAATATCATGGGACCGCCATTTTGTTTGTATCGAAATTCGTCTCGGCCAAAACAAACACCGGACAATGCCGAAGTTCTTCGGAACCTGAGTTTGGCTTTCAGTTAAGTCACTAGTAAACAAACAGAAAAAACAACGATGTTTGTGGCAATCAACCGGAATATTCTATGTGTAATTTAACATTAAAGTTAGATTATTATACACCATTAGGACCATAAGATGTCACTCTTTCCGATGTATATAGCATCATGTATTGCTTTGTTAGGTACATGTAAATCGAGTAAAATACACCACAGATTCCCGCCACAGATCCTGGGCGTAACTCGTGTCATAGGAATGCATGGGCCTGGAACTCGGACTAAATACTAGCATCTCCATCCCAAAATCTTAGCTAGTTTTAGTACGAGAAGACTTGGACTAGCGGGGAGACCGTCCTAAGGAGATTGCATACAAAAAATTAATGAAATCGGTTCATAGTTGTTCGAGTTATGAGGTCGGACGGACGGACGGACGGACAAACAAACAAACGGACGGAGAAAGCGTGACGGACGGACGGACGGACGCAGTCAATCCAGTATACCCCCATTTTCTTCGAAAGTGGGGGTATAATAAGTCATTTACTTAGGACAGTATAGTATCATCAGGAAAGTGGCAACTTGGGGGTGGTTTGTTTTTGGGGGGATGGGTGCTGATCCTGACCCCCCCCCATTATATAGCATTGTTGAAACAGTACAGTCGAGATGCATTACAGTTCAACATTTGTCATTACCGCTTTATTAATTTATATCGATTCACAGTATGAACCCATATTTTTCTATATAGCCCACCCCTCCCCAATTTATAAATGTTTTCATCGGTATAGTCGTGTTAGCTGTTACTGTTACGTACATATTTTATCATGTGATACTAATTTGTATTGTACTTCTATAGAAGTCCATAAATTATTATTCTGGCACTATCTATAGAGATAGAGATAATTCAGATCCTGACCCCCCCCCCTATTTTATAGCATTATTGCAACAGTAGTCAAGATGCATTATAGTTCAACATTTGTCATTACCGCTTTACTAATTTATATCGGTTCACAGTATGAACCCCTATTTCCCCATATAGCCCACCCCTGCCCCCCCCAATTTATGAATTTTTTCATCGGTATAGTCGTGTTATCTGTTACGTACATATTTTATCATGTGATAATAATTTGTATATATTACTATATACATGTATGTACATCAATTGCTATTCCTTTCTATAGAGATAGAGATAATTCAGATTCCGACCCCCTATCGTATAGCCTTGGTGCGACAGCTCAGTCGCGATGCAATATGTGTCAACATTGGTCGTTATCGCTCTAATAATTTATATCAGTTCATCTGAATTAAACCCTATTTCTCCATATACATGTATCCATCCCCACCCCTGCATAATTTATTTATTTGTAACATCGGTATAGTCTCCTTACGTAGATATTTTATTGTATTGTATTTATTTTTTGTATTGTACTTCTATAGAAGTCCATAAATTATTAGAGATAGAGATAATTCAGATCCTGACCCCCCCCCCCCCCCTTTATAGCATTGTTGCAACAGTACAGTCGAGATGCATTTTGTTCAACATTTGTCATTACACTTTGCTAATTTATATCAGTCGCGATGCATTATGTGTCAACATTGGTCGTTATCAAAATATTTGCTAAATATACATGTATATGCCCAGTGACTGTTTTAGTCCAATTAGAACAATGGGGACCCCTTAATTCTCTACATTCTTTGACAATTTTATCATTTTTAATATGTGTTAAGCCAATGCATTATCTTATATATGCGAGGCGACCTATGGTCGACTCGCATATATAAGAGAATGCATTGGCCCAGGGCCGTTCTGTTGGGTAAAGGGTTAATTTGGCAGAAACATGGGATGTTAATATGACAATATTTGCCGAATTTATATGCCCAGTGACTGTTTTAGTCCAATTAGATCAATGGGGACACCTTAATTTGGCAGAAAGATTAGATGTTATGACAATATTTGAAGAACTTATATGCCCATTGACTGTTTTAATCCAATTAGAACAACGGGGACCCCTTAATTTAGCAGAAAAATGGGATATTATGACAATATTTGCAAAAATGTATATGCCCAGTGACTGTTTTAATCCAATTAGATAAATGGGGACCCCTTAATTTGGCAGAAACATGGGGTGTTATCAGTGTTATGACAATATTTGCAGAATTGATATGCACAGTGACTGTTTTAGTCCAATTAGAACAATGGAGACCCCTTAACTTGGCAGAAACATGGGATGTTATGACAATATTTGCAGAATTGATATGCCCAGTGACTGTTTTAGTCCAATTAGAACAATGGGGACCCCTTAATTTGGCAGAAACATGGGATGTTATGACAATATTTGCAGAATTTATATGCCCAGTGACTGTTTTAGTCTAATTAGAACAATGAGGACACCTTAATTTGGCTGCAGGCAGAAACATTGGATGTTATGACAATATTTGCAGAATTTATATGCCCAGTGACTGTTTTATTCCAATTAGAACAATGGAGAGCCCTTAATTTGGCAGAAACATGTGATGTTATAAAGATATTTGCAGAATGTTTATGCCCAGTGACTGTTTTAGTCCAATTAGATCAATGGGGACACCTTAATTTGGCAGAAAGATGAGATGTTATGACAATATTTGAAGAATTTATATGCCCATTGACTGTTTTAATTCCAATTAGAACAGTGGGGACCCCTTAATTTAGCAGAAACATGGGATATTATGACAATATTTGCAAAAATTTATATGCCCAGTGACTGTTTTAATCCAATTAGATCAATGGAGACCCCTTAATTTGGCAGAAACATGTGATGTTATGACAATATTTGCAGAATTGATATGCCCAATGACTCTTTTATTCCAATTAGATCAATGGGGACCCCTTAATTTGGCAGAAACATGGGGAGTTATGACAATATTTGCAGAATTGATATGCACAGTGACTGTCTTAATCCCATTAGAAGAATGGGGACCCCTTAATTTAGCATAAACATGGGATGTTATGACAATATTTGCAGAATTTATATGCCCAGTGACTGTTTTAGTCCAATTAGAACAATGGGGACCCCTTAATTTGGCAGAAACATGGGATGTTATGACAATATTTGCTAAACTTACATGTATACATGTATGCCCAGTGACTGTTTAGTCTAATTAGAACAATGAGGACACCTTAATTTGGCAGAAACATGGGATGTTATGACAATATTTGCAGAATATATATGCCCATTGACTGTTTTAATCCAATTAGAACAATGGGGACCCCTTAATTTAGCAGAAACATGGGATATTATGACAATATTTGCAAAACTTTATATGCCCAGTGACTGTTTTAATCCAGTTAAGCATCCCATTGTGTATCGATTGCATCACCTGACATAAGCACTTGTATAGCACTTAATTTGGGGGACATGTCTCTATTCCGAAGGTTCGCTATTCCGAAGGTTCATTATTCAGAAAGTTATTTTTGCAATTCCGAAGGTTCACTATATTCCGAAGGTTCGCTATTCCGAAGGTTCGCTATTCCGACGGTACGCTATTCCAATGGTTCTCTATTCCGTAGGTACGCTGTTCTGATAATGATGGAAAAGCCGTACAAAACAATGGAACCCTCAATTTAATGTCCTCATAGTATTAAACATCCATACCAAATTTCATTGTTATACCTCATATTAAAAGGCTAAGCCTAATTTCCGATAGCTTTGTGTGACCCACATTATGTGAGTAGAGGGGGGTGCCCAAAAGCAGAAGAGTCCACAAATAGAGGTACATGTACCATGTCTTACCCACCGGATGGGGATCCATGCACAGAGTATCTGAATGTTTACTGTTGCAATATCTGTAAACATACTAGTACCAGTAGTCCAGTACACACAAGTCAACCTGACATACAATGTATCTGTAGGTGAGTGAGAATCTATAGCCATGTACGATCGGGAGTACTGCTACATGTACATACTGAGAATGTATGATTATGTTGTGTGCCAGTGTGAATATATTTATAGACATGTACCCGTAATGGTGTGAAATCCCATCCCCCCACCCAGCCCTACCAAGAAAAATATTTCAAAGTAATATACATATATGTATGTATCTAGATTCCAAACTCTTCATGTCTATTGTACTTGGTATACCTTATACATGTAACTTATATACTTATCTGCTAAAAGATCTGCCAGTTATTCTTTCTTCGGAGACAACAGTGCACTGGATTCGTATATACTGGTAATAATATCTGAAATGCCCAAGAGAAGGTGCTGTTGTGTACGCATGCTACTGGTACATGAGGAACCTTATGAATATTCCATCTAAATATTCATTTACTGGTATATCAAGACGATTCAAGGGCCCTGGCAAAGTTAAGAGATAAGACACATTAAAGCATGACAGGCACATATCAAATTATGGATGTGTCATTCTGATGAATACTAGTACATGTAATGTATATACCGGTATACATGAACAAGTACATGTATGTTAAACCTTAAGGTATATGTACATTATTGTAATCAGATGATACATGTATACAGGTACATGTACATTAAATCTGTTGTCGGGACATACTGGTGTGAACACATGTACATGTATGATACTGCTATCAGTATATGAAAGAGAAGTCATTTGTCACATGGACATAGAGAAAGATGGAGAAGATGTCTAACTGGTCCCTGCATTAAAGATACATGTACTTTAGCGTTGGCATTGTGCACATGTACCGTACTGTACATGTACCTTTATTGCTGTTGAAAAGGTCACAACAGTTAAAATCACCATAAACAGAAAGAATATTATGTTTAGACATACAATACATGTGCAGTACATGTGTACCGGTATGTAAAGTGTATGCGATAAAGTACAATCAACACAGGAGAAGGCAGGGAAACCCAACTGAATGAACTATGGTTAAAACTTCAACCAAGCTGTTTACAACTTACCAATGTGCTATGACATCTCCCCCATCTACCGGTACATGTTAAGTTACCATACCTTACCGGTATATCTTCCAATTTTCACCAATGACAGTTTTTCGTTGTCACATGGTCACGTACAATGAGAGCAATTGGCCATTCAATATTGAGGTAAACAAAATTCAGGTGCAGGAGAGGGGAGGGGTGGATAGACCGGGTAATTTTCAACAACACAATTCTGAATTATAATGCCTCTGGCAAAGAAAAAACATCCTTCATTGTCACCAATGATATTTTTTTCTGAGTCACATAGTAATATTGAAAGATAAAATGATACCACTGGTAACTGGCCAACTTACAGTAAGAACAGCCAGTCAATGGCTGTGCGGTCGCTCACCAGACTGCAAAGACTGATAATACTGGGACTCTGGAGACCATAACTGTAGTTTTATTTAACTGTTAGCCGGTGGAGCCGTGGTGTAGTTGCATTTCGGCCGCTGTGGCAATGCTAACTGCACCGCAGTTAAGTGGACACTTGTTTTGTCCAGCAGGGTACTTTTTTTCTCCCCACATGTTCGTAAACCAGACATGAAAATTGGTGTCGCCTTATTAACTAAAATAAGCTGGTGTGAAAGGTTGAAATATAATTTTTGTAAAGAGACTGTTCATTTGATGCAATAGAGTTAATTATATGAGTACATATACCACAGTGAACAAGCCAGGGATTTTTGGGAGACACCTGTTTTTGGGCAATGATATTCCGAAGGCATATTCTGAATGACTGAGTGGAGGAAGGTTTGGGAGTGGGTAACCCGGGGTTACTAACCCCCTGCTGATGGTGGAGGCATGTTCTTCCTCCTGGAATTGTTTTTGAAAATCCATTGCATTGAGAGCTAATCTAGGGTTCTTTGCGTCAGTATTTTGAATTTTACTGAGAGGTCAATTTGATAAAGTTTCTCAACCATAACTTTGGAAATGTTTAGATATGTATGGATTGGAAATGCTTATAAGTTATTGTCATATATCCTTTGGTTTGAACAATGGATTATACTTTAATATCCTGGCTGCTTGAAATGAGACTTACCATTATCACTTTTAATTCATATAATAGGCTATTTTCTAAAATCCAAGTGAGAGACACATACTAGTATATAATATACTAGTACAGAAACATTGTCTATTAAGTTAGTAATTACTATTAGTACTAATCTCTTTTAATTTTTCATTTGATTTCATGAGATCACACCTGATAACAAGGTTTATTTGATACAATTGTCATTGTTCCTGTACTATTTTTGATTGAAATACGGAAGACTGAATGATAACAAACCTGAACTCAAACTACATGTATTTCAAGTTTTAACAGATGAAAGCTAGATAAAGCCCAACATACTTTTACAGTATGATTCCAACTGTTAAACTTAAATATTTGTGTAAACTTAAATACCTTATGTCAATATATATAGATTTTTGATTGAAATACCGAAGGCTGAATGATAACAAACCTGAACTCAAACTACATGTATTTCAAGTTTTAACAGATGAAAGCTAGATAAAGCCCAACATACTTTTACAGTATGATTCCAACTGTTAAACTTAAATATTTTTGTAAACTTAAATACCTTATGTCAATATATATAGATTTTTTATTGAAATACTGAAGGCTGAATGATAACAAACCTGAACTCAAACTACATGTATTTCAAGTTTTAACAAATGAAAGCTAGATAAAGCCAAACATACTTTTACAGTATGATTCCAACTGTTAAACTTAAATATTTTTGAAAAATTAAAGGCACTGTTGGCCTTAATTGTCAAAAATATTAATATTTGTTCCAAACACCGTAAACAGAAAAAACATTAAAACGCATATACATGTAGTTTCGTCCATATATACCATGACCATCGCGTAAACAGCATGTTATCATAAAGACCTACTATATTTTACATAAGCAAGAGCCTGATTGTGTTACAGAAAACAGCACAATGCTACTGGCTAATCACACACAAATGGCATAAACGCTCTTTATTAGCTCCCTATCAGGAATTCACCAACAAGAACGCTTATTATATTTATCATCATAATATAAACAAACGCCGGAAAAGTAACTTTTTATGCTTTTGTTTACATAACAATGGTCAAACATATGACAATAACATACCGGTACTGTTTATAAATGCGATATTTCTTATTTGTATACGGACAAAGTCTGTCTACATTTTGATGTTCTTTCTGTTTGCGGCGGTTTTTGACGGGTGGAAATATTTTTACAGGATACCCACAGTAGTTAGAAGACTAGGCATACGTGAACAAAGGATCAAAGAGATATGCTATTGTTCTGGCTATTGTTCTCAGTCTGATCATCCCGGCAATCTATTGTTATGTAGTCTGATCATCCTATTGTTATTTGAGGCTATGTCAACAAAAGGTGGTTGACATAACAATAGGATGTGTCTATGTCAACAAAAGGTATACTGAACTTAGGAACCACGTCAAGTGATAAAAAAAATATATATATATAGACAGAGAGAGAATATTCTGGGTCGAAAACAATTTGGGGTGATGACATCGCTTTTGTATCCAACACAACATCAGAAAACACTAGACCAAGAAACAAATGTCCCATTGGTATAGCCCTTTTAAAGCCGATCGAAAATTACTATCGTAGTGTAGGAACAAAACAAACATTCCAGGCAAGGCAAAACCAATAATTCACCCGTGTACCCCTATTGAATTAGCTACGTCTATATAACTTATACAGGTGATGTTGAGATATCTATAGCTTCGATGGGGGCGGAGTGTACTCTCTAATCAGACGAGAACACGACAACCCTATTATAAACCAACAAACACGTGTTAGAGTAGTAAACAAGCTATATAAAGGATCGAACATTATGTAAAGAGAATTATTCAAGGGCAAATATGAAAATCATGGTCCAAGTATTGTAATAATATCAGTCAATGAAACAAGATATATATTTTGTTTTTTATACACCATGATGAATGTCATGTTAAGATATTTGACACCGAAACAGGCCACCAAATTAATTAGAAATAGCACAAGTAAAAAGCTATCCCACTAACCAGAGATATATCTTTATTACCTCCAAGTATAGGAGAGATCGATATACATGACATATAATTACAGTTGGATTAAAGTGTGCTCCCCAGGTAAGTGAGGTATGCCGTTATGTACAAGTATGGAGAGGTGTTGGAAACCACGAGAGTGAAGCATATATGCACTTGAATGGTCACTACAGCTTTTGTTGCAGAAAAATCTGATTTGTCCAACAGATATGAAAGTTAGTCATTAACAACATGCGTGGGTGTTGAGAAGATAATCACAATGGACGTAACACGGGTTGCTGAACGCCATTCCTGATGCAAAAAATATAAATCAAAGTCTACATAATGTAATGATGTCATGTCAAGAAAACAAGCTATAGAGATTTATCTAATATAGGCCTAGCCTGATGACAGTAATGAAAATCGGTGAACATATTTTATATCGAATCAACAAACCGAATTATTTACAACTCTGTCAAGTAAATAGCTATCTGGGAATACTATGTTGCGCGTCGTGGTATGTCAACAATCGAGTATGCCAAGTAAAAAAGGAAACTAATGTGATGCTTGTAATTAAGGAAAAAGACTGAAGTATAGAGTCAAAGTAATTTGAACAAAAATGCAATAATCACACTTCCACCTTAAATACTCTGGAAGGGATAAACGCAAGTGAAGTATATGAACCTGTACTGGTTTGTTAAAACATTGACACAATAGCAAATGTATAATCAGTAGAAACATGTAATGCAATCGGTATAACCTTATAAAGCCTGTCGATAAAATTAATATCTCAGCGCGCTGACAAAATACAAAGATTCCATACAAGGCTTAACCAAAACATCGTTCGTGTATCATGTCGAAAGATCTGTACTATATGTTCTAATGTTTACACTTACTATCACACGTGCTCCTAACAACGGCATATAAGTTTGCACTATTTATATTATAATTGGTGTGGGCAAATACAACAAACAATGATTATTAATAATGCCAGCAAGCTCTATACAGAGTTCAGTCCCATGCTACACAGGACTTACTGCTACCTGAACGCACACGTTATGTGAAGAAATCTAATAATTTTGTATTTAAATGTTTTTTGGTATTTATAATTCTTTCTAGCTTGATCTACACAATTGTCAAATGGATGTGATCTATTCAGTTTATCATAATAATACAGAATGAATTGTAACCTACAAAAGTCAGAAATAAAATAATGTTATATTTAAATAAGTATCTAACACAATCTGATGATAGTGATGAAAATCGGCGAAGATAATTGATACCGAAACAGACCACCGAATTATTTAGAACTCGATTAAGTAAATAGCTATCCCGAAATTAGTTAGAACTCGGTCAAGTAAATAACTATCCCGGAATACTATATCACGCGTTATATATTATAGGATAATCTACCGGGAACGTTTCCTCCGTATTCATAGTTAAATCCACGATTAAGTAACTGTAATTAGAAGAAAGTACACAATCCTTATAAACTGCAGGTAGAAAACTGTTTTTTTTCCCCAGGAAATATCTGTTGACCTAACTATCGTATTTGTGTGAAATATCTGGGACTTTTCAATAGTATGAGATAGGAGATATTTAGCGCTAAGTTTCTCGCGATGATGACCCATTTTGGTACATATACTGAGTTATCAACATTACAGATATCTTTTTGCGGTAATACCCTCGCGCGCGTAAAAAAGCGATTGTATATATGCATATCATTCAATACCTCAGATGCGAAATCGTCTAATAATATCATAACGGGTTTGCCATCAGGAAATTTGTTGAACTCGGTACACACGTGTGAAAAATAATATCTGTTACTCATCGTTCCAAATCATCATAAAGCTTTTGGTGAATACGGTAGCAGCATAATATTTTCTGTAGTATATACCGCATCCTCAATAACTAGAGGTAAATTTTGTAAACATTTCAAAAACCTATTGCTTTTTTTTTTACAGATTTCATAGCGCCTGATATAATATAGCTGGAGTACCATTCGAGTGGTAGTAAAGCCGTGATTAATATAAATATGGCGTTTTATTTTATCCTTATTAATGTTCATAACTCATTTGTACCGAATAATTGTGTATAGGAGTCAAGACAAACGATCGAAAATAGTATGAAACGTTTAAGTAAGCATAAAAAAAACAATCTTCCGATATCTGAATGTAGGGCTCTGTTTATAGTAACCTCATATCCCGATATCCCGGCTTGTTCTGAAAAAATGAAATATTAAAGACATATAAAACAATATGGTAGAATGATCGAATGGAAATGGAAAAAATCCTTACTCAAATGAGATTGCATAATTGTTAGTATGACACAGACAGTTGTGAGCACAAACTACACTATAAATATTTTTACTTTAGGTGTTTTCTAATGCGTGTGCAAGAAATTTAACTCGAATGTCCGACTATATTAGCAGGAGGTTGTAATTCTTCACACGTTTACATAACAACTACCTTATTAGTTCCACATAAGGGTGATATCAATTTAAAATTTGGGGAAACGGTATCGATAGCACAGTTGTACTCTATAATTGACTATAAATAAATATATATTTTTAAAATAGATATGGTTAAAGTTACATACCATGTCTATCGTGATCACAGGTATCTTCATCTGTACAAAATAAAATAAAACACAAATTAGAATTGTTTTATATATATATATAAATATATATAGTTGGTTAATGAACTAATATGTTATAATCCTGCACGCAAATGTGTTTTGCTACTGGCAGGACTCTCCGTCGCATAAGTGCTATAACGTTGTAACCCACATTTCAAGAAAATGAAGGTTGATGTTTTAGGAAAACATTTCTCCTAATGTTGACAAAGCATGACGTATTGTTGTATTTATACCAATGAAAACAGACATTAGCTGTCCTTTTAACCACACATTTTTTCTGTTTACTCCCTCGTTTCTTTTAAAAAGCAATAACTTGTTTGGAGATACAACCTTTTGCGTACGACAATGCGACTATTGGTTTCCGTGCTATAAGGAAGTTGTGCTAATAAATACAGATTAAGCTAACAATGGTGGCAATCGGATGTGTCTATGAACTAAAAAGTGTCTATTATACATTATGAATATCCACATACATGTACATCATCATACAGAAATTTGTGGAACAATCACAACATTTAAATCACCAAATGATCACGTGACTAACATGGAGATACGACCATATAGCACGCATTGAGCATTTGCACACACACACACAAAAAGAAGTCACGTGGACAACCTGAAGCATCCGATTGGCTGCTGTTGAACATACGACCTTATAGCACGAATAATTGTGAAGATCGCTGGAGATACGACATTTGTGTCACTGGTTTGTGAGAATATTTGCCATCCAATGCAAAAACAGTTTGACCTATCGGATTGCATTTTGTCTCACGATTCGAATGATATCAAATACTCATGCCCCGCCAAAATGGAGTTACGACATTATAGCAATGATGCGACGTCTTCGTCAGTCCATATGGGAAATATGATATTATTAGTATTTATTTAAGTCCTTTAACTACAACGATACCTATCCCGTGATGATTTTGTGTACCAGTTAAGATTTCCTATATTTTTCTCAACTCTTTAGTACGACACGGAGTTTGTCACAAAAACGTACGTCACTAATGATCTTGACAAATATTTTGGGGACCTCATTCTGCAATGACAGTCAGGCTATTTGCAGGCTTGGTCAAGTATAAGTTAAATCATTCAAATTTTATATACGGTATATACTGTATACATGTACATACCGTAACAGGTCGGGTGAACCACTGTTTGATTTGATAAGACCGATTGGTCTAAAATTTACTGATACAAGATTACAGGCCCTCAAACTTTGCATTTTGTGCCAGGGTTGATGTTTTACCAATCCTGTCACCCATATTCGAGGCAGGGGTAGGGTCAATAATATACATGTATGACGGGCTGTCATAAGGGACATTACAGTGACTATAGACATTTTTACAATAGAGACGAGTGCGAAATTTAGCACCCCTGATTTAAAAATTGCGAGTGCACACATGTACGAGTGCGAAAGCAGTTGCTCCCGTATCCTTGGAAGGATTGATTGATCAGTTGTTCACAATACAGGTACCTGATAGTAATACATGTAGGGCTGAAGGGGTCATTCCCACAAAAAAACCTGCTGAAGTTCAAGAGTACACAGGATTTGAAAATGTGCTGAAGGGTACACAAGGTTTGTGATTGGCATTAACACCATAACTAAACTGTTGTTCTGACGCCCATTAGCAGTTTATTTTCAGTTCATTTTGATGTTCATTGGAACGCAAACAATCATCCTCTAGTTTAATAATAATCATGGCAGATACCGGTACGAATAATAAACATCATTTAGAACGAGATTTAAAAATGTACCTTCAGCACATTTTCAAAACGTGTGTACCCTTCAGCATTTTTTTGGTGAGAGCGACCCCTTCAGAATTAGTAGGCTTATAAAATCGCATGATGTACATGTACATGTAGATGTGGTTCAAATCAGGATGTGTCCAACCTGGTAATTAACTTATTGTTAACCTTTTTTTCTCCATTTATTAAATTAATAAAGGTAGGCCTGCATCACGCATGTACCGGGTACTAGTAATCAAGAATTATACTTAATAGCAACCACCAAGGGTGCTTTTTACCTAAATGCGTGTGAATTATGACGTCATATATTTTTTCAATATTTCTATACCAAGAGCGAAAATAGCGTGTATGCTTTTTTGTAAATTTCACACGTGACTTCCGGGAGGTTACTGCGCAGAATCCAGCTCAATGACAGCTCGCGAGTAGATTAATTACTCGCTTGATTTTGTTTTCTCCACTTCACTTCCACTTTTCAGCATAATCGACATTTTGGGATATCTGGAGAAGTCGGATTAACCTCCCAAAAAAGGTGAGTTTGACACCTGAAATTATTGTCATGTCAGCGCTTATCTGCAATTAGACTCGGTCATGTCAGAATTCGCTGTTTTATGAAAAAGTCACTCTTAAAATGCACCCTAATCGGTCAAATTATTTCGATAATTCTAAGTCTGAGTGAGGCTGAGAGTTGAGACTGACTCATGCGTGTACCTGGCCTGCAGTCAAAAGTCAGTGATTCCAACTTTGGTGTACACCCTTGATTAATTTATAAACACAGCTTTGTGCCGGTGTTCTGCTTAATAAGTACGTTGCCAGATAAGTCAGTATCTAAAAATAGAATGGCTTAAGCATAGGCCCCGGTTCGCACATGTGCTATGGACGAGCTCTGATTGGCTCTGCACATAAAGGTAAAGGTCATACTTCGTGTCGGGATAATACATTTTGCCAAAATTGTTATTTTGCTGTCACTCAAGATTCTGTGTTCTTTGAGAAACAGGTGTCCTGCCGATACCAAACTCTAATTGACGCGGGCAAATTTCACTGAGTTTCATTTCAACCTGAATAGAAGATAGATCTAAGAAGATTTACAAGACTTTCGTCCTCTTATAACTAGTTGAAGCTTTCCTATGAAACAATCAGACAATAAGGACAAACAGTATAAAAACTCATTCTTTGAGTTTGTCAAAACAATCATTGAATGGAACCACCTGGAGGACACGGCCAGCGCATATGATTTAACATCAACAACAACATTAACAGCGTAAGTCGTCCAACGGTGAACATACAGGGAAGTCGGTAGCCGAGAGGTAGCGTACTGGTCTCTCGTGCTATCGGACCGGGGATCGCAACCTGGTCAGGGTATTCTGACAAAAATCAGAACTCGGTCAGATACCAAGTTTGTCAGGCTGAAAAGTCTCATTCGAGATCACTGAATCAAGATCCGAATGCAAAATGCCGACTTCCCCCCATTACAACACTTGTCCAGGTATGTTGTCGTGGGTGCAGTACGCTGTCCGATCAGGCGCGGACATTAATGGCTGACCCGTGTACACGCCTCGGTGTGTGCACGTTAAAGAACGCTACTGGAGTCACCACATGGTTATAAAGTTACTCGGCCGTGGTAGCACCTGGACCTCCACATAATCCTCATCACATTGAGGGCGATGGAATATCAAGTAGATGTAGATGTACAGCCAAATCAAGGCTCCTACACCGACAAACATATACAGATGCAGATCAAACTTGAAACAAGATAATCACAAAGTGAGTATTTAGTAATTTACTGTATTATATATTATAATATAAGTCAGTGTTTTCCACGTAAAAACATTCAATTAATTCTATTCAATATAATTCATTGTCATTGACGCGAAATTAGGTTACTTAGTACAACTGACCTCCTCGATACAATCATTATGATTAAACGCTGAAATGCATAAAACTAAAAGGCCATGCGTTGAAATTATTCACTCATTGATATTGTTGCCACATTTTGGTGTGTTGGCTGGTTGGGAACGGGCCAGCTCGTCCCACTCCCAAATCTACTCGTGGCCATATACTATAGCGACGAGGTCGCCGAGTCACTATGTGGCCATGGAAACGACGATTAGCTTTCTTGAGTAAATTCTCCCAGCCTGCAAAGGTATCTGTGTCAACGGCGTCACTGGTGCCTTGTATCGCAACTACCGTACCGTAACGGTGCATATATTTATTATCGCCAATTCATTATCGCTATAAATTTTATCAGGGAATTTCATAGGAAATGGTAGATAAAGAGCGATACCATGCAAAAAAAATCACTCAACCATGCAGGGTAGATATCCCTACTAGTACGGCTACATGTATACTGAAATGGAGCCTATACAAGTTGGTAGAGGCATATCAGGAGACATCGGGTCGTCATCTTTGTATCCCGTCCCATATGGAATCCATATCCCCCCTCGGCTCAGGGTTCCCATATGGGGTCGATGTCCGCCATTTTGCTTTTCATGAAACTCTGCCACCTCGGGTATATTTTCGGTGTATTTTGGGGCCAAGAAAAGGGATATCTGTAGGAAATCAAGTTCTGTTAATTTAAAGACATCAACCCTGATAATTAGGAAAAATGTCCTTAATATGCCAAAACAATGCCTAGGAGAAATATTTCTCCTAGGCAAAAACAGCATTCTCTTAGGCTTTTTTTTTAATTGTCCAAAACAAGCTCGAATTGTTCAATTATGTTACTGAATGTGTTAGATCTTGTTAGAAATCAAATGTCAACTAAATAATTTGATCATTACTGATATTTAAGAACTTCAACTATATGTAACCATATTTGTTTTTATTTCAAAATACTTTCTGAGTATTAATTATATAATAATACTAGCCGATGAGCCCGACGTTGTCCGGGCTATTCAAAAACCAAATTTCAAGTCGATAGCTCCACCCGTTTCCGAGATCTCGTCTGCGAATGCGCGAAGATGGCGTCGCACGGGCTCGGCGACCCGATAAAATTCGTATCCGGGGAAAGATACATTCACATAGCAAATTTCAAATCGATAGCTCCACCCGTTTCCGAGATCTCGTCTGCGCATGCGCGAAGCGGGCGCCGCACGGGCTCGGCGACCCGATAAAATTCGCATCCGGGGCAAGATACATTAACATAGCAAATTTCAAGTCGATAGCTCCACCCGTTTCCGAGATCTCGTCTGCGCATGCACGAATGGGCGCCGCACGGGCTCGCCAATACGACAACGTCCACCACCGGTCAAACTACACACACGTACCAAGTTTCGTCCCGATCGGTCGAGAATTGTAGATTTGTATAAATGACAGACAGATAAACAAACAAACATTTATACAGACAAATAGAGGTCTTCAAAATATATATGAGATAAGCCAACACACAACAACAACATAAATGGTACTGTTTTGAAAGTTCATGTTTCTTGCAATAGGAAATTTGTATGGGCCAATTCCTTTGAATTCTGGGCATATAATATTGATATTGGTAATTACGTGGACCCTTCTGTATCTGTTCATGACTCGTATTGACTGACTTAGGTTTTCTCCGCACGGACTCCAATTCTGTAACACATGTGTTGGGAATATGTGTTTTGGGTACCCAGTAGTACACTACCAGTCGATTTGCAAAATCCTACCTGTCAAAGTTTGTTGTGAGCACACCCGCCCTGTCGCCCAGCTTGAAATCACAACTGGCTATTATCTACGGGTCAGGCAAATAATTCACAAAAAAAAATGCTGAAATGAGTTTTATGGCTTTTCATTTCATAATGAGGGATGTGAATACCATCCAGAGAAGAAGAATCATTCGAACCGGATGAAAATTATTAATTGGCTTCTTTATCTATAAATTTGTATAAAACATTACTTTTACTGATAGGCGAGTCTGATCAAAGAGAAACTATTTCACAACATACTAATATTTTAACATTGTTGATATACATGTATATATAGAGGATCTACATGTACATCGGCTCCTATAAGACATGCAATAACGTTTCACATAACTGCCCTCATAAAGAAATAGTCCAAGATAAATAAAGACTCTTTGTCGTATTTAATGGCGTATATTTAATGACATAATTTTTCAAACTCTTCATTCATTATAGCTTGTGGGAAAAATATTGGAAGCCAAAGTATTTTGAGACGTAGTGTATGGAATATAAACAGACGACAGACCGATTTCAAGAGTGACCCAGCTGGCACTATTTCCTATTATTAAACGAACGTTTAATATCACAATTTATAGAATGGGTTTATTGAATGGAATAAGGGTAGGACCATGTAATAAATATATTTTATAAAAAAAATTCGTACATTTTTGTTTACTGTTACATGTATTTGACAAAACTTGCTGCATAAAAAATTCTGAGCAATCCTTCTGTTTGGTTTCAGACCAAGTCAATATGATACTAGTTGCTACAATCCAGTTTGGGAACACGAACGAACATACTGACATCCAGGGGATACAGAGGCAACCTATTGAAAGCTTGAGCCCTGGACATTTTCAAGTGATGGGTGAGTATTTGTAGAGGCAGCTAGATATTTCTCTCCAGTGTTCGCGCTGGACCGAAAAATATTTTAGCCAAATGAAAATTTTATTAGCCAAACAACACAAAAACAACTTTAAAAACAATATTATACGAACGTATGTATTATATCACACAAGGAGATCAATTCATAAAAGATTACTATAGAATACAGCGGGATTTCACATCGCAAAAGCCCACATAAATTCGCTAAGCTAATTAATTGTAATAACTCTATGTCGTTGACACTTTTATGATGAGAAGCCAGTTTATTAAACGGGATTCAGATTACGCAACCATTGATTAAAGGGGTACTGTACACAGAGATAGGCGATTTTTTTTATTTACTCCCATTGAAATAACTTTCAAGTTTGATTGTTTTCGTGTTATATGAGTTTCGTATAAACATAATTTAGCGATGAAAATCTTGATATTGGAAACAAAAATATTACGATTTCAAACTACGCGCCATGGTTTGACCTTCACTGGAGAAGACGCATGTCGCAGAAAGAACCGGAAGTTCATTGCTCACAGTTTCGATTCATGCCTTCAATCTCTTCCATCGAACAATCTCACTCCCTATAAAAATACTTGACGCTTTATGACTCTTGTTTCTTTCTCCTTTTTCCGAATTGGTTATAGCGGGCCTTCCTTTTGCAGGTAACATGTTTTGTTTGCACTCAATAATGTTCGCGAACGGCCGTCGATAAAAGACACACAACAGATGCGATTTCAAGAACGGTAACTCGTAATGGCATAATTCTCCATTTTATGACTCCAGCCATAAATTATTTTATATTAAATAATTCAATGTTACTTTTACGATAGCCTGTTAACCGGAACTTTTTCAGTAGACATCGTCGACTCGAATTAGTTATTTTATAATATAATATTCGATACAAATTAGATCGCTATTGTCATCGGGAATTTATTGAAATTGGGGTACAGTACCCCTTTAAGAACTGCTCTTCTGAACAAAGCATTTAGGTATTTTATCTTACAGACGGCTTAATCAGTTACATAACCAGTATACAGTTTAAGCGTTTTGACGATTAGGCTGGTTAAATGTCATTGACGGCGTATTAACATAAGTACGAAATACTTTCGTCACATAACTTCGATCTATTCAGCGCTTTTATTAATTAGCCTTACAACTCCATGTAAAAAAAAGTTTAGCCAAATGAAATTTTTATTAGCCAAATTCGAATAATATTAGCCATTGGCTAATTTGGCTACCGACAGCGCGAACACTGTTTCTCTCTAAATCACGGATATGAAAACGGAATAAGGGTAGGACCATGTAATAAATATATTTTATAACATTGTTTCGTACATTATAGTTTACTGTTACATGTATGTGATAAAACTTGCTGCATCAAAAATTCTGAGCAATTCTTCTGTTTGGTTTCAGACCAAGTCAATATGATACTAGTCGCTAAAATCCAGTTTGGGAACATAAACGAACATACTGACATCCAGGGGATACAGAGCCACTTGTTTTATGATTGACAGATACAAAATCTATTCTAGCCGTGGTTATCCGATCTGAATGTAATTTGGTATGGAGGTTTGCCATCACAAATACTTTCAAAAGAGTGCCCAATTGCGTTATTTGTGTTTTTATTTTGTCTGATTAATCGACCTTCATAAAATTTTCGCGATTTTTTGTCTGTCAGACTTTGAACCAATTTCAACAAACAAAGTTTTGGTATTCACTCGTGCAGGTGTTATTCAGTCATCACGGGTCGGATTAAGACATCTTTCAAAATAAGCCAGATAAGAAAATTAATAAACCTCATTAGAAAGATACCATGTATATATTATATATATATTATATATATTATACCAAGCTCTTTCCAAAGTAAAATAAAATAGAAAAATTGGCCATGCAAGTATTTGGCCCATGTATCTACTATCTAGCTACTAACTATAGCAAGGGCGATTTTTATCTCACAGATTTTTGGTAATGGGCAGGTGGTGGGTGGTCATTTTCAGATTAGTGATTTAACATCATAACTTGAACAAATATCAACTGATTTGTTGATATAATTTGATACAGGTATATGAAACTTGCTCATTAATGCTCAACAATGTCTTGATCGAGTTTGAAAACCGGTCAGGTATGTGAAGCACAGCCCTTAATTAGTTAATTTTTAATAGTGCCATAACTTGAAAACAAATTAATCTACTGATTTTGTTATATTCGGTATATGAGACTCGCTTAATAATGTCTTGTTCGAATTCAAAGTCTACTAATATGGTTTATAAGCATTCTTTCTCTATTTCTATAGATTACATGTATCTCATCCTGTTTTTATGAAGATATCCTACAAGCTATATCCAACAGTGAACAGAATTTCGATCCTACTCAGGCAGCCAGGCTACTGGTAACTCTTAAGAAGAATTAGGAAAGATGAAACAGTAACTATTAAGGTTATGGATCTACCACAGGTAACTTGAATTTTTAGCTGCATTAATTTTAGACTTATTTTAGTTCAACTGAAAAATTGTTTAGAGGAGCCACGATTATTGATTTTGATAATCGATAATCGGTTGTCAATAATCGACTATAATCGATTAATTGTACCTAATAACTTCAGTGGAAGATTTCTGTAATATGGCCTATTGGCCGGGGGCTGGTGAAATGCACTGTCGCTGATTGTGGCATCGGCTGATGTAATTTTTTACATTAATAAAGTGCATCATAAACCACTGTTAATGACCAATGAACACAATGTATTGAATACCACCACAGTTCTCGGCGATGTTATGATTATAATATTTGTGAGTTCATTTGAACGGAACGTTGCGATTGATTTCAGTTACGAATAGCCAAACATACAAACAATATAAAAGTAGGAAAGTTAGAAACTATAAGTTTCATCAAACATCCAGTGCGTGGTTAACAATCACAAACGTGTGCCCCCACCCGCAAATTACAGGACTTAGAACAAGTTAAGTATGATACACGATAACCTGTATTAGTAACATCTAAGGTGACAGTCGGCACATTTCAAAGCCATAGTGCCACCTGTCAAGTTTAAATTTATATACAACGATGTCGCCATAAGTTCAAAGCTGCAGTGCCACCGATTTGTAGAATATACAATGGGCCGAAGAGTAACCATGTCGCATCATCAAATGAACTGCCGAGTGTTTGCAACATAAGTTAGTAGTACTCATGTTGTCGGAATCTCTTTGATTAAATTGATGTTGTTAACCCTTCGGCTGTAGATTTAACTGTGTAAAAGAAACACCGTATTCAATAATACCCGGCATTTTCCGACGTCTGAAATAAATAACGCAGATTAATCGACTATGGAAATGGTAATCGATTATCGGCTTTATCAACTGTTCATCGATTATACGATTAATCGTGGCACCCCTAAAATTGTTATGACTGTTTGTCCAGGCAACTTAACTTGAAAGAGTTGTGTGGTATAGCATGATACAAGGTGATTTGGGACCAATACCAACACGAACCGATGGGTGGTATTGGTCCTGTTGAGTCTTGTATCATGCTATAACACACAACCCAAGACACTGTAACATTTTTACCATGTTGACAATTCTAACCAATTGGGAAAAAATGCTCCATTTGTGAGTTTGCTTGCCAAAAGTTACATTTTGAACGAATCTGATAACATTACTCTCACATGCCTTTAGAATAATCATGATGGCCCAATGATTGATTTTGTTTACATGATTCCAAATGATAACAACCAAGATCAGAATAAAAATTGAGGTCTGTTGGATTGGGAAGAAGATGTTAAAAGCTTTCAGAGGGCCGGGGTAGTTGTGGAAAATGTTTTCTGTATAATTCCAAGTGATGTCCACCAAAATGACTTGGATAAGAAAAAAAATCTATATTTTTTTGCCAACTCTTTCCATGATGGGAGGTGGAAGTGGGTTGAGATATTTATACCTGAGTATCCCCTCTCCACCATGAATGAGCATAATAAAAACAAGTTTAAGTTTGTTACAAACCTATGTAACACAGCCATTTATTGATGAATTGTGACAATTTTTGGTACATGACTTTATTCTCACATTTGACAGAAAGTCAGGCCAGCCCCGTCTTTTAACAAGAGTTATCCCACTTATTTATATGTAATTTTATGTCCATTAGTGTGGTAACTTTATAACAAATGTCAGCTAATTAAATTCATATTTGGTTTATCGATCTTTCACAACAATGTCTTGATTGAGTTAAACAACCAGTTTTGTCCAATTTGTTTTACCTGAGTTACAGCCCTTAGTTGATCTCGTTTGAGCAATTTTGGGGAAATTTATGTCTGATGCACGATAACTTGAACAAACTTCAACTGATTCCATTCGTATTGGGTGTATGGATCTTTTACAACAATATCCTGAACGAGTTCGAAAACCAAATTTGTCCGACATTTTTTACCTGCGTTATGGCCCCTAGATTGTCTATTTTAGCAATTTTATGACTGTTAGCACGGAAATTTCAACTGTATCCATTCATATTGAGTGTATGGATCATTCACAGCAATATCATGATTGAGTTCGAAAACCAGGTTTGTCCGATTATTTTTACGGCCCTAGTTTGTTTATTGTCAGCAAGTTTACGACCATTTGCGTGATAACTTGAAGAAACTTTCAACTGATTCCATTCATATTGGGTATATGGACCTTTCACAACTATAATCAATATCTCGGTTGAGTTCAAAACCCGGGTTTTAGTCTGGTCGATAAACTAAAATTTTAGGGTTAACCTAGAAAAAATTTGGACTAAGTTGGTTTCTATTCCATTTTGAAGAGGAATATATCCTCTATAACATATACAAAATCCGCTAAAATCCGCTTTGAGCATTTTCTGTAATACAAGATGGCGTCCATGATGGCAGTTGGTATAGAAAAATCCTGAATTTCGGTGGTAGGTGTGCCAACAAATACCAAATTGGTAATAAAATAAAATCCACACAAACAATCCTTAGTCATAAACCATATCGGTAGAATGTCTGTCCAAAATGGCCGCTAAAATGAACAAAATCGAATGAAATTTACAATTTGCGAAAAATTGAATAGCTGGTTATTCAAGAACGAACAGGCCGTCGAATTATACGAGGAAGAATGATTTCAGAGTATAAGGGGAGCTATTAATAATAGTATGTAAGTATTCTCTCTAATGTATCTCGCGAGAGAGCAACCGAAAGCCAGGTCTCATACAACGATTGAATGTGGACTTTTTGGGCGCCAAGAAATAGAAGAATAACGCAGTTTTATCTGTACTGTTTATCTTGAATCGTGTAATATATGTGTATTAAAACAGTTAAATGTGATCTAATATGGGTGTACTCATTGTGTGACCTTTTCTAGAAGCAGAAATATATGTAATGAAAACAGTCTCACGAATGTGACCGATAATCATTTATTTTTGAATCTACAACACACAGTCTGTCAAAATTCACTACTATAGAACAGTATGAGAGCTATTCATATGGTACTAGGTAAAATGTGTAGATCCTATTGTCCGTGTCTTAAAATAGTAGTCTTAGTTGCCTCCGGTCAAGTGATTAAACACGAATATTTCATTTTTATCACACAAATACATGGTGGTATACCATGAACGCAATTTATCAAAATACAAAGGATTACAATAGACTATCTTCAATAAATTCTCAACATAACCCAATTTGCCTACATACTCTATGACAGAGACTGTCTTTATACCTGGAAATTATGTGCACTTAAATGCACTAAGGCCACATATACGCGAAACGTACGACCTTTTCTGCCACCGCATCGCAGCGTTTACCCATTCTCCCTAATGTTACACATATCTGCTGCATACAAAACCATAAATAGCAGCATTGAGTGAATGGTAAACGCAGAACTAATAACAGTTAATAACTGTAAACGCTGATGACCTGATATTTAGCGCGAGTATGTGGGTGGCAATTAGGAGATAAACATACCCTGTTGAGTTGTACATTCTGGGATTCGAGCATGAAAACAGTTTGTGAACGAGCCGGCTTGCCGGCGAGTTCACAAACTGTTTTCATGCTCGAATCCCAGAATGTACAACGAAACAGGGTACGTTTATCTCCATTGTAATTCAATCTAGCAAGGAATTTGCCAAAAAAACTGTATAAAAGTTTCATTTAGTCATTTTCATGACACGAATCGAGACTTTCATTTCGCCGTTGTCACGTGCACAACTCATTGGGTTTGTTCATTGCATTACTCGGAACACTGTTCCGTAACCATTTCCTGTGGGGCGGGTTGGCTCGTTTCGCTACTCCGTTCTGCGCCGATGATATTGTACCGTGCCACATTCAGAATTGATGCACGCTGAAGCGGCCGATGAACGGTATCTATAGACAACAACGCGCGGGTGTGCTCGTTTCGCTACTCGTTCTGCGCCGATGAAATTTGACCGTGCTACATTCAGATTTAATGCACGCTGAAGCGGCCGATGTCGGTGAATCGAAAACGAAAGTTAGCCGCTCTCGGCCAATCAGAATGCTTGTTTTTAGTGACAAATACTCAATTGAATTACAATGGTAACATAATTTCAAACAACAAGATACTGACAACTAATAGTGTGTATTGCGTGGTACATACTCATGTTGTAAAGTGCCGATTGAAGTAATTTGAACATAATTGTCTACTAAGAAACCGGTTTGGGAGCACCATGAAAATTAGTACTAAATAAAATGTACAACGTACAGTCTCTTCAATCTAGTAAGATATGGTACTATTCTGTTGAAGAGATAAGTGTTTCTTGACAGTATAATCAGCATTACGACATACGTGTATGGTTTATTGTCACGGAGAGTGTTGAAAATTCTGGAAATATAACTAGTATTTACACAGATAGGGTTGGCACTTCAGTTTCTGCTTTACATTCAATAATTAATCATCATTCCAAAAGGAAACTACCACGCACTGTGTGACGAAATATTACATCGTGTGTTGCATGCCCAAAATAACTGTTTTTGGTCCGACTGTTGGATGTATTTATTCTAATAAGAAAACCCGAACGTAAATCATTGGGTTAACGTGCGTAGCAGTGATCGATAAATCATTCAGATAGATCTGTTTTCATTATATGTGTACCTTTAAAGATATATAACAACATTCTTGTAAATTACAAATGTGTATTTTCGCTTATAGGGGGTTATCCAATATGTTGCTTTCATCGTAGCATGGATTGTAGTTGCGGCCATTTTGACAGCCATTTCATCGCCGCGATTGCATTGTTTTCTGTCCTTGTCACTCTATTCGCCCCCTATACTCTTTTACACAAACTGGTATATATCGGATGGAGGATTAATGCGTTCTGGTGTCGCCGATGAGGGATATTGTAGAAAAACGTACTTCTCAAGGTCGAAAAATGAGCATTTTGTATATGTTATAGAGGAAATATTCCTCTTCAAAATGGATTTTATTTACTTGAATTATGGCCCTTAATTCTGAGTTATGATTCTGAAGGGGAAAAAAACCCCGGATTAGAGTCATCTTTGGTGAGCAACCCTAGTTTTGTCATCCTTGGGTGGGAGTATTTATACAGTTAAACTTCGTTAAGTCGAATTGCAAGGGACCGTTGGATTACTTCGAGTTATCCAGGTGTTCGACTTAACTGTTTTGACCATTTGGTGACCACAAATTCCAACCAGTTGAATTCATATCGATCCGATATGGCCCACGATTGCTGCATCAGTGTCATGGCATCGAGAACATTCAAATTGAGTTCAGCCTTCTTGTCAATAGCATTTCTTCGTTTGGAACATTGTTTTCGTTTTGGGAAGACATGACTGAATGAAATTATTGTGAAGTGAGTGGTTCGGGGGGCTAGCCCGGGATTGTCGGAAGCGCCGAATGGCAACTCCCCTTAATCCCTCATGTTGTTGCCTTTATTGGTGAATAATTTTTTTTTTAAAGTGAGCATTTTTATGATAGATGATTATTTCTTCTTTTTTCGTTTCTTTCTTGGATTAGCTTTTTCCGTTGATGACTGAGGAGATGGAGGTCTTTGCTGTTGTTGCTGTAAGATGGCGAGGACTTGCTCTTCTTGTTCCTTGTTCTTTCTTTGGATCTCAGCCATCAATCTGTCGGCTTTAGCGTTTGTATCAGCGAGGAGATCTTCTACCAACTTTGTGGAGCCTGCGCTGATGTTGTTGTTGTTGCTGGCGGCGGAGCTGGAGGACACCGGGCTGTTTTGGTAATCCGGTGTCCGAGGTGTAAAGTCCAGTTCCACGTCGAAGCTGGCGGCAGGAACATCTGGGGTGGTATCCACGTCCCTGTCTCCGCAAGCCTCGACGACGACAGCAGGGACCTCCGGCAGATCCACGGAGTCCCTGCTAGCTGGTACTATGTCGTCAGTCTCCATGCAGGTCGAGTCGTCTCTCAGACAACTTCGACCCGCCGGCTATGACTATAGACGGCTGAACCACAAGGGGAGGGGTGACTGGCAAATCAACAGTCACCCCCCCTCTTCTACCATTTGGCTCGTCTAGCGGCGTCCCTTCTTTTTCTCGCAGGCGTCTTTTTCTTGGGCGGCCCCTTCTTCTTCCCACTCAGGTGACAGGAGGCAGTCTTGGAGTTGGTGTCCCGGGTCTGTGATTTCTGGTTACCAGCATCTTCGACTCGGAACTCCAGGCAAAGAGTCAGATATCCCCTGCTAGACTGGAGAGACCAATTAGCAATGTCCAATATCCGACTTCTTTGCACTGCGGCCAACACGGCGTCTGGGATTAAATCCATAAGCCTAATCCAAAACCGTCTCACTGGCGTTAAGCACGAGGGCAGCTGCACCCGGATGCGCGGCCACACGACTCACCCGCGCTCAACGCTCTGACCGAAGAGGAACTAATAAGGATCGAAGCAATCACGACCGGTTCGCTCCACTCTCAGGCCAGAGCATTCAAATTGAGTTCAGCCTTCTTGTCAATATTATTATAGCATTTCTTCGTTTGGAACATTGTTTTCGTTTTGGGAAGACATGACTGAATGAAATTATTCTCTGTATCAGGCCGTTTAAATCTGGTTTTCATTTCGCCTGTCAACACTACTAATCCTCACAGGGGAAATTGACCCCCACACCTCGTTAATATGTTAAATAAACAATGCATTAGGATAAATAAAGACTCCAGGAAACTTCACAGCTTTTTAGGGTAATGAATAGAAGCACACTGAGTTATAATCACATGGCGATGTGTCGCCGACGGCGCTTCGACTTAACCATAGTAATTAGTGTTATAATCTGGCTGGTGGAACTAAATTTCGTTTCGACTTAAGCGGAATTTCGACTTATCCACCTTCGACTTAACCGTAATTATTCTAATGGCTTTGCTCACAAGCTCAGCCGGGACCAGGCGATGGCTTCGATTTAAGTGGGGTATTCGCGTTACCGACGTTCGACTTAACGAAGTTTAACTGTACTTAATGGTATGCCTGGAATCTCGCTGATTTTGTTTGTTATTATCACAGGCTGAAAAACTTTTTCTCAGAGTTGTTAGTTGAAAAGTTGCAAAAATAAACAAATTACTGTTTTATCACGGCTGCCTGGATATCTTCATCACACATCATCCTGCCTAACTGGGAATTATATCATACTAGCTGGTGGACCCGACTTCGTCCGGGCTGTTTCCCCTCTGCTTTCTGGCGAAATGCGCGATTTGACCTTGAATTGATCATTTTGAAGGTCAAGGTCAGGTCGGGTCACGATTCGACCCATCCAAAACACTCCTCGAACAAAAGTAGCCCTAGGTCTCAAATTCATCAAAAATTTTCCGTTTTACCCAATTTGACCTTGAATTGAACTTTGAAGGTCAAGATCAGGTCGGGGTCACGATTTGACCCGTTCAAAAGACTCCCCGGACAAAGGTACCTATAGGTATCAAATTTCGTCTAAATCCGTCCCGAATTGACCTTGAATTGACATTTTTGAAAATATTCCCCGGACAAAAGTAATCCTATGTATCAAATTTCGTCAAAATCCGTCAGGCAGTTTTCCCGGCCATAGCTAACAAACAAACAGACAGAAGTCCCAAAATATATATTAGATCTTGTATCTTTTCACACATAAACATGAACTCAGTGATTTTTTCTTCTCAATGTAATAGATACAGAAACATTTTTTGGGTTGGTGCAGAAATATACCACTTATATATATAGGCATTTCTTTGATACAAGGAATCTAATGCTGTGGACTAGAGTTGTCGAAGAGCACAACAATTGGTAACAAATTTATTGACGCTGACATCAACCACATGTATATTAAGAATTTAAGAGGATATCTCGTGATTTGAGTGCACAAAAATAATTATCTCATTGAGGAAAGTAGACAAATGTTTATTTTCCTGAGTGAAAATGTTTGGTATCAAAAACAGTAAAGTTTAATCAATTGTTTTTGTTTTTATTTATGTATTCAACAGTAATTATTTAAATAGAGATTAATGTGAAGGCACATACATGAAGGTAACATGATGGATCTTTGAAATTGTGTTGTACATCTATTTGATTTCCTAACTCTCTACACAAGCACTATACTCTATAGGATATCTCATTTTTATACTCGTAATGGTCCGCTTCATAAGTTATTTGCAACAGTTAATTTACTGGACTGGATTGAATTTCTGAATCAAAGAGTGTCCACAATATAAACATGCTTCTTTAATGACCCAAGACTTTGTGGTGATCTATAATTCACTCATGTTAATCTTATATCATTTCCCATACTCTCGTTAATTTCCATGAATGGCAATTTGGTTTAACTCAAGTTGTTTTTAAATATTCAATCCGAAATTTGATATTTGCGAACCTTACTTAAATTTAAGCAAAGTATGGACAAAATCAGTTTAAAAAGATTGCAGCAGTACACGTTCAAGTTGATAATCCAATGTCATATAGACAAACAGTCTACCACCATATTGTGGTACATACTAATTTATTCTGGGTGATTATAAATCACCTGTATATTTTATTTTTAGATATCGTAGCTATATCCCAATGTGAACAGAAATTGGACCATAACTTATCAAATGAGCTATTGGACGAGAACAAAATTATATGAATCTTAACAAAGGTAATGATTTAAAGCTGCATTTACTGTTATACTCTAGTGACATTGGCAAAAAAATCAGTTATCACAAAAAGCAAAAAAGTGGTTGCAATTATATAAAAAATGTATTGTCAATTAGGTTGTTAAGGATAGTATATGATAAAGTGATGTGGATTTGAGCTCACTTAATGTGAAGTCTCTGGTGGAGCTTTAGTCATCCGTCCGTCCATCTGTCCATCCGTCCTACAACAATTCTTTGAACATCTTCTCCAGATCCATAGGACCGAATGGGTTCATATTTGGTGTGGATGTTCCCTAGGTGATTCACTTTCAGATTTGTTCAAATGAGCTCACTGGGTCAAATAGCTGCGAATCCAGGGCCAAAACTCGTTCCCTCCATAGTAATTCTAAAAACGATTTCTTCTCAAGAACCATCTGACATATTTAGTATATATTTGGTCCTTGGGTGACTTTGGCAGATCCAGCAGAAACAATGCCTGGTCTATTGGTGACAGGAGTAAAGTTGAACCCACTATTTACTCTAAATGAAATACTTGTTTGACAGAGGTTACATGTGTAGTATTAACCCACATACTCACTGACACACTTGAATATTTTTTATTTTCAAAGTCTTTATTTATATGTCCATGTGTACTCATAATAGTGGGGCACACATGTACGTACTCAAATAGAACATGGAGGTGGGTGTTGAAATGCATGTCAGAGTTAGTAGTCAGGCATCCAAATAAATCATCCCACATGTCCTATTCTCGCAGGGATATACCAAGAGGAGGGGAGGGGGATGGCGGGTTGGTTGCATATTTTTTCAATGACATTTAATTTTTTTTCCAAAACCAATTATAAATACCAAAATGAATATATAATTATAGACCAATATAAATCAAGAGAAGGGGCTCCCAGTTGTAATATTTTACCCACTATTTATTATTTTATAACACGATATCATTTATAACAGGACAAAATTGGACAGTTTCATTAAGCTTACCTGACTGGTATATAAAACCTTTTGTACCCTTTTTATGTTTTATCCTACTATTTTAACATTTAAATTTGAGTATGAACTACCTGTAGAATTTAGTTCCTGATAACATTCACTTAATTCAAATAAATCTTCTGATGAATGTCAGTGTTATACATTTTATATGTCTTCCAACACATGTACACATGTGGTGCACATATTAAATGTCAACACATGAATCTCATATCAGGTTTGTTCAAATTGGGTTGGTTGTTCCTTGCAGATTTAATACTCTGCCTTCAAATTAATTGAATCAAGAATATGTATGTATGTCACTGTGAACACTTTAATTTCTAAGCTGAGTGTATGATTCTAACTATTTATTTTTAAGTAAATTTGACAAGTACTGACTGTTGTAGTCTTCATAGTGCCAGTCTTCTCAGTTTTCATATTGAATTGTAAATTGGGCAATGTTGTCAGGCACTTATTTGATAAGTGTTCTGAATAAATATTTATGCATGCCATTACACAATAAAAATTCATGTTATTTTATTATGTGGCTGAAACTGGCTCCATATTTAGTGTCAGATCGGCTTGCAGCCCATTTGTGCACTAAGTGCATACATAGAGGATCTCTAATGAGTCGCAATTTTATATGAAATTTATTAACCGAGCTAAAGCTCGACTCAAATAAAAAATTTGTGGACAAGGTTCATAAATTTTGTAAATAAATTGGATGAATTCGAGATCCATTCTATCACATAATCGCATTTTAGCAAGGAAAACGATCTCGAAATGCCTGGGGTTAAATTTGTTTTTTTATTTCTTTACCACAACCAAAGAAACCTTCAAGAAAATATATAGTTCCATTTTGAATGCGTCTTTTCTTGCTGACAAAATTTTTCAACCACCATTATCACCAATGTTTATCTCACAGTCAACACTAAATAACACAACACAAATTGAATATCATAATTATATTCTAATTAACATAATAATAAAGTTCTGGCATTGATATCGACATCATTGAACGGAGCTCTTACGTCACTGTGCGTGGGAATTATACATGTGTGTCTTACCAAAAAATATGAGATCGGATTTAGGGGCTACTGTGTGATAAATTTTGATCTTAGACACACTCTTTCTCTGGGAGCCTTTAATCAACCGCAGCCTCTTTGTGCACTGTTAGCACAATTTGTTCGTTTAATCATTTTGATTTAAAAAAAAAATTTATTTAAAAGTTGAAAAAAATATTGAATTTATAATTATTTTTTATGTTGAAGTCAAAACACATTTTTTTTTAAATTAAGTTTTTTTTTTTTTTTGGCAATAAATAAATTAGTTCATTTACTTGTAAGTTAATACTGCCCTTATGCTAATTGAGTTCTTTTGTTAACAAAGGATGTAATTAACATAAGACTCAGGCAGTTCCTTTTGTTAGCCTTTTGTTTCCGATTACTTCTCTATTTCATATGGTTGCCACCTCGCTTATTTCTTTCGTGAGCATTAATCGCTTTTCATTGTTCACTACACGCCTTCTCGTGTTTACCTGTCAACTCACGTGCGTTCTTCTTGTTTACCTGGTTTCTCATTGGTCAAATTTTAGACACACCTTTTTCGTATTTGATTGCTGTAATTCTTCACTTTTGAATCGTCTTTTGATCAGAACACATCCAACAAAATTGTTTTTTCCCTCCCTCCCACCCAAATTACTATTTGCATTTGTGCATTGAAATTCAACAATGATCTACATTTTCAGAAGTTAGGGTCAGTTCAGAGCAGTTGGCAGTTTTTTTGTATATATACATGGAATGTTCAATGTTTGTATGTCAATATATGTATGTGTGTATTCATCCAGTTCATTTGGTGTGAATATTTATTAATGCATGTGCATGTTTTGTGTTCATTTGTGTGTTGTGTTTGTGACTATGTGTTCTGGTCAAATTCTATTCTATGGCAATAAATAAATTAGTTAAAAAAAAAAGAACAAAAAAAAAGGAATGTTCAATGTTTGTATGTCAATATATGTATGTGTGTATTCATCCAGTTCATTTGGTGTGAATATTTATTAATGCATGTGCATGTTTTGTGTTCATTTGTGTGTTGTGTTTGTGACTATGTGTTCTGGTCAAATTCTATTCTATGTGTTCTGGTCAACACATAGTCACAATCAACACACAAATGAACACAAAACATGCACATGCATTAATAAATATTCACACCAAATGAACTGGATGAATACTAATTTATTTATTGCCATATAGAAAATAACGGCATTACAACATCCGATGTGGTACCCCCGGGTTACCACAACAAATCTGGTTGAATCGATCATAGGGATCTGGGAGAAAAGTCATTAACAGCCAGAGATCCTACTCTTTTTATATATATATATATTATATATTGATGTATTGTTTTATTAGCATACTGCCTTTGTTGGTGCTTATGGAAATAAATCATATTGAATGAACATAATTTGCATAGTAGGGCTATAATATAAAGACAATTAAATTAGAAAATGGGATTTGACAGAGATGTCCACATTGAATGTGCAACTGCACACCTTGAACCATACCAAATATCCAAGTCTATGAAATTCCTTTGCACCCCACCGCACTTGGGTTGGAAATTTCCAACTATCTCAAGCTTTACCGCTGTTGTAAATTTACAAACTGATATAATCCCTACGTTTGGAAATTTTCAAACTGATAACCAAAAGTCAGTAAAAGTAGGAAAATGTTTTGGCCTAAAACAACAAATTGCACTGAATCATGCCAAATTCAACGCAACTTTGATTTAATATTTTGACAAAACACGCTGACGTCATGATAATAAAAATATTTAAAATAAAAGAAAACATAAATAATAATTAGAAGTAGAATAGCAATGGTGTCTTCGAATCCATGCCTGATGGACAGTGCAAGTGTCTTTTGTGTGGCAGCAACTTTTGATACGACAAAAATAGCGATTACACTCAGGTGGTTGAATGCAATATTGACACTTTTTCTTCTCTGAACTGAGTTTATCCTCTGGACTAGCTGAAGTTGATGGGGGGGGGGGGGGGGTAAACTATTACTATTAATTGTTAGTTGTGATAAAATGATGCAAATTTATATTTCAGGTTCTGACATTTCACGTGGTAAGGATTGAGGCCCATTTCAGAGGCAGGAGGGGATGTGTGGCATAACTTCTAAAATAACAAAATGAAAATCAGCCAACACCAGCTTCACCAGCTCCAATGAAGATTTTTCTCAGTTTCTATATAAGACTGTGACATTGGTCAAGACAGATAAATGGTTGCAAAGACACAGTTAAAGAACAAAATGAGAACAAAACTTTCTCAAGAGAAGACACCACCTAAGGCTGTGTAAAAGACAAAGTTATGATTCATCCTTCTCCTATACCCCACTTCAATGCAAAGGATTTGCAATGCAAAGGATTTGCAAAGTTTGGTGCGAGATATAGAAATTAGTTCTGTCGGTCTTGTGCATATGTCTGTTAGGAAATATTTTGCTCTATTTTGTTTAGGTGCAATTTTAGCTCAAGTTGCCAAAGTAAAATGTAAGCTATTGCCATGGGATGGCGTTTGTCTGAGCGTGTATCCGTCCATCTGTCAACAATTTCCCTACAGGTCACAGCTCTCATCCGATCATCACCAACTTCATAAGGATCTTTGGAGTGACCTCTACATGGGAGTCATGAAATTCGTTTAAAACAGCCATCTTGGATTTCAAATTTGAATTCATCGGCACACCTTTTAGTCGGTATTTATTGGAAAAATGTTTTGAAAATTTACAGCCATGTTTAGGGTCACCTCTGGGTGGTGGCTATCAAAATTGAATGAATTTTTATGAAAAACATAGCTGCTGGCAGCCATCTTAGATTTTACTCTTTGCGTGACTAAATTCTTTGGCGCCCTACAGTAGGCTAGAGATCACATCCATAATCCATTCGTCACCAAAATTCATATGAACCACTAGATAAAGAGTCATTAAATTTAGTTGAAAAACATGGCCACCAGTGGCCATTTTGGATTTTATTCTTTGCATAACTAAATCCTTCGCCATTCCCTACAGGCCACATCCCTCATTGTCACTAGATGGGAGCCATCGAATATTTTCTAAATTTTGTTAAAAACAAGCATTCGGCCATCTTGGATTTCACAAATTAATACATCGGCACACCCTGCAGCGGACGTTTATTGGAGAAATGTTCAAAAAATTTACAGGCATTTCACAATCACTTCTGGATGGCAGCTCTTGAATTTGAACAATATTCAAAGAACTGCCGGCAGCCATCTTGGATTTTACTCTTTGCATCACTAAATACCTTGTCATGCCCTTGACTGACAACATTATTTTTTTTCTCATTGATCCCAAACTTCATAAGGTGCTTCGGGTTGACCTCTGGTGAACGCTACTTAAAAATAACAACTTTACGCATTCCTTATATCTCCATTGGCTGTAGTGTATGAATTATCACCTCTCCAGGTTGAGCTACAGTGTCATTGACACTTTCATTATTAAAGATACATACTACGATTCAATGGTCCCCATATCATCCAGTACAACAACAATGGAATTTCACAAAAAGCTGATTTGGTTATCCAAATTAGTATATCCCCATTTGCGTAGGTCCCATAAATGGGCGAAAAAAAAAAGATTTGAAGGGAGGAATGGGTGTATGCATATCTCAATTCAGACATATTTTAAACGAAAAATGATACAATAATCGATAAAAGTGGCTTGTTCTATCAAAAATATGTGCCAAGGTTGATAAACATTTGCTGTGTATACCTTACTTGTATTTAAATTTGTGCAGCACTATTTTTTTGCTCAGTTTTAAATGGGCGAATTTAAAATGGACACAAATATTTTTTGTAAATATCTTGGATCTGATGACAGTTTAAGTGGATTAATCATTCCCGAAGATACATGTATATCTTAAACACCATCAAGACAGATTTACATAGTGTAAAACATAACTGCGTCATCAATTTGTTGTGAAGATGTGTGTTTATATGCTCGAAATAATTATTCGGACACTGAAATAGTTATAGACATCATTGAAATGAACTAGAAAGAAGTAAAACCACAACCGTGTATATGCTACTTGTCTGCAGGTTGTGTTGACATAACTAATTCAGGCTATTTGGTCAGGGAAGGTGTCACTCCATGGTTGTAGGTCGTGCTTTCGCGAACCATCAGTCTGGATCATGTGTACTTCTTAACAATCACATGTATTTGAACATCATCAATGTTACCATGTTTTGTCACTTCACATATGGGTAATTGTGTTGATGTTGGTTGCTTGTATGAAACTATTGGCATACATGCAGACCTATATTTGTTCATTCAGTCTAACATTGAGTAATGTGTGTAATACATCAACATAGCCATTTTGTCTGCCATGTGGTTTGATGTAAACTCAGGATTCCTTCTAGTTTCTGCTCAGTTTTAAATTTGCACATTGATGGGTGTGCACAAATTAGTACTGCACGAAATTTAAATACGAGTAAGGTAGGCATATATGCCACTGTATGCCCATAGCGAATGTTTATCATCATATTGGTCTGCACCAGTGACATCGGAGGATATTATTGATAGAACAAGCCACTATTATCATGTCGTTATTCATTTAAAATCAGTCTCAATTGACTGTTCTCCTTGAAATCTCTCTTTTTCGCCATTTTAGGGGACCTCTGCAAATGGGGACCTATTGCAAATAGTCACAATGTATGGTAGTGTTATTAGGTGTTAATATTGATATGATATTGTCACTTGCCATAGTATATATAAGTTTTATCATGCCTCGACTTGTAACTTCACAATCTTTGGAAACTCTGTCTCTTTTATGCTGTAATATATAAGCAATGGGGCACAAATTCCCAAAATTATGAAACTATGAAGAACTTTAGGATATCGGACGTTTTCCTAAAACCAATTCAAACTTCTCAAAATAAAATTTATATTTTGCTTACAAGCAAGACAAATGTTACAACATTGACAATGGGCAATTCGCAGTAAGAACATATTATATTATTTGATTACTGATGTGGAAGCTATAATTATTTCAAGCTGCGTGATACATACTGTTCATGCATTATTTTCATATGTGTAAACATATTTTATTAAAAAAAAGTGGGGTATACTGTTTTGCACCTGTCTAGCCGTCCGTCAGACGTGCGTACGTACATCTGAAGTCTTTTCATATCATAACTTGAACAGTAGCTTGGATCTCAATGAAATTTGGTAGGGATGTTCACTACTATGAGGACATTAAATTGAGGGCTCCTTTCGTCTTTTATAGTACGCATCACAAAAACAAAATCTCCAATGTCATTTTTCCCCTCATAGTTCAAATGTATCGCCCGTGGCATCACGTGACCAGAACATTGAACTTGATTGATAATTCACAGCTGATACTCTAGACCAAGTCTTCTCGGTCCACAACATCGGATATCGGTTGGGATGATGCTGTTTTAGGACTAAGTCCCCTCCTGTTACTCTTCTATAATGGACTTTCATTCAAAATATGTACTATATGTACATGTGAAGCCCAGACATTCACATGAACCCCTGAATGTGATAAATAATCTGACAGAATAATCTTGATAGAAAAGGTAAAGTGATGATATGATCGTTTCATGTATTGTTTAAATACATTTTCTGATAGCGAGACAAATCAAAATTCTCTGGAAAACAAAGCTTTGTTTACTTATCAATTTTGTTGCTCTGACATTTAATGGACCTCTGATATAATTATGCATGTTTGATACTTTTGTATCATCATGCTTGGGAAAGGCTGCCATCTATGTTCATATACACAAAGCATCCATTTGACCTCATCTGAAGACATATAAGCAAGATAACTCCCACACACAATTATGGATGTAAACTTTGTTGTAGAAGAGTAATGGGAGGGGACTCTTCCAAAACAGCATCAACCCAACAGATGTCCCAAGCTGTTGTGGACTGAGAAGACTTGGTCTAGTGAAACTCAAGCTATTATTGGACCGACTTGGTTCTGTGTGGGTTAAAAATACTCAGCAGATTTTATGAAAATAAATACTTTCAGCTCTTTAGCTCACCTGAAACGAAGTTTCCGGTGGAGCTATAATCATCACTCCTTGTCCGTCCGTCCGTCAAGAATCATCTTCTCCTCCAGAACCGTAAGACAGAATGGGTTCATATTTGGTGTGGATGTTCCCTATGTGAATCACATTCAGGTTTGTTCAAATGAGGTCACCCGGTCAAATAGTTGCGAAGCTAGGACCATAACTCTTTTCCACCATAGTAATTTAAAAAATGACTACTTCTCAAATTTCATTGGGGCGAATGGGTTCATATTTGGTACAAAGGGTCCTTGTGGGACTGTGATTCAGATTAGTTCAAATGAGGTCACTGGGTCAAATGTTGACGGAGCCAGTGACTTAACTAAAAAAAAAAAAAAAATTTAATTCAGTTTTTTTGGAATTTTCACCTTGCTCAATTTAACAAACAGAATTTTTTTTTTAACATGTTATAAAATTTGAAAATGGTAACACCATTATAACATCTGCAAAGTTATGAAACTTTAATCTTTAATGAAATTAAATTATATTCAGTATGGATGGGCCTTGGGTGACCGGGTTCAGATTTGTTCTAATAGGGTTATTTTTAGCTCAACATACTTTGTAAGTTTGAGCTATTGCCATGAGTTGGCATCCGTCGTCCGTGTGTCTGTGTGTCTGTCAACAATTTCCTTTAGTGCGGGCCACAGGTCGTACCTTTGGTCTGATCTTTATGAAATTTGTCATGAATGTTGACATTGACATGTAGATGGGAACGAGTCATTTTGGGGTCATTCGGCCAAAAAACATGGCCACTGGTGGCCATCTTGAATTTCAAAATTAAATCCATTGGCGCGGTCTACAGGTAGTCCTGTTCGTCTGATCATCATGAAATTTGTCATGGATGTTAATATTGACATGTAGATGGGAACGAGTCATTTTGGGGTCGTTCTGTCAAACAACATGGCCACCAGCAGCCATTTTGGATTTTACTCTTCGCATGACTGAATCGTTTGGCGCGGGCTGCAGATCGTAGCTTTAGTCGGATCTTCATGAAATTTGTCATAGATGTCAACAATGACATGTAGACGGGAACGAGTTATTTTGGGGCCATTTGGCAAAAAAACATGGCCGCTGGTGGCCATCTTGGATTTTACTCTTTGCATGACTAAATCCTTTGGCACAGCTAGGTTAGACATTTCAATTAGCACCTTTCCTATTCCTCCATTTACTGTCAACCATTAAAATATTCCCCTACCTAAGTTGAGCTACAGTGTCACTGACACTTATATTATGTTTACCCATACCATAGTATGGTAATCATAGTGTCGTTGTCCGGATTGACCACTCGTTGTTAGTCCGTCCGTCTGTCTGTAGACACTTTACGCATGGTGCGATAACTGAAATATTTTCTATCTGATCAGAACCATATTTTGTATATGAATTTCTCAGCACCAAATACAGATTAAGTTCGAATATGGGTTTGATCCGATTTTTTTAATGGAATTTTAGCCCTTTTTCGACTTAGAATTCATGCATGCTGCCACAACTAAAAAAAAATTTATCTGACCGTCACCAAATCTGGTATGCGAGTTTCTTAGCCCAAAATACATATCAAGTTCATTCATGCATGCTTCGATAAATCAACCATTTTTCAACTGATAGAAACCAAATTTTGTATGTGAGTTTCTCAACTCAAAATACAGATCAAGTTCGAATATGGGTTTATCCGATATTATTTAATGGCGGGCGTTATGACCCTTTGATTATTTTATTCATCTCTAAAATATATCAAAGATACACAGTTTGCACTGTCCAAGTAGAATCTAATAAATCAGGTTTACAATGCCATGAAGTTGTCTTCTCACATTGAGCAACAGAGATAGTATCAAGTGACAATGACTCTCTCTTGCATTGAGTTAATGGACCTATCCGTAGGTACCGCCCCAATTTCAATTATAGCCAATGAGCCGATAGCTTAAACCCGGAAGCGACATAGGACTGCCTAGTGATATGAATCGCACCACAAGCCAGTCCCTAACTACAGTTGTAAGCAATAGGGAATTTACGAACACGGGAGCAAAATATGTCTTAAAAAGCTACAATGGTGTTGATATGTGCATGTGGAACATGTCCGATTGACGAACGATATTTATACATGTTTTAGTTCGGTTTCCGAAATAAAAACAAGTAACTATGACATCTCTTTAGGCTGGATTAAATAATGCCACCGACCACACTCGGATCCTAGTGTTATTTAAATTTCAATATTTATATATAACAGATTTCAGACTAAAACGTGGAAATAGTAGTCCCGTTATGAATATTAATTGTGCCGCGAGTATGTGTTTTATGTGAAGTGTTTTTCATTATAAATGTATACATTTGTTGCTGTTATAACATCGTGGTAATATTGAGTTCGACTGTCTGCTATTCGCACTAACCTGTAGGAGCTCGTGCGAACGTCGATCTTACTGAATCCATTTGAGAATCTAAAGCTTCCTCCGACAATGTACGTGTAAATGAGAATCAACAGATGTTTACCAAGAGAATTACATGAAATTTCACACATTGCACGTGCTTCGCGGTATATACACGCAACCTTCACCGAACAAGTTCACTTTGTGCCATTTGTTGCCTCGACATGGCAACATGCAACTGACTCCATGATAGTCGGCATTTTCTTTAATGTACATTATTTACGGGAAAATAGGATGTGCAATTTTAAAAGGCCATTATTTGATAATCCTTTGCATCCGGCCTGATGGCACCAGGGTTCATTCAGGACGCTCGTGTATGGTAATCTGATATCGTTATATTTATTTCGACAAAAGAGGGATTATAGATTAATTACCACATGTACACCTACGTTTGGTTTATTGCATCAAGGTGTGAACCATTAGCATAGCTTCGATAGTAAATTTGCTATTTGATATTGAAGTTTCATAATGGCTTTATTTACACTATTTGATTCAACGTATGCCTAAACATCTATCTTTGTTGTTTATCGGAAGTGGCCTAACAATCACACCTTTTTTTTGTTTAAAAACTGGTTCTATTTTTGTTTATATCTAATGACAGTCACTTTTACATGTTGCATATATACACACAAAGGTATCTTGAAAATCGTGATATTCAGAAGGGACCTATATTATCGTGTTACATGGCGTTTAACAACACAGTCCTTTCTCATCGGACGCTATTTTAGCACTGAAGAGATAGCGGAATTGAGATGGCTTGTGGTGCGTAGTAACAGTAACCATGCAGTCTACAGGTGGGCGGGACGTACGGATAGGTCCATTAACTGCTAGCAGATGTGTTGGCCGTATGATGAGATATCATAGATGGAATGTTTATGCTTTTATATTTTATATGCATGGTTATTTAAATTTCATCTTAAAGGCATAATCTGGTTTTATTGTTTAATAGCATTACTATTGGAGGTTAATAATGTGATTGTGTTTAGTAGATTTGTTGGTTGCATGGGAAGACAACTTGAGAGCTCTGTATCAGTCTATGAGAACAAAATAATTATTCAAAACACTTTTAGAACTGTAGGTCTAGTTTGTTTGATTTATATATTAATGGAAAGCTTTTTCGACATTGATTTCAATTGATTACAAATGTGAATAGAAATATTAAAGAGGCACAACAGGTTTGAACTTTGATACATTTTTCTTGTACTCTGCATGAGATAAAACTTTTTATGTGTACCTATACCATAGTATGGTACACATAGTGTCAATGTTGGGATTGACCACTCGTCGTTCATCCATCCATCTGTACATCCATCTGTATGTCCGTCCGTAGACACTTTAGGCATAATGCGATAACTCTAACATTTTCTATTTGATCGGAACCAAATTTTGTATACAGGTTTCTCAGCCCAAAATACAGTTCGAGTTCGAATATGGGTTTGAATCGATTTTTTTTTTTTACAGTTTTGGCTGGTAATGGCCCTTTTTTACTTATAATTTACACATGCTGCCATAACTCAAAATCAATTTCATCTGATTGACCAAATTTGGTATGTGAGATTATCAGCCCAAAATACAGATCAAGTTCGAATTTGGGTTTAATCCGATTTATTTTAAAGGAGTTATGACCCCTTTTTTTTGTTAAAAATTTTAATTAAATTTTTTTTTTTAGATTGAATTTCCTCGCTCAATTTAACACGCAAAAAATATTAAAAAACTTTTATATTAAATAATAAAAAAAATATTTAATTAAAAAAAAAAATTTCATTGACACCAAGTTGTTTTAGTTGTATACCATTAATTAGGTGTGATGTCCTTTTTTGAAGATATGAAGATTTTATTGCAATAGTTGCATGTAATATAATGATAGCAATAAATTGCCATGTGAACATCTAATATCCAGAGTACATGAGAGTACCTTTAATAGATGTCATTCCAAGCGAAATCTGTTATTAATTCAGTGGTGACATATGTTACAAAGCTCTAGGGGGTGGTTGTATGAAGGTAAAGACAAACAACCTGCTGGCTGGATAATTGTTTATCCTATCTGTCAAATTTATTAATGGCTAAACCATTGGATCTCACAGTGAGAGGTCATTGTGTGAATAGGGACAGAGTTATGAGATTTAAATCGACTCCTCCCCCACCCCAAATACTTTAACCCCTTCTTAAGACAAATTATTTGAGCTTTTGATTTTAAGTTTAAGTACTGATATATGTATTACTGTGATCATATCTTAGACCAATTATCAGTTATAGCTAATCGCTATCGCCAGGGTATGGGTTAAACATCTGTCGATCGTGATTGGCCTCTCGTTAGGAAATGAGGTCCCCAGAGAGTGAATATGTTGTGCTATTCCACCTTGGGGAATAGTGTCATTAAATTCACCTTTTGTGGACCTCATTCTGCAGAGGTCAGACACTCTAAATACAGACTTGGCTGTCCCAATATTATTTTGTTAACCACCACTCATCCAGGTGAAAACATACCCTATTGGATAGTGGGGGTATATTGATATTACTAGATGGATCTAATAGATGGGGATTCACATTTGTTCTAATAGGGGCAGAGATAAGAGATTTAACTCTCCTCTATCCTGTTTGGTACTGGTATAATAATATTGATTTCTAGGAAGCCTGGGTGGGGGCAATGTTGGAGGCAACGGGAAAGGAGTGTAGAGCGGTGGAGTTTTGACCCCCTATTTGATCAAAATTTAAACAGTTGAAAATTTCATGCCTGTTATAACATTAGTTGTAGATTAGATGTTCACATAACAAATAGGTTAGAATTGTTCTCATAGTTTGGTTTGTTTTTCCCTCATGTATGTTTTTAAACCAACAGTCCATATGTTCCTACTTCAGGTTAAACTGTTGGACCAAATTGGCCACAAATTTTAACTTTATTTGGTTTGTAATTTTCAAACGTTTGAGAGCTTGAAGTACTGGTACCAGTTGTAAAATTCAATCTAAGAGGGATGTGCAAAAGGATTTTTGTGAACTTAGTACTGTGGTATGGTTGTTTTCTTTAAAAGGTAAGAGATTGGAGATTTGTCAGTGGTGTGCAATTAGAAATTTCATTTGACGAGCCTTGCTCATCTGAGAACCTCCAGCTATGTCCCTGTTTAGAACTACTTGTCTTAAGTGATATTGTCACGTGCTGACCCTTGTAGTCTTCAGAGTCTCAGTCTTCATGTCTTTAAAGTCTGGTGAGCGACCCACAGTCATTGACTGTCTTGTTTATGGGAATAAACAATAAAAAAGCTATATAAATAAAGAAATGAATGCAGTGGGTTTATGCATGTGGCACATTTAGTGTCAACCGCTTTACACAATGTCCCCAAACGACCACATCGCCATGTGCCCCAATAACACATGCACACCCACTACATTCATTTCTTAAATACAATATTTTGTTCAACTCTCATTTTATCTTTGAAGCTCCATACTTTAGTATATACATGTATGTACTACTATAGAGCACATATTAGATATTGTTGTTATGGACTTTTCCCGAATTTGAATAAATAGTTTGACAGTATTTCTCTTTCTCTCTCTCCATTGTCCTGGATATATGGCCTCTGAAAACAAGTTGGGGAGAAGACCTTCCAACATTTCATGGATGCATGAGATGCAAATAATATTGCCTCTATCGATGAGATGAAACGACATTTTTATATCTTATCCTTTTAAGATATACCAACATGTATAACCAGTGTTATAAATGAAAAAACCATTGCAAGATGTTTATCAATTACAGATACAGTGCATGCGGTTCTGCATTACATTCAGTCAATAATGAATATATTTACAGGCATGTGGGCAATTGCATCTTTCAATAAGTCATTTCTAAATTGTTTCCATTTGTATTATCCCACAGCTGTGTCACTAAATTACCAGCTTTTATAGAGCCTGTAGACAAGAATTCTACTGTCAATATTTGGAGATATTTCATCCCAATATCTATAAATTCAAATCAATATTAGTCAGCAATCTTGAAGCAGTGAGGAAACCACACCTGATGTTACCCACAGATTACAATATTTTAGTCGCGCACTTCCATATCAAATCAAAGTGGTTTGTTCAAAAAGATTCCCTACAGTATCTCCTCTGATGGGCAAAGAATCTTTCCATTTTTTAAACAGTTTAGTTTAAATATTCATCTGATGCCCTGTAGTACTTGTGGAGTTTCAATGTATTGAAGGAACAATAATTTAGATATGTGCCTTAAATGGCAAGCTTTTGTATCAATTGTGTGTACATTTATGACAAATTTGTGGGATACCTTTACTAAATGGTAGATCAATGATGCACTTCACAATAAGGTGATATGGAGGTGATTTTAAAATATGAAAATGGAGCCATCAGACAGTGAGTACCTGCTTGGTGAGGAAACTTGCACGAGAGGAGGGGTGCTGTCAGCGCGGGACCTAATCATTCCACCATACAAAAAATAAGTCCATCATATCTGTATCAATTACTAGATAGGGTACCTGGCATTGCTCAGGTAAAGAATGAACACATTATTAGTGCCCCCTCCAGTCATTTAAACTATTTATTAGTCACCTGAGATAAGCATCACATATATATTGCATGAAACTCTGGATAAAGTTACCTCTACTTTTAAGTTGATAATAAACGCTCTGTATTGCTAATTACTAGTACTTCTTTAAGTCATCTGATGTCAACGGCACCTATCCCATGACACGCCCAATTTCATATTATCTCGATCTGTACCAATTTTCCCATATATCTTCTGAGATGATAAATGCTTTTAATTGATAAGCTATGTTAACATATTTTACAACCCCCCCCCCCCTTTATGTCATCTGATGTCCAAGGCGCCAATACCATGACATTCCCCTAGTCATGGGATCCCATGTGTACCAATTTTACTACATATCGTTTAAGCTGATAAGAATTGCTCATCTCTATAATATAATCTATAAGTTCCCCTTTAAGTTTGCCCGGGTCAATTTACCCCTGTATACAAATTTCCAGCGACCAGAGTCTAACCATTTTGTGTATATGATTCATTTTTTAAATTAGAATTGTTTATGCCCCTTTAAGTCGTCTGAATCAGATGTTAACAACACCTATCTCGTGACAATATTCGTGTCAATTTACCCATGCGAAGCAATCTTTATTACAAAATTCCGACCATTTTGGGTGTATAATTAATTATTATTGTCCTTTTAAGACATCTGATGTCAATGGCACCAATCCCATGACACTCCCCGGGTCAATTGACCCATGTGTACATTTTTTAGCACCAATGGTCCAGCCAAACAGTTTTTATTAGTCGAGTTTTTTCCCAAAACTCGACTTATAGTTTGATGAGGGACGGTGGGCGGACGGGCTTTCGGCGTGTTTTGCTTATAACTCAACCGTTTATTGACTGATTAAAAACAAATGTGTGAGTACATATCCATGCACGTAAGCTGCAGACAAAAAATCGGGTTCGTCCGCACATTTATTACAGAGTTATGGCCCTTTGCCATTTTTCACTGATTTTAGGCTCGTTAGCGCAACAACTTCAACAAACGTTATCTGATTCGATTTAAATTTGGGATATAGGTGTCTCCCAAGAATATCTCGGACGAGTTCGAAAACCGGCCAGGTCCGATAAAATTTTATAGTGTTATGGCCCTTAATTAGTCATTTTTTTCACAAAATTTCAGCTCGTTAGCGCGATAATTTAACAAACATCATCCTATTTGATTGAAATTTAGATATATAGGTGTCTTTATATATGAAAAAGGACAAGTTCTTCCCCGTTCACCCCTGTACATTTTACTCTGGCATCTCATGGGCCAACGTAACGTTATAGTATATGGTGTATAGTCAGTGGCGGACCAGGATTGCCATTTAGGTGGGGGCAGTAGGAAAAGTTTGAATATTTTGATGCCCCATGAACGATTTCCGGGCGTTTACGTGACATTGGACATGTTTTGGTAGGGGCCCACTTTGTCTGAAATAGCAAGTATAGGTTTTATGGGGGCAGTAGGAATTTTGGGACCCCTTGGCTTAGCCACTGGACTGTACACTATTTAGTAAACGATAATACCCCGATAAATCCAAATCTTCGGAGAATCGGACCTTCGGAGTTATGGGCCGTCGGAGAATCGGGCCTTCGGAGTTATAGATCTTCGGAGAATCGGCCCTTCGGAGTTATAGGTCTTCGGAGTTATAGGTCTTCGGAAAATCGGCCCTTCGGAGTTATGGGCTTTCGGAGAATCGGATCTTCGGAGTTATGGGCCGTCGGAGAATCGGATCTTCGGAGTTATGGGCCGTCGGAGAATCGGATCTTCGGAGTTATGGGCCGTCGGAGAATCGGGTCTTCGGAGTTGTGGGCCTTCGTAGTAATAGGTCTTCGGAAAATCGGTCTGACACCATCGATATATATAATTCGACAGTGTGTAAACTCTCACTTAATTCTCTTTTATTGAATACTCGATTGTTGGTTCGTTGAGTTCTTGGTAAAACAACAAGAACATAGAACTGACGAACTTGGGTCGTCCAAACCACTACTCGAAATTGATGCAATGGGCATTCTTCTGTGGAAATGGGGGGGGGGGGTAGAAATGCATATAGAACTTACTTTCGTAAATGGTATTTCGTTTTCCCACGCATAAATTCATACAAACAATATTTTATTTGCAGAATGTTCTGCAATTGAGTTGAACATACAGTAATTAATTTAGCACAGAGCCCCCCCCCCTCCCCATGTAACTTGTGCTGCATGCGGCGGGGGAGAAAATGCAGTAACATTGACGATATTAGTTATATATATGCACGGACGCGTTGACACGGGACGGGGTCGTGGTGTCTCCCCTTCCCACTTTGGTAAAAAAAATTCAACAGTTTGAACTTTGAAGTCCAATACACTAATAGGTTTGTGTGCAGTTAGCGATTATAAATTTCCAATATGTGGCCATAGCATGGTGCAATTATATAGACTTTCTTCAATTTTGAGAATTATTTTGGTTCGATCAAAGGTGGTGCATTTAGAAATTCCAAGTTTTGCACCAAAACGGAAACATTCTAGACACGTTCATGTAGGGCCTAAATATGTTTTAAATATAAGTTTGCTCACCGTATAACCTTTATCGCGATTCTGATATAAATGGTTCATCCCTAGCTCAGACATATACGTACATGTATATAGTTTATCCACCCAACGATGTATATACAACTTATCAATTCCTATAATGAGTCCGTGCCACTATTTCTCCGATACACTGTAAAAAGGACTGTGTGGCAGCTTCCACACAATGACTGTGTGGAGGCATTATCTGAACATAAATGTGTACACAATACACACATATGTGTGTATCACCCAATATCCACACATATATGTGTACATCACCACACATATTTGTATGTGACGTCGGTTTTTTTAAATTTCACGTGGTGGTCACGCGCTCGTCGTTGTTTCGTACAGGCTCACAGGCTGCCGTAAAGTGTACACATGGAGTCTTGTTGATTGTGGTGGATCTCGAAATTCGATATATTGGTCGGTCTCTTCGATTATTTCTATAGTTAAGGTAAGATTATATTTAAATTGGCAAGATATTCACCTTTGTGAGAATTTCCGTATCTTTTTTGTATAAAACATGATTGAACGAAATAATAAACTTGATTTGGATTTTCTGATTCATCAATTCCCTGTCGCATAGTCATATATTTACATTTTAGAGTTGTGCGTTTATCTGGGTTTATCTGTTGTTTCTGTAGTCTATATGATACACAGCTTTCCGAAGCACAAAACCTGCTCGAAAATTGTCTTTATGTAAATTGACAAATTCAACTGTGTGGTGAAGACATTTACTGCATGAACAAATGTGTGTTCATCACATACACACTATATATTATACAGCGTGCTTTAAACCAGAACCACAATTTTATTATTTTGCACGGTAAGGTTCTCATGTTGATAAAGTAACGACGTTTTTTGTGTTTATATGGAATGCAGATGAGAGAAAATATATACTAAGACCAGTGACGTGGCGACAGGGCGGATATTGGGAAGGGTGTGTCTATAACCCTATCCCAAACCTCGGTAAAATTTACTAAAAATTCCAACAGTTGGAAATTTCATGCCTGACGCAAAGTTACAAGTTTTACACCACATGCATTATAATAGGTTGAAATTGTTCTCTTTGTTTGATTTTTCAACCAGTAATTAGTGGGAAATTTTTAGTTTTTTTTAGACAAACTAGCATATTTTTCTACTTTTGGTAAAACAAAAATGGCCTCAAATGGCCATCGGGTGGAAGACTTCCATTTGGTTGGAAATTCTAATAGTTGGAAAGCTTGAGGTACCAATTGGAAAATTCAGAACGAGAGGGGGTGTGCAAATATAATTCTACAAATATGGTTCAAGGGGGATGGTGGGGTGTACTTCGACATTTGAATGTGGACACCCCACGCCCCCCCCCCCCACCCCCCCCATCAACGGCGACCACTGAGCCGCGTCTATGAATGAGACTTGTGGCTGTCACTGAAATGCCCTAGTCGCATACTACGAAGTTCTATATGACATGTGGCACCCGGAATCACACAAAATGTGTGAAATTGGTGTTTCAAATTAATTTAATTTGAATATGATGAGCATCACTGTTGCAATAAACCTTGAAATACCACAATGGACGATCAATGTACCAAGGGAAACAAATTGTTGGGTGGGTGGGTGGGGTATTTATTTGTCAATTATATTGGTGGTTTACCAAGAGGATGTGAAAAATTAACATGCATAATTTGGCTCCTCTGCTATGTATAACTTGCGTAAATTTGGTTACCGAGGGAGGGGCCCGGGGGGGGGGGGAGTGATGTCGTATATCTAATACATATGTAGCCACCGTTTGTGTCCAAAACTTTAAATTGTGAAGAATATTATGTCATTCAATAAATGTCATAGCAAATAATGAACTTAGAAATAATCTAAAATTATAAATACTGCAGAATAGTGAGATGTGTCATTAAAGTATTATTAGCATTTGGACTAAGTGACGTACATGGTGAAGAGTTATCGTTTATACTATAAAAAAGGGGTGGGGGGGGCTATGAATGTATTGTGTTATATATAGCTACAATTCCTTATGTAAAATTGCAAATTTCCCGTGTCAAGATTGCGCTTAATGAGGCATCGATCTGGCCATATAGATAAAGTAAAATATATTTATAAATTGTCCGAACATTCATTATGTGAAGCTATAATGAGTAGTACATGTATATATTTAGTATCATTCAAAAACTATATTCCTTTCTGAAAATGCGCTCTTTAATGTATGAATTATAGCAACCACCAAGGGTGCTTTTTACCTAAATGCGTGTGAATTATGACGTCATATATTTTTTCTATATTTCTATACCAAGAGCGAAAATAGCGTGTATGCTTTTTTGTAAATTTCACACGTGACTTCCGGGGGGTTACTGCGCAGAATCCAGCTCAATGACAGCTCGCGAGTAGATTAATTACTCGCTTGATTTTGTTTTCTCCACTTCACTTCCACTTTTCAGCATAATCGACATTTTGGGATATCTGGAGAAGTCGGATTAACCTCACAAAAAAAGGTGAGTTTGACACCTGAAATTCTTGTCATGTCAGCGCTTATCTGCAATTAGACTCATGTCAGAATTCGCTGTTTTATGAAAAAGTCACTCTTAAAATGCACCCTAATCGGTCAAATTATTTCGATAATTCTAAGTCTGAGTGAGGCTGAGAGTTGAGACTGACTCCTGCGTGTACCTGGCCTGCAGTCAAAAGTCAGTGATTCCAACTTTGGTGTACACACTTGATTAATTTATAAACACAGCTTTGTGCCGGTGTTTGTAACAACGACCGAAAGTTTATCGACAAACCGGAAACTCATTGTCGAAAAAGTTTACTTTTCTAATGATATTCAGAATTTCAGTGCTAGAAAACACACCGGCGAAGATGATAACATGGATTTCATGGTGATAAGCGGGTTGTGAAAGTATGGAATAATACAATTGTCTTCAGTACAGTTTATTAAAAGTTGAGACTTAAGTAAACATTTTTGGTAAAAATTAAAATGATGGGTGTCAAACATGCGCAAAATTTTCAGCACGCGAAATTAGGAAAATGTCCAATAGTCTAGAAAATTCAATGCTATGGCATAAAACTTAGGGTACGTCCATGATGCAATCGTAAGTGCAATGATTTCCGTAAAATAATATCAAGTGCTGTTTGATTTTAGATGCAAAATCGTATCGTATCCTTTGTTACCTCCACTTTCGACGGAATTGCAGTCAGAAGAAAGATCGTACGGTAGCAATCAGGAGGTTAATAACCATACATGTAGCTTAAGAACAACCCACGCTACACTCATCTGCGACAACATTGCGATCGGGTGAATTCGTTGTTCATATTTAAATCCGCGCATAATTATATTTTGCTTAGTTTTAAATTTGGCAATTTTGCGCAATTTGAATTTGTGAATTTGGTCAAGGCTGGTGCATGTGCAGTTCTTTATCGATGCTGAAGATAGATTTGTTCTCCATGCACAAATATCGGTATAAACTGGCCTATACTATAATACATGGCATTTTTCTCGGTGGCATTTACATGAATTCAAATTAAGTGAACGGGGTGACTAAAATACGGTATACAGGTACTGCTCTTTAGCACTGAGGGCTAGCACTGAGGGCTAAAGAACGTTATACCTCTCTTTAGCGATGAGGGCTAAAAACTAGTAAAGAGCAATACTGATTATAACGTTATACATTGGCGCAATGCGCAGAATATCTTGGCAACACACGTGATGCTCGTCCAACATGGACCGCTCTTTAGCGCTGAGGGCTAAAGAATGGCACACCGCTCATTAGCTATGAGGGCTAAAAAGCGTTATGATTTATAACATTATACCCTGCTAGACAAAACAAGTGTCCACTTAACTGCGGTGCGGTTAGCGTTGCCACCACGGCCGAAATGCAATTACACCACGGTTCCACCGGCTAAATACAGTTGGGCCGCGGTGTAATCGCCATTTGGCATGGTGTAGTTGCCATGGTGTACTTTCATCAAACTGAAAAAAGACAATACAAATCAAAAATCTAAACACGGTGTACATACCATTCGGCCGCGAGGGTAGTTGCCTTTCGTCCACAGTGAATTTGCCGTTTGGCCGCTGTGTACTTGCCGTTCGGCCGCGGTGTTCAACTGCAGTTACAAACTCTGACACCGCGGCCGAACGGCAAATACACCGTGGTGCTAATGGACACTTGTTTTGTCCAGCGGGGTACGTTTGGCGCAATAAGCAAAATATCTTGGCAACACACATGCCGCTCATCCAACATGTACCTCTCTTTAGCACTGAGCGCTAAAGAATGGCACACCGCTCTTTAGCGATAAGGACTAAAGAGCGGTATGGATTATAACGTTGTGTGTTGGCGCAATGCGCAAAATATTTTGGCAACGCACGTGCTGCTCATCCAACATGACCGCTCTTTAACACCTATTGCTAAAGAGCAGTATACCGTTCTTTAGCACCAAACGCTAAAGAGCAGTATGCCGTTCATTAGCGTATCAGGCCCATATACATGTAGCTAAGGCATGGTATACTGCCTTTTAGCATTTGCCACTAAAGAGCAGTACCGGTATACTGTTCTTTAGCACCAAACGCTAAAAGAGCGGTATACTGTTAATTTAATAGCGTATCAGGACCACATAGCTAAAGCGTGGTATACCACTCATTAGCATTTGGTACTAAAGAGATGTACATGTATACCGTTCTTTATCCACGGCCATATATAAGTAAATCTGAAATGACATCAATGACCATCGATAGGCTGCTGACTTTAAAAAGTTGGAGTTACCTCGTACTCTTAATTTTGGAGAGAATTTCCAACAATACCCGGTAGCTATTATTTCGCTTTGAGACATAGAGCAAAAATTGAAAATTGCCATCACTATTATCAAATTCAGCCTAAATCCCTGCAATCACGATTATCAGGCAATCATGATTATTGGCACCTGAGAGTATGTTACATATGATTAGTATACAAGTAGATGATATCACATGAGTTTCTAGTTTATACAAAATTTATGAACCAAGTTCACTAAATTAGATTTAAGCCGAGGTTTACTGAGGCTCAAATAGAATTCAGTGGACGAGGTTGATAAATTACGTATAAAATAGAACGAGTTTGAGAAATCTTTTATCATATGATCAAATAAACGCGAAGTATTCATCGAATACAATTTTACAGCAATCAGGCCAAAACAAAATGAATGCATGTTTCCCTTATCAAACATAAAAAATAGGGGCGGGTGGTAGGCTTTTCATTTTATTTTATTTTTCCATTTTTTTTTTATAGTCTCGTGTGGGCCATGCCTAATCACCATCAAACACAATACAATGACCCGAGCAACAAACAAATTGGTGATAAAACTGATATATGGAAACAAGATATAATTATATATATTTTTACGAAATAAGTTTAATTATTTACCAAACAGTAAATATATCGTAGATATAAAATATCTAGTTTAAACAGCTGGTTTGATGCCAACAAAATGGGAATGACAATTTTGTGTCCCCAGTGAGCAGTATTAAAAAAAATATCTCCACGATAAGAAATGTTGTCAAGAGTCGGGGTACATTGTTTACTTTAGTGATAGCCGCCATTCATTTCCCTGGCTGCTGTAGCTTCCTACTGCGCATGTCTTATAAGTCACAGCTTTTTATGCTCAAATACATGTACACTCAACAATAGTCCATATCAACACGTGCTTCCTGTCAGCGAAGGGGAACAATAACCTGTAATCTTCCTGTATTGCGTCTGGTCGTAATTTGACTTTCTGTTTGAAGAGTGACGATGTGGCTTTGCGAAAAATATATTATCTCGCGAGGTGAATCAGATAAAATGGAACCACGCGTACATAGTTTGGTTATCAGTATGGTCGGTCGGTTTATAGATTGATTTTCAGCTCAACTTACTTTTGTAAGTTTGAGCTATTGCCATGGTTTGGCATCCGTCGTCCGTGTGTGTGTGTGTCCGTCAACAATTTCCTTTGGCGCAGACTACAGGTTGTACCTTTGGTCTAATCTTTATGAAATTTGTCATGAATGTTGACATTGACATGTAGATGGGAACGAATCATTGTGGAGTCATTCGGCCAAAAAACATGGCCGCTGGCGGCCATCTTAGATTTCAAAATTAAATCCATTGGCGCGGTCCACAGGTAGTACCGTTCGTCTGATCATCATGAAATTTGCCATGGTTTGGCATCCGTCGTCCGTGTGTGTGTGTGTCCGTCAACAATTTCCTTTGGCGCAGACTACAGGTTGTACCTTTGGTCTAATCTTTATGAAATTTGTCATGAATGTTGACATTGACATGTAGATGGGAACGAGTGATTTTGGGGTCGTTCGGCCAAAAAACATGGCCGCCAGCAGCCATCTTGGATTTTACTCTTTGCATGACTAAATCCTTTGGCGCGGGCTACAGCTCGTACTGTTCGTCTGATCATCATAAAATTTGTCATGGATATTAACAATGACATGTAGATGGGAACAAGTAATTTTGGGGTCATTCGGCCAAAAAACATGGTCGCCAGCAGCCATCTTGGATTTTACTCTTTGTATGACTAAATCCTTTAGCACGGGCTACAGGTTGTACCTTTAGTCTGATCATCATAAAATTTGTCATGAATGTTAATAATGACATGTAGATGGGAACGAGTCATTTTGGGGTCATTCGGCCAAAAAACATGGCCGCCAGCAGCCATCTTGGATTTTACTCTTTGTATCACTAAATCCTTTAGCACGGACTACAGGTCGTACCTTTAGTCTGATTATCATAAAATGTGTCATGGCTGTTGAAATTGGAATGTAAATGGGAATGAGTCATTTTGGGGTTATTCGGACAAAAAACATGGCAGCCATCTTGGATTTCAAAATTTAATCCATTAGCATGGGCCACAGGTCGTACTGTTCGTCTGATCATCATGAAATTTGTCATGGATGTTAATATTGACATGTAGATGGGAACGACTAATTTTGGGGTCATTTGGCCAAAAAACATGGTCGCCAGCAGCCATCTTGGATTTTACTCTTTGTATGACTAAATTCTTTAGCATGTGCTACATGTCTTACCTTTAGTCTGATCATCATAAAATTTGTCATGAATGTTAATAATGACATGTAGATGGGAACGAGTCATTTTTTGGGTCATTCGGCTAAAAAACATGGCCACAGCAGCCATCTTGGATTTTACTCTTTGTATGACTAAATTCTTTAGCATGGGCTACAGGGCGTACCTTTAGTCTGATCGTCATAACATTTGTCATGGATGTTAACGATGACATGTAGATGGGAACAACTCATGGCCAGCAGCCATCTTGGATTTTACTTTTCCCTTCATGTCTATAAACTAGTATTAGACATTCAACTTTCCACATTCCTAATCGCTCCATTGACTGTAATACATTAAATTATTCCCTTTCCAAGTTGAGCTACAGTGTCATTGACACTTTCATATTTTACTCTTTGCATCACTAAATCCTTTGATGCAGGTTAGACATTTCAAGTAGCACCTTTCCTATTCCTCCATTTACTGTCAACCATTAAATTATTCCCCTACCTAAGTTGAGCTACAGTGTCATTGACACTTTCATTTTATTTAAAACCAATAAAATGAATTTGGGTCGGTCGGGTTATGGGAAACACGCATTCATTTTGTTTTGGCCTCATAAACTTCAGCGATCGCAAGTCATTAAATAATGGCATGATGTCATGATACATCGCACGCGTTAATATTACACGTGTGTCTTCACCAATAATAATGAAGTTGTTTGTGTGGGTTAATTATGTGATAAACCACTTTATTCCCACCAGTTTGTGCCTAATTCTTTAAATTGTACTATTATTCAGTCAGTTTTAAATTAGCGCACTTCAAATCAGCCCTTGAAATTAGGAAAATGTTCCAGCTAATTTAATACTGTGGCATGTTAGATTTAACAATTTGGCAATGGCATTTCCCACGGCATTGCTTATTTCCATGGCCAATTTCGAGGACTGGAAAATTAATACCATTCATGAGTATTGCAGGCTTTGAGCAAAACTAGTTTATATATGTTAACTTAAATGTTATACGGGGTAAATCTAATTTAAAAAAATGACATGTTATAATCCCACATACAGGTACCGGTATGTACATGTAAATGATATGCAAAGGAATATTCTTAGGTAAGCATGACAGCAGGGGCATGTCTGAGAATATTTTGGGGACAACTATTGTTGTGCCAAGGATGTCCCAATAGATTATGGGGTATTAAACTATTAATATTTCTCAACACCACATAAGTGTTGTTCCTACTTGTTACAAATTTAACCCTACAAGTCGTGGATAAAAACTGAAACAATAAAATTTCATAATTATACCAGTTGTTGATCAATATCCATGAGAATCTATATACACTAAGCCTAAATGTATAAATTCCCATGGATATTGATCAACAACCGGTATAAATAATAAAATTTCAATTAATTATTTTGTTATAAAGAGTTAATTTGGACTTGGACATTTGTTATAGAATTAATTTGGACGTGCAAAATTTGGGCATACATGTATTTCAGGTACATTATATATGTCCTGGATATGCGTGACAAGTATAAAGATATAATTCTACCTGTTCCATCTCACAAGCCTTGAGGAGAGCACTCTAGAGAACAGAAAGTATCAACCAGACGCTGTTTCATGCAAACGCTCATATGTGTTATCTAATTCTGAGAACCAGTTATTTTGTTGTGTTCAGTTTAGAGGAATCACTGAACTAAATGGTTTTCCATAGCGATAGTGTTAACGTTTCGACCGAATTCTCTGAATTTAAGCCTACAGGCTATTCCATCTACCCAGCTAGATTGACACTAGTTGATCACAAATGTGCAAGAAAAATCAAAGGTTATGTGTTTACTTTTTATTAATAAATCCACACTGAATTGTGTTGAAATTGTACGACAGGGCTATCCCACCGCTAAATTTTGACTGGAAAAAGCAAGAACTACAGTAGCTAGATAAATCATTTTCTCACTCACAAAAAAGTCCATTCCCCCATTAATTCACCAATTTAAATTATTCAGATATGATGTACAAATCAAATAAACACGATGTCATCCTTTAATATAGTCCACCTTTAATAATAAGGCCAAAACAAAATGAATGCGTGTTTCCCGTAACCCGACTCAAGTTCATTTTATTTGTTTTAAATAAAAAAAAAAAATCTATAAACCGACCAACCACACTGATATTAACCAAACTATTTACGCGTGGTTCCATTTTATCTGATTCACCTCGCGAGATAAATGATATCTTTATATATTTTTCGCAAAGCCACATTGTCACTCTTCAAACAGTTCTAGTCAAATTACGACCGACCGGACTCAATACCAGAAGAGTACAGGTTATCGCTCCTCTTTGCTGACTGGAAGCATGTGTTTGTGTTGATATGGAGTACCGGTATTGTTGAGTGTACCGGTATTTGAGCAAAAAAGCTGTAGCCGGCTGTTACTTATAAGACATGCGCGGTAGGAAGCTACAGCAGCCAGGGAAATGAATGCGACTATCACTAAAGTAAACATTGTACCCCGACTCTGATAGGAGAATTTCTTATTGTGGAGATATTTGTTTTAAAACTGCTCCCTGGGGACACATACATTGTAATTGTCATTCCCATTTTGTTGACATCAAACTAGATATTTTATATCTATGATATATTTCCTGTTTGGTGGATAATTAAACTTATTATCGTAAAAATATATATAATTATATCTTGTTTGCATATACCGGTTTTATCACCAATTTGTTGGTTGATTGGGTCATGGTATGGTGTTTGATTGTGGTTAAGCGTGTCAGAGTTTGTAAATTCTGCAGTTGAGTACCACGGCCGATCGGCAAGTTCACCTCGGCCGAACGACAAGTACACATGTACCGCTATACTTAAAGTAATTGACCACCAATAACGCGGTGTCACCCCGTTAATATGGCGGTACTATACCGCGGTATCCTCCAATACCGCGGTACTGATACCGCTTGTTAACGCGAACAAGTATGTGTGAGTAAATACCTCCCCTCAAAGAGTTCCATGAAAATCACTGCGGTATTCAACAAAATTAATGCGGTGCCCGCTAAAAGACCGCGGTATCATTATCGCCCAATACCGTAACTCCACCGCCATGACCGTCTCGATACCGCTACAGTTTATTACCGGTATCACCGCGGTCATGACCGGGGTATCACCCCGTTTTTCTGGTCAATTACTTTGAGAATAGCGGTACACCGTGGCCGAAAAGCAACTACATGTACAACAGGGCCAGATGGCATGTACACCATGGTTAGATTTCTGGTTTGTATTGTCTTTTTTCAGTTTAATGAATGTACAATGTACATGTACACCGCAGCAACTACATTTACACCATGGCCGAATGGCAAATACACCACGGCCCAACTGTAGTTAGCCGTTGGAGCCGCGGTGTACATGTAGTTGCATTTCAGATGTGGTGGCAATGCTAACCGCAACGTGGTTAAGTGGTTTTTTTTTTGCCTAGCAGGGTACATGTATTAGTACATGTATGTACCAACCTTGCCAGGTCTATTAAAAAAACTCAAAATAGTGTGCGACGACAAGGAAGTTTCAATTGTATTTAAAGGTACTCAATCTGATTTGATAGTCCCCATATCATTAGATTCGAACAACATTTAAAACAAATATGCCTCGGTCAGAATCTATTAAGGGGAAGGTCAAGTGAACAATTTTGAAAGGGGATTTCCATGCAAATCTCTTTAACAGAAGTTACGTACATGTAGTTGCATACATGAATAATTCTGAGTGATTTGGTGTGGTAATTAAAACAACGGATTGTCAAATATCAGATACACAAAAGCCACTTGACTTTAGAGTTATCCATCTTCATACGCAAATTTGATCCGCGAACTTCTTCTCGTTTACTTTTTGCCAGGCCACTAAAAAGTACCGGTGGTGAAAAATAATGGATTGCAAAAATTTATATCTGATCACTCTGAGCTTTGATGGGTGGGTTCCTCGACTCAAATCAAATATTTGTTTCCCCAAAGCCAAAGAAATAGTAATTTGCGAGCGTTAATTCGGATTATGCATCTTTAAATAGGATAATCGCATTAGAGCTGAAATGAGGGAATGAATAAATAAATGAATGTATACAAAGTGAAATAAAACATTGCTTTTTGTTTGAGAATATTGCCATTTGATTGAAAGAATTATAGATTTCTGAAAAATGGATGAATATATACCGGTATCAGGAATAATGTTTTGTTTATTAGTCTCACTAATCGTTCTCAGTGTTTCTCAAGTTAAATCAGCGACTTCATCACATGTACTGTCATTTCATGTTCATGTACAGAGAAAATTACTGTTCAAACTTACAAAAGTTGTAGGTGATTTCATTTATCAGGTCTTTACTGTATGTTACATCTACAGTAATGCCATAATTAATTGACTCCATAACCACAGCATAATTATGGGTAAATTTTCAGGATTTAGTCGGAAAGCTCTCATCGAGTCATTAATTAGGGCATTACTGTACATGTACATGTATACTTATTACAGTGTTTTTTTTCCTATTTTTCCAGATTTTTCAGAGATGCTTCAGATCTACATGTACCGGTACATCCTGTTCATCACATGCACTATCTATCAGAAGTTCAATTCTGTGATCTGAGATCTCACATGTACTGGTTTCTGAATAAATTAGCAAATTTTGTCAGACAACTTCCTTGAACAGGTGTAAAATTCACATTCACAAGCAGTGATTAAATGGAACTGTAAAGCCAATATGGTTTGTGTGACCCTGCGAGCTCGCATGATGGAAAGACAATATCTACAACAAGGACCAACGATTTTCAAGAATTTGCATCTTATAATACTATAATGAAGTTTTGGGAAACTCAAGATTCTTACCAAACTATTTGAGTTTTTCAAGAGTGCAATGGATGTCTTTGGGGGAGAACCCATTTGTATACTGTACAGTGATTCTTGAATCTGTAGTCACTAAGGAATCCACTCCATGAAGCTGATGCAGATTTCTTTCTCCTGTGCAACAAATCTTAGCATGGCATAGAACAATCTTATATACATGTATGTTTGGAAAGCGCCATACGTTACACGTGAAGGTGTATGTCTAACAGAAAGTGTACTGTTAACCAAAGAAGACCCGAAGACTCCACCATGATGTAATTGCCTTCTGATTAATAAAATATTGGTGCCAACTATGTGAACATAATATTTTTAACTAAATCCAAATTCACCAACAGCCATAATATCACAGTGGGTTATTTTATTACTAGAATGACATGCCCGGTGGTGTCATTTTTAAAAGAAGGTGTACCTGGTAATTTCTTGCTATGTTTGTCATGTTCCAGGATACAGAGTGTGTTGAGAAGTTTGTCCATATGCTCGCTACATACATTTGTATAACATTGTTTTGTCCTGTAAAACTACTGGTGGTGTATGGTGTCTTTTAAGTTTAAGCATATATGGAACTTATCCCAAGACAAATAATATCACCAAAATTATTAAAATTTCCAGTTTTGTGGGTAAGTATATGTGTTTTTAAATACAAATTTTGCGATTTCATTGATATTTAAGGCACAGTGTTAGGCAACACACATCTTATACAAATGTCGACATGATGGGGGGGGGCTTGGGAGATGGTGTTCTATCATATCACAAATACAACCGCTCATGTACCGGTATATTACTGGTGGAAAAGTTGACACTCCTGTAACAACGGAAGGACATTTGATAGGTCAAGCAGGGACATGGCGATTGGGGGGGGGGGGGGGGGTGTCCCCAACTCAGGTCAAAATTTTCAATAGTTGGAAATTGCATGTCTGACGGAACAGTAGGTTGCAATTGTTCTTGTAGTTTTATTTTCCAACAATTTATTAATGGGAAATTGTTTTTAGAACAACATTTGTATATTTCCTACTTTTGATCAATTTGTTTGATCAATTTGTTTTAATGAAGTTGCTATCAGTTGGAAATTTATTGTCATGAATCTCTACTTTGGCTACGTGCCTTGTGTGTACATGTAGAAAAGAGTAGATATTTGTGACATGATCTAGGTCCCTCCCTGTCCGACTTTAGACATCAGTTGGACATTTTCCAACCGTCGGGGGTGTCAGTTAGAAATTTCTCTTGCAAAGTTTGAGGCCAGTCTAAATGATAGATATTCTAGCCACGTCCCCGATCCAAAATCTTTCAATCACGCCATTACAATCGTGCGATAAACTGACAACCGGAATACAAACATGCATTATTATTGTTATGTATATTATCTCATACCAAGCATGCACCCATATGCTTGTGACATACACAACGACAATAGTCTTAATTTGTTACTCGTACTTAGTTCAATCATTGCAAGTTCTTAATTTCACAATAAGTTTATTGTTAACCTCGATTTAGGAGAGTATATATACAAATGATAAATATATACATGTTATATAAATATGCATTCAAATGTTATACTAATCACAATATTAATCATACAGTGTTTATGCTATCTCACACGCATGCGGCCAGGTTCTGACATTTTCAAGTTTTAAGTGTTAGTGTGGTCGGTGATAATCTAGAGGATTTAGAAATGGGAAGGCATACACAGAGGTGCCCTTTTAAAACCTGATTAGCAATATCACATGCGTGTGATCGAGCAAAATAAAATTTCCAAATAAACTATTTACTGGACATCAAAGTTGAGTATAACAAATTGAGAATGTTTGCCTCATATTACATTCTCGAGTGAATTTAGACAACGGTTTCAGACATCGAATTCACCAATATAATATGTATCAAAAGTGAGTTATTCTCATTTTGATGTGGAAAGTTAATTGAAAAGAGCAAGTAAATTAAATTAATATTTAGTTCTTGTACATGTATATACATGTATCCATTTTGAGCCTCTTCAGAGTGGATAACGTTATACAAATGTTTACTATAAATTTTTCTGACCTACATGTACCACTAACTAAATTCCTTAACCATGTGTTACGCCAGCTATTGAAGTAATGACCACTTTTGAAGTAGTTCTCCACTTTTGAAGTAAAAACGCCAGCTTTTGAAGTACCTCACCACTTTTGTAATAAAATCGCCAGCTTTTGTAGTAAAGTGAGGTCTCCGCTTTTGAAGTAAAAAACGCCAGATTTTGTAGTAAAAAAACTAGGTCTCCACACCTGTAATCGACCATACGAGTGTGATGTGGTTTGAATAGCTTTCAGTCATACCAACAAGAAATCAGTCAATCGCCCATACACGTGTGACATGTACCAAAAAGCACTTAGTGAATCCGGTTGCGTGACAAAAGAATACACACCGGTAATCGACCATACGAGTGTGACGTGGTTTGAATAGCCTCCAGTCATACCAACACAAGATAAATCAGTCAATCGCTTTACACGTGTGACGTATACCAAAAGGCACTTAGTGAGTCCGGTTCCGTGACAAAACAATCCACACCGGTAATCGACCACATGCATGTGATGTGGTTCGAATAGCCTTCAGTCATACCAACACAAGATAACTTACAGCGTCATCGCCCATACAACTGTGACGTGTTCCAAAAGGCATTAGTGGGTCCGTTTCCCTGCCTAAGCTTATTAACACACATAGGTGACAAATCATACGAGTATATACGATTGTTCCCAGTCAGCCTGACAACCCACGTCATTGAATGCCCTTACAAGTGCGACCTTTGTCAGAAGAAGTTTGATTTGACATTGAGTGAGACAAGACGTTTTGTCAGTCCAGTAACATGCAACATACCGGTATATAGTTCATCGAAAATAGGTGATGTAGTAGTTCCAACGGAACATAGTTGGTATATTTGGCCTCACTTTTAATTGCATATTCATACCCTCGAAATTAGGTGATCCGCCGACGCTTTAGGGACAGCAGAAAATGTTCGGTTTATTAGCTTCGTCTCTGGAAGGCGACATTAACAACAAATTTCGATCATTGAAATTATGTCACATAACCGAAGTATTAGAACTACGTCAAACGTGGCCAGCTATAAAACACGGGGTCCAGTAATGTGTTGTGTGGAAACCATTGGGTTCACATATCCTCTGATGATTGAGTATATAAAATAACGGAGTCGATGGCGTTATGTCGCTATACAGGGAAAGTTAAACTTTCAAATCTCAATGTTCTTGACGCCAAAGGTTCAGTCTCCTTTCAAAATTTATTCAACACAATATACGAATACAAATAATTTTATTGTCAATTTTCAGTCACAGCAATATATAATGAAACGCATAACAAAATTAAGAATGAATGGAACGATGTTGTTGATATAGTTAAATAATAATTAGTCAACTTTATCCTTAACCTCCCCTTGGACGCTATATTTCTTGAATAGTTATGTATAATATTGTATAGCTTGATCCCTTATCGCCTCTCATCTACATCAACAATTCTGCTATCTAAATCTTTTTTGTTTATTATGGTCAATAAATTAAATCAATATTCTATCATGAAGACAATATATGATGGTATACATATTTACTATTGCTATGTTGCACCTATCAATTGGGGTCAGACTAAGTGGTGTACTATATACAGGGAAGGTTGAGGTGTCTCGTTGACTGATAACTTAACATAAAAACAATGATAAATTATTTTGAGATATCTCAGAACACAACAAAACACACATACCAAAACACAATATATGTAGGTACATATTCTAGTTGGTAGTCTATATTGTTAATGGTCACTGATCCGAAATATTGCATGCACTTATATTTCAGCAATTAGTTTAAATCTTGAAGTGTGTAGTTTATAAAGAAAGTCTTATAATTTTAGTAATACACCAGATCTCTAAATCTACCAGCCATGCAAATTCGTCCACTGATTCACGTTTACTGAAGCCAAAATATAATAAATCAAGTTCACAGTTCACCCAGAAACATTCCTCAAGCCTTTTGGTACACGTCACACGTGTATGGACGATTGACTGTGATTTGTCTTGTGATAGTTTAACTGAAAGCTATTCAAACCACGTTACACTCGTATGGTCGATTACCGGTGTAGATTCTTTTGTCACCGAACGGACTCATTAAGTACCTTTTGGTACACGTCACACGTGTATGGACGATTGACTGTGTGATAGTTTAACTGAAAGCTATTCAAACCACGTCACACTCGTATGGTCGATTACCGGTGTGTATTCTTTTGTCACGCAACCAGACTCACTAAGTGCCTTTTGGTACACGTCACACGTGTATGGGCGATTGACTGTGTGATTTCTCTTGTGTTGGCATGCCTGAAAGCTATTCAAACCACATCACACTCGTATGGGCGATAGCGACAATGTATTATCGGGTTGACTTTGTCATGAAAATCGTTCAGCGCCCGTCAAAATGTATTGAGTCAGTTTACTTCAAAAGCTGTAATTTTGTTATTACAAAAGTGGAGACCTACAAAAGCTGGCGTGTTTTACTTCAAAAGCGGAGACCTCACTTTACTACAAAAGCTGGCGATTTTATTACAAAAGTTGTGAGGTACTTCAAAAGCTGGCGTTTTTTACTTCAAAAGTGGAGACCTACTTCCAAAAGTGGTCAGTTACTTCAAAAGCTGGCGTAACAACCATGACAACAAAAAGCAATTATTAATAGGTTCAATTAGATTATCAAAGAAAGAATATACGCCACTGAAGTATTCCAGTCAATCCCCCTTGCAGGTAGATGTTATATGTTATGCACATCAATTTGAAAGCATGCGATATTTTAAAGGAGACAAGTTTTGTAATACAGCCTTACGGTTTTGACATACAAATATTGTTAGTAAAATGCTTAACTTTTCCATTTTGTGTTGTTAAATCTATGTATCATGGTTCGGATATATCGATATTCCGGAAGATTCGTCCGTATAGTTTAACGACCTTGATCAACGCATATTGCATATTGACCGGACAGTCCTTTATTGATGCAGTAGCGCATTGTAAAATGATAAGTGCCGGAACGAATTGTAAAAACAGTTTTAAAAAATACAGCTTTACGGTTGTGACATAGCCAGTAATTGGGTACCGTTACAGTATTCTCGACGCTACCTGGTATGACCGAGACCCCGATAAAAAATCATTCAATCACGCCATTACAATCGTGCGATAAAACTGACAACCGGAATACAAACATGCATTATTATTGTTATGTATATTATCTCGTACCAAGCGTACGCCCATATGCTTGTGACATACACAACGAAAATAGTCTTAATTTGTTACTGGCACTTAGTTCAATCGTGGCAAGTTCTTAATTTCACAATAAGTTTATTGTTAACCTCCATTTAGGAGAGCATATATACAGATGACAAATATATACATGTTATATAAATATGTATGCAAATGTTATACTAATCACACTATTAATCATACAGTGTTATGTCATGTCACACGCATGCGGCCATGTTCTGGCATTTGTATGTGTTAGTGAGGTCGGTGATAATCTAGAGGATTTAGAAATGGGAAGGCATACACAGAGGTGTCCGATTATCAGTTGCCATTTTAAAACCTGATTAGCAATATTACATGCGTGTGATCGAGCGAAATAAAATTTCCAAATAAACTATTTACTGGACATCAAAGTTCAGTATTTCTGACCTACACGTACCACTATCTAAAATTCCTGAACCATGACAACAAAAAGCAATTATTAATAGGTTCAATTAGATTATCAAAGAAAAAACATACGCCACTGAAGGATTCCAGTCAATCCCCCTTCCAGGTAGATGTTATATGTTATGCACAGCAATTTGAAAGCATGCGATATTTTAAAGGAAACAAGTTTTGTAACAGAGCCTTACTACCATTTTCTGTTGTTAAATCTATGTATCATGGTTGCATGGATATATCGATATTCCGGAAGATTCGTCCATATAGTTTAACGACCTTGATCAACGCAATGAACGCATATTGCATATAGATCTGACAGTCCTTTATTGAGGCAGTAGCGCAGTGTAAAACAAGTTTTAAAATATACAGCCTTATGGTTGTGGCATAGCCAGTAAATGGGTACCGTTACAGTATTCTCGACGCTACCTGACATGCCCGAGTATTTGGTGTCGATTAAATTTTGTGAGATATGACAATTATCCCAAGAAATATTGTCACTATAAAATGCTTAAATTTTCCATTCGTGTGGTTAAATCTATGAGTTTCCAACTTGAAATTTCCCGCTTCCATTGAACCACTCACATTTCTGTCATGGATGTAGAGGGAATCATATAGCATAATTATATCAGTTCAGTGTGAGATAAACACAGAACCGCATATGTGTGTTACCTGTCAAGTGGGAAATGACATAGTCGTGATATGGCCTAGCGGCTGAAACGACGTTAAACCCTCAATCAAACAAAGTTACCTGTCAATAGGTTATGAGATGCATGCGATTTTGTGTATAATTATCTTTCGAACCAAGCGTGCGGTATTGATATAGTGGCAGGTGCGTCCGTATGCTTGCGACATGCAATGTGATAACAGTCCACACATCTGTTAATTGCTCCTATTAATTCATGGCTATTTCTTAATTTCACAGTGCGTTTCAGAGTTGTTGATATTCCCGGAAGTTTGTCCGTATGCATGCTTGCTACATGTAACAGAGTGTTACGCCAAATACAAGTAACAGGGGTACGCGCCGTTCTGCTAAGTACGCTCACCCAACTACTCTTGTGGATCTAAATAAGGATACATGTATGCTTCTATGTCCACCCTGTACTCTTATACTTGTATGCTTAATTATGTTTTTAATTTGCTGCCCTATATAGCAGGGGGGATTCTTCCGGCACGTATGCCGGGGTGGGTGGGTGGTCAAAGCCACCAACAAGCATTTTTTTCCGCAACTAAAAAAAAAATGTCCTGCTTGTTTTTTTAGTGTTTTGGCAATGGGTTGGGCTTCAAAACCACTTTGAATGAGAGAAATAATGTAATTCTAACTGGTAAACTGACTGCAGGCAGTTATCGTGTTGTATTTTGTTGCAAATTTTGAAATCCAAGATGGCCGCTGGCAGCCATGTTTTTTTGGCCGAATGACCTCAAAATGACTCATTCCTACATGTCCATGTTAACATCCATGATAAATAGTATGCACAGAAATCCATATACAGCTGTTTACAGTGAATTTCCCCCCGCAAATCTCTGTTTTAGTGTTAAAAGTGGGGGGGGGGGGGTGGGTGTCAAAAAATGGTCGGAAAAAAACTGCCGAAAACGGAAACAAATTTGGCGGTGGGGGTGGGTGGGTACAAAAAATGATCGAAAGGGAAAAAATGCCATACGTGCCTGAAATATTTTTCCGACCCTCCCCCTGTATATAGTGTGTATTTGTGTCCGTATGTTTATTTAAACTGTGGGATTGTCAGGCAGACTATATATACTAAAGGCCAATCAGAATGGATTATTTACTCAGATCAAGAAATGATGTTGCTGTTTGGTAAAACCTATTTTCGACAAAACATTTCTGAATTTGGGACATTTATATGATTGACATAATAGAGCTTTCCAGGCTGACTTTATGCTATGTTGGGAATTGCTACCGTGTCGCCCCGTATACTCGTATCGACATTGGCAGAATTATCCACCCTGTACTCTTATTCCGCACTGCATGTATGCTTATTTAGACCCCGCGAGGGTACCTCCAATTTATGCACAGAAGCATTGGCAGCTCAGATTTGAATCATGCGCTGAAAGTGCTGGGATAAATTGATATTCCGTGACTATATGTACGATTACGAATATATCAATCCAAGTTGTAACATGGTATTTTAGTTTGATGACACAGACATTTCTCCGAGTGGTCTAGCACACGTAGTACCCTGTACGTAACATCCTATAATTATTGTAATATTGAACTTAATGATCAACTTGGTGGTTGCTCCATTTATACGTGTCACGTACGATCATATTAATACTGTTATAGATGTACATACAATGTATACTGTAAATAATATTCCCAATGGCATGTTATAAACAAAATAACTTCTCTGCTTACAGGTTCAATGGTGAAATCATGGCGGTCACGCGGTGTAACGTCGATGTAAATAACAAGATATGGACAAGGCTGCCTTGGCAACGACGCAGATAAACTATAATCAACCAACCAAGAACCACGGTGGAATGTATGAGTTAGACACAAATTCCACAATCAATGATTTTGGTATACATATGATGTCATGTGCTGTAATTTGGTTTCTGTGCAAGAGGCGATTACATTCAAAAAGACTATCCTCTTTGGAGCCCTTAATTTTCTTGTATAGTTCAAGGGATCTCAGAAAGCTTCAGTTAGTTTTAGAGCTTGTTCTTCTACACACATGAGGGTGAGTCTGATGTAAGACAGCCAACCAGTAGCAATATATATGTATATATAGCAGAGACTGACTTTCGAATTGTTCCAATACATTCAAGTTGAAGGAAAAGTCTAGTTATTGATGTGAAACCCATTAATGGAACTGAAACATGCACGCTTATAGTTTAAAGGATGACCAAAATATTACGTGAATGTGTTAAACGGCTGTTTGTTTTGTGTCTTTGTATTATTGAAATTGAAGACTATAGCTATACTATATCATTCCACAATCACGATTTCTGCTGTGTACACAAAAGAAGGCCGCGGACCCCCGGGATATGCATGTTTGCTGTTTGATAAGTTAATATTCGAAAACGTCCAGCGCAGCACGTCAAGCATCAGTAGACTATAACATTTCATATGTATGGCGGGAAAAAAAGGTCCAACGATAGCCGAACTATATGTTTGGCCAATAAATATCGGTAAACACTCTTCGTTGAATATGATTTTTTTTTGCAGGATTAGCAGCCTATTGTTTGGATCGACCACACTCTTTTGTACAGATGTAATGAACACATATGTGTTGTCTTGCCCAACAGCATTGTGTACAAGAACAATACAAAATAGTGTAATGGCGGTGAACACTATTGTTTGGATCAACCACACAAATGTGTACGCATGTGATTAACACATATGTGTAGTCTCGCTCAACAACATTGTGTACAATAACAATACAAACGTGTGTGGTAGCGGCGAACATATTGTTTCCTTAGTGCAAACATATTTGTGTCCATTCAACGAACAAATAAATGTGCTGGACCCAAACATCTTTGTGTGTGTCAACTACACAACTTTGTAGGTCAGTAACCACACATAAACTGTTCATCTGCATCCACACATTCTTGTGCGCAACTTAGCACACATTTAATGTGTGTCTACAAAGAACAAGTTGTTTTGGTCGATCCACACAGTATGTTCGCCACCACCACACAACATATGTGTGGTCATTTGCCACACAATTCACCACACAATGTTGTTGTCGATCAAATGGCTACACAAACTGTGTGGTAACTGTGTGGTTCTACCACACAGTCGTTTTAAGAGTGTACAGTATATATATATATACAGCCTATAATATAGACTGGGATTTGTGGATGCGAAGGCCTATATACAGGCACGCTTAACCACCTGCCACAGCAGACAGTCGCACAAACACGGAGTTAACGAAATGTATAGGGGATATTTTGCATGGGATCCATACCTATATAGGTGGAGGCATGCTACCGAACATGGTTTGAGTGACTTTTTTTCCGCACGATGTCGCCTCGGTTGCTCTTTATTGGAGATTCGATCGATGGTTTACACTATAGCTGCCAAGAATGCAAATATAGTACACTATATATTGATATAATGTGTGCTCTCATCTATAACTACGAGCAGCATCAGTATATAACCACCAACTCAAAGTTTGTGATTATGTTGTGGTTGATTTAGTTAAATTCGCATGTTTCCGTGGTCTGACCGTGGATTGTAGTAAAATAGACTACAGAGCGCGCGGTATCAAACCCTGGAGGATCTTTAATACAAGCGTACTTGACCAATCCATTGTTACGAATTTGTTAAAGCATTTTAGTAACGTATTCAAAACTTGGGTTGATTCTTCCCGTGTATCAATGCACATTCACTGTGTCGATGCATGTAGCCACCGAAGGGGTTATCGTGATAATATAGCTTATAGCCTATACGACCATTCAAAGAAAGTAATATAGCCAAAAATACAGTAGTTATCAACAATTGTGTGTGTGGGGGGGGGGGCGGTGGTAATAACCTTTGTTTTCTCATTCAATGCTAAATTCTCAGAAGCATTTAATTATTTTGCCATAAATTAGCAATCGATGGGCCATATTTATTAATCGACATCATAAGTTAGGGTAGGTCTAGTCACTGCATAAATGTGAATTTATTCTTATCAACAGCGATGCCATATGTATAAACACATTCCCTGTCCCCAATACGAAGAAATTTGCCCGGGGAGTTGATTTTAAACCTTTATTCGCGTAAAAACGTTTAAAAAATCAGATCACGGAAGCATTTTTTCGATATCGTGTGCGTAATACGTCATACACTACACATTTATTGACTAGGCAACGCCAAACGACCATGTCGTAATTGCAGCGATATTTCTCCGAGGGCGGGGCTATACATCCACGTTACTATTATTAGAAATATTGACTTATCTGGCAGGACGTACTTATTAAGCAGAACACCGGTGTTCTGCTTAATAAGTACGTTGCCAGATAAGTCAGTATCTAAAAATAGAATGGCTTAAGCATGGGCCCCGGTCCGCACATGTGCTATGGACGAGCTCTGATTGGCTCTGCACATAAAGGTAAAGGTCATACTTCGTGTCGGGATAATACATTTTGCCAAATTTGTTATTTTGCTGTCACTCAAGATTCTGTGTTCTTTGAGAATCAGGTGTCCTGCCGATAACAAACTCTAATTGACGCGCGCAAATTTCACTGAGTTTCATTTCAACCTGAATAGAAGATAGATCTAAGAAGATTTACAAGACTTTCGTCCTCTTATAACTAGTTAAAGCTTTCCTATGAAACAATAAGGACAAACAGTATAAAAACTCATTCTTTGAGTTTGTCAAAACAATCATTGAAATTTGAATGGAACCACCTGGAGGACACGGCCAGCGCATATGATTTAACATCAACAACAACATTAACAGCGTAAGTCGTCCAACGGTGAACCTACAGTCAAATCAAGGCTCCTAGCCTCCTACACCGACAGACATACAGATGCAGATCGAACTTGAAACAAGATAATCACAAAGTGAGTATTTATCAGGTCTGGCAAATGTGAGAATACAGCTACTAGTACAATACATGTAGCTGTATTCAGCTAACCTAGCTGTATTCAGCTATATATTATACTCTCAATTTACTCAAACCGGCTGTTTTTCGATAATAAACTAGAAGCGCTAATTTGCGCATCAAAATTAGGCTACCATATTCTCCGGTCACCCTCAACCAAATCAAAATCGTCGCTTGTGTTCTGACAAAGTGTTGCCTTTTGTCGACACGGCAATTCTGATTTTGTGTGAAAACTTACTACGGTGGTCGATGTCAGTAAATATTCTGGGGACTATTTTCTGCAAATGCATTCATTAACTAACTTATAAAATAAAGATCAAATTCATCCCAAACACTCGTTTACTTCTTCCCGATGCTAAACCGGTAGGGGCGTTACGCCGTTAGAATGGTGTACCTATAATAGGCTATATCAAGCATTTAGAATTACATACCAATAGCGGTTTGTGAACGATACTGGTAACTATTCATAACTGTATATACAGATATTGTGCGGCATATTGCAAATGTATGGCACAACATAGGGACAACTGAAATGAAAATGCGACTTATATAATTTCTGAAGTATTTCAAACATGAAGTCCTGGTCGTCAGCGAGTCAGAACTATTCAATCTGTTTTGGCGGGAAAATATATAATGTGTGAAAACTTACTAAACATAACATTGGTATTTGTATTTTCGCGATACGACATACAAGTATGCGTTTCCGTATTTTTGGAGAGAATCAGCTCAAGCAGTGAGTGGAACTCGCTCGGTTAAACTCTGGCTAGAGATGTTCCCCCTTTTACCTGTTTTAACGCACCAACCAAACTGCGTTTTAGCAGCATCATATTGATACTTCCGGGAATGATTAAGATGTTCCATCTTCGGTGATAAATATTGTATTTAATGTATTTTTCAAGGTATTCCGCATTGCATAAGAGAGTTATTAACCGTTATGATCGACCGCCGTAGTAAGTTTTCACACATAATCACCATCGCCGTGCCGACAAAAGGCAACACTTTGTCAGAACACAAGCGACGATTTTGATTTGGTTGAGGGTGGCCGGAGAATAGGGTAGCCTAATTTTGATGCGCAAATTAGCGCTTCTAGTTTATTATCGAAAAACAGCTGGGTTGAGAGTATAATATATAGCTGAATACAGCTAGGTTAGCTGAATACAGCTATTGTAGCTGTATTCTCACATTTGCCAGACCTGTTTACTATATTATATATTATAATATAAGTGTTTTCCACGTAAAAACATTCAATTAATTCTATTCAATATAATTCATTGTCATTGACGCGAAATTAGGTTACTTAGTACAACTGACCTCCTCGATACAATCATTATGATTGAACGCTGAAATGCATAAAACTAAAAGGCCATGCGTTGAAATTATTCAGATTCAGGGGTCATTGATATTGTTGCCACATTTTGGTGTGTTGGCTGGTTGGAAACGGGCCAGCTCGTCCCACTCCCAGATCTACTCGTGGCCATATACTATAGCGACGAGGTCGCCGAGTCACTATGTGGCCATGGAAACGACGATTAGCTTTCTTGAGTAAATTCTCCCAGCCTGCAAAGGTATTTGTGTCAACGGCGTCACTGGTGCCTTGTATCGCAACTACCGTAACGGTGCATATATTTATTTATTATCAGGGAATTTCATAGGTAATGGTAGATAAAGAGTGATACCATGCAAAACAAATCACTCAACCATGCAGGATAGATATGCCTACGGCTACATGTATACTGAAATGGAGCCTATACAAGTTGGTAGAGGTACCGGTATATCAGGAGACATCGGGTCGTCATCTTTGTATCCCGTCCCATATGGAATCCATATCCCCCCTCGGCTCAGGGTTCCCATATGGGGTCGATGTCCGCCATTTTGTTTTTCATGGAACTCTGCCACCTCGGGTATATTTTCGGTGTATTTTGGCGCCAAGAAAAGGGATATCTGTCGGAAATCAAGTTCTGTTAATTTAAAGACATCAACCCTGATAATTAGGAAAAATGTCCATAATTTGCAAAAAAAATGCCTAGGAGAAATATTTCTCCTAGGCAAAAACAGCGTCAGACCGATTCTCCGAAGACCTATTACTACGAAGGCCCACAACTCCGAAGACCCGATTCTCCGACGGCCCACAACTCTGAAGACCCAATTCTCCGACGGCCCATAACTCCGAAGATCCGATTCTCCGAAAGCCCATAACTCCGAAGGGCCGATTCTCCGAAGACCTATAACTCCGAAGGGCCGATTCTCCGAAGACCTATAACTCTGAAGGCCCGATTCTCCGACGGCCCATAACTCCGAAGGTCCGATTCTCCGAAGATTTTGTTTTATCGGGGTATTATCGTTTACTAAATAGTGTACAGTCCAGTGGCGAAGCCAAGGGGTCCCAAAATTCATACTGCCCCCATTAAACCTCTACTTGCTATTTCAGACAATATGGGCCCCTACCAAAACATGTCCAATGTCATGTAAACGCCCGGAAATCGTTCAAAATATTCAAACTTTTCCTACTGCCCCCACCTAAAGGGAATCCTGGCCCGCCACTGACTATACGCCAGATACTATAACGTTACGTTGGCCCATGAGACGCCAGAGTAAAATGTACAGGGGTGAACGGGGAAGAACTTGTCCTTGTTCATATATTAAATGAACTTGATTGCATCAAATCACCCCAATGCAGTCGGATGTGCACAGTTTAATCATATTAATTGTATTATAAGACGTACATGTACATTGTGGCAAAATAATTGTATTTCTTACTTAAATTTAAGCATTCTGTGGAAAATTAAGGCTTGTAGCACACTACTGATGGTGTAGATATCACCTTATTATAATACATAGTTAACGTTTCCAATATATAAGAGGCCCCTTCCCCCCTTTCGTACGCCGGATTCCACCCATTTTGGACCCGTACGCCGGATTCATGATGTCAATTTGAAGCTGGACGCCGGATTCCAGGGTTAATTTGAAACTGGACGCCGGATTCCAGTGTCTTTCCTAGGGCCCCATTGATTCCGCCACTGGACTGTACACTATTTAATAAGCGATAAAACATGATCTTCGGAGAATCGGCCAGTCGGAGTTATAGACCTTCGGAGTTATGGGCGTTCGGAGTTATAGGCCTTCGGAGTTATGGGCTTTCGGAGTTATGGGTCTTTGGAGTTATGGGATTTTGGAGAATCGGGACTTCGGAGTTATGGGCTTTCGGAGAATCGGGGCGTCGGAGAATCGGACCTTCGAAGAATCGGACCTTCGGATTTATGGGTCTTCGGAAAATCGCTACGTAACCGGCAAAAACAGCATTCTATTAGGCTTTTATTTTTAATTGTCCAAAACAATCTCGAATTGTTCAATTATGTTACTGAATGTGTTAGATCTTGTTAGAAATCAAATGTCATCTAAATAATTTGATCATTACTGATATTTAAGAACTTCAACTATATGTAACCATATTTGTTTTTATTTCAAAATACTTTCTGAGTATTAATTATATAATAATATAAGCCAACACACAACAACAACATAAATGGTACTGTTTTGAAAGTTCATGTTTCTTGCAATAGGAAATTTGTATGGGCCAATTCCTTTGAATTATGGGCATATAATATTGATATTGGTAATTACGTGGACCCTTCTGTATCTGTTCATGACTCGTATTGACTGACTTAGGTTTTCTCCGCACGGACTCCAATTATGTAACACATGTGTTGGGAAGATGTGTTTTGGGTACCCAGTAGTACATTACCAGTCGATTTGCAACATCCTACCTGTCAAAGTTTGTTGTGAGCAAACCCGCCCTGTCGCCCAGCTTGAATCACAACTGGCTATTATCTACGGGTCAGGCAAAGAATTCACCAAAAAAAAATATGCTGAAATGAGTTTTATGGCTTTTCATTTCATAATGAGGGTTGTGAATACTGATTTTACTGATAGGCAATCAAAGAGAAACTATTTCACAACATACTAATATTTTAACATTGTTGATATACATGTATATATATAGAGGATCTACATCGGCTCCTATTAGACATGCAATAACGTTTCACATAACTGCCCTCATAAAGAAATAGTCCAAGATAAATAAAGACTCTTTGTCGTATTTAATGGCGTATATTTAATGACATAATTTTTCAAACTCTTCATTCATTATAGCTTGTGGGAAAAATATTGGAAGCCACAGTATTTTGAGACGTAGTGTACGGAATATAAACAGACGACAGACCGATTTCAAGATTGACCCAGCTGGCACTATTTCCTATTATTAAACGAACGTTTAATATCACAATTTATAGAATGGGTTTATTGAATGGAATAAGTGTAGGACCATGTAATAAATATATTTTATAACATTTTTTCGTACATTTTTGTTTACTGTTACATGTATTTGACAAAACTTGCTGCATACAAAATTCTGAGCCATCCTTCTGTTTGGTTTCAGACCAAGTCAATATGATACTAGTTGCTACAATCTAGTTTGGGAACACGAACGAACATACTGACATCCAGGGGATACAGAGGCAACCTGTTGAAAGCATGAGGGACATTTTCAAGTGATGGGTGAGTATTTGTAGAGGCAGCTAGATATTTCTCTCCAGTGTTCGCGCTGGACCGAAAAATATTTTATCCAAATGAAAATTTTATTAGCCAAATGAAAAAAACTTTAGCCAAATGTTTTTTTGCCAATTAAATCCTCATTTTCTGGGCGGTTCACAATTAATGACTAAAATATTCGCTTTAAACTTTATTTGTTATTCAGTATAAAAACATAATTAAAACAACACAAAAACAACTTTAAAAACAATATTATACGAACATATGTATGTATTATATCACACAAGCAGATCAATTCATAAAACATTACTATAGAATACGGCGGGATTTCACATCGCAAAAGCCCGCATAAATTCCCTAAGCTAATTGTAATAACTCTATGTCGTTGACACTCGTTGATGAGAAGCCAGTTTATTAAACGGGATTCAGATTACGCAACCATTGATTAAGAACTGCTCTTCTGAACAAAGCATTTAGGTATTTTATCTTACAGACGGCTTAATCAGTTACATAACCAGTATACAGCTTAAGCATTTTGACGATTAGGCTGGTTAAATGTCATCGACGGCGTATTAACATAAGTACGAAATACTTTCGTCACATAACTTCGATCTATTCAGCGCTTTTATTAATTAGCTTTACGACTCCATGTAAAAAAAAGTTTAGCCAAATGAAATTTTTATTAGCCAAATTCGAATAATATTAGCCATTGGCTAATTTGGCTACCGACAGCGCGAACACTGTTTCTCTCTAAATCACGGATTTGAAAATAGAATAAGGGTAGGACCATGTAATAAATATATTTTATAACATTTGTTAGTACATTATAGTTTACTGTTACATGTATGTGATAAAACTTGCTGCATCAAAAATTCTGAGCAATTCTTCTGTTTGGTTTCAGACCAAGTCAATATGATACTAGTCGCTAAAATCCAGTTTGGGAACATAAACAAACATACTGACATCCAGGGGATACAGAACCACTTGTTTTATGATTGACAGGTACAAAATCTATTCTAGCCGTGGTTATCCGATCTGAATGTAATTTGGTATGGAGGTTTGCCATCACAAATACTTTCAAAAGAGTGCCCAATTGCGTTATTTGTGTTTTTATTTTGTCTGATTAATCGACCTTCATAACATTTTCTCGGATTAAGACATCTTTCAAAATAAGCCAGATAAGAAAATTAATAAACCTCATTAGAAAGATACCTTGGTGGGGGTATTACATGTATATATTATATATATATTATATATTATATATATTATACCAAGCTCTTTCCTAAGTAAAATAAAATAGAAAAATTGGCCATGCAAGTACTTGGCCCATGTATCTACTATCTAGCTACTAACTATAGCAAGGGCGATTTTTATCTCACAGATTTTTGGTAATGGGCAGGTGGTGGGTGGTCATTTTCAGATTAGTGATTTAACATCATAACTTGAACAAATATCAACTGATTTGTTGATATTTGAATCAATTTGATACAGGTATATGAAACTTGCCCATTAATGCTCAACAATGTCTTGATCGAGTTTGAAAACCGGTCAGGTATGTGAAGCACAGCCCTTAATTAGTTAATTTTTAATAGTGCCATAACTTGAAAAAAAATGAATCAACTGAATTTCGATCCTACTCAGGCAGCCAGGCTACTGGTAACTCTTAAGAAGAATTAGGATAGATGAAACAGTAACTATTAAGGTTTTGGATCTACCACGGGTAACTTGAATTTTTAGCTGCATTAATTTTAGACTTATTTTAGTTCAACTGAGAAATTGTTTAGAGGTGCCACGATTATTGATTTTGATAATCGATGATCGGTTGTCAATAATAGACTATAATCGATTAATCGTACCTAATAACTTCAGTGGAAGATTTCCGTAATATGGCCTATTGGCTGGGGGCTGGTTAAATGCACTGTCGCTGATTGTGGCATCGGCTGATGTAATTTTTTACATTAATAAAGTGCATCATAAACCACTGTTAATGACCAATGAACACAATGTATTGAATACCACCACAGTTCTCGGCGATGTTATGATAATAATATTTGTGAGTTCATTTGAACGAACTTTGCGATTGATTTCAGTTACGAATAGCCAAACATACAAACAATATAAAAGTAGGAAAGTTAGAAACTATAAGTTTCATCAAACATCCAGTGCGTGGTTAACAATCACAAACGTGTGCCCCCACCCGCAAATTACAGGACTTAGAACAAGTTAAGTATGATACACGATAACCTGTATTAGTAACATCTAAGGTGACAGTCGGCACATTTCACCTGTCAAGTTTAAATTTATATACAACGACGTCGCCATAAGTTCAAAGCTGCAGTGCCACCGATTTGTAGAATATACAATGGGCCGAAGAGTAACCATGTTGCATCATCAAATGAACTGCCGAGTGTTTGCAACATAAGTTATTAGTACTCATGTTGTCGGAATCTCTTTGATTAAATTGATGTTGTTAACCCTTCAGTTGTAGATTAAACTGTAAAAAAAACACCGTATTCAATAATACCCGGCATTTTCCGACGTCTGAAATAAATAACGCAGATTAATCGACTATGGAAATGGTAATCGATTATCGGCTTTATCAACGGTTCATCGATTATACGATTAATCGTGGCACCCCTAAAATGTTTATGACTGCTTGTCCAGGCAACTTAACTTGAAAGAGTTGTGTGGTATAGCATGATACAAGGTGATTTGGGACCAATACCAACACGAACCGATGGGTGGTATTGGTCCTGTTGAGTCTTGTATCATGCTATAACACACAACCCAAGACACTGTAACATTTTTACCATGTTGACAATTCTAACAATTGGAAAAAAATGCTCCATCTGTGAGTTTGCATGCCAAAAGTTACATTTTGAACGAATCTGATAACATTACTCTCACATGCCTTTAGAATAATCATGATGGCCCAATGATGAATTTTGTTTACATGATTCCAAATGATAACAACCAAGATCAGAATAAAAATTGAGGTCTGTTGGATTGGGAAGAAGATGTTAAAGCTTTCAGAGGGGTAGTTGTGGAAAATGTTTTCTGTATAATTCCAAGTGATGTCCACCAAGATGACTTGGATAAGAAAAAAAATCTATATTTTTTTGCCAACTCTTTCCATGATGGGAGGTGGAAGTGGGTTGAGATATTTAGACCTGAGTATCCCCTCTCCACCATGAATGAGCATAAGAAAAACAAGTTTAAGTTTGTTACAAACCTATGTAACACAGCCATTTATTGATGAATTGTGACAATTTTTGGTACATGACTTTATTCTCATATTTGACAGAAAGTCAGGCCAGCCCCGTCTTTTAACCAGAGTTATCCCACTTATTTATATGTAATTTTATGTCCATTAGTGTGGTAACTTTATAACAAATGTCAGCTAATTAAATTCATATTTGGTTTATCGATCTTTCACAACAATGTCTTGATTGAGTTAAACAACCAGTTTTGTCCAATTTGTTTTACCTGAGTTACAGCCCTTAGTTTATCTCTTTTGAGCATTTTTTGGGAAATTTATGTCTGATGCACGATAACTTGAACAAACTTCAACTGATTCCATTCGTATTGGGTGTATCGATCTTTTACAACAATATCCTGAACGAGTTCGAAAACCAAATTTGTCCGACATTTTTTACCTGCGTTATGGCCCCTAGATTGTCTATTTTAGCAATTTTATGACTGTTGGCACGGAAATTTCAACTGTATCCATTCATATTGAGTGTATGGATCATTCACAGCAATATCATGATTGAGTTCGAAAACCAGATTTGTCCTATTATTTTTACGGCCCTAGTTTGTTTATTGTCAGCAAGTTTATAACCATTTGCGTGATAACTTGAAGAAACTTTCAACTGATTCCATTCATATTGGGTATATGGACCTTTCACAACTATAATCAATATCTCGGTTGAGTTCAAAAACGTGGTTTTAGTCTGGTCGATAAACTAAAATTTTAGGGTCAACCTAGAAAAAATTTGGACTAAGTTGGTTTCTATTCCATTTTGAAGAGGAGTATACCCTCTATAACATATCCAAAATCCGCTAAAATCCGCTTTGAGCATTTTCTGTAATACAAGATGGCGTCCATGATGGCAGTTGGTATAGAAAAATCCTGAATTTCGGTGGTAGGTGCGCCAACAAATACCAAATTGGTAATAAAATAAAATCCACACAAACAATCCTTAGTCATAAACCATATCGGTAGAATGTCTGTCCAAAATGGCCGCTAAAATGAACAAAATCGAATGAAATTTACAATTTGCGGAAAATTGAATAGCTGGTTATACAAGAACGAACAGGCCGTCGAATTATACGAGGAAGAATGATTTCAGAGTATAAGGGGAGCTATTAATAATAGTATGTAAGAATTCTCTCTAATGTATCTCGCGAGAGAGCAACCGAAAGCCAAGTCTCATACAACGATTGAATGTGGACTTTTTGGGAGCCAAGAAATAGAAGAATAACGCAGTTTTATCTGTACTGTTTATCTTGAATCGTGAAATATATGTGTATTAAAACAGTTAAATGTGATCTAATATGGGTGTACTCATTGTGTGACCTTTTCTAGAAGCAGAAATATATGTAATGAAAACAGTCTCACGAATGTGACCGATAATCATTTATTTTTGAATCTACAACACACAGTCTGTCAAAATTCACTAATATAGAACAGTATGAGAGCTATTCATATTGTACTAGGTAAAATGTGTAGATCCTATTGTCCGTGTCTTAAAATAGTAGTCATAGTTGCCTCCGGTCAAGTGATTAAACACGAATATTTCATTTTTATCAGACAAATACATGGTGGTATACCATGAATGCAATTTATCAAAATACAAAGGATTACAATAGACTATCTTCAATAAATTCTCAACATAACCCAATTTGCCTACATACTCTATGACAGAGACTGTCTTTATACCTGGAAATTATGTGCACTTAAATGCACTAAGGCCACATATAGGCGAAACGTACGACCTTTTCTGCCACCGCATCGCAGCCTTTACCCATTCTCCCTAATGTTACACATATCTGATGCATGCAAAACCATAAATAGCAGCATTGAGTGAATGGTAAACGCAGAACTAATAATTGTAAACGCTGATGACCTGATATTTACCGCAAGTATGTGGGTGGCAATGGTAACATAATTTCAAACAACAAAATACTGACAACTAATAGTGTGTATTTCGTGGTACATACTCATGTTGTAAAGTGCCGATTGAAGTAATTTGAACATAATTGTCTACTAAGAAACCGGTTTGGGAGCACCATGAAAATTAGTACTAAATAAAATGTACAACGTACAGTCTCTTCAATCTAGTAAGATAGGGTACTATTCTGTTGAAGAGATAAGTGTTTCTTGACAGTATAATCAGCATTACGACATACGTGTATGGTTTATTGTCACGGAGAGTGTTGAAAATTCTGGAAATATAACTAGTATTTACACAGATAGAGTGGGCACTTCAGTTTCTGCTTTACATTCAATAATTAATCATCATTCCAAAAGGAAACTACCACGCACTGTGTGACGAAATATTACTTCGTGTGTTGCATGCCCAAAATAACTGTACTTGGTCCGACTGTTGGATGTATTCTAATAAGAAAACCCGAACGTAAATCATTGGGTTAACGTGCGTAGCAGTGATCGATAAATCATTCAGATAGATCTGTTTTCATGATATGTGTACCTTTAAAGATATATAACAACATTCTTGTAAATTACAAATGTGTATTTTCGCTTATAGGGGGTTATCCAATATGTTGCTTTCATCGTAGCATGGATTGTAGTTGCGGCCATTTTGACAGCCATTTCATCGCCGCGATTGCATTGTTTTCTGTCCTTGTCACTCTATTCCCCCTAGACTCTTTTACACAAACTGGTATATATCGGATGGAGGATTAATGCGTTCTGGTGTCGCCGATGAGGGATATTGTAGAAAAACGTACTTCTCAAGGTCGAAAAATGAGCATTTTGTATATGTTGTAGAGGAAATATTCCTCTTCAAAATGGAACTTTTTTACTTGAATTATGGCCCTTAATTCTGAGTTATGATTCTGAAGGGGAAAACAAACCCGGATTAGAGCCATCTTTGATGAGCAACTGTGGAAGAATGAAGTCAGTTCTTGTATATCATTTATTCACATCTAATATCAATGTATGGTCAACAGCTTGTGATGGTAAATGATACATAATTGTGAATCAATCATAGATGTCATAGAACGACCGAAAGCGTCGCTTATTAATTAGCGACCTGATGTTGATGCCTGCCAATTAGTTTGAAGTGCCGAAACTAATTGAAGAGTAGATTAATGTCTGGTTTATATATCGCTAATGACTGGTAGCCGTCATTAGTGCATCTCTTTGTCTGTACTGACCCATGGGTGAACTGGGAATTATTACATAAGAACTTCTTTCCTTTGTGGCTAGTATTGCATCACTCATAGGTCGCGGCCTCTCCGAGTATGACCTTGGCAATTTGGTTGGGGTCACTTATAGTTCGATTATATTCCAGTCTCCCCCCATCGGTTAAGATAGCTATGTTTAGTATGTATCAGGGATCATTACTCCACATAAGGTCCCCCTTATTTTCAGATTTTGACTACTGGTGTTAAAATCTAAGGGTTGGATACTTCGGTAAGCATATAAGTTACGATGTGTGGTCATCAGCAAAAATTGTATCAATTGAATATATATATTTATGTACATGTTGAAGCCTTTTGCATTATGGCTGGATGATTATGGTTATCCACTCTTTGAAGGAGAGTTGGCATGATGAGATAACATGAGTGTAATAATATAAGTTATCAATATAAATCATTGGAATACATGTAATACAATCATAATATTGTTGAACAATAAATGGGTGAACGATACTTCGTTCAAAAGTTCATGGATGTGCTCCATTGATTTGGCGAGCGCTACTGTCCACTTCCGGTTCATGTGTCACGAGGTTTGGGTGATGTGACTTTCGTCGCTTCGTCGATATTAACGCTGGATTGACATCGTGCTCGTAAGGTCTTTTCCTTGAATGTGAGCGTTCTCTTGTGACGTCCTGACGTCGATCTTTTTGTAGCTGTCTGGCTTGTGGACAAACTGTTTCATTATTGCGATCAGATGAACGTTTGCAAAGCTTGTATTTTTGGAGGCATTCGGTTGTAATGATTTGGAAATGGGGTTGGAAAATAATGATTAAAATTGTATGATAATAAAAAAAATCGGGAGAACTGTTACATGATTAAAATGATTCGGGTGGGACTCAATTGGTTTAAATATTGAGGGAGGGGTGTAGGTTCTGTTGTTAGTCGTGCTTTGTATATACAAATATTGGGATTTGTGCGATTGCTTCGAACATGGGCTGCCATTTGCATTCATGTGATATTTATTTGTGGTTGATATAGAAATAAATTTGTTTTCACATAATGTCGTATGATTTATACTGGAGTACGATATCAACTGGGTACTTGGGTTTGAAGTTTTACATCGCGCGCGTACGGTTAAAATATCGATTGATTCGGTCATCATTGATGCTTGGCATTGCTACATCACAATTAAAGTTATATACTGAGATATATGCGCTTGTCCCTTAATGTAGGCCATCATTTTAGCCTATGTTATTGTCATACCCCGCCATGTGACAATTGTATTTGTCGATGTAGCGTGGGGCGATTTTGACAATTGAGATTAAGATATTTTACAAGCGGTATATAATTGTGATTATTTGGATAACTTGAACCGGTAAGCTATCTTTGGGGGTATAATGAATGATGATATATTTATATGAAGAGTAGTTACGCGTATGTGTTGAGATGCGTTTCCTGGTCTCTATACTAGTTCATTTGATCAAAGTTGATCAGACATTTGATTGCACTTCTGTACAGGATCCATATTATGATCCGCATTTTACCCGACCGGACTAGCGATGATTTAGGACCTGAATCGTCGCTTTTTCATTGGATTGAACACGGGGTAGTAACTACGCTTGATTAAGTTAATGATATCAAATTATGGGTTTATCGTTGGGGTGATTAACACGGTTCATTATGACGTAATTGCCTACTCGGTGTATGTGATAATTATTCCGAAGATGGGGCGTGAATCATTTAATTAGTATATGTGTCCGTCGTGTCACATGCTATTATCTGAGTGCTAATGAGGCAAAACTGTCTGACAAATTATGAACTTGGCATCTAAACTTGTATGAGTGGAAATGCTTCATGTTTCTTGCTTTGATTTAGCATTTAAATTAATGCATGCGATTCGCCTGAAATTTGAAGAGGTCGAAGTTATTCGCGTCTCCCGAATTGTTGATTGATGCGATAATAAAGCGTGTTGGCCGCCAGGTGATAACTTGCTGGAGATGAAATATTGCCTTGCTGTGAGGGGGCCATGTGCGTGATATATACGGGTACATGGCGTTAAATTTCTGTATTATTGGCCAACCCACTTTGTATAGTTCAGATCGGTTTCTTTAATTAATTAAGCCTCGATTTTGTGCATCTGGGCGGGTTGGTGAAAAGAAATATGTCACCCACTTGGTGCGTGTGTGATTGCCATATCGTGTTACATGCACTGCACATGGTCTGGCAGTCCTGGTTTTGCGCGATGACAATTCTCTCTGCATTGTGTCTTTTTACGACAGGGTGCTATTTATTTATGATAGGTGGAGATTGTCCAATAATATTCGTTGCATTTCGCGCGGTATAGATCTGGTCGTCTTTGTTAGAAATTGGTAATTTTTTACTTTGTCAGTTTGTTTAGTGGAGTTAAGTTGTTGAGTTTTATTCAGTTAAAGTTAATACATGTGTGAGCTGTTTTCGTTTCGTGCTTTTGGATTTGGATATAGAGTTGAGTTTATGAGGTTAGTTGCTTTTATGATTATGTATGTTATCTAATTATGGTAGTTGTTTACATATTTTATTTTCCTATATCGACATGATCTGTTCGTCTGTGCTATTTTTGTCGGTTTGAGTGGTTATATCGAAAGGATCATAATTTTCGGTTGACATGTTATATGTATCGCAACTGGACTTGCTTTTACGCTTGTTTTGTTGTACTAATTGTTGGGTTGACATGTCATACGGATTGTATGGCTCGGTTGATGAACTAGCATTGTACATTCTTGCTTCATCCTTTTGAGTTAGCATTTCATAAGGGTTATATGGTTCGGTTGATGAAAATGATTGTTTTTCGTGTTCGCGTTTTGATGCTATTAACTTATGTGCCATTTCTGGTAGGGGCACTGGTTCATTTGAATCCGATCCGTCCCGGATGACGCGGTTTTGTCGTATTAATTGTGTTAAGGGGGCTGTTTCATGGTTCACATTTTCGGTGTCCGAATTGTTACTATCACTCGATATGTCGGCATCTGTGCTTTGTGTTGATGAATTATGTGGGAATACAAATCTGCTTTTTCGAACTTTCTGGTTCTCCTGTAATTTTGGTGTATGCCATTTAGTCGTCGCTAATTTTAAATGTTTGGCATGACTTTTAGATAAACTGCCTGTAATTTGATTACGAATCACATATGAAACTGGTCCTGTTTGTTTAAGTATCACCCAAAATGGATCATATTTCATACCTAATTTATAGGTTTGTCTGTGATTCTTAACATAGACCTGGGAACCTATGGGGAATTCCGGTATTTTACCTTTACTGTTTTCGTTTCGTTTCGTCTTGACTTGTTTCATATTTTGTTTAACTAATTGAAATGTGAAGTGCTGCTTCTCTAGTAACTGTTGAATGAGGCATTCGCCCGTGTATCTCTGACGCGGTGTTAGTATCTTGTCAATATTTATTTGGGGGTGTCTGCAGAAAGTTAAAAAATATGGAGAAAATTGAGTCGTTGCTGAGACATGAAAATTCATGGCTTCTGATGCGAAATTGAGGAATAGGTCCCATGATGTTGGATTTCCCTCAGTTAATTTTGCTAATATTCCATTGTAGTCGCGATGAGATCGTTCACTTGACCCGTTGCTGAACGGTGCATAGAACGAGGTCTTGCGATGCTGAATAACATAGTAGTTAGATATTATTTTGAATACCTCACTGCATACGTCACTGCCATTATCTGAGACCAGACAGGCTGGATAACCAAATATGGTGAAATACTGAGTCATAAGTCTTTCAGCGACCACTTCGGCATGTTTTGTGGGAAGCGCATATGCCATTTTGTGTAAACTGAATAAATCTATGACCGTTAGAATGTAGGAATTGCCGCTGGCTGTGGGTGGGTTAAATTTTCCCATTAAATCTATCGCGATCATTTCCCCTGGTCGGCTCGGTATATCCGTCATTTGATTTGGAATACGGGCAGTGTTTTGATTTCTTTGTTTACAAATGTGGCAATTGTTGGCGAAACTGACTATCATTGGGAACATTCGTGGCCAATAATATCGCAAACGTATGGTATGGTACATTCGTTGGGATCCATAATGACCGACAATATGATATTCAGAAATTATCTGCTTAGTCAGCTTTTCCGGGACATAAATGCGTTCTGATGCTTGCTCATTAAATACAGACATATAGTATAGAATTCCGTCTTTCAATATATATTGCTTTGTTATATTTTCGGGTGGTTTATCGGATTTTAATTTTCGAATTATGTCTGATATAATATGGTCGTCTTTTTGCATTTCTTCGATATTGGTAGGTACATTTAGTTGTTCATTTTCGGAAATTAATATAGTATCGGGCAACGTATGCGCTTTTTGTTTACCTATTGTCTTGACGTAATTTTTTATTTTCTGTGAATCTAATATGTTTAGTGATCCGTCATTGATCGCTATGTCATATGGCGTTTTCTCTTCGCTCTCCATTGAACACTCTGACATACTCTGTTGGTTTGTCGGGTCCACCCGGGAACAAAAGTCAGCGGCGATATTTTCAGACCCTTGTATATAAGTAAGTTTTGGATTGTATGCGGAAATTTCAATAAACCATTTTTGAATACGTTTATTAGCCATCTGAGTATTTTGAAACATAGAAACTAGGGGTAAATGATCTGTTCGAATTTCTACGTCCGATCCTTCTAGATAGAAATTGAGTTTCTTTAGACATACATATATGGCGAGTGCTTCGCGCTCTGTAGTACTGTAATTTCGTTGAGAGTGATTCAACTTTTTGCTAACAAAGCAAATTGGAAATTCCGGGGTTTTGATATCAGTTTCTAATTTGTTTTCTGGGTATGGCTGGACTAATGATCCCCCCAATGAATGCATTGATGCATCGCAATATAAGATCATTTTCCTGTTCCTATCAGGGTAGGCCAGAGTAGGTACTTTAAGCAAATTTTGTTTTAGTGTATCAAAAGCATTTTGACATTCTTCGGACCATGCAAATTTTGCGTAACGAGCAGTTAATTTAATTAATGATGCAGCAGTGTCGGAGAAATCTTTACAATAGTTCCGATAAAAATTAAAAATCCCTAATACTCTACGGACTTCTTTCACTGATGTTGGGGCTGGCACATCTTGTATGGCTTTAACTTTGGCGGGATCTGGGCGGGTTCCATTTTGTGATACGATATGCCCTAAAAATTTTACTTCTTTCATATAAAATTGGGACTTTGTTAATCGTGCTACTAATCCATACTCTCTGAGTCGTTCAAATACTATTTTGAGGTGCTGTTTATGGAGGGCCTCCGTTTCGCTGTGACAAATTAAATCGTCGACGAAGCTGTCAACAAAACTTAACCCTTCCAATGCTTTATGGATTAATGTCAAAAACGTCGCGCTCGAGTTGCAATAGCCAAATGGGGCCCTTGTAAAAGAAAACAATCCGAAATCTGTGTTCATAGTTAACTTTTCTTGATGTTCTTTGAGAACACCGATAACATGATAAGCTTGGCTAATGTCGATTGTGGAAAAAACTTTGGATTTTTGGAGGCGGCTGGAAACTTCGGTAAAAGAGGGGAGGTACCATCGTAATGGGACGGTGATTTTATTTAGCTTTCTCAGGTCTATACATAGTCTATAATTTTGATTTCCATTAGGATCTACGATTCCCTTACGGATCAATAAGGCAGGGAATGACCAACTCGCGTTTGTAGTTTTCTTTATAATACCAGCATCTAATAATTTTTGAAGTGCTTTTTCCATGTGTTCGCGTCTATGTAATGGAGTAGGATACGCACGACAAAAGATAGGTTCTGCATCTGGTTTGGTATCCACACGCATGACTATTTTATCGCAAAATCCTACCTTATTTGGATCGTTTGTAAACACATCTTGATATTGGGAGACCAGTTCAAGTAGTTCAATTTTGTGGTGGTCGGGGCACATATATCGTCCCATTTGAATGGTTTCTGGCCAGCCTTAGATATTTTTGTTTGATTTTCTATACTAAATACTTCTTGAGAATCATTCATTTTATTTGTGGTGGGTACTTTAGCCTTTGTTTGACAGATCTGGTCTGAACTTAGGCCATGTGTTTTCGCAACTATATTACCTTTAAATATAGACATATACGAGTCTGAATTATTCATGATCATGACCGGTATATCTCGTTTTGATGCAGAAACTATCCCGTCCATAATGGACACATTAGGTTCATCCTTAAATACGCCGATATCGGCGTGACTTACTCCAAGATATGGTGTCTCATACATGTCTGGTGTACCAATTATTTTTGTGTTCACCAATGCACATGAATGGGATGGTAATTTGATATCTTGCCGCGAACGTAGCAATGATGCTATATGTAAATCCTGTAACATGGGAAATGTTTTGTTGCCTACTCTAAATGCATTCAAATCGAAATAGAGTCTTACATGTTTGTCTGTTAAAAAATCGCGACCAAATATCGCTGATCTTGCTAGGTTGGGTAATATAAAGAATTTATGTACTAATGACATTGATCCAATTTTGAAGGGCAAATGTATACTGCCGTATACTTGCATATTTTGGCCTGTTGCTGAGGTCAGAATTATTTTTTCTTTTATTAACGGGGGCTTATTTGGAAGGGATCGATATACGTCACATTTTAAGCAACTTGTACTTGCCCCAGAGTCAAGTAATGCCCTAATGCGTTGGTTACCAATTTTAATAATTGTTGAACAAGGCGTTTGCTGTTGCAGTCCTTGTGCAATCTCTGCATGGTATTTGAGTTTAGGTAATGTATGCAATTGCATCTGTTCAGACTGGTTATTTATACTTTGACAGTTTTTACTCGGCTCGTTATTATTATTATTTTGGTAAACCGTTGCAATTCGATTAGCTTGTCGTTGGTTTCGAGTTTTAGTGTTTACTTCACTATGAATGTCCTTTTGTTTGGGAACGATCTTATGTAATCGTTTATTCATATCTGTTCTAACGTGACCAGCGGAATTTCTATTTATAATTGGAGAATGCACGTGTTTGTTCGTGTTCGTATCAGCATGATAAGATGTTTTAGGTTTCAATTTATTGGCCTGGTCTGAACGATGTCTCTGTTCTTTTATAGTAACACGTGCTGCTCTGGTGTTTATGGTATTGGCAGCTGGTTTAATTGCAGAATAGCTTAGCTTCTGGTAATTAGGTGCACATTTATTTATGGTCCTATCGTTTGAGGGTGCCTTGAATAAGGCTTTGTTTTGGTATCTCGCGCTGTGATATGATGTATTATGATGATGATGATTATGATTTTTAGAATGTCCTTGCGGCTTCTTCAAAGACATTCTTACATGTTTAAATATTGTTTGTTATTGGCTATGCGTCTTCGGCAATTTCGTATATCGTGGTTGTTCATCTTACATAGTGTGCAAAACTGGAGTTTCATTTTATTTGAGAAGTTTGGCCGGTTTGAGTTGTAGTCTATATTGTTTACTCGATCCTGGCGGATGTAATTGCTTTGTTTATTAAAGTTAGTATTCTGAAAATTGGATGGCATTCTGAATGGGGGGTTTTGCTGATGATTTGCGCGGTGCATTGGTTTGTTAGTTGCATAGCTATTAGATATATTATTGCGCGGTCTCCATAGTATGGGACGTCGCCTAAAATGGTCAACCTCCATGGGTTGTGGGAAGGAGTCGTGTATTTGGTGTTGTTCATTTGACGTCGATGTTCTATCACCATAGCGACGTTTGAACCTCTGTTTAATGTTCATTTGTTTCATTGCGATCTCTGTGGCACGGTCGAGCGACGTTGGGTCATCTTTAATTAAGGTATATTTGATATGGTCATCGCGTATTCCATCCGCAAATTTTTTTACCAATTGTGTTTGTACCGCCTGTGTATTTATTTCATTAATAAAGGCAGTGTTTGCGAGTGATCGAATTCTCTCTGCAAACATAGGTAGTGTTTCCTGGTGTGTTTGTTTTAATGTTCGCAACATGGCCAGAGCCTGTGGTGCGTCACTAATCGCGCTGAAACGGGATCGCAACTGCGCTTTCAAATCAGGCCATGTGACCGTTAGTTTGCCGTTAACCGTATTGTCATTGATGTATCGTTGCACGAATTCGGAAACAGATGAAAGACTTGTCTGGGCCGCTATTTTAATTATTGTTTCGTCCTCTGCCCCAAGTGTCGAGGAATATTTCTCAATTTCGTGCATCCAATTTGAAAATTCTGATGGTTTGCCATCAAATGATGTAACCATTGCGTTCATGCCTATAATGGCAGATACTGTGGCCTGTGAATGGGTGGCGGCAGAAGTTTCACGCATTGTCATGTTAAATTGACCTATTTCTCGCGTTAATTGAGATATGAGGGTATTCTGTGTGTCTTGTGCGCTCGGAATTTGAAAGGATGGATTTGGTACATTTATGTCTTGCATGTTTGGATTACTGGCCGCGTGTAGGTGGCATTCTCGTTCCATATTGAAAGTTCGATTAAATAAACTATCTTGATTAGAATATTCCACGGATTCGGGTGGCGGTGGTTCCATGAAAGTTAATTAAATCTGCTATCTGTTTTGTTTGAAAATTGTTTGGGGACAAGGGCCATACCACGCGAAAAAAATTTAGGGTGGAATTGGGTGTTAATAATCACGCCTCTAACAAGGTGTGAAAACGCACATCTGGCAAAAATGAAAAAGTTTGACTCACCAAATCCTATGAATAAACTATCACAACTGTCGAGTTCAAATTGTCTATTTGTTCTTGTCTTTGATTCTTTCGTCTTTTCTTCTCTTTTTCGTCTATGTTATCTTCTTCTGGCTGTGATCTTCGTAAGCAATTTATAAAGTTGTCTTTATTTTTGCTGCTATCTTCTGTATTTTCTTTGTTTTGGCAGCAATGTTCTGTAGCAATTTTATAAAGTTTTTTTCTCTTTGGTTTGGCTGCTATCTTCTGTATTTTTCTTTGTTATGGCAGCAATCTTCTGTAGCAATTTTATAAAGTTTTTTCTTTTTGGGTTGGCTGCTATCTTCTGTATTTATCTTTGTTTTGGCAGCAATCTTCTGTATTCTTCTTTGGTTTTGATCGTTTAGTGGCCGAGACTTCAAGTTGTGTAGTAGTGAGACGCAGAACTGCTAACGGCATCATTTCATCTATGTGGAAGAATGAAGTCAGTTCTTGTATATCATTTATTCACATCTAATATCAATGTATGGTCAACAGCTTGTGATGGTAAATGATACATAATTGTGAATCAATCATAGATGTCATAGAACGACCGAAAGCGTCGCTTATTAATTAGCGACCTGATGTTGATGCCTGCCAATTAGTTTGAAGTGCCGAAACTAATTGAAGAGTAGATTAATGTCTGGTTTATATATCGCTAATGACTGGTAGCCGTCATTAGTGCATCTCTTTGTCTGTACTGACCCATGGGTGAACTGGGAATTATTACATAAGAACTTCTTTCCTTTGTGGCTAGTATTGCATCACTCATAGGTCGCGGCCTCTCCGAGTATGACCTTGGCAATTTGGTTGGGGTCACTTATAGTTCGATTATATTCCAGTCTCCCCCCATCGGTTAAGATAGCTATGTTTAGTATGTATCAGGGATCATTACTCCACACAACCCTAGTTTTGTCATCCTTGGATGGGAGTATTTATACAGTTAAACTTCGTTAAGTCGAATTGCAAGGGACCGTTGGATTACTTCGAGTTATCCGAGTGTTCGACTTAACTGGTTTGACCATTTGGTGACCACAAATTCCAACCAGTTGAATTCATATCGATCCGATATGGCCCACGATTGCTGCATCAGTGTCATGGCATCGATAACATTCTAATTGAGTTCAGCCTTCTTGTCAATAGCATTTCTTCGTTTGGAACATTGTTTTCGTTTTGGGAAGACATGACTGAATGAAATTATTCTCTGTATCAGGCCGTTTAAATATGGTTTTCATTTCGCCTGTCAACACTACTAATCCTCACAGGGGAAATTGATCCCCACACCTCGTTAATATGTTAAATAAACAATGCATTAGGATAAATAAAGACTTAACCATAGTAATTAGTGTTATAATCTGGCTGGTGGAACTAAATTTCGTTTCGACTTAAGCGGAATTTCGACTTATCCACCTTCGACTTAACCGTAATTATTCTAATGGCTTTGCTCACAAGCTCAGCCGGTACCAGGGGATGGCTTCGACTTAAGTGGGGTATTCGCGTTACCGACGATCGACTTAACGAAGTTTAACTGTACTTAATGGTATCCCTGGAATCCCTGGATTTTGTTTGTTATTATCACAGGTTGAACAACTTTTTCTCAGAGTTGTTAGTTGAAAAGTTGCAAAAATAAACAAATTACTGTTTTATCACGGCTGCCTGGATATCTTCATCACACATCCTGCCTAACTGGGAATTATATCATACTAGCTGGTGGACCCGACTTCGTCCGGGCTGTTTCCCCCTCTGCTTTCTGGCCAAATGCGCGATTTGACCTTGAATTGATCATTTTGAAGGTCCAGGTCGGGGTCACGATTCGACCCATCCAAAACAATCCTCGGACAAATGTAACCGTAGCTACCAAATTTCGTCAAAATGCCGTCAAAAATCGCGATTTGATCTTGAATTGAACATTTTGAAGGTCAGGTCGGGGTCACGATTTGACCCGTCCAAAACGCTCCTCGAACAAAAGTAGCCCTAGGTCTCAAATTCATCAAAATTTGTCCGTTTTACCCAATTTGACCTTGAATTGAACTTTGAGGGTCAAGATCAGGTCGGGGTCACGATTTGACCCGTTCAAAAGACTCCCGGGATAAAGGTACATGTACCTATAGGTATCAAATTTCGTCTAAATCCGTCCCGATTTGACCTTGTATTGACATTTTTGAAGGTCAGGTCAGGGACCCGTCCAAAATATTCCCCGGACAAAAGTAATCCTAGGTATCAAATTTCCTCAAAATCCGTCAGGCAGTTTTCCCGGCCATATCTAACAAACAAACAGACAGAAGTCCCAAAATATATATTAGATCTTGTATCTTTTCACACATAAACATGAACTCAGTGATTTTTTATTCTCAATGTAATAGATACAGAAACATTTTTTGAATTGGTGCAGAAATATACCACTTATATATATAGGCATTTCTTTGACACAAGGAATCTAATGCTGTGGACTAGAGTTGTCGAAGAGCACAACAATTGGTAACAAATTTATTGACGCTGACATCAACCACATGTATATTAAAAATTTAAGAGGATATCTCGTGATTTGAGTGCACAAAAACAATTATCTCATTGAGGAAAGTAGACAAATGTTTATTTTCCTGAGTGAAAATGTTTGGTATCAAAAACAGTAAAGGTTAATCAATTGTTTTTGTTTTTATTTATTTGTTCAACAGTAATTATTTAAATAGAGATTAATGTGAAGGCACATACATGAAGGTAACATGATGGATCTTTGAAATTCTGTTGTACATCTATTTGATTTCCTAACTCTCTACACAAGCACTATACTCTATAGGATATCTCATTTTTATGTTTACCCATTCCATAGTATGGTAAACATAGTGTCGTTGCCCGGATTGACCACTCGTCGTTCGTCCGTCTGTCTGTCTGTCTGTCTGTCTAGCCGTCTGTCTGTCCGTAGACACTTTACGAGTAATGCGATAACTCAAACATTTTCTATCCGATCGAAACCAAATTTGGGTTTGATCCGAGATTTTATTACAGAGTTATGGCCCTTTTTCAACTTAGAATTCACGCATTCTGCCATAACTCAAACATCTGATTGGAACCAAATTTGGTATGTGAGTTTCACAGCCCAAAATACAGATCGAGTTCGAATATTCGAATATTTGATCCGATTAATTTTAAAGGAGTTATGACCCTTTTTCGAAAAAAATTTGAAAAAAAACCCAAAGTTTTTTTTAATTTATTTTTAACTTTTATAATAATAATAATAAAAAAAAAAATGTTATTGACATTTGTTTTCATATAGATATTGATGATTATGATAAAAAGATTTCCAATATGTCCCTTTAATTGTTTTAAATAAGTTTTAAAAAAATTCAAAAACTAACACTCCAAGAGTACCCCAAATCACCACACCAAATTTGATTAAATCGGTCCAAAATCTTGTGTTATGTACTGGTAAATCTGTTTGGAGAAACATTAAATCCAAATCACCAATTGCCTTTGGACTACTTAGCTATTGATAAGGCTATATTATTTTCTGATGTCTCTTATGCCAATGTGCAAATAATCTGATACATAAGGCTATGGCATCTAATTTAAAATAAAGATTCAACGATAAACATCACATGATATTAACAGTAGACTTGGACATCTGTGCTGCAGAGTTATATCTTCAGATGGTCTGATATCATTATAATTGTTATTGGTTCAATAGAGAGGTCAGTGTTCAACATAAACAATTCCTGTGATATTTTGACTGCTCTGCTATATAATTTATATTAATGGGTCAGTGGTGAGGTTGCTTATCTGTATACTAGGACACATTATTATTGTAAACTTAAATTGGACTCTCTTAACCCAAGTATTCCATGTCCAGGTCACACCTACACATTTAACCCATGGGCTTGCTGGATGTGGCGGTTTAGCATTACAGATCCTGTACCAGTGCATTCTCTTATATAAATGCCAGTGACCCATAAATTCCAATAATTTATATTATGTACATTTGTCTATAATAGTACATAACAGTATACTCTATAATTCAACACCAAAACTCTCATTTATCCGATCATATTAAATTTTTATCGCCAAGGGATGGGTTAACATCTGCCGATCGTGATCGGCCTCTTGTTATACTCGTAATGGTCCGCTTCATAAGTTATTTGCAACAGTTAATTTACTGGACTGGATTGAATTTCTGAATCAAAGAGTGTCCACAATATAAACATGCTTCTTTAATGACCCAAGACTTTGTGGTGATCTATAATTCACTCATGTTAATCTTATATCATTTTTCATACTCTCGTTAATTTCCATGAATGGCAATTTGGTTTAACACAAGTTGTTTTTAAATATTCAATCCGAAATTTGATATTTGCAGAACCTTACTTAAATTTAAGCAAAGTATGGACAAAATCAGTTTAAAAAGATTGCAGCAGTACACTTTCAAGTTGATAATCCAATGTCATATAGACAAACAGTCTATCACCATATTGTGGTACATACCAATTTATTCTGGGTGATTATAAATTACCTGTATATTTTATTTTTAGATATCGTAGCTATATCCCAATGTGAACCGAAATTGGACCATAACTTTTCAAATGAACTATTGGACGAGAACAAAAGGATATGAATCTTAACAAAGGTAATGATTTAAAGCTGCATTTACTATTATACTCTAGTGACATTGGCAAAACAAATCAGTTATCACAAAAAGCAAAAAAGTGGTTGCAATTATACAAAAAATGTATTGTCAATTAGGTTGTTAAGGATAGTATATGATAAAGTGATGTGGATTTGAGCTCACTTAATGTGAAGTCTCTGGTGGCGCTATAGTCATCCGTCCGTCCATCTGTCCATCCGTCCTTCAACAATTCTTTGAACATCTTCTCCAGATCCATAGGACCGAATGGGTTCATATTTGGTGTGGATGTTCCCTAGGTGATCCACTTTCAGATTTGTTCAAATGAGCTCACTGGGTCAAATAGCTGTGAAGCCAGGGCCAAAACTCTTTCCCTCCATAGTAATTCTAAAAACGATTTCTTCTCAAGAACCATCTGACATATTTAGTATATATTTGGTCCTTGTGTGACTTTGGCAGATCCAGCAGAAACAATGCCTGGTCTATTGGTGGCAGGAGTAAAGTTGAACCCACTATTTACTCTAAATGAAATACTTGTTTGACAGAGGTTACATGTGTAGTATTAACCCACATACTCAGTGACATACTAGAATATTTTTTATTTTCAAAGTCTTTATTTATATGTCCATGTGTACTCATAATAGTGGGGCACACATGTACTTACTCAAATAGAACATGGAGGTGGGTGTTGAAATGCATGTCAGAGTTAGTAGTCAGGCATCCAAATAAATCATCCCACATGTCCTATTCTCGCAGGGATATGCCAAGAGGAGGGGAGGGGGATGGCGGGTTGGTTGCATATTTTTTCAATGACATTTAATTTGTTTTCCAAAACCAATTATAAATACCAAAATGAATATATAATTATAGACCAATATAAATCAAGAGAAGGGGCTCCCAGTTGAAATATTTTACCCACTATTTATTATTTTATAACACGATATCATGGGGTGGGTTCTGCTTCTGATAAGGACAAAATTGGACAGTTTCATTAAGCTTACCTGACTGGTATCTAAAACCTTTTGTACCCTTTTTATAATTTATCCTACTATTTTAACATTTAAATTTTAGTATGAACTACTTGTAGAATTTAGTTCCAGATAACATTCACTTAATTCAAATAAATCTTCTGATGAATGTCAGTGTTATACATTTTATATGTCTTCCAACACATGTACACATGTGGTGCACATATTAAATGTCAACACATGAATCTCATATCAGGTTTGCTCAAATTGGGTTGGTTGTTCCTTGCAGATTTAATACTCTGCCTTCAAATTAATTGAATCAAGAATATGTATGTATGTCACTGTGAACACTTTAATTTCTAAGCTGAGTGTATGATTCTAACTATTTATTTTGAAGTAAATTTGACAAGTACTGACTGTTGTAATCTTCATAGTGCCAGTCTTCTCAGTTTTCATATTGAATTGTAAATTGGGCAATGTTGTCAGGCACTTATTTGATAAGTGTTCTGAATAAATATTTATGTCATTACACAATAAAAATTCATGTTATTTTATTATGTGGCTGAAACTGGCTCCATATTTAGTGTCAGATCGGCCTGCAGCCCATTTGTGCACTAAGTGCATACATAGAGGAACTCTAATGAGTCGCAATTTTATATGAAATTTATTAACCGAGCTAAAGCTCGACTCAAATAAAAAATTTGTGGACAAGGTTCATAAATTTTGTAAATAAATTGGATGAATTCGAGATCCATTCTATCACATAATCGCATTTTAGCAAGGAAAACGATCTCGAAATGCCTGGGGTTAAAAAAAATTTTTTTATTTCTTTACCACAACCAAATAAACCTTCAAGAAAAAATATAGTTCCATTTTGAATGCGTCTTTTCTTGCTGACAAAATTGTTCAACCACCATTATCACCAATGTTTATCTCACAGTCAACACTAAATAACACAACACAAATTGAATATCATAATTATATTCTAATTAACATAATAATAAAGTTCTGGCATTGATATCGACATCATTGAACGGAGCTCTTACGCCACTGCGCATGGGAATTATACATGTGTGTCTTACTAAAAAATATGAGATCGGATTTAGGGGCTACTGTGTGATAAATTTTGATCTTAGACACACTCTTTCTCTGGGAGCCTTTATTCAACCGCAGCCTCTTTGTGCACTTTTAGCACAATTTGTTCGTTTAATCATTTTAATTTAAACAAATTTTTTTTTTAAACGTTGAAAAAAATATTGAATTTATAATTATTTTTTTATGTTGAAGTCAAAACACATTTAAAAAAAAAATTAAGTTTATTTATTTTTTAAAATCAAAATTTCGATAAAATAACGGAATTACAACATCCGATGGGGTACCGCCAGGTTACCACAACAAATCTGGTTGAATCGATCATAGGGGTCTGGGAGAAAAGTCATTAACAGCCAGAGATCCTACTCTTTTTATATATATATATACTAGCCGATGAGCCCGACGTTGTCCGGGCTATTCAAAAACAAAATTTCAAGTCGATAGCTCCACCAGTTTCCGAGATCTGGTCTGCGCATGCGCGAAGCTGGCGTCGCACGGGCTCGGCGACTCGATAAAATTCGTATCCGGGGCAAGATACATTCACCTACCAAATTTCAAGTCGATAGCTCCACCCGTTTCCGAGATCTCGTCTGCGCATGCGCGAAGCTGGCGTCGCACGGGCTCGACGACCCGATAAAATTCATATCCGGGGCAAGATACATTCACATAGCAAATTTCAAGTCGATAGCTCCACCCGTTTCCGAGATCTCGTCTGCGCATGCGCGAAGCTGGCGTCGCACGGGCTCGGCGACCCGATAAAATTCGTATCCGGGGCAAGATACATTCACATAGCAAATGTCAAGTCGATAGCTCCACCCGTTTCCGAGATCTTGTCTGCGCATGCGCGAAGCGGGCGCCGCACGGGCTCGCCAATACGACAACGTTCACCACCTGGTCAAACTACACACACGTACCAAGTTTCGTCCCGATCGGTCGAGAATCGTAGATTTGTATTAATGACAGACAGACAAACAAACATACATACAGACAGAGGTCTTCAAAATATATATGAGATGTATTGTTTTATTACCATACTGCCTTTGTAGGTGCTTATGCAAATAAATCATATTGAATGAACATAATTTGCATAGTAGGGCTATAATATAAACACAATTAAATTAGAAAATGGGATTTGACAGAGATGTCCACATTGAATGTGCAACTGCACACCTTGAACCATACCAAATATCCAAGTCTATGAAATTCCTTTGCACCCCATCGCACTTGGGTTGAAAATTTCCACCTATCTCAAGCTTTACCGCTGTTGTAAATTTACAAACTGATATAATCCCTATGTTTGGACATTTTCAAACTGATAACCAAAAGTCAGTTAAAGTAGGAAAATGTTCAACTTTTGGCCTAAAACAACAAATTGCACTGAATCATGCCAAATTCAACGCAACTTTGATTTAATATTTTGACAAAACACGCTGACGTCATGATAATAAAAATATTTAAAATAAAAGAAAACATAAATAATAATTAGAAGTAGAATAGCAATGGTGTCTTCGAATCCATGCCTGATCGACAGTGCAAGTGTCTTTTGTGTGGCAGCAACTTTTGATATGACAAAAATAGCGATTACACTCAGGTGGTTGAATGCAATATTGCCTCTTTTTCTTCTCTGAACTGAGTTTATCCTCTGGACTAGCTGAAGTTGATGGGGGGGGGGGGGGTAAACTATTACTATTAATTGTTAGTTGTGATAAAATGATGCAAATTTATATTTCAGGTTCTGACATTTCACGTGGTAAGGATTGAGGCCCATTTCAGAGGCAGGAGGGGATGTGTGGCATAACTTCTAAAATAACAAAATGAAAATCAGCCAACCCCAGCTTCACCAGCTCCAATGAAGATTTTTCTCAGTTTCTATATAAGACTGTGACATTGGTCAAGACAGATCAATGGTTGCAAAGACACAGTTAAAGAAAAAAATGAGAACAAAACTTTCTCAAGAGAAGACACCACCTAAGGCTGTGTAAAAGACAAAGTTATGATTCATCCTTCTCCTATACCCCACTTCAATGCAAAGGATTTGCAAAGTTTGTTGCGAGATATAGAAATTAGTTCTGTCGGTCTTGTGCATATGTCTGTTAGGAAATATTTTGCTCTATTTTGTTTAGGTGCAATTTTTAGCTCAACTTGCCAAAGTAAAATGTAAGCAATTGCCATGGGATGGCGTTTGTCAGAGCGTGTATCCGTCCATCTGTCAACAATTTCCCTACAGGTCACAGCTCTCATCCGATCATCACCAACTTCATAAGGATCTTTGGAGTGACCTCTACATGGGAGCCATGAATGTTTCCCGAAATTCGTTTAAAACAGCCATCTTAGATTTCAAATTTGAATTCATCGGCACACCTTTTAGTCGGTATTTATTGGAAAAATGTTTTGAAAATTTACAGCCATGTTTAAGGTCACCTCTGGGTGGTGGCTATCAAAATTGAATGAATTTTTATGAAAAACATAGCTGCTGGCAGCCATCTTAGATTTTACTCTTTGCATGACTAAATTCTTTGGCGCCCTACAGTAGGCTAGAGATCACATCCATAATCCATTCGTCACCAAAATTCATATGAACCACTAGATAAAGAGTCAATAAATTTAGTTGAAAAACATGGCCACAAGTGGCCATTTTGGATTTTATTCTTTGCATAACTAATTCTCTACAGACCACATCCCTCATTGTCACTAGATGGGAGCCATCGAATATTTTCAAAATTTTGTTAAAAACAAACATACGGCCATCTTGGTTTTCACAAATTAATACATCGGCACACCCTGCAGCGGACGTTTATTGGAGAAATGTTCAAAAAATTTACAGGCATTTCACAATCACTTCTGGATGGCAGCTCTTGAATTTGAACAATATTCAAAAAACTGCCGGCAGCCATCTTGGATTTTACTCTTTGCATCACTAACTAGAATGCACTCAGAGAGATGCCAACGTGCGCAAAAATGTAATAAACAATAATTAAAAAAATAATTTCACTGTATTTTAATTAATTTATTTAATTTAATTTAATGTTAGCAAAAAAAACAATTACCATTTCTCATTTCATCACAGATAAAAGGCAATTTACTATATTAATCATTTAAGTAATTAAAACCAATTCAATGTTGCCGAAAGGATGAGACTTTAATATCGATTACATTTTTTTCAGCGGCATATTTTCATTTTCATTTTCCGATAGTCAAAGTTGACCAAAGGAGCAATTATAAGAAATAATTAATACCATTTGTGTAAATATTGATAGCAGCCAATATGCAACAATAAATATCAATAATTAATCAATAATTAATCAATAACGATCATTTTATGTAATAATAAACTCTTCAAACGGTGTTTGTGTCAACAAATGCGTTGTGTTTGTGTTACGTCATTCGTCGTATTTGACCTGGGACTCGGCTGAAGGTTAGGCTATTCAGCCTATTGCGTCGAATTACGAAATCGCGTTTTGAATGTCTCTCTTTTCCTGCACGATAAAAAGAGATCTTCGCACGAACCAAAAAATGATAAAACTTCCCAATTATACGTAAAAATACCCAAAATGAAGGAGTCTATGTAGGTTCCGAAGGAGCCTATAGACTTTTTGATGTAGAGTTCTGATGGAGAAAATGTAGGTCAATCTATTTTTGTCATAACTCTGACGTATTTTGACCTGGGAGAAAAAATCGAAATCGAGGCTCACTATACGAGCATGCCAGTTTTAAATATAGAACAGGGAATCCCGACAAATGGCGATATCGGCGACAAACAAATAATCGAAAACAACACATAAAATAAACATAGCAGAAACGCGGCACAGTACAAATGTCAGAACGCCACGATCGAGGTTTTACGTCGTTTTTGGTGACGTCATGGAGTGAAACGGAGTAGGATGACACCAAGCTACGTACGAATCTGTCTGGTCGCCATACTGTTGCGCGAGCGCACGTAAATACCTTGTCATGCCCTTGACTGACAACATAATGTTTGTTCTCATTGATCCCAAACTTCATAAGGTGCTTCGGGTTGACCTCTGGTAAACGCTACTTAAAAATAACAACTTTCCGCATTCCTTATATCTCCATTGGCTGTAATGTATGAATTATCACCTCTCCAGGTTGAGCTACAGTGTCATTGACACTTTCATTATTAAAGATACATAATAGCAACCACCCCAGTGGGTGTTTATACCTAAATGCATGTGAATTATGACGTCATATAATTTTTCTATATTTCTATACCAAGAGTGAAAATAGCGTGTATGCTTTTTTGTAAATTTCACACGTGACTTCCGGGAGGTTACTGCGCAGAATCCAGCAGAAACTGATCGAAGAATTACGTTTTCTTCACTTCAACTTCAACACAATCGACTGTCAGTAACGGTGTTCTGAGTTAGGAGAGCAGCGTGCTCCGAAGACAACCGAGACGGAGGAATTTACATACAAGTACAACAACAACAACAACGATTGCCGATGATCACTTTTTAATTGTCCTCACTGAGTCATTCAGAGACTCAATCAAATAATAGATTAATCGAGGATTAATCACAACCTTTCTAGTATGATAACATGGCATTCGGTAAAATATTACCGTGGCACAGTCAGCTGACAGTTTGTGATTAGCCATCTCGATTGTAAACAAATCTTCTACTCGAAATTTGTAAATTAAAAAAACAAATCAAATGTGCATGTGCGATAATCAATATCATCCATGACCCAACCCGGACACACATACCAAATCGCATTCACATCCACTGAGAAACAACGAAGAAGTGCGACATTACACTTTTATTTAGAGTCGGTCGGCGTAGACAAACACTTTATATACACCGATTTCTCCACTACAAGGTCAAGGCCCACATGTCACGAAATTGAAAAATCAACGTGTGATTGATCTGTGTTTCATGTAATTTGCAACAATGAATGTTGTTTTGAGGATTTTATGGATTATTGTGTACCACAGATACACGAAGATTAGGCAATTCAATGTTAAGTGTATTCAATTTCATGACATCATGTGTAAACTGTGTTTGTGACATGATTATTGCACTTTCACTTTCGACAGGAGCTTGGAGGCATTGTTGAATTTGTTCTCTAATCATCAAAGGTTGCACAGGTATTTGCTTATCATTAATTTAATCATTTGATTTAGGACTGAAAAAGAATTGTTTCTGTTTTCAAATTGAAAAGATCAATCGTACTGCCCTGCTGGACAAAACAAGTGTCCATTGGCACCGCGGTGTGTTTGGCGTTCGGCGGCGGTTTCAGAGTTTGTAACTGCAGTTGAGCACCGCGGCCGAGCGGCAAGTACACCATGGCCGACCGTCAAGTACACATGTACACCATGGCCGAAAAGCAACTACAATGGGGCCGAATGGCATTTACACCGTGGTTAGATTTCTGGTTTATATTGTCTTTTTTCAGTTTAATGAATGCACACAGCGGCAACTACACCATGGTCGAATGGCAAATACACCGCGGCCCAATTGTAGTTAGCTGGTGGAGCCGCTGTGTAGTTGCATTTCGGCCGCAGTGGCAATGCTAAGCGCACCGTGGTTAAGTGGACACTTATTTTGCCCAGCAGGGTAGTACATGTCACACGTAACATGTGTATTCAGTTCAAATTCATACAGATATCTTTCAGACTTTCATGTTTACAAAATGTAGGCGCGCATAGTCCCGCTCGCTGGTTTTTGGCCAGCCGCGCGGTTTCTATCAAGATAAAATAAACAGCGTAAATACATTCATAAATGTTGCGTAAATTGAATTAGTTTACTCACGATGGATGTCCATTATTATGAAAGTTTCCTCAATAATATCCTAATAGTATACATGTAGAATAATGATCATATTAAGAATGCGTTATTTTCCGCAAAACACTTTGTGTGAGCGGAGCGTTTGTATATATACAGCATGTAAATAGTGAGCGATAAGCAAAACACTGTGGTGATTGATTAGGTTGAGAGTGATTCATGGTGACCCATTCAACACCAAAATCGGAGATTTAGCTTATTAAATGGCTATACCGGTAATGCGGTATGTTGTAAATAAGTTCATGATTCCACTGAATTGTAGGGGCTATGAATCATTGCTGCCTTATCGTAGCGAAAATTTGATATAACCCTTTCTTTACTAAATGGATTCTCCCACCAAGTAAAAAAGATTTTATTTGAATGATCTATTATTCATTCAGAGGGGTGTTCAGGAAATGCAAGCAGATCTATGACAACAGACTAACAGATAATACATACATGTACATGTGTAGAAGGATATCTATTAATTGGTTGGAAATGTTCAGAAAAGTTCAACAAACGACTTTATCTGAACACTTTCCACAACATCTACTTGTCAATAAGCATTTAGTAAATGAAGGGTTAATATATGATTCTCAATAGAACTAGAGGTGGGCGGTCCCCAAGTCTGAATTTAGTGTGGCTGACATTTGCGGAATGAGGTCCCCAGAGGGCTAGCATCACCAAATTCACCCTCTGGGAACCTCATTCAGCTTAGGCCTCTCTGTATGCGAGGCATTGGGTCAGATTCCACAGTTGAAGTTGGTGATGTTCAGCCATTAATTACTTTGTTTATGCGATTTAACTTGGATTAAATTAAATTTTAATTGGAAATACCCATGATCAGTGTGTTGGTGAACTGCTTGGTGAACTTTCAAGCACCGTACATCTATAAAATGGCTTTGTTGATTAGTGATGAGCCGATTGTCAAATCTATATAGAGCCTTGTGCCGATTGCCGATTATTTGAGATCACAATCGGCCGATTCCGATTATTGTAATAATTATACCAAAATATGCTATATGTGTTATATACTACTTCGATTTGGCAGCAACAACATGCATAATATACCAGTATACATAAGTATACGTTTGGGTAAGTATAAAGGCAGGTATGGGTGGATTTGTGAACGAATTCCTGTGTCCTGACAACACATACACATGTTAAATTATGCTCAATTTACCATCGATTTCTGTCTATAAGTCTACTTGTTGACCCAGTATTTCCCCTCAAAATGTGCATGCACCTAAAACAACTACCGGTAAGTCAATAGGGGGTCTGAAATCTGGCTACAATCACAGACACAGGTGAGTTTTGGCATTCGCCACGATGACAACTCAGAAGAGTGCATGACCGTTGATTTGATTTGAACATATTTATTGTGACCCACTATATACAATATATATTACACAGATTAAATATAACAATGATGATATGAGTGTGGGCACAGAGGATCGGAGCACAAGTTGCCGAACTTATCGGAGCTCCTCTCCCCTGGCGTTCAATTGCTAATAAATTCAAATATCGGAGATGGTTTTAATTCAGTTGTATTGTAGAAGTTACTGTTTAAGTGTGGCTGTTGGAGTGGCTGTGGTCTCGCAGAATTGGGGTGAGGGAGACTATAACGAGAGAATTCTGATAATTATGAGATTAAGAGAAACGTAGATGAGATAAATGATTGTACTGTCTCAAACAGGCGCGCTTTTAACTTTCCGCTGTAGTATTGTACACCAAATTGTGTGTCAGGTGACATGTACTTCCAGGGGTATAAACCTGTATTATGCAGGACCTGGGTGTATATCATCAAATTTGTGTTAGGTTGCACTTTCCCCATGTTTACTGGTCATTTATTCAACAAAACATCGTTATATTTAACACAGTTTATTGAAGAAAAACAAGCACCTGATTATTATTTAGACAATCGGAAATGACGATGTTGAAAGCCGAGAACCGATTGTCATCCGATGGGCCACAATCGGCCGATTCCGATTTTCGTTTCCGATCATCGGCTCATCACTATTGTTGATGTCAAATGATCCAATATTCCCAATATTCAATAAATTGTGACCTACAAAACTTGAAAATATAAGGGTACATGTAACATAACTTGCTGAATGCTGATATAAGCCCAAGTTGCCAGGAAATGATATGGGGGCCATTGGTTCATTTCTTTCACCTTTCATATGCTTCAGAACAACCAAACAGCCCCCATTTCAGGTTTACTTTAAAAAGTACCCCCAATAGTCACAAGGGGGTACCCCCCCCCCCCCCCCCCTCACTCAAACCTATCACCTCTGTCCCCAAAAATGTCCCCAAATTAGCCTAATCTAAAGGCGTGAAATAACGGTGGTATTTCTAACAAAATTTCATATACATGTATATGCAGTGGGGGTCTACTCGGTGTTGAGTGTTTTGCTTATCGCATACTCTTTACATACATGTAGATGTACTGTTTGTTTACATAAGATGACGTTTGCTTACATACAATGTAACACAAAGTACTAACATAACAACATGCTGAAATTAATGTGATACATGTATTTATGATTGGTAATATGATAAGAACGTACTACGTTATTCGAAAACTTACTCCATCCAAGGCCATGATATGTAAATATACAATTAGATTAGATGAATAATAATTGTACCCACACAGGTTGATACTTTGAAGTATATTCTCAAATCGCATGTGCCGGTTTAAATCAGGTTTCAATGGTACCGTGTATTTATATTTCACGGACATGTACCGGTATATAACAAATTAACAATTGAATGTACCGGTATGTTCCACGCACTGTTATTGAAAGCATACATATCATTTGGACATTATTGGTTAAGACATGGATGGCCTTCGTTATAGGTTATAATTTAGGAATACCAGTTACTAAATTATAATACCCTGACCCTGTATGTTGTAAAGAATATACTAATATTATATTATAATAGTATAATAATACTACATGTATGATAGTATGAATGCCATATTATCCTCAAAACACACATTGTGTGAGTCGAGCGTTTGTTTATATACAGCACATAGAGAGTGAGCAATACGAACAACACCGAGGAAATGTGTTTAAGAGACTTATTCGCAGTGACTCATTCAACACCGATATCTTGAAAGGTGAGGGTTAGCTAGCGCTATACTGATACGTTATAAACAATTTGGTGGAATTTCTAACCAAAGTTCACTTAATGCATGGGGTATATCTGGCAATTAGTGTTTTGGTTATCTCATACATACTGTTTGTTTACATAACACGGGGTTCATATACATGATTTAGAAATAGCATTTAATACAACTATTAGTTATTTAAGTCAGGCATTTAGGTTCATTGTACTTGTGTACATCTGGTGGGCTAAGTCCTCATTTTGGAAGATTCGTCAGGACTCTATATATCAGCCATTTATTAACTCTGAAATATGTTTGTAAAAGTAAAACATAAAGTGATCCAGACAGACGGATGGAAAAACAAACCAAAGCACTGCCACTGATGGTTATTTAAACCAAATATCCGGCTACCACCTTTGACCAAAAAATCTTTACAAAATATGTACCATGCAAATTTCCATTGCGAGCTATTTCTGAATACTGAATAGAACCTGGTATAAAATTGTCTACTGTGAGGGTTTACGAGCAGATAATTTAACCCATTCACAATACAAACCGTTCATAACACCATGCATACATGGCCTCAATAGCCCGAAGACGAGTGTGACTCGCCACACAGTAGTATTTCAACCAGGCTATACTCATGATTCATTCAATGAACTGGATATTGCATGTACACTTCTGCTACAGTGATTGGTACTTGATAGCATTATTTGTGCTAATGATATGATATTATATGCATATCGCGATTCAATTTAGTCTTTTAGACTTGGAAAAATTATTGAAATTTCAGCACGCAGTGACGAATGGTGATCTCGTATAATGATAATTTTGTTTCTCATTTATAATAGCATCCTATTCCATGCCTAAGCTAAAATAAACACTCTGTAACAAATGAATTTGGTACCCGGAGAAGTTAAAAAAAAAAGGGGCACACGCCACACTATCAGTTCAGAATATGCATTGCATGTACGCAGCAAAACACATTTCAAATAACTTGAATTATAGGTATAAACGGACTGAAATGTAGAAATTACAGTAAGTTTGCACAACCTTCACCGGAGCAGCATGCAATTTGCCCAAAAGTTCCACAAATAGAGAGCGCCACTGTGTGGTAGGATTTACATGTCATCATAACATAAACTAGATCATGCCATGAATCTCTACTAATGCTGACGCCCGTAGAGATCATATTCCACCTGTACAATACCCGGGAACTTTTTTTAAGTTTTGACAGGCAACCGTATAAAGTCAAAAAAAAATAACATGGGGAATGTACTTCTTTGTTCATACATGTACATACCTGTGGCTTAATGATTTATTCATCGGTACGTGAAGTTCCCAGCTCGATATTACAGAATTGCTTTCGCATTATGTCGCTTAGGCCAAAGAAAAAAGATTGTATGTTTCCGGTAACAGAGCGAAAGGTAGGTAGGGAAATTTTTGTTTTTAATTTTATTTCGATATTTTTTATCCAGCTGCAGAAATATTGAACTACATTGACCGAAGTGACCAAAAATGCCAACCCGTGTTGTGGGGAAAGTATTACTTGATCAACACAGTGGAAACTGGAAATATACATTAAGGTTGATAAAAAAATCAAATTTCAAGCTTAGGTGTGTTTTTTATTATTCACATATGTACATGACATGTACATGTAGCACATTTTCATAAATTTGGCTATAAACTTGGTAGGAAATTGATGTCACTAACTTTTTATAAGAATTTTACCAATAATACCGCCATTATATATGCTGTACTGTACTTGTATTACGACGACTACATCCCATTGACTGGGGGTAGCCAGTACATCCACCGAGCATGCCTGGTTTTTGGAGACAGTAGCTATACCCCTAACTGTTAACATATGTGGTGATATAACCTCTATATATTATTTTTAGGGTCGGTCGATGTGCGGAAACATAGAATCTTTTTACTTTGGCCTTACGACAATAATTTTCATGACAGGGAATAAAATAAATATTTATCGCGGAATCGGGTCTCAAAAGTCACGTAAATAATATAATCTCGAGCTTGGAACTTCACTTACTGATGAATAGATCATTAAGCAACAGGTATGAACAAAGTCAAAGAAGCACATTCCCCGCGTTACTTTATAAGGTTCCCTGTCAAAACTTAAACAAAATTCCTGGAAATTGTAAAGGTGGAATATGTATGATCTCTACGGCGTTCTAGCTTCAGTAGAGATTCATGAATCATTGCATGATCTAGACATAAACAATCAGCATCCATCTTACTTCTTCTTACTTGTGTTGATACATGTACCGGGTATGTTATTTGGGACAAGTGTGTCTCCGTGTATTTATGTATCCTATTTATGTTACTTTCACAAAACTAGCACTAGTAGTATTCACATGATTCAAATTAAACAAAGCGGGATGTATATACAAATAGTACAATCCTTCAGTTGAATTCACGTTGTGACAAGTGTAAACTGGTAAATGTGATCACGATTGACGATATTCACCGGAAATCTGGCCATTAATTAGAATCAGATAATTTTGAACTAACGCCCGCTAAATCCACATTGAAAAGACGAAGTCAGAATAATTCCTCACGTCCAAGATGAAGCCTAATTTCATTTCAATTTCAAGGATTTTAATTTTTGTTTTGAGAATTGTCCCAATCGACCTTGTCCTTCACCTTGTTGGAATAACCGGAAATGTGTTTAAGATTTTTTTTCCGGTCTTCGCTAATGACAACTGTTGTTAAGCTTTGGAGTTGGAAAAGAGACTGTTGTCGTAGTGTTGAGAATTGATAAATTAGACGCATTTTTGCGATTAAATTCATTCAGTTGATGACACCTATGATCTAGTTATCTTGCCAAGTTAACTTTCAGTTAATCATTCATTGAATCATGAACGGCAATAACAAAGACTCAGAGTTTGAAACGGTCAGTTTCAAACACAAACTTGACCAAGTCAGACTCAAACAACGGAAGTCTCAAATCACAGTAAAAGAAGTGTTTTGGTGACATTTTTCGGTCCGAAACAATATATGAAGTACAATTTTGTATTTAGATCACTCACCTTCTATGTATATAGTTTTCATCTCGTCCTTTTGTTGTGTGATAATAGGTAATTTGTGAAAATACTAACGCCGAGGTGGTGAGTTCTGTATTTGAACTACAAGGCTTAGCAACAACCATGTCTATGCAGCGTCAAATCTGATTGGTTAAGATAGATAATCTGACCAATAGGAAAATCGTTTTTATTGCGCATTTCATTTAAGAGAGCGCCACTTTACGTTACGTTAAGCGCGTGCTCTGATACTATTCTCAGGTAACGTGAACTATATATAGAACACAATAATACAGCTTCATGGGTATACGGATCTCATGCGCGTTACCGTCATGAAAACTTTCAGATTTCGCTTCGCGAAATCTGATTAAGTTTTCTATAAAACATGGCCGCTGGCAGCCATCTTGGATTTCAAAATTAAATCGATTCGCGTGGTCTACAGGTCATACTGTTCGTCTGATTATCATGAAATTTGTCATGGATGTTAATAATGACAGGCAGATGGGAACGAGCCATTTTGGGGTCGTTCGGCCAAAAAAACATGGCCGCCAGCAGCCATCTTGGATTTTACTCTTTGCATGACTAAATCCTCTGGCGCGGGCTACAGGTCGTAGCTTTGGTCGGATCTTCATGAAATTTATCATTGGTGTTAACAATGACATGTAGATGGGAACGAGCTGTTTTGTGGTCATTCGGCCAACATACATCTTGGATTTTACTCTTTGCTTGACTAAATCCTTCAGCACAGGCTCTAGGTTGTACATTTGGTCATATCATTATGATATTTGTCATCGCTATTGACATGTAGATGACATGTAGATGTGAACGAGTCATTTTGGGGTAGTTTGACCAAAAAACATTGCCACCAGCAGCCATCTTTGCATGACTAAATCCTTTAGCACAGGCTACAGGTCCTTACTTTGTTCAGATCATTATGAAATTTGTCATGAATGTTGATGTTGACATGTGGATGGGAGTGAGTCATTTTGGGGTCATTTGGCCAGAAAACATGGCCGGCAGCGGTCATCTTGGATTTCAAAATTCAATCCATTAGCACGGGCCACAGGTCGTATCTTTTGTCTGATCATTATTAAATTTGTCATGGATGTTAAAATGGACATGTAGATGGGAAATGAGTAATTTGGGGGTTGTTCGACCAAAAACATGGCCGCCAGCAGCCATCTTGGATTATACTCTTTGCAATGACTAAATTCTTTGTCAAGGGCTACAAATCGAATCTTTGGTCCAATCATCATGAGATTTGTAATGGATGTTAACAATTACATGTAGATGGAAAAAGGTTCATTTTGAATTCAACCAAGAAACCTGGTCGCCAGCAGCCATCTTGTATTTTACTCTTTACATGACTAAATCCTTTGACACGGGCTACAGGTCGTATCTTTTGTCGGATCATCATGAAATATGTGAAGGATGTTAACAATGACATGTAAATAGGAAGGAGTCTTTATTGTGTCATTTGGCAAAAAAACGATGGCTGTCGCGGCCATCTTGGATTTTAATCTTTGCATAACTAGGCCTTTCAACTTTCCACATTCCTAATCGCTCCATTAACTGTAACACATGAAATTATTCCCTTTCCTCATTGAGCTACAGTGTCATTGACACTTTCATAATTACATTTCAGTCAATTCACATTTTCAGCTGCATATACATGTATACCGGTATGTGAACCAATTTCATCATTACAGAAATTGCAAATTCATCGTTGATTCCATCATCTCAACATTTCATTAAAGTGAGACTTTATGTTCACACATCGATTCATTCAGGCAACATTTTTTTCCATTTCTACACTGGTCATTGCATTGATCGTCTTCAATGGGAATAATCTATAATTATATATGTATATCATTGTTAACTATTAAAGTGACATTTCTCTTCCTCCCAATCGATATTGCATTAAAATGACGCTTCATATTCATTACACTTCATTCAATAATTTCTTTTTCTACATCACTTATTGCATTGATTGCCTTGAGGTAAGGTAAGCTATGTCCGACTCAAATATTAAAGTGACGCATCATATTCACTACACTTTATTCAATAATTTCTTTTTCTACATAGTTTACACGTATTGCATTGATTGCCTGCAGCTAAGGTAATCTATGTCCGACTCAAATACTACAAATATTAGAGGCATTCCGTTTCTAAGGAAACTTCTGCTGTGATATATATATATGTATATATACATACACTGTACATGGTACTACATTTGCTACACCACTCGGAGAAATGTCTGTGTCATCACACTAAAATACCATGTTAGAACTTGAATTGATATATTCGTAATCGTATATAGTCACCAATAGCCGGGTTACTACCGTAGTACCTGACATTGCCTATCTAGTGAACTATTCAAACCCAACAGGCCTGGTTGATTTCACTGTGGGATGATGGTTCACTTCCATCCTCAAGCTACTTTTCTTTTCTGACGTGCAGGGGTAGATATGCTTGAGGCCCCACCACAGTTAAATTCGCACAGGTTCTCAGCTATTATTATCTTATGTTCGAACTTTACTCATATGTTTGGACTGATCATAACCATGATTTCAATGCTGGGTTTGAATAGTTCACTAGATGGGCAATGTCCGTTACTACGGTAGTAACCCGGCTATTGGTGACTATATACGATTACGAATATATTAATCCAAGTTCTAGCATGGTATTTGTGTGACGACACAGACATTTCTCCGAGTGGTGTAACACATGCAGTACCCTGTATGGTACATCATATAATTATTGTAACGTTGAACTTAATGATCAACTTGGTGGTTGCTCCATTACGTGTCACGTACGATCATATTACGATTCAATGGTCCCCATATCATCCAGTACAACAACAATGGAATTTCACAAAAAGCTGATTTGGTTATCCAAATTAGTATATCCCCATTTGCGTAGGTCCCATAAATGGGCGAGAGAAAAAAAGATTTGAAGGGAGGAATGGGTGTATGCATATCTCAATTGAGACATATTTTAAACGAAAAATGATACAATAATCGATAAAAGTGGCTTGTTCTATCAAAAATATGTGCCAAGGTTGATAAACATTTGCTGTGTATACCTTACTTGTATTTAAATTTGTGCAGCACTATTTTTTTGCTCAGTTTTAAATGGGCGAATTTAAAATGGACACAAATATTTTTTGTAAATATCTTGGATCTGATGACAGTTTAAGTGGATTAATCATTCCCGAAGATACATGTATATCTTAAACACCATCAAGACAGATTTACATAGTGTAAAACATAACTGCGTCATCAATTTGTTGTGAAGATGTGTGTTTATATGCTCGAAATAATTATTCGGACACTGAAATAGTTATAGACATCATTGAAATGAACTAGAAAGAAGTAAAACCACAACCGTGTATATGCTACTTGTCTGCAGGTTGTGTTGACATAACTAATTCAGGCTATTTGGTCAGGGAAGGTGTCACTCCATGGTTGTAGGTCGTGCTTTCGCGAACCATCAGTCTGGATCATGTGTACTTCTTAACAATCACATGTATTTGAACATCATCAATGTTACCATGTTTTGTCACTTCACGTATGGGTAATTGTGTTGATGTTGGTTGCTTGTATGAAACTATTGGCCTACATGCAGACCTATATTTGTCCATTCAGTCTAACATTGAGTAATGTGTGTAATACATCAACATAGCCATTTTGTCTGCCATGTGGTTTGATGTAAACTCAGGATTCCTTCTAGGTTCTGCTCAGTTTTAAATTTGCACATCGATGGGTGTGCAAAAATTAGTACTGCACGAAATTTAAATACGAGTAAGGTAGGCATATATGCCACTGTATGCCCATAGCGAATGTTTATCATCATATTGGTCTGCACCAGTGACATCATATGATATTATTGATAGAACAAGCCACTATTATCATGTCGTTATTCATTTAAAATCAGTCTCAATTGACTGTTCCCCTTGAAATCTCTCTTTTTCGCCATTTTAGGGGACCTCTGCAAATGGGGACCTATTGCAAATAGTCACAATGTATGGTAGTGTTATTAGGTGTTAATATTGATATGATATTGTCACTTGCCATAGTATATATAAGTTTTATCATGTCTCGACTTGTAACTTCACAATCTTTGGAAACTCTGTCTCTTTGATGCTGTAATATATAAGCAATGGGGCACAAATTCCCAAAATTATGAAACTAGGAAGAACTTTAGGATATCGGACGTTTTCCTAAAACCAATTCAAACTTCTCAAAATAAAATTTATATTTTGCTTACAAGCAAGACAAATGTTACAAACATTGACAATGGGCAATTCGCAGTAAGAACATATTATATTATTTGATTACTGATGTGGAAGCTATAATTATTTCAAGCTGTGTGATACATACTGTTCATGCATTATTTTCATATGTGTAAACATATTTTATTAAAAAAAAGTGGGGTATACTGTTTTGCACCTGTCTAGCCGTCTGTCAGACGTGTTACGTACGTCTGAAGTCTTTTCATATCATAACTTGAACAGTAGCTTGGATCTCAATGAAATTTGGTAGGGATGTTCACTACTATGATGACATTAAATTGAGGGCTCCTTTCGTATTTTATAGTACGCATCACAAAAACAAAATCTCCAATGTCATTTTTCCCCTCATAGTTCAAATGTATCGCCCGTGGCATCATGTGACCAGAACATTGAAATCGATTGATAATTCACAGCTGATACTCTAGACCAAGTCTTCTCGGTCCACAACATCGGATATCGGTTGGGATGATGCTGTTTTAGGACTAAGTCCCCTCCTGTTACTCTTCTATAATGGACTTTCATTCAAAATATGTACTATATATACATGTGAAGCCCAGACATTCACATGAACCCCTGAATGTGATAAATAATCTGACAGAATAATCTTGATAGAAAAGGTAAAGTGATGATATGATCGTTTCATGTATTGTTTAAATACATTCTCTGATAGTGAGACAAATCAAAATTCTCTGGAAAACAAACCCTTGTTTACTTATCAATTTTGTTGCTCTGACATTGAATGGACCTCTGATATAATTATGCATGTTTGATACTTTTGTATCATCATGCTTGGGAAAGGCTGCCGTCTATGTTCATATACACGAAGCATTCATTTGACCTCATCCGAAGACATAAGCAAGATAACTCCCACACACAATTATGGGTGTAAAGTTTGTTGTAGAAGAGTAATGGGAGGGGACTCTTTCAAAACAGCACCAACCCAACAGATGTCCCAAGCTGTTGTGGACTGAGAAGACTTGGTCTAGTGAAACTCAAGCTATTATTGGACCGACTTGGTTCTGTGTGGGTTAAAAATACTCAGCAGATATTATGAAAATAAATACTTTCAGCTTTTTAGCTCACCTGAAACGAAGTTTCCGGTTGAGCTATAATCATCACTCCTTGTCCGTCCGTCCGTCAAGAATCATCTTCTCCTCCAGAACCGTAAGACAGAATGGGTTCATATTTGGTGTGGATGTTCCCTATGTGAATCACATTCAGGTTTGTTCAAATGAGGTCACCCGGTCACATAGTTGCGAAGCTAGGACCATAACTCTTTTTCCACCATAGTAATGTTTAAAATGACTACTTCTCAAATTTCATTGGGGCGAATGGGTTCATATTTGGTACAAAGGGTCCTTGGGGGACTGTGATTCAGATTACTTCAAATGAGGTCACTGGGTCAAATGTTGACGGAGCCAGTGACATAACTCAAAAAACAAAACACAAATTTTAATTCAGTTTTTTTTTAATTTTCACCTTGCTCAATTTAAAGTCATTAGCTTCACTCCCGGTGGGTATATATTTCATGTCAGACAGAACTGTATCCGATATACCATAAGAAAGGTCATAAAAAAAAACTAGAAATAAAACCCCAAGGTTGCATATTATTGATGCGGTATACGCCCCGTATTAAATTGTTGAAGACTGCGGTCAGAGTAAGTAATCTTCTCAGATACAACCACATTTTCGGCGCGAATAATCGCGTGGAGGTCATGGAATTATATTCGGAAGAAATCGGAACCGCCCGAAAAACGACGATCGGCTGGCACGCACGGTTGATAGAACAGCCAAAACAATAGCCGGCATGTCGATAACCGAAAGTAGATTCAACAAAACACAAACTAGATAATGTGATTATGTCTTGATTTTTGCATCGATATCTCATGTTTTCTAATTGAAATGTCGAGAATTAATTGGCAACTAACAAAGTGTACACACTGTGTATATGTTATATATGGATTGTTTGCAAATTTAGGCGTGAATGGAAATATGGCTTTCCAATGAATGGCAACAAGCCATATTTCCGACTAAATCGTGAAAAGTTATCCATAATTCTGCTGTGGTTAAGGAGTCGATTAATTAGAGCATTACTGAATGGTTTACTTATTGACTTAAATCAGGGGGGAAAAACCCTATTTTCATATTATCAGCATCCCTGTCCAAAAAATGGTGTGTAATCACTGGAGCTTTGGTGTCTCAGTCCTGGAGCTCTAGTTTTTCTTATTAAATCAGCATCTCTTGCACAAATCTATAGTATTTCCATGATCATATAGTGTGAATGTGGTGTCACCGAGGGCTTGCTTCCCTCATATGGTGTGCCTGTATACTCGAAAATTTAAGAAAATCAATGTCGCCCCGACTAATACAGAAAGTAATGCTATTGCAAGTAGCCCCAACTAATATATACCGAAGATAATATAATGCTATCACGAGTCGCTCCAACTAAAACAGAAGGTGATACTATTGCGAGTCAGCCATTTTGATAAAGAAGTTGGGCTAGCTCCCTACCCAATCAAACCAAGAGGTGACATGTCAATAGGAGTTAATCCTAAGTTATGGAGAAACCTATTTATTCACCAGGGGTGTTTTGTTGCATATAACCATGAATTGCGCTTAAGCGCAATTAATTTCGCTTAAGCGCAAATGATTGCGCTTAAGCGCAAATGATTACGCTTAAGCGCAATTAATTGCGCTTAAGCGCAATGATTGCGCTTAAGCACAATTGATGCGCTTAAGCGTAATTATTTGCGCTTAAGCGCAATTAATTGCGCTTAAGCGCAATTGATTGCGCTTAAGCACAATTAATTATTAATGTGAATTTGGCCTCCCATATAATTTAAGATGAAGTTATCTGCAATGGCATTATTGAATTCTGTAAATGGAAACTATTAGCAATATTTCAAACGCAGAGAGTGCATGAACCATCGATCGATCTACAAATTATGATAGCCCAATCGGGCTGAACTAGATCGATTGGTCTTCCTGGCATAGTGGTTGCTGTTGTAAGAGAGGGAACTCTAAATTTCTTAAATATTAAAATTTTGTTTGTTTTCAGATTTGTACAAGTTTATAATGAATATTTCTAGTAAAAAAATATACCATTGTCTTTCATTAGTTTCAAAATAAATGAGAATTTTTTTTAATTGGTAGGAACAGCTGGTCGAAAGAACAATTTAGAGTACCTCCCTTATCCCAGATTCACTTTATAGTAGCTAATTACTCTTAAGCATAAATTATTTATGGTTAAGCATAATTAACTTACGATAAGCGTAATACATTTGAATTACGCTTAAGTGTAATTGGGTTCATCAGCTATCTCACCTCTATGGGAGGAAGCCACATTAACATTTAATAAATAATTGAGCTAAAGCCCCCCCCCCCCAATCAAGGAATCTCTAATTACACGTAAGTGCAATAAGAATAGTTCTTATCGCGCTTAAGTGCAATAAGAAGATTCCTTATTGCGCTTAGAGATTCCTTATTGTGCTTAATTGCAATACGATATTCCTTTCTGTGCTTAAGTGCAATAAGATATTCCTTATTGTGCTAAGCGCAATTAGATATTTCCGTATTGAACTTAATCGCAATTATATCTCCCCTTATTATATCGCTTAAGCTCAATTATATCGCTTAAGCTCTATTATTTATTTTAAATGTTAATTTGGCTACCCATAAACCTCATGTATGTTGGTATAACCTGATGTAGGTTACTGGCTTTAGTAATGCGGTTGCATCCATTTCAGCTTGAGGGTGTATATGAATTACGTTTAAGCGTACTTCATTTACGCTTAAGCGCGGAACTCATTTACACTTAAGCATAATTAATATGAATAATGCTTAAGTAAATACCTAACTCCAACTGATTTCCTCTGTCTGAATAATTGAGTCCATCTCATAGTATATGGGGGAGTCTAAACCGATGTTTGATTGATGTCTTATTGCCAGAGTAAATTTGAGTTTAGAGGAAATCGATTGGGAGACAGCCTTTTCAAATATATTATTTATTAGTGTAAATCAATTGCGCTCAAGCGCAAAAAATATGTGTCTAATAATATATTTGCGCTTTAGCATAACATTGCCATAAATGTGATCTATTATATGGGAGGCCCTTTTCACATTTATTATTTATTTACGCTTAAGCGCAAATAACCTCTATCATTTGCAATTAAGCAAATAGATCATATTTGCGCTTAAGCGCAAATCATTTGCACTTAAGCGCAAATAAAAATCAATATGCATTGATCCCCCCTGAATTAATTTTACATGGCACAGGCCTAAACACATCACTAAAGTTGATATAGCCACACCATATGAGGGAAACAATCCCCAGAAACCCCAAGATCTGTTCTATGACCATGGAAATTATATAGATCTGTGTAGGATATGTCTCTTTTATAAAATATACTATATCTCTGGGATGGCGACACAAATTCTTGGGGACAGGGATGCTGATATTATGAAAATAGGGGTTTTTCCCCAACTTCAAGTCAATGAGTACACCATATGAGGGAAGCAAACCCCAGTAACCCCTAATTCCCTATTTATGGCCATGGAAATGGTATATATCTGTGCAGGAGATAATAAAATATACATGAGCTCTGGGAGTGAGGCACCAAATCTTGGGACACCAGGGACAGAGATGCTGATATGCATATGGAAATATGTTTTTTCTTCAACTTCGAGTCTGTATGGGGCTATTACTATGGGCCCATGCTAATATAATATGAGATGGACTCAATCATTCACATCAGAGGGATGTAATGGAGTGTTAGGTATTTGCGCTTAAGCGCAAATAAATTGATAGACACATATGTGTGCTTAAGCGCAAATGATTCACGCTTAAGCGCAAATATTTGCGCTTAAGCGCAAATAAATAATAAATGTGAAAAGGGCCTCTCATACTATTTCCGCTAAAGCGCATATAATTTGTATTTAAGTATAAATGATTTGCTCTTAAGTGCAAATGATTTACACTTAAGCGTAAATGATTTGCGATTAAGCAGAATCAGAATAAATGCGAAAACGGCTTCTCGTATAATCGCTTAAGAATAATTCATTTATGATTAAGTGTAATTAATCTATCAATGAACATAAATGACCAGTGAGCTTAAGCGTAAATCAATTACGCTTAAGCACACTTTAATCAATTACGCTTAAGCACACTAGTCATAATTTTATTACTCATAGGAGTAATGCTTTATCTACATCATACGGTTAAGCGTAAGTGAAGTACGCTTTATATGTGTGCATTACACCTGAGTGTAATACATTACGCTTAATTGTAATTCACTTACGCTAAAGTGCAATTAGCTAATACATGTGAAAAAGGCTTTCCATTATAGTTATCATCCATCAGAATGAATAGAGCTTACTAAAGCTTGACAACAGAATTTGCCATTAAAAACATTTCATGGCCAATGAGCTAACAAATGTTCTGTACTGGCATTTTGAATACCAATTATTTGTACTATTGTACAGGTATAATGTAGTTAAACAGTTTTGAGTTACAAAAGTAAGACAACTCTTTCTGCACGGTACTGTGCTTGCGGCCAGATTGATGTAAAAATTCGGTCAATGCGCTTACAATTTTCTATAAATAGTAACATTTTGGAATTATTACCTCTCGATCACTGTTCGATTATAATCTTTGCCACTAACTCGGCCAATGTTCTTCCGTTTGTGATTTCACGCAACAATTCCCTTTCTATTCCTTCCCTGTCGAATTGACTACCGATTGCGATGTCCATTTGTTTTTCGCTTTAATATTCTGATTTGCATGACGCCATTCCAGCGAACGGTCATCCTCCCTAGAAGCCATTTCTGAGAACAAACCCGATTCAATCCCAATCGAGACGGAAGTGCTCGGGCATTTCCGTGACTGCACAAGACAACGTATCGGTTTGTTTTTTCGTGTTATTATGGCGAGATTAATCGGGACGATTGATGAAATATAAATAGTTAGCCGAATGGCCGTATAATGTGTACAAACTGACTTCAGGATGGGGGATTTCGTGTATCTGAGTTAATTTATTCACTCTTCCCACAGAATGACGCAGGGAACTCAATTGTGAGGTTCAATTTACGTTTCACATCACTTTAACAAACATAATTTTTTTTTAAACATGTTATAAAATTTGAAAATGGTGACACCATTATAACATCTGCAGAGATATTAAAGTTACTTTAATCTTTAATGAAATTAAATTATATTCAGTATGGATGGGCCTTGGGTGACCGGGTTCAGATTTGTTCAAATAGGGTCATTTTTAGCTCAACTTACTTTGTAAGTTTGAGCTATTGCCATGAGTTGGCATCCGTCGTCCGTGTGTCTGTCAACTATTTCCTTTGGCGCGGGCCACAGGTCGTACCTTTGGTCTGATCTTTATGAAATTTGTCATGAATGTTGACATTGACATGTTGACATTGACATGTCATTTTGGGGTCATTCGGCTAAAAAACATGGCCGCTGGTGGCCATCTTGAATTTCAAAATTAAATCCATTGGCGCGGTCTACAGGTAGTCCTGTTCGTCTGATCATCTGATCATCATGAAATTTGTCATGGATGTTAATATTGACATGTAGATGGGAACGAGTCATTTTGGGGTCGTTCTGTCAAACAACATGGCCGCCAGCAGCCATTTTGGATTTTACTCTTCGCATGACTGAATCCTTTGGCGCGGCTGCAGATCGTAGCTTTAGTCAGATCTTCATGAAATATGTCATAGATGTCAACAATGACATGTAGACGGGAACGAGTTACAGCTAGGTTAGACATTTCAATTTGCACCTTTCCTATTCATCCATTTACTGTCAACCATTAAAATATTCCCCTACCTAAGTTGAGCTACAGTGTCACTGACACTTATATTATGTTTACCCATACCATAGTATGGTAAACATAGTGTCGTAGTCCGGATTGACCACTCGTCGTTAGTCCGTCGTCTGTCTGTGGACACTTTACGCATGGTGCGATAACTGAAATATTTTCTATCTGATCAGAACCAAATTTTGTATATGAATTTCTCAGCACCAAATACAGATCAAGTTCGAATATGGGTTTGATCCGATATTATTTAATGGCGGGCGTTATGACCCTTTGATTAATTTATTCATCTCTAAAATATATCGAAGATACACAGTTTGCACTGTCCAAGTAGAATCTAATAAATCAGGTTTACAATGCCATGAAGTTGTCTTCTCACATTGAGCAACAGAGATAGTATCAAGTGACAATGACTCTCTCTTGCATTGAGTTAATGGACCTATCCGTAGGTACCGCCCCAATTTCAATTATAGCCAATGAGCCGATAGCTTAAACCCGGAAGCGACATAGGACTGCCTGGTGATATGAATCGCACCACAAGCCAGTCCCTAACTACAGTTGTAAGCAATAGGGAATTTACGAACACGGAAGCAAAATATGTCTTAAAAAGCTACAATGGTGTTGATATGTGCATGTGGAACATGTCCGATTGACGAACGATATTTATACATGTTTTAGTTCGGTTTCCTAAATAAAAAAAAGTAACTATGACATCTTTTTAGGCTGGATTAAATAATGCCACCGACCACACTCGGATCCTAGTGTTATTTAAATTTCAATATTTATATATAACAGATTTCAGACTAAAACGTGGAAATAGTAGTTCCGATCGGTGATGCGTTATGAATATTAATTGTGCCGCGAGTATGTGTTTTATGTGAAGTGTTTTTCGTTATAAATGTATACATTTGTTGCTGTTATAATATCGTGGTAATATTGAGTTCGACTGTCTGCTATTCGCACTAACCTGTAGGAGCTCGTGCGAACGTCGATCTTACTGAATCCATTTGAGAATCTAAAGCTTCCTCCGACAATGTACGTGTAAATGAGAATCAACAGATGTTTATCAAGATAATTACACGAAATTTCACACATTGCACGTGCTTCGCGGTGTATACACGCAACCACCACCGAACAAGTTCACTTTGTGCCATTTGTTGCCTCGACATGGCAACATGCAACTGACTCCATGATAGTCGGCATTTTCTTTAATGTACATTATTTACGGGAAAATAGGATGTGCAATTTTAAAAGGCCATTATTTGATAATCCTTTGCATCCGGCCTGATGGCACCAGGGTTCATTCAGGACGCTCGTGTATGGTAATCTGATATCGTTATATTTATTTCGACAAAAGAGGGATTATAGATTAATTACCACATGTACACCTACGTTTGGTTTATTGCATCAAGGTGTGAACCATTAGCATAGCTTCGATAGTAAATTTGCTATTTGATATTGAAGTTTCATAATGGCTTCATTTACACCGTTTTATTCAACGTATGCCTAAACATCTATCTTTGTTGTTTATCGGAAGTGGCCTAACAATCACACCTTTTTTTTTTTTTAAACTGGTTCTATTTTTGTTTATATCTAATGACAGTCACTTTTACATGTTGCATATATACACACAAAGGTATCTTGAAAATCGTGATATTCAGAAGGGACCTATATTATCGTGTTACATGGCGTCTAACAACACAGTCCTTTCTCATCGGAAGCTATTTAGCACTGAAGAGATATCGGAATTGAGATGGCTTGTGATGCGTAGTAACAGTAACCGTGCAGTCTACAGGTGGGCGGGACGTACGGATAGGTCCATTAACTGCTAGCAGATGTGTTGGCCGTATGATGAGATATCATAGATGGAATGTTTATGCTTTTATATTTTATATGCATGGTTATTTAAATTTCATCTTAAAGGCATAATCTGGTTTTATTGTTTAATAGCATTACTATTGGAGGTTAATAATGTGATTGTGTGTAGTAGATTTGTTGGTTGCATGGGAAGACAACTTGAGAGCTCTGTATCAGTCTATGAGAACAACATAATTATTCAAAACACTTTTAGAACTGTAGGTCTAGTTATTTATATATTAATGGAAAGCTTTTTCGACATTGATTTCAATTGATTACAAATGTGAATAGAAATATTAAAGAGGCACAACAGGTTTGAACTTTGATACATTTTTCTTGTACTCTGCATGAGATAAAACGTTTTATGTGTACCTATACCATAGTATGGTACACATAGTGTCAATGTCCGGATTGACCACTCGTCGTTCATCCATCCATCTGTACATCCATCTGTCTGTCCGTCCGTAGACACTTTAGGCATAATGCGATAACTCTAACATTTTCTATTTGATCGGAACCAAATTTTGTATACAGGTTTCTCAGCCCAAAATACAGTTCGAGTTCGAATATGGGTTTGAATCGATTTTTTTTTTTACAGTTTTGGCTGGTTATGACCCTTTTTATGTTTACCCATACCATAGTATGGTAAACATAATGTCGACGTCCGGATTGACCACTCGTCGTGCGTCCGTCCGTCCGTCTGTCTGTCTGTCCGTGGACACTTTACGCATGGTGCGATAACTCAAATATTTTATATCCGATCGGAACCAAATTTTGTATATGAGACCGAAATACAGATCGAGTTCGAATATGGGTTTGATCCGAGTTTTTTTTACGGAGTTATGGCCCTTTTTTCGACTTCGAATTCACGCATGCTGTCATAACTCAAACAATTTTTATCTGATCGGAACCAAATTTGGTATGCGAGTTTCAGAGCCCAAAATACAGATCGAGTTCGAATATGGGTTTGATCCGAGTTTTTTTACAGAGTTATGGCCCTCTTTCGACTTAGAATTTATGGATGCTACGATAACTAAAAAAAATATTATCTCATGAGAACCAAATTTGGTATGTGAGTTTCTCTATCTAAAATACAATTTGAGTTCAAATATGGCTTTGATCAGATTATTTTTAATGGAGTTATGGCCCTTTGATATAGAATTCATCCATGCTTCGATAGCTTAACCAGTTATCGTCTGATAGGAACCATATTTGGTATGTGAGTTTCTCAACTCAATATACAGATCTAGTTTGAATATGGATTAGATCCTGTTTTTTATACCAGAGTTATGGCCCTTTTTATCTAAGGATTGAACAGATTCGATATTTTTATGCTTATCATGTAGAAACATAGCAGCTAACCCCTGTGATATCAGTTAGCACTGATAGAGAGAATAGATTAACTTGTATTATTGGAAATTAGAGTTATTTTTAGCCATCATATTGTCAGGGCACTGTGGAAGGTGTAATTGGACAGAGAACCATCTGTTGTTTATTGTATTTCCATACAGCTCTCTGGTTTAGGATATCAATGCAGTGTTCCAGTGACATACCTGTACCTAGTTTTATTGAGTTAAAATTGTTAACCCTTGTCATCAATTTTATGCTTTTGTATATTTTTCATGTAATTATTCTCCTATTATATCCCTTTCACTTGTATGGATTTTTGTGGTTAAAATGAACCCTTTAATTCTCAACATTCCTTATACTTAGCAGAAATACCTTTCATCTGATGTATCTCATTTTATTGAGATGTATGTAAATTTTGTATGTGAATTTCTCAGCCCAAATTACAGATAGATTTCGAATTTGGGTTAGATCCATTTTTTTTTTATTTTAAACAGAGTTATGGCTTATGGATTTTCGTGTCAGAACTGAAAATAGCTGATCACTATCGCCAAGGTATGGGTTAAACATCTGCCGATCATGATCGGCCTCTCGTTTACTTATAATTTACACATGCTGCCATAACTCAAAAACAATTTCATCTGATTGACCAAATTTGGTATGTGAGATTATCAGCCCAAAATACAGATCAAGTTCGAATTTGGGTTTGATCCGATTTATTTTAAAGGAGTTATAACCCCTTTTTTTTTTTTTTAATTTAATTTAATTTTTTTTTTTAGATTGAATTTCCTCGCTCAATTTAACACGCAAAAAATATTAAAAAACTTTTATATTAAATAATTTAAAAAATATTTAATTAAAAAAAAAGTTTCATTGACACCAATTTGTTTTAGTTGTATACCATTAATTAGGTGTGATGTCCTTTTTTGAAGATATGAAGATTTTATTGCAAAAGTTGCATGTAATATAATGATAGCAATAAATGGCCATGTGAACATCCAATATCCAGAGTATATGAGAGTACCTTTAATAGATGTCATTCCAAGCGAAATATGTTATTAATTGAGTGGTGACATATGTTACAAAGCTCTAGGGGGTGGTTGTATGAAGGTAAAGACAAACAACCTGCTGGCTGGATAATTGTTTATCCTATCTGTCAAATTTATTAATGGCTAAACCATTGGATCTCACAGTGAGAGGTCATTGTGTGAATAGGGACAGCGTTATGAGATTTAAATCGACTCCTCCCCCACCCCAAATACTTTAACCCCTTCTTAAGACAAATTATTTGAGCTTTTGATTTTAAGTTTAAGTACTGATATATGTATTACTGTGATCATATCTTAGACCAATTATCAGTTATAGCTAATCGCTATCGCCAAGGTATGGGTTAAACATATGTCGATCGTGATTGGCCTCTCGTTAGGAAATGAGGTCCCCAGAGAGTGAATACGTTGTGCTATTCCACCTTGGGGAATAGTGTCATTAAATTCACCTTTTGTTGACCTCATTCTGCAGAGGTCAGACACTCTAAATACAGACTTGGCTGTCCCAATATTATTTTGTTAACCACCACTCATCCAGGTGAAATCACACCCTATTGGATAGTGGAGGTATATTGATATTACTAGATGAATGGATCTCATAGATGGGGATTCACATTTGTTCTAATAGGGGCAGAGATAAGAGATTTAACTCTCCTCTATCCTGTTTGGTACTGGTCTAATAATATTGATTTCTAGGAAGCCTGGGTGGGGGGCAATGTTGGAGGCAACGGGGAAGGAGTGTAGAGCGGTGGAGTTTTGACCCCCTATTTGATCAAAATTTAAACAGTTGAAAATTTCATGCCTGTTATAACATTAGTTGTAGATTAGATGTTCACATAAAAAATAGGTTAGAATTGTTCTCATAGTTTGGTTTGTTTTTCCCTCATGTATGTTTTTAAACCAACAGTCCATATGTTCCTACTTCAGGTTAAACTGTTGGACCAAATTGGCCACAAATTTTAACTTTATTTGGTTTGTAATTTTCAAACGTTTGAGAGCTTGAAGTACTGGTACCAGTTGTAAAATTCAATCTAAGAGGGATGTGCACAAGGATTTTTGTGAACTTAGTACTGTGGTATGGTTGTTTTCTTTAAAAGGTAAGAGATTGGAGATTTGTCAGTGGTGTGCAATTAGAAATTTCATTTGACGAGCCTTGCTCATCTGAGAACCTCCAGCTATGTCCCTGTTTAGAACTACTTGTCTTAAGTGATATTGTCACGTGCTGACCCTTGTAGTCGTCAGAGTCTCAATCTTCTCAGTCTTTAAAGTCTGGTGAGCGACCCACAGTCATTGACTGTCTTGTTTATGGGAATAAACAATAAAAAAGCTAAATTAATAAAGAAATGAATGCAGTGGGTTTATGCATGTGTGTTATTGAGAGATACTGCACATAGGTTGTTGGGGCACATTTAGTGTCAACCGCTTTACACAATGTCCCCAAACGACCACAACGCCATGTCCCCCAATAACACACACACACCCACTACATTCATTTCTTAAATACAATATTTTGTGAAACTCTCATTTTATCTTTGAAGCTCCATACTTTAATATATACATGTATGTACTACTATAGAGCACATATTAGATATTGTTGTTATGGACTTTTCCCGAATTTGAATAAATAGTTTGACAGTATTTCTCTTTTTCTCTCTCTCCATTGTCCTGGATATATGGCCTCTGAAAACAAGTTGGGTAGAAGACCTTCCAACATTTCATGGATTCATGAGATGAAAATAATATTGCCTCTATCGATGAGATGAAATGACATTTGTATATCTTATCCTTTTAAGATATACTAACATGTATAACCAGTGTTATAAATGAAATAACCATTGCAAGATGTTTATCAATTATGGATACAGTGCATGCGGTTCTGCATTACAATCAGTCAATAATGAATATATTTACAGGCATGTGGGCAATTGCATCTTTCAATAAGTCATTGCTAAAGTGTTTCCATTTATATTATCCCCCAGCTGTGTCACTAAATTACCAGCTTTTATAGAACCTATAGACAAAAATTCTAGTGTCAATATTTGGAGATATTTCATCCCAATATCTATAAATTCAAATCAATATTAGTCAGCAATCTTGAAGCAGTGAATAAACCACACCTGATGTTACCCACAGATTACAATATTTTAGTCGCGCACTTCCATTTCAAATCAAAGCGGTTTGTTCAAAAAGATTCCCTACAGTATCTCCTCTGATGGGCCAACAGAAGCTTGAAGTTTGCAAAGAATCTTTCCATTTTTTAAACAGTTTAGTTTAAATATTCATCTGATGCCCTGTAGTACTTGTGGAGTTTCAATGTATTGAAGGAACAATAATTTAGATATTTGCCTTAAATGGCAAGCTTTTGTATCAATTGTGTGTACATTTATGACAAATTTGTGGGATACCTTTACTATATGGTAGATCAATGATGCACTTCACAATAAGGTGATATGGAGGTGATTTTAAAATATGAAAATGGAGCCATCAGACAGTGAGTACCTGCTTGGTGAGGAAACTTGCACGAGAGGAGGGGTGCTGTCAGCGCGGGACCTAATCATTCCACCATACAAAAAATAAGTCCATCTTATCTATCAATTACTAGATAGGGTACCTGGCATTGCTCAGGTAAAGAATGAACACATTATTAGTGCCCCCTCCAGTCATTTAAACTATTTATTAGTCACCTGAGATAAGCATCACATATATATTGCATGAAACTCTGGATAAAGTTACCTCTACTTTTAAGTTGATAATAAACGCTCTTTATTGCTAATTACTAGTACTTCTTTAAGTCATCTGATGTCAACAGCACCTATCCCATGACACGCCCAATTTCATATTATCTCTGTGTACCAATTTTCCCATATATCTTCTGAGATGATAAATGCTTTTAATTGATAAGCTATGGTAACATATTTTACAAACCCCCCTTTATGTCATCTGATGTCCAAGGCGCCAATCCCATGACATTCCCCTAGTCATGGGATCCCATGTGTACCAATTTTACTACATATCGTTTAAGCTGATAAGAATTGCTCATCTCTATAATATAATCTATAAGTTCCCCTTCAAGTTTGCCTGGGTCAATTTACCCCTTTTGTGTATATGATTCATTTTTTAAATTATAATTGTTTATGCCCCTTTAAGTCGTCTGAATCAGATGTTAACAACACCTATCTCGTGACAATATTCGTGTCAATTCACCCATGCGAAGCAATCTTTATTACAAAATTCCGACCATTTTGGGTGTATAATTAATTATTATTGTCCTTTTAAGACATCTAATGTCAATGGCACCAGTCCCATGACACTCCCCGGGTCAATTGACCCATGTGTACATTTTTTAGCACCAATGGTCCAGCGAAACAGTTTTTATTAGTCGAGTTTTTTTCCAAAACTCGACTTATAGTTTGATGAGGGGCGGACGGGCGGGCGGGCGGGCGGCGTGTTTTGCTTATAACTCAACCGTTTATTGACGGATTAAAAAATAATGTGTGATTACATATCCATGCACGTAAGCTGCAGACCAAATATCGGGTTCGTCCGCACATTTATTACAGAGTTATGGCCCTTTGCCATTTTTCACCGATTTTAGGCTCGTTAGCGCAACAACTTCAACAAACGTTATCTGATTCGATTGAAATTTGGGATATAGGTGTCTCCCAAGAATATCTCAGACGAGTTCGAAAACCGGCCTGGTCCGATAAAATTGTATAGAGTTATGGCCCTTAATTAGTCATTTTTTCACAAATGTTCAGCTCGTTAGCGCGATAATTTAACAAACCTCATCCTATTTGATTGAAATTTTGATATATAGGTGTCTCCCAAGAATACCTCGGACGAGTTAGAAAACCGGCCCGGTCCGATAAAATTTGATAGAGTTATGGTCCTTAAGTAGTCATTTTGAACGAATTTTGAGCTCGTTAGCGCGATAACTTCAACAAACGTCCTCCGATTTGTTTAAAATTTGGAATATACATACTTGTCAAGAATATTTCGGACGAGTTCAAAAACCAGCCTGGCCCGATAAAATTTGTTAGAGTTATGCCCCTTAATTAGTCATTGTTCGTTAATTTTTAGCTCGTTAGCGCGATAACTCCAACAAACGTCATCCGATTCAACTAAAATTTGGTATATAGGTGTCTTCCAATAATATCCTGGACGAGTTCGAAAACCAGCCTGGCCCAATACAATTTGATACAGTTATGGCCCTTAATTAGTAAATTTTCATGAATTTTTTGCTCGGTAGGACGAGTTCGAAAACTAGCCTGGCCCGATAAAATTTGAGCCACCGGCGGTAAGCCACCGAAAACGAGACACAGCATCTCTGATGCCACCTCTTGTTAATATATGTCACATGTGGTTCTAAATTGAGTTATATAATTTTACTAAAGAAAACTGAAACTTTGTACCCAAAGTAGCAGTCTCCAATTTCAAGGTGCTTATCTCTGACTTTATTGACATAGGCCTAAACATGCGCTCAGGTGATAATATTTTATATTAGCAAAATTCTTTTGTCTGGGATTTTTTTTATCACGTTACCAGTAATTGCTCACTTATATTAACTTAGTAAAGTCAAATGAAATATTTTCCAGTTCATTTCTTTAGGAAGTGACATCTGCAGTAAATAATCTTGTGTCACTAGTTTCCAAGAGGCATGGTACTACCTCCTGCTGTTTAATTTGAGTATATGTTAAGCCAAACGCGCTTGCGTTAGTAATTTATTATCGAGCAATCGATATATATAATTCGACAGTGTGTAAACTCGCACTAAAATCTCTTTTAGTGAATACTCGATTGTTGGTTCGTTGAGTTCTTGGTAAAACAACAAGAACATAGAACTGACGAACTTGGATCGTCCAAACCACTACTCGAAATTGATGCAATGGGCATTCTTCTGTGGAAATGGGGGGGGGGGGGGTAGAAATGCATATAGAACTTACTTTCGTAAATGGTATTTCGTTTTCCCACCCATAAATTCATAAAACAATATTTTATTTGCAGAATGTTCTGCAATTGAGTTGAACATACAGTAATTAATTTAGCACAGAGCCCCCCTCCCCATGTAACTTGTGCTGCATGCGGCGGGGGAGAAAATGCAGTAACATTGACGATATCAGTTATATATATGCACGGACGCGTTGACACGGGACGGGGTCGTGGTGTCTCCCCTTCCCACTTTGGTAAAACAAATTCAACAGTTTGAACTTTGAAGTCCAATACACTAATAGGTTTGTGTGCAGTTAGCGATTATAAATTTCCAATATGTGGCCATAGCATGGTGCAATTATATAGACTTTCTTCAATTTTGAGAATTATTTTGGTTCGATCAAAGGTGGTGCATTTAGAAATTCCAAGTTTTGCACCAAAACGGAAACATTCTAGACACGTTCAACACGTTTATGTAGGGCCTAAATATGTTTTAAATATAGGTTTGCTCACCGTATAACCTTTATCGCGATTCTGATATAAATGGTTTATCGATCCTAGCTCAGACATATACGTATATAGTTTATCCACCCAACGATGTATATACAACTTATCAATTCCTATAATGAGTCCGTGCCACTATTTCTCCGATACAGTATATATATATATATATATACAGCCTATATATAATATAGACTGGGATTTGTGGATGCGAAGGCCTATATATACAGGCACGCTTTTAAAACCACCTGTCACAGCAGACAGTCACACAAACACGGAGTTAACGAAATGTATAGGGGATATTTTGCATGGGATCCATACATATATAGGTGTAGACATGCTACCGAACATGGTTTGAGTGACTTTTTTTTCGCACGATGTCGCATCGGTTGCTCTTTATTGGAGATTCGATCGATGGTTTACACTATAGCTGCCAAGAATGCAAATATAGTACACTATATATTGATATAATGTATGCTCTCATCTATAACTACGAGCAGCATCAGTATATAACCACCAACTCAAAGTTTGTGATTATGTTGTGGTTGATTTCGTTAAATTCGCATGTTTCCGTGGTCTGACCGTGGATTGTAGTATAATAGACTACAGCTGTACAGAGCGCGCGGTATCAAACCCTGGAGGATCTTTAATACAAGCGTACTTGACCAATCCATTGTTACGAATTTGTTAAAACATTTTAGTAACGTATTCAAAACTTGGTGTGATTCTTCCCGTGTATCAATGCACATTCATTGTCATGCATGTAGCCACCGAAGGGGTTATCGTGATAATATAGCCTATAGCCTATACGACCATTCAAAGAAAGTAATATAGCCAAAAATAGAGTAGTTATCAACAATGGTGTGTGTGGGGGTGGGGGGCGGGGGTAATAACCTTTGTTTTCTCATTCAATGCTAAATTCTCAGAAGCATTTAATTCTTTTGCCATTATTAGCAATCGATGGGCCATATTTATTAATCGACATCATAAGTTAGGGTAGGTCTAGTCACTGCATAAATGTGAATTTATTCTTATCAACAGCGATGCCATATGTATAAACACATTCCCTGTCCCCAATACGAAGAAATTTGCCCGGGGAGTTTATTTTAAACCTTTATTCGCGTAAAAACGTTTCAAAAATCAGATCACGGAAGCATTTTTTCGATATCGTGTGCGTAATACGTCATACACTACAAATTTATTGACTAGGCAACGCCAAACGACCATGTCGTAATTGCAGCGATATTTATCCGAGGACGGGGCTATACATCCACGTTACTATTATTAGAAATATTGACTTATCTGGCAGGACGTACTTATTAAGCAGAACACTGGTGTTTGTAACAACGACCGAAAGTTTTATCGACAAACCGGAAACTCATTGTCGAAAAAGTTAACTTTTCTAATGATATTCAGAATTTCAGTGCTAGAAAACACACCGGCGAAGATGATAACATGGATTTCACGGTGATAAGCTGGTTGTGAAAGTATGGAATAATACAATTGTCTTCAGTACAGTTTATTAAAAGTTGAGACTTAAGTAAACATTTTTGTTAAAAATTAAAATGATTGGTGTCAAACATGTGCAAAATGTTCAGCACGCGAAATTAGGAAAATGTCCAATAGTCTAGAAAATTCAATGCTATGCCATAAAACTTAGGGTACGTCCATGATGCAATCGTAAGTGGAACAATTTCCTTAAAATAATATCAAGTGTTGTTTGATTTTAGATGCGAAATCGTATCGTATCCTTTGTTACCTCCACTTTCGACGGAATTGCAGTCAGAAGAAAGATCGTACGGTAGCAATCAGGAGGTTAACCATGGCTTAAGAACAACCCACGCTACACTCATCTGCGACAACATTGCGATCGGGTGAATTCGTTCATATTTAAATCCGCGCATAATTATATTTTGCTTAGTTTTAAATTTGGCAATTTTGCGCAATTTGAATTTGGGAATTTGGTCAAGGCTGGTGCATATGCAGTTGCATGTGCAGTTCTTTATCGATGCTGAAGATATATTTGTTCTACATGCACAATACCGGTATAAACTGGCCTATACTATAATACATGGCATTTTTCTCGGTGGCATTTACATGCATTCAAATTAAGTAAACGGGGTGGCTAAAAAACGTTATACAGGTACTGCTCTTTAGCACTGAGGGCTAAAGAACGTTATACCTCTCTTTAGCGATGAGGGCTAAAAACTAGTATTTAGAGCAATATTGATTATAACGTTATACCGGTACATTGGCGCAATGCGCAGAATATCTTGGCAACACATGTGATGCTCGTCCAACATGGACCGCTCTTTAGCGCTGAGGGCTAAAGAATGGCACACCGCTCATTAGCTATGAGGGCTAAAAAGCGTTATGAATTATAACATTATATGTTTGGCGCAATAAGCAAAATATCTTGGCAACACACATGCCGCTCATCCAACATGTACCGCTCTTTAGCACTGAGCGCTAAAGAACGGCACACCGCTCTTTAGCGATAAGGACTAAAGAGCGGTATGGATTATAACGTTGTGTGTTGGCACAATGCGCAAAATATTTTGGCAAAGTACGTGCTGCTCATCCAACATGACCGCTCTTTAACACCTACTGCTAAAGAGCAGTATACCGTTCTTTAGCACCAAACGCTAAAGAGCAGTATGCCGTTCATTAGCGTATCAGGCCCATATACATGTAGCTAAGGCATGGTATACTGCCTTTTAGCATTTGCCACTAAAGAGCAGTACCGGTATACTGTTCTTTAGCACCAAACGCTAAAAGAGCGGTATACTGTTAATTTAATAGCGTAGCAGGACCACATAGCTAAAGCGTGGTATACCACTCATTAGCATTTGGTACTAAAGAGATGTATACCGTTCTTTATCCACGGCCATATATAAGTAAATCTGAAATGACATCAATGACCATCGATAGGCTGCTGACTTTAAAAAGTTGGAGTTACCTCGTACTCTATTAATTTTTGAGAGAATTTCCAACAATAGCTATTATTTGGCTTTGAGACATACAATGTACATGTAGAGCAAAAATTGAAAATTGTCATCACTATTATCAAATTCAGCCTAAATCCCTGCAATCACGATTATCAGGCAATCATGATTATTGTCACCTGAGAGTATGTTACATATGATTAGTATACAAGTAGATGATATCACATGAGTTTCTAGTTTATACAAAATTTATGAACCAAGTTCACTAAATTAGATTTGAGCCGAGGTTTACTGAGGCTCAAATAGAATTCAGTGGACAAGGTTGATAAATTACGTATAAAATAGAACGAGTTTGAGAAATCTTTTATCATATGATCAAATAAACGCGAAGTATTAATCGAATACAATTTTACAGCAATCAGGCCAAAACAAAATGAATGCATGTTTCCCGTATCAAACATAAAAAATAGGGGCGGGTGGTATGCTTTTCATTTTATTTTATTTTTCCATTTTGTTGTATAGTCTCGTGTGGGCCATGCCTAATCATCATCAAACACAATACAATGACCCGAGCAACCAACAAATTGGTGATAAAACTGATATATGGAAACAAGATAATCCGGTAATCCGGTATATATTTTTACTAAATAAGTTTAATTATTTACCAAACAGTAAATATATCGTAGATATAAAATATCCAGTTTAATCAGCTGGTTTGATGCCAACAAAATGGGAATGACAATATTGTGTCCCCAGTGAGCAGTATTAAAAAAAATATCTCCACGATAAGAAATGTTATCAAGAGTCGGGGTACATTGTTTACTTTAGTGATAGCCGCCATTCATTTCCCTGGCTGCTGTAGCTTCCTACTGCGCATGTCTTATAAGTCACAGCTTTTTATGCTCAAATACATGTACACTCAACAATAGTCCATATCAACACGTGCTTCCTGTCAGCGAAGGGGAACAATAACCTGTAATCTTCCTGTATTGCGTCTGGTCGTAATTTGACTTTGTTTGAAGAGTGACGATGTGGCTTTGCGAAAAATATATAAATATATCAAAGATATCATTTATCTCGCGAGGTGAATCAGATAAAATGGAACCACGCGTACATAGTTTGGTTATCAGTGTGGTCGGTCGGTTTATAGATTGATTTTCAGCGCAACTTACTTTTGTAAGTTTGAGCTATTGCCATGGTTTGGCATCCGTCGTCCATGTGTCCGTCAACAATTTCCTTTGGCGCAGACTACAGGTTGTAACTTTGGTCTAATCTTTATGAAATTTGTCATGAATGTTGACATTGACATGTAGATGGGAACGAATCATTGTGAAGTCATTCGGCCAAAAAACATGGCCGCTGGTGGCCATCTTAGATTTTAAAATTAAATCCATTGGCGCGGTCCACAGGTAGTACTGTTCGTCTGATCATCATGAAATTTGTCATGTATGTTAATATTGACATGTAGATGGGAACGAGTCATTTTGGATTTTATTCTGTGCATGACTAAATCCTTTGGCGCGGTCTACATCTCGTATCTTTGATCGGAACGTCATAACATTTGTCATGAATGTTGACATATAGATGGGAATGAGTCATTTTGGGGTCATTCGGCCAAAAAACATGGCCGCTGGCAGCCGTCTTGGATTTCAAGTTTCAATCCATTGGCGTTGGCTACAGGTCGTACTGTTCGTCTGATCATCATGAAATTTGTCATGGATGTTAATAATGACAAGTAGATGGGAACGAGTGATTTTGGGGTCGTTCGGCCAAAAAACATGGCTGCCAGCAGCCATCTTGGATTTTACTCTTTGCATGACTAAATCGTTTGGTGCGGGCTACAGGTTGTTGCGTTGGTCGGAAGTTTATGAAATTTGTCATGGATGTTAACACTGACATGTAGATGGAAACGAGTGATTTTGGAGGTGTTCGGCCAAAACATATGGCCGCCAGCAGCCATCTTGGATTTTACTCTTTGCATGACTAAACCCTTTGGCGCGGGCTACAGGTTGTACCTTGGTCTAATCTTTATGAAATTTGTCATGAATGTTGACATTGACATGTAGATTGGAATGAGTCATTTTGGGGTCATTCGGCCAAAAAACATGGCCGCTGGTAGCCATCTTGGATTTCAAGATTCAATCCATTGGTGCGGGCTACAGGTCGTACAGTTCGTCTGATCATCATGAATTTTGTCATGGATGTTAATAATGACGGGAACGAGTGATTTTGGGGTCGTTCGGCCAAAAAATATGGCCGCCAGCAGCTATCTTGGATTTTACTCTTTGCATGACTAAATCCTTTGGTGCGGGCAACAGGTCGTAGCTTTGGTCAGATGGTCATGAAATTTCTCATGGATGATAACAATGACATGTAGATGGGAACGAGTCGTTTAGGGGTCATTCTGTCAAAAAACATGGCCGCCAGCAGCCATCTTGGATTTTACTCTTTGCATGACTAAATCCTTTTATGCGGGCTACAGGTCATACCTTTGGTCTGATCTTTATTAAATTTGTCTTGAATTTTGACATTGACATGTACATGGGAACAAGTAATTTTTGGGTCATTCGGCAGAAAAACAATGCTGCCAGTGGCCATCTTGGATTTCAAAATTCAATCCATTGGCGCGGTCTACAGGTCATACTGTTCGTCTGATCATGAAATTTGTACATGTAGGTCGTAGCTTTGGTCAGATCTTCATAAATTTTGTCATGTTTGTTAACAATGACACGTAGATGGCAACGAGTCCTTTTTTTTGGGTCAATTGGCCATAAAACATGGCCGCCAGCAGCCATCTTGTATTTTACTCTTTTGCATCACTAATTCCTTTGATGCAGGTTAGACATTTCAAGTAGCACCTTTCCTATTCCTCCATTTACTGTCAACGATTAAATTATTCCCCTACCTAAGTTGAGCTACAGTGTCATTGACACTTTCATTTTATTTAAAACTAATAAAATGAACTTGGGTCGGGGGTTTGAAGACTGTCGGTCGGTTTATGGGAAACACGCATTCATTTTGTTTTGGCCTCATAAACTTCAGCGATCGCAAGTCATTAAATAATGGCATGATGTCATGATACATCGCACGCGTTAATATTACACGTGTGTCTTCACCAATAATAATGAAGTTGGTTGTGTGGGTTAATTATGTGATAAACCACTTTATCCCCACCAGTTTGTGCCTAATTCTTTAAATTGTACTATTATTCAGTCAGTTTTAAATTAGCGCACTTCAAATCAGCCCTTGAAATTAGGAAAAAGTTCCAGCTAATTTAATGCTGTGGCATGTTAGATTTAACAATTTGGAAATGGCATTTCCCACGGCATTGCTTATTTCCATGACCAATTTCGAGGACTGGAAAATTAATACCATTCATGAGTATTGCAGGCTTTGAGCAAAACTAGTTTATATGTTAACTTAAATGTTATACCGGGTAAATCTAATTTAAAAAAATGACATGTTATAATCCCACATACAGGTACATGTATGTACATGTAAAGGATATGCAAAGGAATATTCTTAGGTAAGCATGACAGCAGGGGCATGTCTGAGAATATTTTGGGGACAACTATTGTTGTGCCAAGGATGTCCCAATAGATTATGGGGTATTAAACTATTAATATTTCTCAACACCACATAAGTGTTGTTCCTACTTGTTACAAATTGAACCCTACAAGTCGTGGATAAAAACTGAAACAATAAAATTTCATAATTATACCAGTTGTTGATCAATATCCATGAGAATCTATATACACTAAGCCTAAATGTATAAATTCCCATGGATATTGATCAACAACCGGTATAAATAATAAATTTCAATTAATTATTTTGTTATAAAGAGTTAATTTGGACTTGGACATTTGTTATAGAATTAATTTGGACGTGCAAAATTTGGGCATACATGTATGTCAGGTACATTATATATGTCCTGGATATGCGTGACAAGTACATGTATAAAGATATAATTATACCTGTTCCAGCTCACAAGCCTTGAGGAGAACAGAACAGAACCAGACGCTGTGTCATGCAAACGCTCAAATGTGTTATCTAATTCTGAGAACCAGTTATTTTGTTGTGTTCAGTTTAGAGCATAGAAATCGGATATATAAAGACTAGAATGGCAGTCGCGATCTGATTGGCCCACATCGTTTGACGCAACAGGACGCCATTGCTGGTCAGGGCAAAAGACGTCAACAAGTCCACGTGTTTCTCATATGTTTTGTTAATGGCGACTTCAAGTTAGTTCACAAATCAACTTTTTTCAAGAATTTGGAAACTTGGATACACTAAAACGCTATCAATGCACTAAACTGAATAATCATATATTATCATGACTTCATGCGGGAACGATATATTTGGACGCTGTTAGCTAATTTTCTGTGGATTTAGTGATATGGATTTTCAATTCTGCAGGCGGACATTTCGGAATGGACAGGTCACTTTCGAGATTTGGATTCATGTTTTAGAAGGTTCTTCGTCTACAAATCGTTGACATTATTTATCTGTAATATTCACAGAACAACGATGAGCAGTTTATTCATAAAATATATCGGAAAACAGTGATAAAACTACGCTGTATTTGTGAAGTAAGTCGCCCATTTTCGTTGCTCACATTCGATGACAAGCTGGGATGAGGCGTTTTCAACACTCAGGAACAAGGAATTTAGTGAACTTCAGATGCTGCTTTCGAGATTTGATAAATATTTATTATTTTAATAAATAATTCTAAAAATCATTTCACTTGTTGATGCTTGTAGTCTCCATAATTAGTGGGATTACACTAGATCATGCCATGAATCTCTACTATGGCAGACCACAGTCCTATGAATCACTGTCCATGTAATATTAAATTTGATTAAAGTACAATAAATCAATGAATATATTACCTCTACTATTTAAAACAACAAATAACTAAATATAATATATTGATTTAATATTATTAAATAATATTTTATTCAACTAACAGTGATTCCTAGGGACTGTGGGCAGACAGAGTAGTCGAGATTCATGGCATGATCTAGGATTACACAATCTGGCTAATAATTATTTCTACACGAGATGTCTTAATCTATTGGTTGCAGTCATTTGATTCCTTGCATGTGCTAGCTGGGGCCCATATCATCACCTCCAGAGATAGTTACTTCCGTTAAAGCCGCACAAACAGAAAGAATATTAAAATGTAGACAGATTTTGTTCTTATACCAATCATAAATATTGCCCAGATAATATATGTTATTATCAAGTTCGTTTGCTTTGTTATGTAAACAAAAGCCAAAAATGTTACATATCTGGCTTTTGTTTAGCGAAGCATACAAACTTGACAATAACATAATACTTACACGATATTTATGATTGGTATAGAATAACATACATGCATGTATGTTTGAATATTCTTTCTGTCTACGACAGTTTTACCGAGTGTAACTATTTTAACAGAATACCCATCTCGAAGGCCAACCGTGCCTTTAAACAAACTTTTCCAAGAATGGCGACAGGTGCCACCGTTTATGCCTATTTTTCATGAAGGCTGAAATAAATGTTAGGAAGTGACCAGACAATGAACAGGAATCATAACAGTATAGTAAACTACATGTATAATTCAATATATATAAACATCACCTGTGAAACATAACATTTAATATCTGTTTCATTATATGAATACAGTACATTGTATATATTTTAGGAGACACATGCAATAAAAGTTAAGATGCACAGCTTGTTAAAAGCTTTGTATAATATATATCTAACTGGGGGAAGGAGATATCAGATAATATATACCGGTATGTAATACTGTGTAAATGGTGAACAATTTAACTTATTTTATTTCTATTCTTCTGAAAATGTACATCATGAGTTATAATTTATCATACTTTAGAAGGTGGTTTCTGTTCATTGCTGTGTCAATCAGTTAATAAATACTCCATTCATAATTGTACACAAGGAAAGCTTAAAGTCATGTGCAGCTGCTGGTATGGAGCCTCCAAATATTCTACATGTAGTGTCATAAAGCATGAAATACAACACGGTACAGTCCATTTTTACAGGCTATATAATTTTATGCATGACTTAAGTAAACAACATTTATAAATTGAGGTCTTCTACATCCTGGAAATTAAACTGCAAAATGTGAGAAGGCATACATTTGTATTTTGACCATGTCAGGGAGATTTTAAGGGAGTTCTCTTTATGTGAAATTGGTACTTATTTTTCTGTTTGGAGTGATATTTTCTATCACATCATTGAATTTTTCTGGCATATAAAATATAAAGTCTGTACTATAAAAGTATTTCATGTGCTTATGAAGCTATTGTAATAACTAGGTTGAACTTTAATTTGAGGTTTGAAGACCATTATGAGACTTGGTTCCTGTTACAGTACAATCACATGATTACATGGATAAGAATATCTTTTTTGGCTTCATTGTAAACAAATGGCTAACAAATGTACAGATGTACATGTACTCTGTTCAGTCAATTGAATGGATATTATAACATCACAGCTCTCCCCTGGTGGGACCCCCAAGTTGTGTTCCATTCACAGAGCTTGGTTAACAAACATGCGATTCAATGGAAATATCGCGCGTCATACTGCTATGTTATCATGACCACCAGGCATTGCAGTGGAGGACGCCTAATGTTTGATGGGTACATAGAAGGCCTGGATCTTTCCACCCGTCTCTGGTTACACGAGTCCGGGTGTTGCCTACGACCTACTGAGCGATTTTTCCACCCGTCTCTGGTTACACGAGTCCGGGTGTTGGTTACATCCTACTGAGCAATTTTACCACCCGTCTCTGGTTACACGAGTCCGGGTGTTGTTTACAACCTACTGAGGTATATTTTTCACCCATCCCTGGTTACACGAGTCTGGGTGTTGCTTACATCCTGCTAAGTGATTTTTCCACCCATCTCTGGTTACACGAGTCCAGGTGTTGTTTACAACCTACTGAGGTATATTTTCCACCTGTCTCTGGTTAGACTGGTTACACGAGTCCAGGTGTTGCTTACAGCCTACACGAGTCTGGGTGTTGTTTAGAACCTACTGAGCGATTGTACCACCCATCTCTGGTTACACGAGTCTGGGTGTTGTTTAGAACCTACTGAGCGATGTTACCACCCATCTCTGGTTACACGAGTCTGGGTGTTGTTTACAACCTACTGAGCGATTTTACCACCCGCCTCTGGTTACACGGGTCCAGGTGTTGTTTACAACCTACTTTTACACGAGTCCAGGTGTTGCTTACAGCCTACTGAATTTTTTTTTCCGCCCGTCTCTGGTTACACGAGTCCGGGTGTTGCTTACATCCTACTGAGTGATTTTACCACCCGTCTCTGGTTACACGAGTCCGGGTGTTGTTTACAACCTACTGAAGAATATTTTTTTACCCGTCCCTGGTTACACGAGTCCGGGTATTGTTTCAAACTTACTGAGTGATTTGACCACCCGTCTCTGGTTACACGAGTCCGGGTGTTGTTTACAACCTACTGAAGAATATTTTTTTTACCCGTCCCTGGTTACACGAGTCCGGGTATTGTTTCAAACTTACTGAGCGATTTGACCACCCATCTCTGGTTACACGAGTCCGGGTGTTGTTTACAACCTACTGAGCGATTTAACCACCCGCCTCTGGTTACACGAGTCCAGGTGTTGTTTACAACCTACTTAGGAATATTTTCACTTGTCTCTGGTTACACGCGTCCAGTGATCCACTGATACTATTTTTATTGATTTTTGAATAAGACGGCCTTTGTCAATGAGTTTCTGATTTTCTGGCCAACAATCTTCATTGTTCTTAGTTTACACATGTGATGCCTCCTTAGATTACAGTATATCAAAGTAATTTTCTTCACAAGAATTACAAGATGGCTCTCTGTGATATCCATTGCATCTGTTTGGAAATGTTGCTTGTTGTCTTCGAAAAGATGGAATAATTGTGGCTGCAACTTTCTCAAGACTAATATTTCCAACTTTTTTATTTCTGATTGATACTTTGTTGGATTTATGATGTCTATGGATGACCTCAACTCTAATTCTGCAGCTTTGACAATTTTGATTACACCCTTTGATGGAACAAGGAGGCCATCGTTATCCCTCAGTCGTAGGAGCTGATAAGAGTGAAAAAGATCCATTGATCCTGCAACCTTGGGCTCCACTATTGCTTGTCTGCATTCATCACACTTGACTACCATCAGAAGCTTTCGAACAACCCATCCAGCAATGTAAACAGACACATTTTCAACAAAATTTGAGAGCCTGGCTACATTTGAATAGTAAGTGTGGTTCAGGACATCATCCTCAATGATATCTTGCATAGGTTCAGTTTCATCACTGTTAATTGCAGGATTTGATACTGTCAGTGAGAGTATACTTGTGTGGTCCATTGCTCTGACATTAGCATTGATGCCCCCTGTTACTCCTGCCCGAGAAAGAAGTGCTTTGTAAGCATTCTTAAATTGTCTGGCTGAGGGATTGTTGTTCCATCCACCTGCTCGCCTAACTGCACTGAAAAAGAGCTCTAAGTGGTCCTGAGAAAGCTTGTAGGTGCAGACATAAAGAAGTTTGCCAGGGCATTTCGTTGGACTGAGATATGTGTTCAACAAGTTGATCAAGCTGTCAATGTTCAGTGCAAAACCAAGGACACCCATGCATCTTTTAGATTCACATATTTTTATGTTATTGCCCTGGGTTCCAGTGTGGGTGCATTGTAACAATACTTGCTTCACCTTTGAGAGGAATGGCAAAACTGGTGCAATGCTCTTCAATGATAGCGGTCTCTTATATCCTGATGCTTTCGGCGAGCGGCTATTGAAGATGTCAAAGAGTCTATCAATATAGGATACCCATATCTCTGTGCCCTCTGTGTTATCGAAACCTGGGTAGCCGGAGACTCTCATGAATTGAAGTGCTTTAGCAACAGAAGAGCTGATGGTCTGCACTGCTAGACAAACTTTCATTTTCTGCTTTTGAAAATTAATGTGGTTCTGAGACAGCTTGTTAGCAGCACTGAGGCCTTCCCTTTGCTGGACTTCATTCAGTTTCTCAATAATATCCCATTTCACCTCATACTGTTTGCCACTCAAATTGAATTTAATGACTTTATATGTCTGCATGGTGTTTCTTATGAGTTTCATCATATGGCAAGCATCAAAGAAAACAAATATTTGTCTGCTGTTATCATGTGGATTTGGGAAACTACATTTTAGTGCTGTTGGTTTCAGTGAACATCCAAAATTCTTGACCATTGCCTGATTTGCTGAGAGACCATCCATTACCATGGCCAAAACTTTAATACCTATAGATTCCAGTTTGTGAATCCCATGAGTGATCAGATTTCCCTGGGTCTCAGCATTTACACCAGCTGTTAAAAAGTATCCTATTGGTACCTTCCAGTACCCACAAATGCCTACTGCCATTATTACTAGAGCTTCCTTGGCTTCAGGCTGTGTGTCAGCATTCAAATCTCCCGATCCATTCCCAAAATCAACATGTCCAACCAGTGACCTCGCTGATTGGTCCCATTCAATTTGCTTCCTAATGCTCATGCCATCTATCATAATTGAGCAAAATTGGTAGGAAAATTGATCTCTTTCTCGCTCTTTTTTCAAGAATTCCATCACTTGTTCGAAGAATCCTGGCTGATTGTTCACGACAGATAACCACTGTCTTATCGTGCGTGGTGCTGGAAGTGGGATAAATTTCCTAGCATATTCATATGCTTTTGGTCCATAGAAGCGCAGTGTCGTAGCAAATCTTTTCTTTTCTTCAGTATAACCACTGTGTGGCTTATTAAAAAGATTCAAAGGCAAGTTCTGGTAATGTTGTAAGGAAGATTGAGCCTCCACAGACAGCATTTTTTCATTCTCCAATTTTTCTAGAAGACTCTTTATAGTATTCTTTGATCGATTCTCCCTTTGTTTTGATTTTTTTAGTTCACATTTTAATTCATCTAATTTCTCTTCAACTGCGTCCATTTTTCGTTTTATTTTTTTGGGACTTTCTGAGACATGATATGCATGGTCATTCTGAAAAAAATGTGAGGGGAAAACAATGGCGACAATAATATATGAGATATTGCAGTCTGAATGAAGTTCATTATGAGTACAATTTATATTAAAGATTGTCATTGTATTGGCTATTGAACTTTCTAACTGAAATTATAGTAATACACACATTCCTGCATAGTTAAATCTTTAAAGGTACACAATCCTATTCGATGGTCTCCATATCATCAGATTCCAACAATGATAACAACATTTCTTCAAAAGATGTTTTAGTTATCAGAATCAATTAATTACCAAAAAATAATGCTATAACCACTGTCAACTTTAGAATAATTTTTTTCCAAACATGTTATAATTGTTATAATTGTTATACATCAACATTTTGTTCAATGCAATTTGTGATCAAGAGTATGTCGTCAGCTCGTCAAATATTTGCTAGGCCACCAAATATTCCAGGTGCCAGGTGGTGAAAAATAACAGATTTCAAAATGGATATCTGCATGATAAATGTAACTCTGAGCTTTGAATAGTAATTTAGGAGCGTTAATTTGGATTATGTATCTTAAATGTTAAATTGTTTATGAAACAATGATTGGAGTTTTTTTTTGTACTAGCACATGATAAGAATAGGAAATTTTAGAAGTCTTACAACTGGTATGCTAACAGAGATTTATGATACATTACCAAATTTGGTTGAGCTCCTGTCTGTCCTTCATTAGAGCCCTCAGGATTGATTGAAATTGTGGCAGCTGCTGCTACTGAATTCAATGTTTTCCTTTCAACTTTTGCCTGAAAAACCAAAACAAATGATACAGATAATGATTGTTTTCATGATAAATTCTATCTACACATACAGTACATGTATGTCAATACATTTTACAATCAGATTTCAGACTAATTTTGTTATTTTAAGATATAACAAATTACTATATCATATATCAATTAATATATGGAACCACTTTTTAAATTTCATCATTAAAAGTTTGGAAATAAAAAATGTTTTAGCATGGAGATTACCATCAGAAAATGTCTTTATCTTGAACAAAACCTGTGAAATTATCTACAGCGGGGTCTCGAGCGAATTTTTACCCCAACACTTGTTTAAAAAAAAGCACCATTGAATGGTATATTGCTCGAGGACAGTAGTGATCTGTCAAACTGTAGATAATATACAAGCTCTTCTAATTTACCTTCCAATAAGCACTGACTGAACACAATAGAATGCTGGGTTACCATATGATAAACTCATATTACAAAACACAATTAAGATATAATTATAAGTTTTAACATGAACACAATACACATTTCAAAACTAGCACATGTTATATTTTTAAATGTATAATAATTAATACGGTGTATTAATTAATACATAAACTCAAAATATATTATTATTACAAACCTTTGAATGACCAAATCTTGGGACAGCGCCAGATTTTATGAACCGCTTCCCATTCACGACATAGAAATCTTCCTCCAAGAAATGCTTTGAGCAGATAACATCATATTTCTTTGGTTCCCAACTCCTGTGTTTTTGCTCATAATTGGCACGCTGCAATTCTCTTGCCCAGTCACTCATTAAGCTTCCTTTCTGATAAAATCTAAAAAATAAATCAATTGATTTTATCAACTTGAACTGTGAAGTTTTTAATTCGTCAGATATAAATATATAAATATTTTAAAAAAATCATGTTTTAACTGCATAAAAAATCAATAACTTATCTCCTCTCCTACCTCTACTGTCACCAAATTAATATACAGTTATACTACTAGTACTATAGTCTAAATTAATTAGGCCTATATGTTAGTACTAGTATATGCAGTTTAAATTTAGAGTTAGACTTTTAAGTTGGGTCTTCTCTTTTGGATGACTTTGGACTTGTGTTGTGTTCTGTATTTTATTTCCAAAATGAGTTCAAATATTATTATTAATTATTATTAATTGTCTTAAATCTTAATGTCATTGTCACAATGATTGTGACTGTCAGACACTAAGTAGGTTAAAAATGAAATGCATCGAAATAATGAGACAGTGCCGTTTCAAAACAATCATTTTTGACGACTTCAAATTGCTAAAATAACCTATGAAAACTTATTTCTTCTTCTTTAGCCTTCGAAGACCCTCGGCGCATAGTGCAGCCAATTGCTGAACAAGTATCTGGCATAATTTGTGAATATTCGGAAAACAATCTACTGAGAAATCTAATAATATCAGATCTTGCAGACGATGTTTTGCCCTGATCAGCAATGGCCGACGAAATCACAATCGTAGTCACGTGACTGCCATTCTAGTCTTTATATATCCGATTTCTATGGTTTAGAGGAATCACTGAACTAAATGGTTTTCCATAGCGATAGTGTTAACGTTTCGACCGAATTCTCTGAATTTAAGCCTACATGCTATTCCATTGATGTTTACCCAGCTAGATTGACACTAGTTGATCACAAAAGTGCAAGAAAAATCAAAGGTTATGTGTTTACTTTTTTTAATAAATCCACACTTCCCACAGCTAAATTTGACTGGAAAATGCAAGAACTACAGCAGCTAGATAAATCAATTTCTCACTCACAAAAAAGTCCATTCCCCCATTAATTCACCAATTTAAATTATTCAGATATGATGTACAAATCAAATAAACACGATGTCATCCTTTAATATAGTCCACCTTTAATAATAAGGCCAAAACAAAATGAATGCGTGTTTCCCGTAACCCGACCCAAGTTCATTTTATTTGTTTTAAATAAAAATAAAAAATCTATAAACCGACCAACCACACTGATATTAACCAAACTATATACACGTGGTTCCATTTTATCTAATTCACCTCGCGAGATAAATTATATCTTTGATATATTTATATATTTTTCGCAAAGCCACATCGTCACTCTTCAAACAGTTCTAGTCAAATTACGACCGGACTCAATACCAGAAGAGTACAGGTTATCGCTCCTCTTTGCTGACTGGAAGCACGTGTTTGTGTTGATATGGAGTACCGGTATTGTTGGGTGTACCGTACCGGTATTTGAGCAAAAAAGCTGTAGCCGGCTGTTACTTATAAGACATGCACGGTAGGAAGCTACAGCAGCCAGGGAAATGAATGCGACTATCACTAAAGTAAACATTGTACCCCGACTCTGATAGGAGAATTTATTATCGTGGAGATATTTGTTTTAAAACTGCTCCCTGGGGACACATACATTGTAATTGTCATTCCCATTTTGTTGACATCAAACTATATATTTTATATCTATGATATATTTCCTGTTTGGTGGATAATTAAACTTATTATCGTAAAAATATATATAATTATATCTTGTTTGCATATACCGGTTTTATCACCAATTTGTTGGTTGATTGGGTCATTGTATGGTGTTTGATTGTGGTTAGGCGTGTCAGAGTTTGTAAATTATGCAGTTGAGGACCGCGGCCGATCGACAAGTACACCTCGGCCGAACGACAAGTACACATGTACACCGTGGCCGAAAAGCAACTACATGTTCAGCAGGGCCAGATGGCATGTACACCATGATTAGATTTCTGGTTTGTATTGTCTTTTTTTCAGTTTAATGAATGTACAATGTACAATGTACATGTACACCGCAGCAACTACATTTACACCATAGCCGAATGGCAAATACACCACGGCCCAACTGTAGTTAGCCGTTGGAGCCGCGGTGTACATGTAGTTGCATTGTATTTAAAGGTACTCAATCTGATTTGATAGTCCCCATATCATTAGATTCGAACAACATTTAAAAAAAATATGCCTCAGTCAGAATCTATTAAGGGGAAGGTCAAGTGAACAATTTTGAAGGGGGATTTCCATGCAAATCTCTTTAACAGAAGTTACGTAGTTGTATACATGAATAATTCTGAGTGATTTGGTGTGGTAATTAAAACAACGGATTGTCAAATATCAGATACACAAAAGCCACTTGACTTTAGAGTTATCCATCTTCATACGCAAATTTGATCCGCGAACTTCTTCTCGTTTTTGCCAGGCCACTAAAAAGTACCGGTGGTGAAAAATAATGGATTGCAAACATTTATATCTGATCACTCTGAGCTTTGATGGGTGGGTTCCTCGACTCAAATCAAATATTTGTTTCCCCAAAGCCAAAGAAATCGTAATTTGCGAGCGTTAATTCGGATTATGCATCTTTAAATAGAATAATCGCATTAGAGCTGAAATGAGTGAATGAATAAATAAATGTATACAAAGTGAAATAAAACATTGCTTTTTGTTTGAGAATATTGCCATTTGATTGAAAGAATTATAGATTTCTGAAAAATGGATGAATATATATATATACCGGTATCAGGAATAATGTTTTGTTTATTAGTCTCACTAATCGTTCTCAGTGTTTCTTAAATCAGCGACTTCATCACATGTACTGTCATTACATGTTCATGTACAGAGAAAATTACTGTTCAAACTTACAAAAGTTGTAGGTGATTTCATTTATCAGGTCTTTACTGTATGTTACATCTACAGTAATGCCATAATTAATTGACTCCATAACCACAGCATAATTATGGGTAAATTTTCAGGATTTAGTCGGAAAGCTCTCATCGAGTTATTAATTAGGGCATTACTGTACATGTACCGGTATACTTATTACAGTGTTTTTTTTCCTATTTTTCCAGATTTTTCAGAGATGCTTCAGATCTACCGGTACATCCTGTTCATCACATGCACTATCTATCAGAAGTTCAATTCTGTGATCTGAGATCTCACATGTACTGGTTTCTGAATAAATTAGCAAATTTTCCTTGAACAGGTGTAAAATAGAATAGAATATTCACATTCACAAGCAGTGATTAAATGGAACTGTAAAGCCAATATGGTCTGTGTGACCCTGCGAGCTCGCATGATGGAAAGACAATATCTACAACAAGGACCAACGATTTTCAAGAATTTGCATCTTATAATACTAGAATGAAGTTTTGGGAAACTCAAGATTCTTTCCAAACTATTTGAGTTTTTCAAGAGTGCAATGGATGTCTTTGGGGGAGAACCCATATGTACACTGTATAGTGATTCTTGAATCTGTAGTCACTAAGGAATCCACTCCATGAAGCTGATGCAGATTTCTTTCTCCTGTGCAACAAATCTTAGCATGGCATAGAACAATCTTATATACATGTATGTTTGGAAAGCGCCATACGTTACACGTGAAGGTGTATGTCTAACAGAAAGTGTACTGTTAACCAAAGAAGACCCGAAGACTCCACCATGATGTAATTGCCTTCTGATTAATACAATATTGGTGCCAACTATGTGAACATAATATTTTTAACTAAATCCAAATTCACCAACAACCATAATATCACAGTGGGTTATTTTATTATTAGAATGACATGCCCGGTGGTGTCATTTTTAAAAGAAGGTGTACCTGGTAATTTCTTGCTATGTTTGTCATGTTCCAGGATACAGAGTGTGTTGAGAAGTTTGTCCATATGCTCGCTACATACATTTGTATAACATTGTTTTGTCCTGTAAAACTACTGGTGGTGTGTGGTGTCTTTTAAGTTTAAGCATATATGGAACTTATCCCAAGACAAATAATATCACAAAAATTATTAAAATTTCCAGTTTTGTGGTTAAGTATGTGTTTTTAAATACAAATTTTGCGATTTCATTGATATTTAAGGCACAGTGTTAGGCAACACACATCTTATACAAATGTCGACATGATGGGGGGGCTTGGGAGATGGTGTTCTATCATATCACAAATACAACCGCTCATGTATATTACTGGTGGAAAAGTTGACACTCCTGTAACAACGGAAGGACATGTGATAGGTCAAGCAGGGACATGGCGATGGGGGGGGGGGTGTCCCCAACTCAAGTCAAATTTTTCAATAGTTGGAAATTGCATGTCTGACGGAACAGTAGGTTGCAATTGTTTTTGTAGTTTTATTTTCCAACAATTTATTAAGGGGAAATTTTTTTTAGAACAACATTTGTTTATTTCCTACTTTTGATCAATTTGTTTTAATGAAATTGCTATCAGTTGGAAATTTATTGTCATGAATCTCTACTTTGGCTACGTGCCTTGTGTGTAGAAAAGAGTAGATACATTGTGTATGTGTGACATGATCTAGGTCCCTCTCCTGTGGCCAGTCAAAAACTGCTTATTAATTTAAGAAAAAAATATTTTCCGACTTTAGACATCAGTTGGACATTTTCCAACTGTCGGGGGTGTCAGTTGGAAATTTCTCTTGCAAAGATTGAGGCCAGTCTAAATGATAGATATTCTAGCCACGTCCCCGATCCAAAATCTTTCAATCACGCCATTACAATCGTGTGATAAACTGACAACCGGAATACAAACATGCATTATTATTGTTATGTATATTACATGTGTATCTCATACCAAGCATGCGCCCATATGCTTGTGACATACACAACGACAATAGTCTTAATTTGTTACTGGTAGTTAGTTCAATCATTGCAAGTTCTTAATTTCACAATAAGTTTATTGTTAACCTCAATTTAGGAGAGTATATATACAAATGACAAATATATACATGTTATATAAATATGCATGCAAATGTTATACTAATCACAATATTAAGCATACAGTGTTTATGCTATCCCACACGCATGCGGCCAGGTTCTGACATTTTCAAGTTTTAAGTGTTAGTGTGGTCGGTTATAATCTAGAGGATTTAGAAATGGGAAGGCATACACAGAGGTGTCCGAATATCAGTTGCCCTTTTAAAACCTGACTAGCAATATCACATGCGTGTGATCGAGCAAAATAAAATTTCCAAATAAACTATTTACTGGACATCAAAGTTGAGTATAACAAATTGAGAATGTGTGCCTCATATTACATTCTCGAGTGAATTTAGACAACGGTTTCAGACATCGAATTCACCAATATAATATGTATCAAAAGTGAGTTATTCTCATTTTGATGTGGAAAGTTAATTGAAAAGAGCAAGTAAATTAAATTAATATTTAGTTCTTGTACATGTATATACATGTATCCATTTTGAGCCTCTTCAGAGTGGATAACGTTATACAAATGTTTACTATAAATTTTTCTGACCTACATGTACCACTAACTAAATTCCTTAACCATGTGTTACGCCAGCTTTTGAAGTAATGACCACTTTTGAAGTAGTTCTCCACTTTTGAAGTAAAAAACGCCAGCTTTTGAAGTACCTCACCACTTTTGTAATAAAATCGCCAGCTTTTGTAGTAAAGTGAGGTCTCCGCTTTTGAAGTAAAAAAACGCCAGCTTTTGTAGTAAAAAAAACTAGGTCTCCACACCTGTAATCGACCATACGAGTGTGATGTGGTTTGAATAGCTTTCAGTCATACCGACAAGAAATCACAGTTAATCGGCCATATACGTGTGACATGTACCAAAAGGCACTTAGTGAGTCCGGTTGCGTGATAAAAGAATACACACAGGTAATCGACCATACGAGTGTAACGAGTGTAGCCTCCAGTCAGTCAATCGCCAATACACGTGTGACGTGTAGCAAAAGGCACTTAGTGAGTCCGGTTCCGTGACAAAACAATCCACACCGGTACTCGACCACATGCATGTGATGTGGTTCGAATAGCCTTCAGTCATACCAACACAAGATAATTTACAGCGTCATCGCCCATACAACTGTGACGTGTTCCAAAAGGCATTAGTGTGTCCGTTTCCCTGCCTAAGCTTATTAACACACATAGGTGACCAATCATACGAGTATATACGATTGTTCCCAGTCAGCCTGACAACCCACATCATTGACTGCCCTTACAACTGCGACCTTTGTCAGAAGAAGTTTGATGTGACATTGAGTGAGACAAGACGTTTTGTCAGTCCAGTGACATGACAACATATATAGTTCATCGAAATTAGGTGATGTAGTAGTTCCATCGGAACATAGTTGGTATATTTGGCCTCACTTTTAATTGCATATTCATACCCTCGAAATTAGGTGATCCGCCGACGCTTTAGGGACAGCAGAAAATGTTCGGTTTATTAGCTTCGTCTCTGGAAGGCGACATTAACAACAAATTTCGATCATTTAAATTATGTCACATAACCGAAGTCTTAGAACTACGTCAAACGTAGCCAGCTATAAAACACGGGGTCCAGTAATGTGTTGTGTGGAAACCATTGGGTTCACATATCCTCTGATGCTTGAGTATATAAAATAACGGAGTCGATGGCGTTATGTCGCTATACAGGGAAAGTTAAACTTTCAAATCTCAATGTTCTTGACGCCAAAGGTTCAGTCTCCTTTCAAAATTTATTCAACACAATATACGAATACCAATAATTTTATTGTCAATTTTCAGTCACAGCAATATATAATGAAACGCATAACAAAATTAAGAATGAATGGAACGATGTTGTTGATATAGTTAAATAATAATTAGTCAACTTTATCCTTAACCTCCCCTTAGACGCTATATTTCTTGAATAGTTATGTATAATATTGTATAGCTTGATCCCTTATCGCCTCTCATCTACATGAACAATTCTGCTATCTAAATCTGTTTTGTTTATTATGGTCAATAAATTAAATCAATATTCTATCATGAAGACAATATATGACGGTATACATATTTACTATTGCTATGTTGCACCTATCAATTGGGGTCAGACTAAGTGGTGTACTATATACAGGGAAGGTTGGGGTGTCTCGTTGACTGATAACTTTACATAAAAACAATGATAAATTATTTTGAGATATCTCAGAACACAACAAAACACACATACCAGAACACAATATATGTAGGTACATATTGTAGTTGGTAGTCTATATTGTTAATGGTCACTGATCCGAAATATTGCATGCACTTATATTTCAGCAATTAGTTTAAATCTTGAAGTGTGTAGTTTATAAAGAAATTCTTATAATTTTAGTAATATACCAGATCTCTAAATCTACCAGCCATGCAAATTCGTCCACTGATTCACGTTTACTGGAGCCAAAATATAATAAATCAAGTTCACAGTTCACCCAGAAACATTCCTCAAGCCTTTTGGTACACGTCACACGTGTATGGACGATTGACTGTGAGTTGTCTTGTGATAGTTTAACTGAAAGCTATTCAAACCACGTTACACTCGTATGGTCGATTACCGGTGTAGATTCTTTTGTCACGGAACGGACTCATTAAGTATTTTTTTGGTACACGTGTATGGACGATTGACTGTGTGACAGTTTAACTGAAAGCTATTCAAACCACGTCACACTCGTATGGTCGTTTACCGGTGTGTATTCTTTTGTCACGCAACCAGACTCACTAAGTGCCTTTTGGTACACGTCACACGTGTATGGGCGTTTGACTGTGTGATTTCTCTTGTGTTGGTATGCCTGAAAGCTATTCAAACCACATCACACTTGTATGGGCGATAGCGACAATGTATTATCGGGTTGACTTTGTCATGAAAATCGTTCAGCGCCCGTCAAAATGTATTGAGTCAGTTTACTTCAAAAGCTGTAATTTTGTTATTGCAAAAGTGGAGACCTACAAAATCTGGCGTGTTTTACTTCAAAAGCGGAGACCTCACTTTACTACAAAAGCTGGCGATTTTATTACAAAAGTGGTGAGGTACTTCAAAAGCTGGCGTTTTTTACTTCAAAAGTGGAGACCTACTTTCAAAAGTGGTCAGTTACTTCAAAAGCTGGCGTAACAACCATGACAACAAAAAGCAATTATTAATAGGTTCAATTAGATTATCAAAGAAAGAATATACGCCACTGAAGTATTCCAGTAAATCCCACTTGCGGGTAGATGTTATATGTTATGCACAGCAATTTGAAAGCATGCGATATTTTAAAGGAGACAAGTTTTGTAATACAGCCTTACGGTTTTGACATACAAATACTCGTATCGACATTGGCAGAATTATCCACCCTGTACTCTTATTCCGCACTGCATGTATGCTTATTTAGACCCCGCGAGGGTACCTCCAATTTATGCACAGAAGCATTGGCAGCTCAGATTTGAATCATGCGCTGAAAGTGCTGGGATAAATTGATATTCCGTGACTATATGGACGATTACGAATATATCAATCCAAGTTGTAACATGGTATTTTAGTTTGATGACACAGACATTTCTCCGAGTGGTCTAGCACATGTAGTACCCTGTACGTAACATCCTATAATTATTGTAATATTGAACTTAATGATCAACTTGGTGGTTGCTCCATTACGTGTCACGTACGATCATATTACTGGTCAGTATGATGGTCAGTCTGATTTCATTGTCACTCAAGTGAAAATTCGGACGACGACGATTCAAGATTTCGTAAGTGGAAGGAGTTCCATACATGTAAGTAAGTATTAAACTGGTAGTTAGACTACACATGCTCATATAAATATCCTTGGAAACCATCAATTGCGAAGTAATCGCAGTTGTGTGCACCGGTACATAAAAATAATGGCTGGAAAGATCACAGGGTAGTCAATCTCAATCTACAATAACATCAATGTCACAATCATCATGTACCGGTGAGGCGACACTGCAATCATGGGAACAATCTATCCACGATTTTGTCGGACCCGATTCCTCCACCCGAAAATATCAAAGAAAATGAAATCGACCATATTACACCATACCGTAGATATCTTCGTCTGCACTAGTAACTACGCTTAATTGTAAATACATGTTTTTACATTTCGATTCGGGATGCGACAATTGGGGATCAACTAACTCTAATTATTTCGCCATCTCTAGTCATTCCATTAATATATATATTTTTTTTGGGTGGAAGAATAAGTTTTATACATGTACTACAGGTACATACATGTATTTAAATCGGGTTTTCCAACTTCCAAGTTCACTATTTTATTTACATACCCTGCTTGACAAAACAAGTGTCCAATGTCACCGCGGTGTATTTGCCATTCGGCGGCGGTGTCAGAGTTTGGAACTGCAGTTGAGCACCGCGGCCGAACGGCAAGTACGGTACACCATGGGCGAACGGCAACTACCCTGCTGGACAAAATAAGTGTCGACTTAACTGCGGTGCGGTTAGCGTTGCCACCGCGGCCAAAATGCAACTACACCGCGGCTCCACCGGCTAACTACAGTTGGGCCGCGGTGTAATTGCCATTCGGCATGGTGTAGTTGCTACGTTGTACTTTCATAAAACTGAAAAAAGAGAATACAAACCAGAAATCTAACCACGGTGTACATGCCATTCGACCGCAAGGGTAGTTGCCTTTCGGTCGCAGTGAACTTGCCGTTTGGCCGCAGTGTACTTGCCGTTCGGCCGCGGTGCTCAACTGCAGTTACAAACTCTGACACCGCAGCCGAACGGCAAATACACCGAGGTGCCAATGGACACTTGTTTTGTCCAGCGGGGTACACCGCGGCCGGACCGCATGTACACCATGGTTAGATTTCTGGTTCGTATCATCTTTTTTCAGTTTAATGAACGTACACAGCGGCAACTACACCATGGCCAAATGGCAAGTACACGGCAACCCAACTGTAGTTAGCCGGTGGAGCCGCGGTGTAGTTTCATTTCAGCCGCGGTGGCAACGCTAACCGCACCGCGGTTAAGTGGACACTTGTTTTGTCCAGCAGGGTACTGTAGTATGCACATTCCAGCAAACTTTTGTACCAACAGCCACGTACGGTATGCTTAAGCCTACCAGTCACTGCTATGCGTTCCGGGGCCCCAAGCATACCCCGCTGGACAAAGCAAGTGTCCATTGGTACCGTGGTGTATTTGCCGTTCGGCCGCGGTGTCAAGAGTTTGTAACTGCAGTTAACGGCAAATTCACTGCGGCCGAACAGCAACTACTAGTACCCTCGTGGCCGAATGACATGTACGTCGTGGTTAGATTTCTGGTTTGTGTCGTCTTTCGGTTTAATTTTAATGAAAGTACACCACGGCCCAACTGTAGTTAGCTGGTGGAGCCGCGGTGGAGTTGCATTTCGGCAGCGGTGGCAATGCTAACCACACCGCAGTTAAATGGACAGTTGTTTTATCCAGCAGGGTACTATTACTAAAAGGATACAACTGTATTGAGATTGGTCTGAACGAGATTGGTCTGAGACTGAACGTTCACTACATCATGCATGATGGATTGAATTTGATGCATACTGCATACAGTGTAGTCTATGGCTATGCACTCACCATTCGGCTGTTAGTTTAAGCTGGAGTCTTGTTTTAATCCAGAGAACAAATCACACATTGAATGTGACATTCACAATGTCAACAACAGGTCAACGCCAATATGAATATTCAATAAAATGATCATCTTCAAGTTCAAGTTGTTGAAATGTTGGCGAAATTGTTGTGTTCTGTGATCACTCTATCGTTGATTTAAGGTCCATGGTACTGTAATAATTTGCTTGATGTTGTCCTCGGTGTTGACGAAACTGGTTCGTGGGTGAGGTAGAAAATGAAATGCGCTTTCAACTTTGACACTTGATTAGTTCGAATACTTTTGCATCGCCTACTGATAGTACTGTCGAAAAATTGCGATGTATAACTCCAAATTGATTCATCGTGGTGTTGTTTGAAAATTCGCTGTTGTTAAATCACACTATAATGATGCCGGTCATTTGGTAGGGACAGTTGAGAATTGAGTTGTTCAACTCGCCTAACAAATCAATGTACAATGTATCTTCGGCATTCTGAACTCCTCGACCTGTGACCTCTGGACCAGTTTTGCAACAAGGCTTCGCAAAAGCGGAGCGGAAGTCACGTCATTTTTAACCCATTTTTCTTGTCCGGATTTTCATCGCGTCGAAATTCTGTTTCATGGTATTGTAAAAATTAATGACGTCATTCACGCCTAAACATGAAAAGCAACAACGCGCCTGCGGTGCGTTGTGGTTGCTATAATGTGAACAATTCCGAGAAAGGCGCACCGAGCAGACGTGTTTCACTTTCAGTTTCCATATATACACGTAGAAATCCACAGTGGGTTGTTATATCTTATGTTTAGGCCACTGTTAATTAAATTTCTGTTCAGCGTCAATCGAGATTTCCATATAAGAAAGCGTAATGCGGTGATTATTATAAATATTTCCAGGGGATCTAGTTTGTGTCAGAATCTCTACTGTGGCTATGCCCATAGCGATGAAAATAATAATGCAGGTGATATATGTATAAGTATAAATATAAAATACTGTACCTATTCCTTAAAAATGTATTTAACTGTAGGTATAACAATGTATTTAACTGTATTTAAGGTTAAGGTCCCAGCTTGTGATTGCATGATTGAGATGAGCCAATTTATCTTTGATTTGCTTACAATCCTGGTATCAGTATATCTCTCGGCTAATCAAAACAATTTTATTGCAATTATCGGATCACAAATATCATGATGGCACCATCCCTACTAGTAATTGTCAAATGGATTTACATGTAGGAACAGGTATTAACAAAGAAATGTATGCCCTGCATTGTCTGTTTAATGTTATACCGGTAAACATTCCCCATCAGAAAACTGTAAGTCAAAACATTAACAAGTTGTCAGATTTTGAATAAATTCATGACATGATATACTACTAGTAGTACATGGGATCCAAGGGCAAGGGGGTTTGAATCTCTAACTATTAATATATTCAATTTCATTGATATTTTTAATATTGACAACGCGACCGAACGGCAAATGCACCGCGGTGCCAATTGACACTTGTTTTGTCCAGCGGGGTACAAAATCATGACCTGTACTGACAGTACTCGTACTGGGGTATGCAGGGTTAATAGGTTTGGGTCATGCATGCATACTTTACATAGGCCTATATGAATGACATGATTTTGTGTGTCTCAGGGCATATATTTCATCTGATTTTGCGATAATCCATACCCTGTATATACATGTACCGGTACATGTACTTTTTCACGAGAATCCAGGGTAATTTGCGAGAATACATGTATATTTGGATTCTCGCATAAATATAAGCCCTGGTTCTTTAAGTTATATGAAGGATCCATCCGATCGATGCGACAATTTCTCTGGTGGATTTGTGATTATCGGTGCCTTTTATAAGGCACGTTCCAACTTCCATATTAGTTGTTTTTGAGATATGACAATCTTCCGAAACATTTGAGCCGTTGTCCGTCTAGTAGCCAGGATGTATACCGGTACGCATTGGTGACCAGCTTTTAGCGGCGTCTCTAGACGATTATCTTATATCAATCTTGATATTTTGAAACATATGCATTGAACTTGTCATCAATAACTTACCAATACAGTAATGCCCAAAGTAATTGACCACTTAACCACACTAGACGATTATCTTATATCAATCTTGATATTTTGAAACATATGTGTTGAACTTGTCATCACTAACTTACGGTACCAATAAAGTAATGCCCAAAGTAATTGGCCACTTAACCACATCATAATTTTGGGTAATTTTTCAGGATTTAGTCGGAAATATGAGAGCTTTCCAATGAATGGCAACAAGCCATATTTCCGACTAAATCCTGAAAAATTACCCATAATTCTGCTATGGTTAAGTGGTCAATTACTTTGGGCATTACTAGTACTGTAACACTGGACCAGTCGTAGTGAACCGCAAATTCATGCTTCTTTATATACAGATGTTCTTCCCATTGTGTTCAGGTCGAGGTCTTTTTTTGCTTGTCCTTTTAATCTGACATCAGTTTTGTCTTAAAGGTTAGTTGCACATAACCGGCACCAAACATTTTTGATATAAACGACCCCATCGTATGTGACACTATTACCGGTACCTCATTCCGAATATGTAAGTGAACAATAAATTGACTATCTTGCATTATTTTTAATAACCGGGGAAAATGCAATACATTTATATAGTTTGTTTCAAAGAAGTCGACCCGAAGACAACAATCATTATCTGTTCAATGTCGTGGGCATTATTATGCATGAGCACCGGCCCCGTGAACACAAAAATAGCTTGTGGATTTCTTGGTCACGTCGTGCATATAGGTAGGATTTTCCACGGGAAAGTTGTATCACACAGGTATTCCACTGATGAGGCGTGGCTATGTTTACATCAAAAGCGTGATTTGTGTCAACATTTTGATGTTCTTATTTTACAGACATACCCGGTACACATAAAACCTCTGGTAATTATATTTGAATCGATGTTTATACCGGTATGACTTGAAGTTAGATATTTATGGCTTTATACATCAATTTAGCAATTTATTTTATATGAATTGAATTCTACTAACTAAAAGAAGACACAGTACGAGATGTTTGTTTAATACAATCGACTCAAACGAGACTATCCATAATTAGGCCTCCAAATTTCACAATAATATGATCGTACGTGACACGTAATGGAGCAACCACCAAGTTGATCATTAAGTTCAATATTACAATAATTATAGGATGTTACGTACAGGGTACTACATGTGCTAGACCACTCGGTGAAATGTCTGTGTCATCAAACTAAAATACCATGTTACAACTTGGATTGATATATTCGTAATCGTATATATAGTCACCGAATATCAATTTATCCCAGCACTTTCAACGCATGATTCAAATCTGAGCTGCCAATGCTTCTATGCATAAATTGGAGGTACCCTCGCGGGGTCTAAATGAGCATACATGCAGTACGGAATAAGAGTACAGGGTGGATAATTCTGCCAATGTCGATACGAGTATACGGGGCGACACGGTAGCAATTCCCAACATTGCATAAAGTCTGCCTGGAAAGCTTTATTATGTCAATCATATAAATGTCCCAAATTCAGAAATGTTTTGTCGAAAATAGGTTTTACCAAACAGCAACATCATTTCTTGATCTGAGTAAATAATCCATTTTGATTGACCTTTAGTATATATAGTCTGCCTGGCAATCCCACAGTTTAAATACACATACGGACACAAATACATACATAGGGCAGCAAATTAAAACATAATTAAGCATACAAGTATAAGAGTACAGGGTGGACATAGAAGCATACATGTATGCTTATTTATATCCCCAAGAGCAGTTGGGTGGGCGTACTTAGCAGAGCGGCGCGTACCCCTGTTACGTGTATTTGGTGGAACACTATGTTACATGTAGCAAGCATGCATACGGACAAACTTCCGGGAATATCAACAACTCTGAAACGCACTGTGAAATTAAAGAAATAGCCATGAATTAATAGGAGCAATTAACAGATTTGTGAACTGTTATCACATTGCATGTCGCAAGCATACGGACACATCTGCCAATATATCAATACCGCACGCTTGGTATATACGAAAGATAATTATACACAAAATCGCATGCATGTCTTATACGGTACTGTCGTCGGTTGATCGGACAAGTGTAATGTCACAAGGATGGCACGATCAGTCAAATTCCCTTAGTGGTATACTTCTCTGATCGCAGAAGTCTCATAACCTATTGACAGGTAACTTTGTTTGATTGAGGGTTTAACGTCGTTTCAGCCGCTAGGCCATATCACGACTATGTCATTTCCCGCTTGACAGGTAACACACATATGCGGTTCTGTGTTTATCTCACACTGAACTGATATAAGTATGCTAAATGATTCCCTCTACATCCCTGACAGAAAGGTGAGTGGTTCAATGTAAGCGGGAAATTTCAAGTTGGAAACTCATATATTCAACCACACAAATGGAAAATTTAAGCATTTTATAGTGACAATATTTCTTGGGATAATTGTCATATCTCACAAAATTTAAACGACACCAAATACTCGGGCATGTCAGGTAGCGTCGAGAATACTGTAACGGTACCCATTTACTGGCTATGCCACAACCGTAAGGCTGTATATTTTAAAACTTTTTTTTACAATTCGTTCCGACACTTATAATTGTACACTGCGCTACTGCCTCAATATAACAGGAATGTCAGATCTATATGCAATATGCGTTCATTGTGTTGACCAAGGTCGTTAAACTATATGGACGAATCTTCCGGAATATCGATATATCCATGCAACCATGATACATAGATTTAACAACAGAAAATGGTAGTAAGGCTGTATTACAAAACTTGTCTCCTTTAAAATATCGCACGATTTCAAATTGCTGTGCATAACATATAACATCTACATGGAAGGGGGATTGACTGGAATCCTTCAGTGGCGTATGTTTTTTCTTTGATAATCTAATTGAACCTATTAATAATTGCTTTTTGTTGTCATGGTTCAGGAATTTTAGATAGTGGTACGTGTAGGTCAGAACTACTCAACTTTGATGTCCAGTATATAGTTTATTTGAAAATTTTATTTCGCTCGATCACACGCATGTGATATTGCTAATCAGGTTTTAAAATGGCAACTGATATTCGGACACCTCTGTGTATGCCTTCCCATTTCTAAATCCTCTAGATTATCACCGACCTCACTAACACTTAAAAATTCCAGAACCTGGCCCCATGCGTGTGACATGACATAAACACTGTATGATTAATAGTGTGATTAGTATAACATTTGCATACATATTTATATAACATGTGTATATTTGTCAGCTGTATATATGCTCTTCTAAATTGAGGTTAACAATAAACTTATTGTGAAATTAAGAACTTGCCACGATTGAACTAAGTGCCAGTAACAAATTAAGACTATTGTCGTCGTGTATGTCACAAGCATATGGGCGCACGCTTGGTACGAGATAATATACATAACAATAATAATGCATGTTTGTATTCCGATTGTCAGTTTTATCGCACGATTGTAATGGCGTGATTGAAAGATTTTTTAATCTGGGTCTCGGTCATACCAGGTAGCGTCGAGAATACTCTAACGGTACCCAATTACTGGCTATGTCACAACCGTAAGGCTGTATTTTTTTAAACTGTTTTTACAATTCGTTCCTGCACTTATCATTTTACACTGCGCTACTTCATCAATAAAGGACTGTCCGATCAATATGCAAGATGCGTTGATCAATGTCGTTAAACTATATGGACGAATCTTCCGGAATATGATATATACATAGATTTAACAACACAAAATGGTAAATTTAAGCATTTTACTAACAATATTTGTATGTCAAAACCGTAAGGCTGTATTACAAAACTTGTCTCCTTTAAAATATTGCATGCTTTCAAATTGATGTGCATAACATATAACATCTACCTGCAAGAGGGATTGACTGGAATCCTTCAGTGGCGTATATTCTTTCTTTGATAATCTAATTGAACCTATTAATAATTGCTTTTTGTTGTCATGGTTGTTACGCCAGCTTTTGGAAGTAGGTCTCCACTTTTGAAGTAAAAAACGCCAGCTTTTGAAGTACCTCACCACTTTTGTAATAAAATCGCCAGCTTTTGTAGTAAAGTGAGGTCTCCGCTTTTGAAGTAAAACACGCCAGCTTTTGTAGGTCTCCACTTTTGTAATAACAAAATTACAGCTTTTGAAGTAAACTGACTCAATACATTTTGACGGGCGCTGAACGATTTTCATGACAAAGTCAACCCGATAATCCATTGTGGCTATCGCCCACACGAGTGTGATGTGGTTTGAATAGCTTTCAGTCATACCAACACAAGAGAAATCGCAGTCAATCGCCCATACACGTGTGACGTGTACCAAAAGGCACTTAGTGAGTCCGGTTGCGTGACAAAAGAATACACACCGGTAATCGACCATACGAGTGTGACGTGGTTTGAATAGCTTTCAGTTAAAATATCACACAGTCAATCGTCCATAAACGTGTGACGTGTACCAAAAGGTACTTAATGAGTCCGTTCCGTGACAAAATAATCTACACCGGTAATCGACCATACGAGTGTGACGTGGTTTGAATAGCTTTCAGTTAAACTATCACAAGACAAATCACATAGTCAATCGCCCATACACGTGTGACGTGTACCAAAAGACTTGAGGGACATTTCTGGGTGAACTGTGAACTTGATTTATTATAATTTGGCTTCATTAAACGTGAATCGGTGGACGAATTTGCAAGGCTGGTAGATTTAGAGATCTGGTATATTACTAAAACAATAAGACTTTCTTTATAAACTACACTTCAAGATTAAACTAATCGCTGAAATATAAGTGCATGAAATATTTCGGATCAGTGACCATTAACAATATAGACTACCAACTAGAATATGTACCTACATATATTGTGTTTTGATATGTGTGTTTTGTTGTGTTCTGAGATATCTCAAAATAATTCATCATTGTTTTTATGTTAAGTTATCAGTCCACGAGACACCTTCCCTGTATATAGTACACCACTTAGTCTGACCCCAATTGATAGGTGCAACATAGCAATAGTAAATATGTATACCATCATATATTGTCTTCATGATAGCATATTGATTTAATTTATTGACCATAATAAACAAAAAAGATTTAGATAGCAGAATTGTTGATGTGGATGAGAGGCGACAAGGGATCAAGCTATACAATATTATACATAACTATTCAAGAAATATAGCGTCTAAGGGGATGTTAAGGATAAAGTTGACTAATTATTAATTAACTACATCAACAACATCGTTCCATTCATTCTTAATTTTATTATGCGTTTCATTATGTATTTCTTTGACTGAAAATTGACAATAAAATTATTTGTATTCGTATATTGTGTTGAATAAATTTTGAAAGGAGACTGAACCTTTGGCATCAAGAACATTGAGACTTGAAAGTTTAACTTTCCCTGTATAGCGATATAATGCCATCGACTCCGTTATTTTATATACTCAATCATCAGAGGATATGTGAACCCAACGGTTTCCACACAACACATTACTGTGCCCCGTGTTTATAGCTGGCCACGTTTGACGTAGTTCTAATACTTCGGTTATGTGACATAATTTCAATGATCGAAATTTGTTGTTAATGTCGCCTTCCAGAGACGAAGCTAATAAACCAAACATTTCCTGCTGTCCCTAAAGCGTCGGCGGATCACCTAATTCCGAGGGTATGAATATGCAATTAAAAGTGAGGCCAAATATACCAACTATGTTCCGTTGGAACTACTACATCACCTAATTTCGACGAACTATATATGTTGTCATGTTACTGGACTGACAAAACGTCTTGTCTCACTCAATGTCACATCAAACTTCTTCTGACAAAGGTCGTACTTGTAAGGGCATTCAATGATGTGGGTTGTCAGGCTGACTGGGAACAATCTTATATACTCGTATGATTGGTCATCTATGTGTGTTAATAAGCTTAGGCAGGAAAACGGACCCACTAATGCCTTTTGGAACACGTCACAGTTGTATGGGCGATGACGCTGTAAATTATCTTGTGTTGGTATGACTGAAGGCTATTCGAACCACATCACATGCATATGGTCGATTACCGGTGTGGATTGTTTTGTCACGGAACCGGACTCACTAAGTGCCTTTTGGTACACGTCACACGTGTATAGGCGATTGACTGATTTATCTTGTGTTGGTATGACTGGAGGCTATTCAAACCACGTCACACTCATATGGTCGATTACCGGTGTGTATTATTTTGTCACGCAACCGGACTCACTAAGTGCCTTTTGGTACACGTCACACGTGTATGGGCGATTGACTGCGATTTCTCGTGTTGGTATGACTGAAAGCTATTCAAACCATGTCACATTCGTATGGTCGATTACAGGTGTGGAGACCTAGTTTGTTTAACTACAAAAGCTGGCGTTTTTTACTTCAAAAGCGGAGACCTCACTTTACTACAAAAACTGGCGATTTTATTACAAAAGTGGTGAGGTACTTCAAAAGCTGGCGTTTTTTACTTCAAAGGTGGAGAACTACTTCAAAAGTGGTCATTACTTCAAAAGCTGGCATAACACGTGGTTCAGGAATTTAGTTAGTGGTACATGCAGGTCAGATAAATTTATAGTAAACATTTGTATAACGTTATCCACTCTGAAGAGGCTCAAAATGGATACATGTATATACATGTACAAGAAATAAATATTAATTTAATTTACTTGCTCTTTTCAATTAACTTTCCACGTCAAAATGAGAATCACTCACTTTTGATACATATTATATTGGTGAATTCGATGTCTGAAACCTTTGTCTAAATTCACTCGAGAATGTAATATGAAGACACACATTCTCAATTTGTTATACTCAACTTTGATGTCCAGTAAATAGTTTATTTGGAAATTTTATTTCGCTCGATCACACGCATGTGATATTGCTAATCAGGTTTTAAAAGGGCAACTGATATTCGGGCACCTCTGTGTATGCCTTCCCATTTCTAAATCCTCTAGATTATCACCAACCTCACTAACACTTAAAACTTGAAAATGTCAGAACCTGGCCGCATGCGTGTGATATAGCATAAACACTGAATGATTAATATTGTGATTAGTATAACATTTACATGCATATTTATATAACATGTATATATTTGTCATTTGTATATATACTCTCCTAAATTGAGGTTAATAATAAACTTATTGTGAAATTAAGAACTTGCCATGATTGAACTAAGTACCAGTAACAAATTAAGACTATTGTCGTTGTGTATGTCACAAGCACATGGGCGCATGCTTGGTATGAGATAATATACATAACAATAATAATGCATGTTTGTATTCCGGTTGTCAGTTTATCGCACGATTGTAAATGGCGTGATTGAAAGATTTTGGATCGGGGACGTGGCTAGAATATCTATCATTTAGACTGGCCTCAATCTTTGCAAGAGAAATTTCCAACTGACACCCCCGACGGTTGGAAAATGTCGAACTGATGTCTAAAGTCGGAAAATATTATTTTCTTAAATTAATAAGCAGTTTTTGGGAGGGGAGGGACCTAGATCATGTCACAAATCTCTACTCTTTTCTACCCACACGGCACGTAGCCAAAGTAGAGATTCGTGACAATAAATTTCCAACTGATAGCAATTTCATTAAAACAAATTGATATAAAGTAGGAAATATACAAATGTTGTTCTAAAAAAAAATTCCCATTAATAAATTGTTGGAAAATAAAACTACAAAAACAATTGCAACCTACTGTTCCGTCAGACATGAAATTTCCAACTATTGAAAAATTTGACCTGAGTTGGGGACATCGACATCGCCATGTCCCTGCTTGGCCTATCAAATGTCCTTCCGTTATTACAGGAGTGTCAACTTTTCCACCAGTAACTTACATGAGTGGTTGTATTTGTGATTTGATAGAACACCATCTCCCAAGCCCCCCCCCCCAATCATGTCGACATTTGTATAAGATGTGTTTTGCCTAACACTGTGCTTTAAAAATCAATGAAATCGCAAAATTTGTATTTGAAAACACATATACTTAACCACAAAACTGGAAATTTTAATAATTTTTGTGATATTATTTGTCTTGGGATAAGTTCCATATATGCTTAAACTTAACAGACACCATACACCACCAGTAGTTTTACAGGACAAAACAATGTTATACAAATGTATGTAGCGAGCATATGGACAAACTTCTCAACACACTCTGTATCCTGGAACATGACAAACATAGCAAGAAATTACCAGTTACACTTTCTTTTAAAAATGACACCACCGGGCATGTCATTCTAATAATAAAATAATCCACTGTGATATTATGGTTGTTGGTGAATTTGGATTTAGTTAAAAATATTATGTTCACATAGTTGGCACCAATATTTTATTAATCAGAAGGCAATTACATCACGGTGGAGTCTTCGGGTCTTCTTTGGTTACCAGTGCACTTTCTGTTAGACATACACCTTCGCGTGTAACGTATGGCGCTTTCCAAACATACATGTATATAAGATTGTTCTATGCCATGATAAGATTTGTTGCACAGGAGAAATAAATCTGCATCAGCTTCATGGAGTGAATTCCTTAGTGACTACAGATTCAAGAATCACTATACAGTGTACAAATGGGTTTTCCCCCAAAGACATCCATTGCACTCTTGAAAAACTCAAAGGTCCGAATCGGCATCTCCAGTTTAGACCTAGTTTAAACTACCAGTTTAAACTGGGTTTTAGTAGTAAAACCAAGTTTTTCTCCACCGCTGGGACGACATAGATTTGGTCGATTGCGTTACCTGTGGGCCTCACTTGTCCAATTGCAAGAATAGGGGGCGTGGTCTGTATGTTTATTATCGCTACTTGTCAATTCATTGTCCGGTCACGCGACCTGTTGTCGCTATATAATCTCCTAATCAGGGGAATAACCCGTGCGCTTTGAGAAATCACGACGAATGCACGGTCTGTTGTATAACGGTTAGATATTATCTAATATCATGGACGAACGTGACTTTTGGAACTCAAAAATATCTCTTGAGGGCATGGGCGGGGGCCCGCCACAAATACCCCATAGAAACACCACCGCCCCGGGGGTACCATCCGGACGGGTGAAAATGGGGTATGGACCATTTTTGAGAACGGGAAGGATTTCGGCGAATTTGACGGCATGAATGGGTGGCCCATAATACCCGATAGAAACATCACCCCTCACCCCGGGATAACAGGGGTATGGACGGTAAGGATTTAGGCTAATTAATTTGGCAGCAGAAGTGGGTGGCACGATCAAAATACACCATAGAACCACCCCTACCCACCCTCACCAGGGGGAGGGGTCCCACGTACCAGAGGAGGTGGAAATTGGGTACGCCCAAATACCGAATAGAAACACCCCAACCCTCACCCCCGGGGAAGGGTACCTCAAATAACGCATATAAACACCCCACCCTCACATCCGGGCGGGGTGGGTTGGGTTACCACCCGAGGGGTGAAGATGGGATATGAACCATGTTCGAGAACGGTAAGGATTTCGGCCAATTTGAAGACAGGGGTGGGTGGCCCGCCCCAAATACCCCATAGAATGGGGTATGGACCGTTATCGAGAACGGTAAGGATTTCGGCCAATATGACGTCATTGGTGGGCGGCCCGCCCTCAAATATAGTCATAGAAACACCCCCACCCTTACCGCGGGTGAAATTGGGGTCCGACTGGGGGTGGGGTGTTTCTATGGGGGGCATTTGGGATGTGCCACCCACCGTTCTCGAAAATGGTCCATACCCCATTTCACCCCCTCGGGGTGGTACCTCCGGGTGAGGGTGTTTCTAGGGGGTAGTTGGAGCGGGTTACCCACACTGCTGACGTCAAATTGACTGAAATCCTTACCGTTCTCGAAAATGGTCCATACCCCATTTTCACCTCCTGGTGTGGTTCCCACAGCGTTCAGGGGTGGGCTGTTTCTATGGGACATTTGAGCGGGCCATCCATCCATGCCGTCAATTGGCCGAAATCCTTACCAGTCTCGAAAATGGTCCATATCCCACGTTCACCCCATCGGTGGTACCCCCCGGATGTGAGGGGTGGGGTGTTTCTATGGGTTATTTGGGGCGAGCAACCCACCCATACTATCAAATTGGCTGAAATCCTTACAGTTCTCCAAAATAGTCCATACTCCACCCCCTCAGGGTGACCGTTACCCTCCCCCGGGTGAAGGCTGTGGTGTCTCTGATAGGTATTTGGGCGGGCCACCAACCCATGCGTCAAATTGACCGAAAGAGACCTTTTTGTGAATAAGGAATCAGTTTCAAAAGTCATGTTCGTGTCTAACGTGTCAATCTGATCAGTCCGATCCCGCCATGCTCTCAGCCGCCAAATCGACATCCGAACGAGCGAATTGCAAACAGACATATATAGCAAGAAATCATCCATCACACTGCCACATATTTTGTTAGAATTTATCTCATAAGTACCGACATCGCCTCCCCGAATTCCACTAAGACTCTCCTGCATCTACATTGAGTGACAAACGCCCGCGCATAAACGCCTCCCCCAATTCAAAATAAACACTCCCATATTCACGAAGAACAACATCAATATTGGGCGAAAAATATCGGCCGAATAATTAAACCCAAAAAACTAGGTTTTAGTCAAACCTGGGGTAGGGTGGTTTAACTTTGAATTTTTTTCAAAGTATATTTAAAGGTGTATGTTCGAGGCGAGACGTATGGTACGTATAAATCATATATACCTAAGCTTATACTGATGATTATATAGCCAATTCACCACAAACAATTAGTAATATTACCATAACTTTATCACGTTAATAAAACATAGTTTCAACTTAAACTGAGTTTATCACAAAACTTGGTTTAAGTACGCTAAAACCCAGTTTTACTCCCATAAACCTGGTTTAACTACTGTAAAACCAAGTTTAAACCCTACTTAAACCTAGTTTAAACTGGAGTTAAACCTGGTCTAGAATAAAACCTAGTCTAAACCAGAGATGCCGATTCGGACCAAATAGTTTGGAAAGAATCTTGAGTTTCCCAAAACTTCATTCTAATATTATAAGATGCAAATTCTTGAAAATCGTTGGTCCTTGTTGTACGGTAGATATTGTCTTTCCATCATGCGAGCTCGCAGGGTCACACAAAACATATTGGCTTTACAGTTCCATTTAATCACTGCTTGTGAATGTGAATTTTACACCTGTTCAAGGAAGTTGTCTGACAACATTTGCTAATTTATTCAGAAACCAGTACATGTGAGATCTCAGATCACAGAATTGAACTTCTGATAGATAGTGCATGTGATGAACAGGATGTACCGGTAGATCTGAAGCATCTCTGAAAAATCTGGAAAAATAGGAAGAAAAAAACCACTAATAAGTATACATGTACATGTACAGTAATGCCCTAATTAATCGACTCGACGAGATCTTTCCGACTAAATCCTGAAAATTTACCTATAATTATGCTGTGGTTATGGAGTCAATTAATTATGGCATTACTGTAGATGTAACATACATGTACAGTAAAGACCTGATAAATGAAATCACCTACAACTTTCGTAAGTTTTAACAGTAATTTTCTCTGTACATGAACATGAAATGACAGTACATGTGATGAAGTCGCTGATTTAAGAAAGACTGAGAACGATTAGTGAGACTAATAAACAAAATATAATTCCTGATACCGGTATATATTCATCCATTTTTCAGAAATCTATAATTCTTTCAATCAAATGGCAATATTCTCAAACAAAAAGCAATGTTTTATTTCACTTTGTATACATTGATTACATTCATTTATTTATTCATTCCCTCATTTCAGTTCTAGTCTAATGCGATTATCCTATTTAAAGATGCATAATCCGAATTAACGCTCGCAAATTACTATTTCTTTGGCTTTGGGGAAACAAATATTTTATTTGAGTCGAGGAACCCACCCATCAAAGCTCAGAGTGATCAGATATAAATTTTTGCAATCCATTATTTATCACCACTGGTACTTTTTAGTGGCCTGGCAAAAAGTAAACGAGAAGAAGTTCTCGGATCAAATTGCGTATGAAGATGGATAACTCTAAAGTCAAGTGGTTTTTGTGTGTCTGATATTTGACAATCCGTTGTTTTAATTACCACACCAAATCACTCAGAATTATTCATGTATGCAACTACGTAACTTCTGTTAAAGAGATTTGCATGGAAATCCCCTTTCAAAATTGTTCACTTGACCTTCCCCTTAATAGATTCTGACTGAAGCATATTTAAAAAAAATGTTGTTCGAATCTAATGATATGGGGACTTTCGAATCAGATTGAGTACCTTTAAATACAATTGAAACTTCCTTGTCGTCGCACACTATTTTGAGTTTTGTTTAATAAACCTGGCAAGGTTAGTACATACATGTACATGTACCCTGCTAGGCAAAACAAGTGTCCACTTAACCACGTTGCGGTTAGCATTGCCACCGCAGCCGAAATGCAACTACATGTACACCGCGGCTCCAACGGCTAACTACAGTTGGGCCGCGGTGTATTTGCCATTCGGCCATGGTGTAAATGTAATTGCCGCGGTGAACATGTACATTCATTAAACTGAAAAAAGACAATACAAACCAGAAATCTAACCATGGTGTACATGCCATCCGGCCCTGTTGTACATGTAGTTGCTTTTCGGCCACGGTGTACATGTGTACTTGTCGTTCGGCTGCGGTGTACTTGCCGATCGGCCGCGGTACTCAACTGCAGAATTTACAAACTCTGATACCGCAGCCAAACGGCAAATACACTGCGGCGCCAATGGACACTTGTTTTTCCAGCAGGGTAGATAAGACGGCGGATTGGCGGTACATTCTAACAATTTTTAGCCAAAGATTTACTGATGGGGAAGTCGTGTGAGATTGACAAATCTGTTTCCAAAGAGAAACTACAACGCGAAACTTGTATATATATCTAGGCATCAGGGAGCTGAATGTGTTCCGAAGTCGGGGAGCGAGTACACCGGGAATGCTAAAGGTGAAGATAACTGAAGAATGACCTTCACCTAATACATATGAAATGGTAGGCCAAAACAAAATGAATGTGTATTTCCTGTAACATGCCCCATACAAATAGGGGCGGGCGGTAGGCTTTTCATATTATTTTATTTTTTCATTTTATTTGTTTATGGTCTGGTGTGGGCCACGCCTAACCACAATCAAACACTATATTATGACCCGATCAACCAACAAATTGGTGATAAAACCGATATATGCAAACAAGATATAATTATATATATTTTTACGATAATAAGTCCACCAAACAGGAAATATATCATAGATATAAAATATCTAGTTTGATGCCAACAAAATGGGAATGACAATTACAATGTATGTGCCCCCAGGGAGCAGTTTTAAAAAAAATATCTCCACGATAAGAAATTCTCCTATCAGAGTTGGGGTACAATGTTTACTTTAGTGATAGTCGCCATTAATTTCCCTGGCCGCTGTAGCTTCCTACTGCGCATGTCTTATAAGTCACAGCTGGCTACAGCTTTTTTGCTCAAATACACTCAACAATAACGGTACTCCATATCAACACAAACACGTGCTTCCGGTCAGCGAAGAGGAACGATAACCTGTACTCTTCTGGTATTGAGCCCGGTCGTAATTTGACTAGAACTGTTTGAAGAGTGACGATGTGGCTTTGCGAAAAATATATAAATATATCAAAGATATCATTTATCTCGCGAGGTGAATCAAATAAAATGGAACCACGCGTAAATAGTTTGGTTAATATCAGTGTGGTCGGTCAGTTTATAGATTTATTTTCTTTATTTAAAACAAATAAAATGAACTTGGGTCGGGTTACGGGAAACACGCATTCATTTTGTTTTGGCCTTATTATCAGGTCTGGCAAATGTGAGAATACAGCTACAATAGCTGTAATCAGCTAACCTAGCTGTATTCAGCTATATATTATACTCTCAAACCGGCTGTTTTTCGATAATAAACTAGAAACGCTAATTTGCGCATCAAAATTAGGCTACCATATTATCCGGCCACCCTCAACCAAATCAAAACCGTCACTTGTTTTCTGACAAAGTGTTGCCTTTTGTCGACATGGCAGTTCTGATTTTTTGTGAAAACTTACTACGGCGGTCGATGTCAGTAAGTATTCTGAGGACTATTTTCTGCGAATGCATTCATTAGCTAACTTATAAAATAAAGATCAAATTCATCGCAAACACTCGTTTACTTCTTCCCGATGCTAAACCGGTAGGGGGCGTTAGAATGGTGTACCTATATCAAGCATTTAGAATTACATACCACTAGCGGTTTGTGAGCGATACTGATAACTATTCATAACGGTATATACAGATATTGTGCGGCATATTGCAAATGTATGGCACAACATAGGGACAACTGAAATGAAAATGCGACTTATATAATTTCTGAAGTATATTAAACATGAAGTCCTGGTCGTTAGCGAGTCAGAATTATTCAATCTGTTTTGGCGGGAAAATATATAATGTGTGAAAACTTACTAAACATAACAGAGCCATAACATTGTTATTTGTATTTTCGCGATTCGACATACATGTATGCGTTTCCGTATTTTTGGAGAGTGTCAGCTCAAGCAGTGAGTGGTACTCGCTCGGTAAAACTCTGGTTAGAGATGTTCCCCTTTTTACCTGTTTTAACGCACCAACCAAACTGCGTTTTAGCAGCATCCTATTTATACTTCCGCCAAGTTCCGGGAATGTTTAAGATGTTCCATCATCGGTGATAAATATTGTATTTAATGTATTTTTCGGGACATGACAATCTGCGGGATGGGATGGGGTATGGGACAAAACGACAATCTGCGGGACAGAATTTCAAATTGCGTGGGACGGCCGATATCTCGAGAAATACAGGGCGTAGGGGGCTCATTTTGGTGTCTAACGAAAGGCACACGTTCGCCCTATCCAAACATATTAACCCCGCCACTAACCAAACACCAGAAGTTGCATTATTTGATCGACAACTGACCTAACATGGGGTGGAATTTGGGATAGCATGACAATCTGCGGGACAGGATTTTCAAATTGCGTGGGACGGCCGATAGCTCGAGGAATACAGCGCATGGAGGGCTACTTTTGGTGTCTAACGAAAGGCCCACATTCGCCCTATCCACACATATTAACCCCGCAACTGACCGGACACCGGAAGTTACATTATCCGGTCGACAACTGACCTAACATAAAATGCCACAAACACGAAAAACTGCGTTCGACATTAATGTTTAGAATTTAGATTTCTCGATGAATACACTAGCAAACAACAAGTTTTAGGTATCAAATAACGCAGTGGAATACTGTGCATTCGTTTTTAGCTACAATATGGCTGTTTTAGTGCGAATATTGTAATGGAGAACACGCAAACACGCTCCGATAAAACAGCTAAAAATAGACTCGATGTTTACAATTACAGGATCGATTTCAGCCGGTATATTCAATATAATGGGGCGTATAGTATATCAAAATGTAGAATTAGACACAGGGAATGTATGTTTTCCAAATGGGTCCACCAGGCGGTGAAATTGTTGCAGAAATTCGCTCCAAGATATTCGCACTTATTTTTATTTTAGTTGTGACTAAAAGCCCAGATGCCGGAGCCCAGCGACTAAAAGCCAAGTTACAAAATAGATCAACTGGTTTGAACGAATGAATATGTCAATGGTAAGACTATTCAAAAGAATATTCAAATCAAATAGTGTTTATAGACTTAAAAACTTATGTGTCCGCCATTCATATATGCGGTGAAGTTTTCATATTATCTGCCAGTAATACGCGGGGGAGGTTCTCATATGAACATATTATCTGCCGGTCATACACGTGGAGGTTCATATTATCCGCCGGTCATACGCGAGGGAAGTTTTCTTATTATCCTCCAGTCATACGCGGGGGAAGTTCTGATATGAACATATTATCTGCCGGTCATACGTGGTGGAGGTTCATATTATCCGCCGGTCATACGCGAGGGAAGTTTTCATATTATCCTCCAGTCATACGCGGGGGAGGTTCTGATATGAATATATTATCTGCCGGTCATACGCGGTGGAGGTTCATTTTATCCACCGGTCATACGCGAGGGAGGTTCTCATATTAGCCTCCGGTCATACATAGGGGAGGTTCTCATATGAACATATTATCTGCCGGTCATACACGGTGGAGGTTCATATTATCCGCCGGTCATACGCGAGGGAGGTTCTCATATTATCCTCCGGTCATCGTGGGGGAGGTTCTGATATGAACATATTATTCGCCGGTCATACGCAGTGGAGGTTCATATTATCCACCGGTCATACGCGGTGGAAGTTCTCATATGAACATATTATCCGCCGGTCATACGCGGTGGAGGTTCATATTATCTGCCGGTCATACGCGAGGGAAGTTCTCATATTATCCTCCGATCATATGTGGGGGAGGTTCTGATATGAACATATTATCCGCCGGTCATACGCGGTGGAGGTTCATATTATCCGCTGGTCATACGCGAGGGAGGTTCTCATATTATCCACCGGTTATACGCGAGGGAGGTTCTCATATTAGCCTCCGGTCATACACAGGGGAGGTTCTCATATGAACATATTATCCGCCGGTCATACGCGAGGGAGGTTCTCATATTATCCACCGGTTATACGCGAGGGAGGTTCTCATATTATCCTCCGGCCATACGTTGGGGAGGTTCTCATATGAACATATTATCCGCCGGTCATACGCGGTGGAGGTGCTCATATGAACATATTATCCGCCGGTCATACGCGAGGGAGGTTCTCATATTATCCACCGGTCATATGCGAGGGAGGTTCTCATATTATCCTCCGGTCATACGTACACACTAAACAAAAAGTAGGTAGATTTGGGTAGTTAAAATGTTTTCACTACTCTCCTAGTCTTTTTAGCTACTTTTCCTAGTCATTTTAGCTACCTGGAGCTGGTATTTTAAATACTGATTAGGTAGCAAAGATTCTTACATAGGTAGTTAATGGACGAACATGACATTTGGAACTTATTCCCTATTCTTTATTTTCAAAAATGTGGCTTTCGGCCGATTTCATGGCATGGGTGGGAGGCCGGCCCAAAATACCACCAAGAAACACCCCGACCCCCACCATCACCCCCGGGGGTGCCACCCCGAGGGGGTGAAAATGGGGATATGGACAATTTTCGAGAACGGTAAGGATTTCGACCGATTTGACGGCATGGGTGGTTGCCGGCCCCAAATATCACCAAGAAACACCCCGACCCCCACCCATCACCCCCAGGGTGCCCCCCCCGCGAGGGGGTGAAAATGGGGATATGGACAATTTTCGAGAACGGTAAGGATTTCGACCGAGTTGACGGCATGTGTGGGTGGCCGGCCCCAAATACCACCTAGAAACACCCCGACCCCCACCCATCACCCCCGGGGGTGCCACCCCGAGGGGGTGAAAATTGGGATATGGACAATTTTCGAGAACGGTAAGGATTTCGACCGATTTGACGGCATGGGTGGGTGGCCGGCCCCAAATACCACATAGAAACACCCCGACCCCACCCTCACCCCGGGGGTGCCACCCCGAGGAGTGAAAATGGGGTATGGACCATTCTCGAGAACGGCAAGGATTTCGACCAATTTGACGGCATGAGTGGGTGGCCGACCCCAAATACCACATAGAAACACCCCCTGGGGTGGTGGGTGGGGGTCGGGGTGATTCTTGGTGGTATTTGGGGTCGGGAATAAGTTCCAAATGTCATGTTCGTGTTAAACGGTTCGTATTCCTGATTGGTTAAACTGCATGCCACGTGATCGTTGTTTAAACTCTGTTTGAAAATATTCCGAACTTTAACGGCGGACTTTTCTCGATAACTGTCCAGTCACTCCAGTGGAAATAGCAAGGTTCCACGTCTTTCTGCCTCTGGCAGTACGCTACGAAACGACCAGATGGTACCAGATGGTACGAAACGTCCAGGTACGAAACGTCTTGTATCCGCCCGGACCATGCACGCGGTCGGAACTTCTCTCTGTTGGATTTAGATGATTAAAATATGACATTGCATTCGTTCCCATGGTAAGTTTCTTTTGTACTATCGTATGAACACATATGCATGAGGTTTTTATAGGAAATATGACATTTAACGTCCAATTATGAAGTGATCATGGGTGATACATGTACCTCGAATATTGGAAAGGTAGATTTCCTAAAAATAATAGTATAAGGCCTACTATTAGTAAAGTGTCAGTGTCTTTTTTATTAGTAATGATTAATGTGAGAAGAAAAATTTTGTGTGTCCAACCACAGTCACTGTACATAAACAGTTCTGGGTAAACAATGGATCGATATATAATGGCCCGATTCAACGATTGGGCTAAAAGTTAAAACAGTCAATTGGTGAACGTTCAGACGACCACGATTCAATCGTAAGCAGCTGTCGTAAGTGGAAAAATATCCACTATCGATAAAGGAAGTAACCAGTAGTTGAATTGCGCATGCTCATGACAATGTTGCAAGCCAAAAAATATTATCAAGCACTGTTTTATTTTAGATGCGAAATCGTGGCATATCCTTGGCTACTTCCAAGCAGTCTGAGTAAACTCATACCTAAATATTCATTACAACATTGAATATTAGGTCTGACGGATAACATCGAAATCTCATTTCCAAGTCCTCGGGATTCCGTAATCTGATTGATTGCGTAAATTATTTTCCGTCCAATGAAACCGTATGGGTTAATAAACAAGTGTCAGTGGGCGGAGTAACAGAGCGGAATTTCTCCGATCGAAAGCGATGCTTGCAAATACAACAGACAGAAACAATGGCTTCGAAATTATATATTCGGTACGATTCGGATTAATTTGAAGGATGTGCTAGACCCGATAGATAGGCCTGCGCATGGTACCAACTTGGCCTCCCATAAATATAAATAGAACTCACTCACGTCCGTGTATTTGATTTACTTTATTGTACCATGGTTTGCAAATCAAATTATTTGTCGTAAAAAAATCATCTGAAAGTTAACACCGAGGAAATGACTTAATTTTATGCTTTTAAATAGTTCTAAAGCATCATTTTTGATGACGACCTTATTTTTTGCTCTCGGATGCAGCTTTCCGGGTGATGCAGCGAGTTCATCTCCCGAAAAAGAATAGTCGCACACACGACAAATATTATCTGCTGTAATTTTATATCGCGACACAGGCCATTACTATTGCGAAGCACAACAAATAACACGTGGGGACACCTGTCAATCATCGATGTATTTTTTTTAATCCGTGACGTCATTTTGGGGAAGCTCTTCGCTGAAAGGAAATGGTTTTGGCTACATAAGCTCCAGACTCTATATTTCAAATATAGAGTCGACGTTCACCCAGACTGACTTCCAAGTAGAGTGACAAAAAATCATGTCCCCAAACGGCGTTTCTCCAGTTCCAATGGTTAACAAACTGAACAGTCAAAATGGTCCTATAAGAATCTGGCTAGAGACAAGGAGACATCATTTTGAGGAAAAACAAGAACTTTCCCAAATACCCTGCCTGTGAAAATAGTACTGTCATCCTGAATAATATCAAAATGTCCTCCATTTGCATTGTTTACATTCTTAGGAACTATTTTTCTTGGTATGGGAGACCATAATATCCTAACATTATTTTGCGATAGCCGATACACATGCCATGGGGGCGGGGCGGCCATGATTACAAACAAACCCATCCGTCAATACTAGAATACGATTACGAATGGAAATCGATCAGTATAGACAATCGCGCATGGGATCAAGCTTTTGATTATGCCCATCAATATATATGGGTTATAAGCTATACCGGTATGATTGTACCTGATAACCGACAATTTCTCGATTAATTTTCATTCAAATGTTATTAAACGTATTTTTTTCTCCACAATGTTTTTCTCCCAGTGCACCAAAATAGAATTGACCGGAAGTGAACTCGCACAAGGAGTCCGTCGTAAAATATGACATATTTCGTCGGAATACGGTACTTTCCTATTCATAAATATGTTTTTATATACATGTAGGCTATTTGATTTTAGAATAATACAATATTCCAGGCCTTCGATTCTGTAAAATGCAGGAGTGTGGTTGGTCACTCGCCTAACCTGAAACCCAGGCGTGTGATTTTGGTGGATATTTCGGGGGTATAAAATGACAAACGAAGACTCAAAATTAAATCAATTTTATCACCATTGTGATTCATCTTGTACACATGTATTCTCCACATTGAAGTAATTAAAACTCCATTCTCGAATTGCGTCGTAATGCTTCCGTTGGATGTAAGTTGTTATGAAATGCGGTCAGAGACCATGTAACCACGTGAGAGTTTCCTGTTGTGTGAACTCTATCGATATTTTTAAAAATAATGTTTGATTGCCCCGAACTCAAGTTTCAATTTCTATTCATCTTCACCGCCCATCGGGGCGGCTTCATTTAGAACGCAACACAATCATGGTACCAAAATTACGTTGCATTGGTGATGGGGTGCACGGTGGGATTAATTTAAATATGTCATGTTGGTAACAATATCTAGCCGAGAATTACTCAGACCTACATACGAATGCGACGACATCGCTAAACGCACCTGACTATACTAATGTTCTAGCGCATGCGCAAAACTTAAAACAATTACTTCCGTCGTATACGGCATGTCTGTCAGTCTTCTCCAGCAAACAAGGTTGATCGTTATTATAAACCCTTTTTCAATCGTGCGCCGAATATCGCCGAGGAGTGTGATTAATTACTCGCCAAGATTTAATTTCAGGCGTGCTATGGTGCGCGAGCGCGATCGCACGCCTCATAATCGAAGGCCTGATATTCTGAAACATGTAATTTTTCTATTTATATGATTTGCGTAATAATACGACATCTTGTAATTTCGCTTTCGACTATAGACTGGTAATTATAAAAATAAAATATCAACATTTCCATCTCTAAACAGCACAAAACTTCATAAATCGTGGGTAATCAAGCAGCTAAATTAATTCCAACAACTTAAATAAACTGAAAGCATCGATTTCATATCATAAACTTGCCCGATTGCATGATCGAATTGTTTTTATGGTCGATTTTCATGTACCTGCTGCGAATTAAAACATGACAACAACATCATGAGCATGTGTTTACAATAGAAATATGGCGACTGGCTCCCAAGAAAAACTGACACGTTTTAGCGGACGTTTTTCAAACGATACAGTGAACATTAATCTAAAGCATAGCTCCTTGGCTCTTAACGGTATGTCACTTATCATAATGGGCTGCCTAATGATACTGTTGAAGTTATAGTTTTTCACATTTGAATGCCAAAACAATGGCATAATATTGCAGATATACTCTGTTTCAAAGTCATTTTTCTGGTACAAAAAGCTTTTTAGCTCACATCTATTTGTGGCACCTCCTTTAACGATATATGCTCTATATATTATCTCTATGTTGTTATATCTATTTCTCTCTGCTTTTATGTGAAAAAATTATGCAGATCTTCATTGTATATAGAATCTGAATGATTATTAAAGTGATGTGAAACACTTCGGTTGGGTGATCAAATAGAAATAGAGAATAATCTTGCTCAAAGTACCATAGTTATTTTTTACGAATATTAATCCAAATTGACAACACACATCGTCATTCTGTTATTTTAATTCAATGCAATGACTCTCGATGGAGAAATCATTTGTATGTTTTTATTGTCGATAGTTGCGTCCCGAATCGAGATGTAAATATTTACAGTTGATCGTAGTTCAGACGATATTTTCTATGAAGTGGTTTCGTTGATTTCTTTGAAATTTAGTAGAAAGTTAGCAGAATGGTACCTTTCCCAGGTTGGCGTATGCTAACTGGTCACTTCACGCACCCAAACAAGTCCATAATATGTCTTTAATCAGTGTTTCCGCTAGGGGGTAGGGGAATGGGGCCGGTTTCTAGATAGGGGAAAACACGAACACCTGCTTCGAAAATTTAGAAAAGTGCAACACTAGAAATGCATTGTCCAGCAGAACGCGAATTACGATTATAATTCTGGTATGTATACATTCTCAAAATTAAAACAAGAAATGTAACAATTTATGTGATACAACAGTCAGTCAATTAAGTTGATTAACCACATTATTGTGGTTGAACTGAGTGAAATAAAAACAAACTTTTAACTGAGACTAAATTTAGATTTATTTTTTATTTCCGGTGGGTAGAATAATTAAATGTACTATGATATTTCGTACCAGTTAAAAGTCAACTATACTCTTGAGGAGGTGCCTCGCCAAGTCATCAAGGGAAGTTCATGACCAACAGTAACATTCACTCGTCTTTTAAACATTCATTCGATCTACGAACACTGGTTTAAAAAGTTCGGAACTATTTTGTTGTTGTATTCAATCATTTGGGGTCACACAATTGAAATTACCTCGAGAGAATTGCTGCTATCGGCGGGAAAGTGTTGGCTATGATGCTTCATTGGGCGGGAGAGGGGGGTCACACAATTGATATTGACTCGAGATAATTGCTATATAAAGATTTGTACTTGGTAACCAACGAAGCTATGACGCTTCATTGGTAGAGTTACGTCACAAATATCGCATTCGCATCGTACACAAAATATATCGTTTCCGGCTATATATTACGAATCGATATACTGAAGGTTTTACGGTTACACGAAATTCCAGGGTTTTCAAGGAGTTTGCATTAAAACAAAGGGTTCAAGGGCCCTGGGAGGGGAATGCGTCAGGGGAAAATCAGAGAAAAACTTTGCTAGGGGAAAACTTGGCTAGGGGAACGGGGCCGTCAAAGGGACCCCCTGCCGGTATAGCGGAATCCATGCTTTAATGGAAGACAAAAACAATTGATTTTAGTACGATTGAGGTTGAATATATATATAATTTTTTTCTCCCTTTCATAGGTACATGTATTATGTACTAAAAACTACTCAAATTTTATATATGGGTTGATATCTCAAAAGTGCATTCTGGCTGGATAAAAAACTAATTTTGAAACATGAATACGGAAGGAAGTTCAATATACATGATTTGCAGGTACTGGAAACGTGCAGCAGTGCTAAAATGACATAGAAACATATGCTACTGTTAGTCTAAAAATAGAAATTTTCTACTAAATGGGCACTTGTAATTTCTGGTTCGAAAATCAAGCAATGAGAACAAGATACTCCCGCCCCCCCCCCCCAATCACCCTGTTGCCACGTCCCTGGTCAGGTCGGGCACAGGTGCCAAATGAGCTAAATAGCTCATTTGAGCTCATGTAGCTAAATTGAGCTAAATTTTTCATGGGATTTATGTCTGTCCCTTCAGTTCAACGCTTACCTCGAATATCGACATGCGCTTTTCATTTCATTAGTTTGACCGCACGTTAAGCTTCACAGAAGCACCTTCGGTACAACTAATTAAAACAGCCGCGGTGCAAACAAAGGCGATTTGATTAACACTTTTATGAGATTGATTAAACTTTTTATCGAACTTACGAATTGTGTGCAGAAAACTGCCGCTTCTGCATGTCAATTTACCTGGATCGTAGTTATGAAGGTGAAGGACACGAGGTTACAACGTCTTGTCCGATTGGATAAACCGCTGGCATCCATTTACGATAAATATTTTTCCCAAAGTGACTGCACTCCCATTCGGAGCGGATGAAATACGGAAGCACGAGTGGTCACGAACACAAATAACGTTGAAGATCAAGGAAATCGTGCGGAAACATCAATTTGGTGATGTGATTGCACCTCGATCTTGCATAATTTGTGCAATAAATTGGTTCATTAACTAAGTGGAAGAAATAGCCAATCAATGGTCTTTGTCATTGATGAATAATCTTTGCGACGGTCGAAAATAACAATAACGCATCGGATATTGCATGAGTAATTTAATGTATTTTGATTACTGTTGAGGGTATAAATACAAGTAACCGACAATATTGGTCCTTTTGGTGTTGTTTTGCTTTCTCCAAACAAGATCGACAAACACAGAGGTTGGTGAAATGGTATGTAATTAATTATGCATCAATATTACACACGACCAGAGAGCGTCGATAACTGTTATCAGAGGGTATGTACATCTCCTGTTCAGAACAAGATTACTCTCCGCAATGGCCCATACATCAAGTTCTCTTCAGATATAGACTAGTTACGTTTCTTAAAGTGAAACTAACAATATAAAATGACTTAGCCAAGCTGTTATGGATGCAATACTAGCAGCTATCCGTTAGCTCCATCGGTTAATCCATCAATTCTCCGTCATTCTCTTCTGAAATAAAAGAAACATACGGAGTTAATTTAGTTGATCTAACAGGTATTTTAATTCAAATAACACTAAGCTCCCTTATTGCAGTCTCAAACCATAATAGCTTAATGTTTTTGATTCGTTTTCGAGACATCGAAATTACTAGTAAGTGTGACTCTGATCCGAGTTGTCGCACCTGAACTGGCGGATCGTAATTTACTGGAATAATTTTAATGTATTCTATATTCACTGAAATATACGGATCGCGAGACAGTCCATTTCAGTTTTTCGAGATGTACATCTTAACCCATAAACTGAACTGCCTATATGTTATTAGTGTTGTCATTATTTTACCGACCAATAGGTTAAAATAACATACGTGGCTTCTAGATACAAACTATTCAATTTGATATTAATCTACACTAACGCTTGCGTGAGACCCGACTCTTTTTTTACAGTCTTCTGACTCATCAGACTCGTCCCATGGATCTATCGAAACGAGATCTCCGGATGAGCCGACACTATACAATTCCAAGGGGAGTGGAGGGGTAAACAATCCGGGGAGGAATTATAAGGGCCAGGCTCCACGACAACGTACTATTGCCAGAGGAAAACGTGTGTCGGATTATATTCGTGACAACCTTAAAAGAAGCCACTCGTTTTCCAAACGGAAAAGAACTCTTTTCAAGAAAGTAAGATAACATATATAACTCTCAATTACGCATTAACCTTTCCCCAACTGAAACTGCATTACAACAACCCATTGTAACCAATTTAACTATTTAACTATTAAAAGGGATCAAATGGCAACCTTGTAATTAATCTAAGAGTCTGTTGAAAACGCGTTAAATCACATTCGCGCATATTCAAACTCAAATTGTGACCCACGATAGCATGATTATTGAGTACATTCATATCATAATTAATAATGAGAAAATACATCTTTCCACATATGATAGCCTATGCCCGGGCTAGCAACTAGAAAGCATCTTGCAATAGGATCCTTTTGGTATGTGTTGTTATATACAAATATAATTTACTTTGGTACAGGCTTATGAAATGAGCAGCGCATGTGGGGCGGAGGTATTCCTCCACGTGAACTACGACGGTAGATTTAACCGAATGTGGGGATCCGAAGAGATGCTACGAAAATATACAGTACGTATAATCAACATGCTGTTATTGAATTGGTTTGAATATTCACAGAGAGTCACCGCTCAAATATTGAAAAAGAGAATAATTTTATTCGTTTAAACACGAATCCCGAAAAAAATTTACTAAAAAAAAAACTTTTGTATTGTGAGAAAACACAATCATGCCAAATGCAATCTGTTAGATATGCGAGTATCCCATACGAAAAGACATTGACCTAACAATATTTATTTTTACATTGTAAGGGCATTCTCTTATATATGTGGGCCTCCATATGGGAGACTCTCAAATATAACAGAAATGCACCGACACGTGATCTCGCTGCTGCACCAGCGTAGCTCCCATCATGCAAGGGTTAATAATAGATAATTAATTATTGCTATAAATGAACCTACAATTGAATTTACGTAAACATGATCGAAACTAAAAATTTCGAGATGGCATCCAAAACGGCCACCAAAATCACCATCCATTACACATACCATACATTATATGTCATGTCCTTATCATTGTCGGTTCTTTTGAAGGACGTACATGGAACTGACAAAACTGTCATACAGCAGTCGCCAGACAGAGAAATAGTATCCACACCAACCATCGCGACGGCAGATATGCCATCAACATCTACAGCCGCCGTCGACTTGTCGCCGACAAGGATGCGAAAGTTTGTGTCTACAGAGACGCAAACTGGACACATGGCGTCTGGTAAGAAAAGGTGCCGGGTCTGTGGCCGTCTGCACACTGTAGCTAACGACGATATCGGGCGTTGGGTTGGATGCACCATTAAAACGTGTAACTGGTGGACCCATGCATATTGCATGGGGTTGGTCGGTATGTCGGCACTCGACATCAAACGTTTAAATTTTTATTGTGATGACCATAAGGTAAAAGCAGATAGAGAATTTAAGGAATCAGAGGCAGCTGTTCCAACAGGTAAAGGGAAGGCACCGAAGAAGGGTAAAGCTGTTGTAAAAAAATCAAAGTAAATTAATACCAATCCATTATTGTCTCACTATTTAACCATCCCAAAATATCCTTAGAACTATAGCTTATAAACAGATTTTTCATATTTGTTGTCATTAGGACTGATTACTAATGTAATTGCACCAGTGAGCAATAACGATACCAACCTGTTTCAAATGGCCACTTTATATCGCAAACATCCTGGCTATCGATGATTCGTTGCTTCAGCGAGGCACACACAGTCACTAAATCCGCCTTTCTGCCACGCTTGGCTTCTCGGTATGACTCGCTTAGTGCCGAGTAATCCCCATCACCGACCGATTCCAACTCTTTCAGTTGTTCCTCGATTGTAATTTTTAGAGCAGCAATCGTTTTACCAGATATCTGCTCTGCAGCATTTCTGTCAACTGGTCTGATGTACAAAGTCTCCGAAAGGGTTGATCTGTAATTTCCGCTTCTTTCGAGTTCTTGAAGATAGAAGTCCCGATTTTTAGCACAAATGTCGCTCACCAAATGAAGCCGATCATCCAGAGCTTCTCCTGATGAAACAGAGTCATTGAAATTAAATTGGCATCTAAATTTACCTAATATGCATATATGCACGTTGGATAAGTTCTCATTCAGTTAAGCACTTTAGTTCGCTGGAAATATTAATATGCCAAATATACTGGGCTGTGAAACAAAGATAAATTAGCCCATTGCGAGATAATAAACATGGTTCCGGACATTATACGTGTATACATATCTTAGTAAAACGCGCTCCCTACGTGAATACCGCATAGCAATTAATGTCCTTGTTCATCACTTAATCGTTCTATTACTATAGATTTTGTGAAGAATCTAACCCAACAAACAACCACAACATTTATAAGTTCACACTATAAAGCTCATAATTGTACACTTCTACTCACCAGAAAACGAAATGGCGGAAACACGCTTCAGAGATGGGTCCATGAAATTTGATTTTCTGAGCTCTCTCCGCCAACCGTCAATCTCTCTCTGCAAGTGCGTGACCCTTGGGTCCTTATCAGTCATGTCGTGTTGGACTGAAGCAACTCTTCCTAAGATGGACTGCATGTTGTTCCGCATCTGCAATGACCTATTTCACGTTAACAAAGCATTCGCCAGTGTTAATAGTGTGATGATTCCAAATTTGATAATAGCATAACAGTATAATTTAGTATCTTACTCATCTTATGAAGTTATCGATTTAAATAGGAACTTGTAAACATGTGTTGGCTTTAATGTTCTGAAACCATTATAACGGAAAAGAATCGGCAGAACATTTGCCTTAATATGTCGGACAAAACATCTCGTATTCTAAATATCACCGAGCAGAAGGAAAACCAATGAGCGCAGATGATATGCCCAGTAATTTCAAACATAATGTGTCCTCTTGCCATTTCAATTTCTATGTCCATGTACACTGTGATAGGTATTCTAACACTAATTACATGAATGGAAATAGTGCTCAAACAGGGAATTTGAATGTATTTCAGCACTGTTTGGATATTCACAAGTACGAAACATCATTGAACAGTTAATCAGTTCTGGGTGAAGTGATGGGTGATGATGATGTGCGATGACTAATGTTAACCTTTTAAATCAGCAATCAATAAGGGCATAGCATAGAATAGTGGGTTAACCCATGTGACAGTTGGTGCATCGTGTTTGAAAGGGTCTCACATTGCAACGTGCAGGTATACGGTTATTAAGACCCACCCTCCTCCCCTTATGCGAATACATTAATATGATGTTCGAAACGCCGACTATTTTTACTGTAGTAGCTATATGTTATTCAAAACAATTAGTGTTAGTATTTTTCCCATAATAACGCATAGCTGCTATAGAGCAACACTCGTCGTTTCGAACATAAAATAACTTTGTTCCCACGAGGGAGGTGGGTGGGTCATAATTATAGTATACGTTGGTGTTGCTACAATAGTGTATGCGAAAGTGCCGTTATCACGCGTTTTGTTGGCAAAACATTTACGGTACTGGTTTGTGATAATATTAACCCGAAACGGCCATCGAAATCTACAAAGCTTGTCACATTGTAAGTATGCAAGAGTGTATAGTATTTATTTCCTGTTTTTGTTTTTGGCAATTGACCGCAACTTAATTTTGTTGTTGTTTTCCAATGTTCTGAAACGTGCAAAGTGCTTTTCATGGCTGACGTGCAGTTGAACTCACTTTGTGAAAACTGGTAGTTCTGGTGGTTGCCACTCACAGGAAATCAGTAACAGTAACAAAATTAAAATTTATTGAAATGGAAAAGATCTCGGTAGGAAATTACATACAGCCTCACATATATTTTTGCGCGATAAATTTTGAAAGTAAAATATAAACATTTTGCCAGCTATCACCGCAATCATATATGTGCGTCTGTGTGCCTCTAGGCGACAAAAACAGTATGGTTTTACATGTGGGGAAACATTTTGTTGATGTAACAAGAAAATGTGAGTGGCAACACCCCACCTCGGCGTCTTTACCTTCTCAAGTTTGTCTAAATTGCGACACACTGTCGTCCACTGCTTGTTGGTTGGAGCTCCGGGTGGCATCCACATTTTTATTCTTCGATTGTTTGACTCCAGTAAGAAGTCACCCCCTTCTCCGGCGCTCTTGTTGCCAGATTGCGAAAATGTTACACAATTATCCATAAATGTTACCAAACGTTCCGGACGTTGTACTCTCATTGCCAAATCCCTTGACATTAACTCCCTGTAATTGGGCTTGTTAATGCCAAAGGTGAGTAGATGTAGCTTACTCATAGATGCATGCACAAGTTCTGAATTGTTGCGCCTCATGCCACACCTAAACAAATATAATGGATGAATGAAACTGAATAGAATATCATATATAAGAATACAGTTTGCATCCTTAGATGAGTCATTGATCCATTGAGCAAACCCTTCCACAGACGAAGTGGTATGTCCAGATGTTCGCAAGTACAAGACTAACAACTCATCTATAGTCGCAAACATGAAAATTTCCAATATTTGCCAAGATTTATGATGATCATATGCTGCTTTGCAGCACTTTAAGGCGTTTTGCGATTTGTAGCCAAGCATCTTTGCCAAATCTTTAAGGGCAACATCCCAGAGAAGCTGGAATAAACCTTTCACAAAGTTTATTTCAACATGTCCCAAACCAGGAATAAGAAGTACATTTTTTAGATCATCGTCATTGTCCACTTTGTCCAAAATTCGACAACAATTTAAAAACGGCGACCCGTCACACCCAATTATTGTCCATTTCCTATTTGATTTTAAAACAACATCTGAATACAGTTGTCGCATAACGTGGCCCACTGCCTCTATAGAACAAGGGTTACGATAAATTGGATCAGCAGTTATAACCATTGGTTTAGTACTTGGGTGATTTTCGTTCACAAAAGAATATCTAGATGTTTGAATTTCCTCGTTACTGAAAACGGGCTCTTGACAGGCAAATGTTACTATAGATGGATTCTGAGTGTCGCGATTTGAATCAACGTTTCCACTTTCCTGATCACTGTCAATGTGGTCCCTACTCACACTGTTCACCATCACCTGCTGTTCGCGCACACTTTTTAGCATATTTTCGATGAAATCCTTTCTATAGCGACCAATAATAATATCTGAATTAGAACAATCATTCTGCATTTTTTGAATTATCACTTCCTCGCCTTTCAGAAAAAACTTGTGCCAATTTTTGGGCGAGATGCTCTCCTCGAACTGAATGTCGAATTCGACAACATTTTGAGGTATAATGTGAATAACAGTTGTTATAATACTGACTATGGCTTGTGCGTTGAGATTAACTCGCCATCGTCTGCCAAGAACTTGGTTGTTATCAAAAAATGAGACACTGCTGCCTTCGGTGATACAAGTTACTGGTTCCTCTGCCTGTTTCGAAATCCACTCTTTAATAAACGTGTACGAACTTGAAGGGTGCAGTGAACCGTTTAAGTTCGAAACAGTTTTACTTGATGTTATGAAATAGATTAAAATGTTCTCTAAAAATGACAATGGTCCAATAAATTTGTGGTCACGGAGGTATCTAATTTGCTCCATTGAAATACACAGACAGTTGATTTTCTTGATATTCCCTTCGTCGATTGCACACGCTCCTTTTAAAAATGACAGTACAATGTTATTTTGCTCCAGGAGCCACTCGTTTGGTTGGAAATTAGCCAAAGTTTCATATGATAATTTAGTTCTTGGCTCATTTAATAATTGCCCCGTTTGGGTGCCACCCAATGCGCGAGCTATTCTAGCCAATTCTTCGTTGGTATAACTGTTGTTACATTTATGTTGAATAATAGATTCAACACTAGGAGGAGATGATGGATCCGATGTTCCCTGCACACTTTCGTCCGTTTCCATCACCGCGTCGGTTGGTGACAGCTAATTCCCATAGTCTTCGCATACTGTGCAGAGACGAACAGCCGATCTGCAATCAAATTTCACGCATTTAGAGTTCATTTGCAAATTTGCCAACGGGCAACATTATTACGTTTTGTATTTTGTCGAAAGAATATGACTTTTTTTTAGCGACCTTATTGACGACCATCTCATTTGTGAAAATATAATATAAAGTGTGCGGTAAGTCGCGATATTTGTTGAAATAAATTACCTAAAAGGTGACGTAGCAATTACAGTCAGGTGAGCGTCTCAACAGGTATTGACTGTCTTGTGCATTGTAAAATGAGATTATGCTGCACGCGATAAAGTTCAATTACACATAATGCGTCCAAGTTTAGATAGAGAATGTTAAGTCCGTGGTATTTGTGTAGCATAATCGAATTTGGCTATAGTCAATGACTGTTGAGACGCTTGCCTTACTGTAATGATTGAGCTTAGTGGGAACAAATGTCTAACACACCCTCCCAATTGGCCTTATATAGCCCTCATCTACCATCCTCATCAGCTTATAAAGCCTTAAGAATATCTATATTAGTATACCAGTGCCGCAAGTTGGGGTTGTGGGGGGCAATTTTAAATATCATATATATGTCCCTATTCACACCATCCAAGGGCATCTCACTATAGGATCGAAGTATGTTTCTAAGTTAAAGTATTAAAGCAGTATCGTTGCCACTTTTGACTGGCAAATTATTAAAACAAATTCGTATTATCATATTATATAGTATATGGTTACATTTACCGTCCCATTAACTTCTCAATAAAAATAAATCCTTTTTGACAAGCTCGGCTGCTTACAAAATACCATGGGATCCCATATCATGTTTAAATTGAACAGGGACATCCGATACCCCCATTGTTCCCAGTTGCAATTTGTTTATCAATCAGATACAATCATATGACTACCATCCGTTTATCACTGTGGGATGCTAATTGTGGTCATTGATAGAGGTACATGTAATAAGTTGGCCACGTGGAATAAAGCTAACACTGCAAGTGTTTTATAACAATGGTGTTGGACCAATCAACGGGTAATTCACCCGAGGACCATACATGCGAAATATGAGCTTCCGGAAATTAGGCCCCACGGTCCTTGAGAAAAAGTCGTTTTAAAAATTATTATGGTGGGAAAGAGTTATGACACTGGTTTCACACTTACAACAATTATCCTCGTTACCTCATTTGAAATAAATATGCATGTGGGTCACCTAGGGAACATGCGCATCAGATATGAATCGAATCGCTCTTATTTTTCCAGAGAAGACGCTTGTTGTCGGGCGAATGTATGTGTTGACGGATGAACGGACGGACGACGGACTAGTAGGGGGGTGATCGATATAGCTCTACCGGAGACTTCGTAATGCAAATTCAAGGAATATTTCATAAACAATCCGTAGTTGAAATTAGCAACCTTATTGGCCGCCATCTCATTTTTCATAGTTGTTGCATTGTATGATTACAAAACGCAATATTACACGAAATGTGATGGCCCGTTGTTAATTTCTACTATCATGGCTGCCGAACAGTGGCTCATTGATCGAAAGTTTATACATGCACCACCAAACAATCGACTCGACTTGTTTCATAAAGTATATCACGGCTGCAGATTAATTTAGTAAGCATCATGACATGGAAATGGCAATTTATTAAATTAAAATGTCATACACTAAACGTGCTTCAATTTTGGAGCCATATTGGCGGCCATCCCATTTTATGATAAACATACGTATAGACGTGAAATCGTTATTCACATTGTAATAATTCCACGACAAATAGTTTATCGTTTATTTATATATACTATATCTGTACTCGACTGCTTGGTACTGGTGAATAAACGAAACCGGAAGGGGTTTGGCCTACCCCCTCCCCCAACAATACACACGATGTTATCAATGATTTCATGTTATTCCATAATTAAGATGTCGCAGTGTCATGATTTAATGTTATGTCGAAAACAATTAAAGGGGGCTGTACCCTAAGTCGGGCCATTTATTGGACACCTTTGATGCTGAACAGAATATATGCAACAAATGAATTAATTTGAGTAATGCTTAGATTGCATATATTATGTTGAGTATAATATGAGATAGCCCAGAAATGGCCAGATTCCGTTACAGTACCCATTTATTGTTGTATGCACAGTGTTCTCCGATACAGGGCTGGCGTGACAGAATATCAGAGACGTGGCTACTGTCTCTTGGTTTTGGGGTGCCCAAATTCGATTTCCGAACTGCAACATTTCGCCGAGTCACAACAGCAATTTCAACGTATAAGATACGACCAAATGTTACAGCTATTTACCATTTAAAGGTACTCAATCCGATCAGACGCTTCTATATTACTATTTATTTGGCTTCGGGGTTAAAAAATATTTAATTCGAGTCGAGGAACCCACCCATCAAAGCTGAGAGTGATTAGATATGGATGTTTGAAACTTGCTGTTTCTATTGTCTGTTGACCACAACTTTTTCAGGACCACGTGCTCAAACGGACAAATTATGGTTGTAATATGGATAACTCGAAATTAAGGTGGTTACTATTAACAATAATAACCACTTAATTTTCGAATTATCCATCGTACAACCTCAATTTGTCCGTTTGAGGACGTGGTCCTGGTAATTATATTAAAGTTGTGGTCAACACACAATAGAAACAGCAACTTTCAAACATCCATATCTAATCACTCTCAGCTTTGATGTGTGGGTTCCTCGACTCGAATCAAATATTTTTTAACCCCGAAGCCAAAGAAATAGTAATTTAGTAGCGTCTCATCGGATTGAGTACCGTTAAGCGTTGGACGTTTCAACTTCATTCATACTACATGACTGTGTGTGTTTCGAAAATTATGTGCTATAATGAGATATGGTACTCACTTGTCCAAAAGCCCGGAGTAGTAAAGAGCGTTTAGTTTCCGTTTTAAAATCTTCCTGTGGGCGATTGTCTTCAAATTAAAACTCTTCCCTTCAGTCAACTCGGCATGCCGTTTGCACCCACATCGCTTGCGTTGAGAACTCGAGTCGTCCATGTTCATTGAGCGATTGATGTCCATGGTAAAGTTTCAAAATCTAGTTCTTTATAAAGGTTGTTGGTCAAAGGTTTTTTCAATTTTATCCAATAGTAATGCTTTTTTTACAATAACAATTATGACTTTTGGGGATTCAGCCAAATGTCAGCTATCTATTGGCTGCATTCGATCACATGTTCGATTACTGCGATACCATCGGACAATTCAAATGTTGTTTGGCAACGTCCATTGCAAGACTTTCTTTGGATATCATTTTGATGAGTCTAAGAAACGATAAGGTGAGTAAGTGAAAATTCATTTAACTTGTAGTATTCATACCTCAAATATACTCAACATAGGGTAAATAAACGTATGTTGTTGTCATGATGATATATATTAGGTTAGTTAGTCGATTATGGTTGATTTAGTTTCTTCTCCCCCACCTGACATGTCTCAAAGCGTCTCTGTTAATACAATTATATCCCTCTTTCTAACTCAGACGCACCGCTTATTTTATTTGCGACTTTGTATAGATTGTTAAACACTCGGCTTACCGTACATTACAACCAGTGAATTTCATGTTGAAATCATACTTATAAACACATAGCGGGAGCCAGTTTTAAGGAGCCAATCAAAATGTTTGTTTCATTTTATCTTGGGATAAGTAACAAAATGGCGTAGCGAAGCTGACACGTCAAGATTTACGGAAGGAAAAGTCAACTAAACACGATTTTCTCTTGTGAATTTTAATGAAAACATATGGGTAAATCCTTAAGCAAATGTCAGTTAAAACATATCAAGACTGTTCTGAGAAAATGAGCGGAAGTTATTTTTGTGAAGCTCAATGTTTTGTTGATCCAGTACAATGAAAAGCGCCTGTCGATATTCGAGGTAGGCGTTGAACTGAAGGGACGGACATAAATCCCATGAAAAATTTAGCTCAATTTAGCTACATGAGCTCAAATGAGCTATTTAGCTCATTTGGCACCTGTGCCCGACCTGCTGGTACTGGGGCAAATTGGGTGCAATTGCCAGGTGGACAAATTATTGTACTTTGCAAGTACATTTCAAGAATGCCTGGACAAACATACATGTATATTATGATATCTCTGAATGATTAATCGTTAATCATTAATTTTTCACATTCATAAAAGTTTTCAATATGCCCATTAGCGTGATCGATGAGAAATGCACTGCACTCTTAGTGTTACATGGTTGCGAGGTACATGTATATGGTACAAGTCTGCGAGTTACATGTATGCTAAAAAAAATTCTATATCAGATTTATGGAGGCACGTACTCAGCACTAGGATGATTTTTCATTGCTTCACATGTGCTTGCTTTGACAGTGAGCTCGAACAAATATTTTGAATTTTGGAAAATTCCCAGGCCCTCCTTATAAGCTAATATAACATGTGAGATCTAAAACCCTAAATGTAAACAATGGATGAAATATGTCCACCTACATGTACTAGTACCTCCTCATAATCCTTGAAATTCTACAAATTTGTTGAAAAATACTACTAGTAGCGATAACAAGATAACAAGATAACAAGATACACCAATGCATTCATATGTTTTTGCACATAAAACCATGATATATTTGAAACTTTCAATTTGAATCTATGAATGCATTGGTGTATCTTGTTATATCGCTAGTATTTTTCAACAAATAAAATAGGTCTATCAGAATAGTTCACTATCTAAGGCGTTGTGTAATTACGGTGTCACATTGCAAGTTATGTGACAAGCTATGAGCAGCACAGTAAAGACATCAAATCATTTTCTTGACCACATATCTACTACAAACATATTTGTCATTGATCCCTAATGGAGTTTCGCATATGTAAGAGAATGCATGATTGGCACAGGGTTTTCGCAAAATTTCAAGAAGCTCCAGTCATAGAAGGGTTATAAATAATTAAGACAGTTGTACACATTAAACGGACATGGCTCATTCGAACCCTAAAATTTATGTTTACGTAATTCGAGAAAAGGGGTCTCAAAACATATATGCAAACCAGCATCCCTATCATTTTTGGTACGCGATAATGTGTTTCCATTGGATCTTATTTGTCCATACGAGAATAATAGCCTCTGTTGACATGGATGTAACAATAGACCAGTTTTTCAGTTTGTTACACAATGTCAACATGAATTTTAGTCATTTACATTGATTCTTGGAAAACATTGATTTTTCTCAAATATACTCTAATCACAATTTAGTAGTCAATAATTCTCAGTTGGCTGTCGATGAACTGCAGTTAGTTAAATTCCGTAGTTGTTTTTAAATATACTCAAGCCAATCAAACAGTACCCATATCATCAAGATACAACATTTCTTCAAAATATGCTTTAGTTATCAGAATCGATGTATTGCAATAAAATAATGCTAATCACTGTCAACTATGGTATCAAATTACTCAAAACTTGTTGTTTACCAACATTCTTTCAACAAAATATGGTAGTATCATCACTAAAGTATATCAAAATTTGATCGTATTACCACTTGACTTTAGAGTTATCCATTTTCTTCCGCAATTTGTCCGAGAACCTCAGTTTGACCACGTGTTTCTGGGCCACATATTATACATCTCGAGAAATAACAAACTTCAAAAATTGATAACTGATCACTCCGAGCTTTGATGGGTGGGTTCCTCGACTCAAAGCAAAAAATTTTTGCCCCCAAAACAAAAGAAATAGTAATATGGAGTGTCTGATCATCGGATTGAGTACCTCCTACCCAGGTGGTGAAAAATAAAAGATATGAAAAATTGATATCTGATAACTCTGAGCTTTGATTGGTGGGGTCCTCGACTCATATCTAATATTGTGTTAACCCCCGAGCCGGAGAAACACTAATTTAGGACCGAAATGAAAATTGGGAAAATATGTTTCTACTTCTAATAAAAAGGAACGATATTGAAAACTGTCACTCAAATATTTTAAATTTTATTTCTCCATCAGTTTAATTAAAACCACCTGCCTCTGAGTCACAAGATGAAATGTGGGAAAATGGCAAACATGGTAAGACCTCCAGGTCAGGGATAAATGCTGAAAAGACAAAATAGTCTTGTCGATAAAAGTTTTGATCTAGAAAATATTTGGACTACATGTAAGTTGGTTTTTATTCCATTTTGAAGAGGAATAATAATCATATCCTCTATAACATAATCAAAATCTGATAAACCTGCTTGGAGCAAAATGTTCTATTCAAAATGGCATCCATGATGACAATTGGTATTGAAAAATGCCTATCACTTTCTGTGATAGGTGGCTTTAGGTGAATCAACTATTGCCAAGTTAGTAATAAAATGAAATATACACAAACAATGCTTTAATAGTCGTAAACGATATAATTATGTAGAATGTCTGTACCAACATGGCTATAACACACCTGTTACCCCATTTGATATTGGAATAGTTAGAAAATAGACATGAAAAATAACACCAAAAACAGTGTCTTCACCATCGGTTATAGTAGTAGAATCAGGGTAGTATAGGATTAAATTTGTTTTCAATTATTTTTCCTCAGTATGTGTCTACAGTATATTGTTTACACGCCGTTCACTCAACACAACATTCAAATTATACAGCATTGCGGAACACAAAGCTCATATCTTATACTTCATATCATATCTATTTGTTCTGTGTGTTGAAAAAAATTCTTTATAACAGTTAATCCAAGTAGATAATTAAAACAGTTCCAATGCTACGCGCATGTGCACACTCTCCCCATCTTTCTATTGTTTACAGTTGATTTCAACATATAAACGCGCAGTGGACGGATCTACGTAAATTGTGAAAAACTATGTGGATATATACTTAGGCCAATGAAAAAAGATACATGTTTCCGCACGTCGACCGACCCTAAAAATAACCTCAGACCAGGGGGGTCTGGAAAAATATTGCACATATAGGGCCAAAAAAAAATATTTCAGACCCCGAGAAAACCATCACCCCATTTGTGCAAAAAAAATCCTCAAAATTTTGGGGGCCCACCCCCCTTTCTCATGTTTGTTTTTCAAAATTTTGGAGTTTTTTTTTAGCCGTTCATCAATACGGTAACTGTGTTAACTGCCTTTCAATCCCATTCCACTATCCTTTTTTGGTGCAAACTCTTGCTGTGTACCATTAAGACTCGAGCAATAACATGCTTAATTGGTAAACACAGATCAGAAAAACAAACTGTATTTCCAGGTGTTTCCTGTATCTAACATCAATGATAAAGCATGTAGGTACATTATAATACCCTGCTTGACAAAACAAGTGTACACCTAACCGCGGTGCAGTTAGCGTTGCCACCGTTGCTGAAATGCAACTACTAGTACACCGCGGCTCCACCGGCTACAGTTGGGCCGCGGTGTACTTGCCGTTCGGCCATGGTGTAATTGCCACACCGCGGTGTACGTTCATTAAACTGAAAAAAGACGATGCAAACCAGAAATCTAACCACGGTGTACATGCCGTTCGGCTGCGGTGTAGTTGCCTTTCGGCCGCAGTGTACTTGCTGTTGGGCCACGGTGTACTTGCCGTTCGGCCGCGGTGCTCAACTGCAGTTACAAACTCTGACACCGCGGCCGAACGGCAAATACACCGCGGTGCCAATGGACACTTGTTTTGTCCAGCGGGGTATGTCACAAATAGTCCTAGACCCCATTATACAGTAATGCCCTAAGTAATCAACCTCTTAACCAAAGCATAATTATGGGTAACGTTCAGGATTTAGTCGGAATATGGCTTGTTGCCTTTCATCGGAAAGCTCTCGCCGTAAGCTTTCCGATGAATGGCAACAAGCCATATTTCCGACTAAATCCTGAAAAGTTACCCATAATTCTGCTGGTTATTTAAAGATGTCGATTACTTTAATAGGGCATTACTGTAGTCTGTAGCCTTAATATATCGAGTGTGTTGTGTGTGACAGAACACTGGCCAGTGTAAATAGTGGTAAACAAGTCAGGGGTTCCACAATTATTTGTACATGACCAAAAAACTCTTCAGTCTTATTCACCGAGGTGGGGTGGTGGAGGGGAATTGTTTTTTTTTTCAGTCTTATTCACCAAAGGTGGGGTGGTGGAGGGGAATTGTTTTTGGTTAGGTATACACAGAGATATACATGTATGGTTATTATATCCCCTGATATTAGTTGGCAGGTACCGGTATATTGTTGACCGTCCGACCATACAAACATTTTGCATTGTAACTCGGGAGTCGGTTGTCATATTTTGATGCTCTATGGCACGGTGACAGACCAGAAATGGGGAATGAATATGCATAATATCACGGGTTGTGACCATCGGTGCCTACCAGAGTTATGGGCCCTGTTCGGCTTTATGAAATTCAGTCCGTTCAAAGTTTTTGCAATATAAGTGTCTGTTGTCGAATTTCCGATTTGGTTTGGTATGGTGATAGACCAGAATGATAGGGAAGGACAGGTTTTGCCTGTCAATGCATACCAGAGTTTCCGGTCTTGTTCCATCCGTAAACACATTATGCATTATTATAACTCAGGGGCTCCCGGTGGTACAGTCGGTAGAGTGCCAGGTGAATTACTCCGTCCAGTGCCGACGAAGCTGGTTCGAACCCCGTCATAGGTAGAGTGACTGGAATCATGTATCTGGGCAAGTTTGTCAGTTGCTCTCTGGGGGGTCGGTGGTTTATACACGCAGTGAGACGATTTGCAATTTGAAAGGAATATACATGTATACATGTATGTCAGCTGTGTATGTCACTAATAAATTGTTGGAAAATCTATGACCACAATTTCAACCTATTTTTGGTATAAAGTTTCCAACTAAATGTTGAGTGATGTTTGACTGCAGTTGGTGGGATTAAGACCCATGCATAACCAGCCCACGTCCCACTCTGATGCCCCGTCCCAAGAGGGTGTTCTTGCATTCATCACTGATGATGAGAAATTGTCAATATTAGATCTCATTGGAAAACAGGGTTTGATCTCGTCAGGGAGGGGATACAACCCCTTGTCCATGAGGGTTAGCTGCACCCATTGGGGAGATCTGCAATAGTCAGCCCGGTATTATAATCTGGAGATATCCTGGTGGCACCCATGTTGCAAAAGATATAAAAAAGTTTAAAGACAACAGAGCAGAAATCAGGGGGCCAATAACAAGGCCTGCATGTGGTCTCATAACCACAAAACTAAATGAAAGTCACCCATATCAACCCAAATTGGATGCAGTATATATATATGATTATATATGATTTCATTATCTCTATATCATATATATTCGGTCTCTAAAAACCATTAAATGCACTCAACATGTGATTTCCTCATGCTCCTGTTACGCAAATTCTAGTATAAAAATTTGTTAATTTCAGACAAAGCTCAAACATAACATCTGACCAGACAAGACATAGAAATCGCTAATCCCATTACCATGCTAACAACATCAGTCGAACATGATACACCTTCAAAACAATAACACCGGACACTAGATTACGACCAACCACAGTCACACACGCCATGGATAAATACACTGTCAAAAGCACAGTATTTTTTTTGTACGGTTATATCTGGCATATATCAATGGTTATATATAAACAGACTACGAGCATCTGTCCACAGGTCATTTGCGTAAAAAAAATAATATCTAATTCTTTCATTCCATCAAGGTACTTATATCTTCAAAGGATGAAGCAGAAGTTTTTAGGCTGTCAGTAAGATTCTAAGAGATAAGGTGGCAACTAAAGGTTTAAAGGGATACTGTACACAAATGTTGTTGTTGGCTTCTATAGTCTCTGAGTTGGAGAATAAGGTAACAATTTTTCCATTATTTGAAAGTCTGTTGAGTACGAAGTAGTGTTACGGATGGCAAATTTACCCAAATGCAAAAATACAAATTGTCGTTGTCGAGTAATTATACCCCCACTTTCGAAGAAAATGGGGGGTATACTGGATTGACTGCGTCTGTCCGTCACGCTTTCTCCGTCTGTTTGTCTGTCCGTCCGTCTGACCTCATAACTCGAACAACTATAAACCGATTTCAATAATTTTTTGTATGCAATCTCCTTAGGACGGTGTCTCCGCATGTCTCCGCGGTTCGGTCCGACTTTTTTTTTTCAAGTTACGCCTCTTTTTCGATTTATTTTGACTTAGAAAATTCTGTCCGACTTAATAGCTTTAACAAATATGAACCGATTTCAATAATTTTTGGTATACATGCTTCTCACAATACCCTCTCTACATGATGCGGCTAGGGATTGGCTCAGACTGTTTTTCGTAATATTACACCTTATTTTCGACTTATTTTGACTTGGAAAATTCTGTCTGACTTAACAACTTTAACAAATATGAACCGATTTGAATAATTTTTTCTGTACAAGCTTCTTGTGACACCATATCGATATTATTAGTCCGAATTTTTCTTTAAAGTTAAAAATCTTTTTGGTTGAGTTTACGGATAATGCGGGTTGAATTTGCCACGGTGGGTGTATGCTAGCACTCGAGTGTACACCTCTTGTTTTTGAACAGTTTTCAACCAAATGTATCAAATAAAAGTTATATTATATGCATACTAGTCCCATTTAAGTTATTGTATCGTCACTAGTCACTGAGTGGCTTGAGTTTTCTCCCCGTATCAGCATTATGTTTAAAACGATCGTGTGTGCCATTTACCAATCCAGTATCCCTCAATTAATTTGATTACGTCTTGTACACGGAAATTTGTAATTTAAGTTACGCCATTTTATGGCTCCAGTCATAAATTGAATTTATAGCAAATTATTAACTTTGATTTTAAGATAGCCTATTAACCTGAGCATTTACAAAATACATCTTTGACTCAAATTACTTATGTTTCTATATATTATCGATATTAGATCGTTGTTATCACCGGAAATTTATTATCGGAAACATTTTTTTCTTAGACATATCTCAACAACATTTGTCTAATATTAGTCCAGTGCCTTTATGGTTTTACCCAGAACTAATTGCAACAAATTTTTTTTTTGCTGGAATAGGTACATAGACCCTCCATAAACAACATACTAAAAATCAGCAAAAATCGGAAAAAAGGAAAATTGGTGATTTTCGTTAAATAAATTTGGGAAATTTTGGTTAAATCATCCATTTATGGATTTTCTTTTAGCGTATTTAAAAAATTCAAATACACAAGTCCTACAAATATCATGCCAATTTTGTTACCCTCGCTTTTCTGAACACAGAACTGAGAACCATTGCCAGATTTTTGGAGTATTTTTCGAGTTGTGTGACTTCAAAAACGCAAATTTACCTTATTTCGGTGCCTAAATTTTGCAGAATGAGCCAAATGTCATATGTTATGGTTTAACCCTTTACCCAACAGAAGGGCCCTGTGCCAATGCATTCTCTTATATATGCGAGTCGACCATAGGTCGCCTCGCATATATAACAGAATGCATTGGCTTAGCACATTAAAAATTATAAAATTGTTAAAGAATGTAAGAAAAAATGGTAAAAAGTGTTAACATAAAATTTTTTTTAGGCCAATGCATTCTCTTATATATGCGAGGCGACCTATGGTCGACTCGCATATATAAGAGAATGCATTGGCACAGGGCATAACTGTAACCATCACAATGTGGTCAATGAGCCGGTTCCAATGATATCCATATTTGTATGGTTTTATTGAGACAGACCCAAGATATTTTAGGCTGTTGAAGCTTTATTTGGCCGGTTTTGGCCGGATTGTTGTGTAAAGGGTTAATAATTATCTAAAAAAAACGAGCCCGAAATACAGGGCTTTTCCTCACTTGATAAAGCAAAAAAAATTATTATTATGTGCATCTATGGTTAAGAAGAATAAAATATTCTCGAACAAAATGTGTGTTCCATTGTATGGACTTAGCCAAATTTGCCACTGACATAGAACTCGTGTGATGAAATGCAATATTTGGGGTCATGTAACTGAATAAATTACAATCTATATGCTCTGCCTTTCTCGTAACCTTTTAAGAATACAAGATAGAACAAATTGTGATGGAATTTCTAAATACATTTGTGAAGAAAATTAAATTATGGCTATTTTGGGGCGTTTTTGTAAATATTTTAAAGGTTTTTGTGCATATTCAGAAAAATTAACAAAAGTTATTGTGTAAAAGTATTTTATCTTCTTATATTAGTTTTTTGTTGAGAAAATAACATATCAATGGTTATACCAATGAATGTCACTGGATTTATCTCATCACTTCGGATAATTTACTACAAATTTGAATGGCAGAAACATGGGGTAGGGGATAGCATATCAACAAAAACTTCAAAATCAAGCATCTTGAATCATACAACATTATATTATCAGCTTCTGCATGTATTGTTCTTTCATACGTAACTTAAAACTTTTTTGTTTATATACATTGACAGCGCTATAATCCTTTTTGTCGTAATTTGGCAGTGAAATGTCAAATTGTCATTTTGGAATTATTTTTAATCAACATAGCAATAACATTCTAAATAAACGTCCAGTAACGTATTAAGCTGTTTAATAACGCAACGGGAACTAAAGTGTTGTGGGAGGAAAGTTCAAATAATTTTACGCACTAAAACACCATTTGTTTTTTCTCTTTATGCCCAAATACCTTTTTGAATGAACAAAAATTTCTCAACATGGCATTTTTGGAAACAAGTTAAGACCAAGGATTCAAAGGGCCATAAGTTGATTTTCTTAAACAATGGTTTGTTAATATCTTTGCAATTTGTTCAATCTAGTATACTTATTACTTAAAAGGTAATAAGAAAAGCAGGGCATATGGATATCAATTTATTGATTTACATGACCTCAAATATTGCGTTTCATCACACGAGTTCTGTGTCAGTGGCAAATTTGGCTAAGTCCATGCAATGGAACACACATTTTGTTTGAGAATAGTTTATTCTTCTTAACCATAGGTGCACATATTAATCATCTTTTGTGTTTTATCTTGTGAGGAAATTACAAAAACAGGGAAAACTCTCTGTCTTTTGCATTAGTTTTTTAAATAATTAACCATAAAATATGATATTTGGCTCATTCTTCAAATTTTAGGCTCAGAAATAAGGTAAATTCGCGTTTTTGGAGGCACACAACTTGAAAAATACTCAATAAACCTTGAAATGGTTTTCAGTTCTGGATTCATGATAGTGAGGACAACAAAATATGTATGATATTTGTAGGATTTGTCAATTTGATTTTGTTATATGAAAATCCATAAATTGATGATTTGATAAAATTTCCCCATAATTATTTCACGGAAATAAACAATTTCCCTTTTTCCGATTTTTGCCGATTTTGAGTATGTTGTTTATGTACTTGTTTGAGAAAAAAAAAATCTGTTAATATTAGGCAAATACATGTACCGGTAGTCCGGTACATGTATATAATACCTTGATCATGTTCAGACCAACTATCCATTAGAAACCAGATCTATATAATATTAATATCTGTACCCATATTAATGAAGCGAATGATGGGTATACTGGAATGTGGATTTATTATGCCCCGACCCCTGAAGGACGTTCAGGGCATATAATAATACATGCAGTCAAGGGCTGTCATTCATCTACCAGTCTGTCTGTATGAACATATCACCTTGTAAATCAGGCGCTAACAATAAGAGTTTTTGTCCTTCTGCATGGTGATAGCACATATTGGGGATATTAAGGGATTCCCGTACACAACTGGAGTTGTGCATTCATTTTTCTCAGTTGCGGCCCTTGTTTGACCTTGTTGAAATATATATTTACACCCCAATCATGACTACATCAATATCCAGTAAACTGATGTCAAAAGTAGCTTTTGATTCTAAAAATACGAGGTTTATCGTTTTTCAGTGGTGTTAACTATTTTTTCCAACTCCAGTCACATCCATATGCGATTACAGGGCGTGGTAAACGAACCCACATAGTTGAGGTGGGTGCAAAATGGTACATGCTTACCTCTAAACAGTCAGCAATCAAATTATATCACTTGAAATTGTGTCAAGATGGCAAACTCATGCCCTCATCCAATTGGGAATGAGTATTTTGAATTTATAGTGGGATATAGTAAAAAAGTGAATAGTATATTAAATTCATAGAGTAGTAATTATATGGTGTCGAATTGAAGGGGACATTTTGATGAGAGTGAAATATTTTGACATTTGTTATTTCCAGGAGAACGGACACAGGTGCTTTATTCATACTACCAATTCACTCTCCCTAACTTGAAGCGTATGCATTAGAAGTTGGTCAGACCATTGGTAAAATATTATGGAGATTCATTTATGAGTTTTAATCCAGTAAGTATTAATTATCATGCTTTACAATTGGGACAGGCACACTATCACTAGCTTTAACTCTTTTTATTCTAAATCCTCATTGACGAGTAGTTCCATTAGAAAATATACAGGTAATAAGTTCAACAAACAACCTTTGGTTTATTGGAACTTATAAGTTATTATGTGAACATGTCCTTCAATTAAATAACTCTTTTGTACCGGTATTATCTGTTATTATGTGCTTATTTTTTCATGAACACACCTCCAGATTAATAACAGGAAATTCCAATGTATACTTTCATAACTTAGGGAAAATACACAAGTACCGGTATAGAAAGAGTTGAAGATATGGGCGGCCTTGGAGGTGGGTTTGCTGTTTAAATATTCACCTCGGTCAAAAACCACCATAAACAGAAATAATAGTAAAATATAGACAGACTTTGTTCTTATCCCAATCAGAAATATTGCAAAAACAGTATGCTATTGTAAATGTTTTCCCCTTGTTATGTATTAAACAGAAGCAAAAAAAGTTACGTTTTCTGACTTTTGTTTAGATCCGGATATGGTAAACATAAAGAGCGTTATTTGTTACTCTTTTCCCGATATGGAAATAATAAAGAGCGTTTATATAATTTTTGTGTGATTAACCATTAAATTACGTTGTGTTGTGTAAACAGAAGCACAACTGCTGTAACACAAGCAGGTTCTTGTTTTTGTACACCATCGTACGTCTTGACGACAATGTTATATTTACGCTCTGATTATGTTTGGCATATGAGCGAAACTGTATGTATTTTGGTGTTCCTTCCGTTGATGGCGATTTGAACAAATAGAAATATTCCTGCAACGAACGCCGCTCTTGCCTTTAATGTTCTCCAGATAATACTGAGTATCAGATGACTTTCATGTCAAATCCCATTATCATCAGCAAATTCTTGCACAGACAAGGTCTACTATCAATGGAGCGAATTTATGCAACAAACATGATAGATCTGTTGAATCTTCCCATCTAGGGTAAAGGGGGGTCTATCATTTGATGATATTGAGTTGGGAAAATCCTGTGCCAATGCATTCTCTTATATAAGAGTCTCCCCCGCCAATACAAGATAATACATTGGCCTAACAATATTTACCATGACCTTGTAAGCCAGTGCATTCTCTTATATATCAATTAATAATATGTGAGGCTCCATATGCCAGTGATCTTTACTGATTAGACCGTGTTGTGGCTGAGGTAGCTGTCACCCGGAGATGGAGAAATTCCTATTTTGATTTTCTATTTCTGTGTACTATTCTACATCAGAATTTCTGAGGTGTATGGCATATGGGGCAAAGCCCAGAATTTTGTTTTTAAATGGTCAAACTCGTGTCAAAATTCCTTGAAAATGGCTATATTCTATAAAATCAATCAATGATAGTTAAAATTGTGATAAATGAAACGAAACATCCACTTAACTGACCCCAATTAGTCTACTTATTATGAGCAAAAAGAAATATCACAAAAGGATAGACGTATTTTGAAAAAAAGTCGATAATTTTTTGGCATATATATTTGACGAAATTTCAATGGTCATAACTTAAAAATCGTTCCTTAAATCACAACCAAATGAGCTTTAAAAACAGCTCACATCATTTGTGCTACTATCTAATGAGAAATAATTACATGTACCATTTATTGTATATGTTTCGTTATATTCATGATATTGTTACCCCTACCGTCATTTTGTAATCTAGAATGGTCATGTCTCCCAATGTTTGCACTACGAACTCCCACGCCACGGGGATCTCTATTCAAGAAATATCAATCATCAGCATATTGCTTATAAACGCCCTTGTTTATGTAATACAATTCCTTGTCAGAAAAAGCAGCATGTATCGGGGGGGGGGGAATAACCTAAAAATGACTCATTCCTATTTACATGTCCATGTTAACATCCATGATAAATAGTATGCACAGAAATTCATATACAGCTGTTTACAGTGAATTTCCCCCCGCAAATCTCTGTTTTAGTGTTAAAAGGGGGGGTGGGTGTCAAAAAATGGTCGGAAAAAACTGCCGAAAATGGAAACAAATTTGGCGGTGGGGGTGGGTGGGTACAAAAAATGATCGAAAGGGAAAAAATGCCATACGTGCCTGAAATTTATGCATGTATTGGATCAATGTACTTTCTCCTTGCATATTATAAAACTGTTTAAGTCGGTTATAACTTATTGGACTCGCTACCGTAGGCTACCGGACATTCATAAACTAAATGGTCCCGGGTTATGCCCTTGACCATCTTGGCATCTAGTTTACGAATGTCCAGTAGCTCTTCCATTAACCCTGACATAGAGCCACATCGGTTTTTGTGTACAGGTACAATCAATAATGCAGGCATGCCAAAAATATCTTCAGAAATTCCACCAGATATTTACAAAAATAATGCTCTGCTAGTATTTAATGTTATATGTACATGTAGCTACAATGGCACTGATTATTGTTACGTCCAATGCTGTTTTAGATTTAATTAGATCTTTGAGCATTTTCCGAAATATAATTAATGTACAAAAACATGACAAATTCTGAATATTACGGTTTGGTTATAACCAATTTTGGGCACCCAATCCTGTTGTAATGGGTCGGCAAAGGCCTAGAACAATGTGTGATATATGAATCTGCTTAACAGAAGGTATACGCTTCAATCCATCACTGGAAATTTCCACCTTCATCATTCCATGATGTTCTGTGAGAATTATATCTCATGTCCAAGCTGAGCTACATTAACACTTTTATTAATGTACATGTACATCATCTCGTTTGACCCTTATTTGCAAGTAGGAACATGTTTGGAACTACATTGGAACTACAGAGAAGAATATTATCCCGATCTCTGAGCTTCGGGTAGTGTAATTCGATGTTCATACTAAGAATTAAAGGCTCAACATCATACCCACAGGTTGCATCCATGTACATGTGTATGTATAGCAGGAAATTCTCTAACATGGTGACTAGGATGAAAGTCATACAATGTTTCGCTTCCAGTAAGAAACCACATCTTTGGTTGGTAAGAAAGTCGCGCAACATATCCCATGTTTACATCTGGAGCCATCAACATAACGGAAACATGTTTGGAACTACATTGGAAGTACAGAGAAGAAGTTCAACACAACAAGCACCTAAATGATTCTGAGCTTGAGTCAGTGTAGTTTGGTGTTCGTACTAAGAATTAAAGGTTCAGCATCGCACAGTTTGCACTTATGTACATGTGTATGTACTGCAGGAAATTCTCTTAACATGGTGACCAGGTTAAAAATCATTCAATGTTCCGCTCCCATTAAGAAACCGTGTCTTTGATCAAAGAGTTGCGCAACATATTCTATGTTTACATCTGGAGCATCAACATAACGGAATCCAAGACCGTTCCATCGTCTCTCGATGGCCTTTTCATGACGTCATTTATGTTGGAGAGAGGTATAGGAGATTTTGACATTTTCTGCTGATCATTCTTCGGAATAAGTGCCAAATTAATGTGAATGACCAGGACTGTTGGTAGAACATATACGCTATTGTGGTGGATTGGCGGTAACATGGCATGACATTGACCGCTTCTAGTGTATGTTCAACCTCATTGCTTTGCGAATTGGTTGAACATAAACCCGAAGTCGTCAATGTCACACCATGTTACCATCAATCCACCACAACTAAACTAAAAACGTTTTACTGAACCAAGCAGTTCGCTATAAAATTATGAAACGTTCTTAGACATTATAATTGAAATTACCATGTAATCACATATTGAATGCATACATTTAGAAACCTGAATAATACGTTGAAAATGTTTGGATCTTGAATCTACAGTTAAAGGTGACATATGCAACTGGTTTCATCATTTGCCAAAATAATGAATTTAATTGGTTGCCCATTTGGTCAGCCAACATATCCTGCAATCGTGCTATTTTATAAATGCGCTTATCTGCTGATGTGCAGCGTAACATGTCAATGTTTTGAGATAGGTTTTGCATTTTGACCGAAAACATCATTACCTATCTCCCCAAATGTTTGTGACATCACTGATTGAGGTTAAAGCAATCGCTGTTTATTTCTCCCAACACATATCATATTTCAGCAAGATGATAAGTCAAGTGATACATGTATTTATTATTTTACAAAGTGTATCTTATAATTGGATACAGAGTCAATGATAGGATTTGACCAGTAAAAGAAGAGTTCACCGCCTGTCTCAAAATTATTTTAAAAATCTGATAGACAATTTTGGGGCTATCCCCTATGTGCTATAGGCCTATTGTGCGACGTGAATATGCCGCTTGTGAAATAGTATTCCTTGAACTCATAAAATATAGGATGGATTCTCATCTAACTGAAAAGTGTGGTTGTTACACAAACACAACCTTCGGGTTTCCACTTTTTGGGATCATGGAACATTAATATGTGGGGCCCAGATCACTCTAAAAACTACTGCATGTCACCTTGAAGATTTTTTTTTATTATTTTGTGTATTAATTTCACTATATCATTGAGATGTGTGAAGCGTGTGTATTATATAATTATATAAATTGAACAAGCTACCGGTATGCATTAAAGAGTCTAAGGAAAATATCTTGGAATTCCATTACCACCAAGAATCTTTACATCAGCATCAGACAAGCACAACATTTAACATAAATTGGAGGCGACTAATTAAAGTCCTTCTTGTTAGTGCCTACTGGTGGTAGGGTGCGCGGAGAATGAGGATCCGCGCTATCTCTCTCTTTGTTTGCGAGCTGATGTGCTGTGCTGAGGTTTAGTGTTCCAGATTTGTGCGTGTGCATTTAGTTCCCCTTTGTAAGTTGTCAACGTGGATTACTATAGTGAGGGACACGTTGGGTGTGGGGAAGTTGATGTCAACGGGTGTGACACTGGTGAGAGAAATGCTCGTGGCCATATTTAATGTGATTGAGTAATGAGGTAATAAATTCAAAAAGGCGAGGATGATCCTCCAGGGAGGTAATCTCAATCACTTGAATATCCTAAAAATGGTCAGGATGATCCTCCAGGGAGGTAATCTCAATCACTTGAATATCCTAAAAAATTAGGATATTCAAGTGATTGAGATTACCTCCCTGGAGGATCATCCTCGCCTTTTTGAATTTATTACAACATTTAACAGTAAAGTGATGAAGCCAATCAGTCAATTGACGATTTTCATCAAATCCAGAGTTTTTCGACACATAGCTAAAATAGCATAATAAGTTTCCTGTCATTATGTCATATCTAGTCACATTGCTATTTTCACAGTGTTCACAAATTTGGTGATTACAACAACTAATTTAACACTAATGTGTGTATACTTGAAGAGTCCATAATTGATCAATAATACCCATCAAGGCGAATAGAATTAAGCATTTCCAAGAATTGCAACAGTAAGCACCCGTTTTTCTTATCGCCAAAATGAAAGTGACAGGAGATAGCATTCTGTCCATCGTTACACTGTGAGTTGATGTTATACAGCAGGAATTGTATGCAGAAGCTATTTATAGCGATGGCTATTTGACTGATAGTTATATTCATTAAGACTCTGTTATGTGTAACTTATTCTAGAGCCTAATTTTAATTAGAACTGATTATACACATGTGTGTGGAGGTGATGTACACATGGAAAACTTGTTCGTTCGTATGTATTGACAAGACACAACAGGTGTATCCTCATGTCATGGCTGATTGGTCATCTGTAGCAGTTGATAACACATGCATGCCGTGAACATGTGATTAGAATCCAGGGACATTTTCATTAACTATATATGCTCTTTGTAACTTTAACAGAAATACAAATTCTGAATGCAAAAAATTATGGGCGCAGTGCGTGTTCAGCTGAAGTTAAGTTGAGACCAGAATAATATTATCCATCATGACCTGGGGCGTGGGGATGGAAAGATCTCACCCGAGGGACAAGATATTTCGACCGATTGTTCGGACCCAATAGCTGGCCCCGAAGATAAGATTTGTCTATGCCCACATCCCAGGTCATAATGGATTATTTTTCTCCCAAACCCAAGAGCCTCATACTCATTGTTTTGTTTTATACCAAATATTGGCACATTTCAGTAGTTTCATAACGGTACATCTGGGGAGAAATCTGATGCCACATTTGTGATTTTATTTGTTGATTTTGGTATATACTGGGAAAGCAAAGCACGATACCCACACAAGCTAGCCGATATCATCAATGCTCCTGGCATGAATTACAACACATTTTGTTAGACTGCCAGTCATTGCTACATATTCCGAATGACGTGTGGTACCATGTCATTGACCAATATGGTATTGAATGTTTTCTCTACCTGTCAGATGATCACTGACAATCTGACTCGCTTGCTGGTTAGGTCGGCCGCATTTATGTGGAAACAGTTTCATTTTGATAATGGTGATGATGTTCAATTGCCCTTACAAGTACTTGTTTGCGATTCTGTACTTGGTGGAATTGATCCCCAGAGAATGACGACACAAGGGGGGAAAGTTGTTGTCACTCTCGGGCATCGCATCGATGAGTTGATTGAGTGGTTAAATATAGAATATCCATAAATACTTTTGATGAGATACATCGTTTATTTTCGCGAGTATGATTCAGTAAATAAAATCCAAATGGGAACCGAGCTTTAGCGAAGTTCCCCCATTTGCTGAATTATACATTCGAGCGAAAATAAGCCTTGTATCTCGTCAAACTATATGGGTATTATTTTTATCCATTTTAAATATAATGAAATAATGTGCAATTGTTGGCTAAAAAAGCAGTACACAAGAGCGTTCTCAATTATGATTGTCTATACTCTTTGCTTTTGTGGATTTACGTGATACCCATACAAAAAATGGTGATGCCAAGTATTTTTCCTTGTAAGCCGAACATTATCTAAGGCAATTTTGGCAAATTTGGTGATTAATATATTCTTTCACTGCATATAACGATACCTCAAGTGGACTACACAAAATTATAAAATTATCTTTTGGCTAATGGCTATGCGAGGTGCGAGGGCTGTTGTGACTCTACTCGACTGAAATGGTATGAAAGAGGCTACAATACTATTTCGGATGCCACGCACCTGGTGTCTCGATGCTCGAAATGAATGATACGGGAGAGTGGCTCCGCCCAGTTGTGACGAGGGATACTAATCCATGCCCGTAATGTTCTCTGGGTTGAAGACTGATATCATGTCTGAAGGGTGCTTCCGTATTTTTTATTATTGGTTAAAGCTATAAAACAATATTTTGAACATGAACATGTTATGTTCTTTGGAATTATTTATCGACTCTTGTGTAGTCCACAACTGCATATAAACAATACAACCATTAGTTCATGCACTCCCATTAGTATTGCAAAGCCCACAAAGTGAATTTTTTAAAATATATATAAATATGTTTGAACAAATAAAAATCTCTAAAATAGATAAAAACGTCCCAATACGTGATTTTTTTTGGAATAAAGTAGAGACCCAGTGAAAGACCAGTAATTTTTTATGCGGACCTTTCACATGAATATATCAATTGAGTTTGAAGATTTATTTTACCTGAATTATAGCCCTTAGTATATCAGTTTTGTAATGTTATATATGACCTTTGGCATGATAACATGAACAAACTTTCACAACAATATCTCATTTGAGTTCAAAAGTAGGGATTGTCAGATATTTTTTCTACCAGAGTTATGGCACTTAGTTCTTCCATTTTTTTTATATATACATAAATTTATTGATTCTTGGTAAAACAGATTCACTCTAATATGAGCAACCAAAAAAACTTGACCTAGGGCAATTTTTTATGCACAACCTTAGCTGGGTAGCATCAGTGCTCATGTTAAGAATGCGTTATTTGCGACCCTTCAAGTCATTTAAATAATTAAGTATCTGGGATAAACAGCAGCTGAAATATAACTCCTGACAAAGTTACATCTATGTTTTAAGAATATAATAAAGCTCTTTATTGCTGATTAGTAGCCCATTTATACATAATTTGATGCCCACAGCACCTATCCAAAATATTAACCATGCATTACTAGTTTTACTTTTGTCCAATTTTGCTACATATGTTTAAAGGAACGCTCTTTATTGCTCATTTTTGCTTTTTAAAGACGTCTGAGGTCAAATGACACTCCATTTCAGTTTATCGCTGTTTTAAAAAAATTGACAAATCAGATTGCAACAACCATTTTGGTTATATAATTAATTTGGATGAAATAAGTTTTAGTGTCCTTTTAAGACATTTGAAGTCTGATGAGATTCCCTGGCATTGGGTCAAATTTTCAACTATTAGAATCCATCGATTTTCACAAAATTGACATTGTTTTGTGCAGGCTAATGTACTTATTCCTGGTAAGAAACCTTGTATTGCAATTTGCTAAAAGCACAAATGCTCTGAACTATATATATAAATATTTATGTTTTGTTTTTAATAAATATTGAAATTATTTTCTGCATTGTCTTATTTTGTGGTCCACATGTCATTACTATCTTTAGAGGTAAAATAGCTACTTGGAGTGGTTAGATGGGACACCTTTGAATTACCAATTAAAATAGTTAGAATAACCATTCTAGGTAGAAAACTTTCCCACCAATAGTAGTTATCAGATTAACTACCCGTAGGTAGTTAAAATTCCAACCACCCACGGGTAGTAAAATTAACTACTGGGTAGTTCGTATTCATCCCCCTACCCAAAGTAGTTAAAAATTTGCCTCCCGTTGGGTAGTTAAAATAGTCCCCGGGGGTAGTTATTTCAACTACCGAATGTAGTTATTTTAACTACCAAAGGTATTTAATTTTTTACCTACCCATCAGGTAGTAAAATTAACCACCCAAGGTAGCGGGATGAATACGAACTACCTAAAGTAGTAAAATTTAACTACTTTTATCGTTAATATACCAACTTTGAATTTAGTGTGTAGGGGAGGTTATCATATGAACATATTATCTGTCGGTCATACGCGGTGGAGGTTCATATTATCCGCCGGTCATACGCGAGGGAAGTTTTCATATAATCCTCCAGTCATACGCGGGAGAGGTTCTGATATGAACATATTATCTGCCGGTCATACGCGGTGGAGGTTCATATTATCCGCCGGTCATACGCGAGGGAAGTCTTCATATTATCCTCCAGTCATATGCGAGGGAGGTTCTCATATTATCCACCGGTCACACACGAGGGAGGATATGACCGGCGGATAATATGTTCATATGAGAACCTCCCCAACGTATGACCAGAGGATAATATGAGAACTTCCCTCGCGTATGACCGGCGGATAATATGAACCTCCACCACGCATGACCGGCAGATAATATGTTCATATGAGAACCTCCCCCGCGTATGACTGGCAGATAATATGAGAACCTCCACCGCATATGAATGGCGGACACATAAGTTTTTAAGTCTATAAACACTATTTGATTTGAATATTCTTTTGAATAGTCTTACCATTGACATATTCATTCGTTCAAACCAGTTGATCTATTTTGTAACTTGGCTTTTAGTCGCTGGGCTCTGGCATCTGGGCTTTTAGTCACAACTGAAATAAAAATAAGTGAGAATATCTTGGAGCGAATTTCTGCAACAATTTCACCGCCTGGTGGACCCATTTGGAAAAAAATGCATTCCCTGTGTCTAATTCTACATTTTGATATACTATACGCCCCATTATATTGAATATACTGGCTGAAATCGATCCTGTAATTGTAAACATCGAGTCTATTTTTAGCTGTTTTATCGGAGCGTGTTTGCGTGTTCGCCATTACAATATTCCCATATTGTAGCTAAAAACGAATGCACAGTACTCCACTGCGTTATTTGATACCTAAAACTTGTTGTTTGCTAGTGTATTCATCGAGAAATCTAAATTCTAAATTAATGTCGAACGCAGTTTTTGTTGTTTGTGGCATTTTATGTTAGGTCAGTTGTCGACCGGATAATGTAACTTCCGGTGTCCGGTCAGTGGCGGGGTTAATATGTGTGGATAGGGCGAATGTGGACCTTTCGTTAGACACCAAAAGTAGCCCTCTATGCGCTGTATTCCTCGAGCTATCGGCCGTCCCACGCAATTTGAAAATCCTGTCCCGCAGATTGTCATGCTATCCCAAATTCCACCCCATGTTAGGTCAGTTGTCGATCAAATAATGCAACTTCTGGTGTTTGGTTAGTGGCGGGGCTAATATGTTTGGATAGGGCGAACGTGTGCCTTTCGTTAGACACCAAAATGAGCCCCCTACGCCCTGTATTCCTCGAGATATCGGCCGTCCCACGCAATTTGAAATTCTGTCCCGCAGATTGTCGTTTTGTCCCATATCCCATCCCATCCCGCAGATTGTCATGTCCCTATTTTTCAAGGTATTCCGCATTGCATAAGAGAGTTATTAAACCGTTATGACCGACATCGACCGCCATAGTAAGTTTTCACACATAATCACCATCGCAGTGTCGACAAAAGGCAACACTTTGTCAGAAAACAAGCGACGGTTTTGATTTGGTTGAGGGTGGCCGGAGAATATGGTGGCCTAATTTCGATGCGCAAATTAGCGCTTCTAGTTTATTATAGAAAAACAGCCGGTTTGAGATTATAATATATAGCTGAATACAGCTAGGTTAGCTAGGTTAGCTGAATACAGCTATTGTAGCTGTATTCTCACATTTGCCAGACCTGATTATTAAAGGTGGACTATATTAAAGGATGACATTGTGTTTATTTGATTTGTACATCATATCTGAATAATTTAAATTGGTGAATTAATGGGGGAATGGATTTTTTGTGAGTGAGAAATTGATTTATCTAGCTGCTGTAGTTCTTGCTTTTTCCAGTCAAAATTTAGCTGTGGGATAGCCCTGTCGTACAATTTCAACACAATTCAGTGTGGATTTATTAAAAAAAGTAAACACATGACCTTTGATTTTTCTTGCACTTTTGTGGTCAATCTAGCTGGGTAAACATCAATGGAATAGCCTGTAGACTTGAATTCAGAGAATTCGGTCGAAACGTTAACACTGTCGCTATGGGAAACCATTTAGTTCAGTGATTCCTCTAAACTGAACACAACAAAATAACTGGTTCTCAGAATTAGATAACACATATGAGCGTTTGCATGAAACAGCGTCTGGTTGATACCTTCTGTTCTCTGAGTGTTCTACTCAAGGCTTGTGAGATGGAACAGGTAGAATTATATCTTTATACTTGTCACGCATATCCAGGACATATTTAATGTACCTGAAATATGCCCAAATTTTGCACGTCCAAATTAACTCTATAACAAATGGCCAAGTCCAAATTAACTCTTTATAACAAAATAATTAATTGAAATTTCATTATTTATACTGGTTGTTGATCAATATCCATGGGAATTTATACATTTAGGCTTAGTGTATATATAGATTCCCATGGAAATTGATCAACAACTGATATAATTATGAAATTTCATTGTTTCAGTTTTTATCCACGACTTGTAGAGTTCAATTTGTAACAAGTAGGAACAACACTTATGTGGTGTTGAGAAATTTAAAAGTTTAATACCCCATAATCTATTGGGACATCCTTGGCACAACAATAGTTGTCCCCAAAATATTCTCAGACATGCCCCTGCTGTCATGCTTACTTAAGAATATTCCTTTGCATATCCTTTACATGTACATACCTGTATGTGGAATTATAACATGTCATTTTGTAAAATTAGATTTACCGGGTATAACATTTAAGTTAACATATAAACTAGTTTTGCTCAAAGCCTGCAATACTCATGAATGGTATTAATTTTCCAGTCCTCGAAATTGGCCATGGAAATAAGCAATGCCGTGGGAAATGCCATTGCCAAATTGTTAAATCTAACATGCCACAGCATTAAATTAGCTGGAACTTTTTCCTAATTTCAAGGGCTGATTTGAAGTGCGCTAATTTAAAACTGACTGAATAATAGTACAATTTAAAGAATTAGGCACAAACTGGTGGGAATAAAGTGGTTTATCACATAATTAACCCACACAACCAACTTCGTTATTATTGGTGAAGACACACGTGTACTATTAACGCGTGCGCTGTATCATGACATCATGCCATTATTTAATGACTTGCGATCGCTGAAGTTTATGAGGCCAAAACAAAACGCATGCGTGTTTCCCGTAACCCAGCAGACAGTCTTCAAACCCCCGACCCAAGTTCATTTTATTGGTTTTAAATTAAAAAAAATCAATCTATAAACCGACCGACCACACTGATAACCAAACTATGTACGCGTGGTTCCATTTTATCTGATTCACCTCGCGAGATATATGATATCTTTGATATATTTATATATTTTTCGCAAAGCCACATCGTCACTCTTCAAACAGAAAGTCAAATTACGACCGGACGCAATACCGGAAGATGACAGGTTATTGTTCCCCTTCGCTGACAGGAAGCACGTGTTGATATGGACTATTGTTGAGTGTACATGTATTTGAGCATAAAAAGCTGTGACTTATAAGACATGCGCAGTAGGAAGCTACAGCGGCCAGGGAACTGAATGGCGACTATCACTAAAGTAAACATTGTACCCCGACTCTTGATAACATTTCTTATCGTGGATATATGTTTTCTAATACTGCTCACTGGGGACACATAATTGTCATTCCCATTTTGTTGGCATCAAACCAGCTGATTAAACTAGATATTTTATGCATACGATATATTTACTCTTTGGTAAATAATTAAACTTATTTCGTAAAAATATATATATAATTACTAGCCGATGAGCACGACGTTGTCCGGGCTATTCAAATAAACCAAATTGCAAGTCGATAGCTCCACCCGTTTCCGAGATCTGGTCTGCGCATGCGCGAAGCTGGCGTCGCACGGGCTCGGCGACCTGATAAAATTCGTATCCGGGGCAAGATACATTCACATAGCAAATTTCAAGTCGATAGCTCCACCCGTTTCCGAGATCTCGTCTGCGCATGCGCGAAGTGGGCGCCACACGTGCTCGCCAATACGACAACGAGCCGATGAGCCCGACGTCCGGGCTATTCAAATAAACCAAATTGCAAGTCGATAGCTCCACCCGTTTCCGAGATCTGGTATGCGCATGCGCGAAGCTGGCGTCGCACGGGCTCGGCGACCTGATAAAATTCGTATCCGGGGCAAGATACATTCACATAGCAAATTTCAAGTCGATAGCTCCACCCGTTTCCGATATCTCGTCTACGCATGCGCGAAGCGGGCGCCGCACGGGCTCGCCAATACGACGACCGCCTGGTCAACTACACACACGTACCAAGTTTCGTCCCGATCGGCCGAGAATCGTAGATTTGTATAAATGACATACATACATACAGACATACAGACAGAGGTCTTCAAAATATATATGAGATATCTTGTTTCCATATATCAGTTTTATCACCAATTTGTTGGTTGCTCGGGTCATTGTATTGTGTTTGATTGTGATTAGGCATGGCTCACACGAGACTATACAACAAAAATGGAAAAATAAAATAAAATAAAAAGCCTACCTACCGCCCGCCCCTATTTTTTTGGGCTTGATACGGGAAACATGCATTCATTTTGTTTTGGCCTGATTGCTGTAAAATTGTATTCGATGAATACTTCGCGTTTATTTGATCATATGATAAAAGATTTCTCAAACTCGTTCTATTTTATACGTAATTTATCAACCTCGTCCCCTGAATTCTATTTGAGCCTCGGTAAACCTCGGCTCAAATCTAATTTAGTGAACTTGGTTCATAAATTTTGTATAAAATAGAAACTCATGTGATATCATCTATTTGTATACTATTACTAACCATATGTAACATACTCTCAGGTGCCAATAATCATGATTGCCTGATAATCGTGATTGCAGGGATTTAGGCTGAATTTGATAATAGTGATGGCAATTTCGCTCTATGTCTCAAAGCCAAATAATAGCTATTGTTGGAAATTCTCTCCAAAATTAATAATAAGAGTACGAGGTAACTCCAACTTTTTAAAGTCAGCAGCCTATCAATGGTCATTGATGTCATTTCAGATTTACTTATATATGGCCGTGGATAAAGAACGGTATACAGCTCTTTAGTACCAAATGCTAAAGAGTGGTATACCGCGCTTTAGCTATGTGGGCCTGATACGCTAATTAACAGTATACCGCTCTTTTAGCGTTTGGTGCTAAAGAACAGTATACTGCTCTTTAGTGGCAAATGCTAAAAGGCGGTATACCATCCCAGCAAACATTCAGGTGCCGTAACGGTACCGTGTAGATGCCGAGCCCGGTGCCGGGCTCCGGTGTTTTTTCGGTACTGATACGGCACCAGTTTTGCACACCGTGAAGGTACCGTATCGGCAGGAACGTATCGGTACCGGGAATACGGCATATAACCGACACATTATATTGGATCAAATCCTGGTCGTACGGGTTCGGGGGGGGGGGGGGGGGGGGGGGTCTGCAGACCCCCTAAATTACTGAACCTCCTAGAATTCGGGCAATATTATATTTTTTGGGTAATATTCGGGCAAATTTAATATTTTGGGGAAAATTGTGATAATTGATCACATTTCTGCCCGAATTTGACATATTTGAAACTAATTTGGACCATTTTGTTAATATTTTGTTTGTATATATACTGTATATTCTGTGCTTTAACAATAAATAAATCATGAAAATTTATTCGGGCTAAAATCCCCAGCCCCCCCAAAAATTTTGGGTGCATGGATGAATTCGAATTCTAAAATACCTTATATTTAATATCCCCCACTATAAACCATACCGCAATGGATTGTATTGCAAGTTTCACCCAAACATGCATTGAAATAAAACGGATGTCATTATGCGCATATTAACAGCTCGAAAATCTGTAACCATTGTTCCAATACTGAATAAAGGTGTAAAAGCAAAAATAAGACAGAATGTATAATAAAATATGTGTTTATTTAAAACAATCTATAAACAAGGTCAGTCAAAATAAAATCAAGTGATAACAATGGGATATTTCACAAAATTGATGAAAAAGCACAAAAAAGCACAACATACCTAACATTCTGGTTTTAAAGGATTTTGGGAGAAAAATAATTTGAACAAGAGCACGTATGCCGCCGGGCATGGCAAGATACACCCGTTATTTGGTAAAAGGGGCAAATTCTCTTAAAAATAATCGGACCGAAGCCATATTCAAACTCAGCTTGTCATAAACCCACACGCAAAATTTTATTGAAATCGGTCGATCGAAACTAAAGTTATCATCCGAAAACCTAAAAACTGCACAATTCTAAGTCGAAAAGGAACCATAACTCTGGTAAACTTAATCGGACCAAACCCATATTCAAACTCAGCCTGTGGGCCCTGGTCGTGAACCCACACACAAAATGTCATCGAAATCCATCGCTCCAAACTAAAGTTATCATCCGGAAACCAAGTGACAGACAGATGGACGGACGGACGGACAGAAGAACCATTTTACATAATACTTTCAAAAAAAATAGGATGTCAATTATAGACAAATACTCTCAAATTCCGGTATGCTCCTTCATATTACATGTAAAGGGAATTGCTGGGTACTATGATGTATGTATGTAGTGCAGTAATAAGACCACTACACCTATCCTATTATTTTAATGATCAGATTCAGGGGGTATTCTGCTACATGGTGTTCCCGGAGCAGTACAATTCCGCTTAATTGCCGATATCTTCATCCTGAAATTGAGATAATGATACATTCATTATTGTTTACTCTGGATCAAGTTTGAGATTTGTGTAATTTTTATAAGACCACAGTCAGCACACATAATTTGGTTAAATGTATGTCATGTCAATTTCTAATAACCATAAATAAAAAAAACTTTTGAAGAAGATAGCAGCATACAACCAACTATGGTTACACCAAATACTATTTTGATCAATCATACTAGGCCACTGACCAAAAACTTGTCTAAAAACAATTGAAGGTGTTGTGGGGTTATCCTGTATTGATATGTATCTCATGAAATTGTCATTATATGGTTTTAAAATCCATGTTAGTATTTTGTGAACCTGAAAATAGACAGCACAGCCAAAATGTATTGTATCCTTGTGAGTTGGACATAAATTACCCCATCACAGATGAAAACTACAAATATGTTATATTAAATATCTATTGTCTTAACAAATAGAAAACAGTGACGCATTTAACGAAAACAACATAAAAATATATAGAGTGCAAGATGCAGGACTATATTGAATTTTGGTCGCTCCGGAACAATGCCGCCAACATCGCTTAAATAGTTGTGCTTTGTCTGGGCCGGCTAAGGTGATGATTCTACAGGTTTTTTTTTTATCTTTTTAATTCTTTCATGTGATATATATTATCTTCAATTCGTTATGTTGGAAAATCGGATTTTATGAAACTTGTTTGATAAATTTTAAAAACAACTTATCTTCCGCTCACTGTGAATCAAATTTATTGAATTCGTTTCATAAAGCCTGATATTCCAAATTAACATAAGACCCTTTATGTATTGGTCATTATATCCTTTCTCAGTGTTTAATAACACGATAATACATTAGAATCTGGGAGTTACATACCACATTCTCCTCAGGATCGGCGGCTGATATATCCTTCCTCCGGGAGTCAGCTGAGTCCCGGAGCCATTTGCCAGCAATCTTCCGAAACGCGGAATCTGTTGTTCCTGGTCTAACTTTTCTGGCACCCTCTGGAAGATGAAGTATTTGAATAATTATAGACTATAGTCATAGTTGATATAACAAGTCCATTAAACAATGAGTGCATTTTCCAAAACTTGGTTGATATACATATCTACAATTCCATCAATGAATCGCGCAAAATTGTGTGGGTCAGAAACTTGTCTCAGTATTTTAAATTGCACTGCTCAATATTTTATAAGCAATGGCTCGTTGCATGTCTGTAACCTGAATTTTATACAAACGCACACAACAATATTACTTAATTTTTGTTAATTGTCGATGTATTAAACGTGAATAATAAATGGATGTTATTTGGTCACAAAAGGATGTTAAGCAACAGAACATTTTTCGCAATTAACAAGATGTACAACCCAGTTGAAATGCCCAAATTATTTCGATGACAACAAATGATTGGCTGAGGTCTCAAATGTTTTCCTTTTCCCATATTAAATAAGAAGGTACTCACGTAACAGAGCTGACACCAACGAAGTATAGCTCTTCATTGCCACCTTTCTTATTGTGATGTTGGTGCCTTGTTTCATGGTGGTGGCGCCGGTCCAGTTTATCTTGCGCGCTAAACCTGTCTGTAATGTTGCTACCATAATGTTTCTAATGACGGCGGCTTCACTGTCGCCACCGAGTAATCGGTATTTTGTTACCTGGAATGAACATATTGATAACATTAGTTGAATAGGACATTGGAGCCAAAAGTCATTTTTTTGGTGACAAATCAATCACAAACAGCTTAAAATTAAAAACATTGCAACAAAAATGTTTTACATCCACGACAAAATAGATTAATTCAAAGCAACCAACATCTACTGCTTGCATGGTACTACCATACAGTATAAAAAAAAAAAATTAGGTGACACATCAGCCGCCTATGAGGCGTGCCACTATTTAATTTCCATTCATTTATCGACAGACCATTTAAAGCTGAACATTATAGAATACAAGGAAAAGCTAAACGTTTATCAAGGAAAACAACCAATCTTCATCGCAATGTATTTAAAGTCGCAAATTTAATGTGAAAATTATACAAGAGCTGGGCAAATACCCTCATGGCATACCCTCATGTGGCCAATTCCATGCCGCTTTAGGCAGAATAAAAGTGACATAAAATTAAAAAATGAACCATATGATATTAACTCTGGTAAAAATCATCAGACCGAACCCCTATTCGCACCTGAGCCGTAAATGTTGGTAAATAGTAAATATAGTATAACTTTTTGCCTATATTGCCTGTTGTTACAGCCAGTTAGAAATATTTGTATCATAGCATAACCATTAAACACCCCCCTTAAACCGTAAACCGATCCCTCTCTATTCCGACCGAAACAGTCCCAAATTTTCCCCAGTGCTTTATTACTAAAGATTATATCTATAAACCGAACGCTCTATATTCCGAACATCGAACGAGAAATACAGTCCAGAATACAGTCTTCCAATTTTGTGCAGATATTTTTTCAACTTTATTATCGTTATCCTGGCGATATAAGCTCTTGTTTTATACTACAAATGGCTTTGGTTTGGTGGGTGTCCATTATTCGTTGCTTTCGATGTTTAATCGAACAAGGGCAAAACAAATCTCGACATTTACAATTTAATATTATTCAATTGTTGCATTGCTTCGAGGTTGATACGAGGAATTATCAACCCAAGGATGCCAATATTCACCGCTGATGAAGAGTCAGAGAAAATCCCAACTAAATTCATCAACGATGAGTGACTATACACCGGACCAACAAAACACAAAGTGGCAAATGGTTCCCGGCCCGCTTCCGCAAATCAGCAAAATGAGTTATGTGGATTCAATTGTGATTGGCTGATTAAAAACGCTACGTGTAATTTCATTGGACAGTGAATTCAGGCACGTTAAGGCGTGCCAGAGAATGATGTTGCATGACTGACGGGACAATATTAACCTGGCGCCAGGTTAATATCGATATTTGATAACCCGACCGCCTTTCTCAATTACTATAGGATTTTCGGGAGAAAATTAGTGATCATATAAACTTAAGTACGAAATAGAACCTTATCTTCTTCACGCAACATCAATAGAAAATAGAATCGTTTTCACTAGACTGCGAATAAGTAATCATACATTGGCTATTGAAAAGGAACGACACACACAACCGCCGACGGTAGTGGAACAAAGGTTTTGTATATTTTGTTCCGATAATGCTATTGAAGACGAAAAACATTTTCTTTTAGAGTGCAGCGCTTACCGCACACAACGTCTCGAGCTCACAAACCTTATGAAGACACAGTTCTCAGACTTTGAAAGCATCACCCGAACTGAACAGCTTGTCAAAATCTTATCCAACAATGTGTCAAATACATGCACTTCAATTTGTCATATGATCCGAAGATTATTCTCCGCACGTGATGAGCTTCGTATCATAAATCAATGAACAAATACAGAATAGATGATCCATTGCACATTCAGCTTGACCTTATATTAATATCATTTATTATACTGTTCAATACACAATGTTCAATTATATGTTATTATGTATGCATACTGTCCTTATAAGGATGTTTTTGCCAATTAAACTTATAATAAGACAATTTAATACTTTTCAAGTAGCAATTGTCTTGCTAAAATTTTACTGCTACCGATGGTTTTCAGAATGTCGCAAAAGCAGGGCTATTGTAAAAAGTCGAAATGCAGAATAGTGATTGAGGCAGGTGCAATTATCAATGAATGTGTTTGCTTTACACACTCGCTGATTGAACAATGAAGGTGCAAACAATGTGAATCATGTGAGCCAGACAAACCTGATTAACAATAAGCGTGAGTGATTACCAGGGATAATGACACTATGGCTTTGTGAACCTAGTGGCTGTAACAACTATATATTTTTATGAATTAGGCTTCTCAGTCAGATTATGGTGAAATAACACATGGGGTAATACTGTAGTATATATCACTTACTAGATTCCTCAAAATGACGGCATCCTTATCTTTAAGTCTGGCTTCCAGTGCGTCCAGACGCTCTATGGTGCACACTGGTATCGAGTCTATAATGCTGTTTGATATGGTAGCCTAAAATAAAAAAACAAAGTTTCAACCCCTTTACATGCCATGGAGATATATAGAGAATAATCAGAATATCACTTGAGAGTAGTCATGGAATGAATTGCCAACAAAAAGTAATGTTCTTGAATGTATGAAGAAGATAGCATTTTAGTTTAGCCATTTTAACATAATGTGTAATAAAACATGGGTACTCTTCTTATTTCCCCACATAAAATTAGGAAATTAGTGATCATATAATATAAGACAATTTAATACTTTTCAAGTAGCAATTGTCTTGCTAAAATTTTACTGCTACCGATGGTTTTCAGAATGTCGCAAAACCAGGCTATTGTAAAAAGTCGAAACGCAGAATAGTGATTGAAATTGATTATGAAATCGGTAGTAGTAAACCATAACTGAGGCCCGAACCCATATATGCAATTACTGTAACATGTAACCATTCATTTGCATGTCGAAGCCTCTGCTCTGGAGAATGCCATTATTTAGTTGAACCTGAATGCGATTTAAAGACATTTGGCGATCGATCGTTTTCTGTATTTTGCCCAACTATTTGGAACCGTATTCCAAATGAACTCCGACATGTTAAAATTATACGACATTCGGAAAATATAGGTATAGTTTATGATAAACCTCATAAATTGTGAAACAACACATCTATTTTGTTGGGAAATACACAAAATAAAGTATATTAGGCTGTTAGACACGGTGTTAGAGTTAAATTTTAAGACAAATCTGTAACTTTAGTTATAACCTCATAAACCTAACTCACACACCAGTTATTTCTTAATGATATGCTAATTTTATAATTATATGTTTATGTCTTTGTTCCTTTAAATCTTTATTATTTAACTGCACAATTTATTGCATATGTATGTCATGAATGCACAAGCTGGACTAACTAGGATATTACTTACCTGTTATCGCTGTTCAAACAGGATTTCAATGGCTTTTTGGAGTTTTTTCGTTCTTCTCGTTCTGCTTCTTGGTTCTCGATGATCTTTATCATCAGTGCTGTGAATAAAATGAAATGTTCATTTCCTAAATTAAAAAAATTGCATGACAATCATTACAATAAATAGACTATACCTAATAATAACAGATGGTACCATGTATTAACCATGTCAAATTTTATTCAAACCAACAAATTTCACGCAGATACATTTCAAACAAGAGGTGGGCAGTCGCCCGTGGCATACCCCCACATGGTCAACCCCATGCCGCTTTGTCAGAAAAAAAAATCAACAAATTTGTGACGGATGGATGGAAGGAACCATAACTGAGGCCCGAAACCATATTTGCAACTGACCTGTATTTCAAACTAAGTAACTCACATACAAAATTTGGTTCCGATCTGTAAACCCAAACAAAAGTTATCATTCATATTAAACAAAAGTGTGACGGACTGACGGAAATTGTACGTCGAAAAGGAACCATATCTCCTTTTCGAATAAGGATCATTAGACCAAACACATACAGAAATTCACATACCAAATTTCGTTCCAATTCAATGACCCAAACTAACGTTATCATACATAAACAAAGCGGACGGACAGAAATTATGACAATTTTACTATGTCGAAAGAGGGGTAACTCCAGAAAGGAAAACTTGTTAAAAACAAGATAGTCCAGGGACTATTGAGCTCTCACCTGCTCTAAAGAGAACTAAAGACACTAGTACTAAAATTTTCACTGAGTTTAAATCTCATATCCCTAGCCCCAAGAAAGAAACCAGTAGTTACATAGGTAAACATGTTTTTCTTTATAAAATATGGGTAAATGGGGTTATCTGACCTTGACCACTAATTGACAAACCGGCCCAAAATTAACAAGCTTGAAACATGGTCACCTATATGCCAAATTCAAGCCAAATCGCACAAGTAGTGTTTTTATTAGAAAATGTGGATAAATAGAGTTATCTTACCTTGATCCCTTCCCTAGTTGAAGAACCGTCCCAAAATTACCAAGCCTGAAATAAATAACGCTCATTGTTATATAGTCTATTCTTGGTATGTTACAAATAAAGAGCGTTCATTGTTAGTCTTACTCCTGGTATGTTACAAATAAAGAACGCCCATTGTTAGTCTATTCCTGGTATGTTATAAATAAAGAGCGTTCCTTGTTAGTATATTCATGGTATGTTACAATTAAAGATCGTGCATTGTTAGTCTTATTCCAGGTATGTTACACATAAAGAGCGTTCATTGTTAGTCTACTCATTGTATATTACCAATAAAGAGCGTTCCTTGTTAGAAAATTCATGGTATGTTACAAATAAAGAACGTTCATTGTTAGTCTTATTCCTGGTATGTTACAAATAAAGAACGCTCATTGTTAGTCTATTCCTGGTATGTTACAAATAAAGAGCGTTAATTGTTAGTCTATTCCTGGTATGTAACCAACAAGGAATGTCCGTTGTTAGTCTTATTCATGGTATGTTACAAATAAAGAGCGTTCATTGCTAGTCTTACTCCTGGTATGCGACAAATAAAGAACGCTCATTATTAGTCTTACTCTTGGTAGGTTACATATAAAGAGCGTTGATTGATAGTCTATTATTGGTATGTTACATATAAAGAACGCTCATTGTTAGTCTTACTCCTGGTATGTTACAAATAAAGAGTGTTCATTGTTAGTCTTACTCCTGGTATGTTACAAATAAAGAACGCTCATTGCTAGTCTATTCCTGGTATGTTACAAATAAAGAGCGTTCATTGTTAGTCTATTCCCGGTGTGTTACAAATAAAGAGCGTTCATTGTTAGTCTATACCTGGTATGATACAAATAGAGAGCGTTCATTGTTAGTCTACTCATTGTATATTACCAATAAAGAGCGTTCCTTGTTTGAAAATTCATGGTATGTTACAAATAAAGAACGCTCATTGTTAGTCTATTCCTGGTATGTTACAAATAAAGAACGCTCATTGTTAGTCTATTCCTGGTATGTTACAAATAAAGAACGCTCATTGCTCGTCTATTCATGGTATGTTACAAATAAAGAGCGTTCATCGTTAGTCTATTCCTGGTATGTTACAAATAAAGAACGCTCATTGTTAGTCTATTCCTGGTATGTTACAAATAAAGAGCGTTCATCGTTAGTCTATTCCTGGTATGTTACAAATAAAGAACGCTCATTGATTGTCTATTCCTGGTATGTTACAAATAAAGAACACTCATTGTTAGTCTATTACTGGTATGTTATAAATAAAGAGCGTTCATTGTTAGTCTATTCATGATATATTACACATAAAGAACGCTCATTGTTAGTCTTACTCCTGGTATGTTACAAATAAAGAACGCTCATTGTTAGTCTTACTCCTGGTATGTTACAAATAAAGAGCGTTCATTGTTAGTCTTACTCCTGGTATGTTACAAATAAAGAGAGTTCATTGTTAGTCTATTCCTGGTATGTTACAAATAAAGAACCCTCATTGTTAGTCTATTCCTGCATTGTAACCAACAAAGAACGTCCATTGTTAGTCTTATTCATGGTATGTTACAAATAAAGAACGCTCATTGTTAGTCTATTCCTGGTATGTTACAAATAAAGAGCGTTCATCGTTAGTCTATTCCTGGTATGTTACAAATAAAGAACGCACATTGTTAGTCTATTCCTGGTATGTTACAAATAAAGAGCGTTCATCGTTAGTCTATTCCTGGTATGTTACAAATAAAGAACGCTCATTGTTTGTCTATTCCTGGTATGTTACAAATAAAGAACGCTCACCGTTAGTCTATTCCTGGTATGTTATAAATAAAGAGCGTTTATTGTTAGTCTATTCCTCGTTTGTTATAAATAAAGAGCGTTCATTGTTAGTCTATTCCTGATATATTACACATAAAGAACGCCCATTGTTAGTCTTACTCCTGGTATGTTACAAATAAAGAGCGTTCATTGTTAGTCTTACTCCTGGTATGTTTCAAATAAAGAATGTTCATTGTTAGTCTATTCCTGGTATGTTACACACAAAGAGCGTTCATTGTCAGTCTACTCATTGTATATTACCAATAAAGAGCGTCCCGTGTTAGTATATTCATGGTATGTTACAAATAAAGATCGTTCATTGTTAGTCTTATTCCTGGTATGTTACAAATAAAGAGCGTTCATTGTTAGTCTTACACATTGTATGTTACAAATAAAGAGCGTTCACTGTTAGTCACCTCCTGACAAATAACCAATACTGAGCGTTCCTTGTTAGTCTATTCCTGGTATGTTACCAATAAAGATAATTCATTGTTAGTCTTATTCCTGTGATGTTACAAATAAAGAGCGTTAATTGTTAGTCTATTCTTGGTATGTTACAAATAAAGAGCGTTCATTGTTAGTCTTACTCCTGGTATGTTACAAATAAAGAACGCTCATTGTTAGTCTATTCCTGGTATGTTATAAATAAAGAGCGTTCCTTGTTAGTATATTCATGGTATGTTACAAATAAAGATCGTGCATTGTTAGTCTTATTCCTGGTATGTTACACATAAAGAGCGTTCAGTGTTAGTCTACTCATTGTATATTACCAATAAAGAGCGTTCCTTGTTAGAAAATTCATGGTATGTTACAAATAAAGATCGTTCATTGTTAGTCTTATTCCTGGTATGTTACAAATAAAGAACGCTCATTGTTAGTCTATTCCTGGTATGTTACAAATAAAGAGCGTTAATTGTTAGTCTATTCCTGGTATGTAACCAACAAGGAACGTCCATTGTCAGTCTTACTCCTGGTATGTTACAAATAAAGAACGCTCATTGTTATATAGTCTATTCCTGGTATGTTACAAATAAAGAGCGTTCATTGTTAGTCTTACTCCTGGTATGTTACAAATAAAGAACGCTCATTGTTAGTCTATTCCAGGTATGTTACAAATAAAGAACGTTTATTGCTAATCTTATTCCTGGTATGTTACAAATAAAGAACGCTCATTGTTAGTTTTTTTTCTGGTATGTTACAAATAAAGAGCGTTCTCGTTAGTCTATTCCAGGTATGTTACAAATAAAGAACGCTCATTGTTTGTCTATTCCTGGTATGTTACAAATAAAGAACACTCATTGTTAGTCTATTCCAGGTATGTTATAAATAAAGAGCGTTCATTGTTAGTCTATTCCTGATATATTACACATAAAGAACGCTCATTGTTAGTCTTACTCCTGGTATGTTACAAATAAATAACGCTCATTGTTAGTCTTTCTCCTGGTATGTTACAAATCAAGAACGTTCATTGTTAGTCTTACTCCTGGTATGTGACAAATAAAGAGAGTTCATTGTTAGTCTATTCCTGGTATGTTACAAATAAAGAACGCTCATTGTTCGTCTATTCCTGGTATGTTACAAATAAAGAGCGTTCATCGTTAGTCTATTCCTGGTATGTTACAAATAAAGAACGCTCATTGTTAGTCTATTCCTGGCATGTTACACATAAAGAGCGTTCTCGTTAGTCTATTCCAGGTATGTTACAAATAAAGAACGCTCATTGTTCGTATATTCCTGGTATGTTACAAATAAAGAACACTCATTGTTAGTCTATTCCTGGTATGTTATAAATACAGAGCGTTCATTGTTAGTCTATTCCTGATATATTACACATACAGAACGCTCATTGTTAGTCTTACTCCTGGTATGTTACAAATACAGAACGCTCATTGTTAGTCTTACTCCTGGTATGTTACAAATCAAGAACGTTCATTGTTAGTCTTACTCCTGGTATGTGACAAATAAAGAGAGTTCATTGTTAGTCTATTCCTGGTATGTTACAAATAAAGAACGCTCATTGTTAGTCTATTCCTGGATTGTAACCAACAAAGAACGTCTATTGTTAGTCTTATTCATGGTATGTTACAAATAAAGAACGCTCATTGTTAGTCTATTCCTGGTATGTTACAAATAAAGAGCGTTCATCGTTAGTCTATTGCTGGTATGTTAAAAATAAAGAACGCTCATTGTTAGTCTATTCCTGGTATGTTACAAATAAAGAGCGTTCATCGTTAGTCTATTCCTGGTATGTTACAAATAAAGAACGCGCATTGTTCGTCTATTCCTGGTATGTTACAAATAAAGAACGCTCATTACACATAAAGAACGCTCATTGTTAGTCTTACTCCTGGTATGTTACAAATAAAGAGCGTTCATTGTTAGTCTTACTCCTGGTATGTTACAAATACAGAATGTTCATTGTTAGTCTATTCCTGGTATGTTACAAATCAAGAGCGTTCATTGTTAGTCTATTCCTGTTATGTTACAAATAAAGAACGCTCATTGTTATATAGTCTATTCCTAGTATGTTACAAATAAAGAGCGTTCATTGTTAGTCTTACTCCTGGTATGTTACAAATAAAGAGCGTTCATTGTTAGTCTTACTCCTGGTATGTTACAAATACAGAATGTTCATTGTTAGTCTATTCCTGGTATGTTACAAATCAAGAGCGTTCATTCTTAGTCTATTCCTGTTATGTTACAAATAAAGAACGCTCAATGTTATATAGTCTATTCCTAGTATGTTACAAATAAAGAGCGTTCATTGTTAGTCTTACTCCTGGTATGTTACCATACAGAACGCTCATTGTTAGTCTTATTCCTGGTATGTTACAAATAAAGAGCGTTCATTGTTAGTCTTACTTCTGGTATGTTACCATACAGAACGCTCATTGTTAGTCTTATTCCTGGTATGTTACAAATAAAGAGCGTTCATTGTTAGTCTATTCCTGGTATGTTACCAATAAAGCTCATTCATTGTTAGTCTTATTCCTGTGATGTTACAAATAAAGAGCGTTCATTGTTAGTCTATTCCTGGTACATTACAAATAAAGAGCGTGTATTGTTAGTCTATTCCTGGTATGTAACCAACAAAGCACGTCCATTGTTAGTCTTATTCCTGGTATGTTACACATAAAGAGCGTTCATTGTTAGTCTTATTCCTGGTATGTTACAAATAAAGAACGCTCATTGTTAGTCTATTCCTGGTATGTTACATATAAAGAACGTCCATTGTTAGCCTTATTCCTGGTATGTTACAAATAAAGAACGCTCATTGTTAGCCTATTCCTGGTATGTTACAAATAAAGAGCTTTCATTGCTAGTCTATTCCAGGTATGTTACAAATAAAGAACGTTTATTGCTAATCTTATTCCTGGTATGTTACAAATAAAGAACGCTCATTTTTAGTTGTATTCCTGGTATGTTACAAATAAAGAGCGTTCATTGTTAGTCTATTCCTGGTATGTTACAAATAAAGAGCGTTTATTGTTTGTCTATTCCTGGTATGTAACCAACAAACAACGTCTATTGTTAGTCTTATTCCTGGTATGTTACACATAAAGAGCGTTCATTGTTAGTATATTCATTGTTTGTTACCAATAAAGACCGTTCATTGTTAGTCTTAGTCATGGTATGTTACAAATAAAGAGCGTCCCGTATTAGTATATTCATGGTATGTTACACATAAAGATCGTTCATTGTTAGTCTTACACATTGTATGTTACAAATAAAGAGCGTTCATTGTTAGTCTATTCCTGGTTTGTTACAAATAAATAACGCTCATTGTTATATAGTCTATTATTGGTATGTTACAAATAAAGAGCGTTCATTGTTAGTCTTTCTCCTGGTATGTTACAAATAAAGAACGCTCATTGTTAGTCTATTCCTGGTATGTTATAAATAAAGAGCGTTCCTTGTTAGTATATTCATGGTATGTTACAATTAAAGATCTTGCATTGTTAGTCTTATTCCTGGTATGTTACACATAAAGAGCGTTCATTGTTAGTCTACTCATTGTATATTACCAATAAAGAGCGTTCCTTGTTAGAAAATTCATGGTATGTTACAAATAAAGATAGTTCATTGTTAGTCTTATTCCTGGTATGTTACAAATAAAGAACGCTCATTGTTAGTCTATTCCTGGTATGTTACAAATAAAGAGCGTTAATTGTTAGTCTATTCATGGTATGTAACCAACAAGGAACGTCCATTGTTAGTCTTATTCATGGTATGTTACAAATAAAGAGCGTTCATTGCTAGTCTTACTCCTGGTATGTGACAAATAAAGAACGCTCATTATTAGTCTTACTCTTGGTAGGTTACATATAAAGAGCGTTGATTGATAGTCTATTATTGGTATGTTACATATAAAGAACGCTCATTGTTAGTCTTAGTCCTGGTATGTTACAAATAAAGAGTGTTCATTGTTAGTCTTACTCCTGGTATGTTACAAATAAAGAACGCTCATTGCTAGTCTATTCCTGGTATGTTACAAATAAAGAGCGTTCATTGTTAGTCTATTCCCGGTGTGTTACAAATAAAGAGCGTTCATTGTTAGTCTATACCTGGTATGATACAAATAGAGAGCGTTCATTGTTAGTCTACTCATTGTATATTACCAATAAAGAGCGTTCCTTGTTTGAAAATTCATGGTATGTTACAAATAAAGAACGCTCATTGTTAGTCTATTCCTGGTATGTTACAAATAAAGAACGCTCATTGTTAGTCTATTCCTGGTATGTTACAAATAAAGAACGCTCATTGCTCGTCTATTCATGGTATGTTACAAATAAAGAGCGTTCATCGTTAGTCTATTCCTGGTATGTTACAAATAAAGAACGCTCATTGTTAGTCTATTCCTGGTATGTTACAAATAAAGAGCGTTCATCGTTAGTCTATTCCTGGTATGTTACAAATAAAGAACGCTCATTGATTGTCTATTCCTGGTATGTTACAAATAAAGAACACTCATTGTTAGTCTATTACTGGTATGTTATAAATAAAGAGCGTTCATTGTTAGTCTATTCATGATATATTACACATAAAGAACGCTCATTGTTAGTCTTACTCCTGGTATGTTACAAATAAAGAACGCTCATTGTTAGTCTTACTCCTGGTATGTTACAAATAAAGAGCGTTCATTGTTAGTCTTACTCCTGGTATGTTACAAATAAAGAGAGTTCATTGTTAGTCTATTCCTGGTATGTTACAAATAAAGAACCCTCATTGTTAGTCTATTCCTGCATTGTAACCAACAAAGAACGTCCATTGTTAGTCTTATTCATGGTATGTTACAAATAAAGAACGCTCATTGTTAGTCTATTCCTGGTATGTTACAAATAAAGAGCGTTCATCGTTAGTCTATTCCTGGTATGTTACAAATAAAGAACGCACATTGTTAGTCTATTCCTGGTATGTTACAAATAAAGAGCGTTCATCGTTAGTCTATTCCTGGTATGTTACAAATAAAGAACGCTCATTGTTTGTCTATTCCTGGTATGTTACAAATAAAGAACGCTCACCGTTAGTCTATTCCTGGTATGTTATAAATAAAGAGCGTTTATTGTTAGTCTATTCCTCGTTTGTTATAAATAAAGAGCGTTCATTGTTAGTCTATTCCTGATATATTACACATAAAGAACGCCCATTGTTAGTCTTACTCCTGGTATGTTACAAATAAAGAGCGTTCATTGTTAGTCTTACTCCTGGTATGTTTCAAATAAAGAATGTTCATTGTTAGTCTATTCCTGGTATGTTACACACAAAGAGCGTTCATTGTCAGTCTACTCATTGTATATTACCAATAAAGAGCGTCCCGTGTTAGTATATTCATGGTATGTTACAAATAAAGATCGTTCATTGTTAGTCTTATTCCTGGTATGTTACAAATAAAGAGCGTTCATTGTTAGTCTTACACATTGTATGTTACAAATAAAGAGCGTTCACTGTTAGTCACCTCCTGACAAATAACCAATACTGAGCGTTCCTTGTTAGTCTATTCCTGGTATGTTACCAATAAAGATAATTCATTGTTAGTCTTATTCCTGTGATGTTACAAATAAAGAGCGTTAATTGTTAGTCTATTCTTGGTATGTTACAAATAAAGAGCGTTCATTGTTAGTCTTACTCCTGGTATGTTACAAATAAAGAACGCTCATTGTTAGTCTATTCCTGGTATGTTATAAATAAAGAGCGTTCCTTGTTAGTATATTCATGGTATGTTACAAATAAAGATCGTGCATTGTTAGTCTTATTCCTGGTATGTTACACATAAAGAGCGTTCAGTGTTAGTCTACTCATTGTATATTACCAATAAAGAGCGTTCCTTGTTAGAAAATTCATGGTATGTTACAAATAAAGATCGTTCATTGTTAGTCTTATTCCTGGTATGTTACAAATAAAGAACGCTCATTGTTAGTCTATTCCTGGTATGTTACAAATAAAGAGCGTTAATTGTTAGTCTATTCCTGGTATGTAACCAACAAGGAACGTCCATTGTCAGTCTTACTCCTGGTATGTTACAAATAAAGAACGCTCATTGTTATATAGTCTATTCCTGGTATGTTACAAATAAAGAGCGTTCATTGTTAGTCTTACTCCTGGTATGTTACAAATAAAGAACGCTCATTGTTAGTCTATTCCAGGTATGTTACAAATAAAGAACGTTTATTGCTAATCTTATTCCTGGTATGTTACAAATAAAGAACGCTCATTGTTAGTTTTTTTTCTGGTATGTTACAAATAAAGAGCGTTCTCGTTAGTCTATTCCAGGTATGTTACAAATAAAGAACGCTCATTGTTTGTCTATTCCTGGTATGTTACAAATAAAGAACACTCATTGTTAGTCTATTCCAGGTATGTTATAAATAAAGAGCGTTCATTGTTAGTCTATTCCTGATATATTACACATAAAGAACGCTCATTGTTAGTCTTACTCCTGGTATGTTACAAATAAATAACGCTCATTGTTAGTCTTTCTCCTGGTATGTTACAAATCAAGAACGTTCATTGTTAGTCTTACTCCTGGTATGTGACAAATAAAGAGAGTTCATTGTTAGTCTATTCCTGGTATGTTACAAATAAAGAACGCTCATTGTTCGTCTATTCCTGGTATGTTACAAATAAAGAGCGTTCATCGTTAGTCTATTCCTGGTATGTTACAAATAAAGAACGCTCATTGTTAGTCTATTCCTGGCATGTTACACATAAAGAGCGTTCTCGTTAGTCTATTCCAGGTATGTTACAAATAAAGAACGCTCATTGTTCGTATATTCCTGGTATGTTACAAATAAAGAACACTCATTGTTAGTCTATTCCTGGTATGTTATAAATACAGAGCGTTCATTGTTAGTCTATTCCTGATATATTACACATACAGAACGCTCATTGTTAGTCTTACTCCTGGTATGTTACAAATACAGAACGCTCATTGTTAGTCTTACTCCTGGTATGTTACAAATCAAGAACGTTCATTGTTAGTCTTACTCCTGGTATGTGACAAATAAAGAGAGTTCATTGTTAGTCTATTCCTGGTATGTTACAAATAAAGAACGCTCATTGTTAGTCTATTCCTGGATTGTAACCAACAAAGAACGTCTATTGTTAGTCTTATTCATGGTATGTTACAAATAAAGAACGCTCATTGTTAGTCTATTCCTGGTATGTTACAAATAAAGAGCGTTCATCGTTAGTCTATTGCTGGTATGTTAAAAATAAAGAACGCTCATTGTTAGTCTATTCCTGGTATGTTACAAATAAAGAGCGTTCATCGTTAGTCTATTCCTGGTATGTTACAAATAAAGAACGCGCATTGTTCGTCTATTCCTGGTATGTTACAAATAAAGAACGCTCATTACACATAAAGAACGCTCATTGTTAGTCTTACTCCTGGTATGTTACAAATAAAGAGCGTTCATTGTTAGTCTTACTCCTGGTATGTTACAAATACAGAATGTTCATTGTTAGTCTATTCCTGGTATGTTACAAATCAAGAGCGTTCATTGTTAGTCTATTCCTGTTATGTTACAAATAAAGAACGCTCATTGTTATATAGTCTATTCCTAGTATGTTACAAATAAAGAGCGTTCATTGTTAGTCTTACTCCTGGTATGTTACAAATAAAGAGCGTTCATTGTTAGTCTTACTCCTGGTATGTTACAAATACAGAATGTTCATTGTTAGTCTATTCCTGATATATTACACATAAAGAATGCTCATTGTTAGTCTTATTCCTGTGATGTTACAAATAAAGAGCGTTAATTGTTAGTCTATTCTTGGTATGTTACAAATAAAGAGCGTTCATTGTTAGTCTTACTCCTGGTATGTTACAAATAAAGAACGCTCATTGTTAGTCTATTCCTGGTATGTTATAAATAAAGAGCGTTCTTTGTTAGTATATTCATGGTATGTTACAAATAAAGATCGTGCATTGTTAGTCTTATTCCTGGTATGTTACACATAAAGAGCGTTCATTGTTAGTCTACTCATTGTATATTACCAATAAAGAGCGTTCCTTGTTAGAAAATTCATGGTATGTTACAAATAAAGATCGTTCATTGTTAGTCTTATTCCTGGTATGTTACAAATAAAGAACGCTCATTGTTAGTCTATTCCTGGTATGTTACAAATAAAGAGCGTTAATTGTTAGTCTATTCCTGGTATGTAACCAACAAGGAACGTCCATTGTTAGTCTTACTCCTGGTATGTTACAAATAAAGAACGCTCATTATTAGTCTTACTCTTGGTATGTTACATATAAAGAGCGTTGATTGATAGTCTATTATTGGTATGCTACATATAAAGAACGCTCATTGTTAGTCTTACTCCTGGTATGTTACAAATAAAGAGTGTTCATTGTTAGTCTTACTCCTGGTATGTTACAAATAAAGAACGCTCATTGCTAGTCTATTCCTGGTATGTTACAAATAAAAAGCGTTCATTGTTAGTCTTATTCCTGGTATGTTACAAATAAATAACGCTCATTGTTAGTCTATTCCTGGTATGTTTCAAATAAAGAGCGTTCATTGTTAGTCTTATTCCTTGTATGTTACAAATAAAGAACACTCATTGTTAGTCTATTCCTGGTATGCTACAAATAAAGAACGCTCATTGTTAGTCTATTCCTGGTATGCTACAAATAAAGAGCGTTCATTGTTAGTCTATACCTGGTATGATACAAATAAAGAGCGTTCATTGTTAGTCTACTCATTGTATATTACCAATAAAGAGCGTTCCTTGTTAGAAAATTCATGGTATGTTACAAATAAAGAACGCTCATTGTTCGCCTATTCCTGGTATGTTACAAATAAAGAGCGTTCATCGTTATTCTATTCCTGGTATGTTACAAATAAAGAACGCTCATTGTTAGTCTATTCCTGGTATGTTACAAATAAAGAACGCTCATTGTTCGTCTATTCCTGGTATGTTACAAATAAAGAGCGTTCATCGTTAGTCTATTCCTGGTATGTTACAAATAAAGAACGCTCATTGTTAGTCTATTCCTGGTATGTTACAAACAAAGAGCGTTCATCGTTAGTCTATTCCTGGTATGTTACAAATAAAGAACGCTCATTGTTTGTCTATTCCTGGTATGTTACAAATAAAGAACACTCATTGTTAGTCTATTCCTGGTATGTTACAAATAAAGAGCGTTCATTGCTAGTCTATTCCAGGTATGTTACAAATAAAGAACGTTTATTGCTAATCTTATTCCTGGTATGTTACAAATAAAGAACGCTCATTTTTAGTTTTATTCCTGGTATGTTACAAATAAAGAGCGTTCATTGTTAGTCTTACTCCTGGTATGTTACAAATAAAGAACGCTCATTGTTAGTCTATTCCTGGTATGTTATAAATAAAGAGCGTTCATTGTTAGTCTTACTTCTGGTATGTTACCATACAGAACGCTCATTGTTAGTCTTATTCCTGGTATGTTACAAATAAAGAGCGTTCATTGTTAGTCTATTCCTGGTATGTTACCAATAAAGCTCATTCATTGTTAGTCTTATTCCTGTGATGTTACAAATAAAGAGCGTTCATTGTTAGTCTATTCCTGGTACATTACAAATAAAGAGCGTGTATTGTTAGTCTATTCCTGGTATGTAACCAACAAAGCACGTCCATTGTTAGTCTTATTCCTGGTATGTTACACATAAAGAGCGTTCATTGTTAGTCTTATTCCTGGTATGTTACAAATAAAGAACGCTCATTGTTAGTCTATTCCTGGTATGTTACATATAAAGAACGTCCATTGTTAGCCTTATTCCTGGTATGTTACAAATAAAGAACGCTCATTGTTAGCCTATTCCTGGTATGTTACAAATAAAGAGCTTTCATTGCTAGTCTATTCCAGGTATGTTACAAATAAAGAACGTTTATTGCTAATCTTATTCCTGGTATGTTACAAATAAAGAACGCTCATTTTTAGTTGTATTCCTGGTATGTTACAAATAAAGAGCGTTCATTGTTAGTCTATTCCTGGTATGTTACAAATAAAGAGCGTTTATTGTTTGTCTATTCCTGGTATGTAACCAACAAACAACGTCTATTGTTAGTCTTATTCCTGGTATGTTACACATAAAGAGCGTTCATTGTTAGTATATTCATTGTTTGTTACCAATAAAGACCGTTCATTGTTAGTCTTAGTCATGGTATGTTACAAATAAAGAGCGTCCCGTATTAGTATATTCATGGTATGTTACACATAAAGATCGTTCATTGTTAGTCTTACACATTGTATGTTACAAATAAAGAGCGTTCATTGTTAGTCTATTCCTGGTTTGTTACAAATAAATAACGCTCATTGTTATATAGTCTATTATTGGTATGTTACAAATAAAGAGCGTTCATTGTTAGTCTTTCTCCTGGTATGTTACAAATAAAGAACGCTCATTGTTAGTCTATTCCTGGTATGTTATAAATAAAGAGCGTTCCTTGTTAGTATATTCATGGTATGTTACAATTAAAGATCTTGCATTGTTAGTCTTATTCCTGGTATGTTACACATAAAGAGCGTTCATTGTTAGTCTACTCATTGTATATTACCAATAAAGAGCGTTCCTTGTTAGAAAATTCATGGTATGTTACAAATAAAGATAGTTCATTGTTAGTCTTATTCCTGGTATGTTACAAATAAAGAACGCTCATTGTTAGTCTATTCCTGGTATGTTACAAATAAAGAGCGTTAATTGTTAGTCTATTCATGGTATGTAACCAACAAGGAACGTCCATTGTTAGTCTTATTCATGGTATGTTACAAATAAAGAGCGTTCATTGCTAGTCTTACTCCTGGTATGTGACAAATAAAGAACGCTCATTATTAGTCTTACTCTTGGTAGGTTACATATAAAGAGCGTTGATTGATAGTCTATTATTGGTATGTTACATATAAAGAACGCTCATTGTTAGTCTTAGTCCTGGTATGTTACAAATAAAGAGTGTTCATTGTTAGTCTTACTCCTGGTATGTTACAAATCAAGAACGCTCATTGCTAGTCTATTCCTGGTATGTTACAAATAAAGAGCGTTCATTGTTAGTCTTATTCCTGGAATGTTACAAATAAATAACGCTCAGTGTTAGTCTATTCCTGGTGTGTTACAAATAAAGAGCGTTCATTGTTAGTCTATACTTGGTATGATACAAATAAAGAGCGTTCATTGTTAGTCTACTCATTGTATATTACCAATAAAGAGCGTTCCTTGTTAGAAAATTCATGGTATGTTACAAATAAAGAACGCTCATTGTTCGTCTATTCCTGGTATGTTACAAATAAAGAGCGTTCATCGTTAGTCTATTCCTGGTATGTTACAAATAAAGAACGCTCATTGTTAGTCTATTCCTGGTATGTTACAAATAAAGAACGCTCATTGTTCGTCTATTCGTGGAATGTTACAAATAAAGAGCGTTCATCGTTAGTCTATTCCTGGTATGTTACAAATAAAGAACGCTCATTGTTAGTCTATTCCTGGTATGTTACAAATAAAGAGCGTTCATCGTTAGTCTATTCCTGGTATGTTACAAATAAAGAACGCTCATTGATTGTCTATTCCTGGTATGTTACAAATAAAGAACACTCATTGTTAGTTTATTCCTGGTATGTTATAAATAAAGAGCGTTCATTGTTAGTCTATTCATGATATATTACACATAAAGAACGCTCATTGTTAGTCTTACTCCTGGTATGTTACAAATAAAGAACGCTCATTGTTAGTCTTACTCCTGGTATGTTACAAATAAAGAGAGTTCATTGTTAGTCTATTCCTGGTATGTTACAAATAAAAAACCCTCTTTGTTAGTCTATTCCTGGATTGTAACCAACAAAGAACGTCCATTGTTAGTCTATTCCTGGTATGTTACAAATAAAGAGCGTTCAATTTTAGTCTATTCCTGGTATGTTACAAATAAAGAACGCTCATTGTTAGTCTATTCCTGGTATGTTACAAATAAAGAGCGTTCATCGTTAGTCTATTCCTGGTATGTTACAAATAAAGAACGCTCATCGTTAGTCTATTCCTGGTATGTTATAAATAAAGAGCGTTTATTGTTAGTCTATTCCTCGTTTGTTATAAATAAAGAGCGTTCATTGTTAGTCTATTCCTGATATATTACACATAAAGAATGCTCATTGTTAGTCTTATTCCTGTGATGTTACAAATAAAGAGCGTTAATTGTTAGTCTATTCTTGGTATGTTACAAATAAAGAGCGTTCATTGTTAGTCTTACTCCTGGTATGTTACAAATAAAGAACGCTCATTGTTAGTCTATTCCTGGTATGTTATAAATAAAGAGCGTTCTTTGTTAGTATATTCATGGTATGTTACAAATAAAGATCGTGCATTGTTAGTCTTATTCCTGGTATGTTACACATAAAGAGCGTTCATTGTTAGTCTACTCATTGTATATTACCAATAAAGAGCGTTCCTTGTTAGAAAATTCATGGTATGTTACAAATAAAGATCGTTCATTGTTAGTCTTATTCCTGGTATGTTACAAATAAAGAACGCTCATTGTTAGTCTATTCCTGGTATGTTACAAATAAAGAGCGTTAATTGTTAGTCTATTCCTGGTATGTAACCAACAAGGAACGTCCATTGTTAGTCTTACTCCTGGTATGTTACAAATAAAGAACGCTCATTATTAGTCTTACTCTTGGTATGTTACATATAAAGAGCGTTGATTGATAGTCTATTATTGGTATGCTACATATAAAGAACGCTCATTGTTAGTCTTACTCCTGGTATGTTACAAATAAAGAGTGTTCATTGTTAGTCTTACTACTGGTATGTTACAAATAAAGAACGCTCATTGCTAGTCTATTCCTGGTATGTTACAAATAAAAAGCGTTCATTGTTAGTCTTATTCCTGGTATGTTACAAATAAATAACGCTCATTGTTAGTCTATTCCTGGTATGTTTCAAATAAAGAGCGTTCATTGTTAGTCTTATTCCTTGTATGTTACAAATAAAGAACACTCATTGTTAGTCTATTCCTGGTATGCTACAAATAAAGAGCGTTCATTGTTAGTCTATACCTGGTATGATACAAATAAAGAGCGTTCATTGTTAGTCTACTCATTGTATATTACCAATAAAGAGCGTTCCTTGTTAGAAAATTCATGGTATGTTACAAATAAAGAACGCTCATTGTTCGCCTATTCCTGGTATGTTACAAATAAAGAGCGTTCATCGTTATTCTATTCCTGGTATGTTACAAATAAAGAACGCTCATTGTTAGTCTATTCCTGGTATGTTACAAATAAAGAACGCTCATTGTTCGTCTATTCCTGGTATGTTACAAATAAAGAGCGTTCATCGTTAGTCTATTCCTGGTATGTTACAAATAAAGAACGCTCATTGTTAGTCTATTCCTGGTATGTTACAAACAAAGAGCGTTCATCGTTAGTCTATTCCTGGTATGTTACAAATAAAGAACGCTCATTGTTTGTCTATTCCTGGTATGTTACAAATAAAGAACACTCATTGTTAGTCTATTCCTGGTATGTTACAAATAAAGAGCGTTCATTGCTAGTCTATTCCAGGTATGTTACGTTTATTGCTAATCTTATTCCTGGTATGTTACAAATAAAGAACGCTCATTTTTAGTTTTATTCCTGGTATGTTACAAATAAAGAGCGTTCATTGTTAGTCTATTCCTGGTATGTTACAAATAAAGAGCGTTTATTGTTTGTCTATTCCTGGTATGTAACCAACAAAGAACGTCCATTGTTAGTCTTATTCCTGGTATGTTACACATAAAGAGCGTTCATTGTTAGTATATTCATTGTTTGTTACCAATAAAGACCGTTCATTGTTAGTCTTATTCCTGGTATGTTACAAATAAATAACGCTCATTGTTAGTCTATTCCCGGTGTGTTACAAATAAAGAGCGTTCATTGTTAGTCTATACCTGGTATGATACAAATAAAGAGCGTTCATTGTTAGTCTACTCATTGTATATTACCAATAAAGAGCGTTCCTTGTTTGAAAATTCATGGTATCTTACAAATAAAGAACGCTCATTGTTAGTCTATTCCTGGTATGTTACAAATAAAGAACGCTCATTGTTAGTCTATTCCTGGTATGTTACAAATAAAGAACGCTCATTGTTCGTCTATTCATGGTATGTTACAAATAAAGAGCGTTCATCGTTAGTCTATTCCTGGTATGTTACAAATAAAGAACGCTCATTGTTAGTCTATTCCTGGTATGTTACAAATAAAGAGCGTTCATCGTTAGTCTATTCCTGGTATGTTACAAATAAAGAACGCTCATTGATTGTCTATTCCTGGTATGTTACAAATAAAGAACACTCATTGTTAGTCTATTCCTGGTATGTTATAAATAAAGAGCGTTCATTGTTAGTCTATTCATGATATATTACAAATAAAGAACGCTCATTGTTAGTCTTACTCCTGGTATGTTACAAATAAAGAACGCTCATTGTTAGTCTTACTCCTGGTATGTTACAAATAAAGAGCGTTCATTGTTAGTCTTACTCCTGGTATGTTACAAATAAAGAGAGTTCATTGTTAGTCTATTCCTGGTATGTTACAAATAAAGAACCCTCATTGTTAGTCTATTCCTGGATTGTAACCAACAAAGAACGTCCATTGTTAGTCTTATTCATGGTATGTTACAAATAAAGAACGCTCATTGTTAGTCTATTCCTGGTATGTTACAAATAAAGAGCGTTCATCGTTAGTCTATTCCTGGTATGTTACAAATAAAGAACGCTCATTGTTAGTCTATTCCTGGTATGTTACAAATAAAGAGCGTTCATCGTTAGTCTATTCCTGGTATGTTACAAATAAAGAACGCTCATTGTTTGTCTATTCCTGGTATGTTACAAATAAAGAACGCTCACCGTTAGTCTATTCCTGGTATGTTATAAATAAAGAGCGTTTATTGTTAGTCTATTCCTCGTTTGTTATAAATAAAGAGCTTTCATTGTTAGTCTATTCCTGATATATTACACATAAAGAACGCTCATTGTTAGTATTACTCCTGGTATGTTACAAATAAAGAGCGTTCATTGTTAGTCTTACTCCTGGTATGTTTCAAATAAAGAATGTTCATTGTTAGTCTATTCCTGGTATGTTACACACAAAGAGCGTTCATTGTCAGTCTACTCATTGTATATTACCAATAAAGAGCGTCCCTTGTTAGTATATTCATGGTATGTTACAAATAAAGATCGTTCATTGTTAGTCTTATTCCTGGTATGTTACAAATAAAGAGCGTTCATTGTTAGTCTTACACATTGTATGTTACAAATAAAGAGCGTTCACTGTTAGTCACCTCCTGACAAATAACCAATACTGAGCGTTCATTGTTAGTCTATTCCTGGTATGTTACCAATAAAGATCATTCATTGTTAGTCTTATTCCTGTGATGTTACAAATAAAGAGCGTTAATTGTTAGTCTATTCTTGGTATGTTACAAATAAAGAGCGTTCATTGTTAGTCTTATTCCTGGTATGTTACACATAAAGAGCGTTCAGTGTTAGTCTACTCATTGTATATTACCAATAAAGAGCGTTCCTTGTTAGAAAATTCATGGTATGTTACAAATAAAGATCGTTCATTGTTAGTCTTATTCCTGGTATGTTACAAATAAAGAACGCTCATTGTTAGTCTATTCCTGGTATGTTACAAATAAAGAGCGTTAATTGTTAGTCTATTCCTGGTATGTAACCAACAAGGAACGTCCATTGTCAGTCTTACTCCTGGTATGTTACAAATAAAGAACGCTCATTGTTATATAGTCTATTCATGGTATGTTACAAATAAAGAGCGTTCATTGTTAGTCTTACTCCTGGTATGTTACAAATAAAGAACGCTCATTGTTAGTCTATTCCAGGTATGTTACAAATAAAGAACGTTTATTGCTAATCTTATTCCTGGTATGTTACAAATAAAGAACGCTCATTGTTAGTTTTTTTTCTGGTATGTTACAAATAAAGAGCGTTCTCGTTAGTCTATTCCAGGTATGTTACAAATAAAGAACGCTCATTGTTTGTCTATTCCTGGTATGTTACAAATAAAGAACACTCATTGTTAGTCTATTCCAGGTATGTTGTAAATAAAGAGCGTTCATTGTTAGTCTATTCCTGATATATTACACATAAAGAACGCTCATTGTTAGTCTTACTCCTGGTATGTTACAAATAAATAACGCTCATTGTTAGTCTTTCTCCTGGTATGTTACAAATCAAGAACGTTCATTGTTAGTCTTACTCCTGGTATGTGACAAATAAAGAGAGTTCATTGTTAGTCTATTCCTGGTATGTTACAAATAAAGAACGCTCATTGTTCGTCTATTCCTGGTATGTTACAAATAAAGAGCGTTCATCGTTAGTCTATTCCTGGTATGTTACAAATAAAGAACGCTCATTGTTAGTCTATTCCTGGCATGTTACACATAAAGAGCGTTCTCGTTAGTCTATTCCAGGTATGTTACAAATAAAGAACGCTCATTGTTCGTATATTCCTGGTATGTTACAAATAAAGAACACTCATTGTTAGTCTATTCCTGGTATGTTATAAATACAGAGCGTTCATTGTTAGTCTATTCCTGATATATTACACATACAGAACGCTCATTGTTAGTCTTACTCCTGGTATGTTACAAATACAGAACGCTCATTGTTAGTCTTACTCCTGGTATGTTACAAATCAAGAACGTTCATTGTTAGTCTTACTCCTGGTATGTGACAAATAAAGAGAGTTCATTGTTAGTCTATTCCTGGTATGTTACAAATAAAGAACGCTCATTGTTAGTCTATTCCTGGATTGTAACCAACAAAGAACGTCTATTGTTAGTCTTATTCATGGTATGTTACAAATAAAGAACGCTCATTGTTAGTCTATTACTGGTATGTTACAAATAAAGAGCGTTCATCGTTAGTCTATAGCTGGTATGTTAAAAATAAAGAACGCTCATTGTTAGTCTATTCCTGGTATGTTACAAATAAAGAGCGATCATTGCTAGTCTATTCCAGGTATGTTACAAATAAAGAACGTTTATTGCTAATCTTATTCCTGGTATGTTACAAATAAAGAACGCTCATTTTTAGTTTTATTCCTGGTATGTTACAAATAAAGAGCGTTCATTGTTAGCCTATTCCTGGTATGTTACAAATAAAGAGCGTTTATTGTTTGTCTATTCCTGGTATGTAACCAACAAAGAACGTCCATTGTTAGTCTTATTCCTGGTATGTTACACATAAAGAGCGTTCATTGTTAGTATATTCATTGTTTGTTACCAATAAAGACCGTTCATTGTTAGTCTTATTCCTGGTATGTTACAAATAAATAACGCTCATTGTTAGTCTATTCCCGGTGTGTTACAAACAAAGAGCGTTCATTGTTAGTCTATACCTGGTATGATACAAATAAAGAGCGTTCATTGTTAGTCTACTCATTGTATATTACCAATAAAGAGCGTTCCTTGTTTGAAAATTCATGGTATGTTACAAATAAAGAACGCTCATTGTTAGTCTATTCCTGGTATGTTACAAATAAAGAACGCTCATTGTTAGTCTATTCCTGGTATGTTACAAATAAAGAACGCTCATTGTTCGTCAATTCATGGTATGTTACAAATAAAGAGCGTTCATCGTTAGTCTATTCCTGGTATGTTACAAATAAAGAACGCTCATTGTTAGTCTATTCCTGGTATGTTACAAATAAAGAGCGTTCATCGTTAGTCTATTCCTGGTATGTTACAAATAAAGAACGCTCATTGATTGTCTATTCCTGGTATGTTACAAATAAAGAACACTCATTGTTAGTCTATTCCTGGTATGTTATAAATAAAGAGCGTTCATTGTTAGTCTATTCATGATATATTACACATAAAGAACGCTCATTGTTAGTCTTACTCCTGGTATGTTACAAATAAAGAACGCTCATTGTTAGTCTTACTCCTGGTATGTTACAAATAAAGAGCGTTCATTGTTAGTCTTACTCCTGGTATGTTACAAATAAAGAGAGTTCATTGTTAGTGCATTCCTGGTATGTTACAAATAAAGAACCCTCATTGTTAGTCTATTCCTGGATTGTAACCAACAAAGAACGTCCATTGTTAGTCTTATTCATGGTATGTTACAAATAAAGAACGCTCATTGTTAGTCTATTCCTGGTATGTTACAAATAAAGAGCGTTCATCGTTAGTCTATTCCTGGTATGTTACAAATAAAGAACGCTCATTGTTAGTCTATTCCTGGTATGTTACAAATAAAGAGCGTTCATCGTTAGTCTATTCCTGGTATGTTACAAATAAAGAACGCTCATTGTTTGTCTATTCCTGGTATGTTACAAATAAAGAACGCTCACCGTTAGTCTATTCCTGGTATGTTATAAATAAAGAGCGTTTATTGTTAGTCTATTCCTCGTTTGTTATAAATAAAGAGCTTTCATTGTTAGTCTATTCCTGATATATTACACATAAAGAACGCTCATTGTTAGTATTACTCCTGGTATGTTACAAATAAAGAGCGTTCATTGTTAGTCTTACTCCTGGTATGTTTCAAATAAAGAATGTTCATTGTTAGTCTATTCCTGGTATGTTACACACAAAGAGCGTTCATTGTCAGTCTACTCATTGTATATTACCAATAAAGAGCGTCCCTTGTTAGTATATTCATGGTATATTACAAATAAAGATCGTTCATTGTTAGTCTTATTCCTGGTATGTTACAAATAAAGAGCGTTCATTGTTAGTCTTACACATTGTATGTTACAAATAAAGAGCGTTCACTGTTAGTCACCTCCTGACAAATAACCAATACTGAGCGTTCATTGTTAGTCTATTCCTGGTATGTTACAAATAAAGAACACTCATTGTTAGTCTTATTCCTGTGATGTTACAAATAAAGAGCGTTAATTGTTAGTCTATTCCAGGTATGTTACAAATAAAGAACGTTTATTGCTAATCTTATTCCTGGTATGTTACAAATAAAGAACGCTCATTTTTAGTTTTATTCCTGGTATGTTACAAATAAAGAGCGTTCATTGTTAGTCTATTCCTGGTATGTTACAAATAAAGAGCGTTTATTGTTTGTCTATTCCTGGTATGTAACCAACAAAGAACGTCCATTGTTAGTCTTATTCCTGGTATGTTACACATAAAGAGCGTTCATTGTTAGTATATTCATTGTTTGTTACCAATAAAGACCGTTCATTGTTAGTCTTATTCCTGGTATGTTACAAATAAATAACGCTCATTGTTAGTCTATTCCCGGTGTGTTACAAATAAAGAGCGTTCATTGTTAGTCTATACCTGGTATGATACAAATAAAGAGCGTTCATTGTTAGTCTACTCATTGTATATTACCAATAAAGAGCGTTCCTTGTTTGAAAATTCATGGTATCTTACAAATAAAGAACGCTCATTGTTAGTCTATTCCTGGTATGTTACAAATAAAGAACGCTCATTGTTAGTCTATTCCTGGTATGTTACAAATAAAGAACGCTCATTGTTCGTCTATTCATGGTATGTTACAAATAAAGAGCGTTCATCGTTAGTCTATTCCTGGTATGTTACAAATAAAGAACGCTCATTGTTAGTCTATTCCTGGTATGTTACAAATAAAGAGCGTTCATCGTTAGTCTATTCCTGGTATGTTACAAATAAAGAACGCTCATTGATTGTCTATTCCTGGTATGTTACAAATAAAGAACACTCATTGTTAGTCTATTCCTGGTATGTTATAAATAAAGAGCGTTCATTGTTAGTCTATTCATGATATATTACAAATAAAGAACGCTCATTGTTAGTCTTACTCCTGGTATGTTACAAATAAAGAACGCTCATTGTTAGTCTTACTCCTGGTATGTTACAAATAAAGAGCGTTCATTGTTATTCTTACTCCTGGTATGTTACAAATAAAGAGAGTTCATTGTTAGTCTATTCCTGGTATGTTACAAATAAAGAACCCTCATTGTTAGTCTATTCCTGGATTGTAACCAACAAAGAACGTCCATTGTTAGTCTTATTCATGGTATGTTACAAATAAAGAACGCTCATTGTTAGTCTATTCCTGGTATGTTACAAATAAAGAGCGTTCATCGTTAGTCTATTCCTGGTATGTTACAAATAAAGAACGCTCATTGTTAGTCTATTCCTGGTATGTTACAAATAAAGAGCGTTCATCGTTAGTCTATTCCTGGTATGTTACAAATAAAGAACGCTCATTGTTTGTCTATTCCTGGTATGTTACAAATAAAGAACGCTCACCGTTAGTCTATTCCTGGTATGTTATAAATAAAGAGCGTTTATTGTTAGTCTATTCCTCGTTTGTTATAAATAAAGAGCTTTCATTGTTAGTCTATTCCTGATATATTACACATAAAGAACGCTCATTGTTAGTATTACTCCTGGTATGTTACAAATAAAGAGCGTTCATTGTTAGTCTTACTCCTGGTATGTTTCAAATAAAGAATGTTCATTGTTAGTCTATTCCTGGTATGTTACACACAAAGAGCGTTCATTGTCAGTCTACTCATTGTATATTACCAATAAAGAGCGTCCCTTGTTAGTATATTCATGGTATGTTACAAATAAAGATCGTTCATTGTTAGTCTTATTCCTGGTATGTTACAAATAAAGAGCGTTCATTGTTAGTCTTACACATTGTATGTTACAAATAAAGAGCGTTCACTGTTAGTCACCTCCTGACAAATAACCAATACTGAGCGTTCATTGTTAGTCTATTCCTGGTATGTTACCAATAAAGATCATTCATTGTTAGTCTTATTCCTGTGATGTTACAAATAAAGAGCGTTAATTGTTAGTCTATTCTTGGTATGTTACAAATAAAGAGCGTTCATTGTTAGTCTTATTCCTGGTATGTTACACATAAAGAGCGTTCAGTGTTAGTCTACTCATTGTATATTACCAATAAAGAGCGTTCCTTGTTAGAAAATTCATGGTATGTTACAAATAAAGATCGTTCATTGTTAGTCTTATTCCTGGTATGTTACAAATAAAGAACGCTCATTGTTAGTCTATTCCTGGTATGTTACAAATAAAGAGCGTTAATTGTTAGTCTATTCCTGGTATGTAACCAACAAGGAACGTCCATTGTCAGTCTTACTCCTGGTATGTTACAAATAAAGAACGCTCATTGTTATATAGTCTATTCCTGGTATGTTACAAATAAAGAGCGTTCATTGTTAGTCTTACTCCTGGTATGTTACAAATAAAGAACGCTCATTGTTAGTCTATTCCAGGTATGTTACAAATAAAGAACGTTTATTGCTAATCTTATTCCTGGTATGTTACAAATAAAGAACGCTCATTGTTAGTTTTTTTTCTGGTATGTTACAAATAAAGAGCGTTCTCGTTAGTCTATTCCAGGTATGTTACAAATAAAGAACGCTCATTGTTTGTCTATTCCTGGTATGTTACAAATAAAGAACACTCATTGTTAGTCTATTCCAGGTATGTTGTAAATAAAGAGCGTTCATTGTTAGTCTATTCCTGATATATTACACATAAAGAACGCTCATTGTTAGTCTTACTCCTGGTATGTTACAAATAAATAACGCTCATTGTTAGTCTTTCTCCTGGTATGTTACAAATCAAGAACGTTCATTGTTAGTCTTACTCCTGGTATGTGACAAATAAAGAGAGTTCATTGTTAGTCTATTCCTGGTATGTTACAAATAAAGAACGCTCATTGTTCGTCTATTCCTGGTATGTTACAAATAAAGAGCGTTCATCGTTAGTCTATTCCTGGTATGTTACAAATAAAGAACGCTCATTGTTAGTCTATTCCTGGCATGTTACACATAAAGAGCGTTCTCGTTAGTCTATTCCAGGTATGTTACAAATAAAGAACGCTCATTGTTCGTATATTCCTGGTATGTTACAAATAAAGAACACTCATTGTTAGTCTATTCCTGGTATGTTATAAATACAGAGCGTTCATTGTTAGTCTATTCCTGATATATTACACATACAGAACGCTCATTGTTAGTCTTACTCCTGGTATGTTACAAATACAGAACGCTCATTGTTAGTCTTACTCCTGGTATGTTACAAATCAAGAACGTTCATTGTTAGTCTTACTCCTGGTATGTGACAAATAAAGAGAGTTCATTGTTAGTCTATTCCTGGTATGTTACAAATAAAGAACGCTCATTGTTAGTCTATTCCTGGATTGTAACCAACAAAGAACGTCTATTGTTAGTCTTATTCATGGTATGTTACAAATAAAGAACGCTCATTGTTAGTCTATTACTGGTATGTTACAAATAAAGAGCGTTCATCGTTAGTCTATAGCTGGTATGTTAAAAATAAAGAACGCTCATTGTTAGTCTATTCCTGGTATGTTACAAATAAAGAGCGATCATTGCTAGTCTATTCCAGGTATGTTACAAATAAAGAACGTTTATTGCTAATCTTATTCCTGGTATGTTACAAATAAAGAACGCTCATTTTTAGTTTTATTCCTGGTATGTTACAAATAAAGAGCGTTCATTGTTAGCCTATTCCTGGTATGTTACAAATAAAGAGCGTTTATTGTTTGTCTATTCCTGGTATGTAACCAACAAAGAACGTCCATTGTTAGTCTTATTCCTGGTATGTTACACATAAAGAGCGTTCATTGTTAGTATATTCATTGTTTGTTACCAATAAAGACCGTTCATTGTTAGTCTTATTCCTGGTATGTTACAAATAAATAACGCTCATTGTTAGTCTATTCCCGGTGTGTTACAAACAAAGAGCGTTCATTGTTAGTCTATACCTGGTATGATACAAATAAAGAGCGTTCATTGTTAGTCTACTCATTGTATATTACCAATAAAGAGCGTTCCTTGTTTGAAAATTCATGGTATGTTACAAATAAAGAACGCTCATTGTTAGTCTATTCCTGGTATGTTACAAATAAAGAACGCTCATTGTTAGTCTATTCCTGGTATGTTACAAATAAAGAACGCTCATTGTTCGTCTATTCATGGTATGTTACAAATAAAGAGCGTTCATCGTTAGTCTATTCCTGGTATGTTACAAATAAAGAACGCTCATTGTTAGTCTATTCCTGGTATGTTACAAATAAAGAGCGTTCATCGTTAGTCTATTCCTGGTATGTTACAAATAAAGAACGCTCATTGATTGTCTATTCCTGGTATGTTACAAATAAAGAACACTCATTGTTAGTCTATTCCTGGTATGTTATAAATAAAGAGCGTTCATTGTTAGTCTATTCATGATATATTACAAATAAAGAACGCTCATTGTTAGTCTTACTCCTGGTATGTTACAAATAAAGAACGCTCATTGTTAGTCTTACTCCTGGTATGTTACAAATAAAGAGCGTTCATTGTTAGTCTTACTCCTGGTATGTTACAAATAAAGAGAGTTCATTGTTAGTCTATTCCTGGTATGTTACAAATAAAGAACCCTCATTGTTAGTCTATTCCTGGATTGTAACCAACAAAGAACGTCCATTGTTAGTCTTATTCATGGTATGTTACAAATAAAGAACGCTCATTGTTAGTCTATTCCTGGTATGTTACAAATAAAGAGCGTTCATCGTTAGTCTATTCCTGGTATGTTACAAATAAAGAACGCTCATTGTTAGTCTATTCCTGGTATGTTACAAATAAAGAGCGTTCATCGTTAGTCTATTCCTGGTATGTTACAAATAAAGAACGCTCATTGTTTGTCTATTCCTGGTATGTTACAAATAAAGAACGCTCACCGTTAGTCTATTCCTGGTATGTTATAAATAAAGAGCGTTTATTGTTAGTCTATTCCTCGTTTGTTATAAATAAAGAGCTTTCATTGTTAGTCTATTCCTGATATATTACACATAAAGAACGCTCATTGTTAGTATTACTCCTGGTATGTTACAAATAAAGAGCGTTCATTGTTAGTCTTACTCCTGGTATGTTTCAAATAAAGAATGTTCATTGTTAGTCTATTCCTGGTATGTTACACACAAAGAGCGTTCATTGTCAGTCTACTCATTGTATATTACCAATAAAGAGCGTCCCTTGTTAGTATATTCATGGTATGTTACAAATAAAGATCGTTCATTGTTAGTCTTATTCCTGGTATGTTACAAATAAAGAGCGTTCATTGTTAGTCTTACACATTGTATGTTACAAATAAAGAGCGTTCACTGTTAGTCACCTCCTGACAAATAACCAATACTGAGCGTTCATTGTTAGTCTATTCCTGGTATGTTACCAATAAAGATCATTCATTGTTAGTCTTATTCCTGTGATGTTACAAATAAAGAGCGTTAATTGTTAGTCTATTCTTGGTATGTTACAAATAAAGAGCGTTCATTGTTAGTCTTATTCCTGGTATGTTACACATAAAGAGCGTTCAGTGTTAGTCTACTCATTGTATATTACCAATAAAGAGCGTTCCTTGTTAGAAAATTCATGGTATGTTACAAATAAAGATCGTTCATTGTTAGTCTTATTCCTGGTATGTTACAAATAAAGAACGCTCATTGTTAGTCTATTCCTGGTATGTTACAAATAAAGAGCGTTAATTGTTAGTCTATTCCTGGTATGTAATCAACAAGGAACGTCCATTGTCAGTCTTACTCCTGGTATGTTACAAATAAAGAACGCTCATTGTTATATAGTCTATTCCTGGTATGTTACAAATAAAGAGCGTTCATTGTTAGTCTTACTCCTGGTATGTTACAAATAAAGAACGCTCATTGTTAGTCTATTCCAGGTATGTTACAAATAAAGAACGTTTATTGCTAATCTTATTCCTGGTATGTTACAAATAAAGAACGCTCATTGTTAGTTTTTTTTCTGGTATGTTACAAATAAAGAGCGTTCTCGTTAGTCTATTCCAGGTATGTTACAAATAAAGAACGCTCATTGTTTGTCTATTCCTGGTATGTTACAAATAAAGAACACTCATTGTTAGTCTATTCCAGGTATGTTGTAAATAAAGAGCGTTCATTGTTAGTCTATTCCTGATATATTACACATAAAGAACGCTCATTGTTAGTCTTACTCCTGGTATGTTACAAATAAATAACGCTCATTGTTAGTCTTTCTCCTGGTATGTTACAAATCAAGAACGTTCATTGTTAGTCTTACTCCTGGTATGTGACAAATAAAGAGAGTTCATTGTTAGTCTATTCCTGGTATGTTACAAATAAAGAACGCTCATTGTTCGTCTATTCCTGGTATGTTACAAATAAAGAGCGTTCATCGTTAGTCTATTCCTGGTATGTTACAAATAAAGAACGCTCATTGTTAGTCTATTCCTGGCATGTTACACATAAAGAGCGTTCTCGTTAGTCTATTCCAGGTATGTTACAAATAAAGAACGCTCATTGTTCGTATATTCCTGGTATGTTACAAATAAAGAACACTCATTGTTAGTCTATTCCTGGTATGTTATAAATACAGAGCGTTCATTGTTAGTCTATTCCTGATATATTACACATACAGAACGCTCATTGTTAGTCTTACTCCTGGTATGTTACAAATACAGAACGCTCATTGTTAGTCTTACTCCTGGTATGTTACAAATCAAGAACGTTCATTGTTAGTCTTACTCCTGGTATGTGACAAATAAAGAGAGTTCATTGTTAGTCTATTCCTGGTATGTTACAAATAAAGAACGCTCATTGTTAGTCTATTCCTGGATTGTAACCAACAAAGAACGTCTATTGTTAGTCTTATTCATGGTATGTTACAAATAAAGAACGCTCATTGTTAGTCTATTACTGGTATGTTACAAATAAAGAGCGTTCATCGTTAGTCTATAGCTGGTATGTTAAAAATAAAGAACGCTCATTGTTAGTCTATTCCTGGTATGTTACAAATAAAGAGCGATCATTGCTAGTCTATTCCAGGTATGTTACAAATAAAGAACGTTTATTGCTAATCTTATTCCTGGTATGTTACAAATAAAGAACGCTCATTTTTAGTTTTATTCCTGGTATGTTACAAATAAAGAGCGTTCATTGTTAGCCTATTCCTGGTATGTTACAAATAAAGAGCGTTTATTGTTTGTCTATTCCTGGTATGTAACCAACAAAGAACGTCCATTGTTAGTCTTATTCCTGGTATGTTACACATAAAGAGCGTTCATTGTTAGTATATTCATTGTTTGTTACCAATAAAGACCGTTCATTGTTAGTCTTATTCCTGGTATGTTACAAATAAATAACGCTCATTGTTAGTCTATTCCCGGTGTGTTACAAACAAAGAGCGTTCATTGTTAGTCTATACCTGGTATGATACAAATAAAGAGCGTTCATTGTTAGTCTACTCATTGTATATTACCAATAAAGAGCGTTCCTTGTTTGAAAATTCATGGTATGTTACAAATAAAGAACGCTCATTGTTAGTCTATTCCTGGTATGTTACAAATAAAGAACGCTCATTGTTAGTCTATTCCTGGTATGTTACAAATAAAGAACGCTCATTGTTCGTCTATTCATGGTATGTTACAAATAAAGAGCGTTCATCGTTAGTCTATTCCTGGTATGTTACAAATAAAGAACGCTCATTGTTAGTCTATTCCTGGTATGTTACAAATAAAGAGCGTTCATCGTTAGTCTATTCCTGGTATGTTACAAATAAAGAACGCTCATTGATTGTCTATTCCTGGTATGTTACAAATAAAGAACACTCATTGTTAGTCTATTCCTGGTATGTTATAAATAAAGAGCGTTCATTGTTAGTCTATTCATGATATATTACACATAAAGAACGCTCATTGTTAGTCTTACTCCTGGTATGTTACAAATAAAGAACGCTCATTGTTAGTCTTACTCCTGGTATGTTACAAATAAAGAGCGTTCATTGTTAGTCTTACTCCTGGTATGTTACAAATAAAGAGAGTTCATTGTTAGTCCATTCCTGGTATGTTACAAATAAAGAACCCTCATTGTTAGTCTATTCCTGGATTGTAACCAACAAAGAACGTCCATTGTTAGTCTTATTCATGGTATGTTACAAATAAAGAACGCTCATTGTTAGTCTATTCCTGGTATGTTACAAATAAAGAGCGTTCATCGTTAGTCTATTCCTGGTATGTTACAAATAAAGAACGCTCATTGTTAGTCTATTCCTGGTATGTTACAAATAAAGAGCGTTCATCGTTAGTCTATTCCTGGTATGTTACAAATAAAGAACGCTCATTGTTTGTCTATTCCTGGTATGTTACAAATAAAGAACGCTCACCGTTAGTCTATTCCTGGTATGTTATAAATAAAGAGCGTTTATTGTTAGTCTATTCCTCGTTTGTTATAAATAAAGAGCTTTCATTGTTAGTCTATTCCTGATATATTACACATAAAGAACGCTCATTGTTAGTATTACTCCTGGTATGTTACAAATAAAGAGCGTTCATTGTTAGTCTTACTCCTGGTATGTTTCAAATAAAGAATGTTCATTGTTAGTCTATTCCTGGTATGTTACACACAAAGAGCGTTCATTGTCAGTCTACTCATTGTATATTACCAATAAAGAGCGTCCCTTGTTAGTATATTCATGGTATATTACAAATAAAGATCGTTCATTGTTAGTCTTATTCCTGGTATGTTACAAATAAAGAGCGTTCATTGTTAGTCTTACACATTGTATGTTACAAATAAAGAGCGTTCACTGTTAGTCACCTCCTGACAAATAACCAATACTGAGCGTTCATTGTTAGTCTATTCCTGGTATGTTACCAATAAAGATCATTCATTGTTAGTCTTATTCCTGTGATGTTACAAATAAAGAGCGTTAATTGTTAGTCTATTCCAGGTATGTTACAAATAAAGAACGTTTATTGCTAATCTTATTCCTGGTATGTTACAAATAAAGAACGCTCATTTTTAGTTTTATTCCTGGTATGTTACAAATAAAGAGCGTTCATTGTTAGTCTATTCCTGGTATGTTACAAATAAAGAGCGTTTATTGTTTGTCTATTCCTGGTATGTAACCAACAAAGAACGTCCATTGTTAGTCTTATTCCTGGTATGTTACACATAAAGAGCGTTCATTGTTAGTATATTCATTGTTTGTTACCAATAAAGACCGTTCATTGTTAGTCTTATTCCTGGTATGTTACAAATAAATAACGCTCATTGTTAGTCTATTCCCGGTGTGTTACAAATAAAGAGCGTTCATTGTTAGTCTATACCTGGTATGATACAAATAAAGAGCGTTCATTGTTAGTCTACTCATTGTATATTACCAATAAAGAGCGTTCCTTGTTTGAAAATTCATGGTATCTTACAAATAAAGAACGCTCATTGTTAGTCTATTCCTGGTATGTTACAAATAAAGAACGCTCATTGTTAGTCTATTCCTGGTATGTTACAAATAAAGAACGCTCATTGTTCGTCTATTCATGGTATGTTACAAATAAAGAGCGTTCATCGTTAGTCTATTCCTGGTATGTTACAAATAAAGAACGCTCATTGTTAGTCTATTCCTGGTATGTTACAAATAAAGAGCGTTCATCGTTAGTCTATTCCTGGTATGTTACAAATAAAGAACGCTCATTGATTGTCTATTCCTGGTATGTTACAAATAAAGAACACTCATTGTTAGTCTATTCCTGGTATGTTACAAATAAAGAACGCTCATTGATTGTCTACTCCTGGTATGTTACAAATAAAGAACACTCATTGTTAGTCTATTCCTGGTATGTTATAAATAAAGAGCGTTCATTGTTAGTCTATTCATGATTTATTACACATAAAGAACGCTCATTGTTAGTCTTACTCCTGGTATGTTACAAATAAAGAACGCTCATTGTTAGTCTTACTCCTGGTATGTTACAAATAAAGAGCGTTCATTGTTAGTCTTACTCCTGGTATGTTACAAATAAAGAGAGTTCATTGTTAGTCTATTCCTGGTATGTTACAAATAAAGAACCCTCATTGTTAGTCTATTCCTGGATTGTAACCAACAAAGAACGTCCATTGTTAGTCTTATTCATGGTATGTTACAAATAAAGAACGCTCATTGTTAGTCTATTCCTGGTATGTTACAAATAAAGAGCGTTCATCGTTAGTCTATTCCTGGTATGTTACAAATAAAGAACGCTCATTGTTAGTCTATTCCTGGTATGTTACAAATAAAGAGCGTTCATCGTTAGTCTATTCCTGGTATGTTACAAATAAAGAACGCTCATTGTTTGTCTATTCCTGGTATGTTAGAAATAAAGAACGCTCACCGTTAGTCTATTCCTGGTATGTTATAAATAAAGCGCGTTTATTGTTAGTCTATTCCTCGTTTGTTATAAATAAAGAGCTTTCATTGTTAGTCTATTCCTGATATATTACACATAAAGAACGCTCATTGTTAGTATTACTCCTGGTATGTTACAAATAAAGAGCGTTCATTGTTAGTCTTACTCCTGGTATGTTTCAAATAAAGAATGTTCATTGTTAGTCTATTCCTGGTATGTTACACACAAAGAGCGTTCATTGTCAGTCTACTCATTGTATATTACCAATAAAGAGCGTCCCTTGTTAGTATATTCATGGTATGTTACAAATAAAGATCGTTCATTGTTAGTCTTATTCCTGGTATGTTACAAATAAAGAGCGTTCATTGTTAGTCTTACACATTGTATGTTACAAATAAAGAGCGTTCACTGTTAGTCACCTCCTGACAAATAACCAATACTGAGCGTTCATTGTTAGTCTATTCCTGGTATGTTACCAATAAAGATCATTCATTGTTAGTCTTATTCCTGTGATGTTACAAATAAAGAGCGTTAATTGTTAGTCTATTCTTGGTATGTTACAAATAAAGAGCGTTCATTGTTAGTCTTACTCCTGGTATGTTACAAATAAAGAACGCTCATTGTTAGTCTATTCCTGGTATGTTATAAATAAAGAGCGTTCCTTGTTAGTATATTCATGGTATGTTACAAATAAAGATCGTGCATTGTTAGTCTTATTCCTGGTATGTTACACATAAAGAGCGTCCAGTGTTAGTCTACTCATTGTATATTACCAATAAAGAGCGTTCCTTGTTAGAAAATTCATGGTATGTTACAAATAAAGATCGTTCATTGTTAGTCTTATTCCTGGTATGTTACAAATAAAGAACGCTCATTGTTAGTCTATTCCTGGTATGTTACAAATAAAGAGCGTTAATTGTTAGTCTATTCCTGGTATGTAACCAACAAGGAACGTCCATTGTCAGTCTTACTCCTGGTATGTTACAAATAAAGAACGCTCATTGTTATATAGTCTATTCCTGGTATGTTACAAATAAAGAGCGTTCATTGTTAGTCTTACTCCTGGTATGTTACAAATAAAGAACGCTCATTGTTAGTCTATTCCAGGTATGTTACAAATAAAGAACGTTTATTGCTAATCTTATTCCTGGTATGTTACAAATAAAGAACGCTCATTGTTAGTTTTTTTTCTGGTATGTTACAAATAAAGAGCGTTCTCGTTAGTCTATTCCAGGTATGTTACAAATAAAGAACGCTCATTGTTTGTCTATTCCTGGTATGTTACAAATAAAGAACACTCATTGTTAGTCTATTCCAGGTATGTTATAAATAAAGAGCGTTCATTGTTAGTCTATTCCTGATATATTACACATAAAGAACGCTCATTGTTAGTCTTACTCCTGGTATGTTACAAATAAATAACGCTCATTTTTAGTCTTTCTCCTGGTATGTTACAAATCAAGAACGTTCATTGTTAGTCTTACTCCTGGTATGTGACAAATAAAGAGAGTTCATTGTTAGTCTATTCCTGGTATGTTACAAATAAAGAACGCTCATTGTTCGTCTATTCCTGGTATGTTACAAATAAAGAGCGTTCATCGTTAGTCTATTCCTGGTATGTTACAAATAAAGAACGCTCATTGTTAGTCTATTCCTGGCATGTTACACATAAAGAGCGTTCTCGTTAGTCTATTCCAGGTATGTTACAAATAAAGAACGCTCATTGTTCGTATATTCCTGGTATGTTACAAATAAAGAACACTCATTGTTAGTCTATTCCTGGTATGTTATAAATACAGAGCGTTCATTGTTAGTCTATTCCTGATATATTACACATACAGAACGCTCATTGTTAGTCTTACTCCTGGTATGTTACAAATACAGAACGCTCATTGTTAGTCTTACTCCTGGTATGTTACAAATCAAGAACGTTCATTGTTAGTCTTACTCCTGGTATGTGACAAATAAAGAGAGTTCATTGTTAGTCTATTCCTGGTATGTTACAAATAAAGAACGCTCATTGTTAGTCTATTCCTGGATTGTAACCAACAAAGAACGTCTATTGTTAGTCTTATTCATGGTATGTTACAAATAAAGAACGCTCATTGTTAGTCTATTACTGGTATGTTACAAATAAAGAGCGTTCATCGTTAGTCTATAGCTGGTATGTTAAAAATAAAGAACGCTCATTGTTAGTCTATTCCTGGTATGTTACAAATAAAGAGCGATCATTGCTAGTCTATTCCAGGTATGTTACAAATAAAGAACGTTTATTGCTAATCTTATTCCTGGTATGTTACAAATAAAGAACGCTCATTTTTAGTTTTATTCCTGGTATGTTACAAATAAAGAGCGTTCATTGTTAGTCTATTCCTGGTATGTTACAAATAAAGAGCGTTTATTGTTTGTCTATTCCTGGTATGTAACCAACAAAGAACGTCCATTGTTAGTCTTATTCCTGGTATGTTACACATAAAGAGCGTTCATTGTTAGTATATTCATTGTTTGTTACCAATAAAGACCGTTCATTGTTAGTCTTATTCCTGGTATGTTACAAATAAATAACGCTCATTGTTAGTCTATTCCCGGTGTGTTACAAACAAAGAGCGTTCATTGTTAGTCTATACCTGGTATGATACAAATAAAGAGCGTTCATTGTTAGTCTACTCATTGTATATTACCAATAAAGAGCGTTCCTTGTTTGAAAATTCATGGTATGTTACAAATAAAGAACGCTCATTGTTAGTCTATTCCTGGTATGTTACAAATAAAGAACGCTCATTGTTAGTCTATTCCTGGTTTGTTACAAATAAGGAACGCTCATTGTTCGTCTATTCATGGTATGTTACAAATAAAGAGCGTTCATCGTTAGTCTATTCCTGGTATGTTACAAATAAAGAACGCTCATTGTTAGTCTATTCCTGGTATGTTACAAATAAAGAGCGTTCATCGTTAGTCTATTCCTGGTATGTTACAAATAAAGAACGCTCATTGATTGTCTATTCCTGGTATGTTACAAATAAAGAACACTCATTGTTAGTCTATTCCTGGTATGTTATAAATAAAGAGCGTTCATTGTTAGTCTATTCATGATATATTACACATAAAGAACGCTCATTGTTAGTCTTACTCCTGGTATGTTACAAATAAAGAACGCTCATTGTTAGTCTTACTCCTGGTATGTTACAAATAAAGAGCGTTCATTGTTAGTCTTACTCCTGGTATGTTACAAATAAAGAGAGTTCATTGTTAGTCTATTCCTGGTATGTTACAAATAAAGAACCCTCATTGTTAGTCTATTCCTGGATTGTAACCAACAAAGAACGTCCATTGTTAGTCTTATTCATGGTATGTTACAAATAAAGAACGCTCATTGTTAGTCTATTCCTGGTATGTTACAAATAAAGAGCGTTCATCGTTAGTCTATTCCTGGTATGTTACAAATAAAGAACGCTCATTGTTAGTCTATTCCTGGTATGTTACAAATAAAGAGCGTTCATCGTTAGTCTATTCCTGGTATGTTACAAATAAAGAACGCTCATTGTTTGTCTATTCCTGGTATGTTACAAATAAAGAACGCTCACCGTTAGTCTATTCCTGGTATGTTATAAATAAAGAGCGTTTATTGTTAGTCTATTCCTCGTTTGTTATAAATAAAGAGCTTTCATTGTTAGTCTATTCCTGATATATTACACATAATGAACGCTCATTGTTAGTATTACTCCTGGTATGTTACAAATAAAGAGCGTTCATTGTTAGTCTTACTCCTGGTATGTTTCAAATAAAGAATGTTCATTGTTAGTCTATTCCTGGTATGTTACACACAAAGAGCGTTCATTGTCAGTCTACTCATTGTATATTACCAATAAAGAGCGTCCCTTGTTAGTATATTCATGGTATGTTACAAATAAAGATCGTTCATTGTTAGTCTTATTCCTGGTATGTTATAAATAAAGAGCGTTCATTGTTAGTCTTACACATTGTATGTTACAAATAAAGAGCGTTCACTGTTAGTCACCTCCTGACAAATAACCAATACTGAGCGTTCATTGTTAGTCTATTCCTGGTATGTTACCAATAAAGATCATTCATTGTTAGTCTTATTCCTGTGATGTTACAAATAAAGAGCGTTAATTGTTAGTCTATTCTTGGTATGTTACAAATAAAGAGCGTTCATTGTTAGTCTTACTCCTGGTATGTTACAAATAAAGAACGCTCATTGTTAGTCTATTCCTGGTATGTTATAAATAAAGAGCGTTCCTTGTTAGTATATTCATGGTATGTTACAAATGAAGATCGTGCATTGTTAGTCTTATTCCTGGTATGTTACACATAAAGAGCGTTCAGTGTTAGTCTACTCATTGTATATTACCAATAAAGAGCGTTCCTTGTTAGAAAATTCATGGTATGTTACAAATAAAGATCGTTCATTGTTAGTCTTATTCCTGGTATGTTACAAATAAAGAACGCTCATTGTTAGTCTATTCCTGGTATGTTACAAATAAAGAGCGTTAATTGTTAGTCTATTCCTGGTATGTAACCAACAAGGAACGTCCATTGTTAGTCTTACTCCTGGTATGTTACAAATAAAGAACGCTCATTGTTATATAGTCTATTCCTGGTATGTTACAAATAAAGAGCGTTCATTGTTAGTCTTACTCCTGGTATGTTACAAATAAAGAACGCTCATTGTTAGTCTATTCCAGGTATGTTACAAATAAAGAACGTTTATTGCTAATCTTATTCCTGGTATGTTACAAATAAAGAACGCTCATTGTTAGTTTTTTTTCTGGTATGTTACAAATAAAGAGCGTTCTCGTTAGTCTATTCCAGGTATGTTACAAATAAAGAACGCTCATTGTTTGTCTATTCCTGGTATGTTACAAATAAAGAACACTCATTGTTAGTCTATTCCAGGTATGTTATAAATAAAGAGCGTTCATTGTTAGTCTATTCCTGATATATTACACATAAAGAACGCTCATTGTTAGTCTTACTCCTGGTATGTTACAAATAAATAACGCTCATTGTTAGTCTTTCTCCTGGTATGTTACGAATCAAGAACGTTCATTGTTAGTCTTACTCCTGGTATGTGACAAATAAAGAGTGTTCATTGTTAGTCTATTCCTGGTATGTTACAAATAAAGAACGCTCATTGTTCGTCTATTCCTGGTATGTTACAAATAAAGAGCGTTCATCATTAGTCTATTCCTGGTATGTTACAAATAAAGAACGCTCATTGTTAGTCTATTCCTGGCATGTTACACATACAGAGCGTTCTCGTTAGTCTATTCCAGGTATGTTACAAATAAAGAACGCTCATTGTTCGTATATTCCTGGTATGTTACAAATAAAGAACACTCATTGTTAGTCTATTCCTGGTATGTTATAAATACAGAGCGTTCATTGTTAGTCTATTCCTGATATATTACACATACAGAACGCTCATTGTTAGTCTTACTCCTGGTATGTTACAAATACAGAACGCTCATTGTTAGTCTTACTCCTGGTATGTTACAAATCAAGAACGTTCATTGTTAGTCTTACTCCTGGTATGTGACAAATAAAGAGAGTTCATTGTTAGTCTATTCCTGGTATGTTACAAATAAAGAACGCTCATTGTTAGTCTATTCCTGGATTGTAACCAACAAAGAACGTCTATTGTTAGTCTTATTCATGGTATGTTACAAATAAAGAACGCTCATTGTTAGTCTATTACTGGTATGTTACAAATAAAGAGCGTTCATCGTTAGTCTATAGCTGGTATGTTAAAAATAAAGAACGCTCATTGTTAGTCTATTCCTGGTATGTTACAAATAAAGAGCGTTCATCGTTAGTCTATTCCTGGTATGTTACAAATAAAGAACGCTCATTACACATAAAGAACGCTCATTGTTAGTCTTACTCCTGGTATGTTACAAATAAAGAGCGTTCATTGTTAGTCTTACTCCTGGTATGTTACAAATACAGAATGTTCATTGTTAGTCTATTCCTGGTATGTTACAAATCAAGAGCGTTCATTGTTAGTCTATTCCTGTTATGTTACAAATAAAGAACGCTCATTGTTATATAGTCTATTCCTAGTATGTTACAAATAAAGAGCGTTCATTGTTAGTCTTACTCCTGGTATGTTACAAATAAAGAGCGTTCATTGTTAGTCTTACTCCTGGTATGTTACAAATACAGAATGTTCATTGTTAGTCTATTCCTGGTATGTTACAAATCAAGAGCGTTCATTCTTAGTCTATTCCTGTTATGTTACAAATAAAGAACGCTCAATGTTATATAGTCTATTCCTAGTATGTTACAAATAAAGAGCGTTCATTGTTAGTCTTACTCCTGGTATGTTACAAATAAAGAACGCTCATTGTTAGTCTATTCCTGGTATGTTATAAATAAAGAGCGTTCATTGTTAGTCTTACTTCTGGTATGTTACCAATACAGAACGCTCATTGTTAGTCTTATTCCTGGTATGTTACAAATAAAGAGCGTTCATTGTTAGTCTATTCCTGGTATGTTACCAATAAAGCTCATTCATTGTTAGTCTTATTCCTGTGATGTTACAAATAAAGAGCGTTCATTGTTAGTCTATTCCTGATATATTACACATACAGAACGCTCATTGTTAGTCTTACTCCTGGTATGTTACAAATACAGAACGCTCATTGTTAGTCTTACTCCTGGTATGTTACAAATCAAGAACGTTCATTGTTAGTCTTACTCCTGGTATGTGACAAATAAAGAGAGTTCATTGTTAGTCTATTCCTGGTATGTTACAAATAAAGAACGCTCATTGTTAGTCTATTCCTGGATTGTAACCAACAAAGAACGTCTATTGTTAGTCTTATTCATGGTATGTTACAAATAAAGAACGCTCATTGTTAGTCTATTACTGGTATGTTACAAATAAAGAGCGTTCATCGTTAGTCTATAGCTGGTATGTTAAAAATAAAGAACGCTCATTGTTAGTCTATTCCTGGTATGTTACAAATAAAGAACACTCATTGTTAGTCTATTCCTGGTATGTTATAAATAAAGAGCGTTCATTGTTAGTCTATTCATGATTTATTACACATAAAGAACGCTCATTGTTAGTCTTACTCCTGGTATGTTACAAATAAAGAACGCTCATTGTTAGTCTTACTCCTGGTATGTTACAAATAAAGAGCGTTCATTGTTAGTCTTACTCCTGGTATGTTACAAATAAAGAGAGTTCATTGTTAGTCTATTCCTGGTATGTTACAAATAAAGAACCCTCATTGTTAGTCTATTCCTGGATTGTAACCAACAAAGAACGTCCATTGTTAGTCTTATTCATGGTATGTTACAAATAAAGAACGCTCATTGTTAGTCTATTCCTGGTATGTTACAAATAAAGAGCGTTCATCGTTAGTCTATTCCTGGTATGTTACAAATAAAGAACGCTCATTGTTAGTCTATTCCTGGTATGTTACAAATAAAGAGCGTTCATCGTTAGTCTATTCCTGGTATGTTACAAATAAAGAACGCTCATTGTTTGTCTATTCCTGGTATGTTAGAAATAAAGAACGCTCACCGTTAGTCTATTCCTGGTATGTTATAAATAAAGCGCGTTTATTGTTAGTCTATTCCTCGTTTGTTATAAATAAAGAGCTTTCATTGTTAGTCTATTCCTGATATATTACACATAAAGAACGCTCATTGTTAGTATTACTCCTGGTATGTTACAAATAAAGAGCGTTCATTGTTAGTCTTACTCCTGGTATGTTTCAAATAAAGAATGTTCATTGTTAGTCTATTCCTGGTATGTTACACACAAAGAGCGTTCATTGTCAGTCTACTCATTGTATATTACCAATAAAGAGCGTCCCTTGTTAGTATATTCATGGTATGTTACAAATAAAGATCGTTCATTGTTAGTCTTATTCCTGGTATGTTACAAATAAAGAGCGTTCATTGTTAGTCTTACACATTGTATGTTACAAATAAAGAGCGTTCACTGTTAGTCACCTCCTGACAAATAACCAATACTGAGCGTTCATTGTTAGTCTATTCCTGGTATGTTACCAATAAAGATCATTCATTGTTAGTCTTATTCCTGTGATGTTACAAATAAAGAGCGTTAATTGTTAGTCTATTCTTGGTATGTTACAAATAAAGAGCGTTCATTGTTAGTCTTACTCCTGGTATGTTACAAATAAAGAACGCTCATTGTTAGTCTATTCCTGGTATGTTATAAATAAAGAGCGTTCCTTGTTAGTATATTCATGGTATGTTACAAATAAAGATCGTGCATTGTTAGTCTTATTCCTGGTATGTTACACATAAAGAGCGTTCAGTGTTAGTCTACTCATTGTATATTACCAATAAAGAGCGTTCCTTGTTAGAAAATTCATGGTATGTTACAAATAAAGATCGTTCATTGTTAGTATTATTCCTGGTATGTTACAAATAAAGAACGCTCATTGTTAGTCTATTCCTGGTATGTTACAAATAAAGAGCGTTAATTGTTAGTCTATTCCTGGTATGTAACCAACAAGGAACGTCCATTGTCAGTCTTACTCCTGGTATGTTACAAATAAAGAACGCTCATTGTTATATAGTCTATTCCTGGTATGTTACAAATAAAGAGCGTTCATTGTTAGTCTTACTCCTGGTATGTTACAAATAAAGAACGCTCATTGTTAGTCTATTCCAGGTATGTTACAAATAAAGAACGTTTATTGCTAATCTTATTCCTGGTATGTTACAAATAAAGAACGCTCATTGTTAGTTTTTTTTCTGGTATGTTACAAATAAAGAGCGTTCTCGTTAGTCTATTCCAGGTATGTTACAAATAAAGAACGCTCATTGTTTGTCTATTCCTGGTATGTTACAAATAAAGAACACTCATTGTTAGTCTATTCCAGGTATGTTGTAAATAAAGAGCGTTCATTGTTAGTCTATTCCTGATATATTACACATAAAGAACGCTCATTGTTAGTCTTACTCCTGGTATGTTACAAATAAATAACGCTCATTGTTAGTCTTTCTCCTGGTATGTTACAAATCAAGAACGTTCATTGTTAGTCTTACTCCTGGTATGTGACAAATAAAGAGAGTTCATTGTTAGTCTATTCCTGGTATGTTACAAATAAAGAACGCTCATTGTTCGTCTATTCCTGGTATGTTACAAATAAAGAGCGTTCATCGTTAGTCTATTCCTGGTATGTTACAAATAAAGAACGCTCATTGTTAGTCTATTCCTGGCATGTTACACATAAAGAGCGTTCTCGTTAGTCTATTCCAGGTATGTTACAAATAAAGAACGCTCATTGTTCGTATATTCCTGGTATGTTACAAATAAAGAACACTCATTGTTAGTCTATTCCTGGTATGTTATAAATACAGAGCGTTCATTGTTAGTCTATTCCTGATATATTACACATACAGAACGCTCATTGTTAGTCTTACTCCTGGTATGTTACAAATACAGAACGCTCATTGTTAGTCTTACTCCTGGTATGTTACAAATCAAGAACGTTCATTGTTAGTCTTACTCCTGGTATGTGACAAATAAAGAGAGTTCATTGTTAGTCTATTCCTGGTATGTTACAAATAAAGAACGCTCATTGTTAGTCTATTCCTGGATTGTAACCAACAAAGAACGTCTATTGTTAGTCTTATTCATGGTATGTTACAAATAAAGAACGCTCATTGTTAGTCTATTACTGGTATGTTACAAATAAAGAGCGTTCATCGTTAGTCTATAGCTGGTATGTTAAAAATAAAGAACGCTCATTGTTAGTCTATTCCTGGTATGTTACAAATAAAGAGCGATCATTGCTAGTCTATTCCAGGTATGTTACAAATAAAGAACGTTTATTGCTAATCTTATTCCTGGTATGTTACAAATAAAGAACGCTCATTTTTAGTTTTATTCCTGGTATGTTACAAATAAAGAGCGTTCATTGTTAGCCTATTCCTGGTATGTTACAAATAAAGAGCGTTTATTGTTTGTCTATTCCTGGTATGTAACCAACAAAGAACGTCCATTGTTAGTCTTATTCCTGGTATGTTACACATAAAGAGCGTTCATTGTTAGTATATTCATTGTTTGTTACCAATAAAGACCGTTCATTGTTAGTCTTATTCCTGGTATGTTACAAATAAATAACGCTCATTGTTAGTCTATTCCCGGTGTGTTACAAACAAAGAGCGTTCATTGTTAGTCTATACCTGGTATGATACAAATAAAGAGCGTTCATTGTTAGTCTACTCATTGTATATTACCAATAAAGAGCGTTCCTTGTTTGAAAATTCATGGTATGTTACAAATAAAGAACGCTCATTGTTAGTCTATTCCTGGTATGTTACAAATAAAGAACGCTCATTGTTAGTCTATTCCTGGTATGTTACAAATAAAGAACGCTCATTGTTCGTCTATTCATGGTATGTTACAAATAAAGAGCGTTCATCGTTAGTCTATTCCTGGTATGTTACAAATAAAGAACGCTCATTGTTAGTCTATTCCTGGTATGTTACAAATAAAGAGCGTTCATCGTTAGTCTATTCCTGGTATGTTACAAATAAAGAACGCTCATTGATTGTCTATTCCTGGTATGTTACAAATAAAGAACACTCATTGTTAGTCTATTCCTGGTATGTTATAAATAAAGAGCGTTCATTGTTAGTCTATTCATGATATATTACACATAAAGAACGCTCATTGTTAGTCTTACTCCTGGTATGTTACAAATAAAGAACGCTCATTGTTAGTCTTACTCCTGGTATGTTACAAATAAAGAGCGTTCATTGTTAGTCTTACTCCTGGTATGTTACAAATAAAGAGAGTTCATTGTTAGTCCATTCCTGGTATGTTACAAATAAAGAACCCTCATTGTTAGTCTATTCCTGGATTGTAACCAACAAAGAACGTCCATTGTTAGTCTTATTCATGGTATGTTACAAATAAAGAACGCTCATTGTTAGTCTATTCCTGGTATGTTACAAATAAAGAGCGTTCATCGTTAGTCTATTCCTGGTATGTTACAAATAAAGAACGCTCATTGTTAGTCTATTCCTGGTATGTTACAAATAAAGAGCGTTCATCGTTAGTCTATTCCTGGTATGTTATAAATAAAGAGCGTTCATTGTTAGTCTATTCATGATTTATTACACATAAAGAACGCTCATTGTTAGTCTTACTCCTGGTATGTTATAAATAAAGAACGCTCATTGTTAGTCTTACTCCTGGTATGTTACAAATAAAGAGCGTTCATTGTTAGTCTTACTCCTGGTATGTTACAAATAAAGAGAGTTCATTGTTAGTCTATTCCTGGTATGTTACAAATAAAGAACCCTCATTGTTAGTCTATTCCTGGTATGTTACAAATAAAGAGCGTTCATCGTTAGTCTATTCCTGGTATGTTACAAATAAAGAACGCTCATTGATTGTCTATTCCTGGTATGTTACAAATAAAGAACACTCATTGTTAGTCTATTCCTGGTATGTTATAAATAAAGAGCGTTCATTGTTAGTCTATTCATGATATATTACACATAAAGAACGCTCATTGTTAGTCTTACTCCTGGTATGTTACAAATAAAGAACGCTCATTGTTAGTCTTACTCCTGGTATGTTACAAATAAAGAGCGTTCATTGTTAGTCTTACTCCTGGTATGTTACAAATAAAGAGAGTTCATTGTTAGTCCATTCCTGGTATGTTACAAATAAAGAACCCTCATTGTTAGTCTATTCCTGGATTGTAACCAACAAAGAACGTCCATTGTTAGTCTTATTCATGGTATGTTACAAATAAAGAACGCTCATTGTTAGTCTATTCCTGGTATGTTACAAATAAAGAGCGTTCATCGTTAGTCTATTCCTGGTATGTTACAAATAAAGAACGCTCATTGTTAGTCTATTCCTGGTATGTTACAAATAAAGAGCGTTCATCGTTAGTCTATTCCTGGTCTGTTATAAATAAAGAGCGTTCATTGTTAGTCTATTCATGATTTATTACACATAAAGAACGCTCATTGTTAGTCTTACTCCTGGTATGTTACAAATAAAGAACGCTCATTGTTAGTCTTACTCCTGGTATGTTACAAATAAAGAGCGTTCATTGTTAGTCTTACTCCTGGTATGTTACAAATAAAGAGAGTTCATTGTTAGTCTATTCCTGGTATGTTACAAATAAAGAACCCTCATTGTTAGTCTATTCCTGGATTGTAACCAACAAAGAACGTCCATTGTTAGTCTTATTCATGGTATGTTACAAATAAAGAACGCTCATTGTTAGTCTATTCCTGGTATGTTACAAATAAAGAGCGTTCATCGTTAGTCTATTCCTGGTATGTTACAAATAAAGAACGCTCATTGTTAGTCTATTCCTGGTATGTTACAAATAAAGAGCGTTCATCGTTAGTCTATTCCTGGTATGTTACAAATAAAGAACGCTCATTGTTTGTCTATTCCTGGTATGTTAGAAATAAAGAACGCTCACCGTTAGTCTATTCCTGGTATGTTATAAATAAAGCGCGTTTATTGTTAGTCTATTCCTCGTTTGTTATAAATAAAGAGCTTTCATTGTTAGTCTATTCCTGATATATTACACATAAAGAACGCTCATTGTTAGTATTACTCCTGGTATGTTACAAATAAAGAGCGTTCATTGTTAGTCTTACTCCTGGTATGTTTCAAATAAAGAATGTTCATTGTTAGTCTATTCCTGGTATGTTACACACAAAGAGCGTTCATTGTCAGTCTACTCATTGTATATTACCAATAAAGAGCGTCCCTTGTTAGTATATTCATGGTATGTTACAAATAAAGATCGTTCATTGTTAGTCTTATTCCTGGTATGTTACAAATAAAGAGCGTTCATTGTTAGTCTTACACATTGTATGTTACAAATAAAGAGCGTTCACTGTTAGTCACCTCCTGACAAATAACCAATACTGAGCGTTCATTGTTAGTCTATTCCTGGTATGTTACCAATAAAGATCATTCATTGTTAGTCTTATTCCTGTGATGTTACAAATAAAGAGCGTTAATTGTTAGTCTATTCTTGGTATGTTACAAATAAAGAGCGTTCATTGTTAGTCTTACTCCTGGTATGTTACAAATAAAGAACGCTCATTGTTAGTCTATTCCTGGTATGTTATAAATAAAGAGCGTTCCTTGTTAGTATATTCATGGTATGTTACAAATAAAGATCGTGCATTGTTAGTCTTATTCCTGGTATGTTACACATAAAGAGCGTCCAGTGTTAGTCTACTCATTGTATATTACCAATAAAGAGCGTTCCTTGTTAGAAAATTCATGGTATGTTACAAATAAAGATCGTTCATTGTTAGTCTTATTCCTGGTATGTTACAAATAAAGAACGCTCATTGTTAGTCTATTCCTGGTATGTTACAAATAAAGAGCGTTAATTGTTAGTCTATTCCTGGTATGTAACCAACAAGGAACGTCCATTGTCAGTCTTACTCCTGGTATGTTACAAATAAAGAACGCTCATTGTTATATAGTCTATTCCTGGTATGTTACAAATAAAGAGCGTTCATTGTTAGTCTTACTCCTGGTATGTTACAAATAAAGAACGCTCATTGTTAGTCTATTCCAGGTATGTTACAAATAAAGAACGTTTATTGCTAATCTTATTCCTGGTATGTTACAAATAAAGAACGCTCATTGTTAGTTTTTTTTCTGGTATGTTACAAATAAAGAGCGTTCTCGTTAGTCTATTCCAGGTATGTTACAAATAAAGAACGCTCATTGTTTGTCTATTCCTGGTATGTTACAAATAAAGAACACTCATTGTTAGTCTATTCCAGGTATGTTATAAATAAAGAGCGTTCATTGTTAGTCTATTCCTGATATATTACACATAAAGAACGCTCATTGTTAGTCTTACTCCTGGTATGTTACAAATAAATAACGCTCATTTTTAGTCTTTCTCCTGGTATGTTACAAATCAAGAACGTTCATTGTTAGTCTTACTCCTGGTATGTGACAAATAAAGAGAGTTCATTGTTAGTCTATTCCTGGTATGTTACAAATAAAGAACGCTCATTGTTCGTCTATTCCTGGTATGTTACAAATAAAGAGCGTTCATCGTTAGTCTATTCCTGGTATGTTACAAATAAAGAACGCTCATTGTTAGTCTATTCCTGGCATGTTACACATAAAGAGCGTTCTCGTTAGTCTATTCCAGGTATGTTACAAATAAAGAACGCTCATTGTTCGTATATTCCTGGTATGTTACAAATAAAGAACACTCATTGTTAGTCTATTCCTGGTATGTTATAAATACAGAGCGTTCATTGTTAGTCTATTCCTGATATATTACACATACAGAACGCTCATTGTTAGTCTTACTCCTGGTATGTTACAAATACAGAACGCTCATTGTTAGTCTTACTCCTGGTATGTTACAAATCAAGAACGTTCATTGTTAGTCTTACTCCTGGTATGTGACAAATAAAGAGAGTTCATTGTTAGTCTATTCCTGGTATGTTACAAATAAAGAACGCTCATTGTTAGTCTATTCCTGGATTGTAACCAACAAAGAACGTCTATTGTTAGTCTTATTCATGGTATGTTACAAATAAAGAACGCTCATTGTTAGTCTATTACTGGTATGTTACAAATAAAGAGCGTTCATCGTTAGTCTATAGCTGGTATGTTAAAAATAAAGAACGCTCATTGTTAGTCTATTCCTGGTATGTTACAAATAAAGAGCGATCATTGCTAGTCTATTCCAGGTATGTTACAAATAAAGAACGTTTATTGCTAATCTTATTCCTGGTATGTTACAAATAAAGAACGCTCATTTTTAGTTTTATTCCTGGTATGTTACAAATAAAGAGCGTTCATTGTTAGTCTATTCCTGGTATGTTACAAATAAAGAGCGTTTATTGTTTGTCTATTCCTGGTATGTAACCAACAAAGAACGTCCATTGTTAGTCTTATTCCTGGTATGTTACACATAAAGAGCGTTCATTGTTAGTATATTCATTGTTTGTTACCAATAAAGACCGTTCATTGTTAGTCTTATTCCTGGTATGTTACAAATAAATAACGCTCATTGTTAGTCTATTCCCGGTGTGTTACAAACAAAGAGCGTTCATTGTTAGTCTATACCTGGTATGATACAAATAAAGAGCGTTCATTGTTAGTCTACTCATTGTATATTACCAATAAAGAGCGTTCCTTGTTTGAAAATTCATGGTATGTTACAAATAAAGAACGCTCATTGTTAGTCTATTCCTGGTATGTTACAAATAAAGAACGCTCATTGTTAGTCTATTCCTGGTTTGTTACAAATAAGGAACGCTCATTGTTCGTCTATTCATGGTATGTTACAAATAAAGAGCGTTCATCGTTAGTCTATTCCTGGTATGTTACAAATAAAGAACGCTCATTGTTAGTCTATTCCTGGTATGTTACAAATAAAGAGCGTTCATCGTTAGTCTATTCCTGGTATGTTACAAATAAAGAACGCTCATTGATTGTCTATTCCTGGTATGTTACAAATAAAGAACACTCATTGTTAGTCTATTCCTGGTATGTTATAAATAAAGAGCGTTCATTGTTAGTCTATTCATGATATATTACACATAAAGAACGCTCATTGTTAGTCTTACTCCTGGTATGTTACAAATAAAGAACGCTCATTGTTAGTCTTACTCCTGGTATGTTACAAATAAAGAGCGTTCATTGTTAGTCTTACTCCTGGTATGTTACAAATAAAGAGAGTTCATTGTTAGTCTATTCCTGGTATGTTACAAATAAAGAACCCTCATTGTTAGTCTATTCCTGGATTGTAACCAACAAAGAACGTCCATTGTTAGTCTTATTCATGGTATGTTACAAATAAAGAACGCTCATTGTTAGTCTATTCCTGGTATGTTACAAATAAAGAGCGTTCATCGTTAGTCTATTCCTGGTATGTTACAAATAAAGAACGCTCATTGTTAGTCTATTCCTGGTATGTTACAAATAAAGAGCGTTCATCGTTAGTCTATTCCTGGTATGTTACAAATAAAGAACGCTCATTGTTTGTCTATTCCTGGTATGTTACAAATAAAGAACGCTCACCGTTAGTCTATTCCTGGTATGTTATAAATAAAGAGCGTTTATTGTTAGTCTATTCCTCGTTTGTTATAAATAAAGAGCTTTCATTGTTAGTCTATTCCTGATATATTACACATAAAGAACGCTCATTGTTAGTATTACTCCTGGTATGTTACAAATAAAGAGCGTTCATTGTTAGTCTTACTCCTGGTATGTTTCAAATAAAGAATGTTCATTGTTAGTCTATTCCTGGTATGTTACACACAAAGAGCGTTCATTGTCAGTCTACTCATTGTATATTACCAATAAAGAGCGTCCCTTGTTAGTATATTCATGGTATGTTACAAATAAAGATCGTTCATTGTTAGTCTTATTCCTGGTATGTTACAAATAAAGAGCGTTCATTGTTAGTCTTACACATTGTATGTTACAAATAAAGAGCGTTCACTGTTAGTCACCTCCTGACAAATAACCAATACTGAGCGTTCATTGTTAGTCTATTCCTGGTATGTTACCAATAAAGATCATTCATTGTTAGTCTTATTCCTGTGATGTTACAAATAAAGAGCGTTAATTGTTAGTCTATTCTTGGTATGTTACAAATAAAGAGCGTTCATTGTTAGTCTTACTCCTGGTATGTTACAAATAAAGAACGCTCATTGTTAGTCTATTCCTGGTATGTTATAAATAAAGAGCGTTCCTTGTTAGTATATTCATGGTATGTTACAAATGAAGATCGTGCATTGTTAGTCTTATTCCTGGTATGTTACACATAAAGAGCGTTCAGTGTTAGTCTACTCATTGTATATTACCAATAAAGAGCGTTCCTTGTTAGAAAATTCATGGTATGTTACAAATAAAGATCGTTCATTGTTAGTCTTATTCCTGGTATGTTACAAATAAAGAACGCTCATTGTTAGTCTATTCCTGGTATGTTACAAATAAAGAGCGTTAATTGTTAGTCTATTCCTGGTATGTAACCAACAAGGAACGTCCATTGTTAGTCTTACTCCTGGTATGTTACAAATAAAGAACGCTCATTGTTATATAGTCTATTCCTGGTATGTTACAAATAAAGAGCGTTCATTGTTAGTCTTACTCCTGGTATGTTACAAATAAAGAACGCTCATTGTTAGTCTATTCCAGGTATGTTACAAATAAAGAACGTTTATTGCTAATCTTATTCCTGGTATGTTACAAATAAAGAACGCTCATTGTTAGTTTTTTTTCTGGTATGTTACAAATAAAGAGCGTTCTCGTTAGTCTATTCCAGGTATGTTACAAATAAAGAACGCTCATTGTTTGTCTATTCCTGGTATGTTACAAATAAAGAACACTCATTGTTAGTCTATTCCAGGTATGTTATAAATAAAGAGCGTTCATTGTTAGTCTATTCCTGATATATTACACATAAAGAACGCTCATTGTTAGTCTTACTCCTGGTATGTTACAAATAAATAACGCTCATTGTTAGTCTTTCTCCTGGTATGTTACAAATCAAGAACGTTCATTGTTAGTCTTACTCCTGGTATGTGACAAATAAAGAGAGTTCATTGTTAGTCTATTCCTGGTATGTTACAAATAAAGAACGCTCATTGTTCGTCTATTCCTGGTATGTTACAAATAAAGAGCGTTCATCATTAGTCTATTCCTGGTATGTTACAAATAAAGAACGCTCATTGTTAGTCTATTCCTGGCATGTTACACATACAGAGCGTTCTCGTTAGTCTATTCCAGGTATGTTACAAATAAAGAACGCTCATTGTTCGTATATTCCTGGTATGTTACAAATAAAGAACACTCATTGTTAGTCTATTCCTGGTATGTTATAAATACAGAGCGTTCATTGTTAGTCTATTCCTGATATATTACACATACAGAACGCTCATTGTTAGTCTTACTCCTGGTATGTTACAAATACAGAACGCTCATTGTTAGTCTTACTCCTGGTATGTTACAAATCAAGAACGTTCATTGTTAGTCTTACTCCTGGTATGTGACAAATAAAGAGAGTTCATTGTTAGTCTATTCCTGGTATGTTACAAATAAAGAACGCTCATTGTTAGTCTATTCCTGGATTGTAACCAACAAAGAACGTCTATTGTTAGTCTTATTCATGGTATGTTACAAATAAAGAACGCTCATTGTTAGTCTATTACTGGTATGTTACAAATAAAGAGCGTTCATCGTTAGTCTATAGCTGGTATGTTAAAAATAAAGAACGCTCATTGTTAGTCTATTCCTGGTATGTTACAAATAAAGAGCGTTCATCGTTAGTCTATTCCTGGTATGTTACAAATAAAGAACGCTCATTACACATAAAGAACGCTCATTGTTAGTCTTACTCCTGGTATGTTACAAATAAAGAGCGTTCATTGTTAGTCTTACTCCTGGTATGTTACAAATACAGAATGTTCATTGTTAGTCTATTCCTGGTATGTTACAAATCAAGAGCGTTCATTGTTAGTCTATTCCTGTTATGTTACAAATAAAGAACGCTCATTGTTATATAGTCTATTCCTAGTATGTTACAAATAAAGAGCGTTCATTGTTAGTCTTACTCCTGGTATGTTACAAATAAAGAGCGTTCATTGTTAGTCTTACTCCTGGTATGTTACAAATACAGAATGTTCATTGTTAGTCTATTCCTGGTATGTTACAAATCAAGAGCGTTCATTCTTAGTCTATTCCTGTTATGTTACAAATAAAGAACGCTCAATGTTATATAGTCTATTCCTAGTATGTTACAAATAAAGAGCGTTCATTGTTAGTCTTACTCCTGGTATGTTACAAATAAAGAACGCTCATTGTTAGTCTATTCCTGGTATGTTATAAATAAAGAGCGTTCATTGTTAGTCTTACTTCTGGTATGTTACCAATACAGAACGCTCATTGTTAGTCTTATTCCTGGTATGTTACAAATAAAGAGCGTTCATTGTTAGTCTATTCCTGGTATGTTACCAATAAAGCTCATTCATTGTTAGTCTTATTCCTGTGATGTTACAAATAAAGAGCGTTCATTGTTAGTCTATTCCTGATATATTACACATACAGAACGCTCATTGTTAGTCTTACTCCTGGTATGTTACAAATACAGAACGCTCATTGTTAGTCTTACTCCTGGTATGTTACAAATCAAGAACGTTCATTGTTAGTCTTACTCCTGGTATGTGACAAATAAAGAGAGTTCATTGTTAGTCTATTCCTGGTATGTTACAAATAAAGAACGCTCATTGTTAGTCTATTCCTGGATTGTAACCAACAAAGAACGTCTATTGTTAGTCTTATTCATGGTATGTTACAAATAAAGAACGCTCATTGTTAGTCTATTACTGGTATGTTACAAATAAAGAGCGTTCATCGTTAGTCTATAGCTGGTATGTTAAAAATAAAGAACGCTCATTGTTAGTCTATTCCTGGTATGTTACAAATAAAGAACACTCATTGTTAGTCTATTCCTGGTATGTTATAAATAAAGAGCGTTCATTGTTAGTCTATTCATGATTTATTACACATAAAGAACGCTCATTGTTAGTCTTACTCCTGGTATGTTACAAATAAAGAACGCTCATTGTTAGTCTTACTCCTGGTATGTTACAAATAAAGAGCGTTCATTGTTAGTCTTACTCCTGGTATGTTACAAATAAAGAGAGTTCATTGTTAGTCTATTCCTGGTATGTTACAAATAAAGAACCCTCATTGTTAGTCTATTCCTGGATTGTAACCAACAAAGAACGTCCATTGTTAGTCTTATTCATGGTATGTTACAAATAAAGAACGCTCATTGTTAGTCTATTCCTGGTATGTTACAAATAAAGAGCGTTCATCGTTAGTCTATTCCTGGTATGTTACAAATAAAGAACGCTCATTGTTAGTCTATTCCTGGTATGTTACAAATAAAGAGCGTTCATCGTTAGTCTATTCCTGGTATGTTACAAATAAAGAACGCTCATTGTTTGTCTATTCCTGGTATGTTAGAAATAAAGAACGCTCACCGTTAGTCTATTCCTGGTATGTTATAAATAAAGCGCGTTTATTGTTAGTCTATTCCTCGTTTGTTATAAATAAAGAGCTTTCATTGTTAGTCTATTCCTGATATATTACACATAAAGAACGCTCATTGTTAGTATTACTCCTGGTATGTTACAAATAAAGAGCGTTCATTGTTAGTCTTACTCCTGGTATGTTTCAAATAAAGAATGTTCATTGTTAGTCTATTCCTGGTATGTTACACACAAAGAGCGTTCATTGTCAGTCTACTCATTGTATATTACCAATAAAGAGCGTCCCTTGTTAGTATATTCATGGTATGTTACAAATAAAGATCGTTCATTGTTAGTCTTATTCCTGGTATGTTACAAATAAAGAGCGTTCATTGTTAGTCTTACACATTGTATGTTACAAATAAAGAGCGTTCACTGTTAGTCACCTCCTGACAAATAACCAATACTGAGCGTTCATTGTTAGTCTATTCCTGGTATGTTACCAATAAAGATCATTCATTGTTAGTCTTATTCCTGTGATGTTACAAATAAAGAGCGTCAATTGTTAGTCTATTCTTGGTATGTTACAAATAAAGAGCGTTCATTGTTAGTCTTACTCCTGGTATGTTACAAATAAAGAACGCTCATTGTTAGTCTATTCCTGGTATGTTATAAATAAAGAGCGTTCCTTGTTAGTATATTCATGGTATGTTACAAATAAAGATCGTGCATTGTTAGTCTTATTCCTGGTATGTTACACATAAAGAGCGTTCAGTGTTAGTCTACTCATTGTATATTACCAATAAAGAGCGTTCCTTGTTAGAAAATTCATGGTATGTTACAAATAAAGATCGTTCATTGTTAGTCTTATTCCTGGTATGTTACAAATAAAGAACGCTCATTGTTAGTCTATTCCTGGTATGTTACAAATAAAGAGCGTTAATTGTTAGTCTATTCCTGGTATGTAACCAACAAGGAACGTCCATTGTCAGTCTTACTCCTGGTATGTTACAAATAAAGAACGCTCATTGTTATATAGTCTATTCCTGGTATGTTACAAATAAAGAGCGTTCATTGTTAGTCTTACTCCTGGTATGTTACAAATAAAGAACGCTCATTGTTAGTCTATTCCAGGTATGTTACAAATAAAGAACGTTTATTGCTAATCTTATTCCTGGTATGTTACAAATAAAGAACGCTCATTGTTAGTTTTTTTTCTGGTATGTTACAAATAAAGAGCGTTCTCGTTAGTCTATTCCAGGTATGTTACAAATAAAGAACGCTCATTGTTTGTCTATTCCTGGTATGTTACAAATAAAGAACACTCATTGTTAGTCTATTCCAGGTATGTTGTAAATAAAGAGCGTTCATTGTTAGTCTATTCCTGATATATTACACATAAAGAACGCTCATTGTTAGTCTTACTCCTGGTATGTTACAAATAAATAACGCTCATTGTTAGTCTTTCTCCTGGTATGTTACAAATCAAGAACGTTCATTGTTAGTCTTACTCCTGGTATGTGACAAATAAAGAGAGTTCATTGTTAGTCTATTCCTGGTATGTTACAAATAAAGAACGCTCATTGTTCGTCTATTCCTGGTATGTTACAAATAAAGAGCGTTCATCGTTAGTCTATTCCTGGTATGTTACAAATAAAGAACGCTCATTGTTAGTCTATTCCTGGCATGTTACACATAAAGAGCGTTCTCGTTAGTCTATTCCAGGTATGTTACAAATAAAGAACGCTCATTGTTCGTATATTCCTGGTATGTTACAAATAAAGAACACTCATTGTTAGTCTATTCCTGGTATGTTATAAATACAGAGCGTTCATTGTTAGTCTATTCCTGATATATTACACATACAGAACGCTCATTGTTAGTCTTACTCCTGGTATGTTACAAATACAGAACGCTCATTGTTAGTCTTACTCCTGGTATGTTACAAATCAAGAACGTTCATTGTTAGTCTTACTCCTGGTATGTGACAAATAAAGAGAGTTCATTGTTAGTCTATTCCTGGTATGTTACAAATAAAGAACGCTCATTGTTAGTCTATTCCTGGATTGTAACCAACAAAGAACGTCTATTGTTAGTCTTATTCATGGTATGTTACAAATAAAGAACGCTCATTGTTAGTCTTACTCCTGGTATGTTACAAATAAAGAGCGTTCATTGTTAGTCTTACTCCTGGTATGTTACAAATAAAGAGAGTTCATTGTTAGTCTATTCCTGGTATGTTACAAATAAAGAACCCTCATTGTTAGTCTATTCCTGGATTGTAACCAACAAAGAACGTCCATTGTTAGTCTTATTCATGGTATGTTACAAATAAAGAACGCTCATTGTTAGTCTATTCCTGGTATGTTACAAATAAAGAGCGTTCATCGTTAGTCTATGCCTGGTATGTTACAAATAAAGAACGCTCATTGTTAGTCTATTCCTGGTATGTTACAAATAAAGAGCGTTCATCGTTAGTCTATTCCTGGTATGTTACAAATAAAGAACGCACATTGTTTGTCTATTCCTGGTATGTTAGAAATAAAGAACGCTCACCGTTAGTCTATTCCTGGTATGTTATAAATAAAGCGCGTTTATTGTTAGTCTATTCCTCGTTTGTTATAAATAAAGAGCTTTCATTGTTAGTCTATTCCTGATATATTACACATAAAGAACGCTCATTGTTAGTATTACTCCTGGTATGTTACAAATAAAGAGCGTTCATTGTTAGTCTTACTCCTGGTATGTTTCAAATAAAGAATGTTCATTGTTAGTCTATTCCTGGTATGTTACACACAAAGAGCGTTCATTGTCAGTCTACTCATTGTATATTACCAATAAAGAGCGTCCCTTGTTAGTATATTCATGGTATGTTACAAATAAAGATCGTTCATTGTTAGTCTTATTCCTGGTATGTTACAAATAAAGAGCGTTCATTGTTAGTCTTACACATTGTATGTTACAAATAAAGAGCGTTCACTGTTAGTCACCTCCTGACAAATAACCAATACTGAGCGTTCATTGTTAGTCTATTCCTGGTATGTTACCAATAAAGATCATTCATTGTTAGTCTTATTCCTGTGATGTTACAAATAAAGAGCGTTAATTGTTAGTCTATTCTTGGTATGTTACAAATAAAGAGCGTTCATTGTTAGTCTTACTCCTGGTATGTTACAAATAAAGAACGCTCATTGTTAGTCTATTCCTGGTATGTTATAAATAAAGAGCGTTCCTTGTTAGTATATTCATGGTATGTTACAAATAAAGATCGTGCATTGTTAGTCTTATTCCTGGTATGTTACACATAAAGAGCGTCCAGTGTTAGTCTACTCATTGTATATTACCAATAAAGAGCGTTCCTTGTTAGAAAATTCATGGTATGTTACAAATAAAGATCGTTCATTGTTAGTCTTATTCCTGGTATGTTACAAATAAAGAACGCTCATTGTTAGTCTATTCCTGGTATGTTACAAATAAAGAGCGTTAATTGTTAGTCTATTCCTGGTATGTAACCAACAAGGAACGTCCATTGTCAGTCTTACTCCTGGTATGTTACAAATAAAGAACGCTCATTGTTATATAGTCTATTCCTGGTATGTTACAAATAAAGAGCGTTCATTGTTAGTCTTACTCCTGGTATGTTACAAATAAAGAACGCTCATTGTTAGTCTATTCCAGGTATGTTACAAATAAAGAACGTTTATTGCTAATCTTATTCCTGGTATGTTACAAATAAAGAACGCTCATTGTTAGTTTTTTTTCTGGTATGTTACAAATAAAGAGCGTTCTCGTTAGTCTATTCCAGGTATGTTACAAATAAAGAACGCTCATTGTTTGTCTATTCCTGGTATGTTACAAATAAAGAACACTCATTGTTAGTCTATTCCAGGTATGTTATAAATAAAGAGCGTTCATTGTTAGTCTATTCCTGATATATTACACATAAAGAACGCTCATTGTTAGTCTTACTCCTGGTATGTTACAAATAAATAACGCTCATTTTTAGTCTTTCTCCTGGTATGTTACAAATCAAGAACGTTCATTGTTAGTCTTACTCCTGGTATGTGACAAATAAAGAGAGTTCATTGTTAGTCTATTCCTGGTATGTTACAAATAAAGAACGCTCATTGTTCGTCTATTCCTGGTATGTTACAAATAAAGAGCGTTCATCGTTAGTCTATTCCTGGTATGTTACAAATAAAGAACGCTCATTGTTAGTCTATTCCTGGCATGTTACACATAAAGAGCGTTCTCGTTAGTCTATTCCAGGTATGTTACAAATAAAGAACGCTCATTGTTCGTATATTCCTGGTATGTTACAAATAAAGAACACTCATTGTTAGTCTATTCCTGGTATGTTATAAATACAGAGCGTTCATTGTTAGTCTATTCCTGATATATTACACATACAGAACGCTCATTGTTAGTCTTACTCCTGGTATGTTACAAATACAGAACGCTCATTGTTAGTCTTACTCCTGGTATGTTACAAATCAAGAACGTTCATTGTTAGTCTTACTCCTGGTATGTGACAAATAAAGAGAGTTCATTGTTAGTCTATTCCTGGTATGTTACAAATAAAGAACGCTCATTGTTAGTCTATTCCTGGATTGTAACCAACAAAGAACGTCTATTGTTAGTCTTATTCATGGTATGTTACAAATAAAGAACGCTCATTGTTAGTCTATTACTGGTATGTTACAAATAAAGAGCGTTCATCGTTAGTCTATAGCTGGTATGTTAAAAATAAAGAACGCTCATTGTTAGTCTATTCCTGGTATGTTACAAATAAAGAGCGATCATTGCTAGTCTATTCCAGGTATGTTACAAATAAAGAACGTTTATTGCTAATCTTATTCCTGGTATGTTACAAATAAAGAACGCTCATTTTTAGTTTTATTCCTGGTATGTTACAAATAAAGAGCGTTCATTGTTAGTCTATTCCTGGTATGTTACAAATAAAGAGCGTTTATTGTTTGTCTATTCCTGGTATGTAACCAACAAAGAACGTCCATTGTTAGTCTTATTCCTGGTATGTTACACATAAAGAGCGTTCATTGTTAGTATATTCATTGTTTGTTACCAATAAAGACCGTTCATTGTTAGTCTTATTCCTGGTATGTTACAAATAAATAACGCTCATTGTTAGTCTATTCCCGGTGTGTTACAAACAAAGAGCGTTCATTGTTAGTCTATACCTGGTATGATACAAATAAAGAGCGTTCATTGTTAGTCTACTCATTGTATATTACCAATAAAGAGCGTTCCTTGTTTGAAAATTCATGGTATGTTACAAATAAAGAACGCTCATTGTTAGTCTATTCCTGGTATGTTACAAATAAAGAACGCTCATTGTTAGTCTATTCCTGGTTTGTTACAAATAAGGAACGCTCATTGTTCGTCTATTCATGGTATGTTACAAATAAAGAGCGTTCATCGTTAGTCTATTCCTGGTATGTTACAAATAAAGAACGCTCATTGTTAGTCTATTCCTGGTATGTTACAAATAAAGAGCGTTCATCGTTAGTCTATTCCTGGTATGTTACAAATAAAGAACGCTCATTGATTGTCTATTCCTGGTATGTTACAAATAAAGAACACTCATTGTTAGTCTATTCCTGGTATGTTATAAATAAAGAGCGTTCATTGTTAGTCTATTCATGATATATTACACATAAAGAACGCTCATTGTTAGTCTTACTCCTGGTATGTTACAAATAAAGAACGCTCATTGTTAGTCTTACTCCTGGTATGTTACAAATAAAGAGCGTTCATTGTTAGTCTTACTCCTGGTATGTTACAAATAAAGAGAGTTCATTGTTAGTCTATTCCTGGTATGTTACAAATAAAGAACCCTCATTGTTAGTCTATTCCTGGATTGTAACCAACAAAGAACGTCCATTGTTAGTCTTATTCATGGTATGTTACAAATAAAGAACGCTCATTGTTAGTCTATTCCTGGTATGTTACAAATAAAGAGCGTTCATCGTTAGTCTATTCCTGGTATGTTACAAATAAAGAACGCTCATTGTTAGTCTATTCCTGGTATGTTACAAATAAAGAGCGTTCATCGTTAGTCTATTCCTGGTATGTTACAAATAAAGAACGCTCATTGTTTGTCTATTCCTGGTATGTTACAAATAAAGAACGCTCACCGTTAGTCTATTCCTGGTATGTTATAAATAAAGAGCGTTTATTGTTAGTCTATTCCTCGTTTGTTATAAATAAAGAGCTTTCATTGTTAGTCTATTCCTGATATATTACACATAAAGAACGCTCATTGTTAGTATTACTCCTGGTATGTTACAAATAAAGAGCGTTCATTGTTAGTCTTACTCCTGGTATGTTTCAAATAAAGAATGTTCATTGTTAGTCTATTCCTGGTATGTTACACACAAAGAGCGTTCATTGTCAGTCTACTCATTGTATATTACCAATAAAGAGCGTCCCTTGTTAGTATATTCATGGTATGTTACAAATAAAGATCGTTCATTGTTAGTCTTATTCCTGGTATGTTACAAATAAAGAGCGTTCATTGTTAGTCTTACACATTGTATGTTACAAATAAAGAGCGTTCACTGTTAGTCACCTCCTGACAAATAACCAATACTGAGCGTTCATTGTTAGTCTATTCCTGGTATGTTACCAATAAAGATCATTCATTGTTAGTCTTATTCCTGTGATGTTACAAATAAAGAGCGTTAATTGTTAGTCTATTCTTGGTATGTTACAAATAAAGAGCGTTCATTGTTAGTCTTACTCCTGGTATGTTACAAATAAAGAACGCTCATTGTTAGTCTATTCCTGGTATGTTATAAATAAAGAGCGTTCCTTGTTAGTATATTCATGGTATGTTACAAATGAAGATCGTGCATTGTTAGTCTTATTCCTGGTATGTTACACATAAAGAGCGTTCAGTGTTAGTCTACTCATTGTATATTACCAATAAAGAGCGTTCCTTGTTAGAAAATTCATGGTATGTTACAAATAAAGATCGTTCATTGTTAGTCTTATTCCTGGTATGTTACAAATAAAGAACGCTCATTGTTAGTCTATTCCTGGTATGTTACAAATAAAGAGCGTTAATTGTTAGTCTATTCCTGGTATGTAACCAACAAGGAACGTCCATTGTTAGTCTTACTCCTGGTATGTTACAAATAAAGAACGCTCATTGTTATATAGTCTATTCCTGGTATGTTACAAATAAAGAGCGTTCATTGTTAGTCTTACTCCTGGTATGTTACAAATAAAGAACGCTCATTGTTAGTCTATTCCAGGTATGTTACAAATAAAGAACGTTTATTGCTAATCTTATTCCTGGTATGTTACAAATAAAGAACGCTCATTGTTAGTTTTTTTTCTGGTATGTTACAAATAAAGAGCGTTCTCGTTAGTCTATTCCAGGTATGTTACAAATAAAGAACGCTCATTGTTTGTCTATTCCTGGTATGTTACAAATAAAGAACACTCATTGTTAGTCTATTCCAGGTATGTTATAAATAAAGAGCGTTCATTGTTAGTCTATTCCTGATATATTACACATAAAGAACGCTCATTGTTAGTCTTACTCCTGGTATGTTACAAATAAATAACGCTCATTGTTAGTCTTTCTCCTGGTATGTTACAAATCAAGAACGTTCATTGTTAGTCTTACTCCTGGTATGTGACAAATAAAGAGAGTTCATTGTTAGTCTATTCCTGGTATGTTACAAATAAAGAACGCTCATTGTTCGTCTATTCCTGGTATGTTACAAATAAAGAGCGTTCATCATTAGTCTATTCCTGGTATGTTACAAATAAAGAACGCTCATTGTTAGTCTATTCCTGGCATGTTACACATACAGAGCGTTCTCGTTAGTCTATTCCAGGTATGTTACAAATAAAGAACGCTCATTGTTCGTATATTCCTGGTATGTTACAAATAAAGAACACTCATTGTTAGTCTATTCCTGGTATGTTATAAATACAGAGCGTTCATTGTTAGTCTATTCCTGATATATTACACATACAGAACGCTCATTGTTAGTCTTACTCCTGGTATGTTACAAATACAGAACGCTCATTGTTAGTCTTACTCCTGGTATGTTACAAATCAAGAACGTTCATTGTTAGTCTTACTCCTGGTATGTGACAAATAAAGAGAGTTCATTGTTAGTCTATTCCTGGTATGTTACAAATAAAGAACGCTCATTGTTAGTCTATTCCTGGATTGTAACCAACAAAGAACGTCTATTGTTAGTCTTATTCATGGTATGTTACAAATAAAGAACGCTCATTGTTAGTCTATTACTGGTATGTTACAAATAAAGAGCGTTCATCGTTAGTCTATAGCTGGTATGTTAAAAATAAAGAACGCTCATTGTTAGTCTATTCCTGGTATGTTACAAATAAAGAGCGTTCATCGTTAGTCTATTCCTGGTATGTTACAAATAAAGAACGCTCATTACACATAAAGAACGCTCATTGTTAGTCTTACTCCTGGTATGTTACAAATAAAGAGCGTTCATTGTTAGTCTTACTCCTGGTATGTTACAAATACAGAATGTTCATTGTTAGTCTATTCCTGGTATGTTACAAATCAAGAGCGTTCATTGTTAGTCTATTCCTGTTATGTTACAAATAAAGAACGCTCATTGTTATATAGTCTATTCCTAGTATGTTACAAATAAAGAGCGTTCATTGTTAGTCTTACTCCTGGTATGTTACAAATAAAGAGCGTTCATTGTTAGTCTTACTCCTGGTATGTTACAAATACAGAATGTTCATTGTTAGTCTATTCCTGGTATGTTACAAATCAAGAGCGTTCATTCTTAGTCTATTCCTGTTATGTTACAAATAAAGAACGCTCAATGTTATATAGTCTATTCCTAGTATGTTACAAATAAAGAGCGTTCATTGTTAGTCTTACTCCTGGTATGTTACAAATAAAGAACGCTCATTGTTAGTCTATTCCTGGTATGTTATAAATAAAGAGCGTTCATTGTTAGTCTTACTTCTGGTATGTTACCAATACAGAACGCTCATTGTTAGTCTTATTCCTGGTATGTTACAAATAAAGAGCGTTCATTGTTAGTCTATTCCTGGTATGTTACCAATAAAGCTCATTCATTGTTAGTCTTATTCCTGTGATGTTACAAATAAAGAGCGTTCATTGTTAGTCTATTCCTGATATATTACACATACAGAACGCTCATTGTTAGTCTTACTCCTGGTATGTTACAAATACAGAACGCTCATTGTTAGTCTTACTCCTGGTATGTTACAAATCAAGAACGTTCATTGTTAGTCTTACTCCTGGTATGTCACAAATAAAGAGAGTTCATTGTTAGTCTATTCCTGGTATGTTACAAATAAAGAACGCTCATTGTTAGTCTATTCCTGGATTGTAACCAACAAAGAACGTCTATTGTTAGTCTTATTCATGGTATGTTACAAATAAAGAACGCTCATTGTTAGTCTATTACTGGTATGTTACAAATAAAGAGCGTTCATCGTTAGTCTATAGCTGGTATGTTAAAAATAAAGAACGCTCATTGTTAGTCTATTCCTGGTATGTTACAAATAAAGAACACTCATTGTTAGTCTATTCCTGGTATGTTATAAATAAAGAGCGTTCATTGTTAGTCTATTCATGATTTATTACACATAAAGAACGCTCATTGTTAGTCTTACTCCTGGTATGTTACAAATAAAGAACGCTCATTGTTAGTCTTACTCCTGGTATGTTACAAATAAAGAGCGTTCATTGTTAGTCTTACTCCTGGTATGTTACAAATAAAGAGAGTTCATTGTTAGTCTATTCCTGGTATGTTACAAATAAAGAACCCTCATTGTTAGTCTATTCCTGGATTGTAACCAACAAAGAACGTCCATTGTTAGTCTTATTCATGGTATGTTACAAATAAAGAACGCTCATTGTTAGTCTATTCCTGGTATGTTACAAATAAAGAGCGTTCATCGTTAGTCTATTCCTGGTATGTTACAAATAAAGAACGCTCATTGTTAGTCTATTCCTGGTATGTTACAAATAAAGAGCGTTCATCGTTAGTCTATTCCTGGTATGTTACAAATAAAGAACGCTCATTGTTTGTCTATTCCTGGTATGTTAGAAATAAAGAACGCTCACCGTTAGTCTATTCCTGGTATGTTATAAATAAAGCGCGTTTATTGTTAGTCTATTCCTCGTTTGTTATAAATAAAGAGCTTTCATTGTTAGTCTATTCCTGATATATTACACATAAAGAACGCTCATTGTTAGTATTACTCCTGGTATGTTACAAATAAAGAGCGTTCATTGTTAGTCTTACTCCTGGTATGTTTCAAATAAAGAATGTTCATTGTTAGTCTATTCCTGGTATGTTACACACAAAGAGCGTTCATTGTCAGTCTACTCATTGTATATTACCAATAAAGAGCGTCCCTTGTTAGTATATTCATGGTATGTTACAAATAAAGATCGTTCATTGTTAGTCTTATTCCTGGTATGTTACAAATAAAGAGCGTTCATTGTTAGTCTTACACATTGTATGTTACAAATAAAGAGCGTTCACTGTTAGTCACCTCCTGACAAATAACCAATACTGAGCGTTCATTGTTAGTCTATTCCTGGTATGTTACCAATAAAGATCATTCATTGTTAGTCTTATTCCTGTGATGTTACAAATAAAGAGCGTTAATTGTTAGTCTATTCTTGGTATGTTACAAATAAAGAGCGTTCATTGTTAGTCTTACTCCTGGTATGTTACAAATAAAGAACACTCATTGTTAGTCTATTCCTGGTATGTTATAAATAAAGAGCGTTCCTTGTTAGTATATTCATGGTATGTTACAAATAAAGATCGTGCATTGTTAGTCTTATTCCTGGTATGTTACACATAAAGAGCGTTCAGTGTTAGTCTACTCATTGTATATTACCAATAAAGAGCGTTCCTTGTTAGAAAATTCATGGTATGTTACAAATAAAGATCGTTCATTGTTAGTCTTATTCCTGGTATGTTACAAATAAAGAACGCTCATTGTTAGTCTATTCCTGGTATGTTACAAATAAAGAGCGTTAATTGTTAGTCTATTCCTGGTATGTAACCAACAAGGAACGTCCATTGTCAGTCTTACTCCTGGTATGTTACAAATAAAGAACGCTCATTGTTATATAGTCTATTCCTGGTATGTTACAAATAAAGAGCGTTCATTGTTAGTCTTACTCCTGGTATGTTACAAATAAAGAACGCTCATTGTTAGTCTATTCCAGGTATGTTACAAATAAAGAACGTTTATTGCTAATCTTATTCCTGGTATGTTACAAATAAAGAACGCTCATTGTTAGTTTTTTTTTCTGGTATGTTACAAATAAAGAGCGTTCTCGTTAGTCTATTCCAGGTATGTTACAAATAAAGAACGCTCATTGTTTGTCTATTCCTGGTATGTTACAAATAAAGAACACTCATTGTTAGTCTATTCCAGGTATGTTGTAAATAAAGAGCGTTCATTGTTAGTCTATTCCTGATATATTACACATAAAGAACGCTCATTGTTAGTCTTACTCCTGGTATGTTACAAATAAATAACGCTCATTGTTAGTCTTTCTCCTGGTATGTTACAAATCAAGAACGTTCATTGTTAGTCTTACTCCTGGTATGTGACAAATAAAGAGAGTTCATTGTTAGTCTATTCCTGGTATGTTACAAATAAAGAACGCTCATTGTTCGTCTATTCCTGGTATGTTACAAATAAAGAGCGTTCATCGTTAGTCTATTCCTGGTATGTTACAAATAAAGAACGCTCATTGTTAGTCTATTCCTGGCATGTTACACATAAAGAGCGTTCTCGTTAGTCTATTCCAGGTATGTTACAAATAAAGAACGCTCATTGTTCGTATATTCCTGGTATGTTACAAATAAAGAACACTCATTGTTAGTCTATTCCTGGTATGTTATAAATACAGAGCGTTCATTGTTAGTCTATTCCTGATATATTACACATACAGAACGCTCATTGTTAGTCTTACTCCTGGTATGTTACAAATACAGAACGCTCATTGTTAGTCTTACTCCTGGTATGTTACAAATCAAGAACGTTCATTGTTAGTCTTACTCCTGGTATGTGACAAATAAAGAGAGTTCATTGTTAGTCTATTCCTGGTATGTTACAAATAAAGAACGCTCATTGTTAGTCTATTCCTGGATTGTAACCAACAAAGAACGTCTATTGTTAGTCTTATTCATGGTATGTTACAAATAAAGAACGCTCATTGTTAGTCTATTACTGGTATGTTACAAATAAAGAGCGTTCATCGTTAGTCTATAGCTGGTATGTTAAAAATAAAGAACGCTCATTGTTAGTCTATTCCTGGTATGTTACAAATAAAGAGCGATCATTGCTAGTCTATTCCAGGTATGTTACAAATAAAGAACGTTTATTGCTAATCTTATTCCTGGTATGTTACAAATAAAGAACGCTCATTTTTAGTTTTATTCCTGGTATGTTACAAATAAAGAGCGTTCATTGTTAGCCTATTCCTGGTATGTTACAAATAAAGAGCGTTTATTGTTTGTCTATTCCTGGTATGTAACCAACAAAGAACGTCCATTGTTAGTCTTATTCCTGGTATGTTACACATAAAGAGCGTTCATTGTTAGTATATTCATTGTTTGTTACCAATAAAGACCGTTCATTGTTAGTCTTATTCCTGGTATGTTACAAATAAATAACGCTCATTGTTAGTCTATTCCCGGTGTGTTACAAACAAAGAGCGTTCATTGTTAGTCTATACCTGGTATGATACAAATAAAGAGCGTTCATTGTTAGTCTACTCATTGTATATTACCAATAAAGAGCGTTCCTTGTTTGAAAATTCATGGTATGTTACAAATAAAGAACGCTCATTGTTAGTCTATTCCTGGTATGTTACAAATAAAGAACGCTCATTGTTAGTCTATTCCTGGTATGTTACAAATAAAGAACGCTCATTGTTCGTCTATTCATGGTATGTTACAAATAAAGAGCGTTCATCGTTAGTCTATTCCTGGTATGTTACAAATAAAGAACGCTCATTGTTAGTCTATTCCTGGTATGTTACAAATAAAGAGCGTTCATCGTTAGTCTATTCCTGGTATGTTACAAATAAAGAACGCTCATTGATTGTCTATTCCTGGTATGTTACAAATAAAGAACACTCATTGTTAGTCTATTCCTGGTATGTTATAAATAAAGAGCGTTCATTGTTAGTCTATTCATGATATATTACACATAAAGAACGCTCATTGTTAGTCTTACTCCTGGTATGTTACAAATAAAGAACGCTCATTGTTAGTCTTACTCCTGGTATGTTACAAATAAAGAGCGTTCATTGTTAGTCTTACTCCTGGTATGTTACAAATAAAGAGAGTTCATTGTTAGTCCATTCCTGGTATGTTACAAATAAAGAACCCTCATTGTTAGTCTATTCCTGGATTGTAACCAACAAAGAACGTCCATTGTTAGTCTTATTCATGGTATGTTACAAATAAAGAACGCTCATTGTTAGTCTATTCCTGGTATGTTACAAATAAAGAGCGTTCATCGTTAGTCTATTCCTGGTATGTTACAAATAAAGAACGCTCATTGTTAGTCTATTCCTGGTATGTTACAAATAAAGAGCGTTCATCGTTAGTCTATTCCTGGTATGTTACAAATAAAGAACGCTCATTGTTTGTCTATTCCTGGTATGTTACAAATAAAGAACGCTCACCGTTAGTCTATTCCTGGTATGTTATAAATAAAGAGCGTTTATTGTTAGTCTATTCCTCGTTTGTTATAAATAAAGAGCTTTCATTGTTAGTCTATTCCTGATATATTACACATAAAGAACGCTCATTGTTAGTATTACTCCTGGTATGTTACAAATAAAGAGCGTTCATTGTTAGTCTTACTCCTGGTATGTTTCAAATAAAGAATGTTCATTGTTAGTCTATTCCTGGTATGTTACACACAAAGAGCGTTCATTGTCAGTCTACTCATTGTATATTACCAATAAAGAGCGTCCCTTGTTAGTATATTCATGGTATATTACAAATAAAGATCGTTCATTGTTAGTCTTATTCCTGGTATGTTACAAATAAAGAGCGTTCATTGTTAGTCTTACACATTGTATGTTACAAATAAAGAGCGTTCACTGTTAGTCACCTCCTGACAAATAACCAATACTGAGCGTTCATTGTTAGTCTATTCCTGGTATGTTACCAATAAAGATCATTCATTGTTAGTCTTATTCCTGTGATGTTACAAATAAAGAGCGTTAATTGTTAGTCTATTCCAGGTATGTTACAAATAAAGAACGTTTATTGCTAATCTTATTCCTGGTATGTTACAAATAAAGAACGCTCATTTTTAGTTTTATTCCTGGTATGTTACAAATAAAGAGCGTTCATTGTTAGTCTATTCCTGGTATGTTACAAATAAAGAGCGTTTATTGTTTGTCTATTCCTGGTATGTAACCAACAAAGAACGTCCATTGTTAGTCTTATTCCTGGTATGTTACACATAAAGAGCGTTCATTGTTAGTATATTCATTGTTTGTTACCAATAAAGACCGTTCATTGTTAGTCTTATTCCTGGTATGTTACAAATAAATAACGCTCATTGTTAGTCTATTCCCGGTGTGTTACAAATAAAGAGCGTTCATTGTTAGTCTATACCTGGTATGATACAAATAAAGAGCGTTCATTGTTAGTCTACTCATTGTATATTACCAATAAAGAGCGTTCCTTGTTTGAAAATTCATGGTATCTTACAAATAAAGAACGCTCATTGTTAGTCTATTCCTGGTATGTTACAAATAAAGAACGCTCATTGTTAGTCTATTCCTGGTATGTTACAAATAAAGAACGCTCATTGTTCGTCTATTCATGGTATGTTACAAATAAAGAGCGTTCATCGTTAGTCTATTCCTGGTATGTTACAAATAAAGAACGCTCATTGTTAGTCTATTCCTGGTATGTTACAAATAAAGAGCGTTCATCGTTAGTCTATTCCTGGTAGGTTACAAATAAAGAACGCTCATTGATTGTCTATTCCTGGTATGTTACAAATAAAGAACACTCATTGTTAGTCTATTCCTGGTATGTTATAAATAAAGAGCGTTCATTGTTAGTCTATTCATGATTTATTACACATAAAGAACGCTCATTGTTAGTCTTACTCCTGGTATGTTACAAATAAAGAACGCTCATTGTTAGTCTTACTCCTGGTATGTTACAAATAAAGAGCGTTCATTGTTAGTCTTACTCCTGGTATGTTACAAATAAAGAGAGTTCATTGTTAGTCTATTCCTGGTATGTTACAAATAAAGAACCCTCATTGTTAGTCTATTCCTGGATTGTAACCAACAAAGAACGTCCATTGTTAGTCTTATTCATGGTATGTTACAAATAAAGAACGCTCATTGTTAGTCTATTCCTGGTATGTTACAAATAAAGAGCGTTCATCGTTAGTCTATTCCTGGTATGTTACAAATAAAGAACGCTCATTGTTAGTCTATTCCTGGTATGTTACAAATAAAGAGCGTTCATCGTTAGTCTATTCCTGGTATGTTACAAATAAAGAACGCTCATTGTTTGTCTATTCCTGGTATGTTAGAAATAAAGAACGCTCACCGTTAGTCTATTCCTGGTATGTTATAAATAAAGCGCGTTTATTGTTAGTCTATTCCTCGTTTGTTATAAATAAAGAGCTTTCATTGTTAGTCTATTCCTGATATATTACACATAAAGAACGCTCATTGTTAGTATTACTCCTGGTATGTTACAAATAAAGAGCGTTCATTGTTAGTCTTACTCCTGGTATGTTTCAAATAAAGAATGTTCATTGTTAGTCTATTCCTGGTATGTTACACACAAAGAGCGTTCATTGTCAGTCTACTCATTGTATATTACCAATAAAGAGCGTCCCTTGTTAGTATATTCATGGTATGTTACAAATAAAGATCGTTCATTCTTAGTCTTATTCCTGGTATGTTACAAATAAAGAGCGTTCATTGTTAGTCTTACACATTGTATGTTACAAATAAAGAGCGTTCACTGTTAGTCACCTCCTGACAAATAACCAATACTGAGCGTTCATTGTTAGTCTATTCCTGGTATGTTACCAATAAAGATCATTCATTGTTAGTCTTATTCCTGTGATGTTACAAATAAAGAGCGTTAATTGTTAGTCTATTCTTGGTATGTTACAAATAAAGAGCGTTCATTGTTAGTCTTACTCCTGGTATGTTACAAATAAAGAACGCTCATTGTTAGTCTATTCCTGGTATGTTATAAATAAAGAGCGTTCCTTGTTAGTATATTCATGGTATGTTACAAATAAAGATCGTGCATTGTTAGTCTTATTCCTGGTATGTTACACATAAAGAGCGTTCAGTGTTAGTCTACTCATTGTATATTACCAATAAAGAGCGTTCCTTGTTAGAAAATTCATGGTATGTTACAAATAAAGATCGTTCATTGATAGTCTTATTCCTGGTATGTTACAAATAAAGAACGCTCATTGTTAGTCTATTCCTGGTATGTTACAAATAAAGAGCGTTAATTGTTAGTCTATTCCTGGTATGTAACCAACAAGGAACGTCCATTGTCAGTCTTACTCCTGGTATGTTACAAATAAAGAACGCTCATTGTTATATAGTCTATTCCTGGTATGTTACAAATAAAGAGCGTTCATTGTTAGTCTTACTCCTGGTATGTTACAAATAAAGAACGCTCATTGTTAGTCTATTCCAGGTATGTTACAAATAAAGAACGTTTATTGCTAATCTTATTCCTGGTATGTTACAAATAAAGAACGCTCATTGTTAGTTTTTTTTCTGGTATGTTACAAATAAAGAGCGTTCTCGTTAGTCTATTCCAGGTATGTTACAAATAAAGAACGCTCATTGTTTGTCTATTCCTGGTATGTTACAAATAAAGAACACTCATTGTTAGTCTATTCCAGGTATGTTATAAATAAAGAGCGTTCATTGTTAGTCTATTCCTGATATATTACACATAAAGAACGCTCATTGTTAGTCTTACTCCTGGTATGTTACAAATAAATAACGCTCATTTTTAGTCTTTCTCCTGGTATGTTACAAATCAAGAACGTTCATTGTTAGTCTTACTCCTGGTATGTGACAAATAAAGAGAGTTCATTGTTAGTCTATTCCTGGTATGTTACAAATAAAGAACGCTCATTGTTCGTCTATTCCTGGTATGTTACAAATAAAGAGCGTTCATCGTTAGTCTATTCCTGGTATGTTACAAATAAAGAACGCTCATTGTTAGTCTATTCCTGGCATGTTACACATAAAGAGCGTTCTCGTTAGTCTATTCCAGGTATGTTACAAATAAAGAACGCTCATTGTTCGTATATTCCTGGTATGTTACAAATAAAGAACACTCATTGTTAGTCTATTCCTGGTATGTTATAAATACAGAGCGTTCATTGTTAGTCTATTCCTGATATATTACACATACAGAACGCTCATTGTTAGTCTTACTCCTGGTATGTTACAAATACAGAACGCTCATTGTTAGTCTTACTCCTGGTATGTTACAAATCAAGAACGTTCATTGTTAGTCTTACTCCTGGTATGTGACAAATAAAGAGAGTTCATTGTTAGTCTATTCCTGGTATGTTACAAATAAAGAACGCTCATTGTTAGTCTATTCCTGGATTGTAACCAACAAAGAACGTCTATTGTTAGTCTTATTCATGGTATGTTACAAATAAAGAACGCTCATTGTTAGTCTATTACTGGTATGTTACAAATAAAGAGCGTTCATCGTTAGTCTATAGCTGGTATGTTAAAAATAAAGAACGCTCATTGTTAGTCTATTCCTGGTATGTTACAAATAAAGAGCGATCATTGCTAGTCTATTCCAGGTATGTTACAAATAAAGAACGTTTATTGCTAATCTTATTCCTGGTATGTTACAAATAAAGAACGCTCATTTTTAGTTTTATTCCTGGTATGTTACAAATAAAGAGCGTTCATTGTTAGTCTATTCCTGGTATGTTACAAATAAAGAGCGTTTATTGTTTGTCTATTCCTGGTATGTAACCAACAAAGAACGTCCATTGTTAGTCTTATTCCTGGTATGTTACACATAAAGAGCGTTCATTGTTAGTATATTCATTGTTTGTTACCAATAAAGACCGTTCATTGTTAGTCTTATTCCTGGTATGTCACAAATAAATAACGCTCATTGTTAGTCTATTCCCGGTGTGTTACAAACAAAGAGCGTTCATTGTTAGTCTATACCTGGTATGATACAAATAAAGAGCGTTCATTGTTAGTCTACTCATTGTATATTACCAATAAAGAGCGTTCCTTGTTTGAAAATTCATGGTATGTTACAAATAAAGAACGCTCATTGTTAGTCTATTCCTGGTATGTTACAAATAAAGAACGCTCATTGTTAGTCTATTCCTGGTTTGTTACAAATAAGGAACGCTCATTGTTCGTCTATTCATGGTATGTTACAAATAAAGAGCGTTCATCGTTAGTCTATTCCTGGTATGTTACAAATAAAGAACGCTCATTGTTAGTCTATTCCTGGTATGTTACAAATAAAGAGCGTTCATCGTTAGTCTATTCCTGGTATGTTACAAATAAAGAACGCTCATTGATTGTCTATTCCTGGTATGTTACAAATAAAGAACACTCATTGTTAGTCTATTCCTGGTATGTTATAAATAAAGAGCGTTCATTGTTAGTCTATTCATGATATATTACACATAAAGAACGCTCATTGTTAGTCTTACTCCTGGTATGTTACAAATAAAGAACGCTCATTGTTAGTCTTACTCCTGGTATGTTACAAATAAAGAGCGTTCATTGTTAGTCTTACTCCTGGTATGTTACAAATAAAGAGAGTTCATTGTTAGTCTATTCCTGGTATGTTACAAATAAAGAACCCTCATTGTTAGTCTATTCCTGGATTGTAACCAACAAAGAACGTCCATTGTTAGTCTTATTCATGGTATGTTACAAATAAAGAACGCTCATTGTTAGTCTATTCCTGGTATGTTACAAATAAAGAGCGTTCATCGTTAGTCTATTCCTGGTATGTTACAAATAAAGAACGCTCATTGTTAGTCTATTCCTGGTATGTTACAAATAAAGAGCGTTCATCGTTAGTCTATTCCTGGTATGTTACAAATAAAGAACGCTCATTGTTTGTCTATTCCTGGTATGTTACAAATAAAGAACGCTCACCGTTAGTCTATTCCTGGTATGTTATAAATAAAGAGCGTTTATTGTTAGTCTATTCCTCGTTTGTTATAAATAAAGAGCTTTCATTGTTAGTCTATTCCTGATATATTACACATAAAGAACGCTCATTGTTAGTATTACTCCTGGTATGTTACAAATAAAGAGCGTTCATTGTTAGTCTTACTCCTGGTATGTTTCAAATAAAGAATGTTCATTGTTAGTCTATTCCTGGTATGTTACACACAAAGAGCGTTCATTGTCAGTCTACTCATTGTATATTACCAATAAAGAGCGTCCCTTGTTAGTATATTCATGGTATGTTACAAATAAAGATCGTTCATTGTTAGTCTTATTCCTGGTATGTTACAAATAAAGAGCGTTCATTGTTAGTCTTACACATTGTATGTTACAAATAAAGAGCGTTCACTGTTAGTCACCTCCTGACAAATAACCAATACTGAGCGTTCATTGTTAGTCTATTCCTGGTATGTTACCAATAAAGATCATTCATTGTTAGTCTTATTCCTGTGATGTTACAAATAAAGAGCGTTAATTGTTAGTCTATTCTTGGTATGTTACAAATAAAGAGCGTTCATTGTTAATCTTACTCCTGGTATGTTACAAATAAAGAACGCTCATTGTTAGTCTATTCCTGGTATGTTATAAATAAAGAGCGTTCCTTGTTAGTATATTCATGGTATGTTACAAATGAAGATCGTGCATTGTTAGTCTTATTCCTGGTATGTTACACATAAAGAGCGTTCAGTGTTAGTCTACTCATTGTATATTACCAATAAAGAGCGTTCCTTGTTAGAAAATTCATGGTATGTTACAAATAAAGATCGTTCATTTTTAGTCTTATTCCTGGTATGTTACAAATAAAGAACGCTCATTGTTAGTCTATTCCTGGTATGTTACAAATAAAGAGCGTTAATTGTTAGTCTATTCCTGGTATGTAACCAACAAGGAACGTCCATTGTTAGTCTTACTCCTGGTATGTTACAAATAAAGAACGCTCATTGTTATATAGTCTATTCCTGGTATGTTACAAATAAAGAGCGTTCATTGTTAGTCTTACTCCTGGTATGTTACAAATAAAGAACGCTCATTGTTAGTCTATTCCAGGTATGTTACAAATAAAGAACGTTTATTGCTAATCTTATTCCTGGTATGTTACAAATAAAGAACGCTCATTGTTAGTTTTTTTTCTGGTATGTTACAAATAAAGAGCGTTCTCGTTAGTCTATTCCAGGTATGTTACAAATAAAGAACGCTCATTGTTTGTCTATTCCTGGTATGTTACAAATAAAGAACACTCATTGTTAGTCTATTCCAGGTATGTTATAAATAAAGAGCGTTCATTGTTAGTCTATTCCTGATATATTACACATAAAGAACGCTCATTGTTAGTCTTACTCCTGGTATGTTACAAATAAATAACGCTCATTGTTAGTCTTTCTCCTGGTATGTTACAAATCAAGAACGTTCATTGTTAGTCTTACTCCTGGTATGTGACAAATAAAGAGAGTTCATTGTTAGTCTATTCCTGGTATGTTACAAATAAAGAACGCTCATTGTTCGTCTATTCCTGGTATGTTACAAATAAAGAGCGTTCATCATTAGTCTATTCCTGGTATGTTACAAATAAAGAACGCTCATTGTTAGTCTATTCCTGGCATGTTACACATACAGAGCGTTCTCGTTAGTCTATTCCAGGTATGTTACAAATAAAGAACGCTCATTGTTCGTATATTCCTGGTATGTTACAAATAAAGAACACTCATTGTTAGTCTATTCCTGGTATGTTATAAATACAGAGCGTTCATTGTTAGTCTATTCCTGATATATTACACATACAGAACGCTCATTGTTAGTCTTACTCCTGGTATGTTACAAATACAGAACGCTCATTGTTAGTCTTACTCCTGGTATGTTACAAATCAAGAACGTTCATTGTTAGTCTTACTCCTGGTATGTGACAAATAAAGAGAGTTCATTGTTAGTCTATTCCTGGTATGTTACAAATAAAGAACGCTCATTGTTAGTCTATTCCTGGATTGTAACCAACAAAGAACGTCTATTGTTAGTCTTATTCATGGTATGTTACAAATAAAGAACGCTCATTGTTAGTCTATTACTGGTATGTTACAAATAAAGAGCGTTCATCGTTAGTCTATAGCTGGTATGTTAAAAATAAAGAACGCTCATTGTTAGTCTATTCCTGGTATGTTACAAATAAAGAGCGTTCATCGTTAGTCTATTCCTGGTATGTTACAAATAAAGAACGCTCATTACACATAAAGAACGCTCATTGTTAGTCTTACTCCTGGTATGTTACAAATAAAGAGCGTTCATTGTTAGTCTTACTCCTGGTATGTTACAAATACAGAATGTTCATTGTTAGTCTATTCCTGGTATGTTACAAATCAAGAGCGTTCATTGTTAGTCTATTCCTGTTATGTTACAAATAAAGAACGCTCATTGTTATATAGTCTATTCCTAGTATGTTACAAATAAAGAGCGTTCATTGTTAGTCTTACTCCTGGTATGTTACAAATAAAGAGCGTTCATTGTTAGTCTTACTCCTGGTATGTTACAAATACAGAATGTTCATTGTTAGTCTATTCCTGGTATGTTACAAATCAAGAGCGTTCATTCTTAGTCTATTCCTGTTATGTTACAAATAAAGAACGCTCAATGTTATATAGTCTATTCCTAGTATGTTACAAATAAAGAGCGTTCATTGTTAGTCTTACTCCTGGTATGTTACAAATAAAGAACGCTCATTGTTAGTCTATTCCTGGTATGTTATAAATAAAGAGCGTTCATTGTTAGTCTTACTTCTGGTATGTTACCAATACAGAACGCTCATTGTTAGTCTTATTCCTGGTATGTTACAAATAAAGAGCGTTCATTGTTAGTCTATTCCTGGTATGTTACCAATAAAGCTCATTCATTGTTAGTCTTATTCCTGTGATGTTACAAATAAAGAGCGTTCATTGTTAGTCTATTCCTGATATATTACACATACAGAACGCTCATTGTTAGTCTTACTCCTGGTATGTTACAAATACAGAACGCTCATTGTTAGTCTTACTCCTGGTATGTTACAAATCAAGAACGTTCATTGTTAGTCTTACTCCTGGTATGTGACAAATAAAGAGAGTTCATTGTTAGTCTATTCCTGGTATGTTACAAATAAAGAACGCTCATTGTTAGTCTATTCCTGGATTGTAACCAACAAAGAACGTCTATTGTTAGTCTTATTCATGGTATGTTACAAATAAAGAACGCTCATTGTTAGTCTATTACTGGTATGTTACAAATAAAGAGCGTTCATCGTTAGTCTATAGCTGGTATGTTAAAAATAAAGAACGCTCATTGTTAGTCTATTCCTGGTATGTTACAAATAAAGAACACTCATTGTTAGTCTATTCCTGGTATGTTATAAATAAAGAGCGTTCATTGTTAGTCTATTCATGATTTATTACACATAAAGAACGCTCATTGTTAGTCTTACTCCTGGTATGTTACAAATAAAGAACGCTCATTGTTAGTCTTACTCCTGGTATGTTACAAATAAAGAGCGTTCATTGTTAGTCTTACTCCTGGTATGTTACAAATAAAGAGAGTTCATTGTTAGTCTATTCCTGGTATGTTACAAATAAAGAACCCTCATTGTTAGTCTATTCCTGGATTGTAACCAACAAAGAACGTCCATTGTTAGTCTTATTCATGGTATGTTACAAATAAAGAACGCTCATTGTTAGTCTATTCCTGGTATGTTACAAATAAAGAGCGTTCATCGTTAGTCTATTCCTGGTATGTTACAAATAAAGAACGCTCATTGTTAGTCTATTCCTGGTATGTTACAAATAAAGAGCGTTCATCGTTAGTCTATTCCTGGTATGTTTCAAATAAAGAACGCTCATTGTTTGTCTATTCCTGGTATGTTAGAAATAAAGAACGCTCACCGTTAGTCTATTCCTGGTATGTTATAAATAAAGCGCGTTTATTGTTAGTCTATTCCTCGTTTGTTATAAATAAAGAGCTTTCATTGTTAGTCTATTCCTGATATATTACACATAAAGAACGCTCATTGTTAGTATTACTCCTGGTATGTTACAAATAAAGAGCGTTCATTGTTAGTCTTACTCCTGGTATGTTTCAAATAAAGAATGTTCATTGTTAGTCTATTCCTGGTATGTTACACACAAAGAGCGTTCATTGTCAGTCTACTCATTGTATATTACCAATAAAGAGCGTCCCTTGTTAGTATATTCATGGTATGTTACAAATAAAGATCGTTCATTGTTAGTCTTATTCCTGGTATGTTACAAATAAAGAGCGTTCATTGTTAGTCTTACACATTGCATGTTACAAATAAAGAGCGTTCACTGTTAGTCACCTCCTGACAAATAACCAATACTGAGCGTTCATTGTTAGTCTATTCCTGGTATGTTACCAATAAAGATCATTCATTGTTAGTCTTATTCCTGTGATGTTACAAATAAAGAGCGTTAATTGTTAGTCTATTCTTGGTATGTTACAAATAAAGAGCGTTCATTGTTAGTCTTACTCCTGGTATGTTACAAATAAAGAACGCTCATTGTTAGTCTATTCCTGGTATGTTATAAATAAAGAGCGTTCCTTGTTAGTATATTCATGGTATGTTACAAATAAAGATCGTGCATTGTTAGTCTTATTCCTGGTATGTTACACATAAAGAGCGTTCAGTGTTAGTCTACTCATTGTATATTACCAATAAAGAGCGTTCCTTGTTAGAAAATTCATGGTATGTTACAAATAAAGATCGTTCATTGTTAGTCTTATTCCTGGTATGTTACAAATAAAGAACGCTCATTGTTAGTCTATTCCTGGTATGTTACAAATAAAGAGCGTTAATTGTTAGTCTATTCCTGGTATGTAACCAACAAGGAACGTCCATTGTCAGTCTTACTCCTGGTATGTTACAAATAAAGAACGCTCATTGTTATATAGTCTATTCCTGGTATGTTACAAATAAAGAGCGTTCATTGTTAGTCTTACTCCTGGTATGTTACAAATAAAGAACGCTCATTGTTAGTCTATTCCAGGTATGTTACAAATAAAGAACGTTTATTGCTAATCTTATTCCTGGTATGTTACAAATAAAGAACGCTCATTGTTAGTTTTTTTTCTGGTATGTTACAAATAAAGAGCGTTCTCGTTAGTCTATTCCAGGTATGTTACAAATAAAGAACGCTCATTGTTTGTCTATTCCTGGTATGTTACAAATAAAGAACACTCATTGTTAGTCTATTCCAGGTATGTTATAAATAAAGAGCGTTCATTGTTAGTCTATTCCTGATATATTACACATAAAGAACGCTCATTGTTAGTCTTACTCCTGGTATGTTACAAATAAATAACGCTCATTTTTAGTCTTTCTCCTGGTATGTTACAAATCAAGAACGTTCATTGTTAGTCTTACTCCTGGTATGTGACAAATAAAGAGAGTTCATTGTTAGTCTATTCCTGGTATGTTACAAATAAAGAACGCTCATTGTTCGTCTATTCCTGGTATGTTACAAATAAAGAGCGTTCATCGTTAGTCTATTCCTGGTATGTTACAAATAAAGAACGCTCATTGTTAGTCTATTCCTGGCATGTTACACATAAAGAGCGTTCTCGTTAGTCTATTCCAGGTATGTTACAAATAAAGAACGCTCATTGTTCGTATATTCCTGGTATGTTACAAATAAAGAACACTCATTGTTAGTCTATTCCTGGTATGTTATAAATACAGAGCGTTCATTGTTAGTCTATTCCTGATATATTACACATACAGAACGCTCATTGTTAGTCTTACTCCTGGTATGTTACAAATACAGAACGCTCATTGTTAGTCTTACTCCTGGTATGTTACAAATCAAGAACGTTCATTGTTAGTCTTACTCCTGGTATGTGACAAATAAAGAGAGTTCATTGTTAGTCTATTCCTGGTATGTTACAAATAAAGAACGCTCATTGTTAGTCTATTCCTGGATTGTAACCAACAAAGAACGTCTATTGTTAGTCTTATTCATGGTATGTTACAAATAAAGAACGCTCATTGTTAGTCTATTACTGGTATGTTACAAATAAAGAGCGTTCATCGTTAGTCTATAGCTGGTATGTTAAAAATAAAGAACGCTCATTGTTAGTCTATTTCTGGTATGTTACAAATAAAGAGCGATCATTGCTAGTCTATTCCAGGTATGTTACAAATAAAGAACGTTTATTGCTAATCTTATTCCTGGTATGTTACAAATAAAGAACGCTCATTTTTAGTTTTATTCCTGGTATGTTACAAATAAAGAGCGTTCATTGTTAGTCTATTCCTGGTATGTTACAAATAAAGAGCGTTTATTGTTTGTCTATTCCTGGTATGTAACCAACAAAGAACGTCCATTGTTAGTCTTATTCCTGGTATGTTACACATAAAGAGCGTTCATTGTTAGTATATTCATTGTTTGTTACCAATAAAGACCGTTCATTGTTAGTCTTATTCCTGGTATGTTACAAATAAATAACGCTCATTGTTAGTCTATTCCCGGTGTGTTACAAACAAAGAGCGTTCATTGTTAGTCTATACCTGGTATGATACAAATAAAGAGCGTTCATTGTTAGTCTACTCATTGTATATTACCAATAAAGAGCGTTCCTTGTTTGAAAATTCATGGTATGTTACAAATAAAGAACGCTCATTGTTAGTCTATTCCTGGTATGTTACAAATAAAGAACGCTCATTGTTAGTCTATTCCTGGTTTGTTACAAATAAGGAACGCTCATTGTTCGTCTATTCATGGTATGTTACAAATAAAGAGCGTTCATCGTTAGTCTATTCCTGGTATGTTACAAATAAAGAACGCTCATTGTTAGTCTATTCCTGGTATGTTACAAATAAAGAGCGTTCATCGTTAGTCTATTCCTGGTATGTTACAAATAAAGAACGCTCATTGATTGTCTATTCCTGGTATGTTACAAATAAAGAACACTCATTGTTAGTCTATTCCTGGTATGTTATAAATAAAGAGCGTTCATTGTTAGTCTATTCATGATATATTACACATAAAGAACGCTCATTGTTAGTCTTACTCCTGGTATGTTACAAATAAAGAACGCTCATTGTTAGTCTTACTCCTGGTATGTTACAAATAAAGAGCGTTCATTGTTAGTCTTACTCCTGGTATGTTACAAATAAAGAGAGTTCATTGTTAGTCTATTCCTGGTATGTTACAAATAAAGAACCCTCATTGTTAGTCTATTCCTGGATTGTAACCAACAAAGAACGTCCATTGTTAGTCTTATTCATGGTATGTTACAAATAAAGAACGCTCATTGTTAGTCTATTCCTGGTATGTTACAAATAAAGAGCGTTCATCGTTAGTCTATTCCTGGTATGTTACAAATAAAGAACGCTCATTGTTAGTCTATTCCTGGTATGTTACAAATAAAGAGCGTTCATCGTTAGTCTATTCCTGGTATGTTACAAATAAAGAACGCTCATTGTTTGTCTATTCCTGGTATGTTACAAATAAAGAACGCTCACCGTTAGTCTATTCCTGGTATGTTATAAATAAAGAGCGTTTATTGTTAGTCTATTCCTCGTTTGTTATAAATAAAGAGCTTTCATTGTTAGTCTATTCCTGATATATTACACATAAAGAACGCTCATTGTTAGTATTACTCCTGGTATGTTACAAATAAAGAGCGTTCATTGTTAGTCTTACTCCTGGTATGTTTCAAATAAAGAATGTTCATTGTTAGTCTATTCCTGGTATGTTACACACAAAGAGCGTTCATTGTCAGTCTACTCATTGTATATTACCAATAAAGAGCGTCCCTTGTTAGTATATTCATGGTATGTTACAAATAAAGATCGTTCATTGTTAGTCTTATTCCTGGTATGTTACAAATAAAGAGCGTTCATTGTTAGTCTTACACATTGTATGTTACAAATAAAGAGCGTTCACTGTTAGTCACCTCCTGACAAATAACCAATACTGAGCGTTCATTGTTAGTCTATTCCTGGTATGTTACCAATAAAGATCATTCATTGTTAGTCTTATTCCTGTGATGTTACAAATAAAGAGCGTTAATTGTTAGTCTATTCTTGGTATGTTACAAATAAAGAGCGTTCATTGTTAGTCTTACTCCTGGTATGTTACAAATAAAGAACGCTCATTGTTAGTCTATTCCTGGTATGTTATAAATAAAGAGCGTTCCTTGTTAGTATATTCATGGTATGTTACAAATGAAGATCGTGCATTGTTAGTCTTATTCCTGGTATGTTACACATAAAGAGCGTTCAGTGTTAGTCTACTCATTGTATATTACCAATAAAGAGCGTTCCTTGTTAGAAAATTCATGGTATGTTACAAATAAAGATCGTTCATTGTTAGTCTTATTCCTGGTATGTTACAAATAAAGAACGCTCATTGTTAGTCTATTCCTGGTATGTTACAAATAAAGAGCGTTAATTGTTAGTCTATTCCTGGTATGTAACCAACAAGGAACGTCCATTGTTAGTCTTACTCCTGGTATGTTACAAATAAAGAACGCTCATTGTTATATAGTCTATTCCTGGTATGTTACAAATAAAGAGCGTTCATTGTTAGTCTTACTCCTGGTATGTTACAAATAAAGATCGCTCATTGTTAGTCTATTCCAGGTATGTTACAAATAAAGAACGTTTATTGCTAATCTTATTCCTGGTATGTTACAAATAAAGAACGCTCATTGTTAGTTTTTTTTCTGGTATGTTACAAATAAAGAGCGTTCTCGTTAGTCTATTCCAGGTATGTTACAAATAAAGAACGCTCATTGTTTGTCTATTCCTGGTATGTTACAAATAAAGAACACTCATTGTTAGTCTATTCCAGGTATGTTATAAATAAAGAGCGTTCATTGTTAGTCTATTCCTGATATATTACACATAAAGAACGCTCATTGTTAGTCTTACTCCTGGTATGTTACAAATAAATAACGCTCATTGTTAGTCTTTCTCCTGGTATGTTACAAATCAAGAACGTTCATTGTTAGTCTTACTCCTGGTATGTGACAAATAAAGAGAGTTCATTGTTAGTCTATTCCTGGTATGTTACAAATAAAGAACGCTCATTGTTCGTCTATTCCTGGTATGTTACAAATAAAGAGCGTTCATCATTAGTCTATTCCTGGTATGTTACAAATAAAGAACGCTCATTGTTAGTCTATTCCTGGCATGTTACACATACAGAGCGTTCTCGTTAGTCTATTCCAGGTATGTTACAAATAAAGAACGCTCATTGTTCGTATATTCCTGGTATGTTACAAATAAAGAACACTCATTGTTAGTCTATTCCTGGTATGTTATAAATACAGAGCGTTCATTGTTAGTCTATTCCTGATATATTACACATACAGAACGCTCATTGTTAGTCTTACTCCTGGTATGTTACAAATACAGAACGCTCATTGTTAGTCTTACTCCTGGTATGTTACAAATCAAGAACGTTCATTGTTAGTCTTACTCCTGGTATGTGACAAATAAAGAGAGTTCATTGTTAGTCTATTCCTGGTATGTTACAAATAAAGAACGCTCATTGTTAGTCTATTCCTGGATTGTAACCAACAAAGAACGTCTATTGTTAGTCTTATTCATGGTATGTTACAAATAAAGAACGCTCATTGTTAGTCTATTACTGGTATGTTACAAATAAAGAGCGTTCATCGTTAGTCTATAGCTGGTATGTTAAAAATAAAGAACGCTCATTGTTAGTCTATTCCTGGTATGTTACAAATAAAGAGCGTTCATCGTTAGTCTATTCCTGGTATGTTACAAATAAAGAACGCTCATTACTCATAAAGAACGCTCATTGTTAGTCTTACTCCTGGTATGTTACAAATAAAGAGCGTTCATTGTTAGTCTTACTCCTGGTATGTTACAAATACAGAATGTTCATTGTTAGTCTATTCCTGGTATGTTACAAATCAAGAGCGTTCATTGTTAGTCTATTCCTGTTATGTTACAAATAAAGAACGCTCATTGTTATATAGTCTATTCCTAGTATGTTACAAATAAAGAGCGTTCATTGTTAGTCTTACTCCTGGTATGTTACAAATAAAGAGCGTTCATTGTTAGTCTTACTCCTGGTATGTTACAAATACAGAATGTTCATTGTTAGTCTATTCCTGGTATGTTACAAATCAAGAGCGTTCATTCTTAGTCTATTCCTGTTATGTTACAAATAAAGAACGCTCAATGTTATATAGTCTATTCCTAGTATGTTACAAATAAAGAGCGTTCATTGTTAGTCTTACTCCTGGTATGTTACAAATAAAGAACGCTCATTGTTAGTCTATTCCTGGTATGTTATAAATAAAGAGCGTTCATTGTTAGTCTTACTTCTGGTATGTTACCAATACAGAACGCTCATTGTTAGTCTTATTCCTGGTATGTTACAAATAAAGAGCGTTCATTGTTAGTCTATTCCAGGTATGTTACCAATAAAGCTCATTCATTGTTAGTCTTATTCCTGTGATGTTACAAATAAAGAGCGTTCATTGTTAGTCTATTCCTGATATATTACACATACAGAACGCTCATTGTTAGTCTTACTCCTGGTATGTTACAAATACAGAACGCTCATTGTTAGTCTTACTCCTGGTATGTTACAAATCAAGAACGTTCATTGTTAGTCTTACTCCTGGTATGTGACAAATAAAGAGAGTTCATTGTTAGTCTATTCCTGGTATGTTACAAATAAAGAACGCTCATTGTTAGTCTATTCCTGGATTGTAACCAACAAAGAACGTCTATTGTTAGTCTTATTCATGGTATGTTACAAATAAAGAACGCTCATTGTTAGTCTATTACTGGTATGTTACAAATAAAGAGCGTTCATCGTTAGTCTATAGCTGGTATGTTAAAAATAAAGAACGCTCATTGTTAGTCTATTCCTGGTATGTTACAAATAAAGAGCGATCATTGCTAGTCTATTCCAGGTATGTTACAAATAAAGAACGTTTATTGCTAATCTTATTCCTGGTATGTTACAAATAAAGAACGCTCATTTTTAGTTTTATTCCTGGTATGTTACAAATAAAGAGCGTTCATTGTTAGTCTATTCCTGGTATGTTACAAATAAAGAGCGTTTATTGTTTGTCTATTCCTGGTATGTAACCAACCAAGAACGTCCATTGTTAGTCTTATTCCTGGTATGTTACACATAAAGAGCGTTCATTGTTAGTATATTCATTGTTTGTTACCAATAAAGACCGTTCATTGTTAGTCTTATTCCTGGTATGTTACAAATAAATAACGCTCATTGTTAGACTATTCCCGGTGTGTTACAAACAAAGAGCGTTCATTGTTAGTCTATACCTGGTATGATACAAATAAAGAGCGTTCATTGTTAGTCTACTCATTGTATATTACCAATAAAGAGCGTTCCTTGTTTGAAAATTCATGGTATGTTACAAATAAAGAACGCTCATTGTTAGTCTATTCCTGGTATGTTACAAATAAAGAACGCTCATTGTTAGTCTATTCCTGGTTTGTTACAAATAAGGAACGCTCATTGTTCGTCTATTCATGGTATGTTACAAATAAAGAGCGTTCATCGTTAGTCTATTCCTGGTATGTTACAAATAAAGAACGCTCATTGTTAGTCTATTCCTGGTATGTTACAAATAAAGAGCGTTCATCGTTAGTCTATTCCTGGTATGTTACAAATAAAGAACGCTCATTGATTGTCTATTCCTGGTATGTTACAAATAAAGAACACTCATTGTTAGTCTATTCCTGGTATGTTATAAATAAAGAGCGTTCATTGTTAGTCTATTCATGATATATTACACATAAAGAACGCTCATTGTTAGTCTTACTCCTGGTATGTTACAAATAAAGAACGCTCATTGTTAGTCTTACTCCTGGTATGTTACAAATAAAGAGCGTTCATTGTTAGTCTTACTCCTGGTATGTTACAAATAAAGAGAGTTCATTGTTAGTCTATTCCAGGTATGTTACAAATAAAGAACGCTCATTGTTCGTATATTCCTGGTATGTTACAAATAAAGAACACTCATTGTTAGTCTATTCCTGGTATGTTATAAATACAGAGCGTTCATTGTTAGTCTATTCCTGATATATTACACATACAGAACGCTCATTGTTAGTCTTACTCCTGGTATGTTACAAATACAGAACGCTCATTGTTAGTCTTACTCCTGGTATGTTACAAATCAAGAACGTTCATTGTTAGTCTTACTCCTGGTATGTGACAAATAAAGAGAGTTCATTGTTAGTCTATTCCTGGTATGTTACAAATAAAGAACGCTCATTGTTAGTCTATTCCTGGATTGTAACCAACAAAGAACGTCTATTGTTAGTCTTATTCATGGTATGTTACAAATAAAGAACGCTCATTGTTAGTCTATTCCAGGTATGTTATAAATAAAGAGCGTTCATTGTTAGTCTATTCCTGATATATTACACATAAAGAACGCTCATTGTTAGTCTTACTCCTGGTATGTTACAAATAAATAACGCTCATTGTTAGTCTTTCTCCTGGTATGTTACAAATCAAGAACGTTCATTGTTAGTCTTACTCCTGGTATGTGACAAATAAAGAGAGTTCATTGTTAGTCTATTCCTGGTATGTTACAAATAAAGAACGCTCATTGTTCGTCTATTCCTGGTATGTTACAAATAAAGAGCGTTCATCGTTAGTCTATTCCTGGTATGTTACAAATAAAGAACGCTCATTGTTAGTCTATTCCTGGCATGTTACACATAAAGAGCGTTCTCGTTAGTCTATTCCAGGTATGTTACAAATAAAGAACGCTCATTGTTCGTATATTCCTGGTATGTTACAAATAAAGAACACTCATTGTTAGTCTATTCCTGGTATGTTATAAATACAGAGCGTTCATTGTTAGTCTATTCCTGATATATTACACATACAGAACGCTCATTGTTAGTCTTACTCCTGGTATGTTACAAATACAGAACGCTCATTGTTAGTCTTACTCCTGGTATGTTACAAATCAAGAACGTTCATTGTTAGTCTTACTCCTGGTATGTGACAAATAAAGAGAGTTCATTGTTAGTCTATTCCTGGTATGTTACAAATAAAGAACGCTCATTGTTAGTCTATTCCTGGATTGTAACCAACAAAGAACGTCTATTGTTAGTCTTATTCATGGTATGTTACAAATAAAGAACGCTCATTGTTAGTCTATTACTGGTATGTTACAAATAAAGAGCGTTCATCGTTAGTCTATAGCTGGTATGTTAAAAATAAAGAACGCTCATTGTTAGTCTATTTCTGGTATGTTACAAATAAAGAGCGATCATTGCTAGTCTATTCCAGGTATGTTACAAATAAAGAACGTTTATTGCTAATCTTATTCCTGGTATGTTACAAATAAAGAACGCTCATTTTTAGTTTTATTCCTGGTATGTTACAAATAAAGAGCGTTCATTGTTAGTCTATTCCTGGTATGTTACAAATAAAGAGCGTTTATTGTTTGTCTATTCCTGGTATGTAACCAACAAAGAACGTCCATTGTTAGTCTTATTCCTGGTATGTTACACATAAAGAGCGTTCATTGTTAGTATATTCATTGTTTGTTACCAATAAAGACCGTTCATTGTTAGTCTTATTCCTGGTATGTTACAAATAAATAACGCTCATTGTTAGTCTATTCCCGGTGTGTTACAAACAAAGAGCGTTCATTGTTAGTCTATACCTGGTATGATACAAATAAAGAGCGTTCATTGTTAGTCTACTCATTGTATATTACCAATAAAGAGCGTTCCTTGTTTGAAAATTCATGGTATGTTACAAATAAAGAACGCTCATTGTTAGTCTATTCCTGGTATGTTACAAATAAAGAACGCTCATTGTTAGTCTATTCCTGGTTTGTTACAAATAAGGAACGCTCATTGTTCGTCTATTCATGGTATGTTACAAATAAAGAGCGTTCATCGTTAGTCTATTCCTGGTATGTTACAAATAAAGAACGCTCATTGTTAGTCTATTCCTGGTATGTTACAAATAAAGAGCGTTCATCGTTAGTCTATTCCTGGTATGTTACAAATAAAGAACGCTCATTGATTGTCTATTCCTGGTATGTTACAAATAAAGAACACTCATTGTTAGTCTATTCCTGGTATGTTATAAATAAAGAGCGTTCATTGTTAGTCTATTCATGATATATTACACATAAAGAACGCTCATTGTTAGTCTTACTCCTGGTATGTTACAAATAAAGAACGCTCATTGTTAGTCTTACTCCTGGTATGTTACAAATAAAGAGCGTTCATTGTTAGTCTTACTCCTGGTATGTTACAAATAAAGAGAGTTCATTGTTAGTCTATTCCTGGTATGTTACAAATAAAGAACCCTCATTGTTAGTCTATTCCTGGATTGTAACCAACAAAGAACGTCCATTGTTAGTCTTATTCATGGTATGTTACAAATAAAGAACGCTCATTGTTAGTCTATTCCTGGTATGTTACAAATAAAGAGCGTTCATCGTTAGTCTATTCCTGGTATGTTACAAATAAAGAACGCTCATTGTTAGTCTATTCCTGGTATGTTACAAATAAAGAGCGTTCATCGTTAGTCTATTCCTGGTATGTTACAAATAACGAACGCTCATTGTTTGTCTATTCCTGGTATGTTACAAATAAAGAACGCTCACCGTTAGTCTATTCCTGGTATGTTATAAATAAAGAGCGTTTATTGTTAGTCTATTCCTCGTTTGTTATAAATAAAGAGCTTTCATTGTTAGTCTATTCCTGATATATTACACATAAAGAACGCTCATTGTTAGTATTACTCCTGGTATGTTACAAATAAAGAGCGTTCATTGTTAGTCTTACTCCTGGTATGTTTCAAATAAAGAATGTTCATTGTTAGTCTATTCCTGGTATGTTACACACAAAGAGCGTTCATTGTCAGTCTACTCATTGTATATTACCAATAAAGAGCGTCCCTTGTTAGTATATTCATGGTATGTTACAAATAAAGATCGTTCATTGTTAGTCTTATTCCTGGTATGTTACAAATAAAGAGCGTTCATTGTTAGTCTTACACATTGTATGTTACAAATAAAGAGCGTTCACTGTTAGTCACCTCCTGACAAATAACCAATACTGAGCGTTCATTGTTAGTCTATTCCTGGTATGTTACCAATAAAGATCATTCATTGTTAGTCTTATTCCTGTGATGTTACAAATAAAGAGCGTTAATTGTTAGTCTATTCTTGGTATGTTACAAATAAAGAGCGTTCATTGTTAGTCTTACTCCTGGTATGTTACAAATAAAGAACGCTCATTGTTAGTCTATTCCTGGTATGTTATAAATAAAGAGCGTTCCTTGTTAGTATATTCATGGTATGTTACAAATGAAGATCGTGCATTGTTAGTCTTATTCCTGGTATGTTACACATAAAGAGCGTTCAGTGTTAGTCTACTCATTGTATATTACCAATACAGAGCGTTCCTTGTTAGAAAATTCATGGTATGTTACAAATAAAGATCGTTCATTGTTAGTCTTATTCCTGGTATGTTACAAATAAAGAACGCTCATTGTTAGTCTATTCCTGGTATGTTACAAATAAAGAGCGTTAATTGTTAGTCTATTCCTGGTATGTAACCAACAAGGAACGTCCATTGTTAGTCTTACTCCTGGTATGTTACAAATAAAGAACGCTCATTGTTATATAGTCTATTCCTGGTATGTTACAAATAAAGAGCGTTCATTGTTAGTCTTACTCCTGGTATGTTACAAATAAAGAACGCTCATTGTTAGTCTATTCCAGGTATGTTACAAATAAAGAACGTTTATTGCTAATCTTATTCCTGGTATGTTACAAATAAAGAACGCTCATTGTTAGTTTTTTTTCTGGTATGTTACAAATAAAGAGCGTTCTCGTTAGTCTATTCCAGGTATGTTACAAATAAAGAACGCTCATTGTTTGTCTATTCCTGGTATGTTACAAATAAAGAACACTCATTGTTAGTCTATTCCAGGTATGTTATAAATAAAGAGCGTTCATTGTTAGTCTATTCCTGATATATTACACATAAAGAACGCTCATTGTTAGTCTTACTCCTGGTATGTTACAAATAAATAACGCTCATTGTTAGTCTTTCTCCTGGTATGTTACAAATCAAGAACGTTCATTGTTAGTCTTACTCCTGGTATGTGACAAATAAAGAGAGTTCATTGTTAGTCTATTCCTGGTATGTTACAAATAAAGAACGCTCATTGTTCGTCTATTCCTGGTATGTTACAAATAAAGAGCGTTCATCATTAGTCTATTCCTGGTATGTTACAAATAAAGAACGCTCATTGTTAGTCTATTCCTGGCATGTTACACATACAGAGCGTTCTCGTTAGTCTATTCCAGGTATGTTACAAATAAAGAACGCTCATTGTTCGTATATTCCTGGTATGTTACAAATAAAGAACACTCATTGTTAGTCTATTCCTGGTATGTTATAAATACAGAGCGTTCATTGTTAGTCTATTCCTGATATATTACACATACAGAACGCTCATTGTTAGTCTTACTCCTGGTATGTTACAAATACAGAACGCTCATTGTTAGTCTTACTCCTGGTATGTTACAAATCAAGAACGTTCATTGTTAGTCTTACTCCTGGTATGTGACAAATAAAGAGAGTTCATTGTTAGTCTATTCCTGGTATGTTACAAATAAAGAACGCTCATTGTTAGTCTATTCCTGGATTGTAACCAACAAAGAACGTCTATTGTTAGTCTTATTCATGGTATGTTACAAATAAAGAACGCTCATTGTTAGTCTATTACTGGTATGTTACAAATAAAGAGCGTTCATCGTTAGTCTATAGCTGGTATGTTAAAAATAAAGAACGCTCATTGTTAGTCTATTCCTGGTATGTTACAAATAAAGAGCGTTCATCGTTAGTCTATTCCTGGTATGTTACAAATAAAGAACGCTCATTACTCATAAAGAACGCTCATTGTTAGTCTTACTCCTGGTATGTTACAAATAAAGAGCGTTCATTGTTAGTCTTACTCCTGGTATGTTACAAATACAGAATGTTCATTGTTAGTCTATTCATGGTATGTTACAAATAAAGAGCGTTCATCGTTAGTCTATTCCTGGTATGTTACAAATAAAGAACGCTCATTGTTAGTCTATTCCTGGTATGTTACAAATAAAGAGCGTTCATCGTTAGTCTATTCCTGGTATGTTACAAATAAAGAACGCTCATTGATTGTCTATTCCTGGTATGTTACAAATAAAGAACACTCATTGTTAGTCTATTCCTGGTATGTTATAAATAAAGAGCGTTCATTGTTAGTCTATTCATGATATATTACACATAAAGAACGCTCATTGTTAGTCTTACTCCTGGTATGTTACAAATAAAGAACGCTCATTGTTAGTCTTACTCCTGGTATGTTACAAATAAAGAGCGTTCATTGTTAGTCTTACTCCTGGTATGTTACAAATAAAGAGAGTTCATTGTTAGTCTATTCCTGGTATGTTACAAATAAAGAACCCTCATTGTTAGTCTATTCCTGGATTGTAACCAACAAAGAACGTCCATTGTTAGTCTTATTCATGGTATGTTACAAATAAAGAACGCTCATTGTTAGTCTATTCCTGGTATGTTACAAATAAAGAGCGTTCATCGTTAGTCTATTCCTGGTATGTTACAAATAAAGAACGCTCATTGTTAGTCTATTCCTGGTATGTTACAAATAAAGAGCGTTCATCGTTAGTCTATTCCTGGTATGTTACAAATAACGAACGCTCATTGTTTGTCTATTCCTGGTATGTTACAAATAAAGAACGCTCACCGTTAGTCTATTCCTGGTATGTTATAAATAAAGAGCGTTTATTGTTAGTCTATTCCTCGTTTGTTATAAATAAAGAGCTTTCATTGTTAGTCTATTCCTGATATATTACACATAAAGAACGCTCATTGTTAGTATTACTCCTGGTATGTTACAAATAAAGAGCGTTCATTGTTAGTCTTACTCCTGGTATGTTTCAAATAAAGAATGTTCATTGTTAGTCTATTCCTGGTATGTTACACACAAAGAGCGTTCATTGTCAGTCTACTCATTGTATATTACCAATAAAGAGCGTCCCTTGTTAGTATATTCATGGTATGTTACAAATAAAGATCGTTCATTGTTAGTCTTATTCCTGGTATGTTACAAATAAAGAGCGTTCATTGTTAGTCTTACACATTGTATGTTACAAATAAAGAGCGTTCACTGTTAGTCACCTCCTGACAAATAACCAATACTGAGCGTTCATTGTTAGTCTATTCCTGGTATGTTACCAATAAAGATCATTCATTGTTAGTCTTATTCCTGTGATGTTACAAATAAAGAGCGTTAATTGTTAGTCTATTCTTGGTATGTTACAAATAAAGAGCGTTCATTGTTAGTCTTACTCCTGGTATGTTACAAATAAAGAACGCTCATTGTTAGTCTATTCCTGGTATGTTATAAATAAAGAGCGTTCCTTGTTAGTATATTCATGGTATGTTACAAATGAAGATCGTGCATTGTTAGTCTTATTCCTGGTATGTTACACATAAAGAGCGTTCAGTGTTAGTCTACTCATTGTATATTACCAATAAAGAGCGTTCCTTGTTAGAAAATTCATGGTATGTTACAAATAAAGATCGTTCATTGTTAGTCTTATTCCTGGTATGTTACAAATAAAGAACGCTCATTGTTAGTCTATTCCTGGTATGTTACAAATAAAGAGCGTTAATTGTTAGTCTATTCCTGGTATGTAACCAACAAGGAACGTCCATTGTTAGTCTTACTCCTGGTATGTTACAAATAAAGAACGCTCATTGTTATATAGTCTATTCCTGGTATGTTACAAATAAAGAGCGTTCATTGTTAGTCTTACTCCTGGTATGTTACAAATAAAGAACGCTCATTGTTAGTCTATTCCAGGTATGTTACAAATAAAGAACGTTTATTGCTAATCTTATTCCTGGTATGTTACAAATAAAGAACGCTCATTGTTAGTTTTTTTTCTGGTATGTTACAAATAAAGAGCGTTCTCGTTAGTCTATTCCAGGTATGTTACAAATAAAGAACGCTCATTGTTTGTCTATTCCTGGTATGTTACAAATAAAGAACACTCATTGTTAGTCTATTCCAGGTATGTTATAAATAAAGAGCGTTCATTGTTAGTCTATTCCTGATATATTACACATAAAGAACGCTCATTGTTAGTCTTACTCCTGGTATGTTACAAATAAATAACGCTCATTGTTAGTCTTTCTCCTGGTATGTTACAAATCAAGAACGTTCATTGTTAGTCTTACTCCTGGTATGTGACAAATAAAGAGAGTTCATTGTTAGTCTATTCCTGGTATGTTACAAATAAAGAACGCTCATTGTTCGTCTATTCCTGGTATGTTACAAATAAAGAGCGTTCATCATTAGTCTATTCCTGGTATGTTACAAATAAAGAACGCTCATTGTTAGTCTATTCCTGGCATGTTACACATACAGAGCGTTCTCGTTAGTCTATTCCAGGTATGTTACAAATAAAGAACGCTCATTGTTCGTATATTCCTGGTATGTTACAAATAAAGAACACTCATTGTTAGTCTATTCCTGGTATGTTATAAATACAGAGCGTTCATTGTTAGTCTATTCCTGATATATTACACATACAGAACGCTCATTGTTAGTCTTACTCCTGGTATGTTACAAATACAGAACGCTCATTGTTAGTCTTACTCCTGGTATGTTACAAATCAAGAACGTTCATTGTTAGTCTTACTCCTGGTATGTGACAAATAAAGAGAGTTCATTGTTAGTCTATTCCTGGTATGTTACAAATAAAGAACGCTCATTGTTAGTCTATTCCTGGATTGTAACCAACAAAGAACGTCTATTGTTAGTCTTATTCATGGTATGTTACAAATAAAGAACGCTCATTGTTAGTCTATTACTGGTATGTTACAAATAAAGAGCGTTCATCGTTAGTCTATAGCTGGTATGTTAAAAATAAAGAACGCTCATTGTTAGTCTATTCCTGGTATGTTACAAATAAAGAGCGTTCATCGTTAGTCTATTCCTGGTATGTTACAAATAAAGAACGCTCATTACTCATAAAGAACGCTCATTGTTAGTCTTACTCCTGGTATGTTACAAATAAAGAGCGTTCATTGTTAGTCTTACTCCTGGTATGTTACAAATACAGAATGTTCATTGTTAGTCTATTCCTGGTATGTTACAAATCAAGAGCGTTCATTGTTAGTCTATTCCTGTTATGTTACAAATAAAGAACGCTCATTGTTATATAGTCTATTCCTAGTATGTTACAAATAAAGAGCGTTCATTGTTAGTCTTACTCCTGGTATGTTACAAATAAAGAGCGTTCATTGTTAGTCTTACTCCTGGTATGTTACAAATACAGAATGTTCATTGTTAGTCTATTCCTGGTATGTTACAAATCAAGAGCGTTCATTCTTAGTCTATTCCTGTTATGTTACAAATAAAGAACGCTCAATGTTATATAGTCTATTCCTAGTATGTTACAAATAAAGAGCGTTCATTGTTAGTCTTACTCCTGGTATGTTACAAATAAAGAACGCTCATTGTTAGTCTATTCCTGGTATGTTATAAATAAAGAGCGTTCATTGTTAGTCTTACTTCTGGTATGTTACCAATACAGAACGCTCATTGTTAGTCTTATTCCTGGTATGTTACAAATAAAGAGCGTTCATTGTTAGTCTATTCCAGGTATGTTACCAATAAAGCTCATTCATTGTTAGTCTTATTCCTGTGATGTTACAAATAAAGAGCGTTCATTGTTAGTCTATTCCTGATATATTACACATACAGAACGCTCATTGTTAGTCTTACTCCTGGTATGTTACAAATACAGAACGCTCATTGTTAGTCTTACTCCTGGTATGTTACAAATCAAGAACGTTCATTGTTAGTCTTACTCCTGGTATGTGACAAATAAAGAGAGTTCATTGTTAGTCTATTCCTGGTATGTTACAAATAAAGAACGCTCATTGTTAGTCTATTCCTGGATTGTAACCAACAAAGAACGTCTATTGTTAGTCTTATTCATGGTATGTTACAAATAAAGAACGCTCATTGTTAGTCTATTACTGGTATGTTACAAATAAAGAGCGTTCATCGTTAGTCTATAGCTGGTATGTTAAAAATAAAGAACGCTCATTGTTAGTCTATTCCTGGTATGTTACAAATAAAGAGCGATCATTGCTAGTCTATTCCAGGTATGTTACAAATAAAGAACGTTTATTGCTAATCTTATTCCTGGTATGTTACAAATAAAGAACGCTCATTTTTAGTTTTATTCCTGGTATGTTACAAATAAAGAGCGTTCATTGTTAGTCTATTCCTGGTATGTTACAAATAAAGAGCGTTAATTGTTTGTCTATTCCTGGTATGTAACCAACCAAGAACGTCCATTGTTAGTCTTATTCCTGGTATGTTACACATAAAGAGCGTTCATTGTTAGTATATTCATTGTTTGTTACCAATAAAGACCGTTCATTGTTAGTCTTATTCCTGGTATGTTACAAATAAATAACGCTCATTGTTAGTCTATTCCCGGTGTGTTACAAACAAAGAGCGTTCATTGTTAGTCTATACCTGGTATGATACAAATAAAGAGCGTTCATTGTTAGTCTACTCATTGTATATTACCAATAAAGAGCGTTCCTTGTTTGAAAATTCATGGTATGTTACAAATAAAGAACGCTCATTGTTAGTCTATTCCTGGTATGTTACAAATAAAGAACGCTCATTGTTAGTCTATTCCTGGTTTGTTACAAATAAGGAACGCTCATTGTTCGTCTATTCATGGTATGTTACAAATAAAGAGCGTTCATCGTTAGTCTATTCCTGGTATGTTACAAATAAAGAACGCTCATTGTTAGTCTATTCCTGGTATGTTACAAATAAAGAGCGTTCATCGTTAGTCTATTCCTGGTATGTTACAAATAAAGAACGCTCATTGATTGTCTATTCCTGGTATGTTACAAATAAAGAACACTCATTGTTAGTCTATTCCTGGTATGTTATAAATAAAGAGCGTTCATTGTTAGTCTATTCATGATATATTACACATAAAGAACGCTCATTGTTAGTCTTACTCCTGGTATGTTACAAATAAAGAACGCTCATTGTTAGTCTTACTCCTGGTATGTTACAAATAAAGAGCGTTCATTGTTAGTCTTACTCCTGGTATGTTACAAATAAAGAGAGTTCATTGTTAGTCTATTCCAGGTATGTTACAAATAAAGAACGCTCATTGTTCGTATATTCCTGGTATGTTACAAATAAAGAACACTCATTGTTAGTCTATTCCTGGTATGTTATAAATACAGAGCGTTCATTGTTAGTCTATTCCTGATATATTACACATACAGAACGCTCATTGTTAGTCTTACTCCTGGTATGTTACAAATACAGAACGCTCATTGTTAGTCTTACTCCTGGTATGTTACAAATCAAGAACGTTCATTGTTAGTCTTACTCCTGGTATGTGACAAATAAAGAGAGTTCATTGTTAGTCTATTCCTGGTATGTTACAAATAAAGAACGCTCATTGTTAGTCTATTCCTGGATTGTAACCAACAAAGAACGTCTATTGTTAGTCTTATTCATGGTATGTTACAAATAAAGAACGCTCATTGTTAGTCTATTACTGGTATGTTACAAATAAAGAGCGTTCATCGTTAGTCTATAGCTGGTATGTTAAAAATAAAGAACGCTCATTGTTAGTCTATTCCTGGTATGTTACAAATAAAGAGCGATCATTGCTAGTCTATTCCAGGTATGTTACAAATAAAGAACGTTTATTGCTAATCTTATTCCTGGTATGTTACAAATAAAGAACGCTCATTTTTAGTTTTATTCCTGGTATGTTACAAATAAAGAGCGTTCATTGTTAGTCTATTCCTGGTATGTTACAAATAAAGAGCGTTTATTGTTTGTCTATTCCTGGTATGTTATAAATAAAGAGCGTTCATTGTTAGTCTATTCATGATATATTACACATAAAGAACGCTCATTGTTAGTCTTATTCCTGGTATGTTACAAATAAAGAACGCTCATTTTTAGTTTTATTCCTGGTATGTTACAAATAAAGAGCGTTCATTGTTAGTCTATTCCTGGTATGTTATAAATAAAGAGCGTTCATTGTTAGTCTATTCATGATATATTACACATAAAGAACGCTCATTGTTAGTCTTACTCCTGGTATGTTACAAATAAAGAACGCTCATTGTTAGTCTTACTCCTGGTATGTTACAAATAAAGAGCGTTCATTGTTAGTCTTACTCCTGGTATGTTACAAATAAAGAGAGTTCATTGTTAGTCTATTCCTGGTATGTTACAAATAAAGAACCCTCATTGTTAGTCTATTCCTGGATTGTAACCAACAAAGAACGTCCATTGTTAGTCTTATTCATGGTATGTTACAAATAAAGAACGCTCATTGTTAGTCTATTCCTGGTATGTTACAAATAAAGAGCGTTCATCGTTAGTCTATTCCTGGTATGTTACAAATAAAGAACGCTCATTGTTAGTCTATTCCTGGTATGTTACAAATAAAGAGCGTTCATCGTTAGTCTATTCCTGGTATGTTACAAATAACGAACGCTCATTGTTTGTCTATTCCTGGTATGTTACAAATAAAGAACGCTCACCGTTAGTCTATTCCTGGTATGTTATAAATAAAGAGCGTTTATTGTTAGTCTATTCCTCGTTTGTTATAAATAAAGAGCTTTCATTGTTAGTCTATTCCTGATATATTACACATAAAGAACGCTCATTGTTAGTATTACTCCTGGTATGTTACAAATAAAGAGCGTTCATTGTTAGTCTTACTCCTGGTATGTTTCAAATAAAGAATGTTCATTGTTAGTCTATTCCTGGTATGTTACACACAAAGAGCGTTCATTGTCAGTCTACTCATTGTATATTACCAATAAAGAGCGTCCCTTGTTAGTATATTCATGGTATGTTACAAATAAAGATCGTTCATTGTTAGTCTTATTCCTGGTATGTTACAAATAAAGAGCGTTCATTGTTAGTCTTACACATTGTATGTTACAAATAAAGAGCGTTCACTGTTAGTCACCTCCTGACAAATAACCAATACTGAGCGTTCATTGTTAGTCTATTCCTGGTATGTTACCAATAAAGATCATTCATTGTTAGTCTTATTCCTGTGATGTTACAAATAAAGAGCGTTAATTGTTAGTCTATTCTTGGTATGTTACAAATAAAGAGCGTTCATTGTTAGTCTTACTCCTGGTATGTTACAAATAAAGAACGCTCATTGTTAGTCTATTCCTGGTATGTTATAAATAAAGAGCGTTCCTTGTTAGTATATTCATGGTATGTTACAAATGAAGATCGTGCATTGTTAGTCTTATTCCTGGTATGTTACACATAAAGAGCGTTCAGTGTTAGTCTACTCATTGTATATTACCAATAAAGAGCGTTCCTTGTTAGAAAATTCATGGTATGTTACAAATAAAGATCGTTCATTGTTAGTCTTATTCCTGGTATGTTACAAATAAAGAACGCTCATTGTTAGTCTATTCCTGGTATGTTACAAATAAAGAGCGTTAATTGTTAGTCTATTCCTGGTATGTAACCAACAAGGAACGTCCATTGTTAGTCTTACTCCTGGTATGTTACAAATAAAGAACGCTCATTGTTATATAGTCTATTCCTGGTATGTTACAAATAAAGAGCGTTCATTGTTAGTCTTACTCCTGGTATGTTACAAATAAAGAACGCTCATTGTTAGTCTATTCCAGGTATGTTACAAATAAAGAACGTTTATTGCTAATCTTATTCCTGGTATGTTACAAATAAAGAACGCTCATTGTTAGTTTTTTTTCTGGTATGTTACAAATAAAGAGCGTTCTCGTTAGTCTATTCCAGGTATGTTACAAATAAAGAACGCTCATTGTTTGTCTATTCCTGGTATGTTACAAATAAAGAACACTCATTGTTAGTCTATTCCAGGTATGTTATAAATAAAGAGCGTTCATTGTTAGTCTATTCCTGATATATTACACATAAAGAACGCTCATTGTTAGTCTTACTCCTGGTATGTTACAAATAAATAACGCTCATTGTTAGTCTTTCTCCTGGTATGTTACAAATCAAGAACGTTCATTGTTAGTCTTACTCCTGGTATGTGACAAATAAAGAGAGTTCATTGTTAGTCTATTCCTGGTATGTTACAAATAAAGAACGCTCATTGTTCGTCTATTCCTGGTATGTTACAAATAAAGAGCGTTCATCATTAGTCTATTCCTGGTATGTTACAAATAAAGAACGCTCATTGTTAGTCTATTCCTGGCATGTTACACATACAGAGCGTTCTCGTTAGTCTATTCCAGGTATGTTACAAATAAAGAACGCTCATTGTTCGTATATTCCTGGTATGTTACAAATAAAGAACACTCATTGTTAGTCTATTCCTGGTATGTTATAAATACAGAGCGTTCATTGTTAGTCTATTCCTGATATATTACACATACAGAACGCTCATTGTTAGTCTTACTCCTGGTATGTTACAAATACAGAACGCTCATTGTTAGTCTTACTCCTGGTATGTTACAAATCAAGAACGTTCATTGTTAGTCTTACTCCTGGTATGTGACAAATAAAGAGAGTTCATTGTTAGTCTATTCCTGGTATGTTACAAATAAAGAACGCTCATTGTTAGTCTATTCCTGGATTGTAACCAACAAAGAACGTCTATTGTTAGTCTTATTCATGGTATGTTACAAATAAAGAACGCTCATTGTTAGTCTATTACTGGTATGTTACAAATAAAGAGCGTTCATCGTTAGTCTATAGCTGGTATGTTAAAAATAAAGAACGCTCATTGTTAGTCTATTCCTGGTATGTTACAAATAAAGAGCGTTCATCGTTAGTCTATTCCTGGTATGTTACAAATAAAGAACGCTCATTACTCATAAAGAACGCTCATTGTTAGTCTTACTCCTGGTATGTTACAAATAAAGAGCGTTCATTGTTAGTCTTACTCCTGGTATGTTACAAATACAGAATGTTCATTGTTAGTCTATTCCTGGTATGTTACAAATCAAGAGCGTTCATTGTTAGTCTATTCCTGTTATGTTACAAATAAAGAACGCTCATTGTTATATAGTCTATTCCTAGTATGTTACAAATAAAGAGCGTTCATTGTTAGTCTTACTCCTGGTATGTTACAAATAAAGAGCGTTCATTGTTAGTCTTACTCCTGGTATGTTACAAATACAGAATGTTCATTGTTAGTCTATTCCTGGTATGTTACAAATCAAGAGCGTTCATTCTTAGTCTATTCCTGTTATGTTACAAATAAAGAACGCTCAATGTTATATAGTCTATTCCTAGTATGTTACAAATAAAGAGCGTTCATTGTTAGTCTTACTCCTGGTATGTTACAAATAAAGAACGCTCATTGTTAGTCTATTCCTGGTATGTTATAAATAAAGAGCGTTCATTGTTAGTCTTACTTCTGGTATGTTACCAATACAGAACGCTCATTGTTAGTCTTATTCCTGGTATGTTACAAATAAAGAGCGTTCATTGTTAGTCTATTCCAGGTATGTTACCAATAAAGCTCATTCATTGTTAGTCTTATTCCTGTGATGTTACAAATAAAGAGCGTTCATTGTTAGTCTATTCCTGATATATTACACATACAGAACGCTCATTGTTAGTCTTACTCCTGGTATGTTACAAATACAGAACGCTCATTGTTAGTCTTACTCCTGGTATGTTACAAATCAAGAACGTTCATTGTTAGTCTTACTCCTGGTATGTGACAAATAAAGAGAGTTCATTGTTAGTCTATTCCTGGTATGTTACAAATAAAGAACGCTCATTGTTAGTCTATTCCTGGATTGTAACCAACAAAGAACGTCTATTGTTAGTCTTATTCATGGTATGTTACAAATAAAGAACGCTCATTGTTAGTCTATTACTGGTATGTTACAAATAAAGAGCGTTCATCGTTAGTCTATAGCTGGTATGTTAAAAATAAAGAACGCTCATTGTTAGTCTATTCCTGGTATGTTACAAATAAAGAGCGATCATTGCTAGTCTATTCCAGGTATGTTACAAATAAAGAACGTTTATTGCTAATCTTATTCCTGGTATGTTACAAATAAAGAACGCTCATTTTTAGTTTTATTCCTGGTATGTTACAAATAAAGAGCGTTCATTGTTAGTCTATTCCTGGTATGTTACAAATAAAGAGCGTTTATTGTTTGTCTATTCCTGGTATGTAACCAACCAAGAACGTCCATTGTTAGTCTTATTCCTGGTATGTTACACATAAAGAGCGTTCATTGTTAGTATATTCATTGTTTGTTACCAATAAAGACCGTTCATTGTTAGTCTTATTCCTGGTATGTTACAAATAAATAACGCTCATTGTTAGTCTATTCCCGGTGTGTTACAAACAAAGAGCGTTCATTGTTAGTCTATACCTGGTATGATACAAATAAAGAGCGTTCATTGTTAGTCTACTCATTGTATATTACCAATAAAGAGCGTTCCTTGTTTGAAAATTCATGGTATGTTACAAATAAAGAACGCTCATTGTTAGTCTATTCCTGGTATGTTACAAATAAAGAACGCTCATTGTTAGTCTATTCCTGGTTTGTTACAAATAAGGAACGCTCATTGTTCGTCTATTCATGGTATGTTACAAATAAAGAGCGTTCATCGTTAGTCTATTCCTGGTATGTTACAAATAAAGAACGCTCATTGTTAGTCTATTCCTGGTATGTTACAAATAAAGAGCGTTCATCGTTAGTCTATTCCTGGTATGTTACAAATAAAGAACGCTCATTGATTGTCTATTCCTGGTATGTTACAAATAAAGAACACTCATTGTTAGTCTATTCCTGGTATGTTATAAATAAAGAGCGTTCATTGTTAGTCTATTCATGATATATTACACATAAAGAACGCTCATTGTTAGTCTTACTCCTGGTATGTTACAAATAAAGAACGCTCATTGTTAGTCTTACTCCTGGTATGTTACAAATAAAGAGCGTTCATTGTTAGTCTTACTCCTGGTATGTTACAAATAAAGAGAGTTCATTGTTAGTCTATTCCAGGTATGTTACAAATAAAGAACGCTCATTGTTCGTATATTCCTGGTATGTTACAAATAAAGAACACTCATTGTTAGTCTATTCCTGGTATGTTATAAATACAGAGCGTTCATTGTTAGTCTATTCCTGATATATTACACATACAGAACGCTCATTGTTAGTCTTACTCCTGGTATGTTACAAATACAGAACGCTCATTGTTAGTCTTACTCCTGGTATGTTACAAATCAAGAACGTTCATTGTTAGTCTTACTCCTGGTATGTGACAAATAAAGAGAGTTCATTGTTAGTCTATTCCTGGTATGTTACAAATAAAGAACGCTCATTGTTAGTCTATTCCTGGATTGTAACCAACAAAGAACGTCTATTGTTAGTCTTATTCATGGTATGTTACAAATAAAGAACGCTCATTGTTAGTCTATTACTGGTATGTTACAAATAAAGAGCGTTCATCGTTAGTCTATAGCTGGTATGTTAAAAATAAAGAACGCTCATTGTTAGTCTATTCCTGGTATGTTACAAATAAAGAGCGTTCATCGTTAGTCTATTCCTGGTATGTTACAAATAAAGAACGCTCATTACTCATAAAGAACGCTCATTGTTAGTCTTACTCCTGGTATGTTACAAATAAAGAGCGTTCATTGTTAGTCTTACTCCTGGTATGTTACAAATACAGAATGTTCATTGTTAGTCTATTCCTGGTATGTTACAAATCAAGAGCGTTCATTGTTAGTCTATTCCTGTTATGTTACAAATAAAGAACGCTCATTGTTATATAGTCTATTCCTAGTATGTTACAAATAAAGAGCGTTCATTGTTAGTCTTACTCCTGGTATGTTACAAATAAAGAGCGTTCATTGTTAGTCTTACTCCTGGTATGTTACAAATACAGAATGTTCATTGTTAGTCTATTCCTGGTATGTTACAAATCAAGAGCGTTCATTCTTAGTCTATTCCTGTTATGTTACAAATAAAGAACGCTCAATGTTATATAGTCTATTCCTAGTATGTTACAAATAAAGAGCGTTCATTGTTAGTCTTACTCCTGGTATGTTACAAATAAAGAACGCTCATTGTTAGTCTATTCCTGGTATGTTATAAATAAAGAGCGTTCATTGTTAGTCTTACTTCTGGTATGTTACCAATACAGAACGCTCATTGTTAGTCTTATTCCTGGTATGTTACAAATAAAGAGCGTTCATTGTTAGTCTATTCCAGGTATGTTACCAATAAAGCTCATTCATTGTTAGTCTTATTCCTGTGATGTTACAAATAAAGAGCGTTCATTGTTAGTCTATTCCTGATATATTACACATACAGAACGCTCATTGTTAGTCTTACTCCTGGTATGTTACAAATACAGAACGCTCATTGTTAGTCTTACTCCTGGTATGTTACAAATCAAGAACGTTCATTGTTAGTCTTACTCCTGGTATGTGACAAATAAAGAGAGTTCATTGTTAGTCTATTCCTGGTATGTTACAAATAAAGAACGCTCATTGTTAGTCTATTCCTGGATTGTAACCAACAAAGAACGTCTATTGTTAGTCTTATTCATGGTATGTTACAAATAAAGAACGCTCATTGTTAGTCTATTACTGGTATGTTACAAATAAAGAGCGTTCATCGTTAGTCTATAGCTGGTATGTTAAAAATAAAGAACGCTCATTGTTAGTCTATTCCTGGTATGTTACAAATAAAGAGCGATCATTGCTAGTCTATTCCAGGTATGTTACAAATAAAGAACGTTTATTGATAATCTTATTCCTGGTATGTTACAAATAAAGAACGCTCATTTTTAGTTTTATTCCTGGTATGTTACAAATAAAGAGCGTTCATTGTTAGTCTATTCCTGGTATGTTACAAATAAAGAGCGTTTATTGTTTGTCTATTCCTGGTATGTAACCAACAAAGAACGTCCATTGTTAGTCTTATTCCTGGTATGTTACACATAAAGAGCGTTCATTGTTAGTATATTCATTGTTTGTTACCAATAAAGACCGTTCATTGTTAGTCTTATTCCTGGTATGTTACAAATAAATAACGCTCATTGTTAGTCTATTCCCGGTGTGTTACAAACAAAGAGCGTTCATTGTTAGTCTATACCTGGTATGATACAAATAAAGAGCGTTCATTGTTAGTCTACTCATTGTATATTACCAATAAAGAGCGTTCCTTGTTTGAAAATTCATGGTATGTTACAAATAAAGAACGCTCATTGTTAGTCTATTCCTGGTATGTTACAAATAAAGAACGCTCATTGTTAGTCTATTCCTGGTTTGTTACAAATAAGGAACGCTCATTGTTCGTCTATTCATGGTATGTTACAAATAAAGAGCGTTCATCGTTAGTCTATTCCTGGTATGTTACAAATAAAGAACGCTCATTGTTAGTCTATTCCTGGTATGTTACAAATAAAGAGCGTTCATCGTTAGTCTATTCCTGGTATGTTACAAATAAAGAACGCTCATTGATTGTCTATTCCTGGTATGTTACAAATAAAGAACACTCATTGTTAGTCTATTCCTGGTATGTTATAAATAAAGAGCGTTCATTGTTAGTCTATTCATGATATATTACACATAAAGAACGCTCATTGTTAGTCTTACTCCTGGTATGTTACAAATAAAGAACGCTCATTGTTAGTCTTACTCCTGGTATGTTACAAATAAAGAGCGTTCATTGTTAGTCTTACTCCTGGTATGTTACAAATAAAGAGAGTTCATTGTTAGTCTATTCCTGGTATGTTACAAATAAAGAACCCTCATTGTTAGTCTATTCCTGGATTGTAACCAACAAAGAACGTCCATTGTTAGTCTTATTCATGGTATGTTACAAATAAAGAACGCTCATTGTTAGTCTATTCCTGGTATGTTACAAATAAAGAGCGTTCATCGTTAGTCTATTCCTGGTATGTTACAAATAAAGAACGCTCATTGTTAGTCTATTCCTGGTATGTTACAAATAAAGAGCGTTCATCGTTAGTCTATTCCTGGTATGTTACAAATAAAGAACGCTCATTGTTTGTCTATTCCTGGTATGTTACAAATAAAGAACGCTCACCGTTAGTCTATTCCTGGTATGTTATAAATAAAGAGCGTTTATTGTTAGTCTATTCCTCGTTTGTTATAAATAAAGAGCTTTCATTGTTAGTCTATTCCTGATATATTACACATAAAGAACGCTCATTGTTAGTATTACTCCTGGTATGTTACAAATAAAGAGCGTTCATTGTTAGTCTTACTCCTGGTATGTTTCAAATAAAGAATGTTCATTGTTAGTCTATTCCTGGTATGTTACACACAAAGAGCGTTCATTGTCAGTCTACTCATTGTATATTACCAATAAAGAGCGTCCCTTGTTAGTATATTCATGGTATGTTACAAATAAAGATCGTTCATTGTTAGTCTTATTCCTGGTATGTTACAAATAAAGAGCGTTCATTGTTAGTCTTACACATTGTATGTTACAAATAAAGAGCGTTCACTGTTAGTCACCTCCTGACAAATAACCAATACTGAGCGTTCATTGTTAGTCTATTCCTAGTATGTTACCAATAAAGATCATTCATTGTTAGTCTTATTCCTGTGATGTTACAAATAAAGAGCGTTAATTGTTAGTCTATTCTTGGTATGTTACAAATAAAGAGCGTTCATTGTTAGTCTTACTCCTGGTATGTTACAAATAAAGAACGCTCATTGTTAGTCTATTCCTGGTATGTTATAAATAAAGAGCGTTCCTTGTTAGTATATTCATGGTATGTTACAAATGAAGATCGTGCATTGTTAGTCTTATTCCTGGTATGTTACACATAAAGAGCGTTCAGTGTTAGTCTACTCATTGTATATTACCAATAAAGAGCGTTCCTTGTTAGAAAATTCATGGTATGTTACAAATAAAGATCGTTCATTGTTAGTCTTATTCCTGGTATGTTACAAATAAAGAACGCTCATTGTTAGTCTATTCCTGGTATGTTACAAATAAAGAGCGTTAATTGTTAGTCTATTCCTGGTATGTAACCAACAAGGAACGTCCATTGTTAGTCTTACTCCTGGTATGTTACAAATAAAGAACGCTCATTGTTATATAGTCTATTCCTGGTATGTTACAAATAAAGAGCGTTCATTGTTAGTCTTACTCCTGGTATGTTACAAATAAAGAACGCTCATTGTTAGTCTATTCCAGGTATGTTACAAATAAAGAACGTTTATTGCTAATCTTATTCCTGGTATGTTACAAATAAAGAACGCTCATTGTTAGTTTTTTTTCTGGTATGTTACAAATAAAGAGCGTTCTCGTTAGTCTATTCCAGGTATGTTACAAATAAAGAACGCTCATTGTTTGTCTATTCCTGGTATGTTACAAATAAAGAACACTCATTGTTAGTCTATTCCAGGTATGTTATAAATAAAGAGCGTTCATTGTTAGTCTATTCCTGATATATTACACATAAAGAACGCTCATTGTTAGTCTTACTCCTGGTATGTTACAAATAAATAACGCTCATTGTTAGTCTTTCTCCTGGTATGTTACAAATCAAGAACGTTCATTGTTAGTCTTACTCCTGGTATGTGACAAATAAAGAGAGTTCATTGTTAGTCTATTCCTGGTATGTTACAAATAAAGAACGCTCATTGTTCGTCTATTCCTGGTATGTTACAAATAAAGAGCGTTCATCATTAGTCTATTCCTGGTATGTTACAAATAAAGAACGCTCATTGTTAGTCTATTCCTGGCATGTTACACATACAGAGCGTTCTCGTTAGTCTATTCCAGGTATGTTACAAATAAAGAACGCTCATTGTTCGTATATTCCTGGTATGTTACAAATAAAGAACACTCATTGTTAGTCTATTCCTGGTATGTTATAAATACAGAGCGTTCATTGTTAGTCTATTCCTGATATATTACACATACAGAACGCTCATTGTTAGTCTTACTCCTGGTATGTTACAAATACAGAACGCTCATTGTTAGTCTTACTCCTGGTATGTTACAAATCAAGAACGTTCATTGTTAGTCTTACTCCTGGTATGTGACAAATAAAGAGAGTTCATTGTTAGTCTATTCCTGGTATGTTACAAATAAAGAACGCTCATTGTTAGTCTATTCCTGGATTGTAACCAACAAAGAACGTCTATTGTTAGTCTTATTCATGGTATGTTACAAATAAAGAACGCTCATTGTTAGTCTATTACTGGTATGTTACAAATAAAGAGCGTTCATCGTTAGTCTATAGCTGGTATGTTAAAAATAAAGAACGCTCATTGTTAGTCTATTCCTGGTATGTTACAAATAAAGAGCGTTCATCGTTAGTCTATTCCTGGTATGTTACAAATAAAGAACGCTCATTACACATAAAGAACGCTCATTGTTAGTCTTACTCCTGGTATGTTACAAATAAAGAGCGTTCATTGTTAGTCTTACTCCTGGTATGTTACAAATACAGAATGTTCATTGTTAGTCTATTCCTGGTATGTTACAAATCAAGAGCGTTCATTGTTAGTCTATTCCTGTTATGTTACAAATAAAGAACGCTCATTGTTATATAGTCTATTCCTAGTATGTTACAAATAAAGAGCGTTCATTGTTAGTCTTACTCCTGGTATGTTACAAATAAAGAGCGTTCATTGTTAGTCTTACTCCTGGTATGTTACAAATACAGAATGTTCATTGTTAGTCTATTCCTGGTATGTTACAAATCAAGAGCGTTCATTCTTAGTCTATTCCTGTTATGTTACAAATAAAGAACGCTCAATGTTATATAGTCTATTCCTAGTATGTTACAAATAAAGAGCGTTCATTGTTAGTCTATTCCTGGTATGTTAAAAATAAAGAACGCTCATTGTTAGTCTATTCCTGGTATGTTACAAATAAAGAGCGTTCATCGTTAGTCTATTCCTGGTATGTTACAAATAAAGAACGCTCATTACTCATAAAGAACGCTCATTGTTAGTCTTACTCCTGGTATGTTACAAATAAAGAGCGTTCATTGTTAGTCTTACTCCTGGTATGTTACAAATACAGAATGTTCATTGTTAGTCTATTCCTGGTATGTTACAAATCAAGAGCGTTCATTGTTAGTCTATTCCTGTTATGTTACAAATAAAGAACGCTCATTGTTATATAGTCTATTCCTAGTATGTTACAAATAAAGAGCGTTCATTGTTAGTCTTACTCCTGGTATGTTACAAATAAAGAGCGTTCATTGTTAGTCTTACTCCTGGTATGTTACAAATACAGAATGTTCATTGTTAGTCTATTCCTGGTATGTTACAAATCAAGAGCGTTCATTCTTAGTCTATTCCTGTTATGTTACAAATAAAGAACGCTCAATGTTATATAGTCTATTCCTAGTATGTTACAAATAAAGAGCGTTCATTGTTAGTCTTACTCCTGGTATGTTACAAATAAAGAACGCTCATTGTTAGTCTATTCCTGGTATGTTATAAATAAAGAGCGTTCATTGTTAGTCTTACTTCTGGTATGTTACCAATACAGAACGCTCATTGTTAGTCTTATTCCTGGTATGTTACAAATAAAGAGCGTTCATTGTTAGTCTATTCCAGGTATGTTACCAATAAAGCTCATTCATTGTTAGTCTTATTCCTGTGATGTTACAAATAAAGAGCGTTCATTGTTAGTCTATTCCTGATATATTACACATACAGAACGCTCATTGTTAGTCTTACTCCTGGTATGTTACAAATACAGAACGCTCATTGTTAGTCTTACTCCTGGTATGTTACAAATCAAGAACGTTCATTGTTAGTCTTACTCCTGGTATGTGACAAATAAAGAGAGTTCATTGTTAGTCTATTCCTGGTATGTTACAAATAAAGAACGCTCATTGTTAGTCTATTCCTGGATTGTAACCAACAAAGAACGTCTATTGTTAGTCTTATTCATGGTATGTTACAAATAAAGAACGCTCATTGTTAGTCTATTACTGGTATGTTACAAATAAAGAGCGTTCATCGTTAGTCTATAGCTGGTATGTTAAAAATAAAGAACGCTCATTGTTAGTCTATTCCTGGTATGTTACAAATAAAGAGCGATCATTGCTAGTCTATTCCAGGTATGTTACAAATAAAGAACGTTTATTGCTAATCTTATTCCTGGTATGTTACAAATAAAGAACGCTCATTTTTAGTTTTATTCCTGGTATGTTACAAATAAAGAGCGTTCATTGTTAGTCTATTCCTGGTATGTTACAAATAAAGAGCGTTTATTGTTTGTCTATTCCTGGTATGTAACCAACAAAGAACGTCCATTGTTAGTCTTATTCCTGGTATGTTACACATAAAGAGCGTTCATTGTTAGTATATTCATTGTTTGTTACCAATAAAGACCGTTCATTGTTAGTCTTATTCCTGGTATGTTACAAATAAATAACGCTCATTGTTAGTCTATTCCCGGTGTGTTACAAACAAAGAGCGTTCATTGTTAGTCTATACCTGGTATGATACAAATAAAGAGCGTTCATTGTTAGTCTACTCATTGTATATTACCAATAAAGAGCGTTCCTTGTTTGAAAATTCATGGTATGTTACAAATAAAGAACGCTCATTGTTAGTCTATTCCTGGTATGTTACAAATAAAGAACGCTCATTGTTAGTCTATTCCTGGTTTGTTACAAATAAGGAACGCTCATTGTTCGTCTATTCATGGTATGTTACAAATAAAGAGCGTTCATCGTTAGTCTATTCCTGGTATGTTACAAATAAAGAACGCTCATTGTTAGTCTATTCCTGGTATGTTACAAATAAAGAGCGTTCATCGTTAGTCTATTCCTGGTATGTTACAAATAAAGAACGCTCATTGATTGTCTATTCCTGGTATGTTACAAATAAAGAACACTCATTGTTAGTCTATTCCTGGTATGTTATAAATAAAGAGCGTTCATTGTTAGTCTATTCATGATATATTACACATAAAGAACGCTCATTGTTAGTCTTACTCCTGGTATGTTACAAATAAAGAACGCTCATTGTTAGTCTTACTCCTGGTATGTTACAAATAAAGAGCGTTCATTGTTAGTCTTACTCCTGGTATGTTACAAATAAAGAGAGTTCATTGTTAGTCTATTCCTGGTATGTTACAAATAAAGAACCCTCATTGTTAGTCTATTCCTGGATTGTAACCAACAAAGAACGTCCATTGTTAGTCTTATTCATGGTATGTTACAAATAAAGAACGCTCATTGTTAGTCTATTCCTGGTATGTTACAAATAAAGAGCGTTCATCGTTAGTCTATTCCTGGTATGTTACAAATAAAGAACGCTCATTGTTAGTCTATTCCTGGTATGTTACAAATAAAGAGCGTTCATCGTTAGTCTATTCCTGGTATGTTACAAATAAAGAACGCTCATTGTTTGTCTATTCCTGGTATGTTACAAATAAAGAACGCTCACCGTTAGTCTATTCCTGGTATGTTATAAATAAAGAGCGTTTATTGTTAGTCTATTCCTCGTTTGTTATAAATAAAGAGCTTTCATTGTTAGTCTATTCCTGATATATTACACATAAAGAACGCTCATTGTTAGTATTACTCCTGGTATGTTACAAATAAAGAGCGTTCATTGTTAGTCTTACTCCTGGTATGTTTCAAATAAAGAATGTTCATTGTTAGTCTATTCCTGGTATGTTACACACAAAGAGCGTTCATTGTCAGTCTACTCATTGTATATTACCAATAAAGAGCGTCCCTTGTTAGTATATTCATGGTATGTTACAAATAAAGATCGTTCATTGTTAGTCTTATTCCTGGTATGTTACAAATAAAGAGCGTTCATTGTTAGTCTTACACATTGTATGTTACAAATAAAGAGCGTTCACTGTTAGTCACCTCCTGACAAATAACCAATACTGAGCGTTCATTGTTAGTCTATTCCTAGTATGTTACCAATAAAGATCATTCATTGTTAGTCTTATTCCTGTGATGTTACAAATAAAGAGCGTTAATTGTTAGTCTATTCTTGGTATGTTACAAATAAAGAGCGTTCATTGTTAGTCTTACTCCTGGTATGTTACAAATAAAGAACGCTCATTGTTAGTCTATTCCTGGTATGTTATAAATAAAGAGCGTTCCTTGTTAGTATATTCATGGTATGTTACAAATGAAGATCGTGCATTGTTAGTCTTATTCCTGGTATGTTACACATAAAGAGCGTTCAGTGTTAGTCTACTCATTGTATATTACCAATAAAGAGCGTTCCTTGTTAGAAAATTCATGGTATGTTACAAATAAAGATCGTTCATTGTTAGTCTTATTCCTGGTATGTTACAAATAAAGAACGCTCATTGTTAGTCTATTCCTGGTATGTTACAAATAAAGAGCGTTAATTGTTAGTCTATTCCTGGTATGTAACCAACAAGGAACGTCCATTGTTAGTCTTACTCCTGGTATGTTACAAATAAAGAACGCTCATTGTTATATAGTCTATTCCTGGTATGTTACAAATAAAGAGCGTTCATTGTTAGTCTTACTCCTGGTATGTTACAAATAAAGAACGCTCATTGTTAGTCTATTCCAGGTATGTTACAAATAAAGAACGTTTATTGCTAATCTTATTCCTGGTATGTTACAAATAAAGAACGCTCATTGTTAGTTTTTTTTCTGGTATGTTACAAATAAAGAGCGTTCTCGTTAGTCTATTCCAGGTATGTTACAAATAAAGAACGCTCATTGTTTGTCTATTCCTGGTATGTTACAAATAAAGAACACTCATTGTTAGTCTATTCCAGGTATGTTATAAATAAAGAGCGTTCATTGTTAGTCTATTCCTGATATATTACACATAAAGAACGCTCATTGTTAGTCTTACTCCTGGTATGTTACAAATAAATAACGCTCATTGTTAGTCTTTCTCCTGGTATGTTACAAATCAAGAACGTTCATTGTTAGTCTTACTCCTGGTATGTGACAAATAAAGAGAGTTCATTGTTAGTCTATTCCTGGTATGTTACAAATAAAGAACGCTCATTGTTCGTCTATTCCTGGTATGTTACAAATAAAGAGCGTTCATCATTAGTCTATTCCTGGTATGTTACAAATAAAGAACGCTCATTGTTAGTCTATTCCTGGCATGTTACACATACAGAGCGTTCTCGTTAGTCTATTCCAGGTATGTTACAAATAAAGAACGCTCATTGTTCGTATATTCCTGGTATGTTACAAATAAAGAACACTCATTGTTAGTCTATTCCTGGTATGTTATAAATACAGAGCGTTCATTGTTAGTCTATTCCTGATATATTACACATACAGAACGCTCATTGTTAGTCTTACTCCTGGTATGTTACAAATACAGAACGCTCATTGTTAGTCTTACTCCTGGTATGTTACAAATCAAGAACGTTCATTGTTAGTCTTACTCCTGGTATGTGACAAATAAAGAGAGTTCATTGTTAGTCTATTCCTGGTATGTTACAAATAAAGAACGCTCATTGTTAGTCTATTCCTGGATTGTAACCAACAAAGAACGTCTATTGTTAGTCTTATTCATGGTATGTTACAAATAAAGAACGCTCATTGTTAGTCTATTACTGGTATGTTACAAATAAAGAGCGTTCATCGTTAGTCTATAGCTGGTATGTTAAAAATAAAGAACGCTCATTGTTAGTCTATTCCTGGTATGTTACAAATAAAGAGCGTTCATCGTTAGTCTATTCCTGGTATGTTACAAATAAAGAACGCTCATTACACATAAAGAACGCTCATTGTTAGTCTTACTCCTGGTATGTTACAAATAAAGAGCGTTCATTGTTAGTCTTACTCCTGGTATGTTACAAATACAGAATGTTCATTGTTAGTCTATTCCTGGTATGTTACAAATCAAGAGCGTTCATTGTTAGTCTATTCCTGTTATGTTACAAATAAAGAACGCTCATTGTTATATAGTCTATTCCTAGTATGTTACAAATAAAGAGCGTTCATTGTTAGTCTTACTCCTGGTATGTTACAAATAAAGAGCGTTCATTGTTAGTCTTACTCCTGGTATGTTACAAATACAGAATGTTCATTGTTAGTCTATTCCTGGTATGTTACAAATCAAGAGCGTTCATTCTTAGTCTATTCCTGTTATGTTACAAATAAAGAACGCTCAATGTTATATAGTCTATTCCTAGTATGTTACAAATAAAGAGCGTTCATTGTTAGTCTTACTCCTGGTATGTTACAAATAAAGAACGCTCATTGTTAGTCTATTCCTGGTATGTTATAAATAAAGAGCGTTCATTGTTAGTCTTACTTCTGGTATGTTACCAATACAGAACGCTCATTGTTAGTCTTATTCCTGGTATGTTACAAATAAAGAGCGTTCATTGTTAGTCTATTCCTGGTATGTTACCAATAAAGCTCATTCATTGTTAGTCTTATTCCTGTGATGTTACAAATAAAGAGCGTTCATTGTTAGTCTATTACTGGTACGTTACAAATAAAGAGCGTGTATTGTTAGTCTATTCCTGGTATGTAACCAACAAAGTACGTCCATTGTTAGTCTTATTCCTGGTATGTTACACATAAAGAGCGTTCATTGTTAGTCTTATTCCTGGTATGTTACAAATAAAGAACGCTCATTGTTAGTCTATTCTTGGTATGTTACATATAAAGAACGTCCATTGTTATTCTTATTCCTGGTATGTTACAAATAAAGAACGCTCATTGTTAGTCTATTCCTGGTATGTTACAAATAAAGAGCGTTCATTGCTAGTCTATTCCAGGTATGTTACAAATAAAGAACGTTTATTGCTAATCTTATTCCTGGTATGTTACAAATAAAGAACGCTCATTTTTAGTTTTATTCCTGGTATGTTACAAATAAAGAGCGTTCATTGTTAGTCTATTCCTGGTATGTTACAAATAAAGAGCGTTTATTGTTTGTCTATTCCTGGTATGTAACCAACAAAGAACGTCTATTGTTAGTCTTATTCCTGGTATGTTACACATAAAGAGCGTTCATTGTTAGTATATTCATTGTTTGTTACCAATAAAGACCGTTCATTGTTAGTCTTAGTCATGGTATGTTACAAATAAAGAGCGTCCCGTATTAGTATATTCATGGTATGTTACACATAAAGATCGTTCATTGTTAGTCTTACACATTGTATGTTACAAATAAAGAGCGTTCATTGTTAGTCTATTCCTGGTTTGTTACAAATAGATAACGCTCATTGTTATATAGTCTACTAGAAGGTGACCCGACTTCGTCCGGGCTTTGACCTTGAATTGTCCATTTTGAAGGTCAAGGTCAAGTGGGGTCACGATTTGACCCGTCCAAAACACAGTGCCCGAACAAAAGTACCCGACAAAAGTACCCGTCGAAATCCATCCGGTTTTACCCCATTTGACCTTGAATTGACCATTTTGAAGGTCAAGGTCAGGTGGGGTCAAACACCAACACCCAAAAAATGGTGGAAATCGGCCCAGCGGATACCGGGAAATCGGCCCAGCGGATACCGAGATACCCTATGCATCAAATTTCGTCCGTAAAAATCCGCCAGTTTAACCCGATTTGATTTCCACTGAAGTATATAAACGCGCCTCATATACACACGCTCATTAATTATCAAGTTTCAACGAAAAGATAAATTACCATCGGTGCCCGAGATATCGCCAAGACGTCTGAAACAGTCAAATGCATCGGCAGGTTAAGAGTTAACGTGATCTAACTTTATGACCTCTAACGACGTCATAGAAGTTACGCATTGTTTTTACCCTGATAGAAGATCGTACCACTTCTTCTTAATAATTGAGGCAGATAACTAAAACGGATACATACATATTATATATCGTTGGAAAGAGGAAACACGAAAGATTCTCATAGTGTCATTATTATGACTGGCATGTTATTATTCGCGCTGTTTCGAATCGATTTGTAAGCACCGAACTGAAATATATTAGCGCAAAACGGCGTAAAAACAGATTTGACCTCGGCACGTGAAAAGTTGACCTCGCACGGACAAATTAATAAGCCTATGTTGGTCCTGACCCGAAAATACCCCCACATACCAAGTTTCATCGAAATCGGCTGGGCCATTTTCGAGTCCATCGATTACAAACACACAAACAAACAGATCTTCCAAAATATATAATAGATTATTGGTATGTTACAAATAAAGAGCGTTCATTGTTAGTCTTACTCCTGGTATGTTACAAATAAAGAACGCTCATTGTTAGTCTATTCCTGGTATGTTATAAATAAAGAGCGTTCCTTGTTAGTATATTCATGGTATGTTACAATTAAAGATCGTGCATTGTTAGTCTTATTCCTGGTATGTTACACATAAAGAGCGTTCATTGTTAGTCTACTCATTGTATATTACCAATAAAGAGCGTTCCTTGTTAGAAAATTCATGGTATGTTAAAAATAAAGATCGTTCATTGTTAGTCTTATTCCTGGTATGTTACAAATAAAGAACGCTCATTGTTAGTCTATTCCTGGTATGTTACAAATAAAGAGCGTTAATTGTTAGTCTATTCCTGGTATGTAACCAACAAGGAACGTCCATTGTTAGTCTTATTCATGGTATGTTACAAATAAAGAGCGTTCATTGCTAGTCTTACTCCTGGTATGTGACAAATAAAGAACGCTCATTATTAGTCTTACTCTTGGTAGGTTACATATAAAGAGCGTTGATTGATAGTCTATTATTGGTATGTTACATATAAAGAACGCTCATTGTTAGTCTTACTCCTGGTATGTTACAAATAAAGAGTGTTCATTGTTAGTCTTACTCCTGGTATGTTACAAATAAAGAACGCTCATTGCTAGTCTATTCCTGGTATGTTACAAATAAAGAGCGTTCATTGTTAGTCTTATTCCTGGTATGTTACAAATAAATAACGCTCATTGTTAGTCTATTCCTGGTGTGTTACAAATAAAGAGCGTTCATTGTTAGTCTATACCTGGTATGATACAAATAAAGAGCGTTCATTGTTTGTCTACTCATTGTATATTATCAATAAAGAGCGTTCCTTGTTAGAAAATTCATGGTATGTTACAAATAAAGAACGCTCATTGTTCGTCTTTTCCTGGTATGTTACAAATAAAGAGCGTTCATCGTTAGTCTATTCCTGGTATGTTACAAATAAAGAACGCTCATTGTTAGTCTATACCTGGTATGTTACAAATAAAGAACGCTCATTGTTCGTCTATTCCTGGTATGTTACAAATAAAGAGCGTTCATCGTTAGTCTATTCCTGGTATGTTACAAATAAAGAACGCTCATTGTTAGTCTATTCCTGGTATGTTACAAATAAAGAGCGATCATCGTTAGTCTATTCCTGGTATGTTACAAATAAAGAACGCTCATTGATTGTCTATTCCTGGTATGTTACAAATAAAGAACACTCATTGTTAGTCTATTCCTGGTATGTTATAAATAAAGAGCGTTCATTGTTAGTCTATTCATGATATATTACACATAAAGAACGCTCATTGTTAGTCTTACTCCTGGTATGTTACAAATAAAGAACGCTCATTGTTAGTCTTACTCCTGGTATGTTACAAATAAAGAACGCTCATTGTTAGTCTTTCTCCTGGTATGTTACAAATCAAGAACGTTCATTGTTAGTCTTACTCCTGGTATGTGACAAATAAAGAGAGTTCAGTGTTAGTCTATTCCTGGTATGTTACAAATAAAGAACGCTCATTGTTCGTCTATTCCTGGTATGTTACAAATAAAGAGCGTTCATCGTTAGTCTATTCCTGGTATGTTACAAATAAAGAACGCTCATTGTTAGTCTATTCCTGGTATGTTACACATAAAGAGCGTTCTCGTTAGTCTATTCCAGGTATGTTACAAATAAAGAACGCTCATTGTTTGTATATTCCTGGTATGTTACAAATAAAGAACACTCATTGTTAGTCTATTCCTGGTATGTTATAAATACAGAGCGTTCATTGTTAGTCTATTCCTGATATATTACACATACAGAACGCTCATTGTTAGTCTTACTCCTGGTATGTTACAAATACAGAACGCTCATTGTTAGTCTTACTCCTGGTATGTTACAAATCAAGAACGTTCATTGTTAGTCTTACTCCTGGTATGTGACAAATAAAGAGAGTTCATTGTTAGTCTATTCCTGGTATGTTACAAATAAAGAACGCTCATTGTTAGTCTATTCCTGGATTGTAACCAACAAAGAACGTCTATTGTTAGTCTTATTCATGGTATGTTACAAATAAAGAACGCTCATTGTTAGTCTATTACTGGTATGTTACAAATAAAGAGCGTTCATCGTTAGTGTATTGCTGGTATGTTAAAAATAAAGAACGCTCATTGTTAGTCTATTCCTGGTATGTTACAAATAAAGAGCGTTCATCGTTAGTCTATTCCTGGTATGTTACAAATAAAGAACGCTCATTACACATAAAGAACGCTCATTGTTAGTCTTACTCCTGGTATGTTACAAATAAAGAGCGTTCATTGTTAGTCTTACTCCTGGTATGTTACAAATACAGAATGTTCATTGTTAGTCTATTCCTGGTATGTTACAAATCAAGAGCGTTCATTGTTAGTCTATTCCTGTTATGTTACAAATAAAGAACGCTCATTGTTATATAGTCTATTCCTAGTATGTTACAAATAAAGAGCGTTCATTGTTAGTCTTACTCCTGGTATGTTACAAATAAAGAGCGTTCATTGTTAGTCTTACTCCTGGTATGTTACAAATACAGAATGTTCATTGTTAGTCTATTCCTGGTATGTTACAAATCAAGAGTGTTCATTCTTAGTCTATTCCTGTTATGTTACAAATAAAGAACGCTCAATGTTATATAGTCTATTCCTAGTATGTTACAAATAAAGAGCGTTCATTGTTAGTCTTACTCCTGGTATGTTACAAATAAAGAACGCTCATTGTTAGTCTATTCCTGGTATGTTATAAATAAAGAGCGTTCATTGTTAGTCTTACTTCTGGTATGTTACCAATACAGAACGCTCATTGTTAGTCTTATTCCTGGTATGTTACAAATAAAGAGCGTTCATTGTTAGTCTATTCCTGGTATGTTACCAATAAAGCTCATTCATTGTTAGTCTTATTCCTGTGATGTTACAAATAAAGAGCGTTCATTGTTAGTCTATTCCTGGTACGTTACAAATAAAGAGCGTGTATTGTTAGTCTATTCCTGGTATGTAACCAACAAAGCACGTCCATTGTTAGTCTTATTCCTGGTATGTTACACATAAAGAGCGTTCATTGTTAGTCTTATTCCTGGTATGTTACAAATAAAGAACGCTCATTGTTAGTCTATTCCTGGTATGTTACATATAAAGAACGCCCATTGTTATTCTTATTCCTGGTATGTTACAAATAAAGAACGCTCATTGTTAGTCTATACCTGGTATGATACAAATAAAGAGCGTTCATTGTTAGTCTACTCATTGTATATTACCAATAAAGAGCGTTCCTTGTTTGAAAATTCATGGTATGTTACAAATAAAGAACGCTCATTGTTAGTCTATTCCTGGTATGTTACAAATAAAGAACGCTCATTGTTAGTCTATTCCTGGTATGTTACAAATAAAGAACGCTCATTGTTCGTCTATTCATGGTATGTTACAAATAAAGAGCGTTCATCGTTAGTCTATTCCTGGTATGTTACAAATAAAGAACGCTCATTGTTAGTCTATTCCTGGTATGTTACAAATAAAGAGCGTTCATCGTTAGTCTATTCCTGGTATGTTACAAATAAAGAACGCTCATTGATTGTCTATTCCTGGTATGTTACAAATAAAGAACACTCATTGTTAGTCTATTCCTGGTATGTTATAAATAAAGAGCGTTCATTGTTAGTCTATTCATGATATATTACACATAAAGAACGCTCATTGTTAGTCTTACTCCTGGTATGTTACAAATAAAGAACGCTCATTGTTAGTCTTACTCCTGGTATGTTACAAATAAAGAGCGTTCATTGTTAGTCTTACTCCTGGTATGTTACAAATAAAGAGAGTTCATTGTTAGTCTATTCCTGGTATGTTACAAATAAAGAACCCTCATTGTTAGTCTATTCCTGGATTGTAACCAACAAAGAACGTCCATTGTTAGTCTTATTCATGGTATGTTACAAATAAAGAACGCTCATTGTTAGTCTATTCCTGGTATGTTACAAATAAAATGCGTTCATCGTTAGTCTATTCCTGGTATGTTACAAATAAAGAACGCTCATTGTTAGTCTATTCCAGGTATGTTACAAATAAAGAGCGTTCATTGTTAGTCTATTCCTGGTATGTTACAAATAAAGAACGCTCATTGTTAGTCTATTCCTGGTATGTTACAAATAAAGAACGCTCATTGTTCGTCTATTCCTGGTATGTTACAAATAAAGAGCGTTCATCGTTAGTCTATTCCTGGTATGTTACAAATAAAGAACGCTCATTGTTAGTCTATTCCTGGTATGTTACAAATAAAGAGCGATCATCGTTAGTCTATTCCTGGTATGTTACAAATAAAGAACGCTCATTGATTGTCTATTCCTGGTATGTTACAAATAAAGAACACTCATTGTTAGTCTATTCCTGGTATGTTATAAATAAAGAGCGTTCATTGTTAGTCTATTCATGATATATTACACATAAAGAACGCTCATTGTTAGTCTTACTCCTGGTATGTTACAAATAAAGAACGCTCATTGTTAGTCTTACTCCTGGTATGTTACAAATAAAGAACGCTCATTGTTAGTCTTTCTCCTGGTATGTTACAAATCAAGAACGTTCATTGTTAGTCTTACTCCTGGTATGTGACAAATAAAGAGAGTTCAGTGTTAGTCTATTCCTGGTATGTTACAAATAAAGAACGCTCATTGTTCGTCTATTCCTGGTATGTTACAAATAAAGAGCGTTCATCGTTAGTCTATTCCTGGTATGTTACAAATAAAGAACGCTCATTGTTAGTCTATTCCTGGTATGTTACACATAAAGAGCGTTCTCGTTAGTCTATTCCAGGTATGTTACAAATAAAGAACGCTCATTGTTTGTATATTCCTGGTATGTTACAAATAAAGAACACTCATTGTTAGTCTATTCCTGGTATGTTATAAATACAGAGCGTTCATTGTTAGTCTATTCCTGATATATTACACATACAGAACGCTCATTGTTAGTCTTACTCCTGGTATGTTACAAATACAGAACGCTCATTGTTAGTCTTACTCCTGGTATGTTACAAATCAAGAACGTTCATTGTTAGTCTTACTCCTGGTATGTGACAAATAAAGAGAGTTCATTGTTAGTCTATTCCTGGTATGTTACAAATAAAGAACGCTCATTGTTAGTCTATTCCTGGATTGTAACCAACAAAGAACGTCTATTGTTAGTCTTATTCATGGTATGTTACAAATAAAGAACGCTCATTGTTAGTCTATTACTGGTATGTTACAAATAAAGAGCGTTCATCGTTAGTCTATTGCTGGTATGTTAAAAATAAAGAACGCTCATTGTTAGTCTATTCCTGGTATGTTACAAATAAAGAGCGTTCATCGTTAGTCTATTTGTGTTATTTGGTCACAAAAGGATGTTAAGCAACAGAACATTTTTCGCAATTAACAAGATGTACAACCCAGTTGAAATGCCCAAATTATTTCGATGACAACAAATGATTGGCTGAGGTCTCAAATGTTTTCCTTTTCCCATATTAAATAAGAAGGTACTCACGTAACCAACGAAGTATAGCTCTTCATTGCCACCTTTCTTATTGTGATGTTGGTGCCTTGTTTCATGGTGGTGGCGCCGGTCCAGTTTATCTTGCGCGCTAAACCTGTCTGTAATGTTGCTACCATAATGTTTCTAATGACGGCGGCTTCACTGTCGCCACCGAGTAATCGGTATTTTGTTACCTGGAATGAACATATTGATAACATTAGTTGAATAGGACATTGGAGCCAAAAGTCATTTTTTTTGTGACAAATCAATCACAAACAGCTTAAAATTAAAAACATTGCAACAAAAATGTTTTACATCCACGACAAAATAGATTAATTCAAAGCAACCAACATCTACTGCTTGCATGGTACTACCATACAGTATAAAAAAAAAAATTAGGTGACACATCAGCCGCCTATGAGGCGTGCCACTATTTAATTTCCATTCATTTATCGACAGACCATTTAAAGCTGAACATTATAGAATACAAGGAAAAGCTAAACGTTTATCAAGGAAAACAACCAATCTTCATCGCAATGTATTTAAAGTCGCAAATTTAATGTGAAAATTATACAAGAGCTGGGCAAATACCCTCATGGCATACCCTCATGTGGCCAATTCCATGCCGCTTTAGGCAGAATAAAAGTGACATAAAATTAAAAAATGAACCATATGATATTAACTCTGGTAAAAATCATCAGACCGAACCCCTATTCGCACCTGATCCGTAACTGTTGGTAAATAGTAAATATAGTATAACTTTTTGCCTATATTGCCTGTTGTTACAGCCAGTTAGAAATATTTGTATCATAGCATAACCATTAAACACCCCCCTTAAACCGTAAACCGATCCCTCTCTATTCCGACCGAAACAGTCCCAAATTTTCCCCAGTGCTTTATTACTAAAGATTATATCTATAAACCGAACGCTCTATATTCCGAACATCGAACGAGAAATACAGTCCAGAATACAGTCTTCCAATTTTGTGCAGATATTTTTTCAACTTTATTATCGTTATCCTGGCGATATAAGCTCTTGTTTTATACTACAAATGGCTTTGGTTTGGTGGGTGTCCATTATTCGTTGCTTTCGATGTTTAATCGAACGAGGGCAAAACAAATCTCGACATTTACAATTTAATATTATTCAATTGTTGCATTGCTTCGAGGTTGATACGAGGAATTATCAACCCAAGGATGCCAATATTCACCGCTGATGAAGAGTCAGAGAAAATCCCAACTAAATTCATCAACGATGAGTGACTATACACCGGACCAACAAAACACAAAGTGGCAAATGGTTCCCGGCCCGCTTCCGCAAATCAGCAAAATGAGTTATGTGGATTCAATTGTGATTGGCTGATTAAAAACGCTACGTGTAATTTCATTGGACAGTGAATTCAGGCACGTTAAGGCGTGCCAGAGAATGATGTTGCATGACTGACGGGACAATATTAACCTGGCGCCAGGTTAATATCGATATTTGATAACCCGACCGCCTTTCTCAATTACTATAGGATTTTCGGGAGAAAATTAGTGATCATATAAACTTAAGTACGAAATAGAACCTTATCTTCTTCACGCAACATCAATAGAAAATAGAATCGTTTTCACTAGACTGCGAATAAGTAATCATACATTGGCTATTGAAAAGGAACGACACACACAACCGCCGACGGCAGTGGAACAAAGGTTTTGTATATTTTGTTCCGATAATGCTATTGAAGACGAAAAACATTTTCTTTTAGAGTGCAGCGCTTACCGCACACAACGTCTCGAGCTCACAAACCTTATGAAGACACAGTTCTCAGACTTTGAAAGCATCACCCGAACTGAACAGCTTGTCAAAATCTTATCCAACAATGTGTCAAATACATGCACTTCAATTTGTCATATGATCCGAAGATTATTCTCCGCACGTGATGAGCTTCGTATCATAAATCAATGAACAAATACAGAATAGATGATCCATTGCACATTCAGCTTGACCTTATATTAATATCATTTATTATACTGTTCAATACACAATGTTCAATTATATGTTATTATGTATGCATACTGTCCTTATAAGGATGTTTTTGCCAATTAAACTTATAATAAGACAATTTAATACTTTTCAAGTAGCAATTGTCTTGCTAAAATTTTACTGCTACCGATGGTTTTCAGAATGTCGCAAAAGCAGGGCTATTGTAAAAAGTCGAAATGCAGAATAGTGATTGAGGCAGGTGCAATTATCAATGAATGTGTTTGCTTTACACACTCGCTGATTGAACAATGAAGGTGCAAACAATGTGAATCATGTGAGCCAGACAAACCTGATTAACAATCAGCGTGAGTGATTACCAGGGATAATGACACTATGGCTTTGTGAACCTAGTGGCTGTAACAACTATATATTTTTATGAATTAGGCTTCTCAGTCAGATTATGGTGAAATAACACATGGGGTAATACTGTAGTATATATCACTTACTAGATTCCTCAAAATGACGGCATCCTTATCTTTAAGTCTGGCTTCCAGTGCGTCCAGACGCTCTATGGTGCACACTGGTATCGAGTCTATAATGCTGTTTGATATGGTAGCCTAAAATAAAAAAACAAGGTTTCAACCCCTTTACATGCCATGGAGATATATAGAGAATAATCAGAATATCACTTGAGAGTAGTCATGGAATGAATTGCCAACAAAAAGTAATGTTCTTGAATGTATGAAGAAGATAGCATTTTAGTTTAGCCATTTTAACATAATGTGTAATAAAACATGGGTACTCTTCTTATTTCCCCACATAAAATTAGGAAATTAGTGATCATATAATATAAGACAATTTAATACTTTTCAAGTAGCAATTGTCTTGCTAAAATTTTACTGCTACCGATGGTTTTCAGAATGTCGCAAAACCAGGCTATTGTAAAAAGTCGAAACGCAGAATAGTGATTGAAATTGATTATGAAATCGGTAGTAGTAAACCATAACTGAGGCCCGAACCCATATATGCAATTACTGTAACATGTAACCATTCATTTGCATGTCGAAGCCTCTGCTCTGGAGAATGCCATTATTTAGTTGAACCTGAATGCGATTTAAAGACATTTGGCGATCGATCGTTTTCTGTATTTTGCCCAACTATTTGGAACCGTATTCCAAATGAACTCCGACATGTTAAAATTATACGACATTCGGAAAATATAGGTATAGTTTATGATAAACCTCATAAATTGTGAAACAACACATCTATTTTGTTGGGAAATACACAAAATAAAGTATATTAGGCTGTTAGACACGGTGTTAGAGTTAAATTTTAAGACAAATCTGTAACTTTAGTTATAACCTCATAAACCTAACTCACACACCAGTTATTTCTTAATGATATGCTAATTTTATAATTATATGTTTATGTCTTTGTTCCTTTAAATCTTTATTATTTAACTGCACAATTTATTGCATATGTATGTCATGAATGCACAAGCTGGACTAACTAGGATATTACTTACCTGTTATCGCTGTTCAAACAGGATTTCAATGGCTTTTTGGAGTTTTTTCGTTCTTCTCGTTCTGCTTCTTGGTTCTCGATGATCTTTATCATCAGTGCTGTGAATAAAATGACCTGTATTTCAAACTAAGTAACTCACATACAAAATTTGGTTCCGATCTGTAAACCCAAACAAAAGTTATCATTCATATTAAACAAAAGTGTGACGGACTGACGGAAATTGTACGTCGAAAAGGAACCATATCTCCTTTTCGAATAAGGAGTGTTCATTGTTAGTCTTACTCCTGGTATGTTACAAATAAAGAACGCTCATTGCTAGTCTATTCCTGGTATGTTACAAATAAAGAGCGTTCATTGTTAGTCTATTCCCGGTGTGTTACAAATAAAGAGCGTTCATTGTTAGTCTATACCTGGTATGATACAAATAGAGAGCGTTCATTGTTAGTCTACTCATTGTATATTACCAATAAAGAGCGTTCCTTGTTTGAAAATTCATGGTATGTTACAAATAAAGAACGCTCATTGTTAGTCTATTCCTGGTATGTTACAAATAAAGAACGCTCATTGTTAGTCTATTCCTGGTATGTTACAAATAAAGAACGCTCATTGCTCGTCTATTCGTGGTATGTTACAAATAAAGAGCGTTCATCGTTAGTCTATTCCTGGTATGTTACAAATAAAGAACGCTCATTGTTAGTCTATTCCTGGTATGTTACAAATAAAGAGCGTTCATCGTTAGTCTATTCCTGGTATGTTACAAATAAAGAACGCTCATTGATTGTCTATTCCTGGTATGTTACAAATAAAGAACACTCATTGTTAGTCTATTACTGGTATGTTATAAATAAAGAGCGTTCATTGTTAGTCTATTCATGATATATTACACATAAAGAACGCTCATTGTTAGTCTTACTCCTGGTATGTTACAAATAAAGAACGCTCATTGTTAGTCTTACTCCTGGTATGTTACAAATAAAGAGCGTTCATTGTTAGTCTTACTCCTGGTATGTTACAAATAAAGAGAGTTCATTGTTAGTCTATTCCTGGTATGTTACAAATAAAGAACCCTCATTGTTAGTCTATTCCTGCATTGTAACCAACAAAGAACGTCCATTGTTAGTCTTATTCATGGTATGTTACAAATAAAGAACGCTCATTGTTAGTCTATTCCTGGTATGTTACAAATAAAGAGCGTTCATCGTTAGTCTATTCCTGGTATGTTACAAATAAAGAACGCACATTGTTAGTCTATTCCTGGTATGTTACAAATAAAGAGCGTTCATCGTTAGTCTATTCCTGGTATGTTACAAATAAAGAACGCTCATTGTTTGTCTATTCCTGGTATGTTACAAATAAAGAACGCTCACCGTTAGTCTATTCCTGGTATGTTATAAATAAAGAGCGTTTATTGTTAGTCTATTCCTCGTTTGTTATAAATAAAGAGCGTTCATTGTTAGTCTATTCCTGATATATTACACATAAAGAACGCCCATTGTTAGTCTTACTCCTGGTATGTTACAAATAAAGAGCGTTCATTGTTAGTCTTACTCCTGGTATGTTTCAAATAAAGAATGTTCATTGTTAGTCTATTCCTGGTATGTTACACACAAAGAGCGTTCATTGTCAGTCTACTCATTGGATATTACCAATAAATAGCGTCCCGTGTTAGTATATTCATGGTATGTTACAAATAAAGATCGTTCATTGTTAGTCTTATTCCTGGTATGTTACAAATAAAGAGCGTTCATTGTTAGTCTTACACATTGTATGTTACAAATAAAGAGCGTTCACTGTTAGTCACCTCCTGACAAATAACCAATACTGAGCGTTCCTTGTTAGTCTATTCCTGGTATGTTACCAATAAAGATCATTCATTGTTAGTCTTATTCCTGTGATGTTACAAATAAAGAGCGTTAATTGTTAGTCTATTCTTGGTATGTTACAAATAAAGAGCGTTCATTGTTAGTCTTACTCCTGGTATGTTACAAATAAAGAACGCTCATTGTTAGTCTATTCCTGGTATGTTATAAATAAAGAGCGTTCCTTGTTAGTATATTCATGGTATGTTACAAATAAAGATCGTGCATTGTTAGTCTTATTCCTGGTATGTTACACATAAAGAGCGTTCATTGTTAGTCTACTCATTGTATATTACCAATAAAGAGCGTTCCTTGTTAGAAAATTCATGGTATGTTACAAATAAAGATCGTTCATTGTTAGTCTTATTCCTGGTATGTTACAAATAAAGAGCGTTAATTGTTAGTCTATTCCTGGTATGTAACCAACAAGGAACGTCCATTGTTAGTCTTACTCCTGGTATGTTACAAATAAAGAACGCTCATTGTTATATAGTCTATTCCTGGTATGTTACAAATAAAGAGCGTTCATTGTTAGTCTTACTCCTGGTATGTTACAAATAAAGAACGCTCATTGTTAGTCTATTCCAGGTATGTTACAAATAAAGAACGTTTATTGCTAATCTTATTCCTGGTATGTTACAAATAAAGAACGCTCATTGTTAGTTTTTTTCCTGGTATGTTACAAATAAAGAGCGTTCTCGTTAGTCTATTCCAGGTATGATACAAATAAAGAACGCTCATTGTTTGTCTATTACTGGTATGTTACAAATAAAGAGCGTTCATTGTTAGTCTATTCCTGATATATTACACATAAATAACGCTCATTGTTAGTCTTACTCCTGGTATGTTACAAATAAAGAACGCTCATTGTTAGTCTTACTCCTGGTATGTTACAAATCAAGAACGTTCATTGTTAGTCTTACTCCTGGTATGTGACAAATAAAGAGAGTTCATTGTTAGTCTATTCCTGGTATGTTACAAATAAAGAACGCTCATTGTTCGTCTATTCCTGGTATGTTACAAATAAAGAGCGTTCATGTTTAGTCTATTCCTGGTATGTTACAAATAAAGAACGCTCATTGTTAGTTTATTCCTGGTATGTTACACATAAAGAGCGCTCTCGTTAGTCTATTCCAGGTATGTTACAAATAAAGAACGCTCATTGTTTGTATATTCCTGGTATGTTACAAATAAAGAACACTCATTGTTAGTCTATTCCTGGTATGTTATAAATACAGAGCGTTCATTGTTAGTCTATTCCTGATATATTACACATACAGAACGCTCATTGTTAGTCTTACTCCTGGTATGTTACAAATACAGAACGCTCATTGTTAGTCTTACTCCTGGTATGTTACAAATCAAGAACGTTCATTGTTAGTCTTACTCCTGGTATGTGACAAATAAAGAGAGTTCATTGTTAGTCTATTCCTGGTATGTTACAAATAAAGAACGCTTATTGTTAGTCTATTCCTGGATTGTAACCAACAAAGAACGTCTATTGTTAGTCTTATTCATGGTATGTTACAAATAAAGAACGCTCATTGTTAGTCTATTCCTGGTATGTTACAAATAAAGAGCGTTCATCGTTAGTCTATTGCTGGTATGTTAAAAATAAAGAACGCTCATTGTTAGTCTATTCCTGGTATGTTACAAATAAAGAGCGTTCATCGTTAGTCTATTCCTGGTATGTTACAAATAAAGAACGCGCATTGTTCGTCTATTCCTGGTATGTTACAAATAAAGAACGCTCATTACACATAAAGAACGCTCATTGTTAGTCTTACTCCTGGTATGTTACAAATAAAGAGCGTTCATTGTTAGTCTTACTCCTGGTATGTTACAAATACAGAATGTTCATTGTTAGTCTATTCCTGGTATGTTACAAATCAAGAGCGTTCATTGTTAGTCTATTCCTGTTATGTTACAAATAAAGAACGCTCATTGTTATATAGTCTATTCCTAGTATGTTACAAATAAAGAGCGTTCATTGTTAGTCTTACTCCTGGTATGTTACAAATAAAGAGCGTTCATTGTTAGTCTTACTCCTGGTATGTTACAAATACAGAATGTTCATTGTTAGTCTATTCCTGGTATGTTACAAATCAAGAGCGTTCATTCTTAGTCTATTCCTGTTATGTTACAAATAAAGAACGCTCAATGTTATATAGTCTATTCCTAGTATGTTACAAATAAAGAGCGTTCATTGTTAGTCTTACTCCTGGTATGTTACAAATAAAGAACGCTCATTGTTAGTCTATTCCTGGTATGTTATAAATAAAGAGCGTTCATTGTTAGTCTTACTTCTGGTATGTTACCATACAGAACGCTCATTGTTAGTCTTATTCCTGGTATGTTACAAATAAAGAGCGTTCATTGTTAGTCTATTCCTGGTATGTTACCAATAAAGCTCATTCATTGTTAGTCTTATTCCTGTGATGTTACAAATAAAGAGCGTTCATTGTTAGTCTATTCCTGGTACGTTACAAATAAAGAGCGTGTATTGTTAGTCTATTCCTGGTATGTAACCAACAAAGCACGTCCATTGTTAGTCTTATTCCTGGTATGTTACACATAAAGAGCGTTCATTGTTAGTCTTATTCCTGGTATGTTACAAATAAAGAACGCTCATTGTTAGTCTATTCCTGGTATGTTACATATAAAGAACGTCCATTGTTAGCCTTATTCCTGGTATGTTACAAATAAAGAACGCTCATTGTTAGTCTATTCCTGGTATGTTACAAATAAAGAGCTTTTATTGCTAGTCTATTCCAGGTATGTTACAAATAAAGAACGTTTATTGCTAATCTTATTCCTGGTATGTTACAAATAAAGAACGCTCATTTTTAGTTTTATTCCTGGTATGTTACAAATAAAGAGCGTTCATTGTTAGTCTATTCCTGGTATGTTACAAATAAAGAGCGTTTATTGTTTGTCTATTCCTGGTATGTAACCAAGAAACAACGTCTATTGTTAGTCTTATTCCTGGTATGTTACACATAAAGAGCGTTCATTGTTAGTATATTCATTGTTTGTTACCAATAAAGACCGTTCATTGTTAGTCTTAGTCATGGTATGTTACAAATAAAGAGCGTCCCGTATTAGTATATTCATGGTATGTTACACATAAAGATCGTTCATTGTTAGTCTTACACATTGTATGTTACAAATAAAGAGCGTTCATTGTTAGTCTATTCCTGGTTTGTTACAAATAAATAACGCTCATTGTTATATAGTCTATTATTGGTATGTTACAAATAAAGAGCGTTCATTGTTAGTCTTTCTCCTGGTATGTTACAAATATCTTACGCTCATTGTTAGTCTATTCCTGGTATGTTATAAATAAAGAGCGTTCCTTGTTAGTATATTCATGGTATGTTACAATTAAAGATCTTGCATTGTTAGTCTTATTCCTGGTATGTTACACATAAAGAGCGTTCATTGTTAGTCTACTCATTGTATATTACCAATAAAGAGCGTTCCTTGTTAGAAAATTCATGGTATGTTACAAATAAAGATAGTTCATTGTTAGTCTTATTCCTGGTATGTTACAAATAAAGAACGCTCATTGTTAGTCTATTCCTGGTATGTTACAAATAAAGAGCGTTAATTGTTAGTCTATTCCTGGTATGTAACCAACAAGGAACGTCCATTGTTAGTCTTATTCATGGTATGTTACAAATAAAGAGCGTTCATTGCTAGTCTTACTCCTGGTATGTGACAAATAAAGAACGCTCATTATTAGTCTTACTCTTGGTAGGTTACATATAAAGAGCGTTGATTGATAGTCTATTATTGGTATGTTACATATAAAGAACGCTCATTGTTAGTCTTACTCCTGGTATGTTACAAATAAAGAGTGTTCATTGTTAGTCTTACTCCTGGTATGTTACAAATAAAGAACGCTCATTGCTAGTCTATTCCTAGTATGTTACAAATAAAGAGCGTTCATTGTTAGTCTTATTCCTGGAATGTTACAAATAAATAACGCTCAGTGTTAGTCTATTCCTGGTGTGTTACAAATAAAGAGCGTTCATTGTTAGTCTATACTTGGTATGATACAAATAAAGAGCGTTCATTGTTAGTCTACTCATTGTATATTACCAATAAAGAGCGTTCCTTGTTAGAAAATTCATGGTATGTTACAAATAAAGAACGCTCATTGTTCGTCTATTCCTGGTATGTTACAAATAAAGAGCGTTCATCGTTAGTCTATTCCTGGTATGTTACAAATAAAGAACGCTCATTGTTAGTCTATTCCTGGTATGTTACAAATAAAGAACGCTCATTGTTCGTCTATTCGTGGAATGTTACAAATAAAGAGCGTTCATCGTTAGTCTATTCCTGGTATGTTACAAATAAAGAACGCTCATTGTTAGTCTATTCCTGGTATGTTACAAATAAAGAGCGTTCATCGTTAGTCTATTCCTGGTATGTTACAAATAAAGAACGCTCATTGATTGTCTATTCCTGGTATGTTACAAATAAAGAACACTCATTGTTAGTCTATTCCTGGTATGTTATAAATAAAGAGCGTTCATTGTTAGTCTATTCATGATATATTACACATAAAGAACGCTCATTGTTAGTCTTACTCCTGGTATGTTACAAATAAAGAACGCTCATTGTTAGTCTTACTCCTGGTATGTTACAAATAAAGAGAGTTCATTGTTAGTCTATTCCTGGTATGTTACAAATAAAGAACCCTCTTTGTTAGTCTATTCCTGGATTGTAACCAACAAAGAACGTCCATTGTTAGTCTATTCCTGGTATGTTACAAATGAAGAGCGTTCAATTTTAGTCTATTCCTGGTATGTTACAAATAAAGAACGCTCATTGTTAGTCTATTCCTGGTATGTTACAAATAAAGAGCGTTCATCGTTAGTCTATTCCTGGTATGTTACAAATAAAGAACGCTCATTGTTTGTCTATTCCTGGTATGTTACAAATAAAAAACGCTCATCGTTAGTCTATTCCTGGTATGTTATAAATAAAGAGCGTTTATTGTTAGTCTATTCCTCGTTTGTTATAAATAAAGAGCGTTCATTGTTAGTCTATTCCTGATATATTACACATAAAGAATGCTCATTGTTAGTCTTATTCCTGTGATGTTACAAATAAAGAGCGTTAATTGTTAGTCTATTCTTGGTATGTTACAAATAAAGAGCGTTCATTGTTAGTCTTACATCTGGTATGTTACAAATAAAGAACGCTCATTGTTAGTCTATTCCTGGTATGTTATAAATAAAGAGCGTTCTTTGTTAGTATATTCATGGTATGTTACAAATAAAGATCGTGCATTGTTAGTCTTATTCCTGGTATGTTACACATAAAGAGCGTTCATTGTTAGTCTACTCATTGTATATCACCAATAAAGAGCGTCCCTTGTTAGAAAATTCATGGTATGTTACAAATAAAGATCGTTCATTGTTAGTCTTATTCCTGGTATGTTACAAATAAAGAACGCTCATTGTTAGTCTATTCCTGGTATGTTACAAATAAAGAGCGTTCATCGTTAGTCTATTCCTGGTATGTTACAAATAAAGAACGCTCATTGTTAGTCTATTCCTGGTATGTTACAAATAAAGAGCGTTCATCGTTAGTCTATTCCTGGTATGTTACAAATAAAGAACGCTCATTGATTGTCTATTCCTGGTATGTTACAAATAAAGAACACTCATTGTTAGTCTATTCCTGGTATGTTATAAATAAAGAGCGTTCATTGTTAGTCTATTCATGATATATTACACATAAAGAACGCTCATTGTTAGTCTTACTCCTGGTATGTTACAAATAAAGAACGCTCATTGTTAGTCTTACTCCTGGTATGTTACAAATAAAGAGCGTTCATTGTTAGTCTTACTCCTGGTATGTTACAAATAAAGAGAGTTCATTGTTAGTCTATTTCTGGTATGTTACAAATAAAGAACCCTCATTGTTAGTCTATTCCTGGATTGTAACCAACAAAGAACGTCCATTGTTAGTCTTATTCATGGTATGTTTCAAATAAAGAACGCTCATTGATAGTCTATTCCTGGTATGTTACAAATAAAGAGCGTTCATCGTTAGTCTATTCCTGGTATGTTACAAATAAAGAACGCTCATTGTTAGTCTATTCCTGGTATGTTACAAATAAAGAGCGTTCATCGTTAGTCTATTCCTGGTATGTTACAAATAAAGAACGCTCATTGTTTGTCTATTCCTGGTATGTTACAAATAAAGAACGCTCACCGTTAGTCTATTCCTGGTATGTTATAAATAAAGAGCGTTTATTGTTAGTCTATTCCTCGTTTGTTATAAATAAAGAGCTTTCATTGTTAGTCTATTCCTGATATATTACACATAAAGAACGCTCATTGTTAGTATTACTCCTGGTATGTTACAAATAAAGAGCGTTCATTGTTAGTCTTACTCCTGGTATGTTTCAAATAAAGAATGTTCATTGTTAGTCTATTCCTGGTATGTTACACACAAAGAGCGTTCATTGTCAGTCTACTCATTGTATATTACCAATAAAGAGCGTCCCTTGTTAGTATATTCATGGTATGTTACAAATAAAGATCGTTCATTGTTAGTCTTATTCCTGGTATGTTACAAATAAAGAGCGTTCATTGTTAGTCTTACACATTGTATGTTACAAATAAAGAGCGTTCACTGTTAGTCACCTCCTGACAAATAACCAATACTGAGCGTTCATTGTTAGTCTATTCCTGGTATGTTACCAATAAAGATCATTCATTGTTAGTCTTATTCCTGTGATGTTACAAATAAAGAGCGTTAATTGTTAGTCTATTCTTGGTATGTTACAAATAAAGAGCGTTCATTGTTAGTCTTACTCCTGGTATGTTACAAATAAAGAACGCTCATTGTTAGTCTATTCCTGGTATGTTATAAATAAAGAGCGTTCCTTGTTAGTATATTCATGGTATGTTACAAATAAAGATCGTGCATTGTTAGTCTTATTCCTGGTATGTTACACATAAAGAGCGTTCAGTGTTAGTCTACTCATTGTATATTACCAATAAAGAGCGTTCCTTGTTAGAAAATTCATGGTATGTTACAAATAAAGATCGTTCATTGTTAGTCTTATTCCTGGTATGTTACAAATAAAGAACGCTCATTGTTAGTCTATTCCTGGTATGTTACAAATAAAGAGCGTTAATTGTTAGTCTATTCCTGGTATGTAACCAACAAGGAACGTCCATTGTCAGTCTTACTCCTGGTATGTTACAAATAAAGAACGCTCATTGTTATATAGTCTATTCCTGGTATGTTACAAATAAAGAGCGTTCATTGTTAGTCTTACTCCTGGTATGTTACAAATATAGAACGCTCATTGTTAGTCTATTCCAGGTATGTTACAAATAAAGAACGTTTATTGCTAATCTTATTCCTGGTATGTTACAAATAAAGAACGCTCATTGTTAGTTTTTTTTCTGGTATGTTACAAATAAAGAGCGTTCTCGTTAGTCTATTCCAGGTATGTTACAAATAAAGAACGCTCATTGTTTGTCTATTCCTGGTATGTTACAAATAAAGAACACTCATTGTTAGTCTATTCCAGGTATGTTATAAATAAAGAGCGTTCATTGTTAGTCTATTCCTGATATATTACACATAAAGAACGCTCAGTGTTAGTCTTACTCCTGGTATGTTACAAATAAAGAACCCTCTTTGTTAGTCTATTCCTGGATTGTAACCAACAAAGAACGTCCATTGTTAGTCTATTCCTGGTATGTTACAAATGAAGAGCGTTCAATTTTAGTCTATTCCTGGTATGTTACAAATAAAGAACGCTCATTGTTAGTCTATTCCTGGTATGTTACAAATAAAGATCGTTCATTGTTAGTCTTATTCCTGGTATGTTACAAATAAAGAACGCTCATTGTTAGTCTATTCCTGGTATGTTACAAATAAAGAGCGTTAATTGTTAGTCTATTCCTGGTATGTAACCAACAAGGAACGTCCATTGTCAGTCTTACTCCTGGTATGTTACAAATAAAGAACGCTCATTGTTATATAGTCTATTCCTGGTATGTTACAAATAAAGAGCGTTCATTGTTAGTCTTACTCCTGGTATGTTACAAATATAGAACGCTCATTGTTAGTCTATTCCAGGTATGTTACAAATAAAGAACGTTTATTGCTAATCTTATTCCTGGTATGTTACAAATAAAGAACGCTCATTGTTAGTTTTTTTTCTGGTATGTTACAAATAAAGAGCGTTCTCGTTAGTCTATTCCAGGTATGTTACAAATAAAGAACGCTCATTGTTTGTCTATTCCTGGTATGTTACAAATAAAGAACACTCATTGTTAGTCTATTCCAGGTATGTTATAAATAAAGAGCGTTCATTGTTAGTCTATTCCTGATATATTACACATAAAGAACGCTCAGTGTTAGTCTTACTCCTGGTATGTTACAAATAAATAACGCTCATTGTTAGTCTTTCTCCTGGTATGTTACAAATCAAGAACGTTCATTGTTAGTCTTACTCCTGGTATGTGACAAATAAAGAGAGTTCATTGTTAGTCTATTCCTGGTATGTTACAAATAAAGAACGCTCATTGTTCGTCTATTCCTGGTATGTTACAAATAAAGAGCGTTCATCGTTAGTCTATTCCTGGTATGTTACAAATAAAGAACGCTCATTGTTAGTCTATTCCTGGCATGTTACACATAAAGAGCGTTCTCGTTAGTCTATTCCAGGTATGTTACAAATAAAGAACGCTCATTGTTCGTATATTCCTGGTATGTTACAAATAAAGAACACTCATTGTTAGTCTATTCCTGGTATGTTATAAATACAGAGCGTTCATTGTTAGTCTATTCCTGATATATTACACATACAGAACGCTCATTGTTAGTCTTACTCCTGGTATGTTACAAATACAGAACGCTCATTGTTAGTCTTACTCCTGGTATGTTACAAATCAAGAACGTTCATTGTTAGTCTTACTCCTGGTATGTGACAAATAAAGAGAGTTCAGTGTTAGTCTATTCCTGGTATGTTACAAATAAAGAACGCTCATTGTTAGTCTATTCCTGGATTGTAACCAACAAAGAACGTCTATTGTTAGTCTTATTCATGGTATGTTACAAATAAAGAACGCTCATTGTTAGTCTATTACTGGTATGTTACAAATAAAGAGCGTTCATCGTTAGTCTATAGCTGGTATGTTAAAAATAAAGAACGCTCATTGTTAGTCTATTCCTGGTATGTTACAAATAAAGAGCGATCATTGCTAGTCTATTCCAGGTATGTTACAAATAAAGAACGTTTATTGCTAATCATATTCCTGGTATGTTACAAATAAAGAACGCTCATTTTTAGTTTTATTCCTGGTATGTTACAAATAAAGAGCGTTCATTGTTAGTCTATTCCTGGTATGTTACAAATAAAGAGCGTTTATTGTTTGTCTATTCCTGGTATGTAACCAACAAAGAACGTCCATTGTTAGTCTTATTCCTGGTATGTTACACATAAAGAGCGTTCATTGTTAGTATATTCATTGTTTGTTACCAATAAAGACCGTTCATTGTTAGTCTTATTCCTGGTATGTTACAAATAAATAACGCTCATTGTTAGTCTATTCCCGGTGAGTTACAAACAAAGAGCGTTCATTGTTAGTCTATACCTGGTATGATACAAATAAAGAGCGTTCATTGTTAGTCTACTCATTGTATATTACCAATAAAGAGCGTTCCTTGTTTGAAAATTCATGGTATGTTACAAATAAAGAACGCTCATTGTTAGTCTATTCCTGGTATGTTACAAATAAAGAACGCTCATTGTTAGTCTATTCCTGGTATGTTACAAATAAAGAACGCTCATTGTTCGTCTATTCATGGTATGTTACAAATAAAGAGCGTTCATCGTTAGTCTATTCCTGGTATGTTACAAATAAAGAACGCTCATTGTTAGTCTATTCCTGGTATGTTACAAATAAAGAGCGTTCATCGTTAGTCTATTCCTGGTATGTTACAAATAAAGAACGCTCATTGATTGTCTATTCCTGGTATGTTACAAATAAAGAACACTCATTGTTAGTCTATTCCTGGTATGTTATAAATAAAGAGCGTTCATTGTTAGTCTATTCATGATATATTACACATAAAGAACGCTCATTGTTAGTCTTACTCCTGGTATGTTACAAATAAAGAACGCTCATTGTTAGTCTTACTCCTGGTATGTTACAAATAAAGAGCGTTCATTGTTAGTCTTACTCCTGGTATGTTACAAATAAAGAGAGTTCATTGTTAGTCTATTCCTGGTATGTTACAAATAAAGAACCCTCATTGTTAGTCTATTCCTGGATTGTAACCAACAAAGAACGTCCATTGTTAGTCTTATTCATGGTATGTTACAAATAAAGAACGCTCATTGTTAGTCTATTCCTGGTATGTTACAAATAAAGAGCGTTCATCGTTAGTCTATTCCTGGTATGTTACAAATAAAGAACGCTCATTGTTAGTCTATTCCTGGTATGTTACAAATAAAGAGCGTTCATCGTTAGTCTATTCCTGGTATGTTACAAATAAAGAACGCTCATTGTTTGTCTATTCCTGGTATGTTACAAATAAAGAACGCTCACCGTTAGTCTATTCCTGGTATGTTATAAATAAAGAGCGTTTATTGTTATTCTATTCCTCGTTTGTTATAAATAAAGAGCTTTCATTGTTAGTCTATTCCTGATATATTACACATAAAGAACGCTCATTGTTAGTATTACTCCTGGTATGTTACAAATAAAGAGCGTTCATTGTTAGTCTTACTCCTGGTATGTTTCAAATAAAGAATGTTCATTGTTAGTCTATTCCTGGTATGTTACACACAAAGAGCGTTCATTGTCAGTCTACTCATTGCATATTACCAATAAAGAGCGTCCCTTGTTAGTATATTCATGGTATGTTACAAATAAAGATCGTTCATTGTTAGTCTTATTCCTGGTATGTTACAAATAAAGAGCGTTCATTGTTAGTCTTACACATTGTATGTTACAAATAAAGAGCGTTCACTGTTAGTCACCTCCTGACAAATAACCAATACTGAGCGTTCATTGTTAGTCTATTCCTGGTATGTTACCAATAAAGATCATTCATTGTTAGTCTTATTCCTGTGATGTTACAAATAAAGAGCGTTAATTGTTAGTCTATTCCAGGTATGTTACAAATAAAGAACGTTTATTGCTAATCTTATTCCTGGTATGTTACAAATAAAGAACGCTCATTTTTAGTTTTATTCCTGGTATGTTACAAATAAAGAGCGTTCATTGTTAGTCTATTCCTGGTATGTTACAAATAAAGAGCGTTTATTGTTTGTCTATTCCTGGTATGTAACCAACAAAGAACGTCCATTGTTAGTCTTATTCCTGGTATGTTACACATAAAGAGCGTTCATTGTTAGTATATTCATTGTTTGTTACCAATAAAGACCGTTCATTGTTAGTCTTATTCCTGGTATGTTACAAATAAATAACGCTCATTGTTAGTCTATTCCCGGTGTGTTACAAACAAAGAGCGTTCATTGTTAGTCTATACCTGGTATGATACAAATAAAGAGCGTTCATTGTTAGTCTACTCATTGTATATTACCAATAAAGAGCGTTCCTTGTTTGAAAATTCATGGTATGTTACAAATAAAGAACGCTCATTGTTAGTCTATTCCTGGTATGTTACAAATAAAGAACGCTCATTGTTAGTCTATTCCTGGTATGTTACAAATAAAGAACGCTCATTGTTCGTCTATTCATGGTATGTTACAAATAAAGAGCGTTCATCGTTAGTCTATTCCTGGTATGTTACAAATAAAGAACGCTCATTGTTAGTCTATTCCTGGTATGTTACAAATAAAGAGCGTTCATCGTTAGTCTATTCCTGGTATGTTACAAATAAAGAACGCTCATTGATTGTCTATTCCTGGTATGTTACAAATAAAGAACACTCATTGTTAGTCTATTCCTGGTATGTTATAAATAAAGAGCGTTCATTGTTAGTCTATTCATGATATATTACACATAAAGAACGCTCATTGTTAGTCTTACTCCTGGTATGTTACAAATAAAGAACGCTCATTGTTAGTCTTACTCCTGGTATGTTACAAATAAAGAGCGTTCATTGTTAGTCTTACTCCTGGTATGTTACAAATAAAGAGAGTTCATTGTTAGTCTATTCCTGGTATGTTACAAATAAAGAACCCTCATTGTTAGTCTATTCCTGGATTGTAACCAACAAAGAACGTCCATTGTTAGTCTTATTCATGGTATGTTACAAATAAAGAACGCTCATTGTTAGTCTATTCCTGGTATCACTACTGCACACACAACCCATTAAAATATCATTAAAATCCCATTAAAATTCCATTAAATATCATAAATCCATTACTTTATGCCATTAATTCTTGTAACAAAAAAAATAATGGGTTTCCCAGAACCCATTAAAAACCATTACATTTTGTTATTTTAATGGCCAATACTGCCATATTTCCCATTAATCATCAACAATGTATTGTTAATGGCCATTAGATGCCCTTAAAATTTGTAAAGACCACAATTTAATGGCCATAGTCTCTAATATTTTAATGGCTATTATCCATCTTATATGTATTTGAGTGTTTAATGGCCATTAATTAAGTATTTTGAGAAATTGATACCAACTGTTGTACATCCATGATGGTTAATGGCCATTAAAGTATGATTTGAAAACTTGATGCTCATTAATTATATGTTAATGACCATTAATTATATGCATTTTGGTGTTTAATGGCCATTATCTAATAATTTTGAAAAATTAATGGCTATCACCTCAATAGTGCTGGTGTTTAATGCCCATTAACTTAGTAATAAAAAAATTAAGGGCCCTAAATGATGTACCTATGGTGGTTAATGGCCATTAACATAGAATTTGAAAAATGAATGCCCATCAAACTCATTAAGAACTGAAAGTTTGCTTCCTGTATTTCTAGATATGATCGATGTATGAAAGCAGGTTGCAGTGTGTAGCGCTGAAGCGCTCCTCACATAACTTTGTCAGACCAACCTGATTTCATAACGCATGGAAATACAGGAAACATTATTTATATTTACACACCAAAAAGAACATTCAATGGAAATTTGTTTCGATTATTGAATAAAATGAATGATTTGCACATGTGATTTGCACCGTTTTCTAGTGAAAAATAGAATGTTGAAAGCGACAGGCGCGTTGTTAACGTAATTGCTACGTTACACATGTGAAGCAGGTGTCAACTTCTTTCATACTTTATGCATTACGGTTGCTCTATCAGCTGATCAGTTCCTGACCAAACAGAAGACTTGATTCAGTCTCGGTAGCAGAAGTGCAGGTAGAAGTGTAAATATTAATTAACACCCCCATCTTATTGGAATAGGAAAATTGATGTTCATCACTTTCCAAATGTGGTTTCTTTTAGATTCTAATGAAATAAATTGGAATGTACAAGTTGTGCCTGTGCAACTTAAGCTTGTTAAACTGCTTTTATATATAAAATACCAATACAACCCAAAAGCAAAACAGTTTTCATGGATAGAAATGGAATCATGTCTGATGATCAGTGTGTTTTATTAATTGGATAGTTTGATATATATGATATACACTATAGCTATATTATGTGATGCCAACCATAGTATTTTTAAACTAGAGCCGCCAGGGCAGCTGGGACGCTCACCTGACATGCGTCGGTGCTATATGCTTGTTTTCAAAAGGAGAAACTAATTCGAGCCTTAGTAACTTTACGATATATAATATATAGACTATACGATAAAATGTGATATATTGTCACTTGATTGGGGGGCTCAATTTATCGAGCAAGCACTTTCATGGCAATATTAGTCACAGGCTTGTCACCAGAGGTTCTGGCGCACATTATAAGTTACCAACCCACTCATTTCAACAAATATCAGTTTCACAGTGACACACAATATTTTCAAAATGTGCGTCAGCAAATGGGTTTAAATTTTATGGCCTTGGGTCTATTAAATTAATGTTGAGGTGGTTTCAACAAAAGTTCTACTCCCCCATAGATATTGCAGATCAAATTTGAGCCCACTTGACTACTGTGGCGTTGAAGAAAAAATATATTCTTTATCAAGGGGGTCAGAACAAAAAACCAAGATATAAAACCAAATTAATTAAATCCAAATTTATTTTTTTAGAAATGAGCTGAAAAGCCCAGAAAAAATAATGGTAAACAAATCTGATACTAGTTGTCACATTAATGTTCCAAACCGAATGTGGAAGAATTCCACCATGTATTTCTTGAGAAAACAGATTTTTCCAAGTCGAACCCAAAAACCCTATTTTCAGAGAGCCCTATAGCTAGCCCTTTAAAATCAGTTAAGCATGATACCTTGGACAAATCTGAAACTATAGGTTTCAATAATGCTACAGACCAAGTATGAAAGAATTCCACCTAGTGGTTTGTGAGAAAAAAGATTTTTTAAAAGTTGTACCTTTATCGACATATTGACCTAATTTTAACAAATCCGAATACCAGTCACCCAAGGCACGTTCACACTAAATTTGAGCAAAATCAGCCGAGCCACTATGTATATGTTGAGAAAACAGATTTTTGCAAGTCGAACCCAAAAATCCTACTTTCACAGAACCCCACATTACACTTGTACATGTGTGAAGGCTTTGATGGTTATGGCACGAGTCTATGATGTCATGAAGCACTGGGGGTAGTGTCGTCAAATTGAGTGCCATACTGCACCAAAGCCATCCCACAAGTGTGCGATTCTGTGTTAATTACACACTGACGTCAAAACAGGAACAATTTATGTTGCTTAAAGGTACTCAATCCGAACAGAGGGTCCCCATCTCAACAGATTCCAACAACAACAATCCGATCAGAGGGTCCTATATTACTATTTCTTTGGGGGTAACAAATATTTGCTTCGAGTCGAGGAACCCATCAAACAAAGCTCAGAGTTATTAGATATTGATTTTTGAAATTTGTTATATTCTCGAGATGAGTACTAATAATTGCCGTCAATTTCATATCCTGCTCGAGATGTGTACACCAAAACTCTATTCAAACAGACAAGGATGGATAACTCTAAAATCAAGTGGTAATAATAACGCAATTTTGACTGCGTTCTGGGCCAGAAAGTATTCCCGATAATGAAAAATAATAGATTTCTAAAATCGATATCTAACAAATCTGAGCTTTGATGGGTGACTTCCTCGACTCGAATCAAATATTTTTGACCCCCCGAAGCCATTGAAATAGTAATTGGGAGGAGTTTTATCGGATTGAGTACCTTTAATCTATATGGACACATGTCTGCCATACAAATTTGAAATTAAGGCATTATGTGGTTTTCTATCCTTTATTGGGAATAGGTCTTCAATAAAGCTATATACCTTACTCGTATTTAAATTCACGTACATGTACATGTAGTACCTATTTTTCACTCAGTTTTAAATTCGCACATTTTGAATTCGCGCACCCTGATGCGAATTTAAAGCTGACAGTTTTATTTTTATTTTAAGTTGTTCAGAATATATAGAATCCATGCGGAAATGTTGCAAAAAGGTATACATGTAGAAGTGAATGGAAATGTGGTCTGTGCCAAATATCATAGCAGGTGCAGAACATCAATTTAGTGGTTATACTTCGTTGCTTGATGTATATCTTAAGACATGTTACCTCATATATATGGTTCAATTGATCTGATAAAGTTTAAAACTGCGAACGCTGCTATAATTTTATGTTCCACAAAAACCTCGTAAATAATAGTATCTATATACTGCATGCAAATCTGAAACTTCAAAGTTCAAACACATTCTCAAAGACTATTACCCAACATTTTGTGTTCCTGGGAATAGCAAAGGTAAATCAATTTTATATACAATGGACGACAGCTCCATGGATACATAGTATCAGTTCCAAATTTGAACTAGAAAGTTGTGAACATATAGACCACCTGTAATGTAATGCCATTTCCGATAATAATAATTTCTCCGACATTTAGTCAGTTTACTGCTTTCAGACGTCTGAAATACAGAACAATTATAGAGAGTTCCAATCTAAGAATCTAATAGAATTTGAAATAAAATTATCGATAAACTTTTGTATCATACTTTTTATCACTCAGTTTTAATTTCATGGTCACGCTAAAAGTACTGCGCGAATTCAAATACGAGTAAGGTAGATGTACTGCATTATTAAAACTGATCCAATGAAATCGACTCATTCACCATGTAACCATGTCATGATCAGTAGCATTAAGAACACTCGAAGAATGCCTCTAAAGCTTACTTAGCCCGCGTTTCCCCGGCCTCTGCTCACTAAGACATTCGGTTAGATATAAATGGTCGACAGAGCCCGGGAGTGCTCCCGTAGCCATCCTATAACAGGATTTCCACTCAGATATTCTTGAACCAAAACCCTGGTATAGTACTATAGTTGGAAAGATCAGTGTCTTCCGATTACAATGTGTGATACATCAACAGTCCTGGTAAATTAGCTGTCCATATAGCTAGCTAGCAAGTTGAATTAAGTTCACAAAGCTTTGTTTATATATATATTACATTCAACGCTATTTTGGATGTCACTCGATAAATGTAAAAAATCCTTTGCTTCGTACCTTTACAATTCATTTACACTGTTGTATTGGTCAATGATTTAGTTGTCTCATCAATTGCTAATATATTTTATCGTCTTCTCTATACTTTAAAAAAAACACACCAATTACTAAATGTGAACAAACCATTTGTGGCGACGTAATCCCGCTATAGGAGGCCTATGGGAGTGCTCTCGGGCGATCTGTCTAGCATCATTATCTATCCGAATGTCTTAGCGAGCAGAGGCCGGGGAAATGCGGGCTGTATACCTTACTCAAAGTGATGACGCCTCTAAACATCAATATGGGTTTAGTACAATGTAATGTATACAGTTAAATTTGCCTATATTTGTTGGTCCATGACTCAATCTCTCACTGTATGATTATATTTAAAGTCATTAGGCTGGGGTGTATTACCAAGAAACCACAGACAACCATCTTCAACAGCAGTCACAAGAGGATCCGACATGAGTTTTGTTAAAATAAAAGATTTTTTTGAATTGCCACCTGCAGTATTCATGTCTGTGTACCACAGACCAGAGTCATGGTCAACTCTGATGTTATCATACCAATTAACAAATGCAAGTGTGTTGATTGCACTATTATTTTCACTCATATGTTCAACGAAGAAATCAATTCTACCAAAGAATGCAAACTTTCCAGAACACAACTTTTGCTTCTGCGTTCCTCGCTGGAATTCTGCACATATGAATGACGACATACTTTTTGCAGAGAGTAATTCTTTTGATTGCGAAGTGTATGTGCGTATTCGCATTGTCTTAGGATTTGATTCTTTGTGAACAAAATATCTATACACTGAACACTTTCCATCACAATTTTCCTTGCCCAGCTGTTTGTGTAAATTTTTAAGCTTTTTTCTTCTAAGCACATATAATTGTTTCTGTCGCTGTTTACTATTATTTGCATCACCATCATCAAAAAAGCTCGAAGTGAACATTGAGCAGCTCTTCAATGCATGCAATGGGAGTCGACCCGAAGAAATCATGAAGTTACACCAATCATGAATGAGAAATGTTTCCACAACAGTTGCCTCCGGATATCTTTTGTTTTGTACACGTTTGCAAATCCAGGAATTGAAGCGTTCATAGACCCACATCCATGTGCTGTACACAGGTCCATATCGGACCATCCCCTCTGGAATATGATGCAGAATGTGTGTAGTTATATTCTGTATGTGTAGTGGGAAGTCTCTTTCCAGTAGCGCTAGTGCTGTGTTGATTTTTACTTTCAAGTCATTGATATCGTCAATAGACAAACATTCCTGACACATGTCTGCCACGCAATCAAGTAGGGAAAATAACGTTCCTCTACATCGTGGCTCAAGGGCCCCTTTTAGACAAAACTTTAGAATTTCTTGAGAGCCTAACTGTTTCCAGTCGTGTGATTTCAAGCTGCTGGTATTTGAAATGAATTTGGACGGTTTCAAGCCAAAGTCAGATGGCACCCTTAAACTACTTGCACGTTGGTCAGCGATATTCAACTCAGATTTTGTCAACACATATGGAAGTTCTGGTTTTTGCAACTTCCTCTTTTTACATACTGGCCCATCATCAGAAGTTACCACATCCAATACTGAATTATGAAGCCTACCATAATTCTGTTCAGCACTTATGACTTTGGCCATGTTAACTTTTTTGTTTTGTACTATAACATTCATAATGTTCTGTATTGCATCCTTTATGGTGTGGCATGCATCTGGCAGGGTGCTCTCAATTCTCGAATGTCCTGGTAAACGCATTAAAGGATATGTACTCTTGCAGCCTGTCGCACTAGCAACTTTATTTGAATTTGTTTTATTTGATGCCCCTTGAAATGCTTTACGGTAGGCCAACTCATTTCTTGAATCGCGTAGGTCTGGCTTCTCAGAAAAATCGGTCGACTTTACGCTGAAATTTTTATCATCAAGTCTCAGAGAATCTCCTGTATCCAGAAAAGATCTGTTGGACAAGTAAATAACCTTATCTAAATGTTTGCATTTTCTACCTCTGACCATACACCAATGGCATCCAGACAAACTACCACTTCCCTGTTGATGAAAAAGTTTTGAAAGGCCTGGATAGTCTAAAACAAAGAGCAGAAGTTTCACTTTCACCTCTATAGGAGCTTTTTCATAACTATTAAATGCCAAGTAGCCAGAAATGAAAATCAACTCATCGACTAAGATCTCAATGTAAGGATCAATGTTTTTTGCTTCTGAACGTCCATTTCCTGGAATTATTCCCACAAGGTTTATGTTTCCGAATGCGTTCCTCACATGTCTCGGTAGGTTTAACAATGTGAGCATAATTGGAGTCATAGAGTATATAGCACCAATATTGTGGAACGGGTTGACACCATCCAGTTCCAATGCAAAGGATAACCCATTTTTGTCACCTTTGAAGTGACCCTGCACAGAATACAGCTCCTTCCAGATTGGCGAATCATGAATATCAGACATTTTACCATCACTACATGTATCAGTGTTTCCAGGGTGGGATTGTACCAGCTGTGCCAGGTTCACTTCACCAAACATTCTTGCAATTCTCGGGCCTATAGGAATGTACACAAATCTGCGACGTCCTGTTGAATTGTTTTTATTTCGGCCACTAGCTATAGATCTAGATCTGTCCATCTTGTACCTTTCCTCCTTACAAATTGGACAAATTTCAACGTCTTCATACTCTCCTCTAAATATTATGCAGTCATTGACACAGACATGGTAAACAAATTTCTTGATAAGAAATGGTTCAATAATCTTGCGTGCATTATAATAAGAATTTGGCATGACACTTTTGTCATGATGTAGCACACTTTGCATCTCCAGAATATGACTAAAGGCTGCTTTGCTCATAGTAGGGTGGAGAACGAATAGGTGAAAATTCATCGCCAACCACTGTAGTATTGTTAAATCTTCTGTTACTTTCTCATCAGCCACATGTGAGTTGTAAATATCTTGGTCATACCGACAACACCATTCTGATTCAACGTCGGCTTCAAATTCTCCAGATCCATCACTGTCCATGTTTTCAGAGTCAGATGAATCAACAGAAGACTTGTCATTTTCAGATGAGCTAGAAAAGAAGGTTTTAAAATATTACAATGCAGATATAAGCTTCAAATGGATTAGCTTTCAGGCCTTATTTACATAATCCTCAATTTTAAATTAATGTACCGGTAGAATATTCTGGTATTTCTTACATACATGTACTTAGAATATTTCTATATTAATTTAAAATTGAGAAAGATTTAAATAAGGCCTGCATGTGATACTATTATATATACATATATATATAGTTCATTTTTTTATGCGGGTCGTAACAATTACACTGGGTGCTAGCTTACACCATTGACCTGATATCATTTATTTGCTATATACATGTACATGTAGGTCACAATTTGCCATTTTCAGAACAAGATAATCCAGGGACTATTGGGCACTCACCTGCTCTGATGAGATCTAAAGAGACTAGTCCTAGAATGTTTACTGAGTTTATAAACATCTTCCCCAAGTTCATTATATTAATTTTTTGTCATTTGGTAAACTAGTTGTGTTAAGATAAACACAGAGAGTGAAATATATGAAATCTCCATTGGGTTCAGTGTTAATATAGAAATTGCTCTGAAGCCCCCAAAAATCAATCAACCATGAAATCATGAACACCCCAGTATTTACCGGACCTCAAAACATTAGGCCTGCTGGAACAGGAGAAAATTTTGCATATATACATGCACCAGGCCTGGCCTTTTAAGGCGGGCGATCGCCCTCGCCCGCCTCCGCCCGCCTGAAATTAAAATAAGGAGGGCGCCTATCGCGAGGAGGCCCTCCTCGCGTAAGTATAATAAAAAAAAAAAAAATTTAAAAAAAAAAAAATAAAAAAAAAAAAATTCAGTGTTGGTATCTTTTAATAAGTATATAAATATTATGGTTTACATATGCATATACATATATGCCTATACAGCAGAGTGCTCTACCTATCATTAGCTTATGTCAGCTTCCGGTGGGTAAGACATGGTACCTCTAATTGTGGACTCTTCTGCTATAGGGCATCCCCCCTTTACTCACATAATGTGGGTCACACAAAACTACATTTTTTCCCTCAAGAAACACTGAACAAAATCCACAAATATATGCCAGAATCGCTCTCAGGGACACTACATATTAAAAATTTCCCGGGGGAGGACCCTAATCATGAGAGGGGGACACCCCCTCTCAAACTCACCCCCGCTCGCCTCTGCGATACTCGGATGATGCTTCGCATCATATGGTCAGATAAAATAGCCCTCCTGGGATAAATTAAGGAGGGCGATCATTGCCCTCCTTCCAATTTCAAAGGGCCAGGCCTGCATGCACGATGCACTCAACTTTTATTCATACACAATATCTAGTTGACTAGAGGCGGCTGGGATGCTCACCTGACATGGTGTAGTGCCGTAAGCTTCATATTTCTATCATTGAAATTTTAGTTGGGGAAATTTCGCGGGGAAATGTGCGTGCCAATATGACGTCGCTTTGGATACAACATATCTGTGATGTCACCTAATAGTTTACATAAACGTGCAAAGAATAAACCATGTAATGCCTTAACGTAATGATTACTGTTATGTTGGCTATATGAAAAGTAACATTTTGTAGTTTTAATTTAACTGCAATGACGTTCCAAGATGGCGGCCCCTCAAATTCAAGATGGTGGCACCCATGTTCGAAAGCGAACTCAGTATAAGGACGACCAAGATGAAGGCCCCATCAAATTCAAGATGGCGGCACCCATGTTTGAAAGTGAACTCAGTATAAGGACGACCAGCGCATTTGTTGCTACTCAACAAATGTGTGGCTGGGCTGCACCCAGCTGGCCATGGTCGTCCTTAAAAAATAGAAAAAAATAACAAATTGTTTGGCCCCACCAACATAATGGTAAACAAATCTGATACTAGGTCTCCCATTAATGTTCCAAACCAAATTTGGAAGAATTCCACCATGTTTTTCTTGAGAAAAACATATTTTTCCAATTTGAAAAGCTGCATCGAACCCAAAAACCCTAGTTTCAGAGAGCCCTGCGACCCTTTAAATCAGTCAAGCATGACGCCTTGAACTAATCTGAAAATATGGGTTCCAGTAAATTGTAATGCTCCAGACCAAGTTTGAAAGAAATCCACTTAGTGGTTCTTGAGGAAACCAATTTTTTTTAATTTCACCCAAATAAGCCCCTTTTGCCCCCTTACCGGTATGAACATATTGACCTAATGTTAACATATCTGAATACCAGTCACCCAAGGCACATGCACAACAAATTTGAGCGAAATGGGCCAAGCCACCATGTTTATCTTGAGAAAACATATTTTTCCAAGTCAAACCCAAAACCACTATTTTCAAAGGGCCCTAATGGCCCCTTAAAATCATTCGAGCATAATGCCTTGAACAAATCTGAAACTATGAGTACCAATAATGCTCCAGATCAAGTTTGAAAGAAATCCACCTGGTGGTTCTTGAGAAGAAGATTAAAGTTGCACCCAAATAAGTCCCTTTTGCCCCCCCCCCCCCCTTTTCAACATATTGACCTAATTTTAACAAATCTGAAAACCAGTCGCCCACTCCCACACCAAATTTGAGCAAAATCGACCAAGGGGTTTTGGAGAAGAAGTCATTTAAAGAAATTGTTGACTAACGTACAATATGTGACGACTGTAGCTCCCCATGATACTTCGTATCAGGTGAGCTAACGAAAACAAAACACACTTCCATATATTATCCCACCTGCAACAAGAGAATATTTATTTTGCCAATCGGAGCTATGTTTAAATGAATAAATTGTTACAGAGGCGACTTTGCGGTAGTCAAAAAGCCAAGTGACGTAATTTTCCATTTATAAAGGTATGCGGCCTCTGTGGTGCACAAACAAAATACGGAACGTGCGTTGAACACGATTGGCACATCGCACGTGTTGCTCATGTCTCAGAGCTTGGTATAGTTAACACTGAAACGCACGCGTCGCAAAGGCGTTATCTGAATGCCCTATTCAACTCATAGAAGGCATGATTTGATATTCAGAGATATGGCTGAGAAATCGTAGGTTGAAGTGAACACATGTCGCATATTTTGAAAACTTCCCAAAGATGAGTATGAATGATGAGTTCTGACTAGGAACACTGAAAATTTAAAGTGGCACTAAAAAAAAATGAACAAAAAAAATAAAAAGCAATTCGGATTAAGACATAACATGATCTGTTAAGATACAGCTGGTTCATACTATAAATATTCTCACCTGCTTTGGTAATTGGTTGAATGTCCAGCAGTACAGTTATGAGTACCATTAGCAATGCTATGGTCCTGGCATGCAGCACCGATAGTCGATCCATCACCCGCATGATCCATACCAGTGTCCCTGCAAAAAGAACAGTGAAATAAAAGAAATTGCCTTGGAATTGATCACCATAATAATTTCTTATTTTTCAGTATAAATAAGAGACAGCACTCAAATAAATATGTAGCTTTGCTGCTTTTTATACGCAGGTATCTGGCTGAGGTAATTCGCTGTGAATTCAATGTCGCTGCATTTTTGCATGTATGCATATCCACAGCCTTCATAATTGGCTACGGCAATCAGCATTGCCGAAGCAATTTGCTGAAGCAAACTGGGGCACGGCATACTGTTGCCGTAGAGGATTGCCGAAGCCAAACAATCTGAATTTAGAGGGCTGTATCCATAACACACTCGGTGAAATGAAAAACTCAAATTTTCTTACGATACTTTTCAGATATTTTTCCGTTTTAAGAAGATAAACAAAGAGGGATTTTTTTCTCACAATAATATCCACAGAAAATTAAGAAAACATCCTGATTTCATTTATATTTATGTTGCCGAATGTGAATGGGCTATTACGAAGATAACTACCGGTAAGTGATTTATTATTTCTGCCATTCTGGGTTCATATGTTGGTTACATGTACAATACGGCGAGTCAATGACAAAAGGCTGAGTTTAAAATGAACCTACATGTAATTGCCAACATTCATTTCAATGGTGAGGGATCAAGAGGTGCCAGGGGAGGTTTTCGAGGCATTATTTGATACACATTGGACATTGAAAATGAACCAATACTATACATATTAGTATAGGACCTAGGTTCATTTTGTACTACTCAGTCTACTTTGTTTAGACTAGTCTAGTTCAAAATGAACCTTCATGTAATGTTCAAGTTCCTCCCATTCCTCTCAATGGTGACGGATCAGGAGGTGCCACCTGGAGGAGGTTTTAGGACACTAAAATGAAGTAAAACCTTTATTTTATAATTCTTTATGCTTGATTTACACAATTTGACTCATTATTTTATGTCTGAATATTAAATTTTTTCATTTATAATTATTGGCACATATTATGATTGTTTTTGTGTTTATTTTTACTTTGGAAAAATATGGTATTTTTAGACAAAATTTGTTATTAAATTGTCAACTTTTGGGCAGGGAAGCCGGGAAATTATTTGTTATAGTCATTTCAATGATATTAACAGAACAGAAAAACATCTAATGTGTAACAAATACATACTCCCCGGCACCTCTTGATCCTTCACCATTCGCACTTGTTTATTTGCATGTATTGGAAGTACCGCTATACTTAAAGTAATTGACCACCAATAACGTGGTGTCACCCCGTTAATATGGCGGTACTATGCCGCGGTATCCTCCAATACCACGGTACTGATACCGCTTGTTAACGCGAACAAGTATGTGTGAGTAAATACTTCCCCTAAAAGAGTTCCACGAAAATCACTGCGGTATTCAACAAAATTAATGCGGTGCCCGCTAAAAGACCACGGTATCATTATCGCCCAATACCGTAACTCCACGCCATGACCGTCTCGATACCGCTACCGTTTATTACCGGTATCACCGCGGTCATGACCGGGGTATCACCCCGTTTTTCTGGTCAATTACTTTGAGAATAGCGGTATTGCGTGATTGTATTCAATCTTGTCACGTTTGTACTGGAGCTGAGTGATTACACAGGATTTACCTGACACTTTACTACGGTACTAGTAATGATATGCCATGGCTAATTACATGAACTATGGCATTTTACTACGGAATTGCCTTAGTGAATTTTGAGGGCTGAAAAAAGATACACGGATAGTTAATAACTGCGGAAGAAAAGTATGGTATCCACAGGAAGGTACTAGTACTCTGGCATTGATGACAGTTTTTGGTGTATGAGTTGATGATTAATCGAATAATCTTTGACTATTACGGCTGATTAGTTGACCTTCAAATCTCAGTCATGGAAAACCCTATAAACATGCACCGTTCATGCTCAGGATCATAGGCGCACAAAGTGCTATTGAAAATATAGGCATGGAACGCGGTCTATAACGACACCAATCTGTGATATTCCAATCCAGGTCATTAAAGCCCGGGAAGATGCGGGCTAGTGCTCGACCTGATTTAAATAGGTTCATTTTGAACTAAGACTAGTAAAATGGCAAGAGCCTGGAGAATTAATAAATATCATAAGTTCTCACCTGGTAAGGCTGGTTTGGTAATTGGTTGAATGTCCAGTAGTGCCAACATTGGCAACAAGAGCATTATTAGAAATGCTTTGGTCCATCGACTCCATGATGTCATCAGTTGATTCATCATCAGTACTGGTAGTTGATTCATCATCAGTACTGGTAAGATCATCACACTGAATATCTTCACTATCAGTATCACTTATACTTTCATTGTCCACAATAACAACATCAACAACGTTATTCTTAAACTTATTCAATTTATTGTCAATGTCAGAAGTTCCATTGGCATTATACTTGCCAAATTCGACCAAATGTTTCTGTACGGTACTGTAATGTTGAGAGCGATGGTATTTACAACGCTTACAGCCACATGGTCTTTTCCTAGATTTATACATATATGCTGATATAATTTGTTCTTTTTCTTGATCAACAATCAACAATTCGCGCACATTGTCACATGACCAAACATCGATCCGAAAAAATGGGCTCCCATAAAACGTGTAATGTTAACTTGTGTCAGTAGCTGGTTTATATATTTTTTTAATTTTCACTTCCAATCAGATGCGTGGCTAATACATTGGAGTTGCATTGTGGTGACATTTTTCGTTTGTGTCACATCTCAGAATGTGAATATTAAGCGTAAGTGTTGATTTCTCGAGTGTTCTCAATTTCATCGATATCGTACCTCAGTATCACGTTTTATCTCTTCCTCAGATAAATTGAGTGTTATGCATTCTGATTGGATAAAGCCATAAAGGCTGAAGTGAAATTAAAACAATGGTTTTAATTAGTCAATTAGCAACGCGGACTTTTCGGCTTTACCAATTCCATTGGCGCCTTTTTGTTTCAGCAAATATTAATACAATTCAACAATGAGTATCCAAAGTATTGGACTTAGCGACGATGGTCTGAAATCTTTAAATGGTGTGTTGTCGGTCTATTGATATATACATGTTATCCAAATTGGACTCTACAGATTATTGTCTGCAGAGTCCAATTTTTAATTTTAGCTAGGCCTACGCGGTCCTACTAAACAACGAACACAAACGAACACAAACGAACACAAACGAACATAAACGAACACAGGTCTAAAAAGCGGAATAGAAGGGTGAAATTTGGTTTGTGTGTGCGTGTGGGTCCATTATATGTGTATGTGGTGTTATTTCCAACTTTGATGACTTATTTTTCGAGTTATAAGCATTATTTGAATGCAAAGCTACTAAACAACGAATATGAGATTAGCCGTATTGCAAAGGTGTTAATTAACTACCGCCTTCTCTATGGCTTATACTCTGTCTCTTTGTCACTGAGTTGTTTTGACTTTGTTAATTTGTCTTATTATGACTTCGTTTCACTTTTTTTTGTCCAGGTTTTTTTGCGAGAGCGGTAGTTTTGGGTATAGTTAATTGTCGTCAGTTGAAGTTTGGAATTGTCACTAACAAAATTAAGAATTCTTCGCATTAGTCTGTCTCGTTGTTCGACCGTCATATTTGTTCAAATTTCGTATCTCACTTCCAAAGATGATGCAATGCCTGATAATGTAAAATCCCCTTCACTCGAATGGCACGCAGTTGTCAGTCACTGTTTCATTTAAATTGTCTGTAAACTCAGTAAAAAAAATTGTTAATTATATTATTAAAGGCACGGGAGGCCTTAGTTGTCGAAAATATTCATATTTGTTCCAATCACCGTAAACAGAAAAACACTAAAACGCATACAGTTTCGTTCATCGTGTAAACAGCATGCTATCATAAAGACCTACTATATTTTACCTAAGCAAGAGCCTGATTGTGTTACAGGAGACAGCACAGTATACGTGTTACTGGCTAATCACACACAAATGATATAAACGCTCTTTATTAGTTCCATATCAGGAATTCAGCAACAAAGAACGCTCTTTATGTTTACCATCATAATATAAACAAACACCAGGAAAGTAACTGTTTATGCTTTTGTTTATACAATGGTCAAACATATGACAATAACATACTGTTTATGCGATATTTCTTATTTGAATACGGACAAAGTCTGTCTAAGACTGTCTACATTTTCTTTTTGTGTCGGTTTTTGACCGTTGGAAATATTTTCACAGCATATATACCCACTGTCAAGGACTCCCACACCTTTAATGCTTTCATAATCGTTATTTGTCCATTTCTGAATTGTTGAAATTTGTTTTCTAGCATTGAAAACTTTCGTCTTTAGTCTTTCCATAAATGTAAGGTATCGTCTGTTGTCACAAATATTTGTCAATTATGTCTGTCTGTATTTCGTCATAAATGATTTTGTTTTCTATTGTTTCCAAGCCGCTCTCGCTATTGAATACTTTCCCCATCTTATTGACTCAAATGTTTTGTTAGCTATGCATTAAAACGCCGACCTCTGATGTTTCCCCGTGTTTTTATTGCCATCAGTGATAAAATTGACAATCATCTTGCAGTAAAAACAAGGAGACAGAGTAAGCCGTAGTTAATTAGCACCTGCATGGTAGCCTCTGCACTGCCGCTAATCTTATGTTCGTTTGTGTTCGTTGTTTAGTAGTTTTGTATTAAAATAATTCTAATAACTAAAAAAATAAGTCATCAAAGTTGGAAATAACACCACATACACATAGAATGGACCCACGCGCACCCACAAACCAAATTTCACCCTTCTACTCCGCTTTTTGGACCTGTGTTCGTTTATGTTCGTTTGTGTTCGTTTGTGTTCGTTGTTTAGTAGGACCCGGCCTACGAGTACGATCCTCAGAAGTTGGAATCACTGACTTTTATGCCACTTTTAGAGATTATCAGGCGAGTTAAAAGCGTTAGGGTTTGCTTATAAGTCCCCTGGTAATCTATAAAAGTCAGTGATTCCAACTTCTGTGCTAGGGCCTATGACTCGTATGAGTATGATTGATTGAACTGTTTGGATTTGAGGTGACATTTACTGACAAGAAAAAAGCAGACGACAATGGCCGAATGGGTGATTTCTTGTCACCTGGCAGGCTGGCTGGAGGGAAAAAAAATGCTTCAAAAGTAATTAATTTTGTGAATTGGAATTCCTAGGGTAGATGAATCTTGTTAAATAGATCTAGATGTTGTACAATACAGAGAACATTATTAAATGATTAATCATCCAGGAAAATTCCATACTCGTATAAGCTTCCCCTACCAACTTTACAAAATCCAAACAGTCTACTCAGTTACATGTCAAAGTTAAGGTAGAGCCTAGAGTAGAGGTGACACGATTATTGATTTTGATAATCGTTCATCAATAATCGACTTAACTGTACCTAATATTAATAACATCAGTGGAAGTATTCCGTAATATGGACTATTGCCTAGGTGCTGGTTAACTCAATTTTAACTGGTTGTTTGAGGCATTGGCTGATGTAATTTTTACGTTAATAAAGTGCATCATAGACTACCCTTAATGACTAAAGAGCACAATGTATTGAATACTAGCACATTTCTCGGCGATGTCATGGTTAACTTATAATATTTGTGAGTTCACTAGAACGAACGTGGCGATTACTATTTCATTTTAATGAATAGCCACATATCCAATAATATAAAAGTAGGAATGAACGCGTTGGACCGCCGGCGGTTCCTAAAGAAAGGAATCAAATGTTACGGAAACAATAAGTTTCATCAAACTTCCAGAGCGTGGTTAACAATCACAAACGTGTGCCCCCACCCGCAAATTGCAGGACTCAGAACAAGCAAAGTATTTCATAATAGTCAGTTTCATTCAGCATTCACCACAAGATATGCGATAGCCTTTACTAGTAAATTCTAAGTATGCATTTGTAGTCTTATACAAACAAAGTACACTTGCAATTGCATTGCGGAGAACATCGCTGATTAAAATGCCATATATATTGCCAGAGTAACCAACAAATTGGTGATAAAACTGATATATTGAGGGGAAACATGTATAAAACAGATTTCTGTTATCTTTAAAATGCGGGTTTTTTTGCCACAGCAGTCGTGAATTATGCACATGGGAATCGACCCATGTGCGACCGCTATCGTTGAAAAGAACTTGTTCCTGCATTCGAATTTCGGTTCGAATCAACCTCAGAGAACATCCATGTTTAATATAAATACTCCATATCAACACAAACACGTGCTTCCGGTCAGCGAAGAGGAACGATAACTCATGATCTTCCGGTATAGCGTCTGGTCGTAATTTGACTTTCCATTTGAAGAGTGACGATGTGGGTTTGCGAAAAATATATAAATATATCAAAGATATAATTTATCTCGCGGGGCGAATCAGATACAGGTAAAATGTAACCATGTGTACACAATTTGGTTAACAGTGCAGTCGGTCTGTTTATAGATTGATTTTTTTTCTTTGAAACCAATAAAATGAACTTGGGTCGGGGGGTTTTGAAGATGGTCAGTCAGGTTACGGGAAACACGCATTAAATTTGTTTTGGCCTTAGTAAAGGAGTGCTCCGAAATAGTGCTGGCCTGCTGGGCGGTTTCCCGATTAATTGTCAATACCCGGTTAATATTTCAATATCGTCAGTAATATCGTCTAAACTAAAATAATCGTAATATCGTCGGCAATTAGAGGGTGCCAGACCATCATAAGCGTATACAAACAAATAGTTTAACTCAAGCCTAAATCGAGTTATTTAAGTTTTAAATTCCAACTAAATCCCCGTGTCCTGACTTTTTCAATATTCAATATAAATCATAGTAAACAACGTTTAGGACGACTAACAAAATTAAGGGGATACGAAAACCCCGAATACGTCCCCCTTTCGCTCACAATATTACACAAACGCTCCGACTTCCCTGCGTACTTTTTATTACAAGAGAATTCACCAAATGAATTGACGACTGATCGGGTGATAGATCAATATGAATGTCAGTTTTGCCATGTCTCTTCCTTCAGTACAATGATGCACATGCACCGTCAATCAAAATAGTAAATGAGCGAAGATACCGCCCCCTTCTCGTCTAGAAGAAACCACTCACGGCGATTGGTTAAAACCAATATTATAGAATTAGGGCTTCAAACCCGCCCAAAATACATGGTGTCCTTGCTTGGCCGAATTCCAAAAGTTATGTACTACGTGTGTGTGGACTTCGCTAAAATTTGTCAAGCGACGCAAGTGTCATCGGGAACAACATATGTATTTGCTCAACATAGTTGAATATACCGAGTTAGAAAAGGATACTGTATAGTATAGAACACTTTTAGTTTTGGCATAGACTAGATAATGGTTTTATTAATTATCGGTATATACCAGAATTTGTCAAGTCACCGGAAAGAAATTGTCCGAATAGCGGAATTTAACCAGTGAATTTACTTTTCATTCCGAATATCGATGCGAGCATGAGGTTGTCACTGGTTGAAAGGTTGTGTACAGGTATGTTATTATTGACGTCAACTTGTCAAAATTAATGACAATGATGTGATTCTAGCGAACAGTGAGAAACTGTTTAAGTTACTAGTATCTGATGTTTTAAAAAACCGCGATTATATCGTTAACCGCGGTTTTAATTTCCAAAAATCGCGGTTTTTATTTTCGTTAATATCGTCCAGCCCTACTCCGAAACTCAATGTCAAATTTAAAAGAAAATGCTGCCCACTCGGACTTTTCGATGTCTGAAACATGTGTTGTTTACATTCGCAGCGATATTACATAACGCGGCATCTGAGACAGTTCCATATTCTCTCGCGTGCCAAATAAACGTACCTGTACGTTTATTAATTTCATAGAAAAAAATCCGCCCTGTACGATGTTATACGGGTCTGTACGTTTATTAAATTCTGGGGGAAATCCGCCCTGTACTATAACAATAACTGTACATTTTCGAGAATTTTTTTTTTAAAGGACTTTTACAAATTGTCAAAGTCGCAATATCACGAAATTAGGAAACTTGAAAATGATTCGGCGAAAATGGAATTCGCAGCTCCACAGGTTATAACCCTAGTATATATATATATATATTACTACCATATGGTATCACGTTGGTAGGTAGGTGTGTAGAACGAAAAATGGGAGAACAATTTATTATTTTATGGATGAATGTGCATGGATTCGGAAGTCATGAAACTTACGGGAAGTCAATTGTTCTATGGTCTAACGAGAACCGAAAGAACCTTAGATCCAACTGCAGCGGGCGGTCGATTGTGGCAAAATTTATCAAGAAAAATTGTCAATTTCCGTAGTTATATCGAATTGAAGACACCAAACCACGTGCAAGCTAAGATGTGTAAATTTTAACCCTCTGTAACTCTGTTTCATTTTGCTGCACAAGTACGTGTTATCGGGATCGAGACATGTTTAGGTTTTAAAAAGACGTGGTCTTAAATTCCAGTGTGCTGACTGATTCTTTGTTGGCACTTGCCCAGCAGTGCTCCAAATCAAAATCCTGCAACATGCAGTACTGTCGGTGATCATGGCTTAACCCTTTACCCAACAGAACGGCCCTGTGCCAATGCATTCTCTTATATATGCGAGTCGACCATAGGTCGCCTCGCATATATAAGAGAATGCATTGGCTTAACACATTAAAAATTATAAAATGTAAGAAAAAATAGTAAAAAGTGTTAAAAAAAGATTTTTTTTAGGCCAATGCATTCTCTTATATATGGGAGGCGACCTATGGTCGACTCGCATATATAAGAGAATGCATTGGCACAGGGCATAACTGTAAATATCACAATGTGGTCAAGGAGCCGGTTCCAATGATATCCATATTTGTATGGTTCTATTGAGACAGACCGAAGATATTTTAGGCTGTTGAAGCTTTATTTGGCCGGTTTGTTGGGTAAAGGGTTAAGTCAAATTTTGAAAGGCAACCTCGCGCTTCAGAAATGGATTTCGATCAGTCATTCATGAGATAAGCTACAGTGTCATTGATACTTTCATATTAAAGAAATGTTCGGTGACAGCTGCGCGACAGTGTACCAGTATAGGCGCCGTATATTGAAATCCTGCAACAGGAGCATCGTTGATCGCGACTGAAATCGGAGACATTCTCATGCTTTAGATGCATACTTCAACCGTTTAATAAATAATAACTTATATTATGCATAAAACGTGTATTATACATAAAACGCCAGGCTTCGCATTTTAGCGGGGCCTTTAGGCCCAGGCCCCGTAATCAGCCCTGTTAGGGCTTTGTTCTGGGCCTATTATTCAGCCCAGTGAGATTTTTAATCAACTCCAATTGTGTTAAAAAATTATGTATATGGTCTTTGCAAGCAAGCACAAACAAGCAAGCACTAATTCCATAGACAGGGGGTATATAATTTCGCTGTCAGCATTATATTTTTCGACTATGAAAATTTCAACATTTTTAGCTTATCTTGACTTGTCAAGCTAAGCTATTGCCATCAAGTGTGCGGAAGTCTGTCCGTCCACATTTCCTCCCGCACAGTCTACAGACCGCATTTCTCATCCGATCATCACCAAATTTCATATGCAGCCATAAATGCAGGTTCAGGTCAAGGTCTAGGCGAGGACGTCCCCTTTAGAGTTTCTTGAAAAAAGGAATAATTTAAAAAAAAAATTAATTCTTTGCTTTCAGCTCATTTCTCGAAAAAAAAAATCTTTTCTTTTTTTTTCAAATGTTTTTTTTTTCTTTAAACAAAAAATAGATATACATTAGCTTAGGCTTGCCACGATCATTCGACTAACCTTCGGCAGGTGTGGTAGTCGACGGTTATTTACTTTCGTCAACTAATCGCCCAACCGGGGGGGGGGGGGGTGTGATGTGGGGTATGGTTGTGTATTTAAGCAGTACTATGCGCAAATACCATGCCTAGAAGTAAAAGTTAACAGTGTTTGTAGCGCAATTTACCACCCGACAGCCTGTAGCCTACTGTCGCCACTTCTAATGCGGCTTCCTTTGATAACGCAGCCAACGTGTGGCGGTCATCTTCAAAGGGTTCGGTGTTACAGACTTGACATTGTTTATGTATTATGTTTAAATGTAAACCTATCTTCCTATGGATCTGTAGTTAGCGATCAACATATCCAAAATGGACTCATCTATATATTTTTTTTCTTCAAATTTCATACTGTAAAACGTCATAAAGTTCGCGGGACATGGATTGTTTAGTGTTACTAGACAGTTAATAACAAATTGATGTCATCACTTATTAGTGCTACATACATTACATTCTCCAACTTGGTAACATATATACCCCCCCCTCACCCCATTACTGCACGATGCGTTGCATGCAATTTGAATAACAGAAATAAAATAATGTGTCAGGTGAAGCAATCGGTACACAATGGGATTTTCTGCAAACATAACTATAGTCCGTTTTCAATAAGTATGCGACAAATCCGCATGCTTTCATGTTTTGTCGCTGTGACCGCGATACATGTTCACAGGTAACATTGATTGACTGGACAGATATTTAAAACAATTCTCGTCCGCGGGAATAGCGATGAGGAGGGCTATGGGAGGCCAAATTCACATTTAATAATGAATTGCGCTTAAGCGCAAATACCACATATTGCGCTTAAGCGTAATTGTGACTACTATCTAACCCACCCATAAACTATTAGCATGACCTGGTGTATCACCTAGCAACACAAGATGAGCATTGGGCTAATTTTGACCTGTACTCAACAGTCAAACTGTGAGTATGTGTTCAACAAGGAGAATCCCCTAATTACATATCAGCATCCCTCTATCCAAAGAATTGATGTCGCCTTCCCGGAACTCTAGTAATGTTTTGTATGATGTTTTTAATGTATTTTTGCACAGATTTTAGCCTTTACTATGGTAATATCCTATACATGCATGCGGTGTCACTGCATGAGGGCTTTCTTACCTCATACAGTAATGCTCTATTTAATTGACTTCTTAACCACAGCAGAATTATGGATAACTTTTCAGGATTTAGTCGGAAATATGGCTTGTTGCCATTCATCGAAAAGCTCTCGAGAGCTTTCCGATGAATGGCAACAAGCCATATTTCCAACTAAATCCTGAAAAGTTATCCATAATTCTGCTGTGGTTAAGGAGTCGATTAATTAGAGCATTACTGTATGGTTTACTTATTTACTTAAATCAGAGGGGAAAACCCTATTTTCATATTATCAGCATCCCTGTCCAAAAAATGGTGTGTAATTACTGGAGCTTTGGTGTCTCAGTCCTGAAGCTCTAGTTTTTCTTATTAAATCAGCAGCTCTTGCACAAATCTATAGTATTTCCATGATCATATAGTGTGAATGTGGTGTCACCGAGGGCTTGCTTCCCTCATATGGTGTGCCTGTATACTCGAAAATTTAAGAAAATCAATGTCGCCCCGACTAATACAGAAAGTAATGCTATTGCAAGTAGCCCCAACTAATATATACCGAAGATAATATAATGCTATCACGAATCGCTCCAACTAAAACAGAAGGTGATACTATTGCGAGTCAGCCATTTTGATAAAGAAGTTGGGCTAGCTCCCTACCCATCCAAACCAATGAAACCAAGAAGTGACATGTCAATAGGAGTTAATGCTAAGTTATGGAGAAACCTATTTATTCACCAGGGGTGTTTTGTTACATATAACCATGAATTGCGCTTAAGCGCAATTGATTGCGCTTAAGCACAATTAATTATTAAATGTGAATTTGGCCTCCCATAGAGGGCGTTTACCTGCTGCGTAAATTTGAGTTTAGGTGGCCGATGACGGGTGGGTGCCTCAGAATGACAAGCCTGCTGATTGACAGTTTATAACTGTGTTCAGACTGAATGTATTGTAGTCATTGTAATTTCGATTTGATCACGTCTTTACCTGCCCAGGTGCAATATAGGCCACATATAAACGATTAATCGACTAACCGTCGACTATAACAGTTGATTATGAAAACTCAGTCGTGGCAACCCTACATTAGTTCCATTGCATAGTACTATCATCAGAGCTGATGCTTGTTAAAATGAAAGTGAGATAAGCTACAGTGTCATTGACACTTTCATTTAATCCATGTATGGTATTCATTATGACCACTACAGTATGTAGACCATGCATGTTGCTGTAAATATGGCAAAGGAAGGAGATTATTTCTATAGTCCCAGATGGAGTTAAAAACATTTGGGAACAAATTGTCGAGGGCTGAGTATGGCCAGATATGATGCCCAGATTGAGTTCACTCATTAATTCCCGTTACTCTTTTCAGAAAATGGAGTCCAACTATGGCAACTCTTAAATTTCACTGAAGCAGACATATTGGACTTGTTCAAAAACTTCTGGGACAGACATAAGATAAGAAAATTTCTTTGCAAGGACACTAATACCGATACAGATGGCGAGTCTGATATTTTGAGTAGTCCAGTTAATCAAGTAAATGGTGACACTAGTTTTAATGATGAATTACATGTATCCTCACTCGATGCTCAAGTGAATACATGTACCGATGTCAATAATGAATTTTCTGAAGAAGAATTACTGCAGATGAAACCTCTAAGAGGGAAACCAACACTGGCACAGAAGCTCTTTACCAATGTTCTGAAGGATGCTGCAGTAAACGCCAAAATCTGGAAAAATGCCCCGAAGTTGTCTGCGTTACCAAGTTCAAGACGAGAACGTTTTTTCGAACAAGTATTTAATGTTCTTCCTCAGCTGAAAAAAAAAAGGGGCACCGTTCTCAAAAGACTTGGGAAACAACTGCAGAACAGGCGGAAGTACACACAAGACTGTACAAATGGGAAGCGAGGGACCAAAAAAAACATTGAAAAAATGCCCCAAAGTTCTGAAAGTTGTCTGCGTTACCAAGCAGGGGATGAAGTGGTTCTTTTAAATAGACAAAGGAATGTGAAAATTGGACTTGGTATATTCCTTCTATCCAGTTCGGATCTCTTTTCTGAAATTGTTGTTAAATCTGTTGTGACAAATGATATTGATGAAAATGACATGGAGTTACCTTCAGGATGTGGTAGTACCGGGACCGGTACAAGATTGCACAAAGACATTGGTAGGATTTTATATTGGACAGAAAGGTTAGCTAAAAAAGATAAATTAATAAGACAAACAGAGAAGCAGTCTGACTCTGATAACAAGAAGAGGGCCACTGGTAAAGAAAAGAAGAAAAAAACGCAGAAGCTTATAATTAATAAGACATCAGAGAAAGTAATTGATGAATTGGCATCAGTTCAATCAACCGTTGCCAAACAAAGTGATGTGATTGACAACAAAAAGTTGCCTAATTCAATGATAGAGAAGAAAATTAAGCAGAAGGCTTCAAATTCAGAGAGAACAACGCAGAAGCTTAATATAAAGACATCAACCGTTGCCAAACAAAGTGATGTGATTGACAACAAAAAGTCGCCTAATTCAATGATAGAGAAGGAAATTAAGCAGAAAGCTTCAAATTCAGAGAGAACAACGCAGAAGCTTAATATAAAGACATCAACCGTTGCCAAACAAAGTGATGTGATTGACAACAAAAAGTCCCCTAATTCAATGATAGAGAAGGAAATTAAGCAGAAAGCTTCAAATTCAGAGAGGGTTTGTGTAGCCATATATGAATGGGCAGCAGGAGACCTCTATCTTTGCCAAACAATAGTTAATGACCGTGGAATCAAATACCTTATCAATTGCAACAAAGCGATTGCTAAAATAGACGATGTCAGCAAAAAATTTACTTTTGTGAATGACCCAAAATCGAAGAAGCTTAACCAGCGGGATATGGCCTACGACATCGATGAGCAGTTCTGTGTTATGAATTACAAACTAAACCTGGAAGAAGGACTACTTCGATTTGATGATGATCTTGACGAGAGCAAATTTTATGAAACATTCAAACAGAAGTTTGATATGTATATGAGCAATACCAACATTTTGTAAATGTAGGTGGCCATGAATTTGGATTACAAAAATGAGCAAGTTTCAAGTCCCTTGCTGTTAAAGCTCTCTCAAATTAAAATGTTGGGTGTTAGGGTGAATATTATGATTTGAGGGAGGTTTAGCCCTTAGACCCTTGGAAAATGCTCATTTTTGGAGATCTGATACGTCGCTACCAGGCCCTTGATGTGTGCTTCGCTTTGAGTTCTCTGTTTTGTTCAAGGTGTCCGTCACAGTCCGTCGTTGATTTAAGGCGCAAAATATTTCGGCAAATATTTATTAAATTGGTAAGTGTTATTTGTGGATAAGTGAAATACGTGATCTTTAATTGCAGCCTACATCATGTATGATATCCGGCCCAGGCGACAAAATGTTCTCTAGTTACAATTACATGTGACGTGTTGATAGGACCTGGTGGCGTTCTGATAAACAAGACGGTGGCGTTTTGGCATGCGACGATTCGTTTCCAGTGACAAACAAGTTTTTTCTTCGTGATTAGGCATTTAAACGCAGTTTCCGTTACAAATTCAAATTGGCATTCACATCAGGCCAAATAAAATATACCTGTGTTTAGGGTAACCCGCCTGCGGCCCGCCCCTACTCCAAACCTGGCGCCGAATTCCATTTTATTGTTTTAAAAAAATTTCTTCCGACTTCATTTTATTTAAAAAAAAATTAAAAAAGATTTTGTTCTTCATTTTTATCCACATCACTGGTACACATACATGTAATGTCGTTCGCGATGAGTCGTTGTATGTCCCGGGGTCTGTCTGTCCAGAAGCTGTCCCTCCATCCAGAGTGTGTCTCGTGTTACTGATATCCATCCAAATCAAGACAGTACATTGAATAAAATAAGTAGAAAAGCCATTTGAAAGATACGCGACAGTTCTTTTTCCGAAATGAAGTATCGCCTATCTTTTAAACCGTTATTCTACAGTGTATTAATATAATGATATGAATCCTAATTTGTCACCGAAACTGCATTTAAAGGCCTAAACACGAGGAAAAACTTGTTTGTCACCGGAAATGAATCGTAGCGTGCCAAATCTTGTGTTCCTACTCAAAGAATGAGTGAATTTGTTTTGTTTTATGAAGATTAAATGTTCCACTGCTGTATATTTTACCACTTTCAAGGGCATTCTTTATAGATTCACACACGACCACTATAATTGGCTGAATTAACATATTTATAGGTAGATAATCCGAATTGCTTCTGACTAGTCTCCCCTTGAATTATTTTATTTTTTTCATTTGTTCATTTTTTTTAGTGCCCCCTTATATTTTCTTGTTTCCTAATCAGAACTGAAAGCACCCATTTTCTCAACGTTTATTGCGGTATTATTTGATATTCAGAGATATCCATTATCGAAGGTTGAAGTGAAGACATGCATGTCGCATATTTGAAAAACTTTAAAAAAAATGAGTGCTTCCAGTTCAGACTAGGAACACAAGAAAATTTAAAGGGGCACTAAAAAAATTAAATAAACAAATGAAAAAATAAAAATAAAAAAATAAAAATTGAAGGGGGACTAGTCAGAAGCAATTGTATTAATATGTAGAGTACACATTTGGGACAATTTTTAAGCCCCCCCCCCCCCCCCAACTTTTTATATTATGAAATGTTTTTATTTTTATTTTTTTTAAAGTTTAATACTAGTAGCTTCATAGGTGAAGTCATGAAATTCAACTGTATTTGTATTGCATGCTTTTCCTAGCTCAGACATGCTGGTAAATGAACTTATGATTTGATACAGTATTAATATCCCACGATTATTTGGAAGACAATAAATTAATATCAAGATTTCAATTCAATGAAATTCGAGCAATAAATCATATAATAAAAAGAAAACCTACTGTTTTTGAATACCATGATTATCTCATTCGTTCCTACAAGAAAATCTAGATTATCAATCGCGTCTGAAAATCTTATATTTCTTTCCTTGTAGCCAATCATGGGATAATTCTTGGTACCTACTCAAAAACAGTGGGTATCCTCCATATTTTCATTTCCTCTAGAGCAGCTTTAATGCGGTGTGATAATTCCTGCTCTCCATATATTGAAGCTATGTAACTATATATCGTAGATGTACTGTACAACCTTCGTGACTGCTATTTGGAAAATAAAAATAATCTTCATCCCGCCCCATTTTTGAAAACAATCTGGATGAAAACATAGCTATTTTTTATTGTGGCCTAAGCACCCTCCATTAATAATTAACAGCATCCTGTCTTATCAGACATAACATCCAGCTTGCAGGTTATGAAACCTGGAACTGTTGATAACATGTGAGGGTAATGAACTGTACATATGTATAGCCCTTGAAATCAGTATTGTATGTGAGTGGAACCTTAATTTTATGGTCTTCATATTTTAATTGAATTTTATCTAAATTTTACTTGCTTACGATATTGTCCACTGATGCTATTTTGTGAATACATTTATATATGTTTATTGAAGGGACACAAAGACATACACATTTTGTGAATAATCTCAAACCAACTCACCATATTTGTAAAGTTTAGCCCTGCGACCACTCTTAGACATTTCTAAAATCTCATTTTTGAGGAATTAAGACATACAATTCTTCTATTTGGTCAGTAATGTTCTTTGTGGGTCACCGTTTGTCTCCACAAAGATGTGTATTTAAAACTGACTCCACAAATTTCAAGATGTTTATTTAAAAAAATGTGATGTTTGGAAATTATCTTATGTTAAACACTTTTGGTACACTTTTTGATGAAACTTTAAATAGCTAAGTCACTGGGGGGAAACTGTTTCACAAGAATCGATTCTATCGCCTATCGGGTTCCGTCTCTATCGAATTAAGTCCCGTCTCTTTCGCGACTTGAAACAAATGTTTTCAAAGTTTTGACCTCCATTTATACACTAAATGTTAAAACAGAACGTATTTTACAAAAACTATCGCTTGATTGTGTCTTTGTGCGTAATTATTGGTGATAATAATGCGAAGTCGGCTATTTTTTGCACACTTAGAAGAGTAATGTGTTTGTGTGCATTTCCTTTGTAAATTAAGCAGCATTTTGATGCTCCTTTTATCGGCCTTTTTACCTGTTAATTAGACTGAAATATGTCTTCTTGTATGATCGAACACCAGGACACGATTACAGCACAGCTCTCGATGGCTCCTCACAGTAAAAGACCCTCAAATTAATCCACCAAAAGAAGCAACGCAATGTTCCGGTTCTAATGTGATTTTTATGTTCACGATCGGTTCTTTCGCCCCCCGTTTAATGCAATATTATATTCGACCAGAGAGTTCATTTGTGTTTCTAGTTGCCATATTACCATATATGGTTTAAACTATAGTCACAGCAACACCAATATGAGTTGTTCAGTAGTCGCAAAGCATCATAGGTTGGATATTAAAGATTATCCGTCGAACATCTTTAATATCTGACCTATGATCGTTTGGGACCACTAAAACTCATCTATTGATTTACTATGGCTACAATTTTAAACCATATATTATCATGGATTGTCATTGGGCAACTATAGATGTACAATCAAATAATCTGATCGAGTATGAATGTACTGTAAACAGGAACGAAAGAACCGATCGTGAACATAAACATCACAATAGAATCGGAACCTTTTGTTGCTTTTTTAGGCACTAATTTGAAGGAATTGTATGGCGAGGAACCGTCGGGAGGTATTGTATTATAATTATCTAATGTTCAACCATAAAACTTGACAAGTTTCAGTCCAATTTAAAGTAGACAAGGCCGATAATCTGAGCATCAAAGTGCTGCTTAATTTTCATGGGAAATGCACCCAAACGCACTACGTCTGTGACTGTGCACAACATGCAGCCGATTTTGCTTTACTGTCATCAATAAACACGTATAAAGACATAATCTGTCGATTGTTATTGGAGAAAACATTCTGTTTTGACATTCAGTCTATAAACAACGGTCAAAACTTTGAAAACATGTTTTAGAAATCGCGAAAGAGTCGGAACTTAATTCGATAGAGACGGAACCGGAAGGGCGATAGAATCGATTCTGGTGAAATAGTTTCCCCCCAGTGTAAGTGTGTTCTGAAAGTTATGTATGTTATGAGCTGAGACCCGAAATATAAATACTTTTGAAGACCCAAGTTGTAAAACACTTTTTAGCTCACTTGATACAAAGTATCAAGGTGAGCTATAGTCGTCACTCATCATGCGTTAGTCTGTCAACAATTTCTTCAAATGACTTCTTCTCCAAAAACCCCTTGGCCGATTTTGCTCAAAAACTTTGTGTCTATATACTTTTGGTGATAGGGCATCCGTGTTGAAATAGGCTCGATTGGTTAATTAGGCGCTGGCAATTGGGTTCAAATACTGTTTGTGATCACAAATTCATCATATATAACAGTTTATCTTATAGTCTATAATTTATTTATGTATGACTGGGTTAATCATGCTCAACAAATTAGCATCGCATGCAATGATAGAAATATGAAGCTTAAGGCACTACACCATGTCAGGTGCACAGGCGACTACCATGAGTATATACCTTAATACAAGGTTTATATCTATCCGACCTATATTGAGCATAGATTCGCTTGCGATAAAAATTCATCAATATCCCCTGTGTATAATATAATGCCGCATACCAAGTTCTTTAGACCATATTCGCACCTTTAATTTGGTGTATCTCCCACATCGATACGTGGAAGATCGCCAAAGATATTTATGAATATGTGCACACTTTCAAAATCAGACAAACCCCTGAACAGATTCCCATCAAATATAGCACAGTAGCACTGCAGAATTTACTCTGCTGAGGTCACACAGACAGGACCATCCATTGTGAATTATTGTGACAAGGGGAATTCTGCAGTAGTACTACTAGTATGCTATATTTGATGGGAATCTAGATCTGTTCAAGGGTTTGTCTGGATTTGAAAGTGTGCACACATTCAGATATATCTTTGGTGATCGTACACGTATCGATGCAAGAGATCTAGATACACCAAATTAAAGGTGTGAATATGGTCTAAAGAACTGGGGATGTGACATTATCTTATGTACAGAGGATATTGATGAAATTAGATTGCAAGTGAGTCTATGCTCAATATAGGTCCGATAGATACATGTATAAACCTTGTATTAAGGTACATGTATATACTTATGGTAGTGTTGTCGCACCAGGGGACCTGTGGTCAGGTGAGCGTCCCAGCCGCCCTGTCAGCTCTAGTTTATTTACAGAATACACAATTATGCCTGGCCCAATGCTTCACCCACCAACCCAGAAATGACATGCGACATGACATTAGACCATGAACTGGGTCACAGTTTCCCCATAGTCAACCTGATGATTTAGCAGCCCCAGTGAACACAGTATTACTAGCTAGTCATCTACTCTCATATAAAAAGAGGTCCGAGATCAATGAAAGACATACACAGCCCAATAATTTGGTGGACCAAATATTTGCATGAAAACCCTTTCATAACATATCAAAATTGATAAACTGGAACAAAAACAATATTTTCCAAGTCTCAGCTCATAATATACAGAAATTTCAGAACTATCTTATGCATTTATTGTTCACATACTATTTGAAGTTTCTTCATAAAGTGTACCACAAGCTCTTCACATAGGATTGGTTCCAAAGGTCAAAATTTCAAGTCTATATGGTGTCAATGTTAATGACAAACCCGTAAAATAACATTATTGACCATATGAAAAAAATGACTTTGTCGTCCCGATGACCGTCTGTGGTCAGATTTCAGGAATGATTTCTTTTCCTTTGCATGGTTCAAACAACTACATTTTTTGGCACAATGTTCCTTAGACAATGCCCTTTCTTTTGGTATATGGAATGACTGACGACTAAGTATATCCAGAGAAATACATATTTGGGTTTTTTTATGCAACTATGTATATACTCTGTCCTTACTATTTAATTATCTATTCAATCAAAGCTTTTATTTGCCTTTCATGATAAATACGCAATTGCGCATAATCCATCTTGTATGTTTGAGTTGGCATGAAAATCCCAATTCATGTTCTGTTAGTTTTATCTTCTCAAATAATGAGCATGTTCGCTGTTTCGTTTGATTCCTTGTTAAAATAAAGTTTATTCACAGTTGTTACAATGTTCTACATTATATTACAATTAGATGCCAATGGTAAACACATTTATCACATGAACATTGTCGGATACTGTGTGTGATCTAATCAGGAGTGTAGAATAGATGGTCGCAGGAAATAAACAAAATGGTATGTCTATATATTGCGTCCATATAAATCTCAGGGCGAATATTTTATGCAAAAACTTTGCAACCCTATGCGGAAATGGGTTTACGAACACTTAATATGGGTATATACCCTGCTGGACAAAACAAGTGTCCACTTAACTGCGGTGCGGTTAGCATTGCCACCGCGGCCGAAATGCAACTACACGCGGCTCCACCGGCTAACTACAGTTGGGCCGCGGTGTAATTGCCATTCAGCATGGTGTATTTGCCACGGTGTACTTTCATCAAACTGAAAAAATACAATACAAACCAGAAATCTAACCACGGTGTACATGCCATTCGACCGTGAGGGTAGTTGCCTTTCGGCCGCAGTGAATTTGTCGTTTGGCCGCAGTGTACTTGCCGTTCGGCCGCAGTGTTCAACTGCAGTTACAAACTCTGACACCGCAGCCGAACGGCAAATACAACACGGTGCCAATGGACACTTGTTTTGTCCAGCGGGGTACATGTGGAATAGTATATATTATATATAGGGAACTAGCTAGCGGTTGGTGCTGCCGTTTTTCACCACGTCATGAAAATTGATATCTTATTGCAGGAATTGATTTACCAAATTTATTAAAATCAGTCTATCAGAGTTATAGACCCCGAACCAGAAATACCTGCGTGGATAATTTTCCTACCAAACATGACGGCACAGGTAAGGATGTAGCACTCCCTGATAAATGGCAGACCGCATTTGTTACGGTACTGGGGTATGTGCAGTCGATGGCTTATAATTTTAGATCTAGTGTGCCTTTTTTCACGATGCATCATGCATGTGTCATGCTGAAGCTGACATAAGTCAGTTCCGAATCTGTAATCACTTTTTTTTTATTGGAGGGATTTTCTTTTTTTGCAGCGACTTTATCTGTCATGTGTGGGTGGCAATTCATCCAGAAGGGTATATCTGGTTCAGGGGTCTATAACTCAACGACCGATGGAGTGATTTTATTAAATTTATTAAAATACTTAAGATAAATCAATTCCTGTGTGTGAATTAAAATTACAATATCAATATTTTTCGAAGAAATAATTATACGATCATTTTTCAAGATGTGGTGCAAAAATGTGTTCGGAAACCATTAACACATAGCATATAGGCAGTTGTAAAGATTTTGCATTCAAATATTTGTGCTGACCTGCCTATGAATGCAATTATAAACCTACCGTTTTATGTTTATTTCCTGGAGACCATCATGCAATTGTCTACGCTCCTCCACATGTATATACATGTTACGCATGCATAGAACTTAAACCCACTCCCTTGTTGATTTGCACTTCCTGGCAATAGTTAACAAATGATTGTCGTTCTCAATGTTATTACATGGTTGCGAAGTGAACTTCGACAAATGGCGTTCACACGATTCAGGTTCACACAACATTTGTCAAATCTCATTTCGTAACCATGTAATATTGATTCAATTTCATCCTCGGGTGTGTATATTCCTCATAAGGCCAATAAGAATAAATTGCTAGATTTACATCCAACTTTTTCAGAAAACTGGGGTGGGAGGGCAAATTTTATTTTTTATATTTTATTCTTCCTAACATAAATGGTCATGGAGAGTCGAAAAACCCTGTGCCAATGCATTCTCTTATATATTCGAGTCGCCCATAGGGCGCCTCGCATATAAAAGAGATTGCATCAATTGGCCTAACAATATTTACCTTGATCTTGTAAGCCAGTGCATTCTCTTATATATAAGAGAATGCACTGGCACAGGGTTATAATGCTGCACCAGCACAGCTCCCATCATGAAAGAGTTAAGGCATGAGAACAAAATTTGCATAAAAGATATGCAAATAAAAAATTTGAATGATTTTGTGTTCATTTCGTCAAGAATTTTAAACATAATTTTTAGATCACCTAGCCTGATACGTCTACAAAGTATCGAGGGGATCTATGATCGTCACTCTTCATGCGTTAGTCTGTCAACAATTCTTTAAACGACTTCTTCTACAAAACCACTTGGCCTATTTTGCTCAAATTTGGTGTGCAAGTGCCTTGCTAATTGGATGACTGGTATTCATGTTTGTTAAAATTAGGTCAATATGTTAATTATGGGCAAAAGAGGACTAATTTGGTGCAACTTTAAAAAATCTTAGCAAGAACCACAGGGTGTATTTCTTTCAAACTTGGTCTGGAGCATTATTGGAACCCATAGTTTCAGATTTGTCTTCAGCAACGCTGGTGCAAAATGGCTATTTGTCTAGTTTGATGCGATTGATTTATAGACTCTGTATTCATGTCGTTTCCTGTTGGTTTCATGAACACCCCTCCATTCCTGGAATGTTACAAATAAATAACGCTCAGTGTTAGTCTATTCCTGGTGTGTTACAAATAAAGAGCGTTCATTGTTAGTCTATACTTGGTATGATACAAATAAAGAGCGTTCATTGTTAGTCTACTCATTGTATATTACCAATAAAGAGCGTTCCTTGTTAGAAAATTCATGGTATGTTACAAATAAAGAACGCCCATTGTTCGTCTATTCCTGGTATGTTACAAATAAAGAGCGTTCATCGTTAGTCTATTCCTGGTATGTTACAAATAAAGAACGCTCATTGTTAGTCTATTCCTGGTATGTTACAAATAAAGAACGCTCATTGTTCGTCTATTCGTGGAATGTTACAAATAAAGAGCGTTCATCGTTAGTCTATTCCTGGTATGTTACAAATAAAGAACGCTCATTGTTAGTCTATTCCTGGTATGTTACAAATAAAGAGCGTTCATCGTTAGTCTATTCCTGGTATGTTACAAATAAAGAACGCTCATTGATTGTCTATTCCTGGTATGTTACAAATAAAGAACACTCATTGTTAGTCTATTCCTGGTATGTTATAAATAAAGAGCGTTCATTGTTAGTCTATTCATGATATATTACACATAAAGAACGCTCATTGTTAGTCTTACTCCTGGTATGTTACAAATAAAGAACGCTCATTGTTAGTCTTACTCCTGGTATGTTACAAATAAAGAGAGTTCATTGTTAGTCTATTCCTGGTATGTTACAAATAAAGAACCCTCTTTGTTAGTCTATTCCTGGATTGTAACCAACAAAGAACGTCCATTGTTAGTCTATTCCTGGTATGTTACAAATGAAGAGCGTTCAATTTTAGTCTATTCCTGGTATGTTACAAATAAAGAACGCTCATTGTTAGTCTATTCCTGGTATGTTACAAATAAAGAGCGTTCATCGTTAGTCTATTCCTGGTATGTTACAAATAAAGAACGCTCATTGTTCGTCTATTCCTGGTATGTTACAAATAAAGAGCGTTCATCGTTAGTCTATTCCTGGTATGTTACAAATAAAGAACGCTCATTGTTTGTCTATTCCTGGTATGTTACAAATAAAGAACACTCATTGTTAGTCTATTCCTGGTATGTTACAAATAAAGAGCGTTCATTGCTAGTCTATTCCAGGTATGTTACAAATAAAGAACGTTTATTGCTAATCTTATTCCTGGTATGTTACAAATAAAGAACGCTCATTTTTAGTTTTATTCCTGGTATGTTACAAATAAAGAGCGTTCATTGTTAGTCTATTCCTGGTATGTTACAAATAAAGAGCGTTTATTGTTTGTCTATTCCTGGTATGTAACCAACAAAGAACGTCCATTGTTAGTCTTATTCCTGGTATGTTACACATAAAGAGCGTTCATTGTTAGTATATTCATTGTTTGTTACCAATAAAGACCGTTCATTGTTAGTCTTATTCCTGGTATGTTACAAATAAATAACGCTCATTGTTAGTCTATTCCCGGTGTGTTACAAATAAAGAGCGTTCATTGTTAGTCTATACCTGGTATGATACAAATAAAGAGCGTTCATTGTTAGTCTACTCATTGTATATTACCAATAAAGAGCGTTCCTTGTTTGAAAATTCATGGTATCTTACAAATAAAGAACGCTCATTGTTAGTCTATTCCTGGTATGTTACAAATAAAGAACGCTCATTGTTAGTCTATTCCTGGTATGTTACAAATAAAGAACGCTCATTGTTCGTCTATTCATGGTATGTTACAAATAAAGAGCGTTCATCGTTAGTCTATTCCTGGTATGTTACAAATAAAGAACGCTCATTGTTAGTCTATTCCTGGTATGTTACAAATAAAGAGCGTTCATCGTTAGTCTATTCCTGGTATGTTACAAATAAAGAACGCTCATTGATTGTCTATTCCTGGTATGTTACAAATAAAGAACACTCATTGTTAGTCTATTCCTGGTATGTTATAAATAAAGAGCGTTCATTGTTAGTCTATTCATGATATATTACACATAAAGAACGCTCATTGTTAGTCTTACTCCTGGTATGTTACAAATAAAGAACACTCATTGTTAGTCTATTCCTGGTATGTTATAAATAAAGAGCGTTCATTGTTAGTCTATTCATGATATATTACAAATAAAGAACGCTCATTGTTAGTCTATTCCTGGTATGTTACAAATAAAGAGCTTTTATTGCTAGTCTATTCCAGGTATGTTACAAATAAAGAACGTTTATTGCTAATCTTATTCCTGGTATGTTACAAATAAAGAACGCTCATTTTTAGTTTTATTCCTGGTATGTTACAAATAAAGAGCGTTCATTGTTAGTCTATTCCTGGTATGTTACAAATAAAGAGCGTTTATTGTTTGTCTATTCCTGGTATGTAACCAACAAACAACGTCTATTGTTAGTCTTATTCCTGGTATGTTACACATAAAGAGCGTTCATTGTTAGTATATTCATTGTTTGTTACCAATAAAGACCGTTCATTGTTAGTCTTAGTCATGGTATGTTACAAATAAAGAGCGTCCCGTATTAGTATATTCATGGTATGTTACACATAAAGATCGTTCATTGTTAGTCTTACACATTGTATGTTACAAATAAAGAGCGTTCATTGTTAGTCTATTCCTGGTTTGTTACAAATAAATAACGCTCATTGTTATATAGTCTATTATTGGTATGTTACAAATAAAGAGCGTTCATTGTTAGTCTTTCTCCTGGTATGTTACAAATAAAGTACGCTCATTGTTAGTCTATTCCTGGTATGTTATAAATAAAGAGCGTTCCTTGTTAGTATATTCATGGTATGTTACAATTAAAGATCTTGCATTGTTAGTCTTATTCCTGGTATGTTACACATAAAGAGCGTTCATTGTTAGTCTACTCATTGTATATTACCAATAAAGAGCGTTCCTTGTTAGAAAATTCATGGTATGTTACAAATAAAGATAGTTCATTGTTAGTCTTATTCCTGGTATGTTACAAATAAAGAACGCTCATTGTTAGTCTATTCCTGGTATGTTACAAATAAAGAGCGTTAATTGTTAGTCTATTCCTGGTATGTAACCAACAAGGAACGTCCATTGTTAGTCTTATTCATGGTATGTTACAAATAAAGAGCGTTCATTGCTAGTCTTACTCCTGGTATGTGACAAATAAAGAACGCTCATTATTAGTCTTACTCTTGGTAGGTTACATATAAAGAGCGTTGATTGATAGTCTATTATTGGTATGTTACATATAAAGAACGCTCATTGTTAGTCTTACTCCTGGTATGTTACAAATAAAGAGTGTTCATTGTTAGTCTTACTCCTGGTATGTTACAAATAAAGAACGCTCATTGCTAGTCTATTCCTGGTATGTTACAAATAAAGAGCGTTCATTGTTAGTCTTATTCCTGGAATGTTACAAATAAATAACGCTCAGTGTTAGTCTATTCCTGGTGTGTTACAAATAAAGAGCGTTCATTGTTAGTCTATACTTGGTATGATACAAATAAAGAGCGTTCATTGTTAGTCTACTCATTGTATATTACCAATAAAGAGCGTTCCTTGTTAGAAAATTCATGGTATGTTACAAATAAAGAACGCCCATTGTTCGTCTATTCCTGGTATGTTACAAATAAAGAGCGTTCATCGTTAGTCTATTCCTGGTATGTTACAAATAAAGAACGCTCATTGTTAGTCTATTCCTGGTATGTTACAAATAAAGAACGCTCATTGTTCGTCTATTCGTGGAATGTTACAAATAAAGAGCGTTCATCGTTAGTCTATTCCTGGTATGTTACAAATAAAGAACGCTCATTGTTAGTCTATTCCTGGTATGTTACAAATAAAGAGCGTTCATCGTTAGTCTATTCCTGGTATGTTACAAATAAAGAACGCTCATTGATTGTCTATTCCTGGTATGTTACAAATAAAGAACACTCATTGTTAGTCTATTCCTGGTATGTTATAAATAAAGAGCGTTCATTGTTAGTCTATTCATGATATATTACACATAAAGAACGCTCATTGTTAGTCTTACTCCTGGTATGTTACAAATAAAGAACGCTCATTGTTAGTCTTACTCCTGGTATGTTACAAATAAAGAGAGTTCATTGTTAGTCTATTCCTGGTATGTTACAAATAAAGAACCCTCTTTGTTAGTCTATTCCTGGATTGTAACCAACAAAGAACGTCCATTGTTAGTCTATTCCTGGTATGTTACAAATGAAGAGCGTTCAATTTTAGTCTATTCCTGGTATGTTACAAATAAAGAACGCTCATTGTTAGTCTATTCCTGGTATGTTACAAATAAAGAGCGTTCATCGTTAGTCTATTCCTGGTATGTTACAAATAAAGAACGCTCATTGTTCGTCTATTCCTGGTATGTTACAAATAAAGAGCGTTCATCGTTAGTCTATTCCTGGTATGTTACAAATAAAGAACGCTCATTGTTTGTCTATTCCTGGTATGTTACAAATAAAGAACACTCATTGTTAGTCTATTCCTGGTATGTTACAAATAAAGAGCGTTCATTGCTAGTCTATTCCAGGTATGTTACAAATAAAGAACGTTTATTGCTAATCTTATTCCTGGTATGTTACAAATAAAGAACGCTCATTTTTAGTTTTATTCCTGGTATGTTACAAATAAAGAGCGTTCATTGTTAGTCTATTCCTGGTATGTTACAAATAAAGAGCGTTTATTGTTTGTCTATTCCTGGTATGTAACCAACAAAGAACGTCCATTGTTAGTCTTATTCCTGGTATGTTACACATAAAGAGCGTTCATTGTTAGTATATTCATTGTTTGTTACCAATAAAGACCGTTCATTGTTAGTCTTATTCCTGGTATGTTACAAATAAATAACGCTCATTGTTAGTCTATTCCCGGTGTGTTACAAATAAAGAGCGTTCATTGTTAGTCTATACCTGGTATGATACAAATAAAGAGCGTTCATTGTTAGTCTACTCATTGTATATTACCAATAAAGAGCGTTCCTTGTTTGAAAATTCATGGTATCTTACAAATAAAGAACGCTCATTGTTAGTCTATTCCTGGTATGTTACAAATAAAGAACGCTCATTGTTAGTCTATTCCTGGTATGTTACAAATAAAGAACGCTCATTGTTCGTCTATTCATGGTATGTTACAAATAAAGAGCGTTCATCGTTAGTCTATTCCTGGTATGTTACAAATAAAGAACGCTCATTGTTAGTCTATTCCTGGTATGTTACAAATAAAGAGCGTTCATCGTTAGTCTATTCCTGGTATGTTACAAATAAAGAACGCTCATTGATTGTCTATTCCTGGTATGTTACAAATAAAGAACACTCATTGTTAGTCTATTCCTGGTATGTTATAAATAAAGAGCGTTCATTGTTAGTCTATTCATGATATATTACACATAAAGAACGCTCATTGTTAGTCTTACTCCTGGTATGTTACAAATAAAGAACGCTCATTGTTAGTCTTACTCCTGGTATGTTACAAATAAAGAGCGTTCATTGTTAGTCTTACTCCTGGTATGTTACAAATAAAGAGAGTTCATTGTTAGTCTATTCCTGGTATGTTACAAATAAAGAACCCTCATTGTTAGTCTATTCCTGGATTGTAACCAACAAAGAACGTCCATTGTTAGTCTTATTCATGGTATGTTACAAATAAAGAACGCTCATTGTTAGTCTATTCCTGGTATGTTACAAATAAAGAGCGTTCATCGTTAGTCTATTCCTGGTATGTTACAAATAAAGAACGCTCATTGTTAGTCTATTCCTGGTATGTTACAAATAAAGAGCGTTCATCGTTAGTCTATTCCTGGTATGTTACAAATAAAGAACGCTCATTGTTTGTCTATTCCTGGTATGTTACAAATAAAGAACGCTCACCGTTAGTCTATTCCTGGTATGTTATAAATAAAGAGCGTTTATTGTTAGTCTATTCCTCGTTTGTTATAAATAAAGAGCTTTCATTGTTAGTCTATTCCTGATATATTACACATAAAGAACGCTCATTGTTAGTATTACTCCTGGTATGTTACAAATAAAGAGCGTTCATTGTTAGTCTTACTCCTGGTATGTTTCAAATAAAGAATGTTCATTGTTAGTCTATTCCTGGTATGTTACACACAAAGAGCGTTCATTGTCAGTCTACTCATTGTATATTACCAATAAAGAGCGTCCCTTGTTAGTATATTCATGGTATGTTACAAATAAAGATCGTTCATTGTTAGTCTTATTCCTGGTATGTTACAAATAAATAACGCTCATTGTTAGTCTATTCCTGGTATGTTACAAATAAAGAGCGTTCATTGTTAGTCTTATTCCTTGTATGTTACAAATAAAGAACACTCATTGTTAGTCTATTCCTGGTATGCTACAAATAAAGAACGCTCATTGTTAGTCTATTCCTGGTGTGTTACAAATAAAGAGCGTTCATTGTTAGTCTATACCTGGTATGATACAAATAAAGAGCGTTCATTGTTAGTCTACTCATTGTATATTACCAATAAAGAGCGTTCCTTGTTAGAAAATTCATGGTATGTTACAAATAAAGAACGCTCATTGTTCGCCTATTCCTGGTATGTTACAAATAAAGAGCGTTCATCGTTAGTCTATTCCTGGTATGTTACAAATAAAGAACGCTCATTGTTTGTCTATTCCTGGTATGTTACAAATAAAGAACACTCATTGTTAGTCTATTCCTGGTATGTTACAAATAAAGAGCGTTCATTGCTAGTCTATTCCAGGTATGTTACAAATAAAGAACGTTTATTGCTAATCTTATTCCTGGTATGTTACAAATAAAGAACGCTCATTTTTAGTTTTATTCCTGGTATGTTACAAATAAAGAGCGTTCATTGTTAGTCTATTCCTGGTATGTTACAAATAAAGAGCGTTTATTGTTTGTCTATTCCTGGTATGTAACCAACAAAGAACGTCCATTGTTAGTCTTATTCCTGGTATGTTACACATAAAGAGCGTTCATTGTTAGTATATTCATTGTTTGTTACCAATAAAGACCGTTCATTGTTAGTCTTATTCCTGGTATGTTACAAATAAATAACGCTCATTGTTAGTCTATTCCCGGTGTGTTACAAATAAAGAGCGTTCATTGTTAGTCTATACCTGGTATGATACAAATAAAGAGCGTTCATTGTTAGTCTACTCATTGTATATTACCAATAAAGAGCGTTCCTTGTTTGAAAATTCATGGTATCTTACAAATAAAGAACGCTCATTGTTAGTCTATTCCTGGTATGTTACAAATAAAGAACGCTCATTGTTAGTCTATTCCTGGTATGTTACAAATAAAGAACGCTCATTGTTCGTCTATTCATGGTATGTTACAAATAAAGAGCGTTCATCGTTAGTCTATTCCTGGTATGTTACAAATAAAGAACGCTCATTGTTAGTCTATTCCTGGTATGTTACAAATAAAGAGCGTTCATCGTTAGTCTATTCCTGGTATGTTACAAATAAAGAACGCTCATTGATTGTCTATTCCTGGTATGTTACAAATAAAGAACACTCATTGTTAGTCTATTCCTGGTATGTTATAAATAAAGAGCGTTCATTGTTAGTCTATTCATGATATATTACACATAAAGAACGCTCATTGTTAGTCTTACTCCTGGTATGTTACAAATAAAGAACGCTCATTGTTAGTCTTACTCCTGGTATGTTACAAATAAAGAGCGTTCATCGTTAGTCTATTCCTGGTATGTTACAAATAAAGAACGCTCATTGATTGTCTATTCCTGGTATGTTACAAATAAAGAGCGTTCATTGTTAGTCTATTCCTGATATATTACACATAAATAACGCTCATTGTTAGTCTTACTCCTGGTATGTTACAAATAAAGAACGCTCATTGTTAGTCTTACTCCTGGTATGTTACAAATCAAGAACGTTCATTGTTAGTCTTACTCCTGGTATGTGACAAATAAAGAGAGTTCATTGTTAGTCTATTCCTGGTATGTTACAAATAAAGAACGCTCATTGTTCGTCTATTCCTGGTATGTTACAAATAAAGAGCGTTCATCGTTAGTCTATTCCTGGTATGTTACAAATAAAGAACGCTCATTGTTAGTTTATTCCTGGTATGTTACACATAAAGAGCGCTCTCGTTAGTCTATTCCAGGTATGTTACAAATAAAGAACGCTCATTGTTTGTATATTCCTGGTATGTTACAAATAAAGAACACTCATTGTTAGTCTATTCCTGGTATGTTATAAATACAGAGCGTTCATTGTTAGTCTATTCCTGATATATTACACATACAGAACGCTCATTGTTAGTCTTACTCCTGGTATGTTACAAATACAGAACGCTCATTGTTAGTCTTACTCCTGGTATGTTACAAATCAAGAACGTTCATTGTTAGTCTTACTCCTGGTATGTGACAAATAAAGAGAGTTCATTGTTAGTCTATTCCTGGTATGTTACAAATAAAGAACGCTTATTGTTAGTCTATTCCTGGATTGTAACCAACAAAGAACGTCTATTGTTAGTCTTATTCATGGTATGTTACAAATAAAGAACGCTCATTGTTAGTCTATTCCTGGTATGTTACAAATAAAGAGCGTTCATCGTTAGTCTATTGCTGGTATGTTAAAAATAAAGAACGCTCATTGTTAGTCTATTCCTGGTATGTTACAAATAAAGAGCGTTCATCGTTAGTCTATTCCTGGTATGTTACAAATAAAGAACGCGCATTGTTCGTCTATTCCTGGTATGTTACAAATAAAGAACGCTCATTACACATAAAGAACGCTCATTGTTAGTCTTACTCCTGGTATGTTACAAATAAAGAGCGTTCATTGTTAGTCTTACTCCTGGTATGTTACAAATACAGAATGTTCATTGTTAGTCTATTCCTGGTATGTTACAAATCAAGAGCGTTCATTGTTAGTCTATTCCTGTTATGTTACAAATAAAGAACGCTCATTGTTATATAGTCTATTCCTAGTATGTTACAAATAAAGAGCGTTCATTGTTAGTCTTACTCCTGGTATGTTACAAATAAAGAGCGTTCATTGTTAGTCTTACTCCTGGTATGTTACAAATACAGAATGTTCATTGTTAGTCTATTCCTGGTATGTTACAAATCAAGAGCGTTCATTCTTAGTCTATTCCTGTTATGTTACAAATAAAGAACGCTCAATGTTATATAGTCTATTCCTAGTATGTTACAAATAAAGAGCGTTCATTGTTAGTCTTACTCCTGGTATGTTACAAATAAAGAACGCTCATTGTTAGTCTATTCCTGGTATGTTATAAATAAAGAGCGTTCATTGTTAGTCTTACTTCTGGTATGTTACCATACAGAACGCTCATTGTTAGTCTTATTCCTGGTATGTTACAAATAAAGAGCGTTCATTGTTAGTCTATTCCTGGTATGTTACCAATAAAGCTCATTCATTGTTAGTCTTATTCCTGTGATGTTACAAATAAAGAGCGTTCATTGTTAGTCTATTCCTGGTACGTTACAAATAAAGAGCGTGTATTGTTAGTCTATTCCTGGTATGTAACCAACAAAGCACGTCCATTGTTAGTCTTATTCCTGGTATGTTACACATAAAGAGCGTTCATTGTTAGTCTTATTCCTGGTATGTTACAAATAAAGAACGCTCATTGTTAGTCTATTCCTGGTATGTTACATATAAAGAACGTCCATTGTTAGCCTTATTCCTGGTATGTTACAAATAAAGAACGCTCATTGTTAGTCTATTCCTGGTATGTTACAAATAAAGAGCTTTTATTGCTAGTCTATTCCAGGTATGTTACAAATAAAGAACGTTTATTGCTAATCTTATTCCTGGTATGTTACAAATAAAGAACGCTCATTTTTAGTTTTATTCCTGGTATGTTACAAATAAAGAGCGTTCATTGTTAGTCTATTCCTGGTATGTTACAAATAAAGAGCGTTTATTGTTTGTCTATTCCTGGTATGTAACCAAGAAACAACGTCTATTGTTAGTCTTATTCCTGGTATGTTACACATAAAGAGCGTTCATTGTTAGTATATTCATTGTTTGTTACCAATAAAGACCGTTCATTGTTAGTCTTAGTCATGGTATGTTACAAATAAAGAGCGTCCCGTATTAGTATATTCATGGTATGTTACACATAAAGATCGTTCATTGTTAGTCTTACACATTGTATGTTACAAATAAAGAGCGTTCATTGTTAGTCTATTCCTGGTTTGTTACAAATAAATAACGCTCATTGTTATATAGTCTATTATTGGTATGTTACAAATAAAGAGCGTTCATTGTTAGTCTTTCTCCTGGTATGTTACAAATATCTTACGCTCATTGTTAGTCTATTCCTGGTATGTTATAAATAAAGAGCGTTCCTTGTTAGTATATTCATGGTATGTTACAATTAAAGATCTTGCATTGTTAGTCTTATTCCTGGTATGTTACACATAAAGAGCGTTCATTGTTAGTCTACTCATTGTATATTACCAATAAAGAGCGTTCCTTGTTAGAAAATTCATGGTATGTTACAAATAAAGATAGTTCATTGTTAGTCTTATTCCTGGTATGTTACAAATAAAGAACGCTCATTGTTAGTCTATTCCTGGTATGTTACAAATAAAGAGCGTTAATTGTTAGTCTATTCCTGGTATGTAACCAACAAGGAACGTCCATTGTTAGTCTTATTCATGGTATGTTACAAATAAAGAGCGTTCATTGCTAGTCTTACTCCTGGTATGTGACAAATAAAGAACGCTCATTATTAGTCTTACTCTTGGTAGGTTACATATAAAGAGCGTTGATTGATAGTCTATTATTGGTATGTTACATATAAAGAACGCTCATTGTTAGTCTTACTCCTGGTATGTTACAAATAAAGAGTGTTCATTGTTAGTCTTACTCCTGGTATGTTACAAATAAAGAACGCTCATTGCTAGTCTATTCCTAGTATGTTACAAATAAAGAGCGTTCATTGTTAGTCTTATTCCTGGAATGTTACAAATAAATAACGCTCAGTGTTAGTCTATTCCTGGTGTGTTACAAATAAAGAGCGTTCATTGTTAGTCTATACTTGGTATGATACAAATAAAGAGCGTTCATTGTTAGTCTACTCATTGTATATTACCAATAAAGAGCGTTCCTTGTTAGAAAATTCATGGTATGTTACAAATAAAGAACGCTCATTGTTCGTCTATTCCTGGTATGTTACAAATAAAGAGCGTTCATCGTTAGTCTATTCCTGGTATGTTACAAATAAAGAACGCTCATTGTTAGTCTATTCCTGGTATGTTACAAATAAAGAACGCTCATTGTTCGTCTATTCGTGGAATGTTACAAATAAAGAGCGTTCATCGTTAGTCTATTCCTGGTATGTTACAAATAAAGAACGCTCATTGTTAGTCTATTCCTGGTATGTTACAAATAAAGAGCGTTCATCGTTAGTCTATTCCTGGTATGTTACAAATAAAGAACGCTCATTGATTGTCTATTCCTGGTATGTTACAAATAAAGAACACTCATTGTTAGTCTATTCCTGGTATGTTATAAATAAAGAGCGTTCATTGTTAGTCTATTCATGATATATTACACATAAAGAACGCTCATTGTTAGTCTTACTCCTGGTATGTTACAAATAAAGAACGCTCATTGTTAGTCTTACTCCTGGTATGTTACAAATAAAGAGAGTTCATTGTTAGTCTATTCCTGGTATGTTACAAATAAAGAACCCTCTTTGTTAGTCTATTCCTGGATTGTAACCAACAAAGAACGTCCATTGTTAGTCTATTCCTGGTATGTTACAAATGAAGAGCGTTCAATTTTAGTCTATTCCTGGTATGTTACAAATAAAGAACGCTCATTGTTAGTCTATTCCTGGTATGTTACAAATAAAGAGCGTTCATCGTTAGTCTATTCCTGGTATGTTACAAATAAAGAACGCTCATTGTTTGTCTATTCCTGGTATGTTACAAATAAAAAACGCTCATCGTTAGTCTATTCCTGGTATGTTATAAATAAAGAGCGTTTATTGTTAGTCTATTCCTCGTTTGTTATAAATAATGAGCGTTCGTTGTTAGTCTATTCCTGATATATTACACATAAAGAATGCTCATTGTTAGTCTTATTCCTGTGATGTTACAAATAAAGAGCGTTAATTGTTAGTCTATTCTTGGTATGTTACAAATAAAGAGCGTTCATTGTTAGTCTTACATCTGGTATGTTACAAATAAAGAACGCTCATTGTTAGTCTATTCCTGGTATGTTATAAATAAAGAGCGTTCTTTGTTAGTATATTCATGGTATGTTACAAATAAAGATCGTGCATTGTTAGTCTTATTCCTGGTATGTTACACATAAAGAGCGTTCATTGTTAGTCTACTCATTGTATATCACCAATAAAGAGCGTCCCTTGTTAGAAAATTCATGGTATGTTACAAATAAAGATCGTTCATTGTTAGTCTTATTCCTGGTATGTTACAAATAAAGAACGCTCATTGTTAGTCTATTCCTGGTATGTTACAAATAAAGAGCGTTCATCGTTAGTCTATTCCTGGTATGTTACAAATAAAGAACGCTCATTGTTAGTCTATTCCTGGTATGTTACAAATAAAGAGCGTTCATCGTTAGTCTATTCCTGGTATGTTACAAATAAAGAACGCTCATTGATTGTCTATTCCTGGTATGTTACAAATAAAGAACACTCATTGTTAGTCTATTCCTGGTATGTTATAAATAAAGAGCGTTCATTGTTAGTCTATTCATGATATATTACACATAAAGAACGCTCATTGTTAGTCTTACTCCTGGTATGTTACAAATAAAGAACGCTCATTGTTAGTCTTACTCCTGGTATGTTACAAATAAAGAGCGTTCATTGTTAGTCTTACTCCTGGTATGTTACAAATAAAGAGAGTTCATTGTTAGTCTATTCCTGGTATGTTACAAATAAAGAACCCTCATTGTTAGTCTATTCCTGGATTGTAACCAACAAAGAACGTCCATTGTTAGTCTTATTCATGGTATGTTTCAAATAAAGAACGCTCATTGATAGTCTATTCCTGGTATGTTACAAATAAAGAGCGTTCATCGTTAGTCTATTCCTGGTATGTTACAAATAAAGAACGCTCATTGTTAGTCTATTCCTGGTATGTTACAAATAAAGAGCGTTCATCGTTAGTCTATTCCTGGTATGTTACAAATAAAGAACGCTCATTGTTTGTCTATTCCTGGTATGTTACAAATAAAGAACGCTCACCGTTAGTCTATTCCTGGTATGTTATAAATAAAGAGCGTTTATTGTTAGTCTATTCCTCGTTTGTTATAAATAAAGAGCTTTCATTGTTAGTCTATTCCTGATATATTACACATAAAGAACGCTCATTGTTAGTATTACTCCTGGTATGTTACAAATAAAGAGCGTTCATTGTTAGTCTTACTCCTGGTATGTTTCAAATAAAGAATGTTCATTGTTAGTCTATTCCTGGTATGTTACACACAAAGAGCGTTCATTGTCAGTCTACTCATTGTATATTACCAATAAAGAGCGTCCCTTGTTAGTATATTCATGGTATGTTACAAATAAAGATCGTTCATTGTTAGTCTTATTCCTGGTATGTTACAAATAAAGAGCGTTCATTGTTAGTCTTACACATTGTATGTTACAAATAAAGAGCGTTCACTGTTAGTCACCTCCTGACAAATAACCAATACTGAGCGTTCTTTGTTAGTATATTCATGGTATGTTACAAATAAAGATCGTGCATTGTTAGTCTTATTCCTGGTATGTTACACATAAAGAGCGTTCATTGTTAGTCTACTCATTGTATATCACCAATAAAGAGCGTCCCTTGTTAGAAAATTCATGGTATGTTACAAATAAAGATCGTTCATTGTTAGTCTTATTCCTGGTATGTTACAAATAAAGAACGCTCATTGTTAGTCTATTCCTGGTATGTTACAAATAAAGAGCGTTCATCGTTAGTCTATTCCTGGTATGTTACAAATAAAGAACGCTCATTGTTAGTCTATTCCTGGTATGTTACAAATAAAGAGCGTTCATCGTTAGTCTATTCCTGGTATGTTACAAATAAAGAACGCTCATTGATTGTCTATTCCTGGTATGTTACAAATAAAGAACACTCATTGTTAGTCTATTCCTGGTATGTTATAAATAAAGAGCGTTCATTGTTAGTCTATTCATGATATATTACACATAAAGAACGCTCATTGTTAGTCTTACTCCTGGTATGTTACAAATAAAGAACGCTCATTGTTAGTCTTACTCCTGGTATGTTACAAATAAAGAGCGTTCATTGTTAGTCTTACTCCTGGTATGTTACAAATAAAGAGAGTTCATTGTTAGTCTATTCCTGGTATGTTACAAATAAAGAACCCTCATTGTTAGTCTATTCCTGGATTGTAACCAACAAAGAACGTCCATTGTTAGTCTTATTCATGGTATGTTTCAAATTAAGAACGCTCATTGATAGTCTATTCCTGGTATGTTACAAATAAAGAGCGTTCATCGTTAGTCTATTCCTGGTATGTTACAAATAAAGAACGCTCATTGTTAGTCTATTCCTGGTATGTTACAAATAAAGAGCGTTCATCGTTAGTCTATTCCTGGTATGTTACAAATAAAGAACGCTCATTGTTTGTCTATTCCTGGTATGTTACAAATAAAGAACGCTCACCGTTAGTCTATTCCTGGTATGTTATAAATAAAGAGCGTTTATTGTTAGTCTATTCCTCGTTTGTTATAAATAAAGAGCTTTCATTGTTAGTCTATTCCTGATATATTACACATAAAGAACGCTCATTGTTAGTATTACTCCTGGTATGTTACAAATAAAGAGCGTTCATTGTTAGTCTTACTCCTGGTATGTTTCAAATAAAGAATGTTCATTGTTAGTCTATTCCTGGTATGTTACACACAAAGAGCGTTCATTGTCAGTCTACTCATTGTATATTACCAATAAAGAGCGTCCCTTGTTAGTATATTCATGGTATGTTACAAATAAAGATCGTTCATTGTTAGTCTTATTCCTGGTATGTTACAAATAAAGAGCGTTCATTGTTAGTCTTACACATTGTATGTTACAAATAAAGAGCGTTCACTGTTAGTCACCTCCTGACAAATAACCAATACTGAGCGTTCATTGTTAGTCTATTCCTGGTATGTTACCAATAAAGATCATTCATTGTTAGTCTTATTCCTGTGATGTTACAAATAAAGAGCGTTAATTGTTAGTCTATTCTTGGTATGTTACAAATAAAGAGCGTTCATTGTTAGTCTTACTCCTGGTATGTTACAAATAAAGAACGCTCATTGTTAGTCTATTCCTGGTATGTTATAAATAAAGAGCGTTCCTTGTTAGTATATTCATGGTATGTTACAAATAAAGATCGTGCATTGTTAGTCTTATTCCTGGTATGTTACACATAAAGAGCGTTCAGTGTTAGTCTACTCATTGTATATTACCAATAAAGAGCGTTCCTTGTTAGAAAATTCATGGTATGTTACAAATAAAGATCGTTCATTGTTAGTCTTATTCCTGGTATGTTACAAATAAAGAACGCTCATTGTTAGTCTATTCCTGGTATGTTACAAATAAAGAGCGTTAATTGTTAGTCTATTCCTGGTATGTAACCAACAAGGAACGTCCATTGTCAGTCTTACTCCTGGTATGTTACAAATAAAGAACGCTCATTGTTATATAGTCTATTCCTGGTATGTTACAAATAAAGAGCGTTCATTGTTAGTCTTACTCCTGGTATGTTACAAATATAGAACGCTCATTGTTAGTCTATTCCAGGTATGTTACAAATAAAGAACGTTTATTGCTAATCTTATTCCTGGTATGTTACAAATAAAGAACGCTCATTGTTAGTTTTTTTTCTGGTATGTTACAAATAAAGAGCGTTCTCGTTAGTCTATTCCAGGTATGTTACAAATAAAGAACGCTCATTGTTTGTCTATTCCTGGTATGTTACAAATAAAGAACACTCATTGTTAGTCTATTCCAGGTATGTTATAAATAAAGAGCGTTCATTGTTAGTCTATTCCTGATATATTACACATAAAGAACGCTCAGTGTTAGTCTTACTCCTGGTATGTTACAAATAAAGAACCCTCTTTGTTAGTCTATTCCTGGATTGTAACCAACAAAGAACGTCCATTGTTAGTCTATTCCTGGTATGTTACAAATGAAGAGCGTTCAATTTTAGTCTATTCCTGGTATGTTACAAATAAAGAACGCTCATTGTTAGTCTATTCCTGGTATGTTACAAATAAAGATCGTTCATTGTTAGTCTTATTCCTGGTATGTTACAAATAAAGAACGCTCATTGTTAGTCTATTCCTGGTATGTTACAAATAAAGAGCGTTAATTGTTAGTCTATTCCTGGTATGTAACCAACAAGGAACGTCCATTGTCAGTCTTACTCCTGGTATGTTACAAATAAAGAACGCTCATTGTTATATAGTCTATTCCTGGTATGTTACAAATAAAGAGCGTTCATTGTTAGTCTTACTCCTGGTATGTTACAAATATAGAACGCTCATTGTTAGTCTATTCCAGGTATGTTACAAATAAAGAACGTTTATTGCTAATCTTATTCCTGGTATGTTACAAATAAAGAACGCTCATTGTTAGTTTTTTTTCTGGTATGTTACAAATAAAGAGCGTTCTCGTTAGTCTATTCCAGGTATGTTACAAATAAAGAACGCTCATTGTTTGTCTATTCCTGGTATGTTACAAATAAAGAACACTCATTGTTAGTCTATTCCAGGTATGTTATAAATAAAGAGCGTTCATTGTTAGTCTATTCCTGATATATTACACATAAAGAACGCTCAGTGTTAGTCTTACTCCTGGTATGTTACAAATAAATAACGCTCATTGTTAGTCTTTCTCCTGGTATGTTACAAATCAAGAACGTTCATTGTTAGTCTTACTCCTGGTATGTGACAAATAAAGAGAGTTCATTGTTAGTCTATTCCTGGTATGTTACAAATAAAGAACGCTCATTGTTCGTCTATTCCTGGTATGTTACAAATAAAGAGCGTTCATCGTTAGTCTATTCCTGGTATGTTACAAATAAAGAACGCTCATTGTTAGTCTATTCCTGGCATGTTACACATAAAGAGCGTTCTCGTTAGTCTATTCCAGGTATGTTACAAATAAAGAACGCTCATTGTTCGTATATTCCTGGTATGTTACAAATAAAGAACACTCATTGTTAGTCTATTCCTGGTATGTTATAAATACAGAGCGTTCATTGTTAGTCTATTCCTGATATATTACACATACAGAACGCTCATTGTTAGTCTTACTCCTGGTATGTTACAAATACAGAACGCTCATTGTTAGTCTTACTCCTGGTATGTTACAAATCAAGAACGTTCATTGTTAGTCTTACTCCTGGTATGTGACAAATAAAGAGAGTTCAGTGTTAGTCTATTCCTGGTATGTTACAAATAAAGAACGCTCATTGTTAGTCTATTCCTGGATTGTAACCAACAAAGAACGTCCATTGTTAGTCTTATTCATGGTATGTTACAAATAAAGAACGCTCATTGTTAGTCTATTCCTGGTATGTTACAAATAAAGAGCGTTCATCGTTAGTCTATTCCTGGTATGTTACAAATAAAGAACGCTCATTGTTAGTCTATTCCTGGTATGTTACAAATAAAGAGCGTTCATCGTTAGTCTATTCCTGGTATGTTACAAATAAAGAACGCTCATTGTTTGTCTATTCCTGGTATGTTACAAATAAAGAACGCTCACCGTTAGTCTATTCCTGGTATGTTATAAATAAAGAGCGTTTATTGTTATTCTATTCCTCGTTTGTTATAAATAAAGAGCTTTCATTGTTAGTCTATTCCTGATATATTACACATAAAGAACGCTCATTGTTAGTATTACTCCTGGTATGTTACAAATAAAGAGCGTTCATTGTTAGTCTTACTCCTGGTATGTTTCAAATAAAGAATGTTCATTGTTAGTCTATTCCTGGTATGTTACACACAAAGAGCGTTCATTGTCAGTCTACTCATTGTATATTACCAATAAAGAGCGTCCCTTGTTAGTATATTCATGGTATGTTACAAATAAAGATCGTTCATTGTTAGTCTTATTCCTGGTATGTTACAAATAAAGAGCGTTCATTGTTAGTCTTACACATTGTATGTTACAAATAAAGAGCGTTCACTGTTAGTCACCTCCTGACAAATAACCAATACTGAGCGTTCATTGTTAGTCTATTCCTGGTATGTTACCAATAAAGATCATTCATTGTTAGTCTTATTCCTGTGATGTTGCAAATAAAGAGCGTTAATTGTTAGTCTATTCCAGGTATGTTACAAATAAAGAACGTTTATTGCTAATCTTATTCCTGGTATGTTACAAATAAAGAACGCTCATTTTTAGTTTTATTCCTGGTATGTTACAAATAAAGAGCGTTCATTGTTAGTCTATTCCTGGTATGTTACAAATAAAGAGCGTTTATTGTTTGTCTATTCCTGGTATGTAACCAACAAAGAACGTCCATTGTTAGTCTTATTCCTGGTATGTTACACATAAAGAGCGTTCATTGTTAGTATATTCATTGTTTGTTACCAATAAAGACCGTTCATTGTTAGTCTTATTCCTGGTATGTTACAAATAAATAACGCTCATTGTTAGTCTATTCCCGGTGTGTTACAAACAAAGAGCGTTCATTGTTAGTCTATACCTGGTATGATACAAATAAAGAGCGTTCATTGTTAGTCTACTCATTGTATATTACCAATAAAGAGCGTTCCTTGTTTGAAAATTCATGGTATGTTACAAATAAAGAACGCTCATTGTTAGTCTATTCCTGGTATGTTACAAATAAAGAACGCTCATTGTTAGTCTATTCCTGGTATGTTACAAATAAAGAACGCTCATTGTTCGTCTATTCATGGTATGTTACAAATAAAGAGCGTTCATCGTTAGTCTATTCCTGGTATGTTACAAATAAAGAACGCTCATTGTTAGTCTATTCCTGGTATGTTACAAATAAAGAGCGTTCATCGTTAGTCTATTCCTGGTATGTTACAAATAAAGAACGCTCATTGATTGTCTATTCCTGGTATGTTACAAATAAAGAACACTCATTGTTAGTCTATTCCTGGTATGTTATAAATAAAGAGCGTTCATTGTTAGTCTATTCATGATATATTACACATAAAGAACGCTCATTGTTAGTCTTACTCCTGGTATGTTACAAATAAAGAACGCTCATTGTTAGTCTTACTCCTGGTATGTTACAAATAAAGAGCGTTCATTGTTAGTCTTACTCCTGGTATGTTACAAATAAAGAGAGTTCATTGTTAGTCTATTCCTGGTATGTTACAAATAAAGAACCCTCATTGTTAGTCTATTCCTGGATTGTAACCAACAAAGAACGTCCATTGTTAGTCTTATTCATGGTATGTTACAAATAAAGAACGCTCATTGTTAGTCTATTCCTGGTATGTTACAAATAAAGAGCGTTCATCGTTAGTCTATTCCTGGTATGTTACAAATAAAGAACGCTCATTGTTAGTCTATTCCTGGTATGTTACAAATAAAGAGCGTTCATCGTTAGTCTATTCCTGGTATGTTACAAATAAAGAACGCTCATTGTTTGTCTATTCCTGGTATGTTACAAATAAAGAACGCTCACCGTTAGTCTATTCCTGGTATGTTATAAATAAAGAGCGTTTATTGTTATTCTATTCCTCGTTTGTTATAAATAAAGAGCTTTCATTGTTAGTCTATTCCTGATATATTACACATAAAGAACGCTCATTGTTAGTATTACTCCTGGTATGTTACAAATAAAGAGCGTTCATTGTTAGTCTTACTCCTGGTATGTTTCAAATAAAGAATGTTCATTGTTAGTCTATTCCTGGTATGTTACACACAAAGAGCGTTCATTGTCAGTCTACTCATTGTATATTACCAATAAAGAGCGTCCCTTGTTAGTATATTCATGGTATGTTACAAATAAAGATCGTTCATTGTTAGTCTTATTCCTGGTATGTTACAAATAAAGAGCGTTCATTGTTAGTCTTACACATTGTATGTTACAAATAAAGAGCGTTCACTGTTAGTCACCTCCTGACAAATAACCAATACTGAGCGTTCATTGTTAGTCTATTCCTGGTATGTTACCAATAAAGATCATTCATTGTTAGTCTTATTCCTGTGATGTTACAAATAAAGAGCGTTAATTGTTAGTCTATTCCAGGTATGTTACAAATAAAGAACGTTTATTGCTAATCTTATTCCTGGTATGTTACAAATAAAGAACGCTCATTTTTAGTTTTATTCCTGGTATGTTACAAATAAAGAGCGTTCATTGTTAGTCTATTCCTGGTATGTTACAAATAAAGAGCGTTTATTGTTTGTCTATTCCTGGTATGTAACCAACAAAGAACGTCCATTGTTAGTCTTATTCCTGGTATGTTACACATAAAGAGCGTTCATTGTTAGTATATTCATTGTTTGTTACCAATAAAGACCGTTCATTGTTAGTCTTATTCCTGGTATGTTACAAATAAATAACGCTCATTGTTAGTCTATTCCCGGTGTGTTACAAATAAAGAGCGTTCATTGTTAGTCTATACCTGGTATGATACAAATAAAGAGCGTTCATTGTTAGTCTACTCATTGTATATTACCAATAAAGAGCGTTCCTTGTTTGAAAATTCATGGTATCTTACAAATAAAGAACGCTCATTGTTAGTCTATTCCTGGTATGTTACAAATAAAGAACGCTCATTGTTAGTCTATTCCTGGTATGTTACAAATAAAGAACGCTCATTGTTCGTCTATTCATGGTATGTTACAAATAAAGAGCGTTCATCGTTAGTCTATTCCTGGTATGTTACAAATAAAGAACGCTCATTGTTAGTCTATTCCTGGTATGTTACAATTAAAGAGCGTTCATCGTTAGTCTATTCCTGGTATGTTACAAATAAAGAACGCTCATTGATTGTCTATCCCTGGTATGTTACAAATAAAGAACACTCATTGTTAGTCTATTCCTGGTATGTTATAAATAAAGAGCGTTCATTGTTAGTCTATTCATGATATATTACACATAAAGAACGCTCATTGTTAGTCTTACTCCTGGTATGTTACAAATAAAGAACGCTCATTGTTAGTCTTACTCCTGGTATGTTACAAATAAAGAGCGTTCATTGTTAGTCTTACTCCTGGTATGTTACAAATAAAGAGAGTTCATTGTTAGTCTATTCCTGGTATGTTACAAATAAAGAACCCTCATTGTTAGTCTATTCCTGGATTGTAACCAACAAAGAACGTCCATTGTTAGTCTTATTCATGGTATGTTACAAATAAAGAACGCTCATTGTTAGTCTATTCCTGGTATGTTACAAATAAAGAGCGTTCATCGTTAGTCTATTCCTGGTATGTTACAAATAAAGAACGCTCATTGTTAGTCTATTCCTGGTATGTTACAAATAAAGAGCGTTCATCGTTAGTCTATTCCTGGTATGTTACAAATAAAGAACGCTCATTGTTTGTCTATTCCTGGTATGTTACAAATAAAGAACGCTCACCGTTAGTCTATTCCTGGTATGTTATAAATAAAGAGCGTTTATTGTTAGTCTATTCCTCGTTTGTTATAAATAAAGAGCTTTCATTGTTAGTCTATTCCTGATATATTACACATAAAGAACGCTCATTGTTAGTATTACTCCTGGTATGTTACAAATAAAGAGCGTTCATTGTTAGTCTTACTCCTGGTATGTTTCAAATAAAGAATGTTCATTGTTAGTCTATTCCTGGTATGTTACACACAAAGAGCGTTCATTGTCAGTCTACTCATTGTATATTACCAATAAAGAGCGTCCCTTGTTAGTATATTCATGGTATGTTACAAATAAAGATCGTTCATTGTTAGTCTTATTCCTGGTATGTTACAAATAAAGAGCGTTCATTGTTAGTCTTACACATTGTATGTTACAAATAAAGAGCGTTCACTGTTAGTCACCTCCTGACAAATAACCAATACTGAGCGTTCATTGTTAGTCTATTCCTGGTATGTTACCAATAAAGATCATTCATTGTTAGTCTTATTCCTGTGATGTTACAAATAAAGAGCGTTAATTGTTAGTCTATTCTTGGTATGTTACAAATAAAGAGCGTTCATTGTTAGTCTTACTCCTGGTATGTTACAAATAAAGAACGCTCATTGTTAGTCTATTCCTGGTATGTTATAAATAAAGAGCGTTCCTTGTTAGTATATTCATGGTATGTTACAAATAAAGATCGTGCATTGTTAGTCTTATTCCTGGTATGTTACACATAAAGAGCGTTCAGTGTTAGTCTACTCATTGTATATTACCAATAAAGAGCGTTCCTTGTTAGAAAATTCATGGTATGTTACAAATAAAGATCGTTCATTGTTAGTCTTATTCCTGGTATGTTACAAATAAAGAACGCTCATTGTTAGTCTATTCCTGGTATGTTACAAATAAAGAGCGTTAATTGTTAGTCTTTTCCTGGTATGTAACCAACAAGGAACGTCCATTGTCAGTCTTACTCCTGGTATGTTACAAATAAAGAACGCTCATTGTTATATAGTCTATTCCTGGTATGTTACAAATAAAGAGCGTTCATTGTTAGTCTTACTCCTGGTATGTTACAAATAAAGAACGCTCATTGTTAGTCTATTCCAGGTATGTTACAAATAAAGAACGTTTATTGCTAATCTTATTCCTGGTATGTTACAAATAAAGAACGCTCATTGTTAGTTTTTTTTCTGGTATGTTACAAATAAAGAGCGTTCTCGTTAGTCTATTCCAGGTATGTTACAAATAAAGAACGCTCATTGTTTGTCTATTCCTGGTATGTTACAAATAAAGAACACTCATTGTTAGTCTATTCCAGGTATGTTATAAATAAAGAGCGTTCATTGTTAGTCTATTCCTGATATATTACACATAAAGAACGCTCATTGTTAGTCTTACTCCTGGTATGTTACAAATAAATAACGCTCATTGTTAGTCTTTCTCCTGGTATGTTACAAATCAAGAACGTTCATTGTTAGTCTTACTCCTGGTATGTGACAAATAAAGAGAGTTCATTGTTAGTCTATTCCTGGTATGTTACAAATAAAGAACGCTCATTGTTCGTCTATTCCTGGTATGTTACAAATAAAGAGCGTTCATCGTTAGTCTATTCCTGGTATGTTACAAATAAAGAACGCTCATTGTTAGTCTATTCCTGGCATGTTACACATAAAGAGCGTTCTCGTTAGTCTATTCCAGGTATGTTACAAATAAAGAACGCTCATTGTTCGTATATTCCTGGTATGTTACAAATAAAGAGCGTTCATCGTTAGTCTATTCCTGGTATGTTACAAATAAAGAACGCTCATTGTTTGTCTATTCCTGGTATGTTACAAATAAAGAACCCTCATTGTTAGTCTATTCCTGGATTGTAACCAACAAAGAACGTCCATTGTTAGTCTTATTCATGGTATGTTACAAATAAAGAACGCTCATTGTTAGTCTATTCCTGGTATGTTATAAATAAAAAGCGTTCATTGTTAGTCTTACTTCTGGTATGTTACCATACAGAACGCTCATTGTTAGTCTTATTCCTGGTATGTTACAAATAAAGAGCGTTCATTGTTAGTCTATTCCTGGTATGTTACCAATAAAGCTCATTCATTGTTAGTCTTATTCCTGTGATGTTACAAATAAAGAGCGTTCATTGTTAGTCTATTCCTGGTACGTTACAAATAAAGAGCGTGTATTGTTAGTCTATTCCTGGTATGTAACCAACAAAGCACGTCCATTGTTAGTCTTATTCCTGGTATGTTACACATAAAGAGCGTTCATTGTTAGTCTTATTCCTGGTATGTTACAAATAAAGAACGCTCATTGTTAGTCTATTCCTGGTATGTTACATATAAAGAACGTCCATTGTTAGCCTTATTCCTGGTATGTTACAAATAAAGAACGCTCATTGTTAGTCTATTCCTGGTATGTTACAAATAAAGAGCTTTTATTGCTAGTCTATTCCAGGTATGTTACAAATAAAGAACGTTTATTGCTAATCTTATTCCTGGTATGTTACAAATAAAGAACGCTCATTTTTAGTTTTATTCCTGGTATGTTACAAATAAAGAGCGTTCATTGTTAGTCTATTCCTGGTATGTTACAAATAAAGAGCGTTTATTGTTTGTCTATTCCTGGTATGTAACCAACAAACAACGTCTATTGTTAGTCTTATTCCTGGTATGTTACACATAAAGAGCGTTCATTGTTAGTATATTCATTGTTTGTTACCAATAAAGACCGTTCATTGTTAGTCTTAGTCATGGTATGTTACAAATAAAGAGCGTCCCGTATTAGTATATTCATGGTATGTTACACATAAAGATCGTTCATTGTTAGTCTTACACATTGTATGTTACAAATAAAGAGCGTTCATTGTTAGTCTATTCCTGGTTTGTTACAAATAAATAACGCTCATTGTTATATAGTCTATTATTGGTATGTTACAAATAAAGAGCGTTCATTGTTAGTCTTTCTCCTGGTATGTTACAAATAAAGTACGCTCATTGTTAGTCTATTCCTGGTATGTTATAAATAAAGAGCGTTCCTTGTTAGTATATTCATGGTATGTTACAATTAAAGATCTTGCATTGTTAGTCTTATTCCTGGTATGTTACACATAAAGAGCGTTCATTGTTAGTCTACTCATTGTATATTACCAATAAAGAGCGTTCCTTGTTAGAAAATTCATGGTATGTTACAAATAAAGATAGTTCATTGTTAGTCTTATTCCTGGTATGTTACAAATAAAGAACGCTCATTGTTAGTCTATTCCTGGTATGTTACAAATAAAGAGCGTTAATTGTTAGTCTATTCCTGGTATGTAACCAACAAGGAACGTCCATTGTTAGTCTTATTCATGGTATGTTACAAATAAAGAGCGTTCATTGCTAGTCTTACTCCTGGTATGTGACAAATAAAGAACGCTCATTATTAGTCTTACTCTTGGTAGGTTACATATAAAGAGCGTTGATTGATAGTCTATTATTGGTATGTTACATATAAAGAACGCTCATTGTTAGTCTTACTCCTGGTATGTTACAAATAAAGAGTGTTCATTGTTAGTCTTACTCCTGGTATGTTACAAATAAAGAACGCTCATTGCTAGTCTATTCCTGGTATGTTACAAATAAAGAGCGTTCATTGTTAGTCTTATTCCTGGAATGTTACAAATAAATAACGCTCAGTGTTAGTCTATTCCTGGTGTGTTACAAATAAAGAGCGTTCATTGTTAGTCTATACTTGGTATGATACAAATAAAGAGCGTTCATTGTTAGTCTACTCATTGTATATTACCAATAAAGAGCGTTCCTTGTTAGAAAATTCATGGTATGTTACAAATAAAGAACGCCCATTGTTCGTCTATTCCTGGTATGTTACAAATAAAGAGCGTTCATCGTTAGTCTATTCCTGGTATGTTACAAATAAAGAACGCTCATTGTTAGTCTATTCCTGGTATGTTACAAATAAAGAACGCTCATTGTTCGTCTATTCGTGGAATGTTACAAATAAAGAGCGTTCATCGTTAGTCTATTCCTGGTATGTTACAAATAAAGAACGCTCATTGTTAGTCTATTCCTGGTATGTTACAAATAAAGAGCGTTCATCGTTAGTCTATTCCTGGTATGTTACAAATAAAGAACGCTCATTGATTGTCTATTCCTGGTATGTTACAAATAAAGAACACTCATTGTTAGTCTATTCCTGGTATGTTATAAATAAAGAGCGTTCATTGTTAGTCTATTCATGATATATTACACATAAAGAACGCTCATTGTTAGTCTTACTCCTGGTATGTTACAAATAAAGAACGCTCATTGTTAGTCTTACTCCTGGTATGTTACAAATAAAGAGAGTTCATTGTTAGTCTATTCCTGGTATGTTACAAATAAAGAACCCTCTTTGTTAGTCTATTCCTGGATTGTAACCAACAAAGAACGTCCATTGTTAGTCTATTCCTGGTATGTTACAAATGAAGAGCGTTCAATTTTAGTCTATTCCTGGTATGTTACAAATAAAGAACGCTCATTGTTAGTCTATTCCTGGTATGTTACAAATAAAGAGCGTTCATCGTTAGTCTATTCCTGGTATGTTACAAATAAAGAACGCTCATTGTTCGTCTATTCCTGGTATGTTACAAATAAAGAGCGTTCATCGTTAGTCTATTCCTGGTATGTTACAAATAAAGAACGCTCATTGTTTGTCTATTCCTGGTATGTTACAAATAAAGAACACTCATTGTTAGTCTATTCCTGGTATGTTACAAATAAAGAGCGTTCATTGCTAGTCTATTCCAGGTATGTTACAAATAAAGAACGTTTATTGCTAATCTTATTCCTGGTATGTTACAAATAAAGAACGCTCATTTTTAGTTTTATTCCTGGTATGTTACAAATAAAGAGCGTTCATTGTTAGTCTATTCCTGGTATGTTACAAATAAAGAGCGTTTATTGTTTGTCTATTCCTGGTATGTAACCAACAAAGAACGTCCATTGTTAGTCTTATTCCTGGTATGTTACACATAAAGAGCGTTCATTGTTAGTATATTCATTGTTTGTTACCAATAAAGACCGTTCATTGTTAGTCTTATTCCTGGTATGTTACAAATAAATAACGCTCATTGTTAGTCTATTCCCGGTGTGTTACAAATAAAGAGCGTTCATTGTTAGTCTATACCTGGTATGATACAAATAAAGAGCGTTCATTGTTAGTCTACTCATTGTATATTACCAATAAAGAGCGTTCCTTGTTTGAAAATTCATGGTATCTTACAAATAAAGAACGCTCATTGTTAGTCTATTCCTGGTATGTTACAAATAAAGAACGCTCATTGTTAGTCTATTCCTGGTATGTTACAAATAAAGAACGCTCATTGTTCGTCTATTCATGGTATGTTACAAATAAAGAGCGTTCATCGTTAGTCTATTCCTGGTATGTTACAAATAAAGAACGCTCATTGTTAGTCTATTCCTGGTATGTTACAAATAAAGAGCGTTCATCGTTAGTCTATTCCTGGTATGTTACAAATAAAGAACGCTCATTGATTGTCTATTCCTGGTATGTTACAAATAAAGAACACTCATTGTTAGTCTATTCCTGGTATGTTATAAATAAAGAGCGTTCATTGTTAGTCTATTCATGATATATTACACATAAAGAACGCTCATTGTTAGTCTTACTCCTGGTATGTTACAAATAAAGAACGCTCATTGTTAGTCTTACTCCTGGTATGTTACAAATAAAGAGCGTTCATTGTTAGTCTTACTCCTGGTATGTTACAAATAAAGAGAGTTCATTGTTAGTCTATTCCTGGTATGTTACAAATAAAGAACCCTCATTGTTAGTCTATTCCTGGATTGTAACCAACAAAGAACGTCCATTGTTAGTCTTATTCATGGTATGTTACAAATAAAGAACGCTCATTGTTAGTCTATTCCTGGTATGTTACAAATAAAGAGCGTTCATCGTTAGTCTATTCCTGGTATGTTACAAATAAAGAACGCTCATTGTTAGTCTATTCCTGGTATGTTACAAATAAAGAGCGTTCATCGTTAGTCTATTCCTGGTATGTTACAAATAAAGAACGCTCATTGTTTGTCTATTCCTGGTATGTTACAAATAAAGAACGCTCACCGTTAGTCTATTCCTGGTATGTTATAAATAAAGAGCGTTTATTGTTAGTCTATTCCTCGTTTGTTATAAATAAAGAGCTTTCATTGTTAGTCTATTCCTGATATATTACACATAAAGAACGCTCATTGTTAGTATTACTCCTGGTATGTTACAAATAAAGAGCGTTCATTGTTAGTCTTACTCCTGGTATGTTTCAAATAAAGAATGTTCATTGTTAGTCTATTCCTGGTATGTTACACACAAAGAGCGTTCATTGTCAGTCTACTCATTGTATATTACCAATAAAGAGCGTCCCTTGTTAGTATATTCATGGTATGTTACAAATAAAGATCGTTCATTGTTAGTCTTATTCCTGGTATGTTACAAATAAATAACGCTCATTGTTAGTCTATTCCTGGTATGTTACAAATAAAGAGCGTTCATTGTTAGTCTTATTCCTTGTATGTTACAAATAAAGAACACTCATTGTTAGTCTATTCCTGGTATGCTACAAATAAAGAACGCTCATTGTTAGTCTATTCCTGGTGTGTTACAAATAAAGAGCGTTCATTGTTAGTCTATACCTGGTATGATACAAATAAAGAGCGTTCATTGTTAGTCTACTCATTGTATATTACCAATAAAGAGCGTTCCTTGTTAGAAAATTCATGGTATGTTACAAATAAAGAACGCTCATTGTTCGCCTATTCCTGGTATGTTACAAATAAAGAGCGTTCATCGTTAGTCTATTCCTGGTATGTTACAAATAAAGAACGCTCATTGTTTGTCTATTCCTGGTATGTTACAAATAAAGAACACTCATTGTTAGTCTATTCCTGGTATGTTACAAATAAAGAGCGTTCATTGCTAGTCTATTCCAGGTATGTTACAAATAAAGAACGTTTATTGCTAATCTTATTCCTGGTATGTTACAAATAAAGAACGCTCATTTTTAGTTTTATTCCTGGTATGTTACAAATAAAGAGCGTTCATTGTTAGTCTATTCCTGGTATGTTACAAATAAAGAGCGTTTATTGTTTGTCTATTCCTGGTATGTAACCAACAAAGAACGTCCATTGTTAGTCTTATTCCTGGTATGTTACACATAAAGAGCGTTCATTGTTAGTATATTCATTGTTTGTTACCAATAAAGACCGTTCATTGTTAGTCTTATTCCTGGTATGTTACAAATAAATAACGCTCATTGTTAGTCTATTCCCGGTGTGTTACAAATAAAGAGCGTTCATTGTTAGTCTATACCTGGTATGATACAAATAAAGAGCGTTCATTGTTAGTCTACTCATTGTATATTACCAATAAAGAGCGTTCCTTGTTTGAAAATTCATGGTATCTTACAAATAAAGAACGCTCATTGTTAGTCTATTCCTGGTATGTTACAAATAAAGAACGCTCATTGTTAGTCTATTCCTGGTATGTTACAAATAAAGAACGCTCATTGTTCGTCTATTCATGGTATGTTACAAATAAAGAGCGTTCATCGTTAGTCTATTCCTGGTATGTTACAAATAAAGAACGCTCATTGTTAGTCTATTCCTGGTATGTTACAAATAAAGAGCGTTCATCGTTAGTCTATTCCTGGTATGTTACAAATAAAGAACGCTCATTGATTGTCTATTCCTGGTATGTTACAAATAAAGAACACTCATTGTTAGTCTATTCCTGGTATGTTATAAATAAAGAGCGTTCATTGTTAGTCTATTCATGATATATTACACATAAAGAACGCTCATTGTTAGTCTTACTCCTGGTATGTTACAAATAAAGAACGCTCATTGTTAGTCTTACTCCTGGTATGTTACAAATAAAGAGCGTTCATTGTTAGTCTTACTCCTGGTATGTTACAAATAAAGAGAGTTCATTGTTAGTCTATTCCTGGTATGTTACAAATAAAGAACCCTCATTGTTAGTCTATTCCTGGATTGTAACCAACAAAGAACGTCCATTGTTAGTCTTATTCATGGTATGTTACAAATAAAGAACGCTCATTGTTAGTCTATTCCTGGTATGTTACAAATAAAGAGCGTTCATCGTTAGTCTATTCCTGGTATGTTACAAATAAAGAACGCTCATTGTTAGTCTATTCCTGGTATGTTACAAATAAAGAGCGTTCATCGTTAGTCTATTCCTGGTATGTTACAAATAAAGAACGCTCATTGTTTGTCTATTCCTGGTATGTTACAAATAAAGAACGCTCACCGTTAGTCTATTCCTGGTATGTTATAAATAAAGAGCGTTTATTGTTAGTCTATTCCTCGTTTGTTATAAATAAAGAGCTTTCATTGTTAGTCTATTCCTGATATATTACACATAAAGAACGCTCATTGTTAGTATTACTCCTGGTATGTTACAAATAAAGAGCGTTCATTGTTAGTCTTACTCCTGGTATGTTTCAAATAAAGAATGTTCATTGTTAGTCTATTCCTGGTATGTTACACACAAAGAGCGTTCATTGTCAGTCTACTCATTGTATATTACCAATAAAGAGCGTCCCTTGTTAGTATATTCATGGTATGTTACAAATAAAGATCGTTCATTGTTAGTCTTATTCCTGGTATGTTACAAATAAAGAGCGTTCATTGTTAGTCTTACACATTGTATGTTACAAATAAAGAGCGTTCACTGTTAGTCACCTCCTGACAAATAACCAATACTGAGCGTTCATTGTTAGTCTATTCCTGGTATGTTACCAATAAAGATCATTCATTGTTAGTCTTATTCCTGTGATGTTACAAATAAAGAGCGTTAATTGTTAGTCTATTCTTGGTATGTTACAAATAAAGAGCGTTCATTGTTAGTCTTACTCCTGGTATGTTACAAATAAAGAACGCTCATTGTTAGTCTATTCCTGGTATGTTATAAATAAAGAGCGTTCCTTGTTAGTATATTCATGGTATGTTACAAATAAAGATCGTGCATTGTTAGTCTTATTCCTGGTATGTTACACATAAAGAGCGTTCAGTGTTAGTCTACTCATTGTATATTACCAATAAAGAGCGTTCCTTGTTAGAAAATTCATGGTATGTTACAAATAAAGATCGTTCATTGTTAGTCTTATTCCTGGTATGTTACAAATAAAGAACGCTCATTGTTAGTCTATTCCTGGTATGTTACAAATAAAGAGCGTTAATTGTTAGTCTATTCCTGGTATGTAACCAACAAGGAACGTCCATTGTCAGTCTTACTCCTGGTATGTTACAAATAAAGAACGCTCATTGTTATATAGTCTATTCCTGGTATGTTACAAATAAAGAGCGTTCATTGTTAGTCTTACTCCTGGTATGTTACAAATATAGAACGCTCATTGTTAGTCTATTCCAGGTATGTTACAAATAAAGAACGTTTATTGCTAATCTTATTCCTGGTATGTTACAAATAAAGAACGCTCATTGTTAGTTTTTTTTCTGGTATGTTACAAATAAAGAGCGTTCTCGTTAGTCTATTCCAGGTATGTTACAAATAAAGAACGCTCATTGTTTGTCTATTCCTGGTATGTTACAAATAAAGAACACTCATTGTTAGTCTATTCCAGGTATGTTATAAATAAAGAGCGTTCATTGTTAGTCTATTCCTGATATATTACACATAAAGAACGCTCATTGTTAGTCTTACTCCTGGTATGTTACAAATAAATAACGCTCATTGTTAGTCTTTCTCCTGGTATGTTACAAATCAAGAACGTTCATTGTTAGTCTTACTCCTGGTATGTGACAAATAAAGAGAGTTCATTGTTAGTCTATTCCTGGTATGTTACAAATAAAGAACGCTCATTGTTCGTCTATTCCTGGTATGTTACAAATAAAGAGCGTTCATCGTTAGTCTATTCCTGGTATGTTACAAATAAAGAACGCTCATTGTTAGTCTATTCCTGGCATGTTACACATAAAGAGCGTTCTCGTTAGTCTATTCCAGGTATGTTACAAATAAAGAACGCTCATTATTCGTATATTCCTGGTATGTTACAAATAAAGAACACTCATTGTTAGTCTATTCCTGGTATGTTATAAATACAGAGCGTTCATTGTTAGTCTATTCCTGATATATTACACATACAGAACGCTCATTGTTAGTCTTACTCCTGGTATGTTACAAATACAGAACGCTCATTGTTAGTCTTACTCCTGGTATGTTACAAATCAAGAACGTTCATTGTTAGTCTTACTCCTGGTATGTGACAAATAAAGAGAGTTCATTGTTAGTCTATTCCTGGTATGTTACAAATAAAGAACGCTCATTGTTAGTCTATTCCTGGATTGTAACCAACAAAGAACGTCTATTGTTAGTCTTATTCATGGTATGTTACAAATAAAGAACGCTCATTGTTAGTCTATTACTGGTATGTTACAAATAAAGAGCGTTCATCGTTAGTCTATAGCTGGTATGTTAAAAATAAAGAACGCTCATTGTTAGTCTATTCCTGGTATGTTACAAATAAAGAGCGATCATTGCTAGTCTATTCCAGGTATGTTACAAATAAAGAACGTTTATTGCTAATCTTATTCCTGGTATGTTACAAATAAAGAACGCTCATTTTTAGTTTTATTCCTGGTATGTTACAAATAAAGAGCGTTCATTGTTAGTCTATTCCTGGTATGTTACAAATAAAGAGCGTTTATTGTTTGTCTATTCCTGGTATGTAACCAACAAAGAACGTCCATTGTTAGTCTTATTCCTGGTATGTTACACATAAAGAGCGTTCATTGTTAGTATATTCATTGTTTGTTACCAATAAAGACCGTTCATGGTTAGTCTTATTCCTGGTATGTTACAAATAAATAACGCTCATTGTTAGTCTATTCCCGGTGTGTTACAAACAAAGAGCGTTCATTGTTAGTCTATACCTGGTATGATACAAATAAAGAGCGTTCATTGTTAGTCTACTCATTGTATATTACCAATAAAGAGCGTTCCTTGTTTGAAAATTCATGGTATGTTACAAATAAAGAACGCTCATTGTTAGTCTATTCCTGGTATGTTACAAATAAAGAACGCTCATTGTTAGTCTATTCCTGGTATGTTACAAATAAAGAACGCTCATTGTTCGTCTATTCATGGTATGTTACAAATAAAGAGCGTTCATCGTTAGTCTATTCCTGGTATGTTACAAATAAAGAACGCTCATTGTTAGTCTATTCCTGGTATGTTACAAATAAAGAGCGTGCATCGTTAGTCTATTCCTGGTATGTTACAAATAAAGAACGCTCATTGATTGTCTATTCCTGGTATGTTACAAATAAAGAACACTCATTGTTAGTCTATTCCTGGTATGTTATAAATAAAGAGCGTTCATTGTTAGTCTATTCATGATATATTACACATAAAGAACGCTCATTGTTAGTCTTACTCCTGGTATGTTACAAATAAAGAACGCTCATTGTTAGTCTTACTCCTGGTATGTTACAAATAAAGAGCGTTCATTGTTAGTCTTACTCCTGGTATGTTACAAATAAAGAGAGTTCATTGTTAGTCTATTCCTGGTATGTTACAAATAAAGAACCCTCATTGTTAGTCTATTCCTGGATTGTAACCAACAAAGAACGTCCATTGTTAGTCTTATTCATGGTATGTTACAAATAAAGAACGCTCATTGTTAGTCTATTCCTGGTATGTTACAAATAAAGAGCGTTCATCGTTAGTCTATTCCTGGTATGTTACAAATAAAGAACGCTCATTGTTAGTCTATTCCTGGTATGTTACAAATAAAGAGCGTTCATCGTTAGTCTATTCCTGGTATGTTACAAATAAAGAACGCTCATTGTTTGTCTATTCCTGGTATGTTACAAATAAAGAACGCTCACCGTTAGTCTATTCCTGGTATGTTATAAATAAAGAGCGTTTATTGTTATTCTATTCCTCGTTTGTTATAAATAAAGAGCTTTCATTGTTAGTCTATTCCTGATATATTACACATAAAGAACGCTCATTGTTAGTATTACTCCTGGTATGTTACAAATAAAGAGCGTTCATTGTTAGTCTTACTCCTGGTATGTTTCAAATAAAGAATGTTCATTGTTAGTCTATTCCTGGTATGTTACACACAAAGAGCGTTCATTGTCAGTCTACTCATTGTATATTACCAATAAAGAGCGTCCCTTGTTAGTATATTCATGGTATGTTACAAATAAAGATCGTTCATTGTTAGTCTTATTCCTGGTATGTTACAAATAAAGAGCGTTCATTGTTAGTCTTACACATTGTATGTTACAAATAAAGAGCGTTCACTGTTAGTCACCTCCTGACAAATAACCAATACTGAGCGTTCATTGTTAGTCTATTCCTGGTATGTTACCAATAAAGATCATTCATTGTTAGTCTTATTCCTGTGATGTTACAAATAAAGAGCGTTAATTGTTAGTCTATTCCAGGTATGTTACAAATAAAGAACGTTTATTGCTAATCTTATTCCTGGTATGTTACAAATAAAGAACGCTCATTTTTAGTTTTATTCCTGGTATGTTACAAATAAAGAGCGTTCATTGTTAGTCTATTCCTGGTATGTTACAAATAAAGAGCGTTTATTGTTTGTCTATTCCTGGTATGTAACCAACAAAGAACGTCCATTGTTAGTCTTATTCCTGGTATGTTACACATAAAGAGCGTTCATTGTTAGTATATTCATTGTTTGTTACCAATAAAGACCGTTCATTGTTAGTCTTATTCCTGGTATGTTACAAATAAATAACGCTCATTGTTAGTCTATTCCCGGTGTGTTACAAATAAAGAGCGTTCATTGTTAGTCTATACCTGGTATGATACAAATAAAGAGCGTTCATTGTTAGTCTACTCATTGTATATTACCAATAAAGAGCGTTCCTTGTTTGAAAATTCATGGTATCTTACAAATAAAGAACGCTCATTGTTAGTCTATTCCTGGTATGTTACAAATAAAGAACGCTCATTGTTAGTCTATTCCTGGTATGTTACAAATAAAGAACGCTCATTGTTCGTCTATTCCTGGTATGTTACAAATAAAGAGCGTTCATCGTTAGTCTATTCCTGGTATGTTACAAATAAAGAACGCTCATTGATTGTCTATCCCTGGTATGTTACAAATAAAGAACACTCATTGTTAGTCTATTCCTGGTATGTTATAAATAAAGAGCGTTCATTGTTAGTCTATTCATGATATATTACACATAAAGAACGCTCATTGTTAGTCTTACTCCTGGTATGTTACAAATAAAGAACGCTCATTGTTAGTCTTACTCCTGGTATGTTACAAATAAAGAGCGTTCATTGTTAGTCTTACTCCTGGTATGTTACAAATAAAGAGAGTTCATTGTTAGTCTATTCCTGGTATGTTACAAATAAAGAACCCTCATTGTTAGTCTATTCCTGGATTGTAACCAACAAAGAACGTCCATTGTTAGTCTTATTCATGGTATGTTACAAATAAAGAACGCTCATTGTTAGTCTATTCCTGGTATGTTACAAATAAAGAGCGTTCATCATTAGTCTATTCCTGGTATGTTACAAATAAAGAACGCTCATTGTTAGTCTATTCCTGGTATGTTACAAATAAAGAGCGTTCATCGTTAGTCTATTCCTGGTATGTTACAAATAAAGAACGCTCATTGTTTGTCTATTCCTGGTATGTTACAAATAAAGAACGCTCACCGTTAGTCTATTCCTGGTATGTTATAAATAAAGAGCGTTTATTGTTAGTCTATTCCTCGTTTGTTATAAATAAAGAGCTTTCATTGTTAGTCTATTCCTGATATATTACACATAAAGAACGCTCATTGTTAGTATTACTCCTGGTATGTTACAAATAAAGAGCGTTCATTGTTAGTCTTACTCCTGGTATGTTTCAAATAAAGAATGTTCATTGTTAGTCTATTCCTGGTATGTTACACACAAAGAGCGTTCATTGTCAGTCTACTCATTGTATATTACCAATAAAGAGCGTCCCTTGTTAGTATATTCATGGTATGTTACAAATAAAGATCGTTCATTGTTAGTCTTATTCCTGGTATGTTACAAATAAAGAGCGTTCATTGTTAGTCTTACACATTGTATGTTACAAATAAAGAGCGTTCACTGTTAGTCACCTCCTGACAAATAACCAATACTGAGCGTTCATTGTTAGTCTATTCCTGGTATGTTACCAATAAAGATCATTCATTGTTAGTCTTATTCCTGTGATGTTACAAATAAAGAGCGTTAATTGTTAGTCTATTCTTGGTATGTTACAAATAAAGAGCGTTCATTGTTAGTCTTACTCCTGGTATGTTACAAATAAAGAACGCTCATTGTTAGTCTATTCCTGGTATGTTATAAATAAAGAGCGTTCCTTGTTAGTATATTCATGGTATGTTACAAATAAAGATCGTGCATTGTTAGTCTTATTCCTGGTATGTTACACATAAAGAGCGTTCAGTGTTAGTCTACTCATTGTATATTACCAATAAAGAGCGTTCCTTGTTAGAAAATTCATGGTATGTTACAAATAAAGATCGTTCATTGTTAGTCTTATTCCTGGTATGTTACAAATAAAGAACGCTCATTGTTAGTCTATTCCTGGTATGTTACAAATAAAGAGCGTTAATTGTTAGTCTATTCCTGGTATGTAACCAACAAGGAACGTCCATTGTCAGTCTTACTCCTGGTATGTTACAAATAAAGAACGCTCATTGTTATATAGTCTATTCCTGGTATGTTACAAATAAAGAGCGTTCATTGTTAGTCTTACTCCTGGTATGTTACAAATAAAGAACGCTCATTGTTAGTCTATTCCAGGTATGTTACAAATAAAGAACGTTTATTGCTAATCTTATTCCTGGTATGTTACAAATAAAGAACGCTCATTGTTAGTTTTTTTTCTGGTATGTTACAAATAAAGAGCGTTCTCGTTAGTCTATTCCAGGTATGTTACAAATAAAGAACGCTCATTGTTTGTCTATTCCTGGTATGTTACAAATAAAGAACACTCATTGTTAGTCTATTCCAGGTATGTTATAAATAAAGAGCGTTCATCGTTAGTCTATTCCTGGTATGTTACAAATAAAGAACGCTCATTGTTAGTCTATTCCTGGTATGTTACAAATAAAGAGCGTTCATCGTTAGTCTATTCCTGGTATGTTACAAATAAAGAACGCTCATTGTTTGTCTATTCCTGGTATGTTACAAATAAAGAACGCTCACCGTTAGTCTATTCCTGGTATGTTATAAATAAAGAGCGTTTATTGTTATTCTATTCCTCGTTTGTTATAAATAAAGAGCTTTCATTGTTAGTCTATTCCTGATATATTACACATAAAGAACGCTCATTGTTAGTATTACTCCTGGTATGTTACAAATAAAGAGCGTTCATTGTTAGTCTTACTCCTGGTATGTTTCAAATAAAGAATGTTCATTGTTAGTCTATTCCTGGTATGTTACACACAAAGAGCGTTCATTGTCAGTCTACTCATTGTATATTACCAATAAAGAGCGTCCCTTGTTAGTATATTCATGGTATGTTACAAATAAAGATCGTTCATTGTTAGTCTTATTCCTGGTATGTTACAAATAAAGAGCGTTCATTGTTAGTCTTACACATTGTATGTTACAAATAAAGAGCGTTCACTGTTAGTCACCTCCTGACAAATAACCAATACTGAGCGTTCATTGTTAGTCTATTCCTGGTATGTTACCAATAAAGATCATTCATTGTTAGTCTTATTCCTGTGATGTTACAAATAAAGAGCGTTAATTGTTAGTCTATTCCAGGTATGTTACAAATAAAGAACGTTTATTGCTAATCTTATTCCTGGTATGTTACAAATAAAGAACGCTCATTTTTAGTTTTATTCCTGGTTTGTTACAAATAAAGAGCGTTCATTGTTAGTCTATTCCTGGTATGTTACAAATAAAGAGCGTTTATTGTTTGTCTATTCCTGGTATGTAACCAACAAAGAACGTCCATTGTTAGTCTTAGTCCTGGTATGTTACACATAAAGAGCGTTCATTGTTAGTATATTCATTGTTTGTTACCAATAAAGACCGTTCATTGTTAGTCTTATTCCTGGTATGTTACAAATAAATAACGCTCATTGTTAGTCTATTCCCGGTGTGTTACAAATAAAGAGCGTTCATTGTTAGTCTATACCTGGTATGATACAAATAAAGAGCGTTCATTGTTAGTCTACTCATTGTATATTACCAATAAAGAGCGTTCCTTGTTTGAAAATTCATGGTATCTTACAAATAAAGAACGCTCATTGTTAGTCTATTCCTGGTATGTTACAAATAAAGAACGCTCATTGTTAGTCTATTCCTGGTATGTTACAAATAAAGAACGCTCATTGTTCGTCTATTCATGGTATGTTACAAATAAAGAGCGTTCATCGTTAGTCTATTCCTGGTATGTTACAAATAAAGAACGCTCATTGTTAGTCTATTCCTGGTATGTTACAAATAAAGAGCGTTCATCGTTAGTCTATTCCTGGTATGTTACAAATAAAGAACGCTCATTGATTGTCTATCCCTGGTATGTTACAAATAAAGAACACTCATTGTTAGTCTATTCCTGGTATGTTATAAATAAAGAGCGTTCATTGTTAGTCTATTCATGATATATTACACATAAAGAACGCTCATTGTTAGTCTTACTCCTGGTATGTTACAAATAAAGAACGCTCATTGTTAGTCTTACTCCTGGTATGTTACAAATAAAGAGCGTTCATTGTTAGTCTTACTCCTGGTATGTTACAAATAAAGAGAGTTCATTGTTAGTCTATTCCTGGTATGTTACAAATAAAGAACCCTCATTGTTAGTCTATTCCTGGATTGTAACCAACAAAGAACGTCCATTGTTAGTCTTATTCATGGTATGTTACAAATAAAGAAAGCTCATTGTTAGTCTATTCCTGGTATGTTACAAATAAAGAGCGTTCATCGTTAGTCTATTCCTGGTATGTTACAAATAAAGAACGCTCATTGTTAGTCTATTCCTGGTATGTTACAAATAAAGAGCGTTCATCGTTAGTCTATTCCTGGTATGTTACAAATAAAGAACGCTCATTGTTTGTCTATTCCTGGTATGTTACAAATAAAGAACGCTCACCGTTAGTCTATTCCTGGTATGTTATAAATAAAGAGCGTTTATTGTTAGTCTATTCCTCGTTTGTTATAAATAAAGAGCTTTCATTGTTAGTCTATTCCTGATATATTACACATAAAGAACGCTCATTGTTAGTATTACTCCTGGTATGTTACAAATAAAGAGCGTTCATTGTTAGTCTTACTCCTGGTATGTTTCAAATAAAGAATGTTCATTGTTAGTCTATTCCTGGTATGTTACACACAAAGAGCGTTCATTGTCAGTCTACTCATTGTATATTACCAATAAAGAGCGTCCCTTGTTAGTATATTCATGGTATGTTACAAATAAAGATCGTTCATTGTTAGTCTTATTCCTGGTATGTTACAAATAAAGAGCGTTCATTGTTAGTCTTACACATTGTATGTTACAAATAAAGAGCGTTCACTGTTAGTCACCTCCTGACAAATAACCAATACTGAGCGTTCATTGTTAGTCTATTCCTGGTATGTTACCAATAAAGATCATTCATTGTTAGTCTTATTCCTGTGATGTTACAAATAAAGAGCGTTAATTGTTAGTCTATTCTTGGTATGTTACAAATAAAGAGCGTTCATTGTTAGTCTTACTCCTGGTATGTTACAAATAAAGAACGCTCATTGTTAGTCTATTCCTGGTATGTTATAAATAAAGAGCGTTCCTTGTTAGTATATTCATGGTATGTTACAAATAAAGATCGTGCATTGTTAGTCTTATTCCTGGTATGTTACACATAAAGAGCGTTCAGTGTTAGTCTACTCATTGTATATTACCAATAAAGAGCGTTCCTTGTTAGAAAATTCATGGTATGTTACAAATAAAGATCGTTCATTGTTAGTCTTATTCCTGGTATGTTACAAATAAAGAACGCTCATTGTTAGTCTATTCCTGGTATGTTACAAATAAAGAGCGTTAATTGTTAGTCTATTCCTGGTATGTAACCAACAAGGAACGTCCATTGTCAGTCTTACTCCTGGTATGTTACAAATAAAGAACGCTCATTGTTATATAGTCTATTCCTGGTATGTTACAAATAAAGAGCGTTCATTGTTAGTCTTACTCCTGGTATGTTACAAATAAAGAACGCTCATTGTTAGTCTATTCCAGGTATGTTACAAATAAAGAACGTTTATTGCTAATCTTATTCCTGGTATGTTACAAATAAAGAACGCTCATTGTTAGTTTTTTTTCTGGTATGTTACAAATAAAGAGCGTTCTCGTTAGTCTATTCCAGGTATGTTACAAATAAAGAACGCTCATTGTTTGTCTATTCCTGGTATGTTACAAATAAAGAACACTCATTGTTAGTCTATTCCAGGTATGTTATAAATAAAGAGCGTTCATTGTTAGTCTATTCCTGATATATTACACATAAAGAACGCTCATTGTTAGTCTTACTCCTGGTATGTTACAAATAAATAACGCTCATTGTTAGTCTTTCTCCTGGTATGTTAAAAATCAAGAACGTTCATTGTTAGTCTTACTCCTGGTATGTGACAAATAAAGAGAGTTCATTGTTAGTCTATTCCTGGTATGTTACAAATAAAGAACGCTCATTGTTCGTCTATTCCTGGTATGTTACAAATAAAGAGCGTTCATCGTTAGTCTATTCCTGGTATGTTACAAATAAAGAACGCTCATTGTTAGTCTATTCCTGGCATGTTACACATAAAGAGCGTTCTCGTTAGTCTATTCCAGGTATGTTACAAATAAAGAACGCTCATTGTTCGTATATTCCTGGTATGTTACAAATAAAGAGCGTTCATCGTTAGTCTATTCCTGGTATGTTACAAATAAAGAACGCTCATTGTTTGTCTATTCCTGGTATGTTACAAATAAAGAACCCTCATTGTTAGTCTATTCCTGGATTGTAACCAACAAAGAACGTCCATTGTTAGTCTTATTCATGGTATGTTACAAATAAAGAACGCTCATTGTTAGTCTATTCCTGGTATGTTACAAATAAAGAGCGTTCATCGTTAGTCTATTACTGGTATGTTACAAATAAAGAACGCTCATTGTTAGTCTATTCCTGGTATGTTACAAATAAAGAGCGTTCATCGTTAGTCTATTCCTGGTATGTTACAAATAAAGAACGCTCATTGTTTGTCTATTCCTGGTATGTTACAAATAAAGAACGCTCACCGTTAGTCTATTCCTGGTATGTTATAAATAAAGAGCGTTTATTGTTAGTCTATTCCTCGTTTGTTATAAATAAAGAGCTTTCATTGTTAGTCTATTCCTGATATATTACACATAAAGAACGCTCATTGTTAGTATTACTCCTGGTATGTTACAAATAAAGAGCGTTCATTGTTAGTCTTACTCCTGGTATGTTTCAAATAAAGAATGTTCATTGTTAGTCTATTCCTGGTATGTTACACACAAAGAGCGTACATTGTCAGTCTACTCATTGTATATTACAAATAAAGAGCGTCCCTTGTTAGTATATTCATGGTATGTTACAAATAAAGATCGTTCATTGTTAGTCTATTCCTGGTATGTTACACACAAAGAGCGTTCATTGTCAGTCTACTCATTGTATATTACAAATAAAGAGCGTCCCTTGTTAGTATATTCATGGTATGTTACAAATAAAGATCGTTCATTGTTAGTCTTATTCCTGGTATGTTACACATAAAGAGCGTTCATTGTTAGTCTTACACATTGTATGTTACAAATAAAGAGCGTTCACTGTTAGTCACCTCCTGACAAATAACCAATACTGAGCGTTCATTGTTAGTCTATTCCTGGTATGTTACCAATAAAGATCATTCATTGTTAGTCTTATTCCTGTGATGTTACAAATAAAGAGCGTTAATTGTTAGTCTATTCCAGGTATGTTACAAATAAAGAACGTTTATTGCTAATCTTATTCCTGGTATGTTACAAATAAAGAACGCTCATTTTTAGTTTTATTCCTGGTATGTTACAAATAAAGAGCGTTCATTGTTAGTCTATTCCTGGTATGTTACAAATAAAGAGCGTTTATTGTTTGTCTATTCCTGGTATGTAACCAACAAAGAACGTCCATTGTTAGTCTTATTCCTGGTATGTTACACATAAAGAGCGTTCATTGTTAGTATATTCATTGTTTGTTACCAATAAAGACCGTTCATTGTTAGTCTTATTCCTGGTATGTTACAAATAAATAACGCTCATTGTTAGTTTATTCCCGGTGTGTTACAAATAAAGAGCGTTCATTGTTAGTCTATACCTGGTATGATACAAATAAAGAGCGTTCATTGTTAGTCTACTCATTGTATATTACCAATAAAGAGCGTTCCTTGTTTGAAAATTCATGGTATCTTACAAATAAAGAACGCTCATTGTTAGTCTATTCCTGGTATGTTACAAATAAAGAACGCTCATTGTTAGTCTATTCCTGGTATGTTACAAATAAAGAACGCTCATTGTTCGTCTATTCATGGTATGTTACAAATAAAGAGCGTTCATCGTTAGTCTATTCCTGGTATGTTACAAATAAAGAACGCTCATTGTTAGTCTATTCCTGGTATGTTACAAATAAAGAGCGTTCATCGTTAGTCTATTCCTGGTATGTTACAAATAAAGAACGCTCATTGATTGTCTATCCCTGGTATGTTACAAATAAAGAACACTCATTGTTAGTCTATTCCTGGTATGTTATAAATAAAGAGCGTTCATTGTTAGTCTATTCATGATATATTACACATAAAGAACGCTCATTGTTAGTCTTACTCCTGGTATGTTACAAATAAAGAACGCTCATTGTTAGTCTTACTCCTGGTATGTTACAAATAAAGAGCGTTCATTGTTAGTCTTACTCCTGGTATGTTACAAATAAAGAGAGTTCATTGTTAGTCTATTCCTGGTATGTTACAAATAAAGAACCCTCATTGTTAGTCTATTCCTGGATTGTAACCAACAAAGAACGTCCATTGTTAGTCTTATTCATGGTATGTTACAAATAAAGAACGCTCATTGTTAGTCTATTCCTGGTATGTTACAAATAAAGAGCGTTCATCGTAAGTCTATTCCTGGTATGTTACAAATAAAGAACGCTCATTGTTAGTCTATTCCTGGTATGTTACAAATAAAGAGCGTTCATCGTTAGTCTATTCCTGGTATGTTACAAATAAAGAACGCTCATTGTTTGTCTATTCCTGGTATGTTACAAATAAAGAACGCTCACCGTTAGTCTATTCCTGGTATGTTATAAATAAAGAGCGTTTATTGTTAGTCTATTCCTCGTTTGTTATAAATAAAGAGCTTTCATTGTTAGTCTATTCCTGATATATTACACATAAAGAACGCTCATTGTTAGTATTACTCCTGGTATGTTACAAATAAAGAGCGTTCATTGTTAGTCTTACTCCTGGTATGTTTCAAATAAAGAATGTTCATTGTTAGTCTATTCCTGGTATGTTACACACAAAGAGCGTTCATTGTCAGTCTACTCATTGTATATTACAAATAAAGAGCGTCCCTTGTTAGTATATTCATGGTATGTTACAAATAAAGATCGTTCATTGTTAGTCTTATTCCTGGTATGTTACAAATAAAGAGCGTTCATTGTTAGTCTTACACATTGTATGTTACAAATAAAGAGCGTTCACTGTTAGTCACCTCCTGACAAATAACCAATACTGAGCGTTCATTGTTAGTCTATTCCTGGTATGTTACCAATAAAGATCATTCATTGTTAGTCTTATTCCTGTGATGTTACAAATAAAGAGCGTTAATTGTTAGTCTATTCCAGGTATGTTACAAATAAAGAACGTTTATTGCTAATCTTATTCCTGGTATGTTACAAATAAAGAACGCTCATTTTTAGTTTTATTCCTGGTATGTTACAAATAAAGAGCGTTCATTGTTAGTCTATTCCTGGTATGTTACAAATAAAGAGCGTTTATTGTTTGTCTATTCCTGGTATGTAACCAACAAAGAACGTCCATTGTTAGTCTTATTCCTGGTATGTTACACATAAAGAGCGTTCATTGTTAGTATATTCATTGTTTGTTACCAATAAAGACCGTTCATTGTTAGTCTTATTCCTGGTATGTTACAAATAAATAACGCTCATTGTTAGTCTATTCCCGGTGTGTTACAAATAAAGAGCGTTCATTGTTAGTCTATACCTGGTATGATACAAATAAAGAGCGTTCATTGTTAGTCTACTCATTGTATATTACCAATAAAGAGCGTTCCTTGTTTGAAAATTCATGGTATCTTACAAATAAAGAACGCTCATTGTTAGTCTATTCCTGGTATGTTACAAATAAAGAACGCTCATTGTTAGTCTATTCCTGGTATGTTACAAATAAAGAACGCTCATTGTTCGTCTATTCATGGTATGTTACAAATAAAGAGCGTTCATCGTTAGTCTATTCCTGGTATGTTACAAATAAAGAACGCTCATTGTTAGTCTATTCCTGGTATGTTACAAATAAAGAGCGTTCATCGTTAGTCTATTCCTGGTATGTTACAAATAAAGAACGCTCATTGATTGTCTATCCCTGGTATGTTACAAATAAAGAACACTCATTGTTAGTCTATTCCTGGTATGTTATAAATAAAGAGCGTTCATTGTTAGTCTATTCATGATATATTACACATAAAGAACGCTCATTGTTAGTCTTACTCCTGGTATGTTACAAATAAAGAACGCTCATTGTTAGTCTTACTCCTGGTATGTTACAAATAAAGAGCGTTCATTGTTAGTCTTACTCCTGGTATGTTACAAATAAAGAGAGTTCATTGTTAGTCTATTCCTGGTATGTTACAAATAAAGAACCCTCATTGTTAGTCTATTCCTGGATTGTAACCAACAAAGAACGTCCATTGTTAGTCTTATTCATGGTATGTTACAAATAAAGAACGCTCATTGTTAGTCTATTCCTGGTATGTTGCAAATAAAGAGCGTTCATCGTTAGTCTATTCCTGGTATGTTACAAATAAAGAACGCCCATTGTTAGTCTATTCCTGGTATGTTACAAATAAAGAGCGTTCATCGTTAGTCTATTCCTGGTATGTTACAAATAAAGAACGCTCATTGTTTGTCTATTCCTGGTATGTTACAAATAAAGAACGCTCACCGTTAGTCTATTCCTGGTATGTTATAAATAAAGAGCGTTTATTGTTAGTCTATTCCTCGTTTGTTATAAATAAAGAGCTTTCATTGTTAGTCTATTCCTGATATATTACACATAAAGAACGCTCATTGTTAGTATTACTCCTGGTATGTTACAAATAAAGAGCGTTCATTGTTAGTCTTACTCCTGGTATGTTTCAAATAAAGAATGTTCATTGTTAGTCTATTCCTGGTATGTTACACACAAAGAGCGTTCATTGTCAGTCTACTCATTGTATATTACCAATAAAGAGCGTCCCTTGTTAGTATATTCATGGTATGTTACAAATAAAGATCGTTCATTGTTAGTCTTATTCCTGGTATGTTACAAATAAAGAGCGTTCATTGTTAGTCTTACACATTGTATGTTACAAATAAAGAGCGTTCACTGTTAGTCACCTCCTGACAAATAACCAATACTGAGCGTTCATTGTTAGTCTATTCCTGGTATGTTACCAATAAAGATCATTCATTGTTAGTCTTATTCCTGTGATGTTACAAATAAAGAGCGTTAATTGTTAGTCTATTCTTGGTATGTTACAAATAAAGAGCGTTCATTGTTAGTCTTACTCCTGGTATGTTACAAATAAAGAACGCTCATTGTTAGTCTATTCCTGGTATGTTATAAATAAAGAGCGTTCCTTGTTAGTATATTCATGGTATGTTACAAATAAAGATCGTGCATTGTTAGTCTTATTCCTGGTATGTTACACATAAAGAGCGTTCAGTGTTAGTCTACTCATTGTATATTACCAATAAAGAGCGTTCCTTGTTAGAAAATTCATGGTATGTTACAAATAAAGATCGTTCATTGTTAGTCTTATTCCTGGTATGTTACAAATAAAGAACGCTCATTGTTAGTCTATTCCTGGTATGTTACAAATAAAGAGCGTTAATTGTTAGTCTATTCCTGGTATGTAACCAACAAGGAACGTCCATTGTCAGTCTTACTCCTGGTATGTTACAAATAAAGAACGCTCATTGTTATATAGTCTATTCCTGGTATGTTACAAATAAAGAGCGTTCATTGTTAGTCTTACTCCTGGTATGTTACAAATAAAGAACGCTCATTGTTAGTCTATTCCAGGTATGTTACAAATAAAGAACGTTTATTGCTAATCTTATTCCTGGTATGTTACAAATAAAGAACGCTCATTGTTAGTTTTTTTTCTGGTATGTTACAAATAAAGAGCGTTCTCGTTAGTCTATTCCAGGTATGTTACAAATAAAGAACGCTCATTGTTTGTCTATTCCTGGTATGTTACAAATAAAGAACACTCATTGTTAGTCTATTCCAGGTATGTTATAAATAAAGAGCGTTCATTGTTAGTCTATTCCTGATATATTACACATAAAGAACGCTCATTGTTAGTCTTACTCCTGGTATGTTACAAATAAATAACGCTCATTGTTAGTCTTTCTCCTGGTATGTTACAAATCAAGAACGTTCATTGTTAGTCTTACTCCTGGTATGTGACAAATAAAGAGAGTTCATTGTTAGTCTATTCCTGGTATGTTACAAATAAAGAACGCTCATTGTTCGTCTATTCCTGGTATGTTACAAATAAAGAGCGTTCATCGTTAGTCTATTCCTGGTATGTTACAAATAAAGAACGCTCATTGTTAGTCTAATCCTGGCATGTTACACATAAAGAGCGTTCTCGTTAGTCTATTCCAGGTATGTTACAAATAAAGAACGCTCATTGTTCGTATATTCCTGGTATGTTACAAATAAAGAGCGTTCATCGTTAGTCTATTCCTGGTATGTTACAAATAAAGAACGCTCATTGTTTGTCTATTCCTGGTATGTTACAAATAAAGAACCCTCATTGTTAGTCTATTCCTGGATTGTAACCAACAAAGAACGTCCATTGTTAGTCTTATTCATGGTATGTTACAAATAAAGAACGCTCATTGTTAGTCTATTCCTGGTATGTTATAAATAAAGAGCGTTCATTGTTAGTCTTACTTCTGGTATGTTACCATACAGAACGCTCATTGTTAGTCTTATTCCTGGTATGTTACAAATAAAGAGCGTTCATTGTTAGTCTATTCCTGGTATGTTACCAATAAAGCTCATTCATTGTTAGTCTTATTCCTGTGATGTTACAAATAAAGAGCGTTCATTGTTAGTCTATTCCTGGTACGTTACAAATAAAGAGCGTGTATTGTTAGTCTATTCCTGGTATGTAACCAACAAAGCACGTCCATTGTTAGTCTTATTCCTGGTATGTTACACATAAAGAGCGTTCATTGTTAGTCTTATTCCTGGTATGTTACAAATAAAGAACGCTCATTGTTAGTCTATTCCTGGTATGTTACATATAAAGAACGTCCATTGTTAGCCTTATTCCTGGTATGTTACAAATAAAGAACGCTCATTGTTAGTCTATTCCTGGTATGTTACAAATAAAGAGCTTTTATTGCTAGTCTATTCCAGGTATGTTACATATAAAGAACGTTTATTGCTAATCTTATTCCTGGTATGTTACAAATAAAGAACGCTCATTTTTAGTTTTATTCCTGGTATGTTACAAATAAAGAGCGTGCATTGTTAGTCTATTCCTGGTATGTTACAAATAAAGAGCGTTTATTGTTTGTCTATTCCTGGTATGTAACCAACAAACAACGTCTATTGTTAGTCTTATTCCTGGTATGTTACACATAAAGAGCGTTCATTGTTAGTATATTCATTGTTTGTTACCAATAAAGACCGTTCATTGTTAGTCTTAGTCATGGTATGTTACAAATAAAGAGCGTCCCGTATTAGTATATTCATGGTATGTTACACATAAAGATCGTTCATTGTTAGTCTTACACATTGTATGTTACAAATAAAGAGCGTTCATTGTTAGTCTATTCCTGGTTTGTTACAAATAAATAACGCTCATTGTTATATAGTCTATTATTGGTATGTTACAAATAAAGAGCGTTCATTGTTAGTCTTTCTCCTGGTATGTTACAAATAAAGAACGCTCATTGTTAGTCTATTCCTGGTATGTTATAAATAAAGAGCGTTCCTTGTTAGTATATTCATGGTATGTTACAATTAAAGATCTTGCATTGTTAGTCTTATTCCTGGTATGTTACACATAAAGAGCGTTCATTGTTAGTATACTCATTGTATATTACCAATAAAGAGCGTTCCTTGTTAGAAAATTCATGGTATGTTACAAATAAAGATAGTTCATTGTTAGTCTTATTCCTGGTATGTTACAAATAAAGAACGCTCATTGTTAGTCTATTCCTGGTATGTTACAAATAAAGAGCGTTAATTGTTAGTCTATTCCTGGTATGTAACCAACAAGGAACGTCCATTGTTAGTCTTATTCATGGTATGTTAGAAATAAAGAGCGTTCATTGCTAGTCTTACTCCTGGTATGTGACAAATAAAGAACGCTCATTATTAGTCTTACTCTTGGTAGGTTACATATAAAGAGCGTTGATTGATAGTCTATTATTGGTATGTTACATATAAAGAACGCTCATTGTTAGTCTTACTCCTGGTATGTTACAAATAAAGAGTGTTCATTGTTAGTCTTACTCCTGGTATGTTACAAATAAAGAACGCTCATTGCTAGTCTATTCCTGGTATGTTACAAATAAAGAGCGTTCATTGTTAGTCTTATTCCTGGAATGTTACAAATAAATAACGCTCAGTGTTTTCTATTCCTGGTGTGTTACAAATAAAGAGCGTTCATTGTTAGTCTATACTTGGTATGATACAAATAAAGAGCGTTCATTGTTAGTCTACTCATTGTATATTACCAATAAAGAACGCTCATTGTTAGTCTATTCCTGGTATGTTACAAATAAAGAGCGTTCATCGTTAGTCTATTCCTGGTATGTTACAAATAAAGAACGCTCATTGTTAGTCTATTCCTGGTATGTTACAAATAAAGAACGCTCATTGTTCGTCTATTCGTGGAATGTTACAAATAAAGAGCGTTCATCGTTAGTCTATTCCTGGTATGTTACAAATAAAGAACGCTCATTGTTAGTCTATTCCTGGTATTTTACAAATAAAGAGCGTTCATCGTTAGTCTATTCCTGGTATGTTACAAATAAAGAACGCTCATTGATTGTCTATTCCTGGTATGTTACAAATAAAGAACACTCATTGTTAGTCTATTCCTGGTATGTTATAAATAAAGAGCGTTCATTGTTAGTCTATTCATGATATATTACACATAAAGAACGCTCATTGTTAGTCTTACTCCTGGTATGTTACAAATAAAGAACGCTCATTGTTAGTCTTACTCCTGGTATGTTACAAATAAAGAGAGTTCATTGTTAGTCTATTCCTGGTATGTTACAAATAAAGAACCCTCTTTGTTAGTCTATTCCTGGATTGTAACCAACAAAGAACGTCCATTGTTAGTCTATTCCTGGTATGTTACAAATGAAGAGCGTTCAATTTTAGTCTATTCCTGGTATGTTACAAATAAAGAACGCTCATTGTTAGTCTATTCCTGGTATGTTACAAATAAAGAGCGTTCATCGTTAGTCTATTCCTGGTATGTTACAAATAAAGAACGCTCATTGTTTGTCTATTCCTGGTATGTTACAAATAAAAAACGCTCATCGTTAGTCTATTCCTGGTATGTTATAAATAAAGAGCGTTTATTGTTAGTCTATTCCTCGTTTGTTATAAATAAAGAGCGTTCATTGTTAGTCTATTCCTGATATATTACACATAAAGAATGCTCATTGTTAGTCTTATTCCTGTGATGTTACAAATAAAGAGCGTTAATTGTTAGTCTATTCTTGGTATGTTACAAATAAAGAGCGTTCATTGTTAGTCTTACTCCTGGTATGTTACAAATAAAGAACGCTCATTGTTAGTCTATTCCTGGTATGTTATAAATAAAGAGCGTTCTTTGTTAGTATATTCATGGTATGTTACAAATAAAGATCGTGCATTGTTAGTCTTATTCCTGGTATGTTACACATAAAGAGCGTTCATTGTTAGTCTACTCATTGTATATTACCAATAAAGAGCGTTCCTTGTTAGAAAATTCATGGTATGTTACAAATAAAGATCGTTCATTGTTAGTCTTATTCCTGGTATGTTACAAATAAAGAACGCTCATTGTTAGTCTATTCCTGGTATGTTACAAATAAAGAGCGTTAATTGTTAGTCTATTCCTGGTATGTAACCAACAAGGAACGTCCATTGTTAGTCTTACTCCTGGTATGTTACAAATAAAGAACGCTCATTATTAGTCTTACTCTTGGTATGTTACATATAAAGAGCGTTGATTGATAGTCTATTATTGGTATGCTACATATAAAGAACGCTCATTGTTAGTCTTACTCCTGGTATGTTACAAATAAAGAGTGTTCATTGTTAGTCTTACTCCTGGTATGTTACAAATAAAGAACGCTCATTGATAGTCTATTCCTGGTATGTTACAAATAAAAAGCGTTCATTGTTAGTCTTATTCATGGTATGTTACAAATAAATAACGCTCATTGTTAGTCTATTCCTGGTATGTTACAAATAAAGAGCGTTCATTGTTAGTCTTATTCCTTGTATGTTACAAATAAAGAACACTCATTGTTAGTCTATTCCTGGTATGCTACAAATAAAGAACGCTCATTGTTAGTCTATTCCTGGTGTGTTACAAATAAAGAGCGTTCATTGTTAGTCTATACCTGGTATGATACAAATAAAGAGCGTTCATTGTTAGTCTACTCATTGTATATTACCAATAAAGAGCGTTCCTTGTTAGAAAATTCATGGTATGTTACAAATAAAGAACGCTCATTGTTCGCCTATTCCTGGTATGTTACAAATAAAGAGCGTTCATCGTTATTCTATTCCTGGTATGTTACAAATAAAGAACGCTCATTGTTAGTCTATTCCTGGTATGTTACAAATAAAGAACGCTCATTGTTCGTCTATTCCTGGTATGTTACAAATAAAGAGCGTTCATCGTTAGTCTATTCCTGGTATGTTACAAATAAAGAACGCTCATTGTTTGTCTATTCCTGGTATGTTACAAATAAAGAACACTCATTGTTAGTCTATTCCTGGTATGTTACAAATAAAGAGCGTTCATTGCTAGTCTATTCCAGGTATGTTACAAATAAAGAACGTTTATTGCTAATCTTATTCCTGGTATGTTACAAATAAAGAACGCTCATTTTTAGTTTTATTCCTGGTATGTTACAAATAAAGAGCGTTCATTGTTAGTCTATTCCTGGTATGTTACAAATAAAGAGCGTTTATTGTTTGTCTATTCCTGGTATGTAACCAACAAAGAACGTCCATTGTTAGTCTTATTCCTGGTATGTTACACATAAAGAGCGTTCATTGTTAGTATATTCATTGTTTGTTACCAATAAAGACCGTTCATTGTTAGTCTTATTCCTGGTATGTTACAAATAAATAACGCTCATTGTTAGTCTATTCCCGGTGTGTTACAAATAAAGAGCGTTCATTGTTAGTCTATACCTGGTATGATACAAATAAAGAGCGTTCATTGTTAGTCTACTCATTGTATATTACCAATAAAGAGCGTTCCTTGTTTGAAAATTCATGGTATCTTACAAATAAAGAACGCTCATTGTTAGTCTATTCCTGGTATGTTACAAATAAAGAACGCTCATTGTTAGTCTATTCCTGGTATGTTACAAATAAAGAACGCTCATTGTTCGTCTATTCATGGTATGTTACAAATAAAGAGCGTTCATCGTTAGTCTATTCCTGGTATGTTACAAATAAAGAACGCTCATTGTTAGTCTATTCCTGGTATGTTACAAATAAAGAGCGTTCATCGTTAGTCTATTCCTGGTATGTTACAAATAAAGAACGCTCATTGATTGTCTATTCCTGGTATGTTACAAATAAAGAACACTCATTGTTAGTCTATTCCTGGTATGTTATAAATAAAGAGCGTTCATTGTTAGTCTATTCATGATATATTACACATAAAGAACGCTCATTGTTAGTCTTACTCCTGGTATGTTACAAATAAAGAACGCTCATTGTTAGTCTTACTCCTGGTATGTTACAAATAAAGAGCGTTCATTGTTAGTCTTACTCCTGGTATGTTACAAATAAAGAGAGTTCATTGTTAGTCTATTCCTGGTATGTTACAAATAAAGAACCCTCATTGTTAGTCTATTCCTGGATTGTAACCAACAAAGAATGTCCATTGTTAGTCTTATTCATGGTATGTTACAAATAAAGAACGCTCATTGTTAGTCTATTCCTGGTATGTTACAAATAAAGAGCGTTCATCGTTAGTCTATTCCTGGTATGTTACAAATAAAGAACGCTCATTGTTAGTCTATTCCTGGTATGTTACAAATAAAGAGCGTTCATCGTTAGTCTATTCCTGGTATGTTACAAATAAAGAACGCTCATTGTTAGTCTATTCCTGGTATGTTACAAATAAAGAGTGTTCATTGTTAGTCTTACTCCTGGTATGTTACAAATAAAGAACGCTCATTGATAGTCTATTCCTGGTATGTTACAAATAAAAAGCGTTCATTGTTAGTCTTATTCATGGTATGTTACAAATAAATAACGCTCATTGTTAGTCTATTCCTGGTATGTTACAAATAAAGAGCGTTCATTGTTAGTCTTATTCCTTGTATGTTACAAATAAAGAACACTCATTGTTAGTCTATTCCTGGTATGCTACAAATAAAGAACGCTCATTGTTAGTCTATTCCTGGTGTGTTACAAATAAAGAGCGTTCATTGTTAGTCTATACCTGGTATGATACAAATAAAGAGCGTTCATTGTTAGTCTACTCATTGTATATTACCAATAAAGAGCGTTCCTTGTTAGAAAATTCATGGTATGTTACAAATAAAGAACGCTCATTGTTCGCCTATTCCTGGTATGTTACAAATAAAGAGCGTTCATCGTTATTCTATTCCTGGTATGTTACAAATAAAGAACGCTCATTGTTAGTCTATTCCTGGTATGTTACAAATAAAGAACGCTCATTGTTCGTCTATTCCTGGTATGTTACAAATAAAGAGCGTTCATCGTTAGTCTATTCCTGGTATGTTACAAATAAAGAACGCTCATTGTTTGTCTATTCCTGGTATGTTACAAATAAAGAACACTCATTGTTAGTCTATTCCTGGTATGTTACAAATAAAGAGCGTTCATTGCTAGTCTATTCCAGGTATGTTACAAATAAAGAACGTTTATTGCTAATCTTATTCCTGGTATGTTACAAATAAAGAACGCTCATTTTTAGTTTTATTCCTGGTATGTTACAAATAAAGAGCGTTCATTGTTAGTCTATTCCTGGTATGTTACAAATAAAGAGCGTTTATTGTTTGTCTATTCCTGGTATGTTACAAATAAAGAGCGTTCATTGTTAGTCTATTCCTGGTATGTTACAAATAAAGAGCGTTTATTGTTTGTCTATTCCTGGTATGTTACAAATAAAGAGTGTTCATTGTTAGTCTTACTCCTGGTATGTTACAAATAAATAACGCTCATTGTTAGTCTATTCCTGGTATGTTACAAATAAAGAGCGTTCATTGTTAGTCTTATTCCTTGTATGTTACAAATAAAGAACACTCATTGTTAGTCTATTCCTGGTATGCTACAAATAAAGAACGCTCATTGCTAGTCTATTCCTGGTGTGTTACAAATAAAGAGCGTTCATTGTTAGTCTATACCTGGTATGATACAAATAAAGAGCGTTCATTGTTAGTCTACTCATTGTATATTACCAATAAAGAGCGTTCCTTGTTAGAAAATTCATGGTATGTTACAAATAAAGAACGCTCATTGTTCGCCTATTCCTGGTATGTTACAAATAAAGAGCGTTCATCGTTATTCTATTCCTGGTATGTTACAAATAAAGAACGCTCATTGTTAGTCTATTCCTGGTGTGTTACAAATAAAGAGCGTTCATTGTTAGTCTATACCTGGTATGATACAAATAAAGAGCGTTCATTGTTAGTCTACTCATTGTATATTACCAATAAAGAGCGTTCCTTGTTAGAAAATTCATGGTATGTTACAAATAAAGAACGCTCATTGTTCGCCTATTCCTGGTATGTTACAAATAAAGAGCGTTCATCGTTATTCTATTCCTGGTATGTTACAAATAAAGAACGCTCATTGTTTGTCTATTCCTGGTATGTTACAAATAAAGAACACTCATTGTTAGTCTATTCCTGGTATGTTACAAATAAAGAGCGTTCATTGCTAGTCTATTCCAGGTATGTTACAAATAAAGAACGTTTATTGCTAATCTTATTCCTGGTATGTTACAAATAAAGAACGCTCATTTTTAGTTTTATTCCTGGTATGTTACAAATAAAGAGCGTTCATTGTTAGTCTATTCCTGGTATGTTACAAATAAAGAGCGTTTATTGTTTGTCTATTCCTGGTATGTTACAAATAAAAAGCGTTCATTGTTAGTCTTATTCATGGTATGTTACAAATAAATAACGCTCATTGTTAGTCTATTCCTGGTATGTTACAAATAAAGAGCGTTCATTGTTAGTCTTATTCCTTGTATGTTACAAATAAAGAACACTCATTGTTAGTCTATTCCTGGTATGCTACAAATAAAGAACGCTCATTGTTAGTCTATTCCTGGTGTGTTACAAATAAAGAGCGTTCATTGTTAGTCTATACCTGGTATGATACAAATAAAGAGCGTTCATTGTTAGTCTACTCATTGTATATTACCAATAAAGTGCGTTCCTTGTTAGAAAATTCATGGTATGTTACAAATAAAGAACGCTCATTGTTCGCCTATTCCTGGTATGTTACAAATAAAGAGCGTTCATCGTTATTCTATTCCTGGTATGTTACAAATAAAGAACGCTCATTGTTAGTCTATTCCTGGTATGTTACAAATAAAGAACGCTCATTGTTCGTCTATTCCTGGTATGTTACAAATAAAGAGCGTTCATCGTTAGTCTATTCCTGGTATGTTACAAATAAAGAACGCTCATTGTTTGTCTATTCCTGGTATGTTACAAATAAAGAACACTCATTGTTAGTCTATTCCTGGTATGTTACAAATAAAGAGCGTTCATTGCTAGTCTATTCCAGGTATGTTACAAATAAAGAACGTTTATTGCTAATCTTATTCCTGGTATGTTACAAATAAAGAACGCTCATTTTTAGTTTTATTCCTGGTATGTTACAAATAAAGAGCGTTCATTGTTAGTCTATTCCTGGTATGTTACAAATAAAGAGCGTTTATTGTTTGTCTATTCCTGGTATGTAACCAACAAAGAACGTCCATTGTTAGTCTTATTCCTGGTATGTTACACATAAAGAGCGTTCATTGTTAGTATATTCATTGTTTGTTACCAATAAAGACCGTTCATTGTTAGTCTTATTCCTGGTATGTTACAAATAAATAACGCTCATTGTTAGTCTATTCCCGGTGTGTTACAAATAAAGAGCGTTCATTGTTAGTCTATACCTGGTATGATACAAATAAAGAGCGTTCATTGTTAGTCTACTCATTGTATATTACCAATAAAGAGCGTTCCTTGTTTGAAAATTCATGGTATCTTACAAATAAAGAACGCTCATTGTTAGTCTATTCCTGGTATGTTACAAATAAAGAACGCTCATTGTTAGTCTATTCCTGGTATGTTACAAATAAAGAACGCTCATTGTTCGTCTATTCATGGTATGTTACAAATAAAGAGCGTTCATCGTTAGTCTATTCCTGGTATGTTACAAATAAAGAACGCTCATTGTTAGTCTATTCCTGGTATGTTACAAATAAAGAGCGTTCATCGTTAGTCTATTCCTGGTATGTTACAAATAAAGAACGCTCATTGATTGTCTATTCCTGGTATGTTACAAATAAAGAACACTCATTGTTAGTCTATTCCTGGTATGTTATAAATAAAGAGCGTTCATTGTTAGTCTATTCATGATATATTACACATAAAGAACGCTCATTGTTAGTCTTACTCCTGGTATGTTACAAATAAAGAACGCTCATTGTTAGTCTTACTCCTGGTATGTTACAAATAAAGAGCGTTCATTGTTAGTCTTACTCCTGGTATGTTACAAATAAAGAGAGTTCATTGTTAGTCTATTCCTGGTATGTTACAAATAAAGAACCCTCATTGTTAGTCTATTCCTGGATTGTAACCAACAAAGAATGTCCATTGTTAGTCTTATTCATGGTATGTTACAAATAAAGAACGCTCATTGTTAGTCTATTCCTGGTATGTTACAAATAAAGAGCGTTCATCGTTAGTCTATTCCTGGTATGTTACAAATAAAGAACGCTCATTGTTAGTCTATTCCTGGTATGTTACAAATAAAGAGCGTTCATCGTTAGTCTATTCCTGGTATGTTACAAATAAAGAACGCTCATTGTTTGTCTATTCCTGGTATGTTACAAATAAAGAACGCTCACCGTTAGTCTATTCCTGGTATGTTATAAATAAAGAGCGTTTATTGTTAGTCTATTCCTCGTTTGTTATAAATAAAGAGCTTTCATTGTTAGTCTATTCCTGATATATTACACATAAAGAACGCTCATTGTTAGTATTACTCCTGGTATGTTACAAATAAAGAGCGTTCATTGTTAGTCTTACTCCTGGTATGTTTCAAATAAAGAATGTTCATTGTTAGTCTATTCCTGGTATGTTACACACAAAGAGTGTTCATTGTCAGTCTACTCATTGTATATTACCAATAAAGAGCGTCCCTTGTTAGTATATTCATGGTATGTTACAAATAAAGATCGTTCATTGTTAGTCTTATTCCTGGTATGTTACAAATAAAGAGCGTTCATTGTTAGTCTTACACATTGTATGTTACAAATAAAGAGCGTTCACTGTTAGTCACCTCCTGACAAATAACCAATACTGAGCGTTCATTGTTAGTCTATTCCTGGTATGTTACCAATAAAGATCATTCATTGTTAGTCTTATTCCTGTGATGTTACAAATAAAGAGCGTTAATTGTTAGTCTATTCTTGGTATGTTACAAATAAAGAGCGTTCATTGTTAGTCTTACTCCTGGTATGTTACAAATAAAGAACGCTCATTGTTAGTCTATTCCTGGTATGTTATAAATAAAGAGCGTTCCTTGTTAGTATATTCATGGTATGTTACAAATAAAGATCGTGCATTGTTAGTCTTATTCCTGGTATGTTACACATAAAGAGCGTTCAGTGTTAGTCTACTCATTGTATATTACCAATAAAGAGCGTTCCTTGTTAGAAAATTCATGGTATGTTACAAATAAAGATCGTTCATTGTTAGTCTTATTCCTGGTATGTTACAAATAAAGAACGCTCATTGTTAGTCTATTTCTGGTATGTTACAAATAAAGAGCGTTAATTGTTAGTCTATTCCTGGTATGTAACCAACAAGGAACGTCCATTGTCAGTCTTACTCCTGGTATGTTACAAATAAAGAACGCTCATTGTTATATAGTCTATTCCTGGTATGTTACAAATAAAGAGCGTTCATTGTTAGTCTTACTCCTGGTATGTTACAAATATAGAACGCTCATTGTTAGTCTATTCCAGGTATGTTACAAATAAAGAACGTTTATTGCTAATCTTATTCCTGGTATGTTACAAATAAAGAACGCTCATTGTTAGTTTTTTTTCTGGTATGTTACAAATAAAGAGCGTTCTCGTTAGTCTATTCCAGGTATGTTACAAATAAAGAACGCTCATTGTTTGTCTATTCCTGGTATGTTACAAATAAAGAACACTCATTGTTAGTCTATTCCAGGTATGTTATAAATAAAGAGCGTTCATTGTTAGTCTATTCCTGATATATTACACATAAAGAACGCTCATTGTTAGTCTTACTCCTGGTATGTTACAAATAAATAACGCTCATTGTTAGTCTTTCTCCTGGTATGTTACAAATCAAGAACGTTCATTGTTAGTCTTACTCCTGGTATGTGACAAATAAAGAGAGTTCATTGTTAGTCTATTCCTGGTATGTTACAAATAAAGAACGCTCATTGTTCGTCTATTCCTGGTATGTTACAAATAAAGAGCGTTCATCGTTAGTCTATTCCTGGTATGTTACAAATAAAGAACGCTCATTGTTAGTCTATTCCTGGCATGTTACACATAAAGAGCGTTCTCGTTAGTCTATTCCAGGTATGTTACAAATAAAGAACGCTCATTGTTTGTCTATTCCTGGTATGTTACAAATAAAGAACACTCATTGTTAGTCTATTCCTGGTATGTTATAAATACAGAGCGTTCATTGTTGGTCTATTCCTGATATATTACACATACAGAACGCTCATTGTTAGTCTTACTCCTGGTATGTTACAAATACAGAACGCTCATTGTTAGTCTTACTCCTGGTATGTTACAAATCAAGAACGTTCATTGTTAGTCTTACTCCTGGTATGTGACAAATAAAGAGAGTTCATTGTTAGTCTATTCCTGGTATGTTACAAATAAAGAACGCTCATTGTTAGTCTATTCCTGGATTGTAACCAACAAAGAACGTCTATTGTTAGTCTTATTCATGGTATGTTACAAATAAAGAACGCTCATTGTTAGTCTATTACTGGTATGTTACAAATAAAGAGCGTTCATCGTTAGTCTATAGCTGGTATGTTAAAAATAAAGAACGCTCATTGTTAGTCTATTCCTGGTATGTTACAAATAAAGAGCGATCATTGCTAGTCTATTCCAGGTATGTTACAAATAAAGAACGTTTATTGCTAATCTTATTCCTGGTATGTTACAAATAAAGAACGCTCATTTTTAGTTTTATTCCTGGTATGTTACAAATAAAGAGCGTTCATTGTTAGTCTATTCCTGGTATGTTACAAATAAAGAGCGTTTATTGTTTGTCTATTCCTGGTATGTAACCAACAAAGAACGTCCATTGTTAGTCTTATTCCTGGTATGTTACACATAAAGAGCGTTCATTGTTAGTATATTCATTGTTTGTTACCAATAAAGACCGTTCATTGTTAGTCTTATTCCTGGTATGTTACAAATAAATAACGCTCATTGTTAGTCTATTCCCGGTGTGTTACAAACAAAGAGCGTTCATTGTTAGTCTATACCTGGTATGATACAAATAAAGAGCGTTCATTGTTAGTCTACTCATTGTATATTACCAATAAAGAGCGTTCCTTGTTTGAAAATTCATGGTATGTTACAAATAAAGAACGCTCATTGTTAGTCTCTTCCTGGTATGTTACAAATAAAGAACGCTCATTGTTAGTCTATTCCTGGTATGTTACAAATAAAGAACGCTCATTGTTCGTCTATTCATGGTATGTTACAAATAAAGTGCGTTCATCGTTAGTCTATTCCTGGTATGTTACAAATAAAGAACGCTCATTGTTAGTCTATTCCTGGTATGTTACAAATAAAGAGCGTTCATCGTTAGTCTATTCCTGGTATGTTACAAATAAAGAACGCTCATTGATTGTCTATTCCTGGTATGTTACAAATAAAGAACACTCATTGTTAGTCTATTCCTGGTATGTTATAAATAAAGAGCGTTCATTGTTAGTCTATTCATGATATATTACACATAAAGAACGCTCATTGTTAGTCTTACTCCTGGTATGTTACAAATAAAGAACGCTCATTGTTAGTCTTACTCCTGGTATGTTACAAATAAAGAGCGTTCATTGTTAGTCTTACTCCTGGTATGTTACAAATAAAGAGAGTTCATTGTTAGTCTATTCCTGGTATGTTACAAATAAAGAACCCTCATTGTTAGTCTATTCCTGGATTGTAACCAACAAAGAACGTCCATTGTTAGTCTTATTCATGGTATGTTACAAATAAAGAACGCTCATTGTTAGTCTATTCCTGGTATGTTACAAATAAAGAGCGTTCATCGTTAGTCTATTCCTGGTATGTTACAAATAAAGAACGCTCATTGTTAGTCTATTCCTGGTATGTTACAAATAAAGAGCGTTCATCGTTAGTCTATTCCTGGTATGTTACAAATAAAGAACGCTCATTGTTTGTCTATTCCTGGTATGTTACAAATAAAGAACGCTCACCGTTAGTCTATTCCTGGTATGTTATAAATAAAGAGCGTTTATTGTTATTCTATTCCTCGTTTGTTATAAATAAAGAGCTTTCATTGTTAGTCTATTCCTGATATATTACACATAAAGAACGCTCATTGTTAGTATTACTCCTGGTATGTTACAAATAAAGAGCGTTCATTGTTAGTCTTACTCCTGGTATGTTTCAAATAAAGAATGTTCATTGTTAGTCTATTCCTGGTATGTTACACACAAAGAGCGTTCATTGTCAGTCTACTCATTGTATATTACCAATAAAGAGCGTCCCTTGTTAGTATATTCATGGTATGTTACAAATAAAGATCGTTCATTGTTAGTCTTATTCCTGGTATGTTACAAATAAAGAGCGTTCATTGTTAGTCTTACACATTGTATGTTACAAATAAAGAGCGTTCACTGTTAGTCACCTCCTGACAAATAACCAATACTGAGCGTTCATTGTTAGTCTATTCCTGGTATGTTACCAATAAAGATCATTCATTGTTAGTCTTATTCCTGTGATGTTACAAATAAAGAGCGTTAATTGTTAGTCTATTCCAGGTATGTTACAAATAAAGAACGTTTATTGCTAATCTTATTCCTGGTATGTTACAAATAAAGAACGCTCATTTTTAGTTTTATTCCTGGTATGTTACAAATAAAGAGCGTTCATTGTTAGTCTATTCCTGGTATGTTACAAATAAAGAGCGTTTATTGTTTGTCTATTCCTCGTATGTAACCAACAAAGAACGTCCATTGTTAGTCTTATTCCTGGTATGTTACACATAAAGAGCGTTCATTGTTAGTATATTCATTGTTTGTTACCAATAAAGACCGTTCATTGTTAGTCTTATTCCTGGTATGTTACAAATAAATAACGCTCATTGTTAGTCTATTCCCGGTGTGTTACAAATAAAGAGCGTTCATTGTTAGTCTATACCTGGTATGATACAAATAAAGAGCGTTCATTGTTAGTCTACTCATTGTATATTACCAATAAAGAGCGTTCCTTGTTTGAAAATTCATGGTATCTTACAAATAAAGAACGCTCATTGTTAGTCTATTCCTGGTATGTTACAAATAAAGAACGCTCATTGTTAGTCTATTCCTGGTATGTTACAAATAAAGAACGCTCATTGTTCGTCTATTCATGGTATGTTACAAATAAAGAGCGTTCATCGTTAGTCTATTCCTGGTATGTTACAAATAAAGAACGCTCATTGTTAGTCTATTCCTGGTATGTTACAAATAAAGAGCGTTCATCGTTAGTCTATTCCTGGTATGTTACAAATAAAGAACGCTCATTGATTGTCTATCCCTGGTATGTTACAAATAAAGAACACTCATTGTTAGTCTATTCCTGGTATGTTATAAATAAAGAGCGTTCATTGTTAGTCTATTCATGATATATTACACATAAAGAACGCTCATTGTTAGTCTTACTCCTGGTATGTTACAAATAAAGAACGCTCATTGTTAGTCTTACTCCTGGTATGTTACAAATAAAGAGCGTTCATTGTTAGTCTTACTCCTGGTATGTTACAAATAAAGAGAGTTCATTGTTAGTCTATTCCTGGTATGTTACAAATAAAGAACCCTCATTGTTAGTCTATTCCTGGATTGTAACCAACAAAGAACGTCCATTGTTAGTCTTATTCATGGTATGTTACAAATAAAGAACGCTCATTGTTAGTCTATTCCTGGTATGTTACAAATAAAGAGCGTTCATCGTTAGTCTATTCCTGGTATGTTACAAATAAAGAACGCTCATTGTTAGTCTATTCCTGGTATGTTACAAATAAAGAGCGTTCATCGTTAGTCTATTCCTGGTATGTTACAAATAAAGAACGCTCATTGTTTGTCTATTCCTGGTATGTTACAAATAAAGAACGCTCACCGTTAGTCTATTCCTGGTATGTTATAAATAAAGAGCGTTTATTGTTAGTCTATTCCTCGTTTGTTATAAATAAAGAGCTTTCATTGTTAGTCTATTCCTGATATATTACACATAAAGAACGCTCATTGTTAGTATTACTCCTGGTATGTTACAAATAAAGAGCGTTCATTGTTAGTCTTACTCCTGGTATGTTTCAAATAAAGAATGTTCATTGTTAGTCTATTCCTGGTATGTTACACACAAAGAGCGTTCATTGTCAGTCTACTCATTGTATATTACCAATAAAGAGCGTCCCTTGTTAGTATATTCATGGTATGTTACAAATAAAGATCGTTCATTGTTAGTCTTATTCCTGGTATGTTACAAATAAAGAGCGTTCATTGTTAGTCTTACACATTGTATGTTACAAATAAAGAGCGTTCACTGTTAGTCACCTCCTGACAAATAACCAATACTGAGCGTTCATTGTTAGTCTATTCCTGGTATGTTACCAATAAAGATCATTCATTGTTAGTCTTATTCCTGTGATGTTACAAATAAAGAGCGTTAATTGTTAGTCTATTCTTGGTATGTTACAAATAAAGAGCGTTCATTGTTAGTCTTACTCCTGGTATGTTACAAATAAAGAACGCTCATTGTTAGTCTATTCCTGGTATGTTATAAATAAAGAGCGTTCCTTGTTAGTATATTCATGGTATGTTACAAATAAAGATCGTGCATTGTTAGTCTTATTCCTGGTATGTTACACATAAAGAGCGTTCAGTGTTAGTCTACTCATTGTATATTACCAATAAAGAGCGTTCCTTGTTAGAAAATTCATGGTATGTTACAAATAAAGATCGTTCATTGTTAGTCTTATTCCTGGTATGTTACAAATAAAGAACGCTCATTGTTAGTCTATTCCTGGTATGTTACAAATAAAGAGCGTTAATTGTTAGTCTATTCCTGGTATGTAACCAACAAGGAACGTCCATTGTCAGTCTTACTCCTGGTATGTTACAAATAAAGAACGCTCATTGTTATATAGTCTATTCCTGGTATGTTACAAATAAAGAGCGTTCAGTGTTAGTCTTACTCCTGGTATGTTACAAATAAAGAACGCTCATTGTTAGTCTATTCCAGGTATGTTACAAATAAAGAACGTTTATTGCTAATCTTATTCCTGGTATGTTACAAATAAAGAACGCTCATTGTTAGTTTTTTTTCTGGTATGTTACAAATAAAGAGCGTTCTCGTTAGTCTATTCCAGGTATGTTACAAATAAAGAACGCTCATTGTTTGTCTATTCCTGGTATGTTACAAATAAAGAACACTCATTGTTAGTCTATTCCAGGTATGTTATAAATAAAGAGCGTTCATTGTTAGTCTATTCCTGATATATTACACATAAAGAACGCTCATTGTTAGTCTTACTCCTGGTATGTTACAAATAAATAACGCTCATTGTTAGTCTTTCTCCTGGTATGTTACAAATCAAGAACGTTCATTGTTAGTCTTACTCCTGGTATGTGACAAATAAAGAGAGTTCATTGTTAGTCTATTCCTGGTATGTTACAAATAAAGAACGCTCATTGTTCGTCTATTCCTGGTATGTTACAAATAAAGAGCGTTCATCGTTAGTCTATTCCTGGTATGTTACAAATAAAGAACGCTCATTGTTAGTCTATTCCTGGCATGTTACACATAAAGAGCGTTCTCGTTAGTCTATTCCAGGTATGTTACAAATAAAGAACGCTCATTGTTCGTATATTCCTGGTATGTTACAAATAAAGAGCGTTCATCGTTAGTCTATTCCTGGTATGTTACAAATAAAGAACGCTCATTGTTTGTCTATTCCTGGTATGTTACAAATAAAGAACCCTCATTGTTAGTCTATTCCTGGTATGTTATAAATAAAGAGCGTTTATTGTTAGTCTATTCCTCGTTTGTTATAAATAAAGAGCTTTCATTGTTAGTCTATTCCTGATATATTACACATAAAGAACGCTCATTGTTAGTATTACTCCTGGTATGTTACAAATAAAGAGCGTTCATTGTTAGTCTTACTCCTGGTATGTTTCAAATAAAGAATGTTCATTGTTAGTCTATTCCTGGTATGTTACACACAAAGAGCGTTCATTGTCAGTCTACTCATTGTATATTACCAATAAAGAGCGTCCCTTGTTAGTATATTCATGGTATGTTACAAATAAAGATCGTTCATTGTTAGTCTTATTCCTGGTATGTTACAAATAAAGAGCGTTCATTGTTAGTCTTACACATTGTATGTTACAAATAAAGAGCGTTCACTGTTAGTCACCTCCTGACAAATAACCAATACTGAGCGTTCATTGTTAGTCTATTCCTGGTATGTTACCAATAAAGATCATTCATTGTTAGTCTTATTCCTGTGATGTTACAAATAAAGAGCGTTAATTGTTAGTCTATTCCAGGTATGTTACAAATAAAGAACGTTTATTGCTAATCTTATTCCTGGTATGTTACAAATAAAGAACGCTCATTTTTAGTTTTATTCCTGGTATGTTACAAATAAAGAGCGTTCATTGTTAGTCTATTCCTGGTATGTTACAAATAAAGAGCGTTTATTGTTTGTCTATTCCTGGTATGTAACCAACAAAGAACGTCCATTGTTAGTCTTATTCCTGGTATGTTACACATAAAGAGCGTTCATTGTTAGTATATTCATTGTTTGTTACCAATAAAGACCGTTCATTGTTAGTCTTATTCCTGGTATGTTACAAATAAATAACGCTCATTGTTAGTCTATTCCCGGTGTGTTACAAATAAAGAGCGTTCATTGTTAGTCTATACCTGGTATGATACAAATAAAGAGCGTTCATTGTTAGTCTACTCATTGTATATTACCAATAAAGAGCGTTCCTTGTTTGAAAATTCATGGTATCTTACAAATAAAGAACGCTCATTGTTAGTCTATTCCTGGTATGTTACAAATAAAGAACGCTCATTGTTAGTCTATTCCTGGTATGTTACAAATAAAGATCGCTCATTGTTCGTCTATTCATGGTATGTTACAAATAAAGAGCGTTCATCGTTAGTCTATTCCTGGTATGTTACAAATAAAGAACGCTCATTGTTAGTCTATTCCTGGTATGTTACAAATAAAGAGCGTTCATCGTTAGTCTATTCCTGGTATGTTACAAATAAAGAACGCTCATTGATTGTCTATTCCTGGTATGTTACAAATAAAGAACACTCATTGTTAGTCTATTCCTGGTATGTTATAAATAAAGAGCGTTCATTGTTAGTCTATTCATGATATATTACACATAAAGAACGCTCATTGTTAGTCTTACTCCTGGTATGTTACAAATAAAGAACGCTCATTGTTAGTCTTACTCCTGGTATGTTACAAATAAAGAGCGTTCATTGTTAGTCTTACTCCTGGTATGTTACAAATAAAGAGAGTTCATTGTTAGTCTATTCCTGGTATGTTACAAATAAAGAACCCTCATTGTTAGTCTATTCCTGGATTGTAACCAACAAAGAACGTCCATTGTTAGTCTTATTCATGGTATGTTACAAATAAAGAACGCTCATTGTTAGTCTATTCCTGGTATGTTACAAATAAAGAGCGTTCATCGTTAGTCTATTCCTGGTATGTTACAAATAAAGAACGCTCATTGTTAGTCTATTCCTGGTATGTTACAAATAAAGAGCGTTCATCGTTAGTCTATTCCTGGTATGTTACAAATAAAGAACGCTCATTGTTTTTTCTATTCCTGGTATGTTACAAATAAAGAACGCTATCGTTACAAATAAAGAGCGTTCATCGTTAGTCTATTCCTGGTATGTTACAAATAAAGAACGCTCATTGTTTTTTCTATTCCTGGTATGTTACAAATAAAGAACGCTCACCGTTAGTCTATTCCTGGTATGTTATAAATAAAGAGCGTTTATTGTTAGTCTATTCTTCGTTTGTTATAAATAAAGAGCTTTCATTGTTAGTCTATTCCTGATATATTACACATAAAGAACGCTCATTGTTAGTATTACTCCTGGTATGTTACAAATAAAGAGCGTTCATTGTTAGTCTTACTCCTGGTATGTTTCAAATAAAGAATGTTCATTGTTAGTCTATTCCTGGTATGTTACACACAAAGAGCGTTCATTGTCAGTCTACTCATTGTATATTACAAATAAAGAGCGTCCCTTGTTAGTATATGCATGGTATGTTACAAATAAAGATCGTTCATTGTTAGTCTTATTCCTGGTATGTTACAAATAAAGAGCGTTCATTGTTAGTCTTACACATTGTATGTTACAAATAAAGAGCGTTCACTGTTAGTCACCTCCTGACAAATAACCAATACTGAGCGTTCATTGTTAGTCTATTCCTGGTATGTTACCAATAAAGATCATTCATTGTTAGTCTTATTCCTGTGATGTTACAAATAAAGAGCGTTAATTATTAGTCTATTCTTGGTATGTTACAAATAAAGAGCGTTCATTGTTAGTCTTACTCCTGGTATGTTACAAATAAAGAACGCTCATTGTTAGTCTATTCCTGGTATGTTATAAATAAAGAGCGTTCCTTGTTAGTATATTCATGGTATGTTACAAATAAAGATCGTGCATTGTTAGTCTTATTCCTGGTATGTTACACATAAAGAGCGTTCAGTGTTAGTCTACTCATTGTATATTACCAATAAAGAGCGTTCCTTGTTAGAAAATTCATGGTATGTTACAAATAAAGATCGTTCATTGTTAGTCTTATTCCTGGTATGTTACAAATAAAGAACGCTCATTGTTAGTCTATTCCTGGTATGTTACAAATAAAGAGCGTTAATTGTTAGTCTATTCCTGGTATGTAACCAACAAGGAACGTCCATTGTCAGTCTTACTCCTGGTATGTTACAAATAAAGAACGCTCATTGTTATATAGTCTATTCCTGGTATGTTACAAATAAAGAGCGTTCATTGTTAGTCTTACTCCTGGTATGTTACAAATAAAGAACGCTCATTGTTAGTCTATTCCAGGTATGTTACAAATAAAGAACGTTTATTGCTAATCTTATTCCTGGTATGTTACAAATAAAGAACGCTCATTGTTAGTTTTTTTCTGGTATGTTACAAATAAAGAGCGTTCTCGTTAGTCTATTCCAGGTATGTTACAAATAAAGAACGCTCATTGTTTGTCTATTCCTGGTATGTTACAAATAAAGAACACTCATTGTTAGTCTATTCCAGGTATGTTATAAATAAAGAGCGTTCATTGTTAGTCTATTCCTGATATATTACACATAAAGAACGCTCATTGTTAGTCTTACTCCTGGTATGTTACAAATAAATAACGCTCATTGTTAGTCTTTCTCCTGGTATGTTACAAATCAAGAACGTTCATTGTTAGTCTGACTCCTGGTATGTGACAAATAAAGAGAGTTCATTGTTAGTCTATTCCTGGTATGTTACAAATAAAGAACGCTCATTGTTCGTCTATTCCTGGTATGTTACAAATAAAGAGCGTTCATCGTTAGTCTATTCCTGGTATGTTACAAATAAAGAACGCTCATTGTTAGTCTATTCCTGGCATGTTACACATAAAGAGCGTTCTCGTTAGTCTATTCCAGGTATGTTACAAATAAAGAACGCTCATTGTTCGTATATTCCTGGTATGTTACAAATAAAGAACACTCATTGTTAGTCTATTCCTGGTATGTTATAAATACAGAGCGTTCATTGTTAGTCTATTCCTGATATATTACACATACAGAACGCTCGTTGTTAGTCTTACTCCTGGTATGTTACAAATACAGAACGCTCATTGTTAGTCTTACTCCTGGTATGTTACAAATCAAGAACGTTCATTGTTAGTCTTACTCCTGGTATGTGACAAATAAAGAGAGTTCATTGTTAGTCTATTCCTGGTATGTTACAAATAAAGAACGCTCATTGTTAGTCTATTCCTGGATTGTAACCAACAAAGAACGTCTATTGTTAGTCTTATTCATGGTATGTTACAAATAAAGAACGCTCATTGTTAGTCTATTACTGGTATGTTACAAATAAAGAGCGTTCATCGGTAGTCTATAGCTGGTATGTTAAAAATAAAGAACGCTCATTGTTAGTCTATTCCTGGTATGTTACAAATAAAGAGCGATCATTGCTAGTCTATTCCAGGTATGTTACAAATAAAGAACGTTTATTGCTAATCTTATTCCTGGTATGTTACAAATAAAGAACGCTCATTTTTAGTTTTATTCCTGGTATGTTACAAATAAAGAGCGTTCATTGTTAGTCTATTCCTGGTATGTTACAAATAAAGAGCGTTTATTGTTTGTCTATTCCTGGTATGTAACCAACAAAGAACGTCCATTGTTAGTCTTATTCCTGGTATGTTACACATAAAGAGCGTTCATTGTTAGTATATTCATTGTTTGTTACCAATAAAGACCGTTCATTGTTAGTCTTATTCCTGGTATGTTACAAATAAATAACGCTCATTGTTAGTCTATTCCCGGTGTGTTACAAACAAAGAGCGTTCATTGTTAGTCTATACCTGGTATGATACAAATAAAGAGCGTTCATTGTTAGTCTACTCATTGTATATTACCAATAAAGAGCGTTCCTTGTTTGAAAATTCATGGTATGTTACAAATAAAGAACGCTCATTGTTAGTCTATTCCTGGTATGTTACAAATAAAGAACGCTCATTGTTAGTCTATTCCTGGTATGTTACAAATAAATAACGCTCATTGTTCGTCAATTCATGGTATGTTACAAATAAAGAGCGTTCATCGTTAGTCTATTCCTGGTATATTACAAATAAAGAACGCTCATTGTTAGTCTATTCCTGGTATGTTACAAATAAAGAGCGTTCATCGTTAGTCTATTCCTGGTATGTTACAAATAAAGAACGCTCATTGATTGTCTATTCCTGGTATGTTACAAATAAAGAACACTCATTGTTAGTCTATTCCTGGTATGTTATAAATAAAGAGCGTTCATTGTTAGTCTATTCATGATATATTACACATAAAGAACGCTCATTGTTAGTCTTACTCCTGGTATGTTACAAATAAAGAACGCTCATTGTTAGTCTTACTCCTGGTATGTTACAAATAAAGAGCGTTCATTGTTAGTCTTACTCCTGGTATGTTACAAATAAAGAGAGTTCATTGTTAGTCTATTCCTGGTATGTTACAAATAAAGAACCCTCATTGTTAGTCTATTCCTGGATTGTAACCAACAAAGAACGTCCATTGTTAGTCTTATTCATGGTATGTTACAAATAAAGAACGCTCATTGTTAGTCTATTCCTGGTATGTTACAAATAAAGAGCGTTCATCGTTAGTCTATTCCTGGTATGTTACAAATAAAGAACGCTCATTGTTAGTCTATTCCTGGTATGTTACAAATAAAGAGCGTTCATCGTTTGTCTATTCCTGGTATGTTACAAATAAAGAACGCTCATTGTTTGTCTATTCCTGGTATGTTACAAATAAAGAACGCTCACCGTTAGTCTATTCCTGGTATGTTATAAATAAAGAGCGTTTATTGTTAGTCTATTCCTCGTTTGTTATAAATAAAGAGCTTTCATTGTTAGTCTATTCCTGATATATTACACATAAAGAACGCTCATTGTTAGTATTACTCCTGGTATGTTACAAATAAAGAGCGTTCATTGTTAGTCTTACTCCTGGTATGTTTCAAATAAAGAATGTTCATTGTTAGTCTATTCCTGGTATGTTACACACAAAGAGCGTTCATTGTCAGTCTACTCATTGTATATTACCAATAAAGAGCGTCCCTTGTTAGTATATTCATGGTATGTTACAAATAAAGATCGTTCATTGTTAGTCTTATTCCTGGTATGTTACAAATAAAGAGCGTTCATTGTTAGTCTTACACATTGTATGTTACAAATAAAGAGCGTTCACTGTTAGTCACCTCCTGACAAATAACCAATACTGAGCGTTCATTGTTAGTCTATTCCTGGTATGTTACCAATAAAGATCATTCATTGTTAGTCTTATTCCTGTGATGTTACAAATAAAGAGCGTTAATTGTTAGTCTATTCTTGGTATGTTACAAATAAAGAGCGTTCATTGTTAGTCTTACTCCTGGTATGTTACAAATAAAGAACGCTCATTGTTAGTCTATTCCTGGTATGTTATAAATAAAGAGCGTTCCTTGTTAGTATATTCATGGTATGTTACAAATGAAGATCGTGCATTGTTAGTCTTATTCCTGGTATGTTACACATAAAGAGCGTTCAGTGTTAGTCTACTCATTGTATATTACCAATAAAGAGCGTTCCTTGTTAGAAAATTCATGGTATGTTACAAATAAAGATCGTTCATTGTTAGTCTTATTCCTGGTATGTTACAAATAAAGAACGCTCATTGTTAGTCTATTCCTGGTATGTTACAAATAAAGAGCGTTAATTGTTAGTCTATTCCTGGTATGTAACCAACAAGGAACGTCCATTGTTAGTCTTACTCCTGGTATGTTACAAATAAAGAACGCTCATTGTTATATAGTCTATTCCTGGTATGTTACAAATAAAGAGCGTTCATTGTTAGTCTTACTCCTGGTATGTTACAAATAAAGAACGCTCATTGTTAGTCTATTCCAGGTATGTTACAAATAAAGAACGTTTATTGCTAATCTTATTCCTGGTATGTTACAAATAAAGAACGCTCATTGTTAGTTTTTTTCTGGTATGTTACAAATAAAGAGCGTTCTCGTTAGTCTATTCCAGGTATGTTACAAATAAAGAACGCTCATTGTTTGTCTATTCCTGGTATGTTACAAATAAAGAACACTCATTGTTAGTCTATTCCAGGTATGTTATAAATAAAGAGCGTTCATTGTTAGTCTATTCCTGATATATTACACATAAAGAACGCTCATTGTTAGTCTTACTCCTGGTATGTTACAAATAAATAACGCTCATTGTTAGTCTTTCTCCTGGTATGTTACAAATCTAGAACGTTCATTGTTAGTCTTACTCCTGGTATGTGACAAATAAAGAGAGTTCATTGTTAGTCTATTCCTGGTATGTTACAAATAAAGAACGCTCATTGTTCGTCTATTCCTGGTATGTTACAAATAAAGAGCGTTCATCGTTAGTCTATTCCTGGTATGTTACAAATAAAGAACGCTCATTGTTAGTCTATTCCTGGCATGTTACACATAAAGAGCGTTCTCGTTAGTCTATTCCAGGTATGTTACAAATAAAGAACGCTCATTGTTCGTATATTCCTGGTATGTTACAAATAAAGAACACTCATTGTTAGTCTATTCCTGGTATGTTATAAATACAGAGCGTTCATTGTTAGTCTATTCCTGATATATTACACATACAGAACGCTCATTGTTAGTCTTACTCCTGGTATGTTACAAATACAGAACGCTCATTGTTAGTCTTACTCCTGGTATGTTACAAATCAAGAACGTTCATTGTTAGTCTTACTCCTGGTATGTGACAAATAAAGAGAGTTCATTGTTAGTCTATTCCTGGTATGTTACAAATAAAGAACGCTCATTGTTAGTCTATTCCTGGTTTGTAACCAACAAAGAACGTCTATTGTTAGTCTTATTCATGGTATGTTACAAATAAAGAACGCTCATTGTTAGTCTATTACTGGTATGTTACAAATAAAGAGCGTTCATCGTTAGTCTATAGCTGGTATGTTAAAAATAAAGAACGCTGATTGTTAGTCTATTCCTGGTATGTTACAAATAAAGAGCGTTCATCGTTAGTCTATTCCTGGTATGTTACAAATAAAGAACGCTCATTACACATAAAGAACGCTCATTGTTAGTCTTACTCCTGGTATGTTACAAATAAAGAGCGTTCATTGTTAGTCTTACTCCTGGTATGTTACAAATACAGAATGTTCATTGTTAGTCTATTCCTGGTATGTTACAAATCAAGAGCGTTCATTGTTAGTCTATTCCTGTTATGTTACAAATAAAGAACGCTCATTGTTATATAGTCTATTCCTAGTATGTTACAAATAAAGAGCGTTCATTGTTAGTCTTACTCCTGGTATGTTACAAATAAAGAGCGTTCATTGTTAGTCTTACACCTGGTATGTTACAAATACAGAATGTTCATTGTTAGTCTATTCCTGGTATGTTACAAATCAAGAGCGTTCATTCTTAGTCTATTCATGTTATGTTACAAATAAAGAACGCTCAATGTTATATAGTCTATTCCTAGTATGTTACAAATAAAGAGCGTTCATTGTTAGTCTTACTCCTGGTATGTTACAAATAAAGAACGCTCATTGTTAGTCTATTCCTGGTATGTTATAAATAAAGAGCGTTCATTGTTAGTCTTACTTCTGGTATGTTACCAATACAGAACGCTCATTGTTAGTCTTATTCCTGGTATGTTACAAATAAAGAGCGTTCATTGTTAGTCTATTCCTGGTATGTTACCAATAAAGCTCATTCATTGTTAGTCTTATTCCTGTGATGTTACAAATAAAGAGCGTTCATTGTTAGTCTATTCCTGGTACGTTACAAATAAAGAGCGTGTATTGTTAGTCTATTCCTGGTATGTAACCAACAAAGTACGTCCATTGTTAGTCTTATTCCTGGTATGTTACACATAAAGAGCGTTCATTGTTAGTCTTATTCCTGGTATGTTACAAATAAAGAACGCTCATTGTTAGTCTATTCCTGGTATGTTACATATAAAGAACGTCCATTGTTATTATTCCTGGTATGTTACAAATAAAGAACGCTCATTGTTAGTCTATTCCTGGTATGTTACAAATAAAGAGCGTTCATTGCTAGTCTATTCCAGGTATGTTACAAATAAAGAACGTTTATTGCTAATCTTATTCCTGGTATGTTACAAATAAAGAACGCTCATTTTTAGTTTTATTCCTGGTATGTTACAAATAAAGAGCGTTCATTGTTAGTCTATTCCTGGTATGTTACAAATAAAGAGCGTTTATTGTTTGTCTATTCCTGGTATGTAACCAACAAAGAACGTCTATTGTTAGTCTTATTCCTGGTATGTTACACATAAAGAGCGTTCATTGTTAGTATATTCATTGTTTGTTACCAATAAAGACCGTTCATTGTTAGTCTTAGTCATGGTATGTTACAAATAAAGAGCGTCCCGTATTAGTATATTCATGGTATGTTACACATAAAGATCGTTCATTGTTAGTCTTACACATTGTATGTTACAAATAAAGAGCGTTCATTGTTAGTCTATTCCTGGTTTGTTACAAATAGATAACGCTCATTGTTATATAGTCTATTATTGGTATGTTACAAATAAAGAGCGTTCATTGTTAGTCTTACTCCTGGTATGTTACAAATAAAGAACGCTCATTGTTAGTCTATTCCTGGTATGTTATAAATAAAGAGCGTTCCTTGTTAGTATATTCATGGTATGTTACAATTAAAGATCGTGCATTGTTAGTCTTATTCCTGGTATGTTACACATAAAGAGCGTTCATTGTTAGTCTACTCATTGTATATTACCAATAAAGAGCGTTCCTTGTTAGAAAATTCATGGTATGTTACAAATAAAGATCGTTCATTGTTAGTCTTATTCCTGATATGTTACAAATAAAGAACGCTCATTGTTAGTCTATTCCTGGTATGTTACAAATAAAGAGCGTTAATTGTTAGTCTATTCCTGGTATGTAACCAACAAGGAACGTCCATTGTTAGTCTTATTCATGGTATGTTACAAATAAAGAGCGTTCATTGCTAGTCTTACTCCTGGTATGTGACAAATAAAGAACGCTCATTATTAGTCTTACTCTTGGTAGGTTACATATAAAGAGCGTTGATTGATAGTCTATTATTGGTATGTTACATATAAAGAACGCTCATTGTTAGTCTTACTCCTGGTATGTTACAAATAAAGAGTGTTCATTGTTAGTCTTACTCCTGGTTTGTTACAAATAAAGAACGCTCATTGCTAGTCTATTCCTGGTATGTTACAAATAAAGAGCGTTCATTGTTAGTTTTATTCCTGGTATGTTACAAATAAATAACGCTCATTGTTAGTCTATTCCTGGTGTGTTACAAATAAAGAGCGTTCATTGTTAGTCTATACCTGGTATGATACAAATAAAGAGCGTTCATTGTTTGTCTACTCATTGTATATTATCAATAAAGAGCGTTCCTTGTTAGAAAATTAATGGTATGTTACAAATAAAGAACGCTCATTGTTCGTCTTTTCCTGGTATGTTACAAATAAAGAGCGTTCATCGTTAGTCTATTCCTGGTATGTTACAAATAAAGAACGCTCATTGTTAGTCTATACCTGGTATGTTACAAATAAAGAACGCTCATTGTTCGTCTATTCCTGGTATGTTACAAATAAAGAGCGTTCATCGTTAGTCTATTCCTGGTATGTTACAAATAAAGAACGCTCATTGTTAGTCTATTCCTGGTATGTTACAAATAAAGAGCGATCATCGTTAGTCTATTCCTGGTATGTTACAAATAAAGAACGCTCATTGATTGTCTATTCCTGGTATGTTACAAATAAAGAACACTCATTGTTAGTCTATTCCTGGTATGTTATAAATAAAGAGCGTTCATTGTTAGTCTATTCATGATATATTACACATAAAGAACGCTCATTGTTAGTCTTACTCCTGGTATGTTACAAATAAAGAACGCTCATTGTTAGTCTTACTCCTGGTATGTTACAAATAAAGAACGCTCATTGTTAGTCTTTCTCCTGGTATGTTACAAATCAAGAACGTTCATTGTTAGTCTTACTCCTGGTATGTGACAAATAAAGAGAGTTCAGTGTTAGTCTATTCCTGGTATGTTACAAATAAAGAACGCTCATTGTTCGTCTATTCCTGGTATGTTACAAATAAAGAGCGTTCATCGTTAGTCTATTCCTGGTATGTTACAAATAAAGAACGCTCATTGTTAGTCTATTCCTGGTATGTTACACATAAAGAGCGTTCTCGTTAGTCTATTCCAGGTATGTTACAAATAAAGAACGCTCATTGTTTGTATATTCCTGGTATGTTACAAATAAAGAACACTCATTGTTAGTCTATTCCTGGTATGTCATAAATACAGAGCGTTCATTGTTAGTCTATTCCTGATATATTACACATACAGAACGCTCATTGTTAGTCTTACTCCTGGTATGTTACAAATACAGAACGCTCATTGTTAGTCTTACTCCTGGTATGTTACAAATCAAGAACGTTCATTGTTAGTCTTACTCCTGGCATGTGACAAATAAAGAGAGTTCATTGTTAGTCTATTCCTGGTATGTTACAAATAAAGAACGCTCATTGTTAGTCTATTCCTGGATTGTAACCAACAAAGAACGTCTATTGTTAGTCTTATTCATGGTATGTTACAAATAAAGAACGCTCATTGTTAGTCTATTACTGGTATGTTACAAATAAAGAGCGTTCATCGTTAGTGTATTGCTGGTATGTTAAAAATAAAGAACGCTCATTGTTAGTCTATTCCTGGTATGTTACAAATAAAGAGCGTTCATCGTTAGTCTATTCCTGGTATGTTACAAATAAAGAACGCTCATTACACATAAAGAACGCGCATTGTTAGTCTTACTCCTGGTATGTTACAAATAAAGAGCGTTCATTGTTAGTCTTACTCCTGGTATGTTACAAATACAGAATGTTCATTGTTAGTCTATTCCTGGTATGTTACAAATCAAGAGCGTTCATTGTTAGTCTATTCCTGTTATGTTACAAATAAAGAACGCTCATTGTTATATAGTCTATTCCTAGTATGTTACAAATAAAGAGCGTTCATTGTTAGTCTTACTCCTGGTATGTTACAAATAAAGAGCGTTCATTGTTAGTCTTACTCCTGGTATGTTACAAATACAGAATGTTCATTGTTAGTCTATTCCTGGTATGTTACAAATCAAGAGTGTTCATTCTTAGTCTATTCCTGTTATGTTACAAATAAAGAACGCTCAATGTTATATAGTCTATTCATAGTATGTTACAAATAAAGAGCGTTCATTGTTAGTCTTACTCCTGGTATGTTACAAATAAAGAACGCTCATTGTTAGTCTATTCCTGGTATGTTATAAATAAAGAGCGTTCATTGTTAGTCTTACTTCTGGTATGTTACCAATACAGAACGCTCATTGTTAGTCTTATTCCTGGTATGTTACAAATAAAGAGCGTTCATTGTTAGTCTATTCCTGGTATGTTACCAATAAAGCTCATTCATTGTTAGTCTTATTCCTGTGATGTTACAAATAAAGAGCGTTCATTGTTAGTCTATTCCTGGTACGTTACAAATAAAGAGCGTGTATTGTTAGTCTATTCCTGGTATGTAACCAACAAAGCACGTCCATTGTTAGTCTTATTCCTGGTATGTTACACATAAAGAGCGTTCATTGTTAGTCTTATTCCTGGTATGTTACAAATAAAGAACGCTCATTGTTAGTCTATTCCTGGTATGTTACATATAAAGAACGTCCATTGTTATTCTTATTCCTGGTATGTTACAAATAAAGAACGCTCATTGTTAGTCTATACCTGGTATGATACAAATAAAGAGCGTTCATTGTTAGTCTACTCATTGTATATTACCAATAAAGAGCGTTCCTTGTTTGAAAATTCATGGTATGTTACAAATAAAGAACGCTCATTGTTAGTCTATTCCTGGTATGTTACAAATAAAGAACGCTCATTGTTAGTATATTCCTGGTATGTTACAAATAAAGAACGCTCATTGTTCGTCTATTCATGGTATGTTACAAATAAAGAGCGTTCATCGTTAGTCTATTCCTGGTATGTTACAAATAAAGAACGCTCATTGTTAGTCTATTCCTGGTATGTTACAAATAAAGAGCGTTCATCGTTAGTCTATTCCTGGTATGTTACAAATAAAGAACGCTCATTGATTGTCTATTCCTGGTATGTTACAAATAAAGAACACTCATTGTTAGTCTATTCCTGGTATGTTATAAATAAAGAGCGTTCATTGTTAGTCTATTCATGATATATTACACATAAAGAACGCTCATTGTTAGTCTTACTCCTGGTATGTTACAAATAATAACGCTCATTGTTAGTCTTACTCCTGGTATGTTACAAATAAAGAGCGTTCATTGTTAGTCTTACTCCTGGTATGTTACAAATAAAGAGAGTTCATTGTTAGTCTATTCCTGGTATGTTACAAATAAAGAACCCTCATTGTTAGTCTATTCCTGGATTGTAACCAACAAAGAACGTCCATTGTTAGTCTTATTCATGGTATGTTACAAATAAAGAACGCTCATTGTTAGTCTATTCCTGGTATGTTACAAATAAAGAGCGTTCATCGTTAGTCTATTCCTGGTATGTTACAAATAAAGAACGCTCATTGTTAGTCTATTCCTGGTATGTTACAAATAAAGAGCGTTCATTGTTAGTCTATTCCTGGTATGTTACAAATAAAGAACACTCACTGTTAGTCTATTCCTGGTATGTTATAAATAAAGAGCGTTCATTGTTAGTCTATTCATGATATATTACACATAAAGAACGCTCATTGTTAGTCTTACTCCTGGTATGTTACAAATAAAGAACGCTCATTGTTAGTCTTACTCCTGGTATGTTACAAATAAAGAACGCTCATTGTTAGTCTTTCTCCTGGTATGTTACAAATCAAGAACGTTCATTGTTAGTCTTACTCCTGGTATGTGACAAATAAAGAGAGTTCAGTGTTAGTCTATTCCTGGTATGTTACAAATAAAGAACGCTCATTGTTAGTCTATTCCTGGTATGTTACAAATAAAGAACGCTCATTGTTCGTCTATTCCTGGTATGTTACAAATAAAGAGCGTTCATCGTTAGTCTATTCCTGGTATGTTACAAATAAAGAACGCTCATTGTTAGTCTATTCCTGGTATGTTACAAATAAAGAGCGTTCATCGTTAGTCTATTCCTGGTATGTTACAAATAAAGAACGCTCATTGTTAGTCTATTCCTGGTATGTTACAAATAAAGAGCGATCATCGTTAGTCTATTCCTGGTATGTTACAAATAAAGAACGCTCATTGATTGTCTATTCCTGGTATGTTACAAATAAAGAACACTCATTGTTAGTCTATTCCTGGTATGTTATAAATAAAGAGCGTTCATTGTTAGTCTATTCATGATATATTACACATAAAGAACGCTCATTGTTAGTCTTACTCCTGGTATGTTACAAATAAAGAACGCTCATTGTTAGTCTTACTCCTGGTATGTTACAAATAAAGAACGCTCATTGTTAGTCTTTCTCCTGGTATGTTACAAATCAAGAACGTTCATTGTTAGTCTTACTCCTGGTATGTGACAAATAAAGAGAGTTCAGTGTTAGTCTATTCCTGGTATGTTACAAATAAAGAACGCTCATTGTTCGTCTATTCCTGGTATGTTACAAATAAAGAGCGTTCATCGTTAGTCTATTCCTGGTATGTTACAAATAAAGAACGCTCATTGTTAGTCTATTCCTGGTATGTTACACATAAAGAGCGTTCTCGTTAGTCTATTCCAGGTATGTTACAAATAAAGAACGCTCATTGTTTGTATATTCCTGGTATGTTACAAATAAAGAACACTCATTGTTAGTCTATTCCTGGTATGTTATAAATACAGAGCTTTCATTGTTAGTCTATTCCTGATATATTACACATACAGAACGCTCATTGTTAGTCTTACTCCTGGTATGTTACAAATACAGAACGCTCATTGTTAGTCTTACTCCTGGTATGTTACAAATCAAGAACGTTCATTGTTAGTCTTACTCCTGGTATGTGACAAATAAAGAGAGTTCATTGTTAGTCTATTCCTGGTATGTTACAAATAAAGAACGCTCATTGTTAGTCTATTCCTGGATTGTAACCAACAAAGAACGTCTATTGTTAGTCTTATTCATGGTATGTTACAAATAAAGAACGCTCATTGTTAGTCTATTACTGGTATGTTACAAATAAAGAGCGTTCATCGTTAGTCTATTGCTGGTATGTTAAAAATAAAGAACGCTCATTGTTAGTCTATTCCTGGTATGTTACAAATAAAGAGCGTTCATCGTTAGTCTATTCCTGGTATGTTACAAATAAAGAACGCTCATTACACATAAAGAACGCTCATTGTTAGTCTTACTCCTGGTATGTTACAAATAAAGAGCGTTCATTGTTAGTCTTACTCCTGGTATGTTACAAATACAGAATGTTCATTGTTAGTCTATTCCTGGTATGTTACAAATCAAGAGCGTTCATTGTTAGTCTATTCCTGTTATGTTACAAATAAAGAACGCTCATTGTTATATAGTCTATTCCTAGTATGTTACAAATAAAGAGCGTTCATTGTTAGTCTTACTCCTGGTATGTTACAAATAAAGAGCGTTCATTGTTAGTCTTACTCCTGGTATGTTACAAATACAGAATGTTCATTGTTAGTCTATTCCTTGTATGTTACAAATCAAGAGTGTTCATTCTTAGTCTATTCCTGTTATGTTACAAATAAAGAACGCTCAATGTTATATAGTCTATTCCTAGTATGTTACAAATAAAGAGCGTTCATTGTTAGTCTTACTCCTGGTATGTTACAAATAAAGAACGCTCATTGTTAGTCTATTCCTGGTATGTTATAAATAAAGAGCGTTCATTGTTAGTCTTACTTCTGGTATGTTACCAATACAGAACGCTCATTGTTAGTCTTATTCCTGGTATGTTACAAATAAAGAGCGTTCATTGTTAGTCTATTCCTGGTATGTTACCAATAAAGCTCATTCATTGTTAGTCTTATTCCTGTGATGTTACAAATAAAGAGCGTTCATTGTTAGTCTATTCCTGGTACGTTACAAATAAAGAGCGTGTATTGTTAGTCTATTCCTGGTATGTAACCAACAAAGCACGTCCATTGTTAGTCTTATTCCTGGTATGTTACACATAAAGAGCGTTCATTGTTAGTCTTATTCCTGGTATGTTACAAATAAAGAACGCTCATTGTTAGTCTATTCCTGGTATGTTACATATAAAGAACGTCCATTGTTATTCTTATTCCTGGTATGTTACAAATAAAGAACGCTCATTGTTAGTCTATACCTGGTATGATACAAATAAAGAGCGTTCATTGTTAGTCTACTCATTGTATATTACCAATAAAGAGCGTTCCTTGTTTGAAAATTCATGGTATGTTACAAATAAAGAACGCTCATTGTTAGTCTATTCCTGGTATGTTACAAATAAAGAACGCTCATTGTTAGTCTATTCCTGGTATGTTACAAATAAAGAACGCTCATTGTTCGTCTATTCATGGTATGTTACAAATAAAGAGCGTTCATCGTTAGTCTATTCCTGGTATGTTACAAATAAAGAACGCTCATTGTTAGTCTATTCCTGGTATGTTACAAATAAAGAGCGTTCATCGTTAGTCTATTCCTGGTATGTTACAAATAAAGAACGCTCATTGATTGTCTATTCCTGGTATGTTACAAATAAAGAACACTCATTGTTAGTCTATTCCTGGTATGTTATAAATAAAGAGCGTTCATTGTTAGTCTATTCATGATATATTACACATAAAGAACGCTCATTGTTAGTCTTACTCCTGGTATGTTACAAATAAAGAACGCTCATTGTTAGTCTTACTCCTGGCATGTTACAAATAAAGAGCGTTCATTGTTAGTCTTACTCCTGGTATGTTACAAATAAAGAGAGTTCATTGTTAGTCTATTCCTGGTATGTTACAAATAAAGAACCCTCATTGTTAGTCTATTCCTGGATTGTAACCAACAAAGAACGTCCATTGTTAGTCTTATTCATGGTATGTTACAAATAAAGAACGCTCATTGTTAGTCTATTCCTGGTATGTTACAAATAAAGAGCGTTCATCGTTAGTCTATTCCTGGTATGTTACAAATAAAGAACGCTCATTGTTAGTCTATTCCTGGTATGTTACAAATAAAGAGCGTTCATCGTTAGTCTATTCCTGGTATGTTACAAATAAAGAACGCTCATTGTTTGTCTATTCCTGGTATGTTACAAATAAAGAACGCTCACCGTTAGTCTATTCCTGGTATGTTATAAATAAAGAGCGTTTATTGTTAGTCTATTCCTCGTTTGTTATAAATAAAGAGCTTTCATTGTTAGTCTATTCCTGATATATTACACATAAAGAACGCTCATTGTTAGTATTACTCCTGGTATGTTACAAATAAAGAGCGTTCATTGTTAGTCTTACTCCTGGTATGTTTCAAATTAAGAATGTTCATTGTTAGTCTATTCCTGGTATGTTACACACAAAGAGCGTTCATTGTCAGTCTACTCATTGTATATTACCAATAAAGAGCGTCCCTTGTTAGTATATTCATGGTATGTTACAAATAAAGATCGTTCATTGTTAGTCTTATTACTGGTATGTTACAAATAAAGAGCGTTCATTGTTAGTCTTACACATTGTATGTTACAAATAAAGAGCGTTCACTGTTAGTCACCTCCTGACAAATAACCAATACTGAGCGTTCATTGTTAGTCTATTCCTGGTATGTTACCAATAAAGATCATTCATTGTTAGTCTTATTCCTGTGATGTTACAAATAAAGAGCGTTAATTGTTAGTCTATTCTTGGTATGTTACAAATAAAGAGCGTTCATTGTTAGTCTTACTCCTGGTATGTTACAAATAAAGAACGCTCATTGTTAGTCTATTCCTGGTATGTTATAGCAACCACCCCAGTGGGTGTTTATACCTAAATGCATGTGAATTATGACGTCATATAATTTTTATATAATTTTTATATAATTTTTATATATTTCTATATACCATGAGAGAAAGTACCGGGTACGTTTATTTGTGAATTTAACACGTGACTTCCGGGTGGTGACTGCGCAGAATCCAGCAGAAACTACAGGGTGCTCCGATTTAACGGAGGAATATGCAGACAACAACAACAACTGATCAAATTCATTCCCAGATTCTAGAATGTACCCGACTTTCAAGTTTACCCTATTCAGTTCTTTCTGAGGATTAATTACAGCCTTTTCATCTGATAAAAATCATTGGTATATCATTAGCATAATAATTAATAATTCCTGGTATGTTATAAATAAAGAGCGTTCCTTGTTAGTATATTCATGGTATGTTACAATTAAAGATCGTGCATTGTTAGTCTTATTCCTGGTATGTTACACATAAAGAGCGTTCATTGTTAGTCTACTCATTGTATATTACCAATAAAGAGCGTTCCTTGTTAGAAAATTCATGGTATGTTACAAATAAAGATCGTTCATTGTTAGTCTTATTCCTGATATGTTACAAATAAAGAACGCTCATTGTTAGTCTATTCCTGGTATGTTACAAATAAAGAGCGTTAATTGTTAGTCTATTCCTGGTATGTAACCAACAAGGAACGTCCATTGTTAGTCTTATTCATGGTATGTTACAAATAAAGAGCGTTCATTGCTAGTCTTACTCCTGGTATGTGACAAATAAAGAACGCTCATTATTAGTCTTACTCTTGGTAGGTTACATATAAAGAGCGTTGATTGATAGTCTATTATTGGTATGTTACATATAAAGAACGCTCATTGTTAGTCTTACTCCTGGTATGTTACAAATAAAGAGTGTTCATTGTTAGTCTTACTCCTGGTTTGTTACAAATAAAGAACGCTCATTGCTAGTCTATTCCTGGTATGTTACAAATAAAGAGCGTTCATTGTTAGTTTTATTCCTGGTATGTTACAAATAAATAACGCTCATTGTTAGTCTATTCCTGGTGTGTTACAAATAAAGAGCGTTCATTGTTAGTCTATACCTGGTATGATACAAATAAAGAGCGTTCATTGTTTGTCTACTCATTGTATATTATCAATAAAGAGCGTTCCTTGTTAGAAAATTAATGGTATGTTACAAATAAAGAACGCTCATTGTTCGTCTTTTCCTGGTATGTTACAAATAAAGAGCGTTCATCGTTAGTCTATTCCTGGTATGTTACAAATAAAGAACGCTCATTGTTAGTCTATACCTGGTATGTTACAAATAAAGAACGCTCATTGTTCGTCTATTCCTGGTATGTTACAAATAAAGAGCGTTCATCGTTAGTCTATTCCTGGTATGTTACAAATAAAGAACGCTCATTGTTAGTCTATTCCTGGTATGTTACAAATAAAGAGCGATCATCGTTAGTCTATTCCTGGTATGTTACAAATAAAGAACGCTCATTGATTGTCTATTCCTGGTATGTTACAAATAAAGAACACTCATTGTTAGTCTATTCCTGGTATGTTATAAATAAAGAGCGTTCATTGTTAGTCTATTCATGATATATTACACATAAAGAACGCTCATTGTTAGTCTTACTCCTGGTATGTTACAAATAAAGAACGCTCATTGTTAGTCTTACTCCTGGTATGTTACAAATAAAGAACGCTCATTGTTAGTCTTTCTCCTGGTATGTTACAAATCAAGAACGTTCATTGTTAGTCTTACTCCTGGTATGTGACAAATAAAGAGAGTTCAGTGTTAGTCTATTCCTGGTATGTTACAAATAAAGAACGCTCATTGTTCGTCTATTCCTGGTATGTTACAAATAAAGAGCGTTCATCGTTAGTCTATTCCTGGTATGTTACAAATAAAGAACGCTCATTGTTAGTCTATTCCTGGTATGTTACACATAAAGAGCGTTCTCGTTAGTCTATTCCAGGTATGTTACAAATAAAGAACGCTCATTGTTTGTATATTCCTGGTATGTTACAAATAAAGAACACTCATTGTTAGTCTATTCCTGGTATGTCATAAATACAGAGCGTTCATTGTTAGTCTATTCCTGATATATTACACATACAGAACGCTCATTGTTAGTCTTACTCCTGGTATGTTACAAATACAGAACGCTCATTGTTAGTCTTACTCCTGGTATGTTACAAATCAAGAACGTTCATTGTTAGTCTTACTCCTGGCATGTGACAAATAAAGAGAGTTCATTGTTAGTCTATTCCTGGTATGTTACAAATAAAGAACGCTCATTGTTAGTCTATTCCTGGATTGTAACCAACAAAGAACGTCTATTGTTAGTCTTATTCATGGTATGTTACAAATAAAGAACGCTCATTGTTAGTCTATTACTGGTATGTTACAAATAAAGAGCGTTCATCGTTAGTGTATTGCTGGTATGTTAAAAATAAAGAACGCTCATTGTTAGTCTATTCCTGGTATGTTACAAATAAAGAGCGTTCATCGTTAGTCTATTCCTGGTATGTTACAAATAAAGAACGCTCATTACACATAAAGAACGCGCATTGTTAGTCTTACTCCTGGTATGTTACAAATAAAGAGCGTTCATTGTTAGTCTTACTCCTGGTATGTTACAAATACAGAATGTTCATTGTTAGTCTATTCCTGGTATGTTACAAATCAAGAGCGTTCATTGTTAGTCTATTCCTGTTATGTTACAAATAAAGAACGCTCATTGTTATATAGTCTATTCCTAGTATGTTACAAATAAAGAGCGTTCATTGTTAGTCTTACTCCTGGTATGTTACAAATAAAGAGCGTTCATTGTTAGTCTTACTCCTGGTATGTTACAAATACAGAATGTTCATTGTTAGTCTATTCCTGGTATGTTACAAATCAAGAGTGTTCATTCTTAGTCTATTCCTGTTATGTTACAAATAAAGAACGCTCAATGTTATATAGTCTATTCATAGTATGTTACAAATAAAGAGCGTTCATTGTTAGTCTTACTCCTGGTATGTTACAAATAAAGAACGCTCATTGTTAGTCTATTCCTGGTATGTTATAAATAAAGAGCGTTCATTGTTAGTCTTACTTCTGGTATGTTACCAATACAGAACGCTCATTGTTAGTCTTATTCCTGGTATGTTACAAATAAAGAGCGTTCATTGTTAGTCTATTCCTGGTATGTTACCAATAAAGCTCATTCATTGTTAGTCTTATTCCTGTGATGTTACAAATAAAGAGCGTTCATTGTTAGTCTATTCCTGGTACGTTACAAATAAAGAGCGTGTATTGTTAGTCTATTCCTGGTATGTAACCAACAAAGCACGTCCATTGTTAGTCTTATTCCTGGTATGTTACACATAAAGAGCGTTCATTGTTAGTCTTATTCCTGGTATGTTACAAATAAAGAACGCTCATTGTTAGTCTATTCCTGGTATGTTACATATAAAGAACGTCCATTGTTATTCTTATTCCTGGTATGTTACAAATAAAGAACGCTCATTGTTAGTCTATACCTGGTATGATACAAATAAAGAGCGTTCATTGTTAGTCTACTCATTGTATATTACCAATAAAGAGCGTTCCTTGTTTGAAAATTCATGGTATGTTACAAATAAAGAACGCTCATTGTTAGTCTATTCCTGGTATGTTACAAATAAAGAACGCTCATTGTTAGTATATTCCTGGTATGTTACAAATAAAGAACGCTCATTGTTCGTCTATTCATGGTATGTTACAAATAAAGAGCGTTCATCGTTAGTCTATTCCTGGTATGTTACAAATAAAGAACGCTCATTGTTAGTCTATTCCTGGTATGTTACAAATAAAGAGCGTTCATTGTTAGTCTATTCCTGGTATGTTATAAATAAAGAGCGTTCATTGTTAGTCTATTCATGATATATTACACATAAAGAACGCTCATTGTTAGTCTTACTCCTGGTATGTTACAAATAATAACGCTCATTGTTAGTCTTACTCCTGGTATGTTACAAATAAAGAGCGTTCATTGTTAGTCTTACTCCTGGTATGTTACAAATAAAGAGAGTTCATTGTTAGTCTATTCCTGGTATGTTACAAATAAAGAACCCTCATTGTTAGTCTATTCCTGGATTGTAACCAACAAAGAACGTCCATTGTTAGTCTTATTCATGGTATGTTACAAATAAAGAACGCTCATTGTTAGTCTATTCCTGGTATGTTACAAATAAAGAGCGTTCATCGTTAGTCTATTCCTGGTATGTTACAAATAAAGAACGCTCATTGTTAGTCTATTCCTGGTATGTTACAAATAAAGAGCGTTCATTGTTAGTCTATTCCTGGTATGTTACAAATAAAGAACACTCACTGTTAGTCTATTCCTGGTATGTTATAAATAAAGAGCGTTCATTGTTAGTCTATTCATGATATATTACACATAAAGAACGCTCATTGTTAGTCTTACTCCTGGTATGTTACAAATAAAGAACGCTCATTGTTAGTCTTACTCCTGGTATGTTACAAATAAAGAACGCTCATTGTTAGTCTTTCTCCTGGTATGTTACAAATCAAGAACGTTCATTGTTAGTCTTACTCCTGGTATGTGACAAATAAAGAGAGTTCAGTGTTAGTCTATTCCTGGTATGTTACAAATAAAGAACGCTCATTGTTAGTCTATTCCTGGTATGTTACAAATAAAGAACGCTCATTGTTCGTCTATTCCTGGTATGTTACAAATAAAGAGCGTTCATCGTTAGTCTATTCCTGGTATGTTACAAATAAAGAACGCTCATTGTTAGTCTATTCCTGGTATGTTACAAATAAAGAGCGTTCATCGTTAGTCTATTCCTGGTATGTTACAAATAAAGAACGCTCATTGTTAGTCTATTCCTGGTATGTTACAAATAAAGAGCGATCATCGTTAGTCTATTCCTGGTATGTTACAAATAAAGAACGCTCATTGATTGTCTATTCCTGGTATGTTACAAATAAAGAACACTCATTGTTAGTCTATTCCTGGTATGTTATAAATAAAGAGCGTTCATTGTTAGTCTATTCATGATATATTACACATAAAGAACGCTCATTGTTAGTCTTACTCCTGGTATGTTACAAATAAAGAACGCTCATTGTTAGTCTTACTCCTGGTATGTTACAAATAAAGAACGCTCATTGTTAGTCTTTCTCCTGGTATGTTACAAATCAAGAACGTTCATTGTTAGTCTTACTCCTGGTATGTGACAAATAAAGAGAGTTCAGTGTTAGTCTATTCCTGGTATGTTACAAATAAAGAACGCTCATTGTTCGTCTATTCCTGGTATGTTACAAATAAAGAGCGTTCATCGTTAGTCTATTCCTGGTATGTTACAAATAAAGAACGCTCATTGTTAGTCTATTCCTGGTATGTTACACATAAAGAGCGTTCTCGTTAGTCTATTCCAGGTATGTTACAAATAAAGAACGCTCATTGTTTGTATATTCCTGGTATGTTACAAATAAAGAACACTCATTGTTAGTCTATTCCTGGTATGTTATAAATACAGAGCTTTCATTGTTAGTCTATTCCTGATATATTACACATACAGAACGCTCATTGTTAGTCTTACTCCTGGTATGTTACAAATACAGAACGCTCATTGTTAGTCTTACTCCTGGTATGTTACAAATCAAGAACGTTCATTGTTAGTCTTACTCCTGGTATGTGACAAATAAAGAGAGTTCATTGTTAGTCTATTCCTGGTATGTTACAAATAAAGAACGCTCATTGTTAGTCTATTCCTGGATTGTAACCAACAAAGAACGTCTATTGTTAGTCTTATTCATGGTATGTTACAAATAAAGAACGCTCATTGTTAGTCTATTACTGGTATGTTACAAATAAAGAGCGTTCATCGTTAGTCTATTGCTGGTATGTTAAAAATAAAGAACGCTCATTGTTAGTCTATTCCTGGTATGTTACAAATAAAGAGCGTTCATCGTTAGTCTATTCCTGGTATGTTACAAATAAAGAACGCTCATTACACATAAAGAACGCTCATTGTTAGTCTTACTCCTGGTATGTTACAAATAAAGAGCGTTCATTGTTAGTCTTACTCCTGGTATGTTACAAATACAGAATGTTCATTGTTAGTCTATTCCTGGTATGTTACAAATCAAGAGCGTTCATTGTTAGTCTATTCCTGTTATGTTACAAATAAAGAACGCTCATTGTTATATAGTCTATTCCTAGTATGTTACAAATAAAGAGCGTTCATTGTTAGTCTTACTCCTGGTATGTTACAAATAAAGAGCGTTCATTGTTAGTCTTACTCCTGGTATGTTACAAATACAGAATGTTCATTGTTAGTCTATTCCTTGTATGTTACAAATCAAGAGTGTTCATTCTTAGTCTATTCCTGTTATGTTACAAATAAAGAACGCTCAATGTTATATAGTCTATTCCTAGTATGTTACAAATAAAGAGCGTTCATTGTTAGTCTTACTCCTGGTATGTTACAAATAAAGAACGCTCATTGTTAGTCTATTCCTGGTATGTTATAAATAAAGAGCGTTCATTGTTAGTCTTACTTCTGGTATGTTACCAATACAGAACGCTCATTGTTAGTCTTATTCCTGGTATGTTACAAATAAAGAGCGTTCATTGTTAGTCTATTCCTGGTATGTTACCAATAAAGCTCATTCATTGTTAGTCTTATTCCTGTGATGTTACAAATAAAGAGCGTTCATTGTTAGTCTATTCCTGGTACGTTACAAATAAAGAGCGTGTATTGTTAGTCTATTCCTGGTATGTAACCAACAAAGCACGTCCATTGTTAGTCTTATTCCTGGTATGTTACACATAAAGAGCGTTCATTGTTAGTCTTATTCCTGGTATGTTACAAATAAAGAACGCTCATTGTTAGTCTATTCCTGGTATGTTACATATAAAGAACGTCCATTGTTATTCTTATTCCTGGTATGTTACAAATAAAGAACGCTCATTGTTAGTCTATACCTGGTATGATACAAATAAAGAGCGTTCATTGTTAGTCTACTCATTGTATATTACCAATAAAGAGCGTTCCTTGTTTGAAAATTCATGGTATGTTACAAATAAAGAACGCTCATTGTTAGTCTATTCCTGGTATGTTACAAATAAAGAACGCTCATTGTTAGTCTATTCCTGGTATGTTACAAATAAAGAACGCTCATTGTTCGTCTATTCATGGTATGTTACAAATAAAGAGCGTTCATCGTTAGTCTATTCCTGGTATGTTACAAATAAAGAACGCTCATTGTTAGTCTATTCCTGGTATGTTACAAATAAAGAGCGTTCATCGTTAGTCTATTCCTGGTATGTTACAAATAAAGAACGCTCATTGATTGTCTATTCCTGGTATGTTACAAATAAAGAACACTCATTGTTAGTCTATTCCTGGTATGTTATAAATAAAGAGCGTTCATTGTTAGTCTATTCATGATATATTACACATAAAGAACGCTCATTGTTAGTCTTACTCCTGGTATGTTACAAATAAAGAACGCTCATTGTTAGTCTTACTCCTGGCATGTTACAAATAAAGAGCGTTCATTGTTAGTCTTACTCCTGGTATGTTACAAATAAAGAGAGTTCATTGTTAGTCTATTCCTGGTATGTTACAAATAAAGAACCCTCATTGTTAGTCTATTCCTGGATTGTAACCAACAAAGAACGTCCATTGTTAGTCTTATTCATGGTATGTTACAAATAAAGAACGCTCATTGTTAGTCTATTCCTGGTATGTTACAAATAAAGAGCGTTCATCGTTAGTCTATTCCTGGTATGTTACAAATAAAGAACGCTCATTGTTAGTCTATTCCTGGTATGTTACAAATAAAGAGCGTTCATCGTTAGTCTATTCCTGGTATGTTACAAATAAAGAACGCTCATTGTTTGTCTATTCCTGGTATGTTACAAATAAAGAACGCTCACCGTTAGTCTATTCCTGGTATGTTATAAATAAAGAGCGTTTATTGTTAGTCTATTCCTCGTTTGTTATAAATAAAGAGCTTTCATTGTTAGTCTATTCCTGATATATTACACATAAAGAACGCTCATTGTTAGTATTACTCCTGGTATGTTACAAATAAAGAGCGTTCATTGTTAGTCTTACTCCTGGTATGTTTCAAATTAAGAATGTTCATTGTTAGTCTATTCCTGGTATGTTACACACAAAGAGCGTTCATTGTCAGTCTACTCATTGTATATTACCAATAAAGAGCGTCCCTTGTTAGTATATTCATGGTATGTTACAAATAAAGATCGTTCATTGTTAGTCTTATTCCTGGTATGTTACAAATAAAGAGCGTTCATTGTTAGTCTTACACATTGTATGTTACAAATAAAGAGCGTTCACTGTTAGTCACCTCCTGACAAATAACCAATACTGAGCGTTCATTGTTAGTCTATTCCTGGTATGTTACCAATAAAGATCATTCATTGTTAGTCTTATTCCTGTGATGTTACAAATAAAGAGCGTTAATTGTTAGTCTATTCTTGGTATGTTACAAATAAAGAGCGTTCATTGTTAGTCTTACTCCTGGTATGTTACAAATAAAGAACGCTCATTGTTAGTCTATTCCTGGTATGTTATAGCAACCACCCCAGTGGGTGTTTATACCTAAATGCATGTGAATTATGACGTCATATAATTTTTATATAATTTTTATATAATTTTTATATATTTCTATATACCATGAGAGAAAGTACCGGGTACGTTTATTTGTGAATTTAACACGTGACTTCCGGGTGGTGACTGCGCAGAATCCAGCAGAAACTACAGGGTGCTCCGATTTAACGGAGGAATATGCAGACAACAACAACAACTGATCAAATTCATTCCCAGATTCTAGAATGTACCCGACTTTCAAGTTTACCCTATTCAGTTCTTTCTGAGGATTAATTACAGCCTTTTCATCTGATAAAAATCATTGGTATATCATTAGCATAATAATTAATTATCCCCAGCCAAGCGACCGTCCTGTCAGTGTCATCCGGCTTACGGCAGTTACTTGATCGGAATTTACTTCCGTATATCCCATAGACCGATAAGGCCTTCACCTTCGCTTCATGGCAAAATTTTTCACAAATGTACGAGTGTACGTAGATTAATTAATCGCTTGATTTCGTGACAATCGACAGTTACTGAGTTATGCTTCACTGTAAACTGTTACAGACAACAATGATCAAGATTCCAGAATCATTCAATCAACCAAAAAGTTCGAAGTTCAAAGAAAGATAAAAAAAAATGAAAGTACGAATTCTGTGTTACATGTAAATTGTGATACTAAAATTGTAGTATGTTTCCTAGTTACCATCTTCAACTTCAACTTAAGTTCAAGGAATTGATATCTGATGAGGATTCTGGCGGTGTTGTGAACACAACAGCACAATGCGTGCTCCTGGAGGCATTTTTCTCCAAATCCAAGATTTTTTTAAACCAATAAACACTGATAAAGGTAGGTCTGTTTCTTTAAATTAAAAATTTTGATTATTATTTCATTTAATAATTTTTCATCATTTGACAATTTGTCGTTGTCATTCGTTGGTCATCAGTGTCACAGTCAGTGTGTTTGTCGTCATTCGTGTTTGGTTGTCGTCTGTCGTTTGTCGTCGTGTTTATTGTTGGTCATTTGTTTTCATCCTTTGTTCATTTGTCGTCAGTCGTGGTTTTTGTGGCAATGTACTTATGTAGTGCATTTCGGCCGCAGTGGCAATGCTAACTGCACCGTGGTCAAGTGGAAACTTGTTTTGTCCAGCAGGGTACATTATACATGTATCCCGTAGATTTGGACTAGGATTACCAGGCGAAAAAAAAATACATGTACCCGGTACTGTAGGTTACACATAATTTTGAAACCTGCAGGCCTGGGTCGATGTGTTTGTCATCAAGACATTTTTCGTCGTCGATCATTCGACATCGTGTTCATCAAATGGCTGTTTGTTTTTCGTCATCAGTAATTTTTCGTCATCGATTGTTTGACATCGTGTTAGTCGTTGGCCATTTGTTTTTCGTCATCAGTCGGTATTTTACTTCGTTGTTGTTTGTTGCCATTTGCCATCGTCATCCTCGTCATTTATCTGTCATTTGCCACCATTCGTCAGCCGGTGTGTTTTTTCGTTGTTTTTCATCATCGGTCATTTGTTCATCGGTTGTTTTTCGGAAATTCTGTCTGTGTGTGGGACCACTTAACTGCGGTGTGGTTAGCATTGCCACCGCGGCTGAAATGCAACTACACCGCGGCGCCACCGGCTAACTACAGTTGGGTCGTGATGTAATTGCCATTCGGCATGGTGTATTTGCCACAGTGTACTTTCATCAAACTGAAAAAAGACAATACAAACCAGAAATCTAACCACGGTGTACATGCCATTCGACCGTGAGGGTAGTTGCCTTTCGGCCGTAGTGAACTTGCCGTTTGGCCGCAGTGTACTTGCCGTTCGGCTTCGGTGCTCAACTGCAGTTACAAACTCTGACACCGCAGCCGAACAGCAAATACACTGCGGTGCCAATGGATACTTGTTTTGTCCAGCGGGGTACATGTATTGTATGTCTACTTTGATCCCGGAAATGGGCGGGTCCAATTTCATGAATGACCATGTAGGTATATGCTCATATACTATAGGCATGTGTCTGGACCTCAACCAATCGATTGGTACATGTATGTACATGTACATTGTATGCACGGTAGGCTTCTTTCATCCTGGAAACAATATGGGAGGTCTAATTTCACATGCGACTGTCCTTGACATTGACCTACCGGTAGCGCACATATACACTCATCGGTTTCTGGACCTCGACTGATCGTTTTTCCACTGACCAGATGCTGTATATTTTGTCCAAACGGAGGCGATCATAGAGAAATCCCTAAATAGCGCGGACGAAGTCAGGTACATCATTTGGTCTATTATGTTATATTTTAGAACTTCTGTCTCTGTGTGTTATAGACTTGAAAACTGCACGACTGATCGGACTTAAATTTGGTATTAATTTACCAAAGGCCTACTTTGATCCCGGGAACTACCGCTATTCTCAAAGTAATTGACCAGAAAAACGGGGTGATACCCCGGTCATGACCGCGGTGATACCGGTAATAAACGGTAGCGGTATCGAGACGGTCATGGCGTGGAGTTACGGTATTGGGCGATAATGATACCGTGGTCTTTTAGCGGGCACCGCATTAATTTTGTTGAATACCGCGGTGATTTTCATGGAACTCTTTTAGGGGAGGTATTTACTCACACATACTTGTTCGCGTTAACAAGCGGTATCAGTACCGCGGTATTGGAGGATACCATGGTATAGTACCGCCATATTAACGGGGTGACACCACGTTATTGGTGGTCAATTACTTTAAGTATAGCGGTATATGGGTGGGTCCAATTTCATATGCGACTGTGTCCTTGACTGCGACCTCGATATATACTCATACATTGTACATGTATACCGGTTGGCAACGTTGTTCCCTAAAGAGCCCGGATGAAGTCAGGCACATCAGCTAAGTGTACCGGTACAGACTTTCATTTTTGAGGCGCGCGATCGCTCTTGCGCACCATCGCACGGCTAAAACTGAAAACCAGCGAGCGATCGATTGCGCACCTAGGCCAAATACAGAGAGCGAACCTGATAACGCTATTATTAGTGTCTACCCAGACGAGGTCACACGGTGTGACGTGTCAAATGTACTATCTGTCTGAGACTGAATGAATCGAAGCTAAAAATACATTTCTATGTACCGGTATGGCTTATGACGTCACATAAATTCCTCGAAAATCAAAGCGAGACCACGTGGCTGGGAGATGTTGATATTTATTCTGTCAGCTTGGAATCTGAGTATTAAATTGATTCCTTATTAATAATTATGAATTACATTTAATATAGGAGCATGTAGAATATAAAACATAGTGTGTAACATTCACTTGTGCTTATGGATAGTGGATTAAGCAGTGTTAAACCATCAAAGAGATTCACTGGACATCGATCGTGAGTAAACAAATTCAATTTACGTGGCATTTATGAATGTATTTCCGCTGTTTATTTTATCTTGATAGAAACCGCGCGCCTGGCCAAAACCCAGCGAGCGGGACTCTGCGCGCCTACATTTTCTAAAAATGAAAGTCTGCCAGTACATGTGTACATGTACATACATGTATGTACATGTAATAAGTAATAATTTAGAAATAACAGTTACCAAATTATGAAAATTTCCTCAAAAATATCCTAATAGTATACCGTACATGTAGAATAATGAAATATATTAAGATTGCGTTATTTTCCGCAAAACACTTTGTGTGAGCGGAGCGTTTGTATATATACAGCATGTAAATAGTGAGCGATAAGCAAAACACTGTGGCGATTGATTAGGTTGAGAGTGATTCATGGTGACAAATTCAACACCAAAATCTGAGATTTAGCTTATTAAATGGCTATACCGGTAATGCGGTATGTTGTAAATAAGTTCATGATTCCACTGAATTGTAGGGGCTATGAATCATTGCTGCCTTATCGTAGCGAAAATTTGATATAACCCTTTCTTTACTAAATGGATTCTCCCACCAAGTAAAAAAGAATTTATTTGAATGATCTATTATTCATTCAGAGGGTTGTTCAGGAAATGCAAGCAGATGACAACAGATAAGACATACATGTACATGTGTAGAAGGATATCTATTAATTGGTTGGAAATGTTCAGAAAAGTTCAACAAACGACTTTATCTGAACACTTCCCACAACATCTACTTGTCAATAAGCATTTAGTAAAGGAAGGGTTAATATATGATTCTCAATAGAACTAGAGGTGGGCGGTCCCCAAGTCTGAATTTAGTGTGGCTGACATTTGCGGAATGAGGTCCCCAGAGGGCTAGCATCACCAAATTCACCCTCTGGGAACCTCATTCAGCTTAGGCCTCTCTGTATGGGAGGCATTGGATCAGATTCCACAGTTAAAGATGGTGATGTTCAGCCATTAATTACTTTGATTATGCGATTTAACTTGGATTAAATTAAATTTTAATTGGAAATACCCATGATCAGTGTGTTGGTGAACTGCTTGGTGAAGTTTCAAGCACCATACATCTATAAAATTTCTTTGTTGATGTCAAATGATCCAATATTCCCAATATTCAATAAATTGTTACCTACAAAACTTGAAAATATAAGGGTACATGTAACATAACTTGCTGAATGCTGATATAAGCCCAAGTTGCCAGGAAATGATATGGGGGCCATTGGTTCATTTCTTTCACCTTTCATATGCTTCAGAACAACCAGACAGCCCCCATTTTCGGTTTACTTTAAAAAGTACCCCCAATAGTCACAAGGGGGTACCCCCCCCCCCCTCACTCAAACCTATCACCTCTGTCCCCCAAATTAGCCTAATCTAAAGGCGTGAAATAACGGTGGCATTTCTAAAAAAAATTCATATACATGTATAAGCAGTGGGGGTCTACTCGGTGTTGAGTGTTTTGCTTATCGCATACTCTTTACTTACATGTACATGTACTGTTTGTTTACATAAGATGACGTTTGCTTACATACATGTAACACAAAGTACTAACATAACAACATGCTGAAATTAATGTGATACATGTATTTATGATTGGTATAAGAACAAGGTTTGTTTATAATATTAATTCTGCTTATGGCGGTTTTAACGGATGTGACTGTTTTAACAGCTATACCCAGCGCCAACACTTACCCAATCTTTAAAAAGATCCTCATGGACATATATCATAATTTTCTTCAACATCTGGTGTGACAAACCGCTAATACCTGTAGGGCTGTAGACCGTGTATCATAACCTTACGGCATGTATCGTAACTCCACCGCAGTGACAGTTTCCATACTGCTGTCATTGCCAATTCATTAAAAGCGACACATCACATATTCATTATTAGCTCAACGACGTCCATGTGTGCGTGTGTGTGTCCGTCAACAATTTTCTTTGGTGCGGGCTACAGGTCGTACCTTTGGTCTGATCTTTATAACATTTGTCATGAATGTTGACATTGACATGTAGATGGGAACAAGTCATTTTGGGGTCATTGGCCAAAAAACATGGCGGCCGACAGCCATCTTGGATTTCAAAATTAAATCGATTGGCGCGGTCTACATGTCTTACTGTTTATCTGATCATCATGAAATTTGTCATGGATATTAACGAGTCATTTTGGGGTCGTTCCACCAAAAAACATGGCCGCCAGCAGCCATCTTTGATTTTACTCTTTGCATGACTAAATCCTTTGGCGCCGCTACAGGTCGTAGCGGTGGTAGGATCTTCATGAAATTTGTCATGGTTGTTAACAATAACATGTAGATTGGAAAGAATCCTTTTGGGGTCATTCAGCCAAAAATCATGGCCGCCAGCAGCCATCTTGGATTTCACTCTTTGTATGACTAAATCCTTTGACACAGGCGACAGGTCGTACCTTTGGTCAGATCATTATGAAATTTGTCATGAATGTTGACATTGACATGTAGATGGGAACGAGTCATTTTGGGGTCATTCGGCCAAAAAACATGGCCACTGGCAGCCATCTTGGATTTCAAAATTAAATCGATTCGCGTGGTCTACAGGTCATACTGTTTGTCTGATTATCATGAAATTTGTCATGGATGTTAATAATGACAGGCAGATGGGAACGAGCCATTTTGGGGTCGTTCGGCCAAAAAACATGGCCGCCAGCAGCCATCTTGGATTTTACTCTTTGCATGACTAAATCCTCTGGCGCGGGCTACAGGTCGTAGCTTTGGTCTGATCTTTATGAAATTTGTCCTGAATGTTGACATTGACATGTAGATGGGAACGAGTCATTTTGGGGTCATTCGGCAAAAAAACATGGCTGCCAGCAGCCATCTTGGATTTCAAAATCCAATCCATTTGCATGGGCTACAGGTCGTACTGCTTGTCTGATCATCATGCAATTTTGCATGATGTTAATATTGACATGTAGATGGGAACGAGTCATTCTGGGGTTGTTATGGCCGCCAGCAGCCATCTTAGATTTTACTCTTTGCATGACTAAGTCCTTTGGCGCGGGCTACAGGTCGTGGCTTTGGTCAGATCTTCATGAAATTTGTCATGGATGTTAACAATGACATGTAGATGGGAACAAGTCGTTTTGGCCAAAAAACATTGCCGCCCAGCAGCCAATTTGGATTTTACTCTTTGCATGACTAAATCCTTTGGCACAGGCTACAGGTCCTTACTTTGGTCAGATCATTATGAAATTTGTCATGAATGTTGACATTGACATGTAGATGGGAATGAGTCATTTTGAGGTCATTTGGCCAAAAAACATGGCCGCTGGCAGCCATCTTTGATTTCAAAATTAAATCGATTGGCGCGGTCTACAGGTCGTACTGTTCGTCTGATTATCATGAAATTTGTCATGGATGTTAATAATGACAGGCTGATGGGAACGAGTCATTTTGGGGTAGTTTGGTAAAAAAACATGGCTGTCATGAGCATCTTGGATTTTACTCTTTCCATGACTAAATCCTTTGGCGCGGGCTGCAGGTCGTAGCTTTGGTCGGATCTTCATGAAATTTGTCATGGCTGTTGACCTTGACATGCAAATGGGAATGAGTCCTTTTGGGGTCATTCGGCCAAAAGACATGACCGCCAGCAGCCATCTTGGATTTTACTCTTTGCATAACTAAATCCTTTGGCACAGGCTACAGGTCCTTACTTGGTCAGATCATTATGAAATTTGTCATGAATGTTGACGTTGACATGTGGATGGGAGTGAGACATTTTGGGGTCATTTGGCCAGAAAACATGGTCGCTGGCAGCCATCTTTGTCTCTTTGATTTCAAAATTAAATCGATTGGCGCAGTCTACATGTCGTACTGTTCGTCTGATTATCATGAAATTTGTCATGGATGTTAATAATGACAGGTTGATGGGAATGAGTCATTTTGGGGTAGTTCGACCAAAAAACATGGCCGTCATGAGCATCTTGGATTTTTCTCTTTGCATGACTAAATCCTTCGGCACAGGCTCTAGGTCGTACCTTTGGTCAGATCATTATGATATTTGTCATGGCTATTGACATGTACAATGTAGATGGGAACGAGTCATTTTGGGGTCGTTTGACCCAAAAACATGGCCGTCAGCGGTCATCTTGGATTTCAAAATTCAATCATTAGCACGGGCCACAGGTCGTATCTTTTGTCGGATCATTATTAAATTTGTCATGGATGTTAAAATTGACATGTAGATGGGAAATGAGTAAGTTTGGGGTTGTTCGGCCAAAACCATGGCCGCCAGCAGCCATCTTGGATTATACTCTTTGCATGACTAAATTCTTTGTCAAGGGCTATTGTCGAATCTTTGGTCCAATCATCATGAGATTTGTCATGGATGTTAACAATTACATGTAGATGGGAAAAGATTCATTTTGAATTGAACCAAGAAACCTGGTCGCCAGCAGCCATCTTGTATTTTACTCTTTACACGAATAAATCCTTTGACACGGGCTACAGGTCGTATCTTTTGTCGGATCATCATGAAATTTGTGAAGGATGTTAACAATGACATGTAAATAGGAAGGAGTCTTTTTTGGGTCATTTGGCAAAAAAACGATGGCTGTCGAGGCCGTCTTGGATTTTAATCTTTGCATAACTAGGCCTTTCAACTTTCCACATTCCTAATCGCTCCATTAACTGTAACACATGAAATTATGCCCTTTCCTCATTGAGCTACAGTGTCATTGACACTTTCATAATTACATTTCAGTCAATTCACATTTTCAGCTGCATATACATGTATACCGGTATGTGAACCAATTTCATCATTACAGAAATTGCAAATTCATCGTTGATTCCATCATCTCAACATTTCATTAAAGTGAGACTTGATGTTCACACATCGATTCATTCAGGCAACATTTTTTTTCCATTTCTACACTGGTCATTGCATTGATCGTCTTCAATGGGGATAATCTATAATTATATATGTATATCATCGTTAACTATTAAAGTGACATTTCTCTTCCTCCCAATCGATATTGTATATATGTATATCATCGTTAACTATTAAAGTGACATTTCTCTTCCTCCCAATCGATATTGCATTAAAATGACGCTTCATATTCATTTAATACACTTCATTCAATAATTTCTGTTTCTACATCACTTATTGCATTGATTGCCTTCAGGTAAGGTAAGCTATGTCTGACTCAAATATTAAAGTGATGCATCATATTCACTACACTTTATTCAATAATTTCTTTTTCTACATAGTGTACATGTATTGCATTGATTGCCTGCAGCTAAGGTAATCTATGTCCGACTCAAATAATACAAATATTAGAGGCATTCCATTTCCATCCATTAATTCTAAAGAAACTTCTGCTGTGATATATATATGTATATATATACATACAGGGTACTACATGTGCTACACCACTCGGATAAATGTCTGTGTCATCACACTCAAATACCATGTTAGAACTTGAATTGATATATTCGTAATCGTATATAGTCACCAATAACCGGGTTACTAACTTACTACCGTAGTACCTGACATTGCCCATCTAGTGAACTATTCAAACCCAACAGGCCTGGTTGATTTCGCTGTGGGATGATGGTTCACTTCCATCCTCAAGCTACGGTACTTATGCCATTTCATGGCATAATTCTGTTCTGACGTGCAGGGGTAGATATGCTTGAGGCCCCACCACAGTTCAATTCGTACCAGGTTCTCAGCTATTATTATCTTATGTTCGAACTTTACTCATATGTTTGGACTGATCATTACCATGATTTTAATGCTGGGTTTTAATAGTTCACTAGATTCACAATGTCCGTTACTACGGTAGTAACCCGGCTATTGGTGACTATATACGATTACGAATATATTAATCCAAGTTCTAGCATGGTATTTGTGTGACGGCACAGACATTTCTCCGAGTGGTGTAGCACATGTAGTACCTACCCTGTATGGTACATCCTATAATTATTGTAACATTGAACTTAATGATCAACTTGGTGGTTGCTCCATTACGTGTCACGTACGATCATATTAAATAAAGAGCGTTCCTTGTTAGTATATTCATGGTATGTTACAAATACAGATCGTGCATTGTTAGTCTTATTCCTGGTATGTTACACATAAAGAGCGTTCAGTGTTAGTCTACTCATTGTATATTACCAATAAAGAGCGTTCCTTGTTAGAAAATTCATGGTATGTTACAAATAAAGATCGTTCATTGTTAGTCTTATTCCTGGTATGTTACAAATAAAGAACGCTCATTGTTAGTCTATTCCTGGTATGTTACAAATAAAGAGCGTTAATTGTTAGTCTATTCCTGGTATGTAACCAACAAGGAACGTCCATTGTTAGTCTTACTCCTGGTATGTTACAAATAAAGAACGCTCATTGTTATATAGTCTATTCCTGGTATGTTACAAATAAAGAGCGTTCATTGTTAGTCTTACTCCTGGTATGTTACAAATAAAGAACGTTTATTGCTAATCTTATTCCTGGTATGTTACAAATAAATAACGCTCATTGTTAGTTTTTTTTCTGGTATGTTACAAATAAAGAGCGTTCTCGTTAGTCTATTCCAGGTATGTTACAAATAAAGAACGCTCATTGTTTGTCTATTCCTGGTATGTTACAAATAAAGAACACTCATTGTTAGTCTATTCCAGGTATGTTATAAATAAAGAGCGTTCATTGTTAGTCTATTCCTGATATATTACACATAAAGAACGCTCATTGTTAGTCTTACTCCTGGTATGTTACAAATAAAGAACGCTCATTGTTAGTCTTTCTCCTGGTATGTTACAAATCAAGAACGTTCATTGTTAGTCTTACTCCTGGTATGTGACAAATATAGAGAGTTCATTGTTAGTCTATTCCTGGTATGTTACAAATAAAGAACGCTCATTGTTCGTCTATTCCTGGTATGTTACAAATAAAGAGCGTTCATCGTTAGTCTATTCCTGGTATGTTACAAATAAAGAACGCTCATTGTTAGTCTATTCCTGGCATGTTACACATAAAGAGCGTTCTCGTTAGTCTATTCCAGGTATGTTACAAATAAAGAACGCTCATTGTTCGTATATTCCTGGTATGTTACAAATAAAGAACACTCATTGTTAGTCTATTCCTGGTATGTTATAAATACAGAGCTTTCATTGTTAGTCTATTCCTGATATATTACACACACAGAACGCTCATTGTTAGTCTTACTCCTGGTATGTTACAAATACAGAACGCTCATTGTTAGTCTTACTCCTGGTATGTTACAAATAAAGAACGTTCATTGTTAGTCTTACTCCTGGTATGTGACAAATAAAGAGAGTTCATTGTTAGTCTATTCCTGGTATGTTACAAATAAAGAACGCTCATTGTTAGTCTATTCCTGGATTGTAACCAACAAAGAACGTCTATTGTTAGTCTTATTCATGGAATGTTACAAATAAAGAACGCTCATTGTTAGTCTATTACTGGTATGTTACAAATAAAGAGCGTTCATCGTTAGTCTATAGCTGGTATGTTAAAAATAAAGAACGCTCATTGTTAGTCTATTCCTGGTATGTTACAAATAAAGAGCGTTCATCGTTAGTCTATTCCTGGTATGTTACAAATAAAGAACGCTCATTACACATAAAGAACGCTCATTGTTAGTCTTACTCCTGGTATGTTACAAATAAAGAGCGTTCATTGTTAGTCTTACTCCTGGTATGTTACAAATACAGAATGTTCATTGTTAGTCTATTCCTGGTATGTTACAAATCAAGAGCGTTCATTGTTAGTCTATTCCTGTTATGTTACAAATAAAGAACGCTCATTGTTATATAGTCTATTCCTAGTATGTTACAAATAAAGAGCGTTCATTGTTAGTCTTACTCCTGGTATGTTACAAATAAAGAGCGTTCATTGTTAGTCTTACTCCTGGTATGTTACAAATACAGAATGTTCATTGTTAGTCTATTCCTGGTATGTTACAAATCAAGAGCGTTCATTCTTAGTCTATTCCTGTTATGTTACAAATAAAGAACGCTCAATGTTATATAGTCTATTCCTAGTATATTACAAATAAAGAGCGTGCATTGTTAGTCTTACTCCTGGTATGTTACAAATAAAGAACGCTCATTGTTAGTCTATTCCTGGTATGTTATAAATAAAGAGCGTTCATTGTTAGTCTTACTTCTGGTATGTTACCAATACAGAACGCTCATTGTTAGTCTTATTCCTGGTATGTTACAAATAAAGAGCGTTCATTGTTAGTCTATTCCTGGTATGTTACCAATAAAGCTCATTCATTGTTAGTCTTATTCCTGTGATGTTACAAATAAAGAGCGTTCATTGTTAGTCTATTCCTGGTACGTTACAAATAAAGAGCGTGTATTGTTAGTCTATTCCTGGTATGTAACCAACAAAGTACGTCCATTGTTAGTCTTATTCCTGGTATGTTACACATAAAGAGCGTTCATTGTTAGTCTTATTCCTGGTATGTTACAAATAAAGAACGCTCATTGTTAGTCTATTCCTGGTATGTTACATATAAAGAACGTCCATTGTTATTCTTATTCCTGGTATGTTACAAATAAAGAACGCTCATTGTTAGTCTATTCCTGGTATGTTACAAATAAAGAGCGTTCATTGCTAGTCTATTCCAGGTATGTTACAAATAAAGAACGTTTATTGCTAATCTTATTCCTGGTATGTTACAAATAAAGAACGCTCATTTTTAGTTTTATTCCTGGTATGTTACAAATAAAGAGCGTTCATTGTTAGTCTATTCCTGGTATGTTACAAATAAAGAGCGTTTATTGTTTGTCTATTCCTGGTATGTAACCAACAAAGAACGTCTATTGTTAGTCTTATTCCTGGTATGTTACACATAAAGAGCGTTCATTGTTAGTATATTCATTGTTTGTTACCAATAAAGACCGTTCATTGTTAGTCTTAGTCATGGTATGTTACAAATAAAGAGCGTCCCGTATTAGTATATTCATGGTATGTTACACATAAAGATCGTTCATTGTTAGTCTTACACATTGTATGTTACAAATAAAGAGCGTTCATTGTTAGTCTATTCCTGGTTTGTTACAAATAAATAACGCTCATTGTTATATAGTCTATTATTGGTATGTTACAAATAAAGAGCGTTCATTGTTAGTCTTACTCCTGGTATGTTACAAATAAAGAACGCTCATTGTTAGTCTATTCCTGGTTTGTTATAAATAAAGAGCGTTCCTTGTTAGTATATTCATGGTATGTTACAATTAAAGATCGTGCATTGTTAGTCTTATTCCTGGTATGTTACACATAAAGAGCGTTCATTGTTAGTCTACTCATTGTATATTACCAATAAAGAGCGTTCCTTGTTAGAAAGTTCATGGTATGTTACAAATAAAGATCGTTCATTGTTAGTCTTATTCCTGGTATGTTACAAATAAAGAACGCTCATTGTTAGTCTATTCCTGGTATGTTACAAATAAAGAGCGTTAATTGTTAGTCTATTCCTGGTATGTAACCAACAAGGAACGTCCATTGTTAGTCTTATTCATGGTATGTTACAAATAAAGAGCGTTCATTGCTAGTCTTACGCATGGTATGTGACAAATAAAGAACGCTCATTATTAGTCTTACTCTTGGTAGATTACATATAAAGAGCGTTGATTGATAGTCTATTATTGGTATGTTACATATAAAGAACGCTCATTGTTAGTCTTACTCCTGGTATGTTACAAATAAAGAGTGTTCATTGTTAGTCTTACTCCTGGTATGTTACAAATAAAGAACGCTCATTGCTAGTCTATTCCTGGTATGTTACAAATAAAGAGCGTTCATTGTTAGTCTTATTCCTGGTATGTTACAAATAAATAACGCTCATTGTTAGTCTATTCCTGGTGTGTTACAAATAAAGAGCGTTCATTGTTAGTCTATACCTGGTATGATACAAATAAAGAGCGTTCATTGTTAGTCTACTCATTGTATATTATCAATAAAGAGCGTTCCTTGTTAGAAAATTCATGGTATGTTACAAATAAAGAACGCTCATTGTTCGTCTTTTCCTGGTATGTTACAAATAAAGAGCGTTCATCGTTAGTCTATTCCTGGTATGTTACAAATAAAGAACGCTCATTGTTAGTCTATTCCTGGTATGTTACAAATAAAGAACGCTCATTGTTCGTCTATTCCTGGTATGTTACAAATAAAGAGCGTTCATCGTTAGTCTATTCCTGGTATGTTACAAATAAAGAACGCTCATTGTTAGTCTATTCCTGGTATGTTACAAATAAAGAGCGTTCATCGTTAGTCTATTCCTGGTATGTTACAAATAAAGAACGCTCATTGATTGTCTATTCCTGGTATGTTACAAATAAAGAACACTCATTGTTAGTCTATTCCTGGTATGTTATAAATAATGAGCGTTCATTGTTAGTCTATTCATGATATATTACACATAAAGAACGCTCATTGTTAGTCTTACTCCTGGTATGTTACAAATAAAGAACGCTCATTGTTAGTCTTACTCCTGGTATGTTACAAATAAAGAACGCTCATTGTTAGTCTTTCTCCTGGTATGTTACAAGTCAAGAACGTTCATTGTTAGTCTTACTCCTGGTATGTGACAAATAAAGAGAGTTCAGTGTTAGTCTATTCCTGGTATGTTACAAATAAAGAACGCTCATTGTTCGTCTATTCCTGGTATGTTACAAATAAAGAGCGTTCATCGTTAGTCTATTCCTGGTATGTTACAAATAAAGAACGCTCATTGTTAGTCTATTCCTGGTATGTTACAAATAAAGAACACTCATTGTTAGTCTATTCCTGGTATGTTATAAATACAGAGCGTTCATTGTTAGTCTATTCCTGATATATTACACATACAGAACGCTCATTGTTAGTCTTACTCCTGGTATGTTACAAATACAGAACGCTCATTGTTAGTCTTACTCCTGGTATGTTACAAATCAAGAACGTTCATTGTTAGTCTTACTCCTGGTATGTGACAAATAAAGAGAGTTCATTGTTAGTCTATTCCTGGTATGTTACAAATAAAGAACGCTCATTGTTAGTCTATTCCTGGATTGTAACCAACAAAGAACGTCTATTGTTAGTCTTATTCATGGTATGTTACAAATAAAGAACGCTCATTGTTAGTCTATTACTGGTATGTTACAAATAAAGAGCGTTCATCGTTAGTCTATTGCTGGTATGTTAAAAATAAAGAACGCTCATTGTTAGTCTATTCCTGGTATGTTACAAATAAAGAGCGTTCATCGTTAGTCTATTCCTGGTATGTTACAAATAAAGAACGCTCATTACACATAAAGAACGCTCATTGTTAGTCTTACTCCTGGTATGTTACAAATAAAGAGCGTTCATTGTTAGTCTTACTCCTGGTATGTTACAAATACAGAATGTTCATTGTTAGTCTATTCCTGGTATGTTACAAATCAAGAGCGTTCATTGTTAGTCTATTCCTGTTATGTTACAAATAAAGAACGCTCATTGTTATATAGTCTATTCCTAGTATGTTACAAATAAAGAGCGTTCATTGTTAGTCTTAATCCTGGTATGTTACAAATAAAGAGCGTTCATTGTTAGTCTTACTCCTGGTTTGATACAAATAAAGAACGCTAATTGTTAGTCTATTCCTGGTATGTTATAAATAAAGAGCGTTCATTGTTAGTCTTACTTCTGGTATGTTACCAATACAGAACGCTCATTGTTAGTCTATTCCTGGTATGTTACAAATCAAGAGTGTTCATTCTTAGTCTATTCCTGTTATGTTACAAATAAAGAACGCTCAATGTTATATAGTCTATTCCTAGTATGTTACAAATAAAGAGCGTTCATTGTTAGTCTTACTCCTGGTATGTTACAAATAAAGAACGCTAATTGTTAGTCTATTCCTGGTATGTTATAAATAAAGAGCGTTCATTGTTAGTCTTACTTCTGGTATGTTACCAATACAGAACGCTCATTGTTAGTCTTATTCCTGGTATGTTACAAATAAAGAGCGTTCATTGTTAGTCTATTCCTGGTATGTTACCAATAAAGCTCATTCATTGTTAGTCTTATTCCTGTGATGTTACAAATAAAGAGCGTTCATTGTTAGTCTATTCCTGGTACGTTACAAATAAAGAGCGTGTATTGTTAGTCTATTCCTGGTATGTAACCAACAAAGCACGTCCATTGTTAGTCTTATTCCTGGTATGTTACACATAAAGAGCGTTCATTGTTAGTCTTATTCCTGGTATGTTACAAATAAAGAACGCTCATTGTTAGTCTATTCCTGGTATGTTACATATAAAGAACGTCCATTGTTATTCTTATTCCTGGTATGTTACAAATAAAGAACGCTCATTGTTAGTCTATTCCTGGTATGTTACAAATAAAGAGCGTTCATTGCTAGTCTATTCCAGGTATGTTACAAATAAAGAACGTTTATTGCTAATCTTATTCCTGGTATGTTACAAATAAAGAACGCTCATTTTTAGTTTTATTCCTGGTATGTTACAAATAAAGAGCGTTCATTGTTAGTCTATTCCTGGTATGTTACAAATAAAGAGCGTTTATTGTTTGTCTATTCCTGGTATGTAACCAACAAAGAACGTCTATTGTTAGTCTTATTCCTGGTATGTTACTCATAAAGAGCGTTCATTGTTAGTATATTCATTGTTTGTTACCAATAAAGACCGTTCATTGTTAGTCTTAGTCATGGTATGTTACAAATAAAGAGCGTCCCGTATTAGTATATTCATGGTATGTTACACATAAAGATCGTTCATTGTTAGTCTTACACATTGTATGTTACAAATAAAGAGCGTTCATTGTTAGTCTATTCCTGGTTTGTTACAAATAAATAACGCTCATTGTTATATAGTCTATTATTGGTATGTTACACATAAAGAGCGTTCATTGTTAGTCTTACTCCTGGTATGTTACAAATAAAGAACGCTCATTGTTAGTCTATTCCTGGTATGTTATAAATAAAGAGCGTTCCTTGTTAGTATATTCATGGTATGTTACAATTAAAGATCGTGCATTGTTAGTCTTATTCCTGGTATGTTACACATAAAGAGCGTTCATTGTTAGTCTACTCATTGTATATTACCAATAAAGAGCGTTCCTTGATAGAAAATTCATGGTATGTTACAAATAAAGATCGTTCATTGTTAGTCTTATTCCTGGTATGTTACAAATAAAGAACGCTCATTGTTAGTCTATTCCTGGTATGTTACAAATAAAGAGCGTTAATTGTTAGTCTATTCCTGGTATGTAACCAACAAGGAACGTCCATTGTTAGTCTTATTCATGGTATGTTACAAATAAAGAGCGTTCATTGCTAGTCTTACTCCTGGTATGTGACAAATAAAGAACGCTCATTATTAGTCTTACTCTTGGTAGGTTACATATAAAGAGCGTTGATTGATAGTCTATTATTGGTATGTTACATATAAAGAACGCTCATTGTTAGTCTTACTCCTGGTATGTTACAAATAAAGAGTGTTCATTGTTAGTCTTACTCCTGGTATGTTACAAATAAATAACGCTCATTGTTAGTCTATTCCTGGTGTGTTACAAATAAAGAGCGTTCATTGTTAGTCTATACCTGGTATGATACAAATAAAGAGCGTTCATTGTTAGTCTACTCATTGTATATTACCAATAAAGAGCGTTCCTTGTTAGAAAATTCATGGTATGTTACAAATAAAGAACGCTCATTGTTCGTCTTTTCCTGGTATGTTACAAATAAAGAGCGTTCATCGTTAGTCTATTCCTGGTATGTTACAAATAAAGAACGCTCATTGTTAGTCTATTCCTGGTATGTTACAAATAAAGAACGCTCATTGTTCGTCTATTCCTGGTATGTTACAAATAAAGAGCGTTCATCGTTAGTCTATTCCTGGTATGTTACAAATAAAGAACGCTCATTGTTATTTTATTCCTGGTATGTTACAAATAAAGAGCGTTCATCGTTAGTCTATTCCTGGTATGTTACAAATAAAGAACGCTCATTGATTGTCTATTCCTGGTATGTTACAAATAAAGAACACTCATTGTTAGTCTATTCCTGGTATGTTATAAATAAAGAGCGTTCATTGTTAGTCTATTCATGATATATTACACATAAAGAACGCTCATTGTTAGTCTTACTCCTGGTATGTTACAAATAAAGAACGCTCATTGTTAGTCTTACTCCTGGTATGTTACAAATAAAGAGCGTTCATTGTTAGTCTTACTCCTGGTATGTTACAAATAAAGAGAGTTCATTGTTAGTCTATTCCTGGTATGTTACAAATAAAGAACCCTCTGTGTTAGTCTATTCCTGGATTGTAACCAACAAAGAACGTCCATTGTTAGTCTTATTCATGGTATGTTACAAATAAATAACGCTCATTGTTAGTCTATTCCTGGTATGTTACAAATAAAGAACGCTCATTGTTAGTCTATTCCTGGTATGTTACAAATAAAGAGCGTTCATCGTTAGTCTATTCCTGGTATGTTACAAATAAAGAACTCTCATTGTTTGTCTATTCCTGGTATGTTACAAATAAAGAACGCTCATCGTTAGTCTATTCCTGGTATGTTATAGATAAAGAGCGTTTATTGTTAGTCTATTCCTCGTTTGTTATAAATAAAGAGCGTTCATTGTTAGTCTATTCCTGATATATTACACATAAAGAACGCTCATTGTTAGTCTTACTCCTGGTATGTTACAAATAAAGAATGTTCATTGTTAGTCTATTCCTGGTATGTTACACATAAAGAGCGTTCATTGTCAGTCTACTCATTGTATATTACCAATAAGAGCGTCCCTTGTTAGTATATTCATGGTATGTTACAAATAAAGATCGTTCATTGTTAGTCTTATTCCTGGTATGTTACAAATAAAGAGCGTTCATTGTTAGTCTTACACATTGTATGTTACACATAAAGAGCGTTCACTGTTAGTCACCTCCTGACAAATAACCAATACTGAGCGTTCATTGTTAGTCTATTCCTGGTATGTTACCAATAAAGATCATTCATTGTTAGTCTTATTCCTGTGATGTTACAAATAAAGAGCGTTAATTGTTAGTCTATTCTTGGTATGTTACAAATAAAGAGCGTTCATTGTTAGTCTTACTCCTGGTATGTTACAAATAAAGAACGCTCATTGTTAGTCTATTCCTGGTATGTTATAAATAAAGAGCGTTCCTTGTTAGTATATTCATGGTATGTTACAAATAAAGATCGTGCATTGTTAGTCTTATTCCTGGTATGTTACACATAAAGAGCGTTCATTGTTAGTCTACTCATTGTTTATTACCAATAAAGAGCGTTCCTTGTTAGAAAATTCATGGTATGTTACAAATAAAGATCGTTCATTGTTAGTCTTATTCCTGGTATGTTACAAATAAAGAACGCTCATTGTTAGTCTATTTCTGGTATGTTACAAATAAAGAGCGTTAATTGTTAGTCTATTCCTGGTATGTAACCAACAAGGAACGTCCATTGTTAGTCTTACTCCTGGTATGTTACAAATAAAGAACGCTCATTATTAGTCTTACTCTTGGTATGTTACATATAAAGAGAGTTGATTGATAGTCTATTATTGGTATGTTACATATAAAGAACGCTCATTGTTAGTCTTACTCCTGGTATGTTACAAATAAAGAGTGTTCATTGTTAGTCTTACTCCTGGTATGTTACAAATAAAGAACGCTCATTGCTAGTCTATTCCTGGTATGTTACAAATAAAAAGCGTTCATTGTTAGTCTTATTCCTGGTATGTTACAAATAAATAACGCTCATTGTTAGTCTATTCCTGGTATGTTACAAATAAAGAGCGTTCATTGTTAGTCTTATTCCTTGTATGTTACAAATAAAGAACGCGCATTGTTAGTCTTATTCCTGGTATGTTACAAATAAAGAACGCTCATTGTTCGTCTATTCCTGGTATGTTACAAATAAAGAGCGTTCATCGTTAGTCTATTCCTGGTATGTTACAAATAAAGAACGCTCATTGTTAGTCTATTCCTGGTATGTTACACATAAAGAGCGTTCTCGTTAGTCTATTCCAGGTATGTTACAAATAAAGAACGCTCATTGTTTGTATATTCCTGGTATGTTACAAATAAAGAACACTCATTGTTAGTCTATTCCTGGTATGTTATAAATACAGAGCGTTCATTGTTAGTCTATTCCTGATATATTACACATACAGAACGCTCATTGTTAGTCTTACTCCTGGTATGTTACAAATAAAGAGCGTTCATTGTTAGTCTTATTCCTTGTATGTTACAAATAAAGAACGCGCATTGTTAGTCTTATTCCTGGTATGTTACAAATAAAGAACGCTCATTGTTCGTCTATTCCTGGTATGTTACAAATAAAGAGCGTTCATCGTTAGTCTATTCCTGGTATGTTACAAATAAAGAACGCTCATTGTTAGTCTATTCCTGGTATGTTACACATAAAGAACGTTCTCGTTAGTCTATTCCAGGTATGTTACAAATAAAGAACGCTCATTGTTTGTATATTCCTGGTATGTTACAAATAAAGAACACTCATTGTTAGTCTATTCCTGGTATGTTATAAATACAGAGCGTTCATTGTTAGTCTATTCCTGATATATTACACATACAGAACGCTCATTGTTAGTCTTACTCCTGGTATGTTACAAATACAGAACGCTCATTGTTAGTCTTACTCCTGGTATGTTACAAATAAAGAACGCTCATTGTTAGTCTATTCCTGGTATGTTATAAATAAAGAGCGTTCCTTGTTAGTATATTCATGGTATGTTACAAATAAAGATCGTGCATTGTTAGTCTTATTCCTGGTATGTTACACATAAAGAGCGTTCATTGTTAGTCTACTCATTGTTTATTACCAATAAAGAGCGTTCCTTGTTAGAAAATTCATGGTATGTTACAAATAAAGATCGTTCATTGTTAGTCTTATTCCTGGTATGTTACAAATAAAGAACGCTCATTGTTAGTCTATTTCTGGTATGTTACAAATAAAGAGCGTTAATTGTTAGTCTTACTCCTGGTATGTTACAAATAAAGAACGCTCATTGTTAGTCTATTCCTGGTATGTTATAAATAAAGAGCGTTCCTTGTTAGTATATTCATGGTATGTTACAAATAAAGATCGTGCATTGTTAGTCTTATTCCTGGTATGTTACACATAAAGAGCGTTCATTGTTAGTCTACTCATTGTTTATTACCAATAAAGAGCGTTCCTTGTTAGAAAATTCATGGTATGTTACAAATAAAGATCGTTCATTGTTAGTCTTATTCCTGGTATGTTACAAATAAAGAACGCTCATTGTTAGTCTATTTCTGGTATGTTACAAATAAAGAGCGTTAATTGTTAGTCTATTCCTGGTATGTAACCAACAAGGAACGTCCATTGTTAGTCTTACTCCTGGTATGTTACAAATAAAGAACGCTCATTATTAGTCTTACTCTTGGTATGTTACATATAAAGAGAGTTGATTGATAGTCTATTATTGGTATGTTACATATAAAGAACGCTCATTGTTAGTCTTACTCCTGGTATGTTACAAATAAAGAGTGTTCATTGTTAGTCTTACTCCTGGTATGTTACAAATAAAGAACGCTCATTGCTAGTCTATTCCTGGTATGTTACAAATAAAAAGCGTTCATTGTTAGTCTTATTCCTGGTATGTTACAAATAAATAACGCTCATTGTTAGTCTATTCCTGGTATGTTACAAATAAAGAGCGTTCATTGTTAGTCTTATTCCTTGTATGTTACAAATAAAGAACGCGCATTGTTAGTCTTATTCCTGGTATGTTACAAATAAAGAACGCTCATTGTTCGTCTATTCCTGGTATGTTACAAATAAAGAGCGTTCATCGTTAGTCTATTCCTGGTATGTTACAAATAAAGAACGCTCATTGTTAGTCTATTCCTGGTATGTTACACATAAAGAGCGTTCTCGTTAGTCTATTCCAGGTATGTTACAAATAAAGAACGCTCATTGTTTGTATATTCCTGGTATGTTACAAATAAAGAACACTCATTGTTAGTCTATTCCTGGTATGTTATAAATACAGAGCGTTCATTGTTAGTCTATTCCTGATATATTACACATACAGAACGCTCATTGTTAGTCTTACTCCTGGTATGTTACAAATAAAGAGCGTTCATTGTTAGTCTTATTCCTTGTATGTTACAAATAAAGAACGCGCATTGTTAGTCTTATTCCTGGTATGTTACAAATAAAGAACGCTCATTGTTCGTCTATTCCTGGTATGTTACAAATAAAGAGCGTTCATCGTTAGTCTATTCCTGGTATGTTACAAATAAAGAACGCTCATTGTTAGTCTATTCCTGGTATGTTACACATAAAGAACGTTCTCGTTAGTCTATTCCAGGTATGTTACAAATAAAGAACGCTCATTGTTTGTATATTCCTGGTATGTTACAAATAAAGAACACTCATTGTTAGTCTATTCCTGGTATGTTATAAATACAGAGCGTTCATTGTTAGTCTATTCCTGATATATTACACATACAGAACGCTCATTGTTAGTCTTACTCCTGGTATGTTACAAATACAGAACGCTCATTGTTAGTCTTACTCCTGGTATGTTACAAATCAAGAACGTTCATTGTTAGTCTTACTCCTGGTATGTGACAAATAAAGAGAGTTCATTGTTAGTCTATTCCTGGTATGTTACAAATAAAGAACGCTCATTGTTAGTCTATTCCTGGATTGTAACCAACAAAGAACGTCTATTGTTAGTCTTATTCATGGTATGTTACAAATAAAGAACGCTCATTGTTAGTCTATTACTGGTATGTTACAAATAAAGAGCGTTCATCGTTAGTCTACAGCTGGTATGTTAAAAATAAAGAACGCTCATTGTTAGTCTATTCCTGGTATGTTACAAATAAAGAGCGTTCATCGTTAGTCTATTCCTGGTATGTTACAAATAAAGAACGCTCATTACACATCTCATTGTTAGTCTTACTCCTGGTATGTTACAAATAAAGAGCGTTCATTGTTAGTCTTACTCCTGGTATGTTACAAATACAGAATGTTCATTGTTAGTCTATTCCTGGTATGTTACAAATCAAGAGCGTTCATTGTTAGTCTATTCCTGTTATGTTACAAATAAATAACGCTCATTGTTAGTCTATTCCTGGTGTGTTACAAATAAAGAGCGTTCATTGTTAGTCTTACTCTTGGTAGATTACATATAAAGAGCGTTGATTGATAGTCTATTATTGGTATGTTACATATAAAGAACGCTCATTGTTAGTCTTACTCCTGGTATGTTACAAATAAAGAGTGTTCATTGTTAGTCTTACTCCTGGTATGTTACAAATAAAGAACGCTCATTGCTAGTCTATTCCTGGTATGTTACAAATAAAGAGCGTTCATTGTTAGTCTTATTCCTGGTATGTTACAAATAAATAACGCTCATTGTTAGTCTATTCCTGGTGTGTTACAAATAAAGAGCGTTCATTGTTAGTCTATACCTGGTATGATACAAATAAAGAGCGTTCATTGTTAGTCTACTCATTGTATATTATCAATAAAGAGCGTTCCTTGTTAGAAAATTCATGGTATGTTACAAATAAAGAACGCTCATTGTTCGTCTTTTCCTGGTATGTTACAAATAAAGAGCGTTCATCGTTAGTCTATTCCTGGTATGTTACAAATAAAGAACGCTCATTGTTAGTCTATTCCTGGTATGTTACAAATAAAGAACGCTCATTGTTCGTCTATTCCTGGTATGTTACAAATAAAGAGCGTTCATCGTTAGTCTATTCCTGGTATGTTACAAATAAAGAACGCTCATTGTTAGTCTATTCCTGGTATGTTACAAATAAAGAGCGTTCATCGTTAGTCTATTCCTGGTATGTTACAAATAAAGAACGCTCATTGATTGTCTATTCCTGGTATGTTACAAATAAAGAACACTCATTGTTAGTCTATTCCTGGTATGTTATAAATAATGAGCGTTCATTGTTAGTCTATTCATGATATATTACACATAAAGAACGCTCATTGTTAGTCTTACTCCTGGTATGTTACAAATAAAGAACGCTCATTGTTAGTCTTACTCCTGGTATGTTACAAATAAAGAACGCTCATTGTTAGTCTTTCTCCTGGTATGTTACAAGTCAAGAACGTTCATTGTTAGTCTTACTCCTGGTATGTGACAAATAAAGAGAGTTCAGTGTTAGTCTATTCCTGGTATGTTACAAATAAAGAACGCTCATTGTTCGTCTATTCCTGGTATGTTACAAATAAAGAGCGTTCATCGTTAGTCTATTCCTGGTATGTTACAAATAAAGAACGCTCATTGTTAGTCTATTCCTGGTATGTTACAAATAAAGAACACTCATTGTTAGTCTATTCCTGGTATGTTATAAATACAGAGCGTTCATTGTTAGTCTATTCCTGATATATTACACATACAGAACGCTCATTGTTAGTCTTACTCCTGGTATGTTACAAATACAGAACGCTCATTGTTAGTCTTACTCCTGGTATGTTACAAATCAAGAACGTTCATTGTTAGTCTTACTCCTGGTATGTGACAAATAAAGAGAGTTCATTGTTAGTCTATTCCTGGTATGTTACAAATAAAGAACGCTCATTGTTAGTCTATTCCTGGATTGTAACCAACAAAGAACGTCTATTGTTAGTCTTATTCATGGTATGTTACAAATAAAGAACGCTCATTGTTAGTCTATTACTGGTATGTTACAAATAAAGAGCGTTCATCGTTAGTCTATTGCTGGTATGTTAAAAATAAAGAACGCTCATTGTTAGTCTATTCCTGGTATGTTACAAATAAAGAGCGTTCATCGTTAGTCTATTCCTGGTATGTTACAAATAAAGAACGCTCATTACACATAAAGAACGCTCATTGTTAGTCTTACTCCTGGTATGTTACAAATAAAGAGCGTTCATTGTTAGTCTTACTCCTGGTATGTTACAAATACAGAATGTTCATTGTTAGTCTATTCCTGGTATGTTACAAATCAAGAGCGTTCATTGTTAGTCTATTCCTGTTATGTTACAAATAAAGAACGCTCATTGTTATATAGTCTATTCCTAGTATGTTACAAATAAAGAGCGTTCATTGTTAGTCTTAATCCTGGTATGTTACAAATAAAGAGCGTTCATTGTTAGTCTTACTCCTGGTTTGATACAAATAAAGAACGCTAATTGTTAGTCTATTCCTGGTATGTTATAAATAAAGAGCGTTCATTGTTAGTCTTACTTCTGGTATGTTACCAATACAGAACGCTCATTGTTAGTCTATTCCTGGTATGTTACAAATCAAGAGTGTTCATTCTTAGTCTATTCCTGTTATGTTACAAATAAAGAACGCTCAATGTTATATAGTCTATTCCTAGTATGTTACAAATAAAGAGCGTTCATTGTTAGTCTTACTCCTGGTATGTTACAAATAAAGAACGCTAATTGTTAGTCTATTCCTGGTATGTTATAAATAAAGAGCGTTCATTGTTAGTCTTACTTCTGGTATGTTACCAATACAGAACGCTCATTGTTAGTCTTATTCCTGGTATGTTACAAATAAAGAGCGTTCATTGTTAGTCTATTCCTGGTATGTTACCAATAAAGCTCATTCATTGTTAGTCTTATTCCTGTGATGTTACAAATAAAGAGCGTTCATTGTTAGTCTATTCCTGGTACGTTACAAATAAAGAGCGTGTATTGTTAGTCTATTCCTGGTATGTAACCAACAAAGCACGTCCATTGTTAGTCTTATTCCTGGTATGTTACACATAAAGAGCGTTCATTGTTAGTCTTATTCCTGGTATGTTACAAATAAAGAACGCTCATTGTTAGTCTATTCCTGGTATGTTACATATAAAGAACGTCCATTGTTATTCTTATTCCTGGTATGTTACAAATAAAGAACGCTCATTGTTAGTCTATTCCTGGTATGTTACAAATAAAGAGCGTTCATTGCTAGTCTATTCCAGGTATGTTACAAATAAAGAACGTTTATTGCTAATCTTATTCCTGGTATGTTACAAATAAAGAACGCTCATTTTTAGTTTTATTCCTGGTATGTTACAAATAAAGAGCGTTCATTGTTAGTCTATTCCTGGTATGTTACAAATAAAGAGCGTTTATTGTTTGTCTATTCCTGGTATGTAACCAACAAAGAACGTCTATTGTTAGTCTTATTCCTGGTATGTTACTCATAAAGAGCGTTCATTGTTAGTATATTCATTGTTTGTTACCAATAAAGACCGTTCATTGTTAGTCTTAGTCATGGTATGTTACAAATAAAGAGCGTCCCGTATTAGTATATTCATGGTATGTTACACATAAAGATCGTTCATTGTTAGTCTTACACATTGTATGTTACAAATAAAGAGCGTTCATTGTTAGTCTATTCCTGGTTTGTTACAAATAAATAACGCTCATTGTTATATAGTCTATTATTGGTATGTTACAAATAAAGAGCGTTCATTGTTAGTCTTACTCCTGGTATGTTACAAATAAAGAACGCTCATTGTTAGTCTATTCCTGGTATGTTATAAATAAAGAGCGTTCCTTGTTAGTATATTCATGGTATGTTACAATTAAAGATCGTGCATTGTTAGTCTTATTCCTGGTATGTTACACATAAAGAGCGTTCATTGTTAGTCTACTCATTGTATATTACCAATAAAGAGCGTTCCTTGATAGAAAATTCATGGTATGTTACAAATAAAGATCGTTCATTGTTAGTCTTATTCCTGGTATGTTACAAATAAAGAACGCTCATTGTTAGTCTATTCCTGGTATGTTACAAATAAAGAGCGTTAATTGTTAGTCTATTCCTGGTATGTAACCAACAAGGAACGTCCATTGTTAGTCTTATTCATGGTATGTTACAAATAAAGAGCGTTCATTGCTAGTCTTACTCCTGGTATGTGACAAATAAAGAACGCTCATTATTAGTCTTACTCTTGGTAGGTTACATATAAAGAGCGTTGATTGATAGTCTATTATTGGTATGTTACATATAAAGAACGCTCATTGTTAGTCTTACTCCTGGTATGTTACAAATAAAGAGTGTTCATTGTTAGTCTTACTCCTGGTATGTTACAAATAAATAACGCTCATTGTTAGTCTATTCCTGGTGTGTTACAAATAAAGAGCGTTCATTGTTAGTCTATACCTGGTATGATACAAATAAAGAGCGTTCATTGTTAGTCTACTCATTGTTTATTACCAATAAAGAGCGTTCCTTGTTAGAAAATTCATGGTATGTTACAAATAAAGAACGCTCATTGTTCGTCTTTTCCTGGTATGTTACAAATAAAGAGCGTTCATCGTTAGTCTATTCCTGGTATGTTACAAATAAAGAACGCTCATTGTTAGTCTATTCCTGGTATGTTACAAATAAAGAACGCTCATTGTTCGTCTATTCCTGGTATGTTACAAATAAAGAGCGTTCATCGTTAGTCTATTCCTGGTATGTTACAAATAAAGAACGCTCATTGTTATTTTATTCCTGGTATGTTACAAATAAAGAGCGTTCATCGTTAGTCTATTCCTGGTATGTTACAAATAAAGAACGCTCATTGATTGTCTATTCCTGGTATGTTACAAATAAAGAACACTCATTGTTAGTCTATTCCTGGTATGTTATAAATAAAGAGCGTTCATTGTTAGTCTATTCATGATATATTACACATAAAGAACGCTCATTGTTAGTCTTACTCCTGGTATGTTACAAATAAAGAACGCTCATTGTTAGTCTTACTCCTGGTATGTTACAAATAAAGAGCGTTCATTGTTAGTCTTACTCCTGGTATGTTACAAATAAAGAGAGTTCATTGTTAGTCTATTCCTGGTATGTTACAAATAAAGAACCCTCTGTGTTAGTCTATTCCTGGATTGTAACCAACAAAGAACGTCCATTGTTAGTCTTATTCATGGTATGTTACAAATAAATAACGCTCATTGTTAGTCTATTCCTGGTATGTTACAAATAAAGAGCGTTCATCGTTAGTCTATTCCTGGTATGTTACAAATAAAGAACGCTCATTGTTAGTCTATTCCTGGTATGTTACAAATAAAGAGCGTTCATCGTTAGTCTATTCCTGGTATGTTACAAATAAAGAACTCTCATTGTTTGTCTATTCCTGGTATGTTACAAATAAAGAACGCTCATCGTTAGTCTATTCCTGGTATGTTATAGATAAAGAGCGTTTATTGTTAGTCTATTCCTCGTTTGTTATAAATAAAGAGCGTTCATTGTTAGTCTATTCCTGATATATTACACATAAAGAACGCTCATTGTTAGTCTTACTCCTGGTATGTTACAAATAAAGAATGTTCATTGTTAGTCTATTCCTGGTATGTTACACATAAAGAGCGTTCATTGTCAGTCTACTCATTGTATATTACCAATAAGAGCGTCCCTTGTTAGTATATTCATGGTATGTTACAAATAAAGATCGTTCATTGTTAGTCTTATTCCTGGTATGTTACAAATAAAGAGCGTTCATTGTTAGTCTTACACATTGTATGTTACAAATAAAGAGCGTTCACTGTTAGTCACCTCCTGACAAATAACCAATACTGAGCGTTCATTGTTAGTCTATTCCTGGTATGTTACCAATAAAGATCATTCATTGTTAGTCTTATTCCTGTGATGTTACAAATAAAGAGCGTTAATTGTTAGTCTATTCTTGGTATGTTACAAATAAAGAGCGTTCATTGTTAGTCTTACTCCTGGTATGTTACAAATAAAGAACGCTCATTGTTAGTCTATTCCTGGTATGTTATAAATAAAGAGCGTTCCTTGTTAGTATATTCATGGTATGTTACAAATAAAGATCGTGCATTGTTAGTCTTATTCCTGGTATGTTACACATAAAGAGCGTTCATTGTTAGTCTACTCATTGTTTATTACCAATAAAGAGCGTTCCTTGTTAGAAAATTCATGGTATGTTACAAATAAAGATCGTTCATTGTTAGTCTTATTCCTGGTATGTTACAAATAAAGAACGCTCATTGTTAGTCTATTTCTGGTATGTTACAAATAAAGAGCGTTAATTGTTAGTCTATTCCTGGTATGTAACCAACAAGGAACGTCCATTGTTAGTCTTACTCCTGGTATGTTACAAATAAAGAACGCTCATTATTAGTCTTACTCTTGGTATGTTACATATAAAGAGCGTTGATTGATAGTCTATTATTGGTATGTTACATATAAAGAACGCTCATTGTTAGTCTTACTCCTGGTATGTTACAAATAAAGAGTGTTCATTGTTAGTCTTACTCCTGGTATGTTACAAATAAAGAACGCTCATTGCTAGTCTATTCCTGGTATGTTACAAATAAAAAGCGTTCATTGTTAGTCTTATTCCTGGTATGTTACAAATAAATAACGCTCATTGTTAGTCTATTCCTGGTATGTTACAAATAAAGAGCGTTCATTGTTAGTCTTATTCCTTGTATGTTACAAATAAAGAACGCGCATTGTTAGTCTTATTCCTGGTATGTTACAAATAAAGAACGCTCATTGTTCGTCTATTCCTGGTATGTTACAAATAAAGAGCGTTCATCGTTAGTCTATTCCTGGTATGTTACAAATAAAGAACGCTCATTGTTAGTCTATTCCTGGTATGTTACACATAAAGAGCGTTCTCGTTAGTCTATTCCAGGTATGTTACAAATAAAGAACGCTCATTGTTTGTATATTCCTGGTATGTTACAAATAAAGAACACTCATTGTTAGTCTATTCCTGGTATGTTATAAATACAGAGCGTTCATTGTTAGTCTATTCCTGATATATTACACATACAGAACGCTCATTGTTAGTCTTACTCCTGGTATGTTACAAATAAAGAGCGTTCATTGTTAGTCTTATTCCTTGTATGTTACAAATAAAGAACGCGCATTGTTAGTCTTATTCCTGGTATGTTACAAATAAAGAACGCTCATTGTTCGTCTATTCCTGGTATGTTACAAATAAAGAGCGTTCATCGTTAGTCTATTCCTGGTATGTTACAAATAAAGAACGCTCATTGTTAGTCTATTCCTGGTATGTTACACATAAAGAGCGTTCTCGTTAGTCTATTCCAGGTATGTTACAAATAAAGAACGCTCATTGTTTGTATATTCCTGGTATGTTACAAATAAAGAACACTCATTGTTAGTCTATTCCTGGTATGTTATAAATACAGAGCGTTCATTGTTAGTCTATTCCTGATATATTACACATACAGAACGCTCATTGTTAGTCTTACTCCTGGTATGTTACAAATACAGAACGCTCATTGTTAGTCTTACTCCTGGTATGTTACAAATCAAGAACGTTCATTGTTAGTCTTACTCCTGGTATGTGACAAATAAAGAGAGTTCATTGTTAGTCTATTCCTGGTATGTTACAAATAAAGAACGCTCATTGTTAGTCTATTCCTGGATTGTAACCAACAAAGAACGTCTATTGTTAGTCTTATTCATGGTATGTTACAAATAAAGAACGCTCATTGTTAGTCTATTACTGGTATGTTACAAATAAAGAACGTTCATCGTTAGTCTACAGCTGGTATGTTAAAAATAAAGAACGCTCATTGTTAGTCTATTCCTGGTATGTTACAAATAAAGAGCGTTCATCGTTAGTCTATTCCTGGTATGTTACAAATAAAGAACGCTCATTACACATCTCATTGTTAGTCTTACTCCTGGTATGTTACAAATAAAGAGCGTTCATTGTTAGTCTTACTCCTGGTATGTTACAAATACAGAATGTTCATTGTTAGTCTATTCCTGGTATGTTACAAATCAAGAGCGTTCATTGTTAGTCTATTCCTGTTATGTTACAAATAAAGAACGCTCATTGTTATATAGTCTATTCCTAGTATGTTACAAATAAAGAGCGTTCATTGTTAGTCTTACTCCTGGTATGTTACAAATAAAGAGCGTTCATTGTTAGTCTTACTCCTAGTATGTTACAAATACAGAATGTTCATTGTTAGTCTATTCCTGGTATGTTACAAATCAAGAGCGTTCATTCTTAGTCTATTCCTGTTATGTTACAAATAAAGAACGCTCAATGTTATATAGTCTATTCCTAGTATATTACAAATAAAGAGCGTTCATTGTTAGTCTTACTCCTGGTATGTTACAAATAAAGAACGCTCATTGTTAGTCTATTCCTGGTATGTTATAAATAAAGAGCGTTCATTGTTAGTCTTACTTCTGGTATGTTACCAATACAGAACGCTCATTGTTAGTCTTATTCCTGGTATGTTACAAATAAAGAGCGTTCATTGTTAGTCTATTCCTGGTATGTTACCAATAAAGCTCATTCATTGTTAGTCTTATTCCTGTGATGTTACAAATAAAGAGCGTTCATTGTTAGTCTATTCCTGGTACGTTACAAATAAAGAGCGTGTATTGTTAGTCTATTCCTGGTATGTAACCAACAAAGTACGTCCATTGTTAGTCTTATTCCTGGTATGTTACACATAAAGAGCGTTCATTGTTAGTCTTATTCCTGGTATGTTACAAATAAAGAACGCTCATTGTTAGTCTATTCCTGGTATGTTACATATAAAGAACGTCCATTGTTATTCTTATTCCTGGTATGTTACAAATAAAGAACGCTCATTGTTAGTCTATTCCTGGTATGTTACAAATAAAGAGCGTTCATTGCTAGTCTATTCCAGGTATGTTACAAATAAAGAACGTTTATTGCTAATCTTATTCCTGGTATGTTACAAATAAAGAACGCTCATTTTTAGTTTTATTCCTGGTATGTTACAAATAAAGAGCGTTCATTGTTAGTCTATTCCTAGTATGTTACAAATAAAGAGCGTTTATTGTTTGTTTATTCCTGGTATGTTACACATAAAGAGCGTTCATTGTTAGTATATTCATTGTTTGTTACCAATAAAGACCGTTCATTGTTAGTCTTAGTCATGGTATGTTACAAATAAAGAGCGTCCCGTATTAGTATATTCATGGTATGTTACACATAAAGATCGTTCATTGTTAGTCTTACACATTGTATGTTACAAATAAAGAGCGTTCATTGTTAGTCTATTCCTGGTTTGTTACAAATAAATAACGCTCATTGTTATATAGTCTATTATTGGTATGTTACAAATAAAGAGCGTTCATTGTTAGTCTTACTCCTGGTATGTTACAAATAAAGAACGCTCATTGTTAGTCTATTCCTGGTTTGTTATAAATAAAGAGCGTTCCTTGTTAGTATATTCATGGTATGTTACAATTAAAGATCGTGCATTGTTAGTCTTATTCCTGGTATGTTACACATAAAGAGCGTTCATTGTTAGTCTACTCATTGTATATTACCAATAAAGAGCGTTCCTTGTTAGAAAGTTCATGGTATGTTACAAATAAAGATCGTTCATTGTTAGTCTTATTCCTGGTATGTTACAAATAAAGAACGCTCATTGTTAGTCTATTCCTGGTATGTTACAAATAAAGAGCGTTAATTGTTAGTCTATTCCTGGTATGTAACCAACAAGGAACGTCCATTGTTAGTCTTATTCATGGCATGTTACAAATAAAGAGCGTTCATTGCTAGTCTTACTCCTGGTATGTGACAAATAAAGAACGCTCATTATTAGTCTTACTCTTGGTAGGTTTCATATAACGAGCGTTGATTGATAGTCTATTATTGGTATGTTACATATAAAGAACGCTCATTGTTAGTCTTACTCCTGGTATGTTACAAATAAAGAGTGTTCATTGTTAGTCTTACTCCTGGTATGTTACAAATAAAGAACGCTCATTGCTAGTCTCTTCCTGGTATGTTACAAATAAAGAGCGTTCATTGTTAGTCTTATTCCTGGTATGTTACAAATAAATAACGCTCATTGTTAGTCTATTCCTGGTGTGTTACAAATAAAGAGCGTTCATGGTTAGTCTATACCTGGTATGATACAAATAAAGAGCGTTCATTGTTAGTCTACTCATTGTATATTATCAATAAAGAGCGTTCCTTGTTAGAAAATTCATGGTATGTTACAAATAAAGAACGCTCATTGTTCGTCTTTTCCTGGTATGTTACAAATAAAGAGCGTTCATCGTTAGTCTATTCCTGGTATGTTACAAATAAAGAACGCTCATTGTTAGTCTATTCCTGGTATGTTACAAATAAAGAACGCTCATTGTTCGTCTATTCCTGGTATGTTACAAATAAAGAGCGTTCATCGTTAGTCTATTCCTGGTATGTTACAAATAAAGAACGCTCATTGTTAGTCTATTCCTGGTATGTTACAAATAAAGAGCGTTCATCGTTAGTCTATTCCTGGTATGTTACAAATAAAGAACGCTCATTGATTGTCTATTCCTGGTATGTTACAAATAAAGAACACTCATTGTTAGTCTATTCCTGGTATGTTATAAATAATGAGCGTTCATTGTTAGTCTATTCATGATATATTACACATAAAGAACGCTCACTGTTAGTCTTACTCCTGGTATGTTACAAATAAAGAACGCTCATTGTTAGTCTTACTCCTGGTATGTTACAAATCAAGAACGTTCATTGTTAGTCTTACTCCTGGTATGTGACAAATAAAGAGAGTTCAGTGTTAGTCTATTCCTGGTATGTTACAAATAAAGAACGCTCATTGTTCGTCTATTCCTGGTATGTTACAAATAAAGAGCGTTCATCGTTAGTCTATTCCTGGTATGTTACAAATAAAGAACGCTCATTGTTAGTCTATTCCTGGTATGTTACACATAAAGAGCGTTCTCGTTAGTCTATTCCAGGTATGTTACAAATAAAGAACGCTCATTGTTTGTATATTCCTGGTATGTTACAAATAAAGAACACTCATTGTTAGTCTATTCCTGGTATGTTATAAATACAGAGCGTTCATTGTTAGTCTATTCCTGATATATTACACATACAGAACGCTCATTGTTAGTCTTACTCCTGGTATGTTACAAATACAGAACGCTCATTGTTAGTCTTACTCCTGGTATGTTACAAATCAAGAACGTTCATTGTTAGTCTTACTCCTGGTATGTGACAAATAAAGAGAGTTCATTGTTAGTCTATTCCTGGTATGTTACAAATAAAGAACGCTCATTGTTAGTCTATTCCTGGATTGTAACCAACAAAGAACGTCTATTGTTAGTCTTATTCATGGTATGTTACAAATAAAGAACGCTCATTGTTAGTCTATTACTGGTATGTTACAAATAAAGAGCGTTCATCGTTAGTCTATTGCTGGTATGTTAAAAATAAAGAACGCTCATTGTTAGTCTATTCCTGGTATGTTACAAATAAAGAGCGTTCACCGTTAGTCTATTCCTGGTATGTTACAAATAAAGAACGCTCATTACACATAAAGAACGCTCATTGTTAGTCTTACTCCTGGTATGTTACAAATAAAGAGCGTTCATTGTTAGTCTTACTCCTGGTATGTTACAAATACAGAATGTTCATTGTTAGTCTATTCCTGGTATGTTACAAATCAAGAGCGTTCATTGTTAGTCTATTCCTGTTATGTTACAAATAAAGAACGCTCATTGTTATATAGTCTATTCATAGTATGTTACAAATAAAGAGCGTTCATTGTTAGTCTTACTCCTGGTATGTTACAAATAAAGAGCGTTCCTTGTTAGTCTTACTCCTGGTATGTTACAAATACAGAATGTTCATTGTTAGTCTATTCCTGGTATGTTACAAATCAAGAGTGTTCATTCTTAGTCTATTCCTGTTATGTTACAAATAAAGAACGCTCAATGTTATATAGTCTATTCCTAGTATGTTACAAATAAAGAGCGTTCATTGTTAGTCTTACTCCTGGTATGTTACAAATAAAGAACGCTCATTGTTAGTCTATTCCTGGTATGTTATAAATAAAGAGCGTTCATTGTTAGTCTTACTTCTGGTATGTTACCAATACAGAACGCTCATTGTTAGTCTTATTCCTGGTATGTTACAAATAAAGAGCGTTCATTGTTAGTCTATTCCTGGTATGTTACCAATAAAGCTCATTCATTGTTAGTCTTATTCCTGTGATGTTACAAATAAAGAGCGTTCATTGTTAGTCTATTCCTGGTACGTTACAAATAAAGAGCGTGTATTGTTAGTCTATTCCTGGTATGTAACCAACAAAGCACGTCCATTGTTAGTCTTATTCCTGGTATGTTACACATAAAGAGCGTTCATTGTTAGTCTTATTCCTGGTATGTTACAAATAAAGAACGCTCATTGTTAGTCTATTCCTGGTATGTTACATATAAAGAACGTCCATTGTTATTCTTATTCCTGGTATGTTACAAATAAAGAACGCTCATTGTTAGTCTATTCCTGGTATGTTACAAATAAAGAGCGTTCATTGCTAGTCTATTCCAGGTATGTTACAAATAAAGAACGTTTATTGCTAATCTTATTCCTGGTATGTTACAAATAAAGAACGCTCATTTTTAGTTTTATTCCTGGTATGTTACAAATAAAGAGCGTTCATTGTTAGTCTATTCCTGGTATGTTACAAATAAAGAGCGTTTATTGTTTGTCTATTCCTGGTATGTAACCAACAAAGAACGTCTATTGTTAGTCTTATTCCTGGTATGTTACACACAAAGAGCGTTCATTGTTAGTATATTCATTGTTTGTTACCAATAAAGACCGTTCATTGTTAGTCTTAGTCATGGTATGTTACAAATAAAGAGCGTCCCGTATTAGTATATTCATGGTATGTTACACATAAAGATCGTTCATTGTTAGTCTTACACATTGTATGTTACAAATAAAGAGCGTTCATTGTTAGTCTATTCCTGGTTTGTTACAAATAAATAACGCTCATTGTTATATAGTCTATTATTGGTATGTTACAAATAAAGAGCGTTCATTGTTAGTCTTACTCCTGGTATGTTACAAATAAAGAACGCTCATTGTTAGTCTATTCCTGGTATGTTACAAATAAAGAGCGTTCATTGCTAGTCTATTCCAGGTATGTTACAAATAAAGAACGTTTATTGCTAATCTTATTCCTGGTATGTTACAAATAAAGAACGCTCATTTTTAGTTTTATTCCTGGTATGTTACAAATAAAGAGCGTTCATTGTTAGTCTATTCCTGGTATGTTACAAATAAAGAGCGTTTATTGTTTGTCTATTCCTGGTATGTAACCAACAAAGAACGTCTATTGTTAGTCTTATTCCTGGTATGTTACTCATAAAGAGCGTTCATTGTTAGTATATTCATTGTTTGTTACCAATAAAGACCGTTCATTGTTAGTCTTAGTCATGGTATGTTACAAATAAAGAGCGTCCCGTATTAGTATATTCATGGTATGTTACACATAAAGATCGTTCATTGTTAGTCTTACACATTGTATGTTACAAATAAAGAGCGTTCATTGTTAGTCTATTCCTGGTTTGTTACAAATAAATAACGCTCATTGTTATATAGTCTATTATTGGTATGTTACAAATAAAGAGCGTTCATTGTTAGTCTTACTCCTGGTATGTTACAAATAAAGAACGCTCATTGTTAGTCTATTCCTGGTATGTTATAAATAAAGAGCGTTCCTTGTTAGTATATTCATGGTATGTTACAATTAAAGATCGTGCATTGTTAGTCTTATTCCTGGTATGTTACACATAAAGAGCGTTCATTGTTAGTCTACTCATTGTATATTACCAATAAAGAGCGTTCCTTGATAGAAAATTCATGGTATGTTACAAATAAAGATCGTTCATTGTTAGTCTTATTCCTGGTATGTTACAAATAAAGAACGCTCATTGTTAGTCTATTCCTGGTATGTTACAAATAAAGAGCGTTAATTGTTAGTCTATTCCTGGTATGTAACCAACAAGGAACGTCCATTGTTAGTCTTATTCATGGTATGTTACAAATAAAGAGCGTTCATTGCTAGTCTTACTCCTGGTATGTGACAAATAAAGAACGCTCATTATTAGTCTTACTCTTGGTAGGTTACATATAAAGAGCGTTGATTGATAGTCTATTATTGGTATGTTACATATAAAGAACGCTCATTGTTAGTCTTACTCCTGGTATGTTACAAATAAAGAGTGTTCATTGTTAGTCTTACTCCTGGTATGTTACAAATAAATAACGCTCATTGTTAGTCTATTCCTGGTGTGTTACAAATAAAGAGCGTTCATTGTTAGTCTATACCTGGTATGATACAAATAAAGAGCGTTCATTGTTAGTCTACTCATTGTATATTACCAATAAAGAGCGTTCCTTGTTAGAAAATTCATGGTATGTTACAAATAAAGAACGCTCATTGTTCGTCTTTTCCTGGTATGTTACAAATAAAGAGCGTTCATCGTTAGTCTATTCCTGGTATGTTACAAATAAAGAACGCTCATTGTTAGTCTATTCCTGGTATGTTACAAATAAAGAACGCTCATTGTTCGTCTATTCCTGGTATGTTACAAATAAAGAGCGTTCATCGTTAGTCTATTCCTGGTATGTTACAAATAAAGAGCGTTCATCGTTAGTCTATTCCTGGTATGTTACAAATAAAGAACGCTCATTGTTAGTCTATTCCTGGTATGTTACAAATAAAGAGCGTTCATTGTTAGTCTATTCATGATATATTACACATAAAGAACGCTCATTGTTAGTCTTACTCCTGGTATGTTACAAATAAAGAACGCTCATTGTTAGTCTTACTCCTGGTATGTTACAAATAAAGAGCGTTCATTGTTAGTCTTACTCCTGGTATGTTACAAATAAAGAGAGTTCATTGTTAGTCTATTCCTGGTATGTTACAAATAAAGAACCCTCTGTGTTAGTCTATTCCTGGATTGTAACCAACAAAGAACGTCCATTGTTAGTCTTATTCATGGTATGTTACAAATAAATAACGCTCATTGTTAGTCTATTCCTGGTATGTTACAAATAAAGAGCGTTCATCGTTAGTCTATTCCTGGTATGTTACAAATAAAGAACGCTCATTGTTAGTCTATTCCTGGTATGTTACAAATAAAGAGCGTTCATCGTTAGTCTATTCCTGGTATGTTACAAATAAAGAACTCTCATTGTTTGTCTATTCCTGGTATGTTACAAATAAAGAACGCTCATCGTTAGTCTATTCCTGGTATGTTATAGATAAAGAGCGTTTATTGTTAGTCTATTCCTCGTTTGTTATAAATAAAGAGCGTTCATTGTTAGTCTATTCCTGATATATTACACATAAAGAACGCTCATTGTTAGTCTTACTCCTGGTATGTTACAAATAAAGAATGTTCATTGTTAGTCTATTCCTGGTATGTTACACATAAAGAGCGTTCATTGTCAGTCTACTCATTGTATATTACCAATAAGAGCGTCCCTTGTTAGTATATTCATGGTATGTTACAAATAAAGATCGTTCATTGTTAGTCTTATTCCTGGTATGTTACAAATAAAGAGCGTTCATTGTTAGTCTTACACATTGTATGTTACAAATAAAGAGCGTTCACTGTTAGTCACCTCCTGACAAATAACCAATACTGAGCGTTCATTGTTAGTCTATTCCTGGTATGTTACCAATAAAGATCATTCATTGTTAGTCTTATTCCTGTGATGTTACAAATAAAGAGCGTTAATTGTTAGTCTATTCTTGGTATGTTACAAATAAAGAGCGTTCATTGTTAGTCTTACTCCTGGTATGTTACAAATAAAGAACGCTCATTGTTAGTCTATTCCTGGTATGTTATAAATAAAGAGCGTTCCTTGTTAGTATATTCATGGTATGTTACAAATAAAGATCGTGCATTGTTAGTCTTATTCCTGGTATGTTACACATAAAGAGCGTTCATTGTTAGTCTACTCATTGTTTATTACCAATAAAGAGCGTTCCTTGTTAGAAAATTCATGGTATGTTACAAATAAAGATCGTTCATTGTTAGTCTTATTCCTGGTATGTTACAAATAAAGAACGCTCATTGTTAGTCTATTTCTGGTATGTTACAAATAAAGAGCGTTAATTGTTAGTCTATTCCTGGTATGTAACCAACAAGGAACGTCCATTGTTAGTCTTACTCCTGGTATGTTACAAATAAAGAACGCTCATTATTAGTCTTACTCTTGGTATGTTACATATAAAGAGCGTTGATTGATAGTCTATTATTGGTATGTTACATATAAAGAACGCTCATTGTTAGTCTTACTCCTGGTATGTTACAAATAAAGAGTGTTCATTGTTAGTCTTACTCCTGGTATGTTACAAATAAAGAACGCTCATTGCTAGTCTATTCCTGGTATGTTACAAATAAAAAGCGTTCATTGTTAGTCTTATTCCTGGTATGTTACAAATAAATAACGCTCATTGTTAGTCTATTCCTGGTATGTTACAAATAAAGAGCGTTCATTGTTAGTCTTATTCCTTGTATGTTACAAATAAAGAACGCGCATTGTTAGTCTTATTCCTGGTATGTTACAAATAAAGAACGCTCATTGTTCGTCTATTCCTGGTATGTTACAAATAAAGAGCGTTCATCGTTAGTCTATTCCTGGTATGTTACAAATAAAGAACGCTCATTGTTAGTCTATTCCTGGTATGTTACACATAAAGAGCGTTCTCGTTAGTCTATTCCAGGTATGTTACAAATAAAGAACGCTCATTGTTTGTATATTCCTGGTATGTTACAAATAAAGAACACTCATTGTTAGTCTATTCCTGGTATGTTATAAATACAGAGCGTTCATTGTTAGTCTATTCCTGATATATTACACATACAGAACGCTCATTGTTAGTCTTACTCCTGGTATGTTACAAATAAAGAGCGTTCATTGTTAGTCTTATTCCTTGTATGTTACAAATAAAGAACGCGCATTGTTAGTCTTATTCCTGGTATGTTACAAATAAAGAACGCTCATTGTTCGTCTATTCCTGGTATGTTACAAATAAAGAGCGTTCATCGTTAGTCTATTCCTGGTATGTTACAAATAAAGAACGCTCATTGTTAGTCTATTCCTGGTATGTTACACATAAAGAGCGTTCTCGTTAGTCTATTCCAGGTATGTTACAAATAAAGAACGCTCATTGTTTGTATATTCCTGGTATGTTACAAATAAAGAACACTCATTGTTAGTCTATTCCTGGTATGTTATAAATACAGAGCGTTCATTGTTAGTCTATTCCTGATATATTACACATACAGAACGCTCATTGTTAGTCTTACTCCTGGTATGTTACAAATACAGAACGCTCATTGTTAGTCTTACTCCTGGTATGTTACAAATCAAGAACGTTCATTGTTAGTCTTACTCCTGGTATGTGACAAATAAAGAGAGTTCATTGTTAGTCTATTCCTGGTATGTTACAAATAAAGAACGCTCATTGTTAGTCTATTCCTGGATTGTAACCAACAAAGAACGTCTATTGTTAGTCTTATTCATGGTATGTTACAAATAAAGAACGCTCATTGTTAGTCTATTACTGGTATGTTACAAATAAAGAGCGTTCATCGTTAGTCTACAGCTGGTATGTTAAAAATAAAGAACGCTCATTGTTAGTCTATTCCTGGTATGTTACAAATAAAGAGCGTTCATCGTTAGTCTATTCCTGGTATGTTACAAATAAAGAACGCTCATTACACATCTCATTGTTAGTCTTACTCCTGGTATGTTACAAATAAAGAGCGTTCATTGTTAGTCTTACTCCTGGTATGTTACAAATACAGAATGTTCATTGTTAGTCTATTCCTGGTATGTTACAAATCAAGAGCGTTCATTGTTAGTCTATTCCTGTTATGTTACAAATAAAGAACGCTCATTGTTATATAGTCTATTCCTAGTATGTTACAAATAAAGAGCGTTCATTGTTAGTCTTACTCCTGGTATGTTACAAATAAAGAGCGTTCATTGTTAGTCTTACCCTAGTATGTTACAAATACAGAATGTTCATTGTTAGTCTATTCCTGGTATGTTACAAATCAAGAGCGTTCATTCTTAGTCTATTCCTGTTATGTTACAAATAAAGAACGCTCAATGTTATATAGTCTATTCCTAGTATATTACAAATAAAGAGCGTTCATTGTTAGTCTTACTCCTGGTATGTTACAAATACAGAACGCTCATTGTTAGTCTATTCCTGGTATGTTATAAATAAAGAGCGTTCATTGTTAGTCTTACTTCTGGTATGTTACCAATACAGAACGCTCATTGTTAGTCTTATTCCTGGTATGTTACAAATAAAGAGCGTTCATTGTTAGTCTATTCCTGGTATGTTACCAATAAAGCTCATTCATTGTTAGTCTTATTCCTGTGATGTTACAAATAAAGAGCGTTCATTGTTAGTCTATTCCTGGTACGTTACAAATAAAGAGCGTGTATTGTTAGTCTATTCCTGGTATGTAACCAACAAAGTACGTCCATTGTTTGTCTTATTCCTGGTATGTTACACATAAAGAGCGTTCATTGTTAGTCTTATTCCTGGTATGTTACAAATAAAGAACGCTCATTGTTAGTCTATTCCTGGTATGTTACATATAAAGAACGTCCATTGTTATTCTTATTCCTGGTATGTTACAAATAAAGAACGCTCATTGTTAGTCTATTCCTGGTATGTTACAAATAAAGAGCGTTCATTGCTAGTCTATTCCAGGTATGTTACAAATAAAGAACGTTTATTGCTAATCTTATTCCTGGTATGTTACAAATAAAGAACGCTCATTTTTAGTTTTATTCCTGGTATGTTACAAATAAAGAGCGTTCATTGTTAGTCTATTCCTAGTATGTTACAAATAAAGAGCGTTTATTGTTTGTCTATTCCTGGTATGTAACCAACAAAGAACGTCTATTGTTAGTCTTATTCCTGGTATGTTTCACATAAAGAGCGTTCATTGTTAGTATATTCATTGTTTGTTACCAATAAAGACCGTTCATTGTTAGTCTTAGTCATGGTATGTTACAAATAAAGAGCGTCCCGTATTAGTATATTCATGGTATGTTACACATAAAGATCGTTCATTGTTAGTCTTACACATTGTATGTTACAAATAAAGAGCGTTCATTGTTAGTCTATTCCTGGTTTGTTACAAATAAATAACGCTCATTGTTATATAGTCTATTATTGGTATGTTACAAATAAAGAGCGTTCATTGTTAGTCTTACTCCTGGTATGTTACAAATAAAGAACGCTCATTGTTAGTCTATTCCTGGTTTGTTATAAATAAAGAGCGTTCCTTGTTAGTATATTCATGGTATGTTACAATTAAAGATCGTGCATTGTTAGTCTTATTCCTGGTATGTTACACATAAAGAGCGTTCATTGTTAGTCTACTCATTGTATATTACCAATAAAGAGCGTTCCTTGTTAGAAAGTTCATGGTATGTTACAAATAAAGATCGTTCATTGTTAGTCTTATTCCTGGTATGTTACAAATAAAGAACGCTCATTGTTAGTCTATTCCTGGTATGTTACAAATAAAGAGCGTTAATTGTTAGTCTATTCCTGGTATGTAACCAACAAGGAACGTCCATTGTTAGTCTTATTCATGGCATGTTACAAATAAAGAGCGTTCATTGCTAGTCTTACTCCTGGTATGTGACAAATAAAGAACGCTCATTATTAGTCTTACTCTTGGTAGGTTACATATAACGAGCGTTGATTGATAGTCTATTATTGGTATGTTACATATAAAGAACGCTCATTGTTAGTCTTACTCCTGGTATGTTACAAATAAAGAGTGTTCATTGTTAGTCTTACTCCTGGTATGTTACAAATAAAGAACGCTCATTGCTAGTCTCTTCCTGGTATGTTACAAATAAAGAGCGTTCATTGTTAGTCTTATTCCTGGTATGTTACAAATAAATAACGCTCATTGTTAGTCTATTCCTGGTGTGTTACAAATAAAGAGCGTTCATGGTTAGTCTATACCTGGTATGATACAAATAAAGAGCGTTCATTGTTAGTCTACTCATTGTATATTATCAATAAAGAGCGTTCCTTGTTAGAAAATTCATGGTATGTTACAAATAAAGAACGCTCATTGTTCGTCTTTTCCTGGTATGTTACAAATAAAGAGCGTTCATCGTTAGTCTATTCCTGGTATGTTACAAATAAAGAACGCTCATTGTTAGTCTATTCCTGGTATGTTACAAATAAAGAACGCTCATTGTTCGTCTATTCCTGGTATGTTACAAATAAAGAGCGTTCATCGTTAGTCTATTCCTGGTATGTTACAAATAAAGAACGCTCATTGTTAGTCTATTCCTGGTATGTTACAAATAAAGAGCGTTCATCGTTAGTCTATTCCTGGTATGTTACAAATAAAGAACGCTCATTGATTGTCTATTCCTGGTATGTTACAAATAAAGAACACTCATTGTTAGTCTATTTCTGGTATGTTATAAATAATGAGCGTTCATTGTTAGTCTATTCATGATATATTACACATAAAGAACGCTCACTGTTAGTCTTACTCCTGGTATGTTACAAATAAAGAACGCTCATTGTTAGTCTTACTCCTGGTATGTTACAAATCAAGAACGTTCATTGTTAGTCTTACTCCTGGTATGTGACAAATAAAGAGAGTTCAGTGTTAGTCTATTCCTGGTATGTTACAAATAAAGAACGCTCATTGTTCGTCTATTCCTGGTATGTTACAAATAAAGAGCGTTCATCGTTAGTCTATTCCTGGTATGTTACAAATAAAGAACGCTCATTGTTAGTCTATTCCTGGTATGTTACACATAAAGAGCGTTCTCGTTAGTCTATTCCAGGTATGTTACAAATAAAGAACGCTCATTGTTTGTATATTCCTGGTATGTTACAAATAAAGAACACTCATTGTTAGTCTATTCCTGGTATGTTATAAATACAGAGCGTTCATTGTTAGTCTATTCCTGATATATTACACATACAGAACGCTCATTGTTAGTCTTACTCCTGGTATGTTACAAATACAGAACGCTCATTGTTAGTCTTACTCCTGGTATGTTACAAATCAAGAACGTTCATTGTTAGTCTTACTCCTGGTATGTGACAAATAAAGAGAGTTCATTGTTAGTCTATTCCTGGTATGTTACAAATAAAGAACGCTCATTGTTAGTCTATTCCTGGATTGTAACCAACAAAGAACGTCTATTGTTAGTCTTATTCCTGGTATGTTACAAATAAAGAACACTCATTGTTAGTCTATTCCTGGTATGTTATAAATACAGAGCGTTCATTGTTAGTCTATTCCTGATATATTACACATACAGAACGCTCATTGTTAGTCTTACTCCTGGTATGTTACAAATACAGAACGCTCATTGTTAGTCTTACTCCTGGTATGTTACAAATCAAGAACGTTCATTGTTAGTCTTACTCCTGGTATGTTACAAATAAAGAGCGTTCATCGTTAGTCTATTCCTGGTATGTTACAAATAAAGAACGCTCATTGTTAGTCTATTCCTGGTATGTTACAAATAAAGAACGCTCATTGTTCGTCTATTCCTGGTATGTTACAAATAAAGAGCGTTCATCGTTAGTCTATTCCTGGTATGTTACAAATAAAGAACGCTCATTGTTATTTTATTCCTGGTATGTTACAAATAAAGAGCGTTCATCGTTAGTCTATTCCTGGTATGTTACAAATAAAGAACGCTCATTGATTGTCTATTCCTGGTATGTTACAAATAAAGAACACTCATTGTTAGTCTATTCCTGGTATGTTATAAATAAAGAGCGTTCATTGTTAGTCTATTCATGATATATTACACATAAAGAACGCTCATTGTTAGTCTTACTCCTGGTATGTTACAAATAAAGAACGCTCATTGTTAGTCTTACTCCTGGTATGTTACAAATAAAGAGCGTTCATTGTTAGTCTTACTCCTGGTATGTTACAAATAAAGATAGTTCATTGTTAGTCTATTCCTGGTATGTTACAAATAAAGAACCCTCTGTGTTAGTCTATTCCTGGATTGTAACCAACAAAGAACGTCCATTGTTAGTCTTATTCATGGTATGTTACAAATAAATAACGCTCATTGTTAGTCTATTCCTGGTATGTTACAAATAAAGAGCGTTCATCGTTAGTCTATTCCTGGTATGTTACAAATAAAGAACGCTCATTGTTAGTCTATTCCTGGTATGTTACAAATAAAGAGCGTTCATCGTTAGTCTATTCCTGGTATGTTACAAATAAAGAACTCTCATTGTTTGTCTATTCCTGGTATGTTACAAATAAAGAACGCTCATCGTTAGTCTATTCCTGGTATGTTATAGATAAAGAGCGTTTATTGTTAGTCTATTCCTCGTTTGTTATAAATAAAGAGCGTTCATTGTTAGTCTATTCCTGATATATTACACATAAAGAACGCTCATTGTTAGTCTTACTCCTGGTATGTTACAAATAAAGAATGTTCATTGTTAGTCTATTCCTGGTATGTTACACATAAAGAGCGTTCATTGTCAGTCTACTCATTGTATATTACCAATAAGAGCGTCCCTTGTTAGTATATTCATGGTATGTTACAAATAAAGATCGTTCATTGTTAGTCTTATTCCTGGTATGTTACAAATAAAGAGCGTTCATTGTTAGTCTTACACATTGTATGTTACAAATAAAGAGCGTTCACTGTTAGTCACCTCCTGACAAATAACCAATACTGAGCGTTCATTGTTAGTCTATTCCTGGTATGTTACCAATAAAGATCATTCATTGTTAGTCTTATTCCTGTGATGTTACAAATAAAGAGCGTTAATTGTTAGTCTATTCTTGGTATGTTACAAATAAAGAGCGTTCATTGTTAGTCTTACTCCTGGTATGTTACAAATAAAGAACGCTCATTGTTAGTCTATTCCTGGTATGTTATAAATAAAGAGCGTTCCTTGTTAGTATATTCATGGTATGTTACAAATAAAGATCGTGCATTGTTAGTCTTATTCCTGGTATGTTACACATAAAGAGCGTTCATTGTTAGTCTACTCATTGTTTATTACCAATAAAGAGCGTTCCTTGTTAGAAAATTCATGGTATGTTACAAATAAAGATCGTTCATTGTTAGTCTTATTCCTGGTATGTTACAAATAAAGAACGCTCATTGTTAGTCTATTTCTGGTATGTTACAAATAAAGAGCGTTAATTGTTAGTCTATTCCTGGTATGTAACCAACAAGGAACGTCCATTGTTAGTCTTACTCCTGGTATGTTACAAATAAAGAACGCTCATTATTAGTCTTACTCTTGGTATGTTACATATAAAGAGCGTTGATTGATAGTCTATTATTGGTATGTTACATATAAAGAACGCTCATTGTTAGTCTTACTCCTGGTATGTTACAAATAAAGAGTGTTCATTGTTAGTCTTACTCCTGGTATGTTACAAATAAAGAACGCTCATTGCTAGTCTATTCCTGGTATGTTACAAATAAAAAGCGTTCATTGTTAGTCTTATTCCTGGTATGTTACAAATAAATAACGCTCATTGTTAGTCTATTCCTGGTATGTTACAAATAAAGAGCGTTCATTGTTAGTCTTATTCCTTGTATGTTACAAATAAAGAACGCGCATTGTTAGTCTTATTCCTGGTATGTTACAAATAAAGAACGCTCATTGTTCGTCTATTCCTGGTATGTTACAAATAAAGAGCGTTCATCGTTAGTCTATTCCTGGTATGTTACAAATAAAGAACGCTCATTGTTAGTCTATTCCTGGTATGTTACACATAAAGAGCGTTCTCGTTAGTCTATTCCAGGTATGTTACAAATAAAGAACGCTCATTGTTTGTATATTCCTGGTATGTTACAAATAAAGAACACTCATTGTTAGTCTATTCCTGGTATGTTATAAATACAGAGCGTTCATTGTTAGTCTATTCCTGATATATTACACATACAGAACGCTCATTGTTAGTCTTACTCCTGGTATGTTACAAATAAAGAGCGTTCATTGTTAGTCTTATTCCTTGTATGTTACAAATAAAGAACGCGCATTGTTAGTCTTATTCCTGGTATGTTACAAATAAAGAACGCTCATTGTTCGTCTATTCCTGGTATGTTACAAATAAAGAGCGTTCATCGTTAGTCTATTCCTGGTATGTTACAAATAAAGAACGCTCATTGTTAGTCTATTCCTGGTATGTTACACATAAAGAGCGTTCTCGTTAGTCTATTCCAGGTATGTTACAAATAAAGAACGCTCATTGTTTGTATATTCCTGGTATGTTACAAATAAAGAACACTCATTGTTAGTCTATTCCTGGTATGTTATAAATACAGAGCGTTCATTGTTAGTCTATTCCTGATATATTACACATACAGAACGCTCATTGTTAGTCTTACTCCTGGTATGTTACAAATACAGAACGCTCATTGTTAGTCTTACTCCTGGTATGTTACAAATCAAGAACGTTCATTGTTAGTCTTACTCCTGGTATGTGACAAATAAAGAGAGTTCATTGTTAGTCTATTCCTGGTATGTTACAAATAAAGAACGCTCATTGTTAGTCTATTCCTGGATTGTAACCAACAAAGAACGTCTATTGTTAGTCTTATTCATGGTATGTTACAAATAAAGAACGCTCATTGTTAGTCTATTACTGGTATGTTACAAATAAAGAGCGTTCATCGTTAGTCTACAGCTGGTATGTTAAAAATAAAGAACGCTCATTGTTAGTCTATTCCTGGTATGTTACAAATAAAGAGCGTTCATCGTTAGTCTATTCCTGGTATGTTACAAATAAAGAACGCTCATTACACATCTCATTGTTAGTCTTACTCCTGGTATGTTACAAATAAAGAGCGTTCATTGTTAGTCTTACTCCTGGTATGTTACAAATACAGAATGTTCATTGTTAGTCTATTCCTGGTATGTTACAAATCAAGAGCGTTCATTGTTAGTCTATTCCTGTTATGTTACAAATAAAGAACGCTCATTGTTATATAGTCTATTCCTAGTATGTTACAAATAAAGAGCGTTCATTGTTAGTCTTACTCCTGGTATGTTACAAATAAAGAGCGTTCATTGTTAGTCTTACCCTAGTATGTTACAAATACAGAATGTTCATTGTTAGTCTATTCCTGGTATGTTACAAATCAAGAGCGTTCATTCTTAGTCTATTCCTGTTATGTTACAAATAAAGAACGCTCAATGTTATATAGTCTATTCCTAGTATATTACAAATAAAGAGCGTTCATTGTTAGTCTTACTCCTGGTATGTTACAAATACAGAACGCTCATTGTTAGTCTATTCCTGGTATGTTATAAATAAAGAGCGTTCATTGTTAGTCTTACTTCTGGTATGTTACCAATACAGAACGCTCATTGTTAGTCTTATTCCTGGTATGTTACAAATAAAGAGCGTTCATTGTTAGTCTATTCCTGGTATGTTACCAATAAAGCTCATTCATTGTTAGTCTTATTCCTGTGATGTTACAAATAAAGAGCGTTCATTGTTAGTCTATTCCTGGTACGTTACAAATAAAGAGCGTGTATTGTTAGTCTATTCCTGGTATGTAACCAACAAAGTACGTCCATTGTTTGTCTTATTCCTGGTATGTTACACATAAAGAGCGTTCATTGTTAGTCTTATTCCTGGTATGTTACAAATAAAGAACGCTCATTGTTAGTCTATTCCTGGTATGTTACATATAAAGAACGTCCATTGTTATTCTTATTCCTGGTATGTTACAAATAAAGAACGCTCATTGTTAGTCTATTCCTGGTATGTTACAAATAAAGAGCGTTCATTGCTAGTCTATTCCAGGTATGTTACAAATAAAGAACGTTTATTGCTAATCTTATTCCTGGTATGTTACAAATAAAGAACGCTCATTTTTAGTTTTATTCCTGGTATGTTACAAATAAAGAGCGTTCATTGTTAGTCTATTCCTAGTATGTTACAAATAAAGAGCGTTTATTGTTTGTCTATTCCTGGTATGTAACCAACAAAGAACGTCTATTGTTAGTCTTATTCCTGGTATGTTTCACATAAAGAGCGTTCATTGTTAGTATATTCATTGTTTGTTACCAATAAAGACCGTTCATTGTTAGTCTTAGTCATGGTATGTTACAAATAAAGAGCGTTCCGTATTAGTATATTCATGGTATGTTACACATAAAGATCGTTCATTGTTAGTCTTACACATTGTATGTTACAAATAAAGAGCGTTCATTGTTAGTCTATTCCTGGTTTGTTACAAATAAATAACGCTCATTGTTATATAGTCTATTATTGGTATGTTACAAATAAAGAGCGTTCATTGTTAGTCTTACTCCTGGTATGTTACAAATAAAGAACGCTCATTGTTAGTCTATTCCTGGTTTGTTATAAATAAAGAGCGTTCCTTGTTAGTATATTCATGGTATGTTACAATTAAAGATCGTGCATTGTTAGTCTTATTCCTGGTATGTTACACATAAAGAGCGTTCATTGTTAGTCTACTCATTGTATATTACCAATAAAGAGCGTTCCTTGTTAGAAAGTTCATGGTATGTTACAAATAAAGATCGTTCATTGTTAGTCTTATTCCTGGTATGTTACAAATAAAGAACGCTCATTGTTAGTCTATTCCTGGTATGTTACAAATAAAGAGCGTTAATTGTTAGTCTATTCCTGGTATGTAACCAACAAGGAACGTCCATTGTTAGTCTTATTCATGGCATGTTACAAATAAAGAGCGTTCATTGCTAGTCTTACTCCTGGTATGTGACAAATAAAGAACGCTCATTATTAGTCTTACTCTTGGTAGGTTACATATAACGAGCGTTGATTGATAGTCTATTATTGGTATGTTACATATAAAGAACGCTCATTGTTAGTCTTACTCCTGGTATGTTACAAATAAAGAGTGTTCATTGTTAGTCTTACTCCTGGTATGTTACAAATAAAGAACGCTCATTGCTAGTCTATTCCTGGTATGTTACAAATAAAGAGCGTTCATCGTTAGTCTATTCCTGGTATGTTACAAATAAAGAACGCTCATTGTTAGTCTATTCCTGGTATGTTACAAATAAAGAGCGTTCATCGTTAGTCTATTCCTGGTATGTTACAAATAAAGAACTCTCATTGTTTGTCTATTCCTGGTATGTTACAAATAAAGAACGCTCATCGTTAGTCTATTCCTGGTATGTTATAGATAAAGAGCGTTTATTGTTAGTCTATTCCTCGTTTGTTATAAATAAAGAGCGTTCATTGTTAGTCTATTCCTGATATATTACACATAAAGAACGCTCATTGTTAGTCTTACTCCTGGTATGTTACAAATAAAGAATGTTCATTGTTAGTCTATTCCTGGTATGTTACACATAAAGAGCGTTCATTGTCAGTCTACTCATTGTATATTACCAATAAGAGCGTCCCTTGTTAGTATATTCATGGTATGTTACAAATAAAGATCGTTCATTGTTAGTCTTATTCCTGGTATGTTACAAATAAAGAGCGTTCATTGTTAGTCTTACACATTGTATGTTACAAATAAAGAGCGTTCACTGTTAGTCACCTCCTGACAAATAACCAATACTGAGCGTTCATTGTTAGTCTATTCCTGGTATGTTACCAATAAAGATCATTCATTGTTAGTCTTATTCCTGTGATGTTACAAATAAAGAGCGTTAATTGTTAGTCTATTCTTGGTATGTTACAAATAAAGAGCGTTCATTGTTAGTCTTACTCCTGGTATGTTACAAATAAAGAACGCTCATTGTTAGTCTATTCCTGGTATGTTATAAATAAAGAGCGTTCCTTGTTAGTATATTCATGGTATGTTACAAATAAAGATCGTGCATTGTTAGTCTTATTCCTGGTATGTTACACATAAAGAGCGTTCATTGTTAGTCTACTCATTGTTTATTACCAATAAAGAGCGTTCCTTGTTAGAAAATTCATGGTATGTTACAAATAAAGATCGTTCATTGTTAGTCTTATTCCTGGTATGTTACAAATAAAGAACGCTCATTGTTAGTCTATTTCTGGTATGTTACAAATAAAGAGCGTTAATTGTTAGTCTATTCCTGGTATGTAACCAACAAGGAACGTCCATTGTTAGTCTTACTCCTGGTATGTTACAAATAAAGAACGCTCATTATTAGTCTTACTCTTGGTATGTTACATATAAAGAGCGTTGATTGATAGTCTATTATTGGTATGTTACATATAAAGAACGCTCATTGTTAGTCTTACTCCTGGTATGTTACAAATAAAGAGTGTTCATTGTTAGTCTTACTCCTGGTATGTTACAAATAAAGAACGCTCATTGCTAGTCTATTCCTGGTATGTTACAAATAAAAAGCGTTCATTGTTAGTCTTATTCCTGGTATGTTACAAATAAATAACGCTCATTGTTAGTCTATTCCTGGTATGTTACAAATAAAGAGCGTTCATTGTTAGTCTTATTCCTTGTATGTTACAAATAAAGAACGCGCATTGTTAGTCTTATTCCTGGTATGTTACAAATAAAGAACGCTCATTGTTCGTCTATTCCTGGTATGTTACAAATAAAGAGCGTTCATCGTTAGTCTATTCCTGGTATGTTACAAATAAAGAACGCTCATTGTTAGTCTATTCCTGGTATGTTACACATAAAGAGCGTTCTCGTTAGTCTATTCCAGGTATGTTACAAATAAAGAACGCTCATTGTTTGTATATTCCTGGTATGTTACAAATAAAGAACACTCATTGTTAGTCTATTCCTGGTATGTTATAAATACAGAGCGTTCATTGTTAGTCTATTCCTGATATATTACACATACAGAACGCTCATTGTTAGTCTTACTCCTGGTATGTTACAAATAAAGAGCGTTCATTGTTAGTCTTATTCCTTGTATGTTACAAATAAAGAACGCGCATTGTTAGTCTTATTCCTGGTATGTTACAAATAAAGAACGCTCATTGTTCGTCTATTCCTGGTATGTTACAAATAAAGAGCGTTCATCGTTAGTCTATTCCTGGTATGTTACAAATAAAGAACGCTCATTGTTAGTCTATTCCTGGTATGTTACACATAAAGAGCGTTCTCGTTAGTCTATTCCAGGTATGTTACAAATAAAGAACGCTCATTGTTTGTATATTCCTGGTATGTTACAAATAAAGAACACTCATTGTTAGTCTATTCCTGGTATGTTATAAATACAGAGCGTTCATTGTTAGTCTATTCCTGATATATTACACATACAGAACGCTCATTGTTAGTCTTACTCCTGGTATGTTACAAATACAGAACGCTCATTGTTAGTCTTACTCCTGGTATGTTACAAATCAAGAACGTTCATTGTTAGTCTTACTCCTGGTATGTGACAAATAAAGAGAGTTCATTGTTAGTCTATTCCTGGTATGTTACAAATAAAGAACGCTCATTGTTAGTCTATTCCTGGATTGTAACCAACAAAGAACGTCTATTGTTAGTCTTATTCATGGTATGTTACAAATAAAGAACGCTCATTGTTAGTCTATTACTGGTATGTTACAAATAAAGAGCGTTCATCGTTAGTCTACAGCTGGTATGTTAAAAATAAAGAACGCTCATTGTTAGTCTATTCCTGGTATGTTACAAATAAAGAGCGTTCATCGTTAGTCTATTCCTGGTATGTTACAAATAAAGAACGCTCATTACACATCTCATTGTTAGTCTTACTCCTGGTATGTTACAAATAAAGAGCGTTCATTGTTAGTCTTACTCCTGGTATGTTACAAATACAGAATGTTCATTGTTAGTCTATTCCTGGTATGTTACAAATCAAGAGCGTTCATTGTTAGTCTATTCCTGTTATGTTACAAATAAAGAACGCTCATTGTTATATAGTCTATTCCTAGTATGTTACAAATAAAGAGCGTTCATTGTTAGTCTTACTCCTGGTATGTTACAAATAAAGAGCGTTCATTGTTAGTCTTACCCTAGTATGTTACAAATACAGAATGTTCATTGTTAGTCTATTCCTGGTATGTTACAAATCAAGAGCGTTCATTCTTAGTCTATTCCTGTTATGTTACAAATAAAGAACGCTCAATGTTATATAGTCTATTCCTAGTATATTACAAATAAAGAGCGTTCATTGTTAGTCTTACTCCTGGTATGTTACAAATACAGAACGCTCATTGTTAGTCTATTCCTGGTATGTTATAAATAAAGAGCGTTCATTGTTAGTCTTACTTCTGGTATGTTACCAATACAGAACGCTCATTGTTAGTCTTATTCCTGGTATGTTACAAATAAAGAGCGTTCATTGTTAGTCTATTCCTGGTATGTTACCAATAAAGCTCATTCATTGTTAGTCTTATTCCTGTGATGTTACAAATAAAGAGCGTTCATTGTTAGTCTATTCCTGGTACGTTACAAATAAAGAGCGTGTATTGTTAGTCTATTCCTGGTATGTAACCAACAAAGTACGTCCATTGTTTGTCTTATTCCTGGTATGTTACACATAAAGAGCGTTCATTGTTAGTCTTATTCCTGGTATGTTACAAATAAAGAACGCTCATTGTTAGTCTATTCCTGGTATGTTACATATAAAGAACGTCCATTGTTATTCTTATTCCTGGTATGTTACAAATAAAGAACGCTCATTGTTAGTCTATTCCTGGTATGTTACAAATAAAGAGCGTTCATTGCTAGTCTATTCCAGGTATGTTACAAATAAAGAACGTTTATTGCTAATCTTATTCCTGGTATGTTACAAATAAAGAACGCTCATTTTTAGTTTTATTCCTGGTATGTTACAAATAAAGAGCGTTCATTGTTAGTCTATTCCTAGTATGTTACAAATAAAGAGCGTTTATTGTTTGTCTATTCCTGGTATGTAACCAACAAAGAACGTCTATTGTTAGTCTTATTCCTGGTATGTTTCACATAAAGAGCGTTCATTGTTAGTATATTCATTGTTTGTTACCAATAAAGACCGTTCATTGTTAGTCTTAGTCATGGTATGTTACAAATAAAGAGCGTTCCGTATTAGTATATTCATGGTATGTTACACATAAAGATCGTTCATTGTTAGTCTTACACATTGTATGTTACAAATAAAGAGCGTTCATTGTTAGTCTATTCCTGGTTTGTTACAAATAAATAACGCTCATTGTTATATAGTCTATTATTGGTATGTTACAAATAAAGAGCGTTCATTGTTAGTCTTACTCCTGGTATGTTACAAATAAAGAACGCTCATTGTTAGTCTATTCCTGGTTTGTTATAAATAAAGAGCGTTCCTTGTTAGTATATTCATGGTATGTTACAATTAAAGATCGTGCATTGTTAGTCTTATTCCTGGTATGTTACACATAAAGAGCGTTCATTGTTAGTCTACTCATTGTATATTACCAATAAAGAGCGTTCCTTGTTAGAAAGTTCATGGTATGTTACAAATAAAGATCGTTCATTGTTAGTCTTATTCCTGGTATGTTACAAATAAAGAACGCTCATTGTTAGTCTATTCCTGGTATGTTACAAATAAAGAGCGTTAATTGTTAGTCTATTCCTGGTATGTAACCAACAAGGAACGTCCATTGTTAGTCTTATTCATGGCATGTTACAAATAAAGAGCGTTCATTGCTAGTCTTACTCCTGGTATGTGACAAATAAAGAACGCTCATTATTAGTCTTACTCTTGGTAGGTTACATATAACGAGCGTTGATTGATAGTCTATTATTGGTATGTTACATATAAAGAACGCTCATTGTTAGTCTTACTCCTGGTATGTTACAAATAAAGAGTGTTCATTGTTAGTCTTACTCCTGGTATGTTACAAATAAAGAACGCTCATTGCTAGTCTCTTCCTGGTATGTTACAAATAAAGAGCGTTCATTGTTAGTCTTATTCCTGGTATGTTACAAATAAATAACGCTCATTGTTAGTCTATTCCTGGTGTGTTACAAATAAAGAGCGTTCATGGTTAGTCTATACCTGGTATGATACAAATAAAGAGCGTTCATTGTTAGTCTACTCATTGTATATTATCAATAAAGAGCGTTCCTTGTTAGAAAATTCATGGTATGTTACAAATAAAGAACGCTCATTGTTCGTCTTTTCCTGGTATGTTACAAATAAAGAGCGTTCATCGTTAGTCTATTCCTGGTATGTTACAAATAAAGAACGCTCATTGTTAGTCTATTCCTGGTATGTTACAAATAAAGAACGCTCATTGTTCGTCTATTCCTGGTATGTTACAAATAAAGAGCGTTCATCGTTAGTCTATTCCTGGTATGTTACAAATAAAGAACGCTCATTGTTAGTCTATTCCTGGTATGTTACAAATAAAGAGCGTTCATCGTTAGTCTATTCCTGGTATGTTACAAATAAAGAACGCTCGTTGATTGTCTATTCCTGGTATGTTACAAATAAAGAACACTCATTGTTAGTCTATTCCTGGTATGTTATAAATAATGAGCGTTCATTGTTAGTCTATTCATGATATATTACACATAAAGAACGCTCACTGTTAGTCTTACTCCTGGTATGTTACAAATAAAGAACGCTCATTGTTAGTCTTACTCCTGGTATGTTACAAATCAAGAACGTTCATTGTTAGTCTTACTCCTGGTATGTGACAAATAAAGAGAGTTCAGTGTTAGTCTATTCCTGGTATGTTACAAATAAAGAACGCTCATTGTTCGTCTATTCCTGGTATGTTACAAATAAAGAGCGTTCATCGTTAGTCTATTCCTGGTATGTTACAAATAAAGAACGCTCATTGTTAGTCTATTCCTGGTATGTTACACATAAAGAGCGTTCTCGTTAGTCTATTCCAGGTATGTTACAAATAAAGAACGCTCATTGTTTGTATATTCCTGGTATGTTACAAATAAAGAACACTCATTGTTAGTCTATTCCTGGTATGTTATAAATACAGAGCGTTCATTGTTAGTCTATTCCTGATATATTACACATACAGAACGCTCATTGTTAGTCTTACTCCTGGTATGTTACAAATACAGAACGCTCATTGTTAGTCTTACTCCTGGTATGTTACAAATCAAGAACGTTCATTGTTAGTCTTACTCCTGGTATGTGACAAATAAAGAGAGTTCATTGTTAGTCTATTCCTGGTATGTTACAAATAAAGAACGCTCATTGTTAGTCTATTCCTGGATTGTAACCAACAAAGAACGTCTATTGTTAGTCTTATTCATGGTATGTTACAAATAAAGAACGCTCATTGTTAGTCTATTACTGGTATGTTACAAATAAAGAGCGTTCATCGTTAGTCTATTGCTGGTATGTTAAAAATAAAGAACGCTCATTGTTAGTCTATTCCTGGTATGTTACAAATAAAGAGCGTTCATCGTTAGTCTATTCCTGGTATGTTACAAATAAAGAACGCTCATTACACATAAAGAACGCTCATTGTTAGTCTTACTCCTGGTATGTTACAAATAAAGAGCGTTCATTGTTAGTCTTACTCCTGGTATGTTACAAATACAGAATGTTCATTGTTAGTCTATTCCTGGTATGTTACAAATCAAGAGCGTTCATTGTTAGTCTATTCCTGTTATGTTACAAATAAAGAACGCTCATTGTTATATAGTCTATTCCTAGTATGTTACAAATAAAGAGCGTTCATTGTTAGTCTTACTCCTGGTATGTTACAAATAAAGAGCGTTCATTGTTAGTCTTACTCCTGGTATGTTACAAATACAGAATGTTCATTGTTAGTCTATTCCTGGTATGTTACAAATCAAGAGTGTTCATTCTTAGTCTATTCCTGTTATGTTACAAATAAAGAACGCTCAATGTTATATAGTCTATTCCTAGTATGTTACAAATAAAGAGCGTTCATTGTTAGTCTTACTCCTGGTATGTTACAAATAAAGAACGCTCATTGTTAGTCTATTCCTGGTATGTTATAAATAAAGAGCGTTCATTGTTAGTCTTACTTCTGGTATGTTACCAATACAGAACGCTCATTGTTAGTCTTATTCCTGGTATGTTACAAATAAAGAGCGTTCATTGTTAGTCTATTCCTGGTATGTTACCAATAAAGCTCATTCATTGTTAGTCTTATTCCTGTGATGTTACAAATAAAGAGCGTTCATTGTTAGTCTATTCCTGGTACGTTACAAATAAAGAGCGTGTATTGTTAGTCTATTCCTGGTATGTAACCAACAAAGCACGTCCATTGTTAGTCTTATTCCTGGTATGTTACACATAAAGAGCGTTCATTGTTAGTCTTATTCCTGGTATGTTACAAATAAAGAACGCTCATTGTTAGTCTATTCCTGGTATGTTACATATAAAGAACGTCCATTGTTATTCTTATTCCTGGTATGTTACAAATAAAGAACGCTCATTGTTAGTCTATTCCTGGTATGTTACAAATAAAGAGCGTTCATTGCTAGTCTATTCCAGGTATGTTACAAATAAAGAACGTTTATTGCTAATCTTATTCCTGGTATGTTACAAATAAAGAACGCTCATTTTTAGTTTTATTCCTGGTATGTTACAAATAAAGAGCGTTCATTGTTAGTCTATTCCTGGTATGTTACAAATAAAGAGCGTTTATTGTTTGTCTATTCCTGGTATGTAACCAACAAAGAACGTCTATTGTTAGTCTTATTCCTGGTATGTTACACACAAAGAGCGTTCATTGTTAGTATATTCATTGTTTGTTACCAATAAAGACCGTTCATTGTTAGTCTTAGTCATGGTATGTTACAAATAAAGAGCGTCCCGTATTAGTATATTCATGGTATGTTACACATAAAGATCGTTCATTGTTAGTCTTACACATTGTATGTTACAAATAAAGAGCGTTCATTGTTAGTCTATTCCTGGTTTGTTACAAATAAATAACGCTCATTGTTATATAGTCTATTATTGGTATGTTACAAATAAAGAGCGTTCATTGTTAGTCTTACTCCTGGTATGTTACAAATAAAGAACGCTCATTGTTAGTCTATTCCTGGTATGTTATAAATAAAGAGCGTTCCTTGTTAGTATATTCATGGTATGTTACAATTAAAGATCGTGCATTGTTAGTCTTATTCCTGGTATGTTACACATAAAGAGCGTTCATTGTTAGTCTACTCATTGTATATTACCAATAAAGAGCGTTCCTTGATAGAAAATTCATGGTATGTTACAAATAAAGATCGTTCATTGTTAGTCTTATTCCTGGTATGTTACAAATAAAGAACGCTCATTGTTAGTCTATTCCTGGTATGTTACAAATAAAGAGCGTTAATTGTTAGTCTATTCCTGGTATGTAACCAACAAGGAACGTCCATTGTTAGTCTTATTCATGGTATGTTACAAATAAAGAGCGTTCATTGCTAGTCTTACTCCTGGTATGTGACAAATAAAGAACGCTCATTATTAGTCTTACTCTTGGTAGGTTACATATAAAGAGCGTTGATTGATAGTCTATTATTGGTATGTTACATATAAAGAACGCTCATTGTTAGTCTTACTCCTGGTATGTTACAAATAAAGAGTGTTCATTGTTAGTCTTACTCCTGGTATGTTACAAATAAATAACGCTCATTGTTAGTCTATTCCTGGTGTGTTACAAATAAAGAGCGTTCATTGTTAGTCTATACCTGGTATGATACAAATAAAGAGCGTTCATTGTTAGTCTACTCATTGTATATTACCAATAAAGAGCGTTCCTTGTTAGAAAATTCATCGTTAGTCTATTCCTGGTATGTTTCAAATAAAGAACGCTCATTGATTGTCTATTCCTGGTATGTTACAAATAAAGAACACTCATTGTTAGTCTATTCCTGGTATGTTATAAATAATGAGCGTTCATTGTTAGTCTATTCATGATATATTACACATAAAGAACGCTCACTGTTAGTCTTACTCCTGGTATGTTACAAATAAAGAACGCTCATTGTTAGTCTTACTCCTGGTATGTTACAAATAAAGAACGCTCATTGTTAGTCTTTCTCCTGGTATGTTACAAATCAAGAACGTTCATTGTTAGTCTTACTCCTGGTATGTGACAAATAAAGAGAGTTCAGTGTTAGTCTATTCCTGGTATGTTACAAATAAAGAACGCTCATTGTTCGTCTATTCCTGGTATGTTACAAATAAAGAGCGTTCATCGTTAGTCTATTCCTGGTATGTTACAAATAAAGAACGCTCATTGTTAGTCTATTCCTGGTATGTTACACATAAAGAGCGTTCTCGTTAGTCTATTCCAGGTATGTTACAAATAAAGAACGCTCATTGTTTGTATATTCCTGGTATGTTACAAATAAAGAACACTCATTGTTAGTCTATTCCTGGTATGTTATAAATACAGAGCGTTCATTGTTAGTCTATTCCTGATATATTACACATACAGAACGCTCATTGTTAGTCTTACTCCTGGTATGTTACAAATACAGAACGCTCATTGTTAGTCTTACTCCTGGTATGTTACAAATCAAGAACGTTCATTGTTAGTCTTACTCCTGGTATGTGACAAATAAAGAGAGTTCATTGTTAGTCTATTCCTGGTATGTTACAAATAAAGAACGCTCATTGTTAGTCTATTCCTGGATTGTAACCAACAAAGAACGTCTATTGTTAGTCTTATTCATGGTATGTTACAAATAAAGAACGCTCATTGTTAGTCTATTACTGGTATGTTACAAATAAAGAGCGTTCATCGTTAGTCTATTGCTGGTATGTTAAAAATAAAGAACGCTCATTGTTAGTCTATTCCTGGTATGTTACAAATAAAGAGCGTTCATCGTTAGTCTATTCCTGGTATGTTACAAATAAAGAACGCTCATTACACATAAAGAACGCTCATTGTTAGTCTTACTCCTGGTATGTTACAAATAAAGAGCGTTCATTGTTAGTCTTACTCCTGGTATGTTACAAATACAGAATGTTCATTGTTAGTCTATTCCTGGTATGTTACAAATCAAGAGCGTTCATTGTTAGTCTATTCCTGTTATGTTACAAATAAAGAACGCTCATTGTTATATAGTCTATTCCTAGTATGTTACAAATAAAGAGCGTTCATTGTTAGTCTTACTCCTGGTATGTTACAAATAAAGAGCGTTCATTGTTAGTCTTACTCCTGGTATGTTACAAATACAGAATGTTCATTGTTAGTCTATTCCTGGTATGTTACAAATCAAGAGTGTTCATTCTTAGTCTATTCCTGTTATGTTACAAATAAAGAACGCTCAATGTTATATAGTCTATTCCTAGTATGTTACAAATAAAGAGCGTTCATTGTTAGTCTTACTCCTGGTATGTTACAAATAAAGAACGCTCATTGTTAGTCTATTCCTGGTATGTTATAAATAAAGAGCGTTCATTGTTAGTCTTACTTCTGGTATGTTACCAATACAGAACGCTCATTGTTAGTCTTATTCCTGGTATGTTACAAATAAAGAGCGTTCATTGTTAGTCTATTCCTGGTATGTTACCAATAAAGCTCATTCATTGTTAGTCTTATTCCTGTGATGTTACAAATAAAGAGCGTTCATTGTTAGTCTATTCCTGGTACGTTACAAATAAAGAGCGTGTATTGTTAGTCTATTCCTGGTATGTAACCAACAAAGCACGTCCATTGTTAGTCTTATTCCTGGTATGTTACACATAAAGAGCGTTCATTGTTAGTCTTATTCCTGGTATGTTACAAATAAAGAACGCTCATTGTTAGTCTATTCCTGGTATGTTACATATAAAGAACGTCCATTGTTATTCTTATTCCTGGTATGTTACAAATAAAGAACGCTCATTGTTAGTCTATTCCTGGTATGTTACAAATAAAGAGCGTTCATTGCTAGTCTATTCCAGGTATGTTACAAATAAAGAACGTTTATTGCTAATCTTATTCCTGGTATGTTACAAATAAAGAACGCTCATTTTTAGTTTTATTCCTGGTATGTTACAAATAAAGAGCGTTCATTGTTAGTCTATTCCTGGTATGTTACAAATAAAGAGCGTTTATTGTTTGTCTATTCCTGGTATGTAACCAACAAAGAACGTCTATTGTTAGTCTTATTCCTGGTATGTTACACACAAAGAGCGTTCATTGTTAGTATATTCATTGTTTGTTACCAATAAAGACCGTTCATTGTTAGTCTTAGTCATGGTATGTTACAAATAAAGAGCGTCCCGTATTAGTATATTCATGGTATGTTACACATAAAGATCGTTCATTGTTAGTCTTACACATTGTATGTTACAAATAAAGAGCGTTCATTGTTAGTCTATTCCTGGTTTGTTACAAATAAATAACGCTCATTGTTATATAGTCTATTATTGGTATGTTACAAATAAAGAGCGTTCATTGTTAGTCTTACTCCTGGTATGTTACAAATAAAGAACGCTCATTGTTAGTCTATTCCTGGTATGTTATAAATAAAGAGCGTTCCTTGTTAGTATATTCATGGTATGTTACAATTAAAGATCGTGCATTGTTAGTCTTATTCCTGGTATGTTACACATAAAGAGCGTTCATTGTTAGTCTACTCATTGTATATTACCAATAAAGAGCGTTCCTTGATAGAAAATTCATGGTATGTTACAAATAAAGATCGTTCATTGTTAGTCTTATTCCTGGTATGTTACAAATAAAGAACGCTCATTGTTAGTCTATTCCTGGTATGTTACAAATAAAGAGCGTTAATTGTTAGTCTATTCCTGGTATGTAACCAACAAGGAACGTCCATTGTTAGTCTTATTCATGGTATGTTACAAATAAAGAGCGTTCATTGCTAGTCTTACTCCTGGTATGTGACAAATAAAGAACGCTCATTATTAGTCTTACTCTTGGTAGGTTACATATAAAGAGCGTTGATTGATAGTCTATTATTGGTATGTTACATATAAAGAACGCTCATTGTTAGTCTTACTCCTGGTATGTTACAAATAAAGAGTGTTCATTGTTAGTCTTACTCCTGGTATGTTACAAATAAATAACGCTCATTGTTAGTCTATTCCTGGTGTGTTACAAATAAAGAGCGTTCATTGTTAGTCTATACCTGGTATGATACAAATAAAGAGCGTTCATTGTTAGTCTACTCATTGTATATTACCAATAAAGAGCGTTCCTTGTTAGAAAATTCATGGTATGTTACAAATAAAGAACGCTCATTGTGCTTCTTTTCCTGGTATGTTACAAATAAAGAGCGTTCATCGTTAGTCTATTCCTGGTATGTTACAAATAAAGAACGCTCATTGTTAGTCTATTCCTGGTATGTTACAAATAAAGAACGCTCATTGTTCGTCTATTCCTGGTATGTTACAAATAAAGAGCGTTCATCGTTAGTCTATTCCTGGTATGTTACAAATAAAGAACGCTCATTGTTAGTCTATTCCTGGTATGTTACAAATAAAGAGCGTTCATCGTTAGTCTATTCCTGGTATGTTACAAATAAAGAACGCTCATTGATTGTCTATTCCTGGTATGTTACAAATAAAGAACACTCATTGTTAGTCTATTCCTGGTATGTTATAAATAAAGAGCGTTCATTGTTAGTCTATTCATGATATATTACACATAAAGAACGCTCATTGTTAGTCTTACTCCTGGTATGTTACAAATAAAGAACGCTCATTGTTAGTCTTACTCCTGGTATGTTACAAATAAAGAGCGTTCATTGTTAGTCTTACTCCTGGTATGTTACAAATAAAGAGAGTTCATTGTTAGTCTATTCCTGGTATGTTACAAATAAAGAACCCTCTGTGTTAGTCTATTCCTGGATTGTAACCAACAAAGAACGTCCATTGTTAGTCTTATTCATGGTATGTTACAAATAAATAACGCTCATTGTTAGTCTATTCCTGGTATGTTACAAATAAAGAGCGTTCATCGTTAGTCTATTCCTGGTATGTTACAAATAAAGAACGCTCATTGTTAGTCTATTCCTGGTATGTTACAAATAAAGAGCGTTCATCGTTAGTCTATTCCTGGTATGTTACAAATAAAGAACTCTCATTGTTTGTCTATTCCTGGTATGTTACAAATAAAGAACGCTCATCGTTAGTCTATTCCTGGTATGTTATAGATAAAGAGCGTTTATTGTTAGTCTATTCCTCGTTTGTTATAAATAAAGAGCGTTCATTGTTAGTCTATTCCTGATATATTACACATAAAGAACGCTCATTGTTAGTCTTACTCCTGGTATGTTACAAATAAAGAATGTTCATTGTTAGTCTATTCCTGGTATGTTACACATAAAGAGCGTTCATTGTCAGTCTACTCATTGTATATTACCAATAAGAGCGTCCCTTGTTAGTATATTCATGGTATGTTACAAATAAAGATCGTTCATTGTTAGTCTTATTCCTGGTATGTTACAAATAAAGTGCGTTCATTGTTAGTCTTACACATTGTATGTTACAAATAAAGAGCGTTCACTGTTAGTCACCTCCTGACAAATAACCAATACTGAGCGTTCATTGTTAGTCTATTCCTGGTATGTTACCAATAAAGATCATTCATTGTTAGTCTTATTCCTGTGATGTTACTAATAAAGAGCGTTAATTGTTAGTCTATTCTTGGTATGTTACAAATAAAGAGCGTTCATTGTTAGTCTTACTCCTGGTATGTTACAAATAAAGAACGCTCATTGTTAGTCTATTCCTGGTATGTTATAAATAAAGAGCGTTCCTTGTTAGTATATTCATGGTATGTTACAAATAAAGATCGTGCATTGTTAGTCTTATTCCTGGTATGTTACACATAAAGAGCGTTCATTGTTAGTCTACTCATTGTTTATTACCAATAAAGAGCGTTCCTTGTTAGAAAATTCATGGTATGTTACAAATAAAGATCGTTCATTGTTAGTCTTATTCCTGGTATGTTACAAATAAAGAACGCTCATTGTTAGTCTATTTATGGTATGTTACAAATAAAGAGCGTTAATTGTTAGTCTATTCCTGGTATGTAACCAACAAGGAACGTCCATTGTTAGTCTTACTCCTGGTATGTTACAAATAAAGAACGCTCATTATTAGTCTTACTCTTGGTATGTTACATATAAAGAGCGTTGATTGATAGTCTATTATTGGTATGTTACATATAAAGAACGCTCATTGTTAGTCTTACTCCTGGTATGTTACAAATAAAGAGTGTTCATTGTTACTCTTACTCCTGGTATGTTACAAATAAAGAACGCTCATTGCTAGTCTATTCCTGGTATGTTACAAATAAAAAGCGTTCATTGTTAGTCTTATTCCTGGTATGTTACAAATAAATAACGCTCATTGTTAGTCTATTCCTGGTATGTTACAAATAAAGAGCGTTCATTGTTAGTCTTATTCCTTGTATGTTACAAATAAAGAACGCGCATTGTTAGTCTTATTCCTGGTATGTTACAAATAAAGAACGCTCATTGTTCGTCTATTCCTGGTATGTTACAAATAAAGAGCGTTCATCGTTAGTCTATTCCTGGTATGTTACAAATAAAGAACGCTCATTGTTAGTCTATTCCTGGTATGTTACACATAAAGAGCGTTCTCGTTAGTCTATTCCAGGTATGTTACAAATAAAGAACGCTCATTGTTTGTATATTCCTGGTATGTTACAAATAAAGAACACTCATTGTTAGTCTATTCCTGGTATGTTATAAATACAGAGCGTTCATTGTTAGTCTATTCCTGATATATTACACATACAGAACGCTCATTGTTAGTCTTACTCCTGGTATGTTACAAATACAGAACGCTCATTGTTAGTCTTACTCCTGGTATGTTACAAATCAAGAACGTTCATTGTTAGTCTTACTCCTGGTATGTGACAAATAAAGAGAGTTCATTGTTAGTCTATTCCTGGTATGTTACAAATAAAGAACGCTCATTGTTAGTCTATTCCTGGATTGTAACCAACAAAGAACGTCTATTGTTAGTCTTATTCATGGTATGTTACAAATAAAGAACGCTCATTGTTAGTCTATTACTGGTATGTTACAAATAAAGAGCGTTCATCGTTAGTCTATTGCTGGTATGTTAAAAATAAAGAACGCTCATTGTTAGTCTATTCCTGGTATGTTACAAATAAAGAGCGTTCATCGTTAGTCTATTCCTGGTATGTTACAAATAAAGAACGCTCATTACACATAAAGAACGCTCATTGTTAGTCTTACTCCTGGTATGTTACAAATAAAGAGCGTTCATTGTTAGTCTTACTCCTGGTATGTTACAAATACAGAATGTTCACTGTTAGTCTATTCCTGGTATGTTACAAATCAAGAGCGTTCATTGTTAGTCTATTCCTGTTATGTTACAAATAAAGAACGCTCATTGTTATATAGTCTATTCCTAGTATGTTACAAATAAAGAGCGTTCATTGTTAGTCTTACTCCTGGTATGTTACAAATAAAGAGCGTTCATTGTTAGTCTTACTCCTGGTATGTTACAAATACAGAATGTTCACTGTTAGTCTATTCCTGGTATGTTACAAATCAAGAGTGTTCATTCTTAGTCTATTCCTGTTATGTTACAAATAAAGAACGCTCAATGTTATATAGTCTATTCCTAGTATGTTACAAATAAAGAGCGTTCATTGTTAGTCTATTCCTGGTATGTTATAAATAAAGAGCGTTCATTGTTAGTCTTACTTCTGGTATGTTACCAATACAGAACGCTCATTGTTAGTCTTATTCCTGTTATGTTACAAATAAAGAGCGTTCATTGTTAGTCTATTCCTGGTATGTTACCAATAAAGCTCATTCATTGTTAGTCTTATTCCTGTGATGTTACAAATAAAGAGCGTTCATTGTTAGTCTATTCCTGGTACGTTACAAATAAAGAGCGTGTATTGTTAGTCTATTCCTGGTATGTAACCAACAAAGCACGTCCATTGTTAGTCTTATTCCTGGTATGTTACACATAAAGAGCGTTCATTGTTAGTCTTATTCCTGGTATGTTACAAAAAAAGAACGCTCATTGTTAGTCTATTCCTGGTATGTTACATATAAAGAACGTCCATTGTTATTCTTATTCCTGGTATGTTACAAATAAAGAACGCTCATTGTTAGTCTATTCCTGGTACGTTACAAATAAAGAGCGTTCATTGCTAGTCTATTCCAGGTATGTTACAAATAAAGAACGTTTATTGCTAATCTTATTCCTGGTATGTTACAAATAAAGAACGCTCATTTTTAGTTTTATTCCTGGTATGTTACAAATAAAGAGCGTTCATTGTTAGTCCATTCCTGGTATGTTACAAATAAAGAGCGTTTATTGTTTGTCTATTCCTGGTATGTAACCAACAAAGAACGTCTATTGTTAGTCTTATTCCTGGTATGTTACACATAAAGAGCGTTCATTGTTAGTATATTCATTGTTTGTAACCAATAAAGACCGTTCATTGTTAGTCGTAGTCATGGTATGTTACAAATAAAGAGCGTCCCGTATTAGTATATTCATTGTATGTTACACATAAAGATCGTTCATTGTTAGTCTTACACATTGTATGTTACAAATAAAGAGCGTTCATTGTTAGTCTATTCCTGGTTTGTTACAAATAAATAACGCTCATTGTTATATAGTCTATTATTGGTATGTTACAAATAAAGAGCGTTCATTGTTAGTCTTACTCCTGGTATGTTACAAATAAAGAACGCTCATTGTTAGTCTATTCCTGGTATGTTATAAATAAAGAGCGTTCCTTGTTAGTATATTCATGGTATGTTACAATTAAAGATCGTGCATTGTTAGTCTTATTCCTGGTATGTTACACATAAAGAGCGTTCATTGTTAGTCTACTCATTGTATATTACCAATAAAGAGCGTTCCTTGTTAGAAAATTCATGGTATGTTACAAATAAAGATCGTTCATTGTTAGTCTTATTCCTGGTATGTTACAAATAAAGAACGCTCATTGTTAGTCTATTCCTGGTATGTTACAAATAAAGAGCGTTAATTGTTAGTCTATTCCTGGTATGTAACCAACAAGGAACGTCCATTGTTAGTCTTATTCATGGTATGTTACAAATAAAGAGCGTTCATTGCTAGTCTTACTCCTGGTATGTGACAAATAAAGAACGCTCATTATTAGTCTTACTCTTGGTAGGTTACATATAAAGAGCGTTGATTGATAGTCTATTATTGGTATGTTACATATAAAGAACGCTCATTGTTAGTCTTATTCCTGGTATGTTACAAATAAAGAGTGTTCATTGTTAGTCTTACTCCTGGTATGTTACAAATAAAGAACGCTCATTGCTAGTCTATTCCTGGTATGTTACAAATAAAGAGCGTTCATTGTTAGTCTTATTCCTGGTATGTTACAAATAAATAACGCTCATTGTTAGTCTATTCCTGGTGTGTTACAAATAAAGAGCGTTCATTGTTAGTCTATACCTGGTATGATACAAATAAAGAGCGTTCATTGTTAGTCTACTCATTGTATATTACCAATAAAGAGCGTTCCTTGTTAGAAAATTCATGGTATGTTACAAATAAAGAACGCTCATTGTTCGTCTTTTCCTGGTATGTTACAAATAAAGAGCGTTCATCGTTAGTCTATTCCTGGTATGTTACAAATAAAGAACGCTCATTGTTAGTCTATTCCTGGTATGTTACAAATAAAGAACGCTCATTGTTCGTCTATTCCTGGTATGTTACAAATAAAGAGCGTTCATCGTTAGTCTATTCCTGGTATGTTACAAATAAAGAGCGTTCATTGTTAGTCTATTCCTGATATATTACTCATAAAGAACGTTCATTGTTAGTCTTACTCCTGGTATGTTACAAATAAAGAATGTTCATTGTTAGTCTATTCCTGGTATGTTACACATAAAGAGCGTTCATTGTCAGTCTACTCGTTGTATATTACCAATAAGAGCGTCCCTTGTTAGTATATTCATGGTATGTTACAAATAAAGATCGTTCATTGTTAGTCTTATTCCTGGTATGTTACAAATAAAGAGCGTTCATTGTTAGTCTTACACATTGTATGTTACAAATAAAGAGCGTTCACTGTTAGTCACCTCCTGACAAATAACCAATACTGAGCGTTCATTGTTAGTCTATTCCTGGTATGTTACCAATAAAGATCATTCATTGTTAGTCTTATTCCTGTGATGTTACAAATAAAGAGCGTTAATTGTTAGTCTATTCTTGGTATGTTACAAATAAAGAGCGTTCATTGTTAGTCTTACTCCTGGTAGTTACAAATAAAGAACGCTCATTGTTAGTCTATTCCTGGTATGTTATAAATAAAGAGCGTTCCTTGTTAGTATATTCATGTTATGTTACAAATAAAGATCGTGCATTGTTAGTCTTATTCCTGGTATGTTACACATAAAGAGCGTTCATTGTTAGTCTACTCATTGTTTATTACCAATAAAGAGCGTTCCTTGTTAGAAAATTCATGGTATGTTACAAATAAAGATCGTTCATTGTTAGTCTTATTCCTGGTATGTTACAAATAAAGAACGCTCATTGTTAGTCTATTTCTGGTATGTTACAAATAAAGAGCGTTAATTGTTAGTCTATTCCTGGTATGTAACCAACAAGGAACGTCCATTGTTAGTCTTACTCCTGGTATGTTACAAATAAAGAACGCTCATTATTAGTCTTACTCTTGGTATGTTACATATAAAGAGCGTTGATTGATAGTCTATTATTGGTATGTTACATATAAAGAACGCTCATTGTTAGTCTTACTCCTGGTATGTTACAAATAAAGAGTGTTCATTGTTAGTCTTACTCCTGGTATGTTACAAATAAAGAACGCTCATTGCTAGTCTATTCCTGGTATGTTACAAATAAAAAGCGTTCATTGTTAGTCTTATTCCTGGTATGTTACAAATAAATAACGCTCATTGTTAGTCTATTCCTGGTATGTTACAAATAAAGAGCGTTCATTGTTAGTCTTATTCCTTGTATGTTACAAATAAAGAACGCGCATTGTTAGTCTTATTCCTGGTATGTTACAAATAAAGAACGCTCATTGTTCGTCTATTCCTGGTATGTTACAAATAAAGAGCGTTCATCGTTAGTCTATTCCTGGTATGTTACAAATAAAGAACGCTCATTGTTAGTCTATTCCTGGTATGTTACACATAAAGAGCGTTCTCGTTAGTCTATTCCAGGTATGTTACAAATAAAGAACGCTCATTGTTTGTATATTCCTGGTATGTTACAAATAAAGAACACTCATTGTTAGTCTATTCCTGGTATGTTATAAATACAGAGCGTTCATTGTTAGTCTATTCCTGATATATTACACATACAGAACGCTCATTGTTAGTCTTACTCCTGGTATGTTACAAATACAGAACGCTCATTGTTAGTCTTACTCCTGGTATGTTACAAATCAAGAACGTTCATTGTTAGTCTTACTCCTGGTATGTGACAAATAAAGAGAGTTCATTGTTAGTCTATTCCTGGTATGTTACAAATAAAGAACGCTCATTGTTAGTCTATTCCTGGATTGTAACCAACAAAGAACGTCTATTGTTAGTCTTATTCATGGTATGTTACAAATAAAGAACGCTCATTGTTAGTCTATTACTGGTATGTTACAAATAAAGAGCGTTCATCGTTAGTCTATTGCTGGTATGTTAAAAATAAAGAACGCTCATTGTTAGTCTATTCCTGGTATGTTACAAATAAAGAGCGTTCATCGTTAGTCTATTCCTGGTATGTTACAAATAAAGAACGCTCATTACACATAAAGAACGCTCATTGTTAGTCTTACTCCTGGTATGTTACAAATAAAGAGCGTTCATTGTTAGTCTTACTCCTGGTATGTTACAAATACAGAATGTTCACTGTTAGTCTATTCCTGGTATGTTACAAATCAAGAGCGTTCATTGTTAGTCTATTCCTGTTATGTTACAAATAAAGAACGCTCATTGTTATATAGTCTATTCCTAGTATGTTACAAATAAAGAGCGTTCATTGTTAGTCTTACTCCTGGTATGTTACAAATAAAGAGCGTTCATTGTTAGTCTTACTCCTGGTATGTTACAAATACAGAATGTTCATTGTTAGTCTATTCCTGGTATGTTACAAATCAAGAGTGTTCATTCTTAGTCTATTCCTGTTATGTTACAAATAAAGAACGCTCAATGTTATATAGTCTATTCCTAGTATGTTACAAATAAAGAGCGTTCATTGTTAGTCTTACTCCTGGTATGTTACAAATAAAGAACGCTCATTGTTAGTCTATTCCTGGTATGTTATAAATAAAGAGCGTTCATTGTTAGTCTTACTTCTGGTATGTTACCAATACAGAACGCTCATTGTTAGTCTTATTCCTGGTATGTTACAAATAAAGAACGCTCATTATTAGTCTTACTCTTGGTATGTTACATATAAAGAGCGTTGATTGATAGTCTATTATTGGTATGTTACATATAAAGAACGCTCATTGTTAGTCTTACTCCTGGTATGTTACAAATAAAGAGTGTTCATTGTTACTCTTACTCCTGGTATGTTACAAATAAAGAACGCTCATTGCTAGTCTATTCCTGGTATGTTACAAATAAAAAGCGTTCATTGTTAGTCTTATTCCTGGTATGTTACAAATAAATAACGCTCATTGTTAGTCTATTCCTGGTATGTTACAAATAAAGAACGCTCATTGTTAGTCTATTCCTGGTATGTTATAAATAAAGAGCGTTCATTGTTAGTCTTACTTCTGGTATGTTACCAATACAGAACGTCCATTGTTAGTCTTACTCCTGGTATGTTACAAATAAAGAACGCTCATTATTAGTCTTACTCTTGGTATGTTACATATAAAGAGCGTTGATTGATAGTCTATTATTGGTATGTTACATATAAAGAACGCTCATTGTTAGTCTTACTCCTGGTATGTTACAAATAAAGAGTGTTCATTGTTACTCTTACTCCTGGTATGTTACAAATAAAGAACGCTCATTGCTAGTCTATTCCTGGTATGTTACAAATAAAAAGCGTTCATTGTTAGTCTTATTCCTGGTATGTTACAAATAAATAACGCTCATTGTTAGTCTATTCCTGGTATGTTACAAATAAAGAGCGTTCATTGTTAGTCTTATTCCTTGTATGTTACAAATAAAGAACGCGCATTGTTAGTCTTATTCCTGGTATGTTACAAATAAAGAACGCTCATTGTTCGTCTATTCCTGGTATGTTACAAATAAAGAGCGTTCATCGTTAGTCTATTCCTGGTATGTTACAAATAAAGAACGCTCATTGTTAGTCTATTCCTGGTATGTTACACATAAAGAGCGTTCTCGTTAGTCTATTCCAGGTATGTTACAAATAAAGAACGCTCATTGTTTGTATATTCCTGGTATGTTACAAATAAAGAACACTCATTGTTAGTCTATTCCTGGTATGTTATAAATACAGAGCGTTCATTGTTAGTCTATTCCTGATATATTACACATACAGAACGCTCATTGTTAGTCTTACTCCTGGTATGTTACAAATACAGAACGCTCATTGTTAGTCTTACTCCTGGTATGTTACAAATCAAGAACGTTCATTGTTAGTCTTACTCCTGGTATGTGACAAATAAAGAGAGTTCATTGTTAGTCTATTCCTGGTATGTTACAAATAAAGAACGCTCATTGTTAGTCTATTCCTGGATTGTAACCAACAAAGAACGTCTATTGTTAGTCTTATTCATGGTATGTTACAAATAAAGAACGCTCATTGTTAGTCTATTACTGGTATGTTACAAATAAAGAGCGTTCATCGTTAGTCTATTGCTGGTATGTTAAAAATAAAGAACGCTCATTGTTAGTCTATTCCTGGTATGTTACAAATAAAGAGCGTTCATCGTTAGTCTATTCCTGGTATGTTACAAATAAAGAACGCTCATTACACATAAAGAACGCTCATTGTTAGTCTTACTCCTGGTATGTTACAAATAAAGAGCGTTCATTGTTAGTCTTACTCCTGGTATGTTACAAATACAGAATGTTCACTGTTAGTCTATTCCTGGTATGTTACAAATCAAGAGCGTTCATTGTTAGTCTATTCCTGTTATGTTACAAATAAAGAACGCTCATTGTTATATAGTCTATTCCTAGTATGTTACAAATAAAGAGCGTTCATTGTTAGTCTTACTCCTGGTATGTTACAAATAAAGAGCGTTCATTGTTAGTCTTACTCCTGGTATGTTACAAATACAGAATGTTCACTGTTAGTCTATTCCTGGTATGTTACAAATCAAGAGTGTTCATTCTTAGTCTATTCCTGTTATGTTACAAATAAAGAACGCTCAATGTTATATAGTCTATTCCTAGTATGTTATAAATAAAGAGCGTTCATTGTTAGTTTTACTCCTGGTATGTTACAAATAAAGAACGCTCATTGTTAGTCTATTCCTGGTATGTTATAAATAAAGAGCGTTCATTGTTAGTCTTACTTCTGGTATGTTACCAATACAGAACGCTCATTGTTAGTCTTATTCCTGGTATGTTACAAATAAAGAGCGTTCATTGTTAGTCTATTCCTGGTATGTTACCAATAAAGCTCATTCATTGTTAGTCTTATTCCTGTGATGTTACAAATAAAGAGCGTTCATTGTTAGTCTATTCCTGGTACGTTACAAATAAAGAGCGTGTATTGTTAGTCTATTCCTGGTATGTAACCAACAAAGCACGTCCATTGTTAGTCTTATTCCTGGTATGTTACACATAAAGAGCGTTCATTGTTAGTCTTATTCCTGGTATGTTACAAAAAAAGAACGCTCATTGTTAGTCTATTCCTGGTATGTTACATATAAAGAACGTCCATTGTTATTCTTATTCCTGGTATGTTACAAATAAAGAACGCTCATTGTTAGTCTATTCCTGGTACGTTACAAATAAAGAGCGTTCATTGCTAGTCTATTCCAGGTATGTTACAAATAAAGAACGTTTATTGCTAATCTTATTCCTGGTATGTTACAAATAAAGAACGCTCATTTTTAGTTTTATTCCTGGTATGTTACAAATAAAGAGCGTTCATTGTTAGTCCATTCCTGGTATGTTACAAATAAAGAGCGTTTATTGTTTGTCTATTCCTGGTATGTAACCAACAAAGAACGTCTATTGTTAGTCTTATTCCTGGTATGTTACACATAAAGAGCGTTCATTGTTAGTATATTCATTGTTTGTAACCAATAAAGACCGTTCATTGTTAGTCGTAGTCATGGTATGTTACAAATAAAGAGCGTCCCGTATTAGTATATTCATTGTATGTTACACATAAAGATCGTTCATTGTTAGTCTTACACATTGTATGTTACAAATAAAGAGCGTTCATTGTTAGTCTATTCCTGGTTTGTTACAAATAAATAACGCTCATTGTTATATAGTCTATTATTGGTATGTTACAAATAAAGAGCGTTCATTGTTAGTCTTACTCCTGGTATGTTACAAATAAAGAACGCTCATTGTTAGTCTATTCCTGGTATGTTATAAATAAAGAGCGTTCCTTGTTAGTATATTCATGGTATGTTACAATTAAAGATCGTGCATTGTTAGTCTTATTCCTGGTATGTTACACATAAAGAGCGTTCATTGTTAGTCTACTCATTGTATATTACCAATAAAGAGCGTTCCTTGTTAGAAAATTCATGGTATGTTACAAATAAAGATCGTTCATTGTTAGTCTTATTCCTGGTATGTTACAAATAAAGAACGCTCATTGTTAGTCTATTCCTGGTATGTTACAAATAAAGAGCGTTAATTGTTAGTCTATTCCTGGTATGTAACCAACAAGGAACGTCCATTGTTAGTCTTATTCATGGTATGTTACAAATAAAGAGCGTTCATTGCTAGTCTTACTCCTGGTATGTGACAAATAAAGAACGCTCATTATTAGTCTTACTCTTGGTAGGTTACATATAAAGAGCGTTGATTGATAGTCTATTATTGGTATGTTACATATAAAGAACGCTCATTGTTAGTCTTATTCCTGGTATGTTACAAATAAAGAGTGTTCATTGTTAGTCTTACTCCTGGTATGTTACAAATAAAGAACGCTCATTGCTAGTCTATTCCTGGTATGTTACAAATAAAGAGCGTTCATTGTTAGTCTTATTCCTGGTATGTTACAAATAAATAACGCTCATTGTTAGTCTATTCCTGGTGTGTTACAAATAAAGAGCGTTCATTGTTAGTCTATACCTGGTATGATACAAATAAAGAGCGTTCATTGTTAGTCTACTCATTGTATATTACCAATAAAGAGCGTTCCTTGTTAGAAAATTCATGGTATGTTACAAATAAAGAACGCTCATTGTTCGTCTTTTCCTGGTATGTTACAAATAAAGAGCGTTCATCGTTAGTCTATTCCTGGTATGTTACAAATAAAGAACGCTCATTGTTAGTCTATTCCTGGTATGTTACAAATAAAGAACGCTCATTGTTCGTCTATTCCTGGTATGTTACAAATAAAGAGCGTTCATCGTTAGTCTATTCCTGGTATGTTACAAATAAAGAGCGTTCATTGTTAGTCTATTCCTGATATATTACTCATAAAGAACGTTCATTGTTAGTCTTACTCCTGGTATGTTACAAATAAAGAATGTTCATTGTTAGTCTATTCCTGGTATGTTACACATAAAGAGCGTTCATTGTCAGTCTACTCGTTGTATATTACCAATAAGAGCGTCCCTTGTTAGTATATTCATGGTATGTTACAAATAAAGATCGTTCATTGTTAGTCTTATTCCTGGTATGTTACAAATAAAGAGCGTTCATTGTTAGTCTTACACATTGTATGTTACAAATAAAGAGCGTTCACTGTTAGTCACCTCCTGACAAATAACCAATACTGAGCGTTCATTGTTAGTCTATTCCTGGTATGTTACCAATAAAGATCATTCATTGTTAGTCTTATTCCTGTGATGTTACAAATAAAGAGCGTTAATTGTTAGTCTATTCTTGGTATGTTACAAATAAAGAGCGTTCATTGTTAGTCTTACTCCTGGTAGTTACAAATAAAGAACGCTCATTGTTAGTCTATTCCTGGTATGTTATAAATAAAGAGCGTTCCTTGTTAGTATATTCATGTTATGTTACAAATAAAGATCGTGCATTGTTAGTCTTATTCCTGGTATGTTACACATAAAGAGCGTTCATTGTTAGTCTACTCATTGTTTATTACCAATAAAGAGCGTTCCTTGTTAGAAAATTCATGGTATGTTACAAATAAAGATCGTTCATTGTTAGTCTTATTCCTGGTATGTTACAAATAAAGAACGCTCATTGTTAGTCTATTTCTGGTATGTTACAAATAAAGAGCGTTAATTGTTAGTCTATTCCTGGTATGTAACCAACAAGGAACGTCCATTGTTAGTCTTACTCCTGGTATGTTACAAATAAAGAACGCTCATTATTAGTCTTACTCTTGGTATGTTACATATAAAGAGCGTTGATTGATAGTCTATTATTGGTATGTTACATATAAAGAACGCTCATTGTTAGTCTTACTCCTGGTATGTTACAAATAAAGAGTGTTCATTGTTAGTCTTACTCCTGGTATGTTACAAATAAAGAACGCTCATTGCTAGTCTATTCCTGGTATGTTACAAATAAAAAGCGTTCATTGTTAGTCTTATTCCTGGTATGTTACAAATAAATAACGCTCATTGTTAGTCTATTCCTGGTATGTTACAAATAAAGAGCGTTCATTGTTAGTCTTATTCCTTGTATGTTACAAATAAAGAACGCGCATTGTTAGTCTTATTCCTGGTATGTTACAAATAAAGAACGCTCATTGTTCGTCTATTCCTGGTATGTTACAAATAAAGAGCGTTCATCGTTAGTCTATTCCTGGTATGTTACAAATAAAGAACGCTCATTGTTAGTCTATTCCTGGTATGTTACACATAAAGAGCGTTCTCGTTAGTCTATTCCAGGTATGTTACAAATAAAGAACGCTCATTGTTTGTATATTCCTGGTATGTTACAAATAAAGAACACTCATTGTTAGTCTATTCCTGGTATGTTATAAATACAGAGCGTTCATTGTTAGTCTATTCCTGATATATTACACATACAGAACGCTCATTGTTAGTCTTACTCCTGGTATGTTACAAATACAGAACGCTCATTGTTAGTCTTACTCCTGGTATGTTACAAATCAAGAACGTTCATTGTTAGTCTTACTCCTGGTATGTGACAAATAAAGAGAGTTCATTGTTAGTCTATTCCTGGTATGTTACAAATAAAGAACGCTCATTGTTAGTCTATTCCTGGATTGTAACCAACAAAGAACGTCTATTGTTAGTCTTATTCATGGTATGTTACAAATAAAGAACGCTCATTGTTAGTCTATTACTGGTATGTTACAAATAAAGAGCGTTCATCGTTAGTCTATTGCTGGTATGTTAAAAATAAAGAACGCTCATTGTTAGTCTATTCCTGGTATGTTACAAATAAAGAGCGTTCATCGTTAGTCTATTCCTGGTATGTTACAAATAAAGAACGCTCATTACACATAAAGAACGCTCATTGTTAGTCTTACTCCTGGTATGTTACAAATAAAGAGCGTTCATTGTTAGTCTTACTCCTGGTATGTTACAAATACAGAATGTTCACTGTTAGTCTATTCCTGGTATGTTACAAATCAAGAGCGTTCATTGTTAGTCTATTCCTGTTATGTTACAAATAAAGAACGCTCATTGTTATATAGTCTATTCCTAGTATGTTACAAATAAAGAGCGTTCATTGTTAGTCTTACTCCTGGTATGTTACAAATAAAGAGCGTTCATTGTTAGTCTTACTCCTGGTATGTTACAAATACAGAATGTTCATTGTTAGTCTATTCCTGGTATGTTACAAATCAAGAGTGTTCATTCTTAGTCTATTCCTGTTATGTTACAAATAAAGAACGCTCAATGTTATATAGTCTATTCCTAGTATGTTACAAATAAAGAGCGTTCATTGTTAGTCTTACTCCTGGTATGTTACAAATAAAGAACGCTCATTGTTAGTCTATTCCTGGTATGTTATAAATAAAGAGCGTTCATTGTTAGTCTTACTTCTGGTATGTTACCAATACAGAACGCTCATTGTTAGTCTTATTCCTGGTATGTTACAAATAAAGAGCGTTCATTGTTAGTCTATTCCTGGTATGTTACCAATAAAGCTCATTCATTGTTAGTCTTATTCCTGTGATGTTACAAATAAAGAGCGTTCATTGTTAGTCTATTCCTGGTACGTTACAAATAAAGAGCGTGTATTGTTAGTCTATTCCTGATATGTAACCAACAAAGCACGTCCATTGTTAGTCTTATTCCTGGTATGTTACACATAAAGAGCGTTCATTGTTAGTCTTATTCCTGGTATGTTACAAATAAAGAACGCTCATTGTTAGTCTATTCCTGGTATGTTACATATAAAGAACGTCCATTGTTATTCTTATTCCTGGTATGTTACAAATAAAGAACGCTCATTGTTAGTCTATTCCTGGTATGTTACAAATAAAGAGCGTTCATTGCTAGTCTATTCCAGGTATGTTACAAATAAAGAACGTTTAATGCTAATCTTATTCCTGGTATGTTACAAATAAAGAACGCTCATTTTTAGTTTTATTCCTGGTATGTTACAAATAAAGAGCGTTCATTGTTAGTCTATTCCTGGTATGTTACAAATAAAGAGCGTTTATTGTTTGTGTATTCCTGGTATGTAACCAACAAAGAACGTCTATTGTTAGTCTTATTCCTGGTATGTTACACATAAAGAGCGTTCATTGTTAGTATATTCATTGTTTGTTACCAATAAAGACCGTTCATTGTTAGTCTTAGTCATGGTATGTTACAAATAAAGAGCGTCCCGTATTAGTATATTCATGGTATGTTACACATAAAGATCGTTCATTGTTAGTCTTACACATTGTATGTTACAAATAAAGAGCGTTCATTGTTAGTCTATTCCTGGTTTGTTACAAATAGATAACGCTCATTGTTATATAGTCTATTATTGGTATGTTACAAATAAAGAGCGTTCATTGTTAGTCTTACTCCTGGTATGTTACAAATAAAGAACGCTCATTGTTAGTCTATTCCTGGTATGTTATAAATAAAGAGCGTTCCTTGTTAGTATATTCATGGTATGTTACAATTAAAGATCGTGCATTGTTAGTCTTATTCCTGGTATGTTACACATAAAGAGCGTTCATTGTTAGTCTACTCATTGTATATTACCAATAAAGAGCGTTCCTTGTTAGAAAATTCATGGTATGTTACAAATAAAGATCGTTCATTGTTAGTCTTATTCCTGGTATGTTACAAATAAAGAACGCTCATTGTTAGTCTATTCCTGGTATGTTACAAATAAAGAGCGTTAATTGTTAGTCTATTCCTGGTATGTAACCAACAAGGAACGTCCATTGTTAGTCTTATTCATGGTATGTTACAAATAAAGATCGTTCATTGCTAGTCTTACTCCTGGTATGTGACAAATAAAGAACGCTCATTATTAGTCTTACTCTTGGTAGGTTACATATAAAGAGCGTTGATTGATAGTCTATTATTGGTATGTTACATATAAAGAACGCTCATTGTTAGTCTTACTCCTGGTATGTTACAAATAAAGAGTGTTCATTGTTAGTCTTACTCCTGGTATGTTACAAATAAAGAACGCTCATTGCTAGTCTATTCCTGGTATGTTACAAATAAAGAGCGTTCATTGTTAGTCTTATTCCTGGTATGTTACAAATAAATAACGCTCATTGTTAGTCTATTCCTGGTGTGTTACAAATAAAGAGCGTTCATTGTTAGTCTATACCTGGTATGATACAAATAAAGAGCGTTCATTGTTAGTCTACTCATTGTATATTACCAATAAAGAGCGTTCCTTGTTAGAAAATTCATGGTATGTTACAAATAAAGAACGCTCATTGTTCGTCTTTTCCTGGTATGTTACAAATAAAGAGCGTTCATCGTTAGTCTATTCCTGGTATGTTACAAATAAAGAACGCTCATTGTTAGTCTATTCCTGGTATGTTACAAATAAAGAACGCTCATTGTTCGTCTATTCCTGGTATGTTACAAATAAAGAGAGTTCATCGTTAGTCTATTCCTGGTATGTTACAAATAAAGAACGCTCATTGTTAGTCTATTCCTGGTATGTTACAAATAAAGAGCGTTCATCGTTAGTCTATTCCTGGTATGTTACAAATAAAGAACGCTCATTGATTGTCTATTCCTGGTATGTTACAAATAAAGAACACTCATTGTTAGTCTATTCCTGGTATGTTATAAATAAAGAGCGTTCATTGTTAGTCTATTCATGATATATTACACATAAAGAACGCTCATTGTTAGTCTTACTCCTGGTATGTTACAAATAAAGAACGCTCATTGTTAGTCTTACTCCTGGTATGTTACAAATAAAGAGCGTTCATTGTTAGTCTTACTCCTGGTATGTTACAAATAAAGAGAGTTCATTGTTAGTCTATTCCTGGTATGTTACAAATAAAGAACCCTCTTTGTTAGTCTATTCCTGGATTGTAACCAACAAAGAACGTCCATTGTTAGTCTTATTCATGGTATGTTACAAATAAAGAACACTCATTGTTAGTCTATTCCTGGTATGTTATAAATAAAGAGCGTTCATTGTTAGTCTATTCATGATATATTACACATAAAGAACGCTCATTGTTAGTCTTACTCCTGGTATGTTACAAATAAAGAACGCTCATTGTTAGTCTTACTCCTGGTATGTTACAAATAAAGAGCGTTCATTGTTAGTCTTACTCCTGGTATGTTACAAATAAAGAGAGTTCATTGTTAGTCTATTCCTGGTATGTTACAAATAAAGAACCCTCTTTGTTAGTCTATTCCTGGATTGTAACCAACAAAGAACGTCCATTGTTAGTCTTATTCATGGTATGTTACAAATAAAGAACGCTCATTGTTAGTCTATTCCTGGTATGTTACAAATAAAGAGCGTTCATCGTTAGTCTATTCCTGGTATGTTACAAATAAAGAACGCTCATTGTTAGTCTATTCCTGGTATGTTACAAATAAAGAGCGTTCATCGTTAGTCTATTCCTGGTATGTTACAAATAAAGAACTCTCATTGTTTGTCTATTCCAGGTATGTTACAAATAAAGAACGCTCATCGTTAGTCTATTCCTGGTATGTTATAAATAAAGAGCGTTTATTGTTAGTCTATTCCTCGTTTGTTATAAATAAAGAGCGTTCATTGTTAGTCTATTCCTGATATATTACACATAAAGAACGCTCATTGTTAATCTTACTCCTGGTATGTTACAAATAAAGAATGTTCATTGTTAGTCTATTCCAGGTATGTTACACATAAAGAGCGTACATTGTCAGTCTACTCATTGTATATTACCAATAAGAGCGTCCCTTGTTAGTATATTCATGGTATGTTACAAATAAAGATCGTTCATTGTTAGTCTTACACATTGTATGTTACAAATAAAGATCGTTCATTGTTAGTCTTATTCCTGGTATGTTACAAATAAAGAACGCGCATTGTTAGTCTTATTCCTGGTATGTTACAAATAAAGAACGCTCATTGTTCGTCTATTCCTGGTATGTTACAAATAAAGAGCGTTCATCGTTAGTCTATTCCTGGTATGTTACAAATAAAGAACGCTCATTGTTAGTCTATTCCTGGTATGTTACACATAAAGAGCGTTCTCGTTAGTCTATTCCAGGTATGTTACAAATAAAGAACGCTCATTGTTTGTATATTCCTGGTATGTTACAAATAAAGAACACTCATTGTTAGTCTATTCCTGGTATGTTATAAATACAGAGCGTTCATTGTTAGTCTATTCCTGATATATTACACATACAGAACGCTCATTGTTAGTCTTACTCCTGGTATGTTACAAATACAGAACGCTCATTGTTAGTCTTACTCCTGGTATGTTACAAATCAAGAACGTTCATTGTTAGTCTTACTCCTGGTATGTGACAAATAAAGAGAGTTCATTGTTAGTCTATTCCTGGTATGTTACAAATAAAGAACGCTCATTGTTAGTCTATTCCTGGATTGTAACCAACAAAGAACGTCTATTGTTAGTCTTATTCATGGTATGTTACAAATAAAGAACGCTCATTGTTAGTCTATTACTGGTATGTTACAAATAAAGAGCGTTCATCGTTAGTCTATTGCTGGTATGTTAAAAATAAAGAACGCTCATTGTTAGTCTATTCCTGGTATGTTACAAATAAAGAGCGTTCATCGTTAGTCTATTCCTGGTATGTTACAAATAAAGAACGCTCATTACACATAAAGAACGCTCATTGTTAGTCTTACTCCTGGTATGTTACACATAAAGAGCGTTCATTGTTAGTCTTACTCCTGGTATGTTACAAATACAGAATGTTCACTGTTAGTCTATTCCTGGTATGTTACAAATCAAGAGCGTTCATTGTTAGTCTATTCCTGTTATGTTACAAATAAAGAACGCTCATTGTTATATAGTCTATTCCTAGTATGTTACAAATAAAGAGCGTTCATTGTTAGTCTTACTCCTGGTATGTTACAAATAAAGAGCGTTCATTGTTAGTCTTACTCCTGGTATGTTACAAATACAGAATGTTCATTGTTAGTCTATTCCTGGTATGTTACAAATCAAGAGTGTTCATTCTTAGTCTATTCCTGTTATGTTACAAATAAAGAACGCTCAATGTTATATAGTCTATTCCTAGTATGTTACAAATAAAGAGCGTTCATTGTTAGTCTTACTCCTGGTATGTTACAAATAAAGAACGCTCATTGTTAGTCTATTCCTGGTATGTTATAAATAAAGAGCGTTCATTGTTAGTCTTACTTCTGGTATGTTACCAATACAGAACGCTCATTGTTAGTCTTATTCCTGGTATGTTACAAATAAAGAGCGTTCATTGTTAGTCTATTCCTGGTATGTTACCAATAAAGCTCATTCATTGTTAGTCTTATTCCTGTGATGTTACAAATAAAGAGCGTTCATTGTTAGTCTATTCCTGGTACGTTACAAATAAAGAGCGTGTATTGTTAGTCTATTCCTGATATGTAACCAACAAAGCACGTCCATTGTTAGTCTTATTCCTGGTATGTTACACATAAAGAGCGTTCATTGTTAGTCTTATTCCTGGTATGTTACAAATAAAGAACGCTCATTGTTAGTCTATTCCTGGTATGTTACATATAAAGAACGTCCATTGTTATTCTTATTCCTGGTATGTTACAAATAAAGAACGCTCATTGTTAGTCTATTCCTGGTATGTTAGAAATAAAGAGCGTTCATTGCTAGTCTATTCCAGGTATGTTACAAATAAAGAACGTTTATTGCTAATCTTATTCCTGGTATGTTACAAATAAAGAACGCTCATTTTTAGTTTTATTCCTGGTATGTTACAAATAAAGAGCGTTCATTGTTAGTCTATTCCTGGTATGTTACAAATAAAGAGCGTTTATTGTTTGTCTATTCCTGGTATGTAACCAACAAAGAACGTCTATTGTTAGTCTTATTCCTGGTATGTTACACATAAAGAGCGTTCATTGTTAGTATATTCATTGTTTGTTACCAATAAAGACCGTTCATTGTTAGTCTTAGTCATGGTATGTTACAAATAAAGAGCGTCCCGTATTAGTATATTCATGGTATGTTACACATAAAGATCGTTCATTGTTAGTCTTACACATTGTATGTTACAAATAAAGAGCGTTCATTGTTAGTCTATTCCTGGTTTGTTACAAATAGATAACGCTCATTGTTATATAGTCTATTATTGGTATGTTACAAATAAAGAGCGTTCATTGTTAGTCTTACTCCTGGTATGTTACAAATAAAGAACGCTCATTGTTAGTCTATTCCTGGTATGTTATAAATAAAGAGCGTTCCTTGTTAGTATATTCATGGTATGTTACAATTAAAGATCGTGCATTGTTAGTCTTATTCCTGGTATGTTACACATAAAGAGCGTTCATTGTTAGTCTACTCATTGTATATTACCAATAAAGAGCGTTCCTTGTTAGAAAATTCATGGTATGTTACAAATAAAGATCGTTCATTGTTAGTCTTATTCCTGGTATGTTACAAATAAAGAACGCTCATTGTTAGTCTATTCCTGGTATGTTACAAATAAAGAGCGTTAATTGTTAGTCTATTCCTGGTATGTAACCAACAAGGAACGTCCATTGTTAGTCTTATTCATGGTATGTTACAAATAAAGATCGTTCATTGCTAGTCTTACTCCTGGTATGTGACAAATAAAGAACGCTCATTATTAGTCTTACTCTTGGTAGGTTACATATAAAGAGCGTTGATTGATAGTCTATTATTGGTATGTTACATATAAAGAACGCTCATTGTTAGTCTTACTCCTGGTATGTTACAAATAAAGAGTGTTCATTGTTAGTCTTACTCCTGGTATGTTACAAATAAAGAACGCTCATTGCTAGTCTATTCCTGGTATGTTACAAATAAAGAGCGTTCATTGTTAGTCTTATTCCTGGTATGTTACAAATAAATAACGCTCATTGTTAGTCTATTCCTGGTGTGTTACAAATAAAGAGCGTTCATTGTTAGTCTATACCTGGTATGATACAAATAAAGAGCGTTCATTGTTAGTCTACTCATTGTATATTACCAATAAAGAGCGTTCCTTGTTAGAAAATTCATGGTATGTTACAAATAAAGAACGCTCATTGTTCGTCTTTTCCTGGTATGTTACAAATAAAGAGCGTTCATCGTTAGTCTATTCCTGGTATGTTACAAATAAAGAACGCTCATTGTTAGTCTATTCCTGGTATGTTACAAATAAAGAACGCTCATTGTTCGTCTATTCCTGGTATGTTACAAATAAAGAGAGTTCATCGTTAGTCTATTCCTGGTATGTTACAAATAAAGAACGCTCATTGTTAGTCTATTCCTGGTATGTTACAAATAAAGAGCGTTCATCGTTAGTCTATTCCTGGTATGTTACAAATAAAGAACGCTCATTGATTGTCTATTCCTGGTATGTTACAAATAAAGAACACTCATTGTTAGTCTATTCCTGGTATGTTATAAATAAAGAGCGTTCATTGTTAGTCTATTCATGATATATTACACATAAAGAACGCTCATTGTTAGTCTTACTCCTGGTATGTTACAAATAAAGAACGCTCATTGTTAGTCTTACTCCTGGTATGTTACAAATAAAGAGCGTTCATTGTTAGTCTTACTCCTGGTATGTTACAAATAAAGAGAGTTCATTGTTAGTCTATTCCTGGTATGTTACAAATAAAGAACCCTCTTTGTTAGTCTATTCCTGGATTGTAACCAACAAAGAACGTCCATTGTTAGTCTTATTCATGGTATGTTACAAATAAAGAACGCTCATTGTTAGTCTATTCCTGGTATGTTACAAATAAAGAGCGTTCATCGTTAGTCTATTCCTGGTATGTTACAAATAAAGAACGCTCATTGTTAGTCTATTCCTGGTATGTTACAAATAAAGAGCGTTCATCGTTAGTCTATTCCTGGTATGTTACAAATAAAGAACTCTCATTGTTTGTCTATTCCAGGTATGTTACAAATAAAGAACGCTCATCGTTAGTCTATTCCTGGTATGTTATAAATAAAGAGCGTTTATTGTTAGTCTATTCCTCGTTTGTTATAAATAAAGAGCGTTCATTGTTAGTCTATTCCTGATATATTACACATAAAGAACGCTCATTGTTAATCTTACTCCTGGTATGTTACAAATAAAGAATGTTCATTGTTAGTCTATTCCAGGTATGTTACACATAAAGAGCGTACATTGTCAGTCTACTCATTGTATATTACCAATAAGAGCGTCCCTTGTTAGTATATTCATGGTATGTTACAAATAAAGATCGTTCATTGTTAGTCTTACACATTGTATGTTACAAATAAAGATCGTTCATTGTTAGTCTTATTCCTGGTATGTTACAAATAAAGAGCGTTCATTGTTAGTCTTACACATTGTATGTTACAAATAAAGAGCGTTCACTGTTAGTCACCTCCTGACAAATAACCAATACTGAGCGTTCATTGTTAGTCTATTCCTGGTATGTTACCAATAAAGATCATTCATTGTTAGTCTTATTCCTGTGATGTTACAAATAAACAGCGTTAATTGTTAGTCTATTCTTGGTATGTTACAAATAAAGAGCGTTCATTGTTAGTCTTACTCCTGGTATGTTACAAATAAAGAACACTCATTGTTAGTCTATTCCTGGTATGTTACAAATCAAGAGCGTTCATTGTTAGTCTATTCCTGTTATGTTACAAATAAAGAACGCTCATTGTTATATAGTCTATTCCTAGTATGTTACAAATAAAGAGCGTTCATTGTTAGTCTTACTCCTGGTATGTTACACATAAAGAGCGTTCATTGTTAGTCTTACTCCTGGTATGTTACAAATACAGAATGTTCACTGTTAGTCTATTCCTGGTATGTTACAAATCAAGAGTGTTCATTCTTAGTCTATTCCTGTTATGTTACAAATAAAGAACGCTCAATGTTATATAGTCTATTCCTAGTATGTTACAAATAAAGAGCGTTCATTGTTAGTTTTACTCCTGGTATGTTACAAATAAAGAACGCTCATTGTTAGTCTATTCCTGGTATGTTATAAATAAAGAGCGTTCATTGTTAGTCTTACTTCTGGTATGTTACCAATACAGAACGCTCATTGTTAGTCTTATTCCTGGTATGTTACAAATAAAGAGCGTTCATTGTTAGTCTATTCCTGGTATGTTACCAATAAAGCTCATTCATTGTTAGTCTTATTCCTGTGATGTTACAAATAAAGAGCGTTCATTGTTAGTCTATTCCTGGTACGTTACAAATAAAGAGCGTGTATTGTTAGTCTATTCCTGGTATGTAACCAACAAAGCACGTCCATTGTTAGTCTTATTCCTGGTATGTTACACATAAAGAGCGTTCATTGTTAGTCTTATTCCTGGTATGTTACAAAAAAAGAACGCTCATTGTTAGTCTATTCCTGGTATGTTACATATAAAGAACGTCCATTGTTATTCTTATTCCTGGTATGTTACAAATAAAGAACGCTCATTGTTAGTCTATTCCTGGTACGTTACAAATAAAGAGCGTTCATTGCTAGTCTATTCCAGGTATGTTACAAATAAAGAACGTTTATTGCTAATCTTATTCCTGGTATGTTACAAATAAAGAACGCTCATTTTTAGTTTTATTCCTGGTATGTTACAAATAAAGAGCGTTCATTGTTAGTCCATTCCTGGTATGTTACAAATAAAGAGCGTTTATTGTTTGTCTATTCCTGGTATGTAACCAACAAAGAACGTCTATTGTTAGTCTTATTCCTGGTATGTTACACATAAAGAGCGTTCATTGTTAGTATATTCATTGTTTGTAACCAATAAAGACCGTTCATTGTTAGTCTTAGTCATGGTATGTTACAAATAAAGAGCGTCCCGTATTAGTATATTCATTGTATGTTACACATAAAGATCGTTCATTGTTAGTCTTACACATTGTATGTTACAAATAAAGAGCGTTCATTGTTAGTCTATTCCTGGTTTGTTACAAATAAATAACGCTCATTGTTATATAGTCTATTATTGGTATGTTACAAATAAAGAGCGTTCATTGTTAGTCTTACTCCTGGTATGTTACAAATAAAGAACGCTCATTGTTAGTCTATTCCTGGTATGTTATAAATAAAGAGCGTTCCTTGTTAGTATATTCATGGTATGTTACAATTAAAGATCGTGCATTGTTAGTCTTATTCCTGGTATGTTACACATAAAGAGCGTTCATTGTTAGTCTACTCATTGTATATTACCAATAAAGAGCGTTCCTTGTTAGAAAATTCATGGTATGTTACAAATAAAGATCGTTCATTGTTAGTCTTATTCCTGGTATGTTACAAATAAAGAACGCTCATTGTTAGTCTATTCCTGGTATGTTACAAATAAAGAGCGTTAATTGTTAGTCTATTCCTGGTATGTAACCAACAAGGAACGTCCATTGTTAGTCTTATTCATGGTACGTTACAAATAAAGAGCGTTCATTGCTAGTCTTACTCCTGGTATGTGACAAATAAAGAACGCTCATTATTAGTCTTACTCTTGGTAGGTTACATATAAAGAGCGTTGATTGATAGTCTATTATTGGTATGTTACATATAAAGAACGCTCATTGTTAGTCTTATTCCTGGTATGTTACAAATAAAGAGTGTTCATTGTTAGTCTTACTCCTGGTATGTTACAAATAAAGAACGCTCATTGCTAGTCTATTCCTGGTATGTTACAAATAAAGAGCGTTCATTGTTAGTCTTATTCCTGGTATGTTACAAATAAATAACGCTCATTGTTAGTCTATTCCTGGTGTGTTACAAATAAAGAGCGTTCATTGTTAGTCTATACCTGGTATGATACAAATAAAGAGCGTTCATTGTTAGTCTACTCATTGTATATTACCAATAAAGAGCGTTCCTTGTTAGAAAATTCATGGTATGTTACAAATAAAGAACGCTCATTGTTCGTCTTTTCCTGGTATGTTACAAATAAAGAGCGTTCATCGTTAGTCTATTCCTGGTATGTTACAAATAAAGAACGCTCATTGTTAGTCTATTCCTGGTATGTTACAAATAAAGAACGCTCATTGTTCGTCTATTCCTGGTATGTTACAAATAAAGAGCGTTCATCGTTAGTCTATTCCTGGTATGTTACAAATAAAGAGCGTTCATTGTTAGTCTATTCCTGATATATTACTCATAAAGAACGTTCATTGTTAGTCTTACTCCTGGTATGTTACAAATAAAGAATGTTCATTGTTAGTCTATTCCTGGTATGTTACACATAAAGAGCGTTCATTGTCAGTCTACTCGTTGTATATTACCAATAAGAGCGTCCCTTGTTAGTATATTCATGGTATGTTACAAATAAAGATCGTTCATTGTTAGTCTTATTCCTGGTATGTTACAAATAAAGAGCGTTCATTGTTAGTCTTACACATTGTATGTTACAAATAAAGAGCGTTCACTGTTAGTCACCTCCTGACAAATAACCAATACTGAGCGTTCATTGTTAGTCTATTCCTGGTATGTTACCAATAAAGATCATTCATTGTTAGTCTTATTCCTGTGATGTTACAAATAAAGAGCGTTAATTGTTAGTCTATTCTTGGTATGTTACAAATAAAGAGCGTTCATTGTTAGTCTTACTCCTGGTATGTTACAAATAAAGAACGCTCATTGTTAGTCTATTCCTGGTATGTTATAAATAAAGAGCGTTCCTTGTTAGTATATTCATGTTATGTTACAAATAAAGATCGTGCATTGTTAGTCTTATTCCTGGTATGTTACACATAAAGAGCGTTCATTGTTAGTCTACTCATTGTTTATTACCAATAAAGAGCGTTCCTTGTTAGAAAATTCATGGTATGTTACAAATAAAGATCGTTCATTGTTAGTCTTATTCCTGGTATGTTACAAATAAAGAACGCTCATTGTTAGTCTATTTCTGGTATGTTACAAATAAAGAGCGTTAATTGTTAGTCTATTCCTGGTATGTAACCAACAAGGAACGTCCATTGTTAGTCTTACTCCTGGTATGTTACAAATAAAGAACGCTCATTATTAGTCTTACTCTTGGTATGTTACATATAAAGAGCGTTGATTGATAGTCTATTATTGGTATGTTACATATAAAGAACGCTCATTGTTAGTCTTACTCCTGGTATGTTACAAATAAAGAGTGTTCATTGTTAGTCTTACTCCTGGTATGTTACAAATAAAGAACGCTCATTGCTAGTCTATTCCTGGTATGTTACAAATAAAAAGCGTTCATTGTTAGTCTTATTCCTGGTATGTTACAAATAAATAACGCTCATTGTTAGTCTATTCCTGGTATGTTACAAATAAAGAGCGTTCATTGTTAGTCTTATTCCTTGTATGTTACAAATAAAGAACGCGCATTGTTAGTCTTATTCCTGGTATGTTACAAATAAAGAACGCTCATTGTTCGTCTATTCCTGGTATGTTACAAATAAAGAGCGTTCATCGTTAGTCTATTCCTGGTATGTTACAAATAAAGAACGCTCATTGTTAGTCTATTCCTGGTATGTTACACATAAAGAGCGTTCTCGTTAGTCTATTCCAGGTATGTTACAAATAAAGAACGCTCATTGTTTGTATATTCCTGGTATGTTACAAATAAAGAACACTCATTGTTAGTCTATTCCTGGTATGTTATAAATACAGAGCGTTCATTGTTAGTCTATTCCTGATATATTACACATACAGAACGCTCATTGTTAGTCTTACTCCTGGTATGTTACAAATACAGAACGCTCATTGTTAGTCTTACTCCTGGTATGTTACAAATCAAGAACGTTCATTGTTAGTCTTACTCCTGGTATGTGACAAATAAAGAGAGTTCATTGTTAGTCTATTCCTGGTATGTTACAAATAAAGAACGCTCATTGTTAGTCTATTCCTGGATTGTAACCAACAAAGAACGTCTATTGTTAGTCTTATTCATGGTATGTTACAAATAAAGAACGCTCATTGTTAGTCTATTACTGGTATGTTACAAATAAAGAGCGTTCATCGTTAGTCTATTGCTGGTATGTTAAAAATAAAGAACGCTCATTGTTAGTCTATTCCTGGTATGTAACAAATAAAGAGCGTTCATCGTTAGTCTATTCCTGGTATGTTACAAATAAAGAACGCTCATTACACATAAAGAACGCTCATTGTTAGTCTTACTCCTGGTATGTTACAAATAAAGAGCGTTCATTGTTAGTCTTACTCCTGGTATGTTACAAATACAGAATGTTCACTGTTAGTCTATTCCTGGTATGTTACAAATCAAGAGCGTTCATTGTTAGTCTATTCCTGTTATGTTACAAATAAAGAACGCTCATTGTTATATAGTCTATTCCTAGTATGTTACAAATAAAGAGCGTTCATTGTTAGTCTTACTCCTGGTATGTTACAAATAAAGAGCGTTCATTGTTAGTCTTACTCCTGGTATGTTACAAATACAGAATGTTCATTGTTAGTCTATTCCTGGTATGTTACAAATCAAGAGTGTTCATTCTTAGTCTATTCCTGTTATGTTACAAATAAAGAACGCTCAATGTTATATAGTCTATTCCTAGTATGTTACAAATAAAGAGCGTTCATTGTTAGTCTTACTCCTGGTATGTTACAAATAAAGAACGCTCATTGTTAGTCTATTCCTGGTATGTTATAAATAAAGAGCGTTCATTGTTAGTCTTACTTCTGGTATGTTACCAATACAGAACGCTCATTGTTAGTCTTATTCCTGGTATGTTACAAATAAAGAGCGTTCATTGTTAGTCTATTCCTGGTATGTTACCAATAAAGCTCATTCATTGTTAGTCTTATTCCTGTGATGTTACAAATAAAGAGCGTTCATTGTTAGTCTATTCCTGGTACGTTACAAATAAAGAGCGTGTATTGTTAGTCTATTCCTGATATGTAACCAACAAAGCACGTCCATTGTTAGTCTTATTCCTGGTATGTTACACATAAAGAGCGTTCATTGTTAGTCTTATTCCTGGTATGTTACAAATAAAGAACGCTCATTGTTAGTCTATTCCTGGTATGTTACATATAAAGAACGTCCATTGTTATTCTTATTCCTGGTATGTTACAAATAAAGAACGCTCATTGTTAGTCTATTCCTGGTATGTTACAAATAAAGAGCGTTCATTGCTAGTCTATTCCAGGTATGTTACAAATAAAGAACGTTTAATGCTAATCTTATTCCTGGTATGTTACAAATAAAGAACGCTCATTTTTAGTTTTATTCCTGGTATGTTACAAATAAAGAGCGTTCATTGTTAGTCTATTCCTGGTATGTTACAAATAAAGAGCGTTTATTGTTTGTCTATTCCTGGTATGTAACCAACAAAGAACGTCTATTGTTAGTCTTATTCCTGGTATGTTACACATAAAGAGCGTTCATTGTTAGTATATTCATTGTTTGTTACCAATAAAGACCGTTCATTGTTAGTCTTAGTCATGGTATGTTACAAATAAAGAGCGTCCCGTATTAGTATATTCATGGTATGTTACACATAAAGATCGTTCATTGTTAGTCTTACACATTGTATGTTACAAATAAAGAGCGTTCATTGTTAGTCTATTCCTGGTTTGTTACAAATAGATAACGCTCATTGTTATATAGTCTATTATTGGTATGTTACAAATAAAGAGCGTTCATTGTTAGTCTTACTCCTGGTATGTTACAAATAAAGAACGCTCATTGTTAGTCTATTCCTGGTATGTTATAAATAAAGAGCGTTCCTTGTTAGTATATTCATGGTATGTTACAATTAAAGATCGTGCATTGTTAGTCTTATTCCTGGTATGTTACACATAAAGAGCGTTCATTGTTAGTCTACTCATTGTATATTACCAATAAAGAGCGTTCCTTGTTAGAAAATTCATGGTATGTTACAAATAAAGATCGTTCATTGTTAGTCTTATTCCTGGTATGTTACAAATAAAGAACGCTCATTGTTAGTCTATTCCTGGTATGTTACAAATAAAGAGCGTTAATTGTTAGTCTATTCCTGGTATGTAACCAACAAGGAACGTCCATTGTTAGTCTTATTCATGGTATGTTACAAATAAAGATCGTTCATTGCTAGTCTTACTCCTGGTATGTGACAAATAAAGAACGCTCATTATTAGTCTTACTCTTGGTAGGTTACATATAAAGAGCGTTGATTGATAGTCTATTATTGGTATGTTACATATAAAGAACGCTCATTGTTAGTCTTACTCCTGGTATGTTACAAATAAAGAGTGTTCATTGTTAGTCTTACTCCTGGTATGTTACAAATAAAGAACGCTCATTGCTAGTCTATTCCTGGTATGTTACAAATAAAGAGCGTTCATTGTTAGTCTTATTCCTGGTATGTTACAAATAAATAACGCTCATTGTTAGTCTATTCCTGGTGTGTTACAAATAAAGAGCGTTCATTGTTAGTCTATACCTGGTATGATACAAATAAAGAGCGTTCATTGTTAGTCTACTCATTGTATATTACCAATAAAGAGCGTTCCTTGTTAGAAAATTCATGGTATGTTACAAATAAAGAACGCTCATTGTTCGTCTTTTCCTGGTATGTTACAAATAAAGAGCGTTCATCGTTAGTCTATTCCTGGTATGTTACAAATAAAGAACGCTCATTGTTAGTCTATTCCTGGTATGTTACAAATAAAGAACGCTCATTGTTCGTCTATTCCTGGTATGTTACAAATAAAGAGAGTTCATCGTTAGTCTATTCCTGGTATGTTACAAATAAAGAACGCTCATTGTTAGTCTATTCCTGGTATGTTACAAATAAAGAGCGTTCATCGTTAGTCTATTCCTGGTATGTTACAAATAAAGAACGCTCATTGATTGTCTATTCCTGGTATGTTACAAATAAAGAACACTCATTGTTAGTCTATTCCTGGTATGTTATAAATAAAGAGCGTTCATTGTTAGTCTATTCATGATATATTACACATAAAGAACGCTCATTGTTAGTCTTACTCCTGGTATGTTACAAATAAAGAACGCTCATTGTTAGTCTTACTCCTGGTATGTTACAAATAAAGAGCGTTCATTGTTAGTCTTACTCCTGGTATGTTACAAATAAAGAGAGTTCATTGTTAGTCTATTCCTGGTATGTTACAAATAAAGAACCCTCTTTGTTAGTCTATTCCTGGATTGTAACCAACAAAGAACGTCCATTGTTAGTCTTATTCATGGTATGTTACAAATAAAGAACGCTCATTGTTAGTCTATTCCTGGTATGTTACAAATAAAGAGCGTTCATCGTTAGTCTATTCCTGGTATGTTACAAATAAAGAACGCTCATTGTTAGTCTATTCCTGGTATGTTACAAATAAAGAGCGTTCATCGTTAGTCTATTCCTGGTATGTTACAAATAAAGAACTCTCATTGTTTGTCTATTCCAGGTATGTTACAAATAAAGAACGCTCATCGTTAGTCTATTCCTGGTATGTTATAAATAAAGAGCGTTTATTGTTAGTCTATTCCTCGTTTGTTATAAATAAAGAGCGTTCATTGTTAGTCTATTCCTGATATATTACACATAAAGAACGCTCATTGTTAATCTTACTCCTGGTATGTTACAAATAAAGAATGTTCATTGTTAGTCTATTCCAGGTATGTTACACATAAAGAGCGTACATTGTCAGTCTACTCATTGTATATTACCAATAAGAGCGTCCCTTGTTAGTATATTCATGGTATGTTACAAATAAAGATCGTTCATTGTTAGTCTTACACATTGTATGTTACAAATAAAGATCGTTCATTGTTAGTCTTATTCCTGGTATGTTACAAATAAAGAGCGTTCATTGTTAGTCTTACACATTGTATGTTACAAATAAAGAGCGTTCACTGTTAGTCACCTCCTGACAAATAACCAATACTGAGCGTTCATTGTTAGTCTATTCCTGGTATGTTACCAATAAAGATCATTCATTGTTAGTCTTATTCCTGTGATGTTACAAATAAACAGCGTTAATTGTTAGTCTATTCTTGGTATGTTACAAATAAAGAGCGTTCATTGTTAGTCTTACTCCTGGTATGTTACAAATAAAGAACACTCATTGTTAGTCTATTCCTGGTATGTTACAAATCAAGAGCGTTCATTGTTAGTCTATTCCTGTTATGTTACAAATAAAGAACGCTCATTGTTATATAGTCTATTCCTAGTATGTTACAAATAAAGAGCGTTCATTGTTAGTCTTACTCCTGGTATGTTACAAATAAAGAGCGTTCATTGTTAGTCTTACTCCTGGTATGTTACAAATACAGAATGTTCACTGTTAGTCTATTCCTGGTATGTTACAAATCAAGAGTGTTCATTCTTAGTCTATTCCTGTTATGTTACAAATAAAGAACGCTCAATGTTATATAGTCTATTCCTAGTATGTTACAAATAAAGAGCGTTCATTGTTAGTTTTACTCCTGGTATGTTACAAATAAAGAACGCTCATTGTTAGTCTATTCCTGGTATGTTATAAATAAAGAGCGTTCATTGTTAGTCTTACTTCTGGTATGTTACCAATACAGAACGCTCATTGTTAGTCTTATTCCTGGTATGTTACAAATAAAGAGCGTTCATTGTTAGTCTATTCCTGGTATGTTACCAATAAAGCTCATTCATTGTTAGTCTTATTCCTGTGATGTTACAAATAAAGAGCGTTCATTGTTAGTCTATTCCTGGTACGTTACAAATAAAGAGCGTGTATTGTTAGTCTATTCCTGGTATGTAACCAACAAAGCACGTCCATTGTTAGTCTTATTCCTGGTATGTTACACATAAAGAGCGTTCATTGTTAGTCTTATTCCTGGTATGTTACAAAAAAAGAACGCTCATTGTTAGTCTATTCCTGGTATGTTACATATAAAGAACGTCCATTGTTATTCTTATTCCTGGTATGTTACAAATAAAGAACGCTCATTGTTAGTCTATTCCTGGTACGTTACAAATAAAGAGCGTTCATTGCTAGTCTATTCCAGGTATGTTACAAATAAAGAACGTTTATTGCTAATCTTATTCCTGGTATGTTACAAATAAAGAACGCTCATTTTTAGTTTTATTCCTGGTATGTTACAAATAAAGAGCGTTCATTGTTAGTCCATTCCTGGTATGTTACAAATAAAGAGCGTTTATTGTTTGTCTATTCCTGGTATGTAACCAACAAAGAACGTCTATTGTTAGTCTTATTCCTGGTATGTTACACATAAAGAGCGTTCATTGTTAGTATATTCATTGTTTGTAACCAATAAAGACCGTTCATTGTTAGTCTTAGTCATGGTATGTTACAAATAAAGAGCGTCCCGTATTAGTATATTCATTGTATGTTACACATAAAGATCGTTCATTGTTAGTCTTACACATTGTATGTTACAAATAAAGAGCGTTCATTGTTAGTCTATTCCTGGTTTGTTACAAATAAATAACGCTCATTGTTATATAGTCTATTATTGGTATGTTACAAATAAAGAGCGTTCATTGTTAGTCTTACTCCTGGTATGTTACAAATAAAGAACGCTCATTGTTAGTCTATTCCTGGTATGTTATAAATAAAGAGCGTTCCTTGTTAGTATATTCATGGTATGTTACAATTAAAGATCGTGCATTGTTAGTCTTATTCCTGGTATGTTACACATAAAGAGCGTTCATTGTTAGTCTACTCATTGTATATTACCAATAAAGAGCGTTCCTTGTTAGAAAATTCATGGTATGTTACAAATAAAGATCGTTCATTGTTAGTCTTATTCCTGGTATGTTACAAATAAAGAACGCTCATTGTTAGTCTATTCCTGGTATGTTACAAATAAAGAGCGTTAATTGTTAGTCTATTCCTGGTATGTAACCAACAAGGAACGTCCATTGTTAGTCTTATTCATGGTACGTTACAAATAAAGAGCGTTCATTGCTAGTCTTACTCCTGGTATGTGACAAATAAAGAACGCTCATTATTAGTCTTACTCTTGGTAGGTTACATATAAAGAGCGTTGATTGATAGTCTATTATTGGTATGTTACATATAAAGAACGCTCATTGTTAGTCTTATTCCTGGTATGTTACAAATAAAGAGTGTTCATTGTTAGTCTTACTCCTGGTATGTTACAAATAAAGAACGCTCATTGCTAGTCTATTCCTGGTATGTTACAAATAAAGAGCGTTCATTGTTAGTCTTATTCCTGGTATGTTACAAATAAATAACGCTCATTGTTAGTCCTTTCCTGGTGTGTTACAAATAAAGAGCGTTCATTGTTAGTCTATACCTGGTATGATACAAATAAAGAGCGTTCATTGTTAGTCTACTCATTGTATATTACCAATAAAGAGCGTTCCTTGTTAGAAAATTCATGGTATGTTACAAATAAAGAACGCTCATTGTTCGTCTTTTCCTGGTATGTTACAAATAAAGAGCGTTCATCGTTAGTCTATTCCTGGTATGTTACAAATAAAGAACGCTCATTGTTAGTCTATTCCTGGTATGTTACAAATAAAGAACGCTCATTGTTCGTCTATTCCTGGTATGTTACAAATAAAGAGCGTTCATCGTTAGTCTATTCCTGGTATGTTACAAATAAAGAGCGTTCATTGTTAGTCTATTCCTGATATATTACTCATAAAGAACGTTCATTGTTAGTCTTACTCCTGGTATGTTACAAATAAAGAATGTTCATTGTTAGTCTATTCCTGGTATGTTACACATAAAGAGCGTTCATTGTCAGTCTACTCGTTGTATATTACCAATAAGAGCGTCCCTTGTTAGTATATTCATGGTATGTTACAAATAAAGATCGTTCATTGTTAGTCTTATTCCTGGTATGTTACAAATAAAGAGCGTTCATTGTTAGTCTTACACATTGTATGTTACAAATAAAGAGCGTTCACTGTTAGTCACCTCCTGACAAATAACCAATACTGAGCGTTCATTGTTAGTCTATTCCTGGTATGTTACCAATAAAGATCATTCATTGTTAGTCTTATTCCTGTGATGTTACAAATAAAGAGCGTTAATTGTTAGTCTATTCTTGGTATGTTACAAATAAAGAGCGTTCATTGTTAGTCTTACTCCTGGTATGTTACAAATAAAGAACGCTCATTGTTAGTCTATTCCTGGTATGTTATAAATAAAGAGCGTTCCTTGTTAGTATATTCATGTTATGTTACAAATAAAGATCGTGCATTGTTAGTCTTATTCCTGGTATGTTACACATAAAGAGCGTTCATTGTTAGTCTACTCATTGTTTATTACCAATAAAGAGCGTTCCTTGTTAGAAAATTCATGGTATGTTACAAATAAAGATCGTTCATTGTTAGTCTTATTCCTGGTATGTTACAAATAAAGAACGCTCATTGTTAGTCTATTTCTGGTATGTTACAAATAAAGAGCGTTAATTGTTAGTCTATTCCTGGTATGTAACCAACAAGGAACGTCCATTGTTAGTCTTACTCCTGGTATGTTACAAATAAAGAACGCTCATTATTAGTCTTACTCTTGGTATGTTACATATAAAGAGCGTTGATTGATAGTCTATTATTGGTATGTTACATATAAAGAACGCTCATTGTTAGTCTTACTCCTGGTATGTTACAAATAAAGAGTGTTCATTGTTAGTCTTACTCCTGGTATGTTACAAATAAAGAACGCTCATTGCTAGTCTATTCCTGGTATGTTACAAATAAAAAGCGTTCATTGTTAGTCTTATTCCTGGTATGTTACAAATAAATAACGCTCATTGTTAGTCTATTCCTGGTATGTTACAAATAAAGAGCGTTCATTGTTAGTCTTATTCCTTGTATGTTACAAATAAAGAACGCGCATTGTTAGTCTTATTCCTGGTATGTTACAAATAAAGAACGCTCATTGTTCGTCTATTCCTGGTATGTTACAAATAAAGAGCGTTCATCGTTAGTCTATTCCTGGTATGTTACAAATAAAGAACGCTCATTGTTAGTCTATTCCTGGTATGTTACACATAAAGAGCGTTATCGTTAGTCTATTCCAGGTATGTTACAAATAAAGAACGCTCATTGTTTGTATATTCCTGGTATGTTACAAATAAAGAACACTCATTGTTAGTCTATTCCTGGTATGTTATAAATACAGAGCGTTCATTGTTAGTCTATTCCTGATATATTACACATACAGAACGCTCATTGTTAGTCTTACTCCTGGTATGTTACAAATACAGAACGCTTATTGTTAGTCTTACTCCTGGTATGTTACAAATCAAGAACGTTCATTGTTAGTCTTACTCCTGGTATGTGACAAATAAAGAGAGTTCATTGTTAGTCTATTCCTGGTATGTTACAAATAAAGAACGCTCATTGTTAGTCTATTCCTGGATTGTAACCAACAAAGAACGTCTATTGTTAGTCTTATTCATGGTATGTTACAAATAAAGAACGCTCATTGTTAGTCTATTACTGGTATGTTACAAATAAAGAGCGTTCATCGTTAGTCTATTGCTGGTATGTTAAAAATAAAGAACGCTCATTGTTAGTCTATTCCTGGTATGTTACAAATAAAGAGCGTTCATCGTTAGTCTATTCCTGGTATGTTACAAATAAAGAACGCTCATTACACATAAAGAACGCTCATTGTTAGTCTTACTCCTGGTATGTTACAAATAAAGAGCGTTCATTGTTAGTCTTACTCCTGGTATGTTACAAATACAGAATGTTCACTGTTAGTCTATTCCTGGTATGTTACAAATCAAGAGCGTTCATTGTTAGTCTATTCCTGTTATGTTACAAATAAAGAACGCTCATTGTTATATAGTCTATTCCTAGTATGTTACAAATAAAGAGCGTTCATTGTTAGTCTTACTCCTGGTATGTTACAAATAAAGAGCGTTCATTGTTAGTCTTACTCCTGGTATGTTACAAATACAGAATGTTCATTGTTAGTCTATTCCTGGTATGTTACAAATCAAGAGTGTTCATTCTTAGTCTATTCCTGTTATGTTACAAATAAAGAACGCTCAATGTTATATAGTCTATTCCTAGTATGTTACAAATAAAGAGCGTTCATTGTTAGTCTTACTCCTGGTATGTTACAAATAAAGAACGCTCATTGTTAGTCTATTCCTGGTATGTTATAAATAAAGAGCGTTCATTGTTAGTCTTACTTCTGGTATGTTACCAATACAGAACGCTCATTGTTAGTCTTATTCCTGGTATGTTACAAATAAAGAGCGTTCATTGTTAGTCTATTCCTGGTATGTTACCAATAAAGCTCATTCATTGTTAGTCTTATTCCTGTGATGTTACAAATAAAGAGCGTTCATTGTTAGTCTATTCCTGGTACGTTACAAATAAAGAGCGTGTATTGTTAGTCTATTCCTGATATGTAACCAACAAAGCACGTCCATTGTTAGTCTTATTCCTGGTATGTTACACATAAAGAGCGTTCATTGTTAGTCTTATTCCTGGTATGTTACAAATAAAGAACGCTCATTGTTAGTCTATTCCTGGTATGTTACATATAAAGAACGTCCATTGTTATTCTTATTCCTGGTATGTTACAAATAAAGAACGCTCATTGTTAGTCTATTCCTGGTATGTTACAAATAAAGAGCGTTCATTGCTAGTCTATTCCAGGTATGTTACAAATAAAGAACGTTTATTGCTAATCTTATTCCTGGTATGTTACAAATAAAGAACGCTCATTTTTAGTTTTATTCCTGGTATGTTACAAATAAAGAGCGTTCATTGTTAGTCTATTCCTGGTATGTTACAAATAAAGAGCGTTTATTGTTTGTCTATTCCTGGTATGTAACCAACAAAGAACGTCTATTGTTAGTCTTATTCCTGGTATGTTACACATAAAGAGCGTTCATTGTTAGTATATTCATTGTTTGTTACCAATAAAAACCGTTCATTGTTAGTCTTAGTCATGGTATGTTACAAATAAAGAGCGTCCCGTATTAGTATATTCATGGTATGTTACACATAAAGATCGTTCATTGTTAGTCTTACACATTGTATGTTACAAATAAAGAGCGTTCATTGTTAGTCTATTCCTGGTTTGTTACAAATAGATAACGCTCATTGTTATATAGTCTATTATTGGTATGTTACAAATAAAGAGCGTTCATTGTTAGTCTTACTCCTGGTATGTTACAAATAAAGAACACTCATTGTTAGTCTATTCCTGGTATGTTATAAATAAAGAGCGTTCCTTGTTAGTATATTCATGGTATGTTACAATTAAAGATCGTGCATTGTTAGTCTTATTCCTGGTATGTTACACATAAAGAGCGTTCATTGTTAGTCTACTCATTGTATATTACCAATAAAGAGCGTTCCTTGTTAGAAAATTCATGGTATGTTACAAATAAAGATCGTTCATTGTTAGTCTTATTCCTGGTATGTTACAAATAAAGAACGCTCATTGTTAGTCTATTCCTGGTATGTTACAAATAAAGAGCGTTAATTGTTAGTCTATTCCTGGTATGTAACCAACTAGGAACGTCCATTGTTAGTCTTATTCATGGTATGTTACAAATAAAGAGCGTTCATTGCTAGTCTTACTCCTGGTATGTGACAAATAAAGAACGCTCATTATTAGTCTTACTCTTGGTAGGTTACATATAAAGAGCGTTGATTGATAGTCTATTATTGGTATGTTACATATAAAGAACGCTCATTGTTAGTCTTACTCCTGGTATGTTACAAATAAAGAGTGTTCATTGTTAGTCTTACTCCTGGTATGTTACAAATAAAGAACGCTCATTGCTAGTCTATTCCTGGTATGTTACAAATAAAGAGCGTTCATTGTTAGTCTTATTCCTGGTATGTTACAAATAAATAACGCTCATTGTTAGTCTATTCCTGGTGTGTTACAAATAAAGAGCGTTCATTGTTAGTCTATACCTGGTATGATACAAATAAAGAGCGTTCATTGTTAGTCTACTCATTGTATATTACCAATAAAGAGCGTTCCTTGTTAGAAAATTCATGGTATGTTACAAATAAAGAACGCTCATTGTTCGTCTTTGCCTGGTATGTTACAAATAAAGAGCGTTCATCGTTAGTCTATTCCTGGTATGTTACAAATAAAGAACGCTCATTGTTAGTCTATTCCTGGTATGTTACAAATAAAGAACGCTCATTGTTCGTCTATTCCTGGTATGTTACAAATAAAGAGCGTTCATCGTTAGTCTATTCCTGGTATGTTACAAATAAAGAACGCTCATTGTTAGTCTATTCCTGGTATGTTACAAATAAAGAGCGTTCATCGTTAGTCTATTCCTGGTATGTTACAAATAAAGAACGCTCATTGATTGTCTATTCCTGGTATGTTACAAATAAAGAACACTCATTGTTAGTCTATTCCTGGTATGTTATAAATAAAGAGCGTTCATTGTTAGTCTATTCATGATATATTACACATAAAGAACGCTCATTGTTAGTCTTACTCCTGGTATGTTACAAATAAAGAACGCTCATTGTTAGTCTTACTCCTGGTATGTTACAAATAAAGAGCGTTCATTGTTAGTCTTACTCCTGGTATGTTACAAATAAAGAGAGTTCATTGTTAGTCTATTCCTGGTATGTTACAAATAAAGAACCCTCTTTGTTAGTCTATTCCTGGATTGTAACCAACAAAGAACGTCCATTGTTAGTCTTATTCATGGTATGTTACAAATAAAGAACGCTCATTGTTAGTCTATTCCTGGTATGTTACAAATAAAGAGCGTTCATCGTTAGTCTATTCCTGGTATGTTACAAATAAAGAACGCTCATTGTTAGTCTATTCCTGGTATGTTACAAATAAAGAGCGTTCATCGTTAGTCTATTCCTGGTATGTTGCAAATAAAGAACTCTCATTGTTTGTCTATTCCAGGTATGTTACAAATAAAGAACGCTCATCGTTAGTCTATTCCTGGTATGTTATAAATAAAGAGCGTTTATTGTTAGTCTATTCCTCGTTTGTTATAAATAAAGAGCGTTCATTGTTAGTCTATTCCTGATATATTACACATAAAGAACGCTCATTGTTAATCTTACTCCTGGTATGTTACAAATAAAGAATGTTCATTGTTAGTCTATTCCAGGTATGTTACACATAAAGAGCGTACATTGTCAGTCTACTCATTGTATATTACCAATAAGAGCGTCCCTTGTTAGTATATTCATGGTATGTTACAAATAAAGATCGTTCATTGTTAGTCTTACACATTGTATGTTACAAATAAAGATCGTTCATTGTTAGTCTTATTCCTGGTATGTTACAAATAAAGAGCGTTCATTGTTAGTCTTACACATTGTATGTTACAAATAAAGAGCGTTCACTGTTAGTCACCTCCTGACAAATAACCAATACTGAGCGTTCATTGTTAGTCTATTCCTGGTATGTTACCAATAAAGATCATTCATTGTTAGTCTTATTCCTGTGATGTTACAAATAAACAGCGTTAATTGTTAGTCTATTCTTGGTATGTTACAAATAAAGAGCGTTCATTGTTAGTCTTACTCCTGGTATGTTACAAATAAAGAACACTCATTGTTAGTCTATTCCTGGTATGTTACAAATCAAGAGCGTTCATTGTTAGTCTATTCCTGTTATGTTACAAATAAAGAACGCTCATTGTTATATAGTCTATTCCTAGTATGTTACAAATAAAGAGCGTTCATTGTTAGTCTTACTCCTGGTATGTTACAAATACAGAATGTTCATTGTTAGTCTATTCCTGGTATGTTACAAATCAAGAGTGTTCATTCTTAGTCTATTCCTGTTATGTTACAAATAAAGAACGCTCAATGTTATATAGTCTATTCCTAGTATGTTACAAATAAAGAGCGTTCATTGTTAGTCTTACTCCTGGTAGGTAACAAATAAAGAACGCTCATTGTTAGTCTATTCCTGGTATGTTATAAATAAAGAGCGTTCATTGTTAGTCTTACTTCTGGTATGTTACCAATACAGAACGCTCATTGTTAGTCTTATTCCTGGTATGTTACAAATAAAGAGCGTTCATTGTTAGTCTATTCCTGGTATGTTACCAATAAAGCTCATTCATTGTTAGTCTTATTCCTGTGATGTTACAAATAAAGAGCGTTCATTGTTAGTCTATTCCTGGTACGTTACAAATAAAGAGCGTGTATTGTTAGTCTATTCCTGGTATGTAACCAACAAAGCACGTCCATTGTTAGTCTTATTCCTGGTATGTTACACATAAAGAGCGTTCATTGTTAGTCTTATTCCTGGTATGTTACAAATAAAGAACGCTCATTGTTAGTCTATTCCTGGTATGTTACATATAAAGAACGTCCATTGTTATTCTTATTCCTGGTATGTTACAAATAAAGAACGCTCATTGTTAGTCTATTCCTGGTATGTTACAAATAAAGAGCGTTCATTGCTAGTCTATTCCAGGTATGTTACAAATAAAGAACGTTTATTGCTAATCTTATTCCTGGTATGTTACAAATAAAGAACGCTCATTTTTAGTTTTATTCCTGGTATGTTACAAATAAAGAGCGTTCATTGTTAGTCTATTCCTGGTATGTTACAAATAAAGAGCGTTTATTGTTTGTCTATTCCTGGTATGTAACCAACAAAGAACGTCTATTGTTAGTCTTATTCCTGGTATGTTACACATAAAGAGCGTTCATTGTTAGTATATTCATTGTTTGTCACCAATAAAGACCGTTCATTGTTAGTCTTAGTCATGGTATGTTACAAATAAAGAGCGTCCCGTATTAGTATATTCATGGTATGTTACACATAAAGATCGTTCATTGTTAGTCTTACACATTGTATGTTACAAATAAAGAGCGTTCATTGTTAGTCTATTCCTGGTTTGTTACAAATAAATAACGCTCATTGTTATATATTCTATTATTGGTATGTTACAAATAAAGAGCGTTCATTGTTAGTCTTACTCCTGGTATGTTACAAATAAAGAACGCTCATTGTTAGTCTATTCCTGGGATGTTATAAATAAAGAGCGTTCCTTGTTAGTATATTCATGGTATGTTACAATTAAAGATCGTGCATTGTTAGTCTTATTCCTGGTATGTTACACATAAAGAGCGTTCATTGTTAGTCTACTCATTGTATATTACCAATAAAGAGCGTTCCTTGTTAGAAAATTCATGGTATGTTACAAATAAAGATCGTTCATTGTTAGTCTTATTCCTGGTATGTTACAAATAAAGAACGCTCATTGTTAGTCTATTCCTGGTATGTTACAAATAAAGAGCGTTAATTGTTAGTCTATTCCTGGTATGTAACCAACAAGGAACGTCCATTGTTAGTCTTATTCATGGTATGTTACAAATAAAGAGCGTTCATTGCTAGTCTTACTCCTGGTATGTGACAAATAAAGAACGCTCATTATTAGTCTTACTCTTGGTAGGTTACATATAAAGAGCGTTGATTGATAGTCTATTATTGGTATGTTACATATAAAGAACGCTCATTGTTAGTCTTACTCCTGGTATGTTACAAATAAAGAGTGTTCATTGTTAGTCTTACTCCTGGTATGTTACAAATAAAGAACGCTCATTGCTAGTCTATTCCTGGTATGTTACAAATAAAGAGCGTTCATTGTTAGTCTTATTCCTGGTATGTTACAAATAAATAACGCTCATTGTTAGTCTATTCCTGGTGTGTTACAAATAAAGAGCGTTCATTGTTAGTCTATACCTGGTATGATACAAATAAAGAGCGTTCATTGTTAGTCTACTCATTGTATATTACCAATAAAGAGCGTTCCTTGTTAGAAAATTCATGGTATGTTACAAATAAAGAACGCTCATTGTTCGTCTTTTCCTGGTATGTTACAAATAAAGAGCGTTCATCGTTAGTCTATTCCTGGTATGTTACAAATAAAGAACGCTCATTGTTAGTCTATTCCTGGTATGTTACAAATAAAGAACGCTCATTGTTCGTCTATTCCTGGTATGTTACAAATAAAGAGCGTTCATCGTTAGTCTATTCCTGGTATGTTACAAATAAAGAACGCTCATTGTTAGTCTATTCCTGGTATGTTACAAATAAAGAGCGTTCATCGTTAGTCTATTCCTGGTATGTTACAAATAAAGAACGCTCATTGATTGTCTATTCCTGGTATGTTACAAATAAAGAACACTCATTGTTAGTCTATTCCTGGTATGTTATAAATAAAGAGCGTTCATTGTTAGTGTATTTATGATATATTACACATAAAGAACGCTCATTGTTAGTCTTACTCCTGGTATGTTACAAATAAAGAACGCTCATTGTTAGTCTTACTCCTGGTATGTTACAAATAAAGAGCGTTCATTGTTAGTCTTACTCCTGGTATGTTACAAATAAAGAGAGTTCATTGTTAGTCTATTCCTGGTATGTTACAAATAAAGAACCCTCTTTGTTAGTCTATTCCTGGATTGTAACCAACAAAGAACGTCCATTGTTAGTCTTATTCATGGTATGTTACAAATAAAGAACGCTCATTGTTAGTCTATTCCTGGTATGTTACAAATAAAGAGCGTTCATCGTTAGTCTATTCCTGGTATGTTACAAATAAAGAACGCTCATTGTTAGTCTATTCCTGGTATGTTACAAATAAAGAGCGTTCATCGTTAGTCTATTCCTGGTATGTTACAAATAAAGAACTCTCATTGTTTGTCTATTCCTGGTATGTTACAAATAAAGAACGCTCATCGTTAGTCTATTCCTGGTATGTTATAAATAAAGAGCGTTTATTGTTAGTCTATTCCTCGTTTGTTATAAATAAAGAGCGTTCATTGTTAGTCTATTCCTGATATATTACACATAAAGAACGCTCATTGTTAGTCTTACTCCTGGTATGTTACAAATAAAGAATGTTCATTGTTAGTCTATTCCAGGTATGTTACACATAAAGAGCGTTCATTGTCAGTCTACTCATTGTATATTACCAATAAGAGCGTCCCTTGTTAGTATATTCATGGTATGTTACAAATAAAGATCGTTCATTGTTAGTCTTATTCCTGGTATGTTACAAATAAAGAGCGTTCATTGTTAGTCTTACACATTGTATGTTACAAATAAAGAGCGTTCACTGTTAGTCACCTCCTGACAAATAACCAATACTGAGCGTTCATTGTTAGTCTATTCCTGGTATGTTACCAATAAAGATCATTCATTGTTAGTCTTATTCCTGTGATGTTACAAATAAAGAGCGTTAATTGTTAGTCTATTCTTGGTATGATACAAATAAAGAGCGTTCATTGTTAGTCTTACTCCTGGTATGTTACAAATAAAGAACGCTCATTGTTAGTCTATTCCTGGTATGTTATAAATAAAGAGCGTTCCTTGTTAGTATATTCATGGTATGTTACAAATAAAGATCGTGCATTGTTAGTCTTATTCCTGGTATGTTACACATAAAGAGCGTTCATTGTTAGTCTACTCATTGTATATTACCAATAAAGAGCGTTCCTTGTTAGAAAATTCATGGTATGTTACAAATAAAGATCGTTCATTGTTAGTCTTATTCCTGGTATGTTACAAATAAAGAACGCTCATTGTTAGTCTATTCCTGGTATGTTACAAATAAAGAGCGTTAATTGTTAGTCTATTCCTGGTATGTAACCAACAAGGAACGTCCATTGTTAGTCTTACTCCTGGTATGTTACAAATAAAGAACGCTCATTATTAGTCTTATTCTTGGTATGTTACATATAAAGAGCGTTGATTGATAGTCTATTATTGGTATGTTACATATAAAGAACGCTCATTGTTAGTCTTACTCCTGGTATGTTACAAATAAAGAGTGTTCATTGTTAGTCTTACTCCTGGTATGTTACAAATAAAGAACGCTCATTGCTAGTCTATTCCTGGTATGTTACAAATAAAGAGCGTTCATTGTTAGTCTTATTCCTTGTATGTTACAAATAAAGAACGCTCATTGTTAGTCTATTCCTGGTATGCTACAAATAAAGAACGCTCATTGTTAGTCTATTCCTGGTGTGTTACAAATAAAGAGCGTTCATTGTTAGTCTATACCTGGTATGATACAAATAAAGAGCGTTCATTGTTAGTCTACTCATTGTATATTACCAATAAAGAGCGTTCCTTGTTAGAAAATTCATGGTATGTTACAAATAAAGAACGCTCATTGTTCGCCTATTCCTGGTATGTTACAAATTAAGAGCGTTCATCGTTAGTCTATTCCTGGTATGTTACAAATAAAGAACGCTCATTGTTAGTCTATTCCTGGTATGTTACAAATAAAGAACGCTCATTGTTCGTCTATTCCTGGTATGTTACAAATAAAGAGCGTTTATCGTTAGTCTATTCCTGGTATGTTACAAATAAAGAACGCTCATTGTTAGTCTATTCCTGGTATGTTACAAACAAAGAGCGTTCATCGTTAGTCTATTCCTGGTATGTTACAAATAAAGAACGCTCATTGTTTGTCTATTCCTGGTATGTTACAAATAAAGAACACTCATTGTTAGTCTATTCATGGTATGTTACAAATAAAGAGCGTTCATTGCTAGTCTATTACAGGTATGTTACAAATAAAGAACGTTTATTGCTAATCTTATTCCTGGTATGTTACAAATAAAGAACGCTCATTTTTAGTTTTATTCCTGGTATGTTACAAATAAAGAGCGTTCATTGTTAGTCTATTCATGGTATGTTACAAATAAAGAGCGTTTATTGTTTGTCTATTCCTGGTATGTAACCAACAAAGAACGTCCATTGTTAGTCTTATTCCTGGTATGTTACACATAAAGAGCGTTCATTGTTAGTATATTCATTGTTTGTTACCAATAAAGACCGTTCATTGTTAGTCTTAGTCATGGTATGTTACAAATAAAGAGCGTCCCTTGTTAGTATATTCATGGTATGTTACACATAAAGATCGTTCATTGTTAGTCTTATTCCTGGCATGTTACAAATAAAGAGCGTTCATTGTTAGTCTTACACATTGTATGTTACAAATAAAGAGCGTTCTTTGTTAGTCTATTCCTGGTTTGTTACAAATAAATAACGCTCATTGTTATATAGTCTATTCTTGGTATGTTACAAATAAAGAGCGTTCATTGTTAGTCTTACTCCTGGTATGTTACAAATAAAGAACGCTCATTGTTAGTCTATTCCTGGTATGTTATAAATAAAGAGCGTTCCTTGTTAGTATATTCATGGTATGTTACAATTAAAGATCGTGCATTGTTAGTCTTATTCCTGGTATGTTACACATAAAGAGCGTTCATTGTTAGTCTACTCATTGTATATTACCAATAAAGAGCGTTCCTTGTTAGAAAATTCATGGTATGTTACAAATAAAGATCGTTCATTGTTAGTCTTATTCCTGGTATGTTACAAATAAAGAACGCTCATTGTTAGTCTATTCCTGGTATGTTACAAATAAAGAGCGTTAATTGTTAGTCTATTCCTGGTATGTAACCAACAAGGAACGTCCATTGTTAGTCTTATTCATGGTATGTTACAAATAAAGAGCGTTCATTGCTAGTCTTACTCCTGGTATGTGACAAATAAAGAACGCTCATTATTAGTCTTACTCTTGGTAGGTTACATATAAAGAGCGTTGATTGATAGTCTATTATTGCTATGTTACATATAAAGAACGCTCATTGTTAGTCTTACTCCTGGTATGTTACAAATAAAGAGTGTTCATTGTTAGTCTTACTCCTGGTATGTTACAAATAAAGAACGCTCATTGCTAGTCTATTCCTGGTATGTTACAAATAAAGAGCGTTCATTGTTAGTCTTATTCCTGGTATGTTACAAATAAATAACGCTCATTGTTAGTCTATTCCTGGTGTGTTACAAATAAAGAGCGTTCATTGTTAGTCTATACCTGGTATGATACAAATAAAGAGCGTTCATTGTTAGTCTACTCATTGTATATTACCAATAAAGAGCGTTCCTTGTTAGAAAATTCATGGTATGTTACAAATAAAAAACGCTCATTGTTCGTCTATTCCTGGTACGTTACAAATAAAGAGCGTTCATCGTTAGTCTATTCCTGGTATGTTACAAATAAAGAACGCTCATTGTTAGTCTATTCCTGGTATGTTACAAATAAAGAACGCTCATTGTTCGTCTATTCCTGGTATGTTACAAATAAAGAGCGTTCATCGTTAGTCTATTCCTGGTATGTTACAAATAAAGAACGCTCATTGATTGTCTATTCCTGGTATGTTACAAATAAAGAACACTCATTGTTAGTCTATTCCTGGTTTGTTATAAATAAAGAGCGTTCATTGTTAGTCTATTCATGATATATTACACATAAAGAACGCTCATTGTTAGTCTTACTCCTGGTATGTTACAAATAAAGAACGCTCATTGTTAGTCTTACTCCTGGTATGTTACAAATAAAGAGCGTTCATTGTTAGTCTTACTCCTGGTATGTTACAAATAAAGAGAGTTCATTGTTAGTCTATTCCTGGTATGTTACAAATAAAGAACCCTCATTGTTAGTCTATTCCTGGATTGTAACCAACAAAGAACGTCCATTGTTAGTCTTATTCATGGTATGTTACAAATAAAGAACGCTCATTGTTAGTCTAATCCTGGTATGTTACAAATAAAGAGCGTTCATCGTTAGTCTATTCCTGGTATGTTACAAATAAAGAACGCTCATTGTTAGTCTATTCCTGGTATGTTACAAATAAAGAGCGTTCATTGTTAGTCTATTCCTGGTATGTTACAAATAAAGAACGCTCATTGTTTGTCTATTCCTTGTATGTTACAAATAAAGAACGCTCACCGTTAGTCTATTCCTGGTATGTTATAAATAAAGAGCGTTTATTGTTAGTCTATTCCTCGTTTGTTATAAATAAAGAGCGTACATTGTTAGTCTATTCCTGATATATTACACATAAAGAACGCTCATTGTTAGTCTTACTCCTGGTATGTTACAAATAAAGAGCGTTCATTGTTAGTCTTACTCCTGGTATGTTTCAAATAAAGAATGTTCATTGTTAGTCTATTCCTGGTATGTTACACACAAAGAGCGTTCATTGTCAGTCTACTCATTGTATATTACCAATAAAGACCGTCCCTTGTTAGTATATTCATGGTATGTTACAAATAAAGATCGTTCATTGTTAGTCTTATTCCTGGTATGTTACAAATAAAGAGCGTTCATTGTTAGTCTTACACATTGTATGTTACAAATAAAGAGCGTTCACTGTTTGTCACCTCCTGACAAATAACCAATACTGAGCGTTCATTGTTAGTCTATTCCTGGTATGTTACCAATAAAGATCATTCATTGTTAGTCTTATTCCTGTGATGTTACAAATAAACAGCGTTAATTGTTAGTCTATTCTTGGTATGTTACAAATAAAGAGCGTTCATTGTTAGTCTTACTCCTGGTATGTTACAAATAAAGAACACTCATTGTTAGTCTATTCCTGGTATGTTATAAATAAAGAGCGTTCCTTGTTAGTATATTCATGGTATGTTACAAATAAAGATCGTGCATTGTTAGTCTTATTCCTGGTATGTTACACATAAAGAGCGTTCATTGTTAGTCTACTCATTGTATATTACCAATAAAGAGCGTTCCTTGTTAGAAAATTCATGGTATGTTACAAATAAAGATCGTTCATTGTTAGTCTTATTCCTGGTATGTTACAAATAAAGAACGCTCATTGTTAGTCTATTCCTGGTATGTTACAAATAAAGAGCGTTAATTGTTAGTCTATTCCTGGTATGTAACCAACAAGGAACGTCCATTGTTAGTCTTAAGCCTGGTATGTTACAAATAAAGAACGCTCATTATTAGTCTTACTCTTGGTATGTTACATATAAAGAGCGTTGATTGATAGTCTATTATTGGTATGTTACATATAAAGAACGCTCATTGTTAGTCTTACTCCTGGTATGTTACGAATAAAGAGTGTTCATTGTTAGTCTTACTCCTGGTATGTTACAAATAAAGAACGTTCATTGCTAGTCTATTCCTGGTATGTTACAAATAAAAAGCGTTCATTGTTAGTCTTATTCCTGGTATGTTACAAATAAATAACGCTCATTGTTAGTCTATTCCTGGTATGTTACAAATAAAGAGCGTTCATTGTTAGTCTTATTCCTTGTATGTTACAAATAAAGAACGCTCATTGTTAGTCTATTCCTGGTATGTTACAAATCAAGAGCGTTCATTGTTAGTCTATTCCTGTTATGTTACAAATAAAGAACGCTCATTGTTATATAGTCTATTCCTAGTATGTTACAAATAAAGAGCGTTCATTGTTAGTCTTACTACTGGTATGTTACAAATAAAGAGCGTTCATTGTTAGTCTTACTCCTGGTATGTTACAAATACAGAATGTTCATTGTTAGTCTATTCCTGGTATGTTACAAATCAAGAGTGTTCATTCTTAGTCTATTCCTGTTATGTTACAAATAAAGAACGCTCAATGTTATATAGTCTATTCCTAGTATGTTACAAATAAAGAGCGTTCATTGTTAGTCTTACTCCTGGTATGTTACAAATAAAGAACGCTCATTGTTAGTCTATTCCTGGTATGTTATAAATAAAGAGCGTTCATTGTTAGTCTTACTTCTGGTATGTTAACAATACAGAACGCTCATTGTTAGTCTTATTCCTGGTATGTTACAAATAAAGAGCGTTCATTGTTAGTCTATTCCTGGTATGTTACCAATAAAGCTCATTCATTGTTAGTCTTATTCCTGTGATGTTACAAATAAAGAGCGTTCATTGTTAGTCTATTCCTGGTTCGTTACAAATAAAGAGCGTGTATTGTTAGTCTATTCCTGGTATGTAACCATCAAAGCACGTCCATTGTTAGTCTTATTCCTGGTATGTTACACATAAAGAGCGTTCATTGTTAGTCTTATTCCTGGTATGTTACAAATAAAGAACGCTCATTGTTAGTCTAGTCCTGGTATGTTACATATAAAGAACGTCCATTGTTATTCTTATTCCTGGTATGTTACAAATAAAGAACGCTCATTGTTAGTCTATTCCTGGTATGTTACAAATAAAGAGCGTTCATTGCTAGTCTATTCCAGGTATGTTACAAATAAAGAACGTTTATTGCTAATCTTATTCCTGGTATGTTACAAATAAAGAACGCTCATTTTTAGTTTTATTCCTGGTATGTTACAAATAAAGAGCGTTCATTGTTAGTCTATTCCTGGTATGTTACAAATAAAGAGCGTTTATTGTTTGTCTATTCCTGGTATGTAACCAACAAAGAACGTCTATTGTTAGTCTTATTCCTGGTATGTTACACATAAAGAGCGTTCATTGTTAGTATATTCATTGTTTGTTACCAATAAAGACCGTTCATTGTTAGTCTTAGTCATGGTATGTTACA